>OY796679.1:3596894-5996894 GCA_963680715.1 Tetragnatha montana
TGCTGGAAAATATTTGCTATTCTAGTATTATTTTTCTAGCATCAGATGCTGTTTATTTGTATATTATTCTAGCATCAGTTGCTGTTATTTTTATATTATTTTAGCATTACTTTTTTGCCATGAGTTGCCTTTATTTTTTACATAGCCTATTATAGTGCTGGCTATAGCAATACTTTTCTAAATCTTCAGTTTTAATTTCAGTTTTTTCTAAAAGAGCATGTATATTACCATTATTACCTGCAGTTGTTCTAATTTTTTATTATTCTATTAACTTTTTTTCAACCATTTAAATAAATTTATTTTTTTTAAATAAAAAAAGAATAAAGTTTAACATTTAAAAATATTTATTTTTAGAGCTTCAACATTTCAAAACATCTTGCATCTTGTTTTTTTTTTTCATCTCAGGCAGGTCCTTTTCATATTTCATCAATTTTCTTCTCATTTGATCTTAAATAGAAATAGAACAATAAATAACAAAATATGACTATAAATGATTAATGAAAATGCACTTAATTAAATTGAATTCTAATTTAATTTCAAACACCAGTACTTCATTTCTATTTCAAAATCCCAGATTTTTTAGTTACCAACACATTTCTGTCTTAAGCTTAAAATCCTTCAAAAAGTTCATTTGTATTTAATAAAAGAACATTTTCTGTAGTTGTTGGCAGAAGTTTAAATTTTGGCCTTATTTTTATTCAAATTTCTAAATATTAAAAAAAAAATTTAATAAACACACTTTGCAGGATTTTCAGTTTTAGAATATTAGCTCTCAGAAAAAAACAATTATTTATTTAGTTCATATTTTTAAAAAAATGCTTCCTAACCCAGTCGGTTACCTTAGGAGTGAAATTTCCAAAAAAAAATTCCTGGGGAAACACAGAAACGCTCTTTTTAACACGGTTGGGGGGGGAATGGTTTTTTTTGTTCATTTGGTCTAAACTGGTTTTTTTTACAAAAATTTTTCCTTAACACATAAATACAAATATTTCTGGTTGTTTTCATTTATGAATGCATTAAATATAAATAGTTAATCAATTCAGCTCTTAACTAAGTGACTTAATTTATTAATTAAAATTAATTTTATTTAGTTAAAAAAGTTCAAATTATATATAAACCATAAAAAAAACCAAGGGAGTCTTTTTAGAGCATTAAAAAACCAACTGGTTTTTATATAAATGCATATTATAATTATTATATTTAAAAATCCGGTGCTTAATTGATTAAAAAAAATTGGTTTTTATTATGCATTCAAATATCCAGTTCTTAACGAATTAAAAAACCAAATAGGTTTTTTATAAAAAAAAAACCAAGGGAGTCTTTTTAGAGCATTCCAAGTGGTTCTTATAATAGAAATTTAAAAATCTGGTACTTAGTTGATTAAAAAAACAATTGGTTTTTATTATGCATTCAAATATCTAGTTCTTAATGAATTAAAAAAAACAAAAGGGTTTTTTATAAAAAAAAACCCAAGGGAGTCAGTCTTTTTAGCGCGTTAAAAAACCAACTTTTTTTATAATTCATATTTAAAAACCCAATGCTTAATTGATTAAAAAAGCCAGTTGGTTTTTATTATGCATTCAAATATCTGCTCTTAATGAATTAAAAAACCAAATGGGTTTTTAATAAAAAAACAAGTCTTTTTAGAGCATTAAAAAACAACTAGTTCTTATAATGCATATTTAAAAATTTGGTGCTTAATTGATTAAAAAAAATTGGTTTTTATTATGCATTCAAATATCTAGTTCTTAATAAATTAAAAAACCAAATAGGTTTTTTATTAAAAAAAAAACCAGGAGTCTTTCTAAGAAAATTTCAATTGCCTTGTTTCAAAAAATTGCATAGCTTTACAGCATTAATGTCAGAAGCATTTAATATATTTTGTTCAAAAGATAATCAATAAATGACTTTAAACCCAAAAGTTTAACTAAAAAAAAAAATTCTGTGTTTTCATAAAAAACCAAATGGGTTAAACCGTGCCAACCTTGCTTTTTAATATAAAGCTAATTATAATTTACAAACACTTGTGACAAAAGTTACCTACTTTACTTTATCCAATGTCCATCCGTGGCTTTTTGAGCAAATGAACTGGACGACAGGCAGGGGGGGGGCACATCAGAAGCCGCAGTGGAGGTGGGCCTGCAACAAAAGTTAATTAAATGGTTACAAACCTTATTATTTAGACACTGTGCTGAAAAGTAAAAAATTTATAAATAAATCAGGGTTATGTTAATCCTTCCAGGGAGGAATCAAATTCCTGGGGACCCATCCCAATGAATATTTAAATGTGTTCCCCTGAAATATTTAATTTCTGGTAAAAAAAAAGGTGTATTTATTCAAAAAACAACATTAGTTGAGGCTTAAAAATTAGAATATTTAAGTCAAATTTCAAAAACAATCCTGGGGAAACACAGAAACCCAGTTTTAATGTAAAGCTAATTATAATTTACAAACACTAATGACAAAAGTTACTTACTTTACTTTATCCAATGTCCATCCGTGGCTTTTCGAGCAAATGAACTGGACGACAGGCAGGGGGGCACATCAGAAGCCATCCCAATGCAGTGGAGGTGGGCCTGCGACAAAAGTTAATTAAATGGTTACAAACCTTATTATTTAGACGGTGTGCAGAAATGTAAAAAATTTATAAATAAATCAGGGTTTTGTTAATTCTTCCAGGAAGGAATCATAAATTCCTGGGCCCATCCCAAGGAATATTTAAATGTGTTCCCCTGAAATATTTAATTTCTGGTAAAAAAAAAAGGTGTATTTATTCAAAAAACAACATTAGTTGAGGCTTAAAAATTAGAATATTTAAGTCAAATTTCAAAAACAATCCTGGGGAAACACAGAAACCCAGTTTTTAATGTAAAGCTAATTATAATTTACAAACACTAATGACAAAAGTTACTTACTTTACTTTATCCAATGTCCATCCGTGGCTTTTCGAGCAAATGAACTGGACGACAGGCAGGGGGGCACATCAGAAGCCATCCCAATGCAGTGGAGGTGGGCCTGCGACAAAAGTTAATTAAATGGTTACAAACCTTATTATTTAGACGGTGTGCAGAAATGTAAAAAATTTATAAATAAATCAGGGTTTTGTTAATTCTTCCAGGAAGGAATCATAAATTCCTGGGCCCATCCCAAGGAATATTTAAATGTGTTCCCCTGAAATATTTAATTTCTGGTAAAAAAAAAGGTGTATTTATTCAAAAAACAACATTAGTTGAGGCTTAAAAATTAGAATATTTAAGTCAAATTTCAAAAACAATCCTGGGGAAACACAGAAACCCAGTTTTAATGTAAAGCTAATTATAATTTACAAACACTAATGACAAAAGTTACTTACTTTACTTTATCCAATGTCCATCCGTGGCTTTTCGAGCAAATGAACTGGACGACAGGCAGGGGGGCACATCAGAAGCCATCCCAATGCAGTGGAGGTGGGCCTGCGACAAAAGTTAATTAAATGGTTACAAACCTTATTATTTAGACGGTGTGCAGAAATGTAAAAAATTTATAAATAAATCAGGGTTTTGTTAATTCTTCCAGGAAGGAATCATAAATTCCTGGGCCCATCCCAAGGAATATTTAAATGTGTTCCCCTGAAATATTTAATTTCTGGTAAAAAAAAGTGTATTTATTCAAAAAACATTAGTTGAGGCTTAAAAATTAGAATATTTAAGAGTCAAATTTCAAAAAAAATCCTGGGGAAACACAAAAACCCACTTTTAATGTAAAGCTAATTTTTTTTTATTTAAATGAATTAACAGTTCTGTATATTCTGAAAGTGGTCAAAAATGTATTGATATTATAATTTCTGTGTGATATAATAATTTTTTAATATAATTAATTAACTAATCAAGGGAAGAAGTTCACTGCCATCTCATCGGTGAGATGCCCATTCTGAAAGGGTGAATGAATAATTGTACTATTAGTTATTAAAATTTTTATCCTTCTTTCACTTACTATACTTACCAAATTTTGATATCAATAATTATTTTTTGCAATCATAAATATGGTTACATTTGATACATTACTAAATAAATCAAGACAATGATTATAATTTGATACATTACTGAAAAAATCATGATATTTTTTGTGTAAAAATTGAAATCAATCTTTGAGTTTATTGATTAGTTAAATCACTCTTACCCATTAAAGTAATGTTTATTTCTTTAAAAAAATAAATAATAAGTGATAAAAAATAAATCATTGATATTTTTGTAGAATAAGAAAAAAATTGGATTGGAAAACAAAACTAAAAATATAAAAACAAGCTTTTGGTAAAAATCATCTAAACATTTTAAAAAGTTGATAACAGGTAAAAAAAAGTATAGGATTTTAATTCTTGATTAGTTTATGAAATTATTGATTCCAAACCCTTGCTATTTACAGCATTTTCATAATCAAGGGTCAATATGGTAGTAATACTTGTTTTTGAAATTGCAGGCAATTGTATAGATGCTAAATGTATACTAAATATAAAAATAAAGTTTAAAAATTTTAATGCAAATAATTTTACAAGCCATTTTTAAAACATACAACTAATTAATTTCTTTAAATTGTGGTAGTTAACATTTTTCATTTTGAGGGTCAAATTTTGAAACAAATTTCCTGGGGGAAACCAGAAACAACCTTTTTAATAAAAAAACCCCTAATTATAAAAACTCTGAGACAAGTTACTTACTTTAATCAACGCCTATCCAGGGCTTTTCATTTTCCTGTTGGGACATCGTGAGCAGCCAGTTTCATAGAGGGGAGGTGGGCCTGAAGGTAGAAGACAAAAGTTAATTCAATAGTTATGAATATTACAATTTTGAAGGGGGGCTGAATTGTAAAAAAAAACTTTGTTGGTAATAAATTAGGGTTTTGTAAATCTTTCGGGCAGGTATTCCTGGACCATCTCATTCATAATCTCATACAGTTATCGTGTTGTGTTGTGAAACGGTTTTAACCATTAAAAAGTTTGTTTAAATTTAATTAAGAAGGTAGTGGTAGCATACTCAAATTACATGAATATGAAAATAAATAAGGTTGATAAGGTAAATTTTTAAACAAATTTCACCCAGAACCCCAATTTCTAATAAAATAACTAATTATAAAAACACTCAAGACAAGTTACTTACTTTAATCAACGCCTATCCAGGGCATTAGTGCTGGCCTAGTGTCCAGTTTAGGAAATATTGAAGAGTCATCGTGAGCAGACAGATTCATACAGGGGAGGTGGGCCTGAAGGTAGAAGACAAAAGTTAATTCAATAGTTATGAATATTACCATTTTGATGGGGGGGGCTGAATAGACGACATTAGTGTGACGTCACTTGCTTGTTTGGAAACGTTGATTCTATCCGTGATTGGTTCCGTGATTGGAGGTAAATCCGTACCAATCCGTACGGAACCAATCACGGATGGAATCTACGTTTCCAAACAAGCAAGTGACGTTTTGACTAATGTCGTCTATTGTAAAAAAACTTTGTTGGTAGTAAATTAGGGTTTTGTAAATCTTTCGGGCAGGAATTCCTGGGCCATCTCATTCATAATCTTATACAGTTATCGCGTTGTGTTGTGAAACGGTTTTAACCGTTAAAAAGTTTGTTTAAATTTAATTAAGAATGTAGTGGTAGCATACTCAAATTACATGAATATGAAAATAAATAAGGTTGATAAGGTAAATTTTTAAAACAAATTTCACCCAGAACCCCAATTTCTAATAAAATAACTAATTATAAAAACACTCAAGACGAGTTACTTACTTTTATCAACGCCTATCCAGGGCATTAGTGCTGGCCTAGTGTCCAGTTGTAGGAAATATTGAAGAGTCATCGTGAGCAGCCAGATTCATACAGGGGAGGTGGGCCTGAAGGTAGAAGACAAAAGTTGATTCAATAGTTATGAATATATTACCATTTTGATGGGGGGGGGGCTGAATTGTAAAAAAAAGCTTTGTTGGTAGTGTGGTGGATTCAAACACAATACCCTTATTCTAGCCTGGCCACGAGAGGAGCTTGGAACTTTCATGTTTCGGAGTTGGCAGCGAGAACAGTATAAAAAGGAGTTGCTTCAATGTTTATTTTTTACTTGCCTTTTGCAATTTTAGCTCCTACCTTTTATTTTTAATGTTGAATAAATTGTTTGTTATTAACATTGAAGCAACTCCTTTTTATACTGTTCTCGCTGCCAACTCCGAAACATGAAAGTTCCAAGCTCCTCTCGTGGCCAGGCTAGAATAAGGGTATTGTGTTTGAATCCACCACAGTAGTAAATTAGGGTTTTAAAAGTTTGTTTAAATTTAATGAAGCTAGTGGTATCAAGTATCATACTCAAATTCAGATATAAAAATGAATATTAACAGAAAATAAGAATTAAGAGAAAAATCTTACAATTAAATCCCAATTATAATTATTTATATTAATGGCTTAAAATAAAATTATAGGTGATCAATTATAGGTACTGACTTTTCACTTATTCAACAAAGTAGCCTTTTAATTCACAAACAAAAAAAAACAGGAAGACTTACTCTAGTTCATATATCTTTTTGTATTTTGATAAAAAAAAATACACACATATACAGCTTTTAATTACTAGCCTTTTTCTCAGTTACATAATCTATAATAGAAAGTAAAATATTCGAAACGCACGAAAAACCCTAAAAAATTTGATTATGATGTTTCTAATACTTTAGGACTAGTCAGGAAGAAGGTGGACTAGTCAGGTGGAAGGTGGTCAGTTTTAAACTAAATTGCTAAAAACAATTAAGATCAAAATAAAACACCATTAAAATATCTCAATTAAAAGTTTGTACAGTTTGAAATATATTTTTTAATTTTCATATATCAACTCAGTTCATTTTCACTGAGGGTTCCTCCTATGGAAGAGCCGCTACTGGCATCAGTCAAAATATAGAAAGATTAAAAGTTACTATGTACTCTTTTAAATACTTATTTTGTTCATTGTAAGATGATAAAGTAGTAGGACATCGTCTTAACAGCCCGCCGGCTAATCCACCAAATCTTATTAGACAACATATATGTATCTACGCATTTAAATGGTGGAAAAATAAACTAAATAAATAACTTATCTAAATAAAATATATCAAGCATTTAACTTACTGGAAATAAGGACGCCACGCGATGCGGCGCCATTCCGCCATTTCTTCTTCTTCGTGATGGTGACGTAATGGTAAACAAACTAGGCATTGCCATTTCAGAAAGTAGTAAAATCCAATAAATTCCAAAACTACGTGTGGCTCATTTTATAAAATAAAAATTATGCTCGATTGGAAAAATCATCAAGCTTTCAAAAGGAATCTTGATGAAAATGTAAATTTTCATAGTTTTAGATACCTGTGAAGGTATAACGAATGACAAGAATAAACTTTATCGCCCATCCATTCTGTTGGTTAATGCGTGGGGTATCTCCGCTCAGTGGGGATCTCTCGCTCTTAATTTTAGGTTCTCATTTACCCTCGCTCTGCTTTATTCTTATTTAACTTCATTAATAGTTCACATTATGACATTATTTTCGCTTTAATTTATACACTAATGCATGCATGTATCTTATTTTATTGTGGGGAAAATATATTATTTACAGGCATTTCACTGTCGAAATAATGCATTTTTCTCGTTTTTAACCCAATAAATACTTTTCATATATTTTTCTTTGATATAATCTTAAAGAGTACTTCAAAATATACATCTTTTCAAATTTTCAAGCGATTTGTTACATATTTAGGGTTTTTTAAAGTCGAAAAAGAAAACGGTATTTTGAGTAAAAAAACACAAGTCCGAAAAAGCCCAATAATTGGTATTTAATAATAAGTTTGAATTTTTTTCAATTTTTATTTTTGTAGTTAAGTAATGTGGTAAGCTTTTTCCAGAAATTCGGGTTGCTATGGTGATTCTGACGTCATCCAGGAATTTTCAAACACAAAAGTGGTTTACTTGTCTTTGTAAGAATCCATTGCATTTTTTGGAGGTATATGAAAAAGGGGGAAAGGGGAAAAATATGAATGAACCCCCAAGTGTTTTACATTACGGTATTCCCTTTGATTAGTAGATTAAGAATATGTAAAGTATGAGGGGGTGGGTCCCATATTTCGGGAGTCTTTCCGGTTTTATTGAAAAACTGAATATGGGCGTCACGCCCGGAGTTTTAAAGCTAAAGGTCTAAAATTTTCGTATTTTTACTTCCTCAAAATTCCCTTTTGAACCATCGAACACACTAAGGGGTAGTACCCATATTTAGAGGTTTCGGGTCCATGTGCTCGTTCTAATTTTCTAATCCTAGCACCCCTGATTCTTTTTCCCGGTCTTTCTTCTAACACGGTTCTTAAAGGTCTTTAAGAGTTCTTCAAGAATCTGGTTACTGCTAAGCTTTCTGACAATTATTTGTAAAGAAATATGCGAAAAACCGTCTTGGAAAACGAAACAATGAATTGAATTGTCTCTGGATCACGCAATTTTTACACTGTTTGTTAGTGATTCATACTGTTCGAATTTCCACTTTAAATGCTTTCATAAAATATAAATCACTAAGCTGTGATCATAATAGATCCGCAGCTATTCAGCGTTAAAATTAGCATGTGTTAGGCTTGACGCACCACGAGGGGTCCTTTCTCGCCAAACACTACGGTTTTCATCACTTAGCTCTAAAACACCGATCGAGTATACATTTACACAGTTTATTGCAATACATTAAGCCAGATTAGATTGTCTGAAACACATCGGTATGTTTTTACATTGGTATCAATATTTCCAAAATTTTAATCTAACACCCCTGGTTCTTTTTTCCGGTCTTTCTAACATGGTTCTTAAAGGATTTTAAGAGTTCTTCAAGAATCTGGTTACTGCTAAGCTTTTCGACAGTTATTTCTAAAGAAATCTGTGAAAAACCGTCTTGGAAAACCAAACAATGAATTTAATTGTCTGGATCACGCAATTTTTACACCACTTCTTAGTATGTCATACTGTTCGAAGCCCACTTTAAATGCTTTCATAAAATATAAATCACTAAGCTGTGGTCATAATAGATCCGTAGCTATTCAGCGTTAAAATTAGCATATGTGTTCGCACCACGAGGGGTTTGTTCCCGCCAAACACTACGGTTTTCGCCTCTTATGTTAGCTCTAAAAATACCGATCGAGTATATACATTTGCACAGTTTATTGCAATATATTATAAGGCAGATTATATTGTCCGAAACAAATTTGTGTAAGTTTTTACATAGGTATGCATCAATATTTCCAAAAATTTTCATACAGGTATATCGAATTATCCAGTATGTTTTGGAATTGATATCAAAATTTCTTTATTTTTAGAGAAAATGTTTTTAAACAAATTAATATAATTTTATTTAACTAATTGAAATACACTAATCAATTATAATTAACCCCTGAAATAAATGTCACATTTACAACTCAATTATACTGCTACTACTATTATCACTGCTAAAATGACTTATTCTGAAAAAATTTAAAAAAAAAACCCTTAGTTTAAACTACGTTTAAACAAAAAAATAGGTTTACTAAAAAAGTTTTTTTTTAAATATTCTCTTTTAAAAATAATTAAATAAATCCATACAAATAACTCTTAATTTTCCCGCTAGATGGCTGTATCAAAAATCGGCTGGAAAAGCTTCTCTACAACAGGCTCGAAAGTCACGTGACTGCCTCTCCCATCCGATATTCCTTCGACCTAGCTCTCCATGCTATGAAAGTAGCTTTTACAGCTTAAAAGCATTGGATGCTTGTTACCAAGCATGCCATGCTATTGTTGGGGGTAAGCTAGGTACATAGCATCCCATGGTGGAAAGCATAAAAAAGCATAACATAGCACATCAAGGTACCTAGCTCTCCATGCTATGAAGATAGCTTGGTTTGCTAAAAAGCATTGCATACTTGTTACCTAGCATGTCATGCTATTTTTTCGTAAGCTAGCTACATAGCATCACATGCTGGAAAGCATAAAAAAGCATAAAATAGCTGATCAAGCTACCTAGCTCTCCATGCTATGAAGATAGCTTGGTTTGCTAAAAAGCATTGCATACTTGTTACCTAGCATGTCATGCTATTTTTTCGTAAGCTAGCTACATAGCATCACATGCTGGCAAGCATAAAAAAGCATAAAATAGCTGATCAAGCTACCTAGCTCTCCATGCTATGAAGATAGCTTGGTTTGCTAAAAAGCATTGCATACTTGTTACCTAGCATGTCATGCTATTATTTCGTAAGCTAGCTACATAGCATCACATGCTGGAAAGCATAAAAAAGCATAAAATAGCAGATCAAGCTACCTAGCTCTCCATAGCATCCCATGCTGGCAAGCATAAAAAAGCATAACCTAGCATAAATATCTAGCATACATAGCAAAATCTAGCATATTTGTTTGCTAGTTCCAGCATAAAATTTTGACCTGGGGGGTGGTCCAAAATAACAAAAGTCTGATTTTTTATCGGGGCACCCCCCCCAAAAAAAAAATGGGACCCTCGGTATAAAACTAATATTCTGAAAGTTTCAGCTCAAAAAAATAATATTTAGACCCCGCCCCCGAGCGTCAAAGTTCCAAAAAAACTTGAAATTTGGCATGTTTTCACCTATAAAATCCGAACCGGTTATTGTAAAAATACAAGAATGGTTTCATTTTGTAGATTATTTATTTAGCTTCAACTTTTTTAATTGAAACTTGTTTGTAGAACTTACAGATCAAACGATACAAGGGGTTTTACTAACTCTCCCCCGCAATATCAATTTTTTAAGGAGTGTCAGGAAATTCCTGAAAATGTTTCAGCTACCGTAAAATGGTTCAAAAACATATAAATAATGGTTATTGACTGCATAGGTATAAAATTTAAGAAATTTACAATGAAAAAAATAATAATTTTTGTTCTTACTCTGTTAATTTCTTAACTATCTTAAAATAATTCAAATAAAATACATAAATTAATTTTTTAAACTAGTTAATAAATGCATAAGGTGTAAAAGTTGACAAATAAGCAAAAAAATTTCAAATTTATTAATTTTAACCCATTTTCAAAATTTTTCTCTTCACTGAGTTAGGTGTAAGAAGACTGAATGGTGTATTTTCCCACAAGATCGCCCTATTTTAGAAGTTTTGAGAGCGGTATTTGACTTAAAAAATGGGATCAACTACAGGACCTCCACCTGAAGTTTTTAAAAGTTTCAATTTAAAATGGACTTAAATCAATAAAAATAGCTACGGAAAAAGAGTTGATAAAAAGAGGTCAAGTTAAAATCAAAATGGCATCGGAAATGTTGGAAGCTTCATAACGGGGCTTGATACATCGAACCAAATATCAATTAGAGCCCCAGGTGCCATGCATCATGCTAGTGCTAGATAGATGACAAATGCCCTCTATTGAGTGAAAATTATTTTCGGGTACAAATTCCCTCTAACTCTTACAGAGATAGATATACATACCATTAGAAGTATTTGTATTACCTTAATAAACATCAAAATTAAAGTTTGGTTAAATGCACCAAAGAAATTTGTAACTATTTACGAAAAGTAAATGTAGAAGTATCAAGAGTTATAACCACAGTACCATAGTTTAAGAACTTGGTGTCTTAAATCCTGAGACATTTGAATTTTTGACGAAAGTTTTGTAAAAGAAATTAAAATTAACCTGCCTTTGTCTAATGAGGAATACTAGATGAAGACTATAGTGAGGAAAATAGAATAATAAAAGTGAAAGTGAAAAGTTTCCATTAATCAAAATACTAGCTAATAGTTTCAGAAAATTATCACCTTCCCCCGAACCTAATAAAATTTACCCGAACCTAATGTATTGCTCCTATGGAGCTGACAGGGGCTTCCCCCGAACCAGGTTCGTAAGTTCGGGCACTTTTTCCAGGTCCGATCTAGATTATAGAATGATGCATGGCACCTGGGGGTCTATTTGATATTTGGTTTGATGTATCAAGCCTTATAAATATTTGGCCCTTGGAATACTTCCCTGTAGTCTTGAAAGATATTTGAGGTTTTTCAATTGTCCAGGTATAAGCTTCCAACATTTTCAATGTCATTTAATTTTAACTCTTGACCTCTTTTTATCAACTCTTGCTCCGTAGCTATTTTAATTGATTTCAGTCCATTTTAAATTGAAACTTTTAAAATCTTCAGGTGGAGGTCCTGTAGTTGATCCCATTTTTTAAGTCAAATACCGCTCTTAAAACTTCTTCTAAAATAGGGCGATCTTGTGGGAAAATACACTATTCAGTCTTCTTACACCTAACTCAGTGAAGAGAAAAATTTTGGAAATGGGTTAAAATTAATAAATTTGAACTTATTTTGCTTATTTGTCAACTTTTACACCTTATGCATTTATTAACCAGTTTAAAAAATTAATTTATGTATTTTATTTAATTATTTTAAGATAGTTAAGAAATTAACAGGTAAGAACAAAAATTAGTTTTTTTCTTTGTAAATCTCTTAAATTTTATACCTATGCAGTCAATAACCATTATTTATATGTTTTTGAACCATTTTACGGTAGCTGAAACATTTTAAGGAATTTCCTGACACTCCTTAAAAAATTGATATTGCGGGGGGAGTTAGTAAAACCCCTTGTATCGTTTGATATGTAAGTTCTACAAACAAGTTTCAATTAGAAAAGTTGAAGCTAAATAAATAATCTACAAAATGAAACCAGTCTTGTATTTTTACAACAACCGGTTCGGATTTTATAGGTGAAAACGTGCCAAATTTCGAGTTTTTTTGGAACTTTGACGCTCGGGGGCGGGGTCTAAATATTATTTTTTTGAGCTGAAACTTTCAGAATATTTGTTTCATACCGAGGGTCCCATTTTTTTTTTTTGGGGGGGGGGGTGCCCCGAAACTTTGGACGAAAAATTTTTTCCCCATGTTAACCTGGACCACCTTAGTTATAAATAGCAGTGTAATTTTTGTATATTTTGATAAAAATTTTAAATAGTATTTTTGAAATTTCAAACAAATTTTTTTTAAAGTAGTTGAAAATTTGAAAGTAGTTTCAACTAGTAGTTATTAAAAAAAGTAGTTCAACTACTAGTTAAACTAGTTGAAACCAAAAGTAGTTAAACTACTAGTTAACTACTAGTTGATCAGTAGTTAACTACTAGTTGCAACTAGTTCTAGTTAACTAGTGCCGAACACTAGTATCGACCCAAAAAAACAAAAAAGGTTCCTGGACCAGAGTCCGAGGCCCTGGTAGATTTATTGGAAAACTGCTGGGGTCTTGTACTACTTAAAAATTCGGGATGTTTCAAAACTAAAGAGGCACAAGCGGCCGGTTGGCAAAACATTGCTGACAAGCTCAATGCTTGTGGATAGTATTATAAGCCAGCTATAAATGGCACTGAGGCCAAAAGGTAGTGGAATGATCTCAAGTACAGGGCGAGGAAAAGAGCCTCCGAGATCGATAGAATCAAATCGAAGACTGGGAGCGGCTCGCCTGAACCGTATGAAGACCTCAATCCTTTGGAAGAGAGAATACTCGGACTAGTTGGGAAATGCTCATACAAAGGAGTTACTGGGGTCAAATATGACTCAGTGTATGCCGAGGTAAGAAAAAATTAATTCTTATTTTATACATATTTCCCCTTAAGCTAATTTCTCTTTAGTACTCATCCTTAAATGATCATACTTATTATTACTCATATATTCCAGAAGGAAACTATTTCCCCACAACCAACCATCTCGCCTTGTACAAGAACTCCAGATCATTCATTTCAGGCAATAAATAGTTTTAAGTTGCAAGCAGCCACTATGCAGATTATATCTATTTATACATGATTATATCTATTTATGCATTTCATCCCATTAATTTGAAACAAAATTTAAGATTTCTCAATATCTTGCAGATTGGCGCCTCTTCTGCCTCAATCTATGAGACTCAAATGCCTGATGAGACTAGTGCATACTTGGTAAGCCATTTCTGAAATCAGTAAAATTATATTTGCTTTTTCTATTTTTAAACTAAAGTTTCTCTTAATTAGGGAAGATAGGTTTGAAGATTACTCTATTTCTGGAGTCCCCTTTGTGGATATAACTATGAATTTAACAATAATAGTACTTCTAATTGTTTACACCAGTTTGCTAATAATTTTATCTTGCAGATTTGTGCTTCTTCTGCCATTACTATAGATCCGTCCATTACTCAAACTACTGCTAACAATACTTCTTATTTGGTAATGAAATTTTCAATTATACCAACACTGTGTGAAATAAGTGAAACTGTTTTTTGAATATTAAAATTCCTTCTTTTACAGGTAACCACTTTGGTACCTAGTTATAACAGCCATGTACCAGCACCACAGGTAATTCTTAATGGGATTTCAAAACTATCCCCCATTCCTTTTTTAGATTTAAATTAATTTAATTAATATTATAAACTAAAAAATTGTTCTAAATTATGAAGTATCAAATTGCAGCGCCTTTATTTTGACACTCCTGCCCTTCCATCTGAGCCTTCAGTTACTTTACCTGCTGCAGGAAATTGTTCAATCTAGTTAATAAATTTAAATCAGTTTTCCCAAATTCATTCACCTACAAGGTGGCAAAAGCAAGAAACGTTGATTTTCCAAACCTATCGTTTTCTGCTTCGGACTTTCCAAAGAAGACTTAACATCTGACCCTCTCATGATCATTGACTTTTTGGTGGTCAACAACTTGATGGAGTTGATCTGACAAATGTCAGATATTTTTAGAGGATAAGCAACAACATGTTGTAGCAGCAGTTATAACACCCAGGATCCATCAACACTGGTACATTTACTTATTAAGTAATCTGAGTTTGCATGATTTTGTTTAACAAAATTTACTCTTTAGCTTAAAACAAGATAATATTTTTACTATTTATTTCAAATTTAAATTATTTTCTATTTTCAGACCCCAGAAAAAACATTGGATATCAACCAAGATAATGTCACACCTTTGATTGAAGATACACCACAAAATAGTAAACTAATTTTAAGTTCTAATAAAACACAAATAAAAATATTGGAAGATTAGACTTCACATTCATTTTAATATCAATATATTTACAGGTGTGAAAACTCCATACAGGCCATTTAAAAGGAAGATGACCAGGAGAAAAGATAAATACGATGAGTTTCTAGAATTGAAGCGCCTAAAAATAGAACTCATGAAAGAACAATTGAGCGTGTAAAAAGAAATTGCCGAACAATTGAAACTACTAAATTCTAAGAAATAATCAATAAATACAATCTTCACAGTAAATTGTTGATTTGAATCCATTGTAAATAAACAATAAAGGTTTACACAATTGTAATACAGTTCATACTTTCATTATTTCAAAGCCCAGATGCAGCTACCCAAAAATGATAGCAAAACAGACTGCAGAGTTATGCATAACTTAATGAAATTTCCATATTTTTTACTAGAAAATATTTTTAATAAAATTTAAAAGCTTTTTCATTTTTTTCAATCAATACAATTCTAAGAATCAATCAAAACTTATCTATTATATACGATTTCAAGGTTACTTCACTATTAGTTAAAAATAAACCTATATTGTAAATTTTTTAACACTTTATTATTTCATTTTTCTTAAAAATAATGAATATACACAAAGTAAAAACTATTTACTTGCATACTAAATAATAATATGTTACGGGCAATGGGTTTCTGGCAAAGTGATAACTTGATGACATTTATTTCCGACATTGACAGAATGACATTGCCCCCTCACTTTTGGCATTATTAATAATACATGTTTTATCACTTATCCCATAACATATACACTTAAAATGGGTTTACATGATTTTTTATGTAGAAATTTAAAATGAGCATCATATATTATCTGTAATTATGGCCAAAATTGACACTGTACATACTAGAAAATGTTCTTGACTATTTATTATACTCTAAAGTCAACCCTTAAAAAATTTAAAAACATTCTTTTATTCAAAAATTACTACTTCATTTTATGGATACCAAGTAATATGCAAAATTGGGGTGTTCAAATATCACATAAGCATATTTTTTATGATCCATCTACTGTTTGTCAGCAAAATTAAGCAAATTGTTTCTTATATTACTAAAATAACTGACCCCCATTCATTTTTTGTACAAAAATTGTAATGGTAATAATTTATATTTAAAAATTTAAAACAGTTTTTAAATTTAAAGTACATAAATAAGAGAAGTAAAAATACTGTGACCCTTTTTAGGGGGAGTGAAATTGAATTATGAGGAGTGAAATACGGAAATAGCATGAACTACTTATACAGAGACACGAAAACTGCAATCAAACTCCCTAAGCATCAGAACAATGCATGAAAAATAGATTAAAAGGTATGACAATTAGGGTGCCGTGGCTATTAGCAATTGGCTTTGGCCAAAAGTCAGGCTAAAGTGTCTCCGCTGAGATAAGTTGGTGTTTTGAGTAAAATATATTTTTTGCATTTTTTGTGAAAAGTTCAAAGAGTGAAAATACTCCTGGCTAGTTTTTTAAAGAGTATTCCGATTTTAAAGGAACAAAATACTCTCTCAGAGGAAATAAAAATATCTCTGCACATAGTATCCATCTTTAGGTGCTTAAGTAATATTTGAACAGTCATTACAATGATGGTTGACAACAATTAAAGACTGAACATCAAAAGTCCTAAAGCAAAAAGTAGCTAAAAGTACCAAAACTAAAAAAAAATATAGAGTTATCCGAAAAAACAACCAATTAAGACCACAATTAATAGTTCAAAAAAAGCTCAACTAGAATTAAATTTAAAATGATCAAATGCCGAAAATTTACTTTCTAGTTCTTGAAGTTCAGTCTTCAATAATAAGGATTTAAGATAAAGATCTCAGGGCCCCCAGACCTTACTTATTTTCTCATAAAAAATATGTGGGGTAATGTAGTGCTAGTATAAACTTTGAGTGTATGCATACCCACTAGCATGGCCCGCCGGCCAATCGTCAGGTACCACATGCTAAAGGTAGGTAAAAACAGTGCTCACTTTACTCATTCTCTTAAGCTTGAATTTTATTATATGATACTCGGTGAGCTATTTCAATATTTTCTGTTAGCAGCCAGACCAATCGGATGGGCCAAACATCCCCCAGACGCACCTAAAGGGCAAGGGCGGTTCCAGACCAGATTTTCGGGGGGGGGCATGTCAAAGTCGGAGGGTATTACATTCGAAATTTTCAGTGCCTCAGAAAATTTTTTGAAGAGTGCTTGCTTTTAAGCAGCTTTTTAGGGGTTAATAGTAACTTAGGGGATATCCAGGGCCCGTGCCATTGTCTTAGAAAGTGGGGGGGTGAAACATTTTTGTAAGGCCATAATAATACTTGTGTTCGCGAGGTGTTTGGCTCCCAATTTTCCGAGTATAACATAAATAAAATGCGAAACTTTGTTTAAGTTATAAAGGTTTCTTCAGATAATGCTAGCTCGAAAGCAAATGTGGGGGGGGTCTGGGGGTCCTCCCCCAGAAATTTTTGTGAAATTTGGCTTCAAATAGAAGTTTTTCTACTCATTTTTGTACATTTGGTATCCATTGGATAACACCTAAAGAGGGTAACTTCTTACACTCCTAAAATGAAAGGAGAGAAACAAGTTCAAGGAGAAAACAATAAATAAGTAACCATGAGAAATTAATAGGGGGTCTGGGGGGAGCCCCCAAGAAAATTTTTGAAAATTTGCCTCTAAAAATAAAGTTTCAGCTCATTTTAAAAGCATGTAAACCACAGAATTTTCAAGGATGAAATTATAAATAGATGCCCAATTTTGAAAAAGGCCGGGGGTCCTCTCCTGAAAATTTTTGCAAATACGCGTATTTAAACTATAGTATTACCGGTTTGAGAGGGCTTGAGCCCCATCCAATGTTAGCTGAAGGGGGGCTAAGCCCCCCCAATATTTTGTGATGTTTGGATATTTTCTGGTTTGGAATCCCCTTCAAGAGCGGTTATTTGGGGAGAGGGTAACCCACAAAAGGTCTCAGAATGTGTTAAGAATTTCTTTTAAGGGTCAAATTTTAAAAATTTTCTTGGGGAGAGACCCCAAACTTTCAAATTAAGCTGAAATGCTACTTTTAACAGAGAAATTTCTAAAATTTTTCTGGGAGAGATCCCCCAGACCCCCATCTTATTTCGAGCTCGCAATAATTACACAAAACTTTTACATTAAATGCACCTCAAAATACCTTGGCGATATTTAAAGGGACATGTAACGAAATTTAATCTATACATCTGATACAAAATTAGGTAATTAGGCACGTAATTAAATGGTTGTTTCTTTTAATTTTATGTTTTTAATGTCTTGTACTGGACCTCCCCCCCAACATTTTATAAAAGTTGGCGCCTATGGATGTCAAAATATTAAAGGGGGGCTTGGGGGTTCTCCCCCAGAAAATTTTTTGAATTTTAACATTAAGAAAGTGTTTTTTAAGCTATTTGTTAGGGTTTCTCGGGGGGGGCCATGGCCCCCAGGGCCCCCCCCCTGGACCCGCCCCTGCTAAAGGGTTATTATTATGCTTGTAAATGCAACAGAAATGCATTGCGACGAGTGGGAAATGGGAGGCTTTTTTACTTTTATTAAATTACTAGTTAGCCAAAGCCGTAGCTGTTTTGAGATTTTTAATATAAATCAAGAGATAGAATTTGAATTCCAGGCATTGTTTTTCAACATTTGCATTGTTGCCAAATAAGTTTTTTATAAGTTAAACTCTCTTGATTTATATTAAAAATCTCAAAACAGCTACGGCTTTGGGCTAACTAGTAATTTAATAAAACTAAAAAAGCATCCCATTTCCCACTACTCACAATGCATTTCTGTTGCACTTATACGCATAGTAATAACCCTTTAGGTGCATCTGGGGGGATGTTTGGCCCATCCGATTGGTCAGGCTGCTTACAGAAAATATTGAAATAGCTCACCGAGTATCATATATAAAAATCAAGCTTGAGAAAATGAGTACCGGCCGAGTCAGCACCGTTTTTACCTACCTTTAGCATGTGGTAGGGCCAAGCTAGCAGGTATGCACACACTCAAAGTTTATACTAACACTACATTATCCCACAAATTTTTTTGTGCGAAAATAAGTAATGTCTGGGGGCCCTGGGATCTTGGACTATTTTAAACAGGGATGAGATTGGCAAAAAATCAAAAAGCCTGAAAGTTGGGCGAACAATATTTGATCTCTTAAATTGAGAATAAATCGGAAAAACTAATAATTAGTTAACATTAATTTCGGCAATAAATTCTTACACTTTAAAATTAAAAGTTTAATGTGTTAAGCTGTTACATTAAATTCGCTTAAATATGAAAATTTACCATATAAAAGAGCCTCATAACTCAAGAACATCAACTTGAATTTAGAAAAATAAAATTCACAGTCAAAATTTCAGTTTATAAGCTGATTTTTTTAAAAGTAACAAGTCTGAAATTTTCATGATAATTTCAAAAAAGCCTGAAAATCCTCCTAAAGCGCTGAAAAATCTCATCCCTGTTTAAAACAATCTATTTAGCAGGCGATCTCGAACTCTGCTCCCTTGTATACGTAGGTTCCCTCCATCTCCTGAATCTCTGAATGGGACCTGGTCATCCAAATCATCTTCCACCATATCCTCACCCTCTGGAAGGTCAATGTTACGCTCTCTACAAATGTTGTGAAGAACGCAACAAGCTAGGATAATGTCACAAACCTTCTCTGGCTTGTAGCACAAAACACCACCTGACTCATGCAGGCACCTGAAGCGTGATTTAAGCACGCTGTTTGTTTGTTCTATAGTTATTCTGATGCTACGAAATGCATCATTAAACCGTGCTTGCCCTATTGGAAAAAAATCATAATACCGGTATCAAAATTATATCGGTACCGGTATAAATGATACCGGTACCGATATAATTGATATCGGAAACTGTAAAACTAGTATGAAATGATACTGGTAATTTCAAAACTGGTATGAAACCGATACTGGAAATTTCGAAACCGGTATGAAACGATACTGGTAATTTCGAAACCGATATGAAACGATACTGGTAATTTCGAAACCGATATGAAACGATACCGGAAATTTTGATACCAGTTTTAACGAATACTGGGAATTTCAAAACCGATATGAAACGATACTGGAAATTTTGATACTAGTTTTAACGAATACTGGGAATTTTGATACCAGTTTGAATCAATACTGGTAATTTAGAAACTGCTATAAAATCATACTGGAAATTTCGATACCCAATTTTAAAACATACTGAAAATTTAAATACCAGTATTTTATTTACCAGGATTTTTTTGTATCCCAACCTTTATTTTTTTTTTAAGTTATAGAACTTAAAAATAATTGGAAATTTTCTCGAAAAATAAAGAAATTTTGATATCAATTCCAAAACATACTGGGTAATTCGATACCTGTATGAAAATTTTTGGAAATATTAATACATAAGTAGCTAAAAACTTACAGAAATTTGTTTAGGACAATATTATCTGGCTTTTACCGGTTGGTTTACTGGCCGGTACTTTTAGAGCTAAGTGGTGAAAACCGTAGTGTCTGGCGGGAACAAACCCCTCGTGGTACGTTAAGCCTAACACATGCTAACTTTAACGCTGAATAGCTGCGGATCTATTTTCATTACAGTTTAGGGATTTATATTTTATGAAAGCATTTAAAGTGGGGATTCGAACAGTATGCATCACTAAGAAATAGTTAAAAAAAAAGAACCTGGGGCGTTAGGAAGTGAACATTAGAACGAGCACATGGACACGAAATCTCGAAATATGAGTACTACCCTTTATTGTGTTACATGGTTCTAAAGGGAATTTTGAGTAAGTAAAAATACTAAAATTTTAGACCTATAGCTCTAAAACTCCGGGCGTAACGCCCAGATTCAGGTTTTCAGTAAAACCGGGGAAAAACTCCCGAAATATAGGACCCACCCCCCTCATACTTTACATATTCTTAATCTACTAATCAAAGGGAATACGGTGATATAAAACACTTGGGGGTTCATTCAAATTTTTCGTCTTCCCCCCTTTTTCTATACTCCAAAAAATGCAATGGATCCATATAAAGACAAGTAAACCTCTTTTGTGTTTAAAAATCCCTGGATGACGTCAGAATCACCATGGCAACCCGAATTTCTGGGAAAAGCTTACGACATTACTTAACTACAAAAATAAAAATTGAAAAAAATTCAAACTTATTATTAAATACCAATTTTTGGGCCTTTTCGAACTTGTGTTTTTTACTCGAAAAACTGTTTTTTTCTCGACTCTGAAAATCTGTCTAATTGAACATCAAATTGCACAAAAATTTGATTTATAATATATTTTGAGTTCCTTTTTAAGTTTATTCAATTAAAATGTTTTTTTAAAAAACGTTTACCATGTCTTTAATGCCAAAAAACTCATTATTTTCACCTGGTAATACCTGTAATGATAAATTGCCCCCCGCACTATAGATTAAAAAAATGTTTGCATTAATATTGAAATGTAATGAAAATAGTGTCATAATGTGAATGATTTAATCAGTTGATGAAGTAAGTAAAAATTAAAGGGGGACAGGGCATGGGGAGGCCAATTATAACCTAAAATAGAGACACCATTTACTAACAAACGAAATGGCTGTAGTGTGTATACTTGTCGTTCTTGGCTTTCCGCTAATTTAATGCCTATAAAATTTCATCAAGATTCCTTTTGAAAACTTTTTTTATGTTTTTAGATAGCGTCTTGTATTATTTTATTCTATATGGTGAGCCTCAGGCACAGCAAAGATTTGGATTTATTAGATTTGATTTCTGGAAATGGAAATGGCAACACAACACAAGTTATTTGTTGACTAATTTTAAGTATTTTAAGATCCTCGTGGTAATCTATTGTTCTTCTATTTTCAAGTAAGTTCAATATTATTCATTTAGAATTAGTATAATCTTTTTCTTTTCTGCAAAATAAAAACAGTGCTGCTTTTAATTCTTTATATGTCTTCGTGAGTAATTTCTAGAACACCTCAAACAAAGTCCGATTTGTTATCATTGGGGCCGGCTGAACTTAAGTAACGAAGATTTATGCGATGCATATATTTCTTGCTTATTCTTCCTTCAAATACATATAATATTTATACATTTGAATTCAAAACTAATATTTTGACTCTAGGACTATGTTTTCCACTCACTCTGCCTCATTTCCCCACCATGGGGGAGAGTGGATAGGTAAGGTGTGTTTTTTCTAATGTTTTGCTGTGAAAAAATGGTTAGGCTTCATTATTAACCTCTTTTAATATAATAATTAAATTAAGACATTAATTCAATAAAATATTTATTTGCTTGGTTTACAGGACCTTTTTTTTTAAAAAAAAAGCCTGAATTTAAATCACCTTTTCCACACTTGAATCCACTTTGTGAATCTGTTTCATATTTTTTAGGATGAGAAGAAATTATGTGATGCTCAATTATCGCTGGATGCCCACCAGATTGCTAACAGTCAAGCCCAACTATAAGCTGCGGAAACTGACGGGATGATAGTATATTATATAGTAAGTACTACAGAATAATTTGCTTTCGAGTTCAATTTTGTTAACTTTTCATGAAATACCGCCAAGTTGATGTGGACAACAAATATTTAAAAGTCAACTAATTTTTACGATTCTCATTAATATATCTAACTGTATTACTAATAATTGGTTAGTTAACTATTTTTGGCAATACTTCTAATTTTTAGTGTCCCAAACAGATTAGCAATATTACATGAGAGAGATAATGTAGTTAAACCTACTTTTGATTTGAAAACTCATTCTTACATAAGATTTTCCAAGTTAATGTAAACAAATTCCAATTATTCTAATCAAATTACTATTGAATAACCCCAGAAAAACTTAAAAATATGTAGTTGACAGCAAGAATGTTATTACATATCTGGAAAAATATAAATCTTTGATTTACGCCAAACTGAGAGTTTTAGTGTAACTGATCCTTTTCTAACATTTTATTATTTTGAAAAACAAAATGGAATCTTATGTAAGAATGGGGGGAAGGGTTTGAAAAATCTTACGTACCCTCAATGGGGGTAGGGGGGGGTAAAATTGCCAAAATCATCCTTACGTAATTAATGAATGGCCCCTACAGCACTAATTAGGGGCGGTTGATAAGAATAGGTTTCTATAAAATTTCCAGGCAGTTAAATGCTATATAAAACCCTTTTCACAACTTCATACAAGATGCCTTAGTGTGATTCTGATTTTGAAAATATAGGATGAAGAAAAGAATTTTTAAATGCAATGCTTTTAAACGGTCTACTTGACTTTCAAAATTACCAATTTAATTTACAAGATTGAGATTTTACGCTTAAATTCTTGTTTAAAGAATATGTAGTTATAGAGTTGGGATCAATGACAAAAATGAAATATCTATAATCGTCCACGATATAAAAAGTTTGGGGATTTGTTTGGGTTTTTGGAAGCACTATAATACAATGCATTCATACCCAGTCCTGGGAACTTATTCTTTAATGTATTTTGTTTTTGACAACAGGCAAATGCTTGATGAGTTTCTAATGTTTTTATTAAGTGTTCATGTCTATTTAATATTGTTTTTGCTAATTGGTGATTATGTGTGATATTTCATATGAATCAAAATGCATGCACATATTAATGATTCCCAGCGTTAGAAATTGGGGGGGGGGGGAAACGGTGGTCCTGCGGACCAGTGCTTTGCCAATCTTACTGGTCCGCAACAAAATTCACACCGAATTAAAAAGGACAAATCCGACAAATTAAAAAGGGCCGGTTTAAATATATAAAGTAACTATTGCACTGAATGTGAGTACCTAAAAGTAATGTTAAATAAAAATCAATACATATTAATAATATTTTTTCTTTTTCGCCGGGGGCTCCCCTATCCTGTATCACCACATTTCGGGTTCTGTCAAAAATATGTACTTGCTTCTCCAAATGCAATAACATTGCTTGCGGTTTCAGTAAACTAGGGTTTTTTACGTGGATGGGTGTTTAGCCCATCGCACAACCTTCCTCATTTTATCCAGGCTTAGGACCGGCGTAGGTGCAGGCAAGCCTGGCCTATGGCAGAGTTCTATGACCTATGTCTTCAACAGACCCTACGAGAGTCGCTTTGACCTGGGCACCTGAAGGAAGGCGAAAAAGAGGAAGACCCAGGCAGACCTGGCGCAGGATGGCCATAACAGAAAGAAACTCCCTGGGTTGGCCCAGCTGGGGGCAGGCCCGTGCTGGCCAGGGGGGACAGGGGGACGTGTCCCCCTGCGCCCTTTTGAAGAGACAATTTTTTACATATTTTGTTAATACTCGTGCTTCTCAATGTTTTCTCTGGGTTCCTTACTTTTATGAAACTATAACTTAGTAATTTTGCAATTCAGTTTTACTTCATCAGGTCTGAAGCATGAGGGCGTCAAGAAGTTTTTTAACGCCCTCCCTCCCCCATTTAACCTTAACATCAAATTACGTTATGAATTTTTAGGGCGCCTTTACTTAAAGATTAATCATACATTAACAAGGCAAGGTGGTTAATTTTCAAGGCACCGAAGCCCTTAGTTAAACACGTTGAAATTGCTAGGGCATGGTTTATTTACTACGACGCCCTTATTCAAACTGTCTAATGGCCACCCTTAATCAAAACAGCAGTGAAAGTGTTTGAAAGTGTTAAGTCAAGGTAGTGTTTTTTTTTCACTAGGGGAGCCTTAAGTGTTTTCAGGGCGCCCTTTTTTATGCAAGTTAGCGCAAAATTTTAAAAGCTCCGCTTTAAATTTACTGCGGTGATTTTTCATGCCGCTCTTGCTCTTTGTTTAATATTTCGAATCTGCGAGGGCGGGGCGGTGTTTTTTATAGTCTGTTCATTTAGAACTGGCGCCTTAGATGAAATGTATTATAAGCAGTTACAATTGTAATTATCATCGAAAGCATTTTCTTCTGCAATGACAAGGCAGCCGAAACAGAAATAGTTATAACACTGTAAAAAATTCGGTCACTGAAGTTGTGTGATGACCGTTATGAAGCATTATTGATCCTGTTTCAGGCGCCAATTCTAAATGAACAGACTATAGACGTCTTTCTTCATGCACGTACCAGAAAATGCAAGGGTACAGCACTGATTTTTTCTTGGGCCTGTAATGAAACACGTTAAAATTGCAAGGGCGGGGCGTTAATTTTTTTTAGGGCGTTCTTATTTACAGAGGCGCAGCCACGGGGGGGCAGCTGTGCTTTTTTAGATCGCTTTTTTAGACCAGCTTTTTTAGATCGTGTATTCTTTTGTAGAAAATTATGAAAACATGGAATTCCCTTCAAGATTTCTCAAAGTTCATATCAGAATGTTCATTATTCAGCGGCCCAACCTGCGGGAGGGACCGAGTTCGGAACAAAAATAGTACCTCATTTCCACTATTTTCACAAGGAGAACATCTGTGCAAACATTATATTGTTGATTCACTGATATCTGGAGGGAAGCATACAGGTGTGGAGAGGGTTGTTGAATGGGCGTGGACAGTAGAGATAAGGGAAAGAGGGCAATAAACGGGCTGCTGAGCAGTTGGGGGGGGGTCTAAAGCTTTTGCTAATTCCTCTTTTTTATAATCATCCTTTAGTTTTCACTTTATTTACGAGAAAATAATTTTAAAATGAAATTTCAATAACTAAATTTTTTAAAACTACAGCTTTTTATGCTCTTGACCAGTTGCTAAATTGTTTCTAAAAATTCGAAGTTAAATCTATTTTGGTGTCTTTATCAAGCTTTCATTATATATTTTACATTTAATATTGTAACAGAATATAAAAATCTCATAAAATTAAAAAGATGTTATATTGTAAAAATAATTTTTTCATGCCAGAAAAATTGTTGTACGTTAACCTAATAAAATATATACTACTGAATTATATATTTTTTGCATTGACGAATTGCGTATAATTTTTATATTATTGCTATTACTACTAATAACAGAGTCATGGACAGGGCCGTGCGGTGCTATGAAGCAAAGAGGCGACCGCCTCAGGCGTCATTTTCAAGGGGCGGCAAAATCCACCTGAAATTTTTAACCCCAAGCACCAAAAATATTTCTTCAAAATCTTCATTTGAAAATAACAAATTAATTTTTTACCAAATGTTTTATTTAAATTTTAAACTATATGTTAATCATTTCTTTGATTGTAAGCTAATTCAAAAGCAAAATTTAAAACTGCTTCCATAATTTCATATACTGTTGTTACCCTACCCCAGTTAGTACTACCAAAAGAGCATTCATGTACACGAGAAAATTTGTTATCTGTAGAGTCTGGAATGTTATTTTAAGATATCAGTGGTCTCCAAAAGAAATTTAGTGATCAATCATTTGATTGTTTGGACATGGGTTGACAGCTAGCCAGGGGCTCATTTCCTGTTCTCCGAGGGGGTGGAGACATGCTCATTGTACATCCTTTCATTTGGAAAATCGACCACTCCAACCCCTCATATTTCTAGGTATTTTACCAAAATATTACTCTTTTAAGTGAGGTCACACACAATAGTGGTTAGGTTGAAAAGGTATGGGTTATTTCATTTGGTTGGTGAGACATTACTTGAAGGATTTACGATTAGCCCGAGGTTCACTGTTTTCATGAATTTTTGAAAAATTTCTGAACTAACTGAAAACTTATCTGGAGCAGAGCTGGAGGAGCCAAAAATTTTCTTTTATGGTTCAAATTTTAAAACATTTCTGGGGTGAACCCCCAAGCCCCTATCCAAAACCATAGTCCAAAACTGATGTATGTATTTGTATATTTAATTAACTGTGTTTTCTTTTTCTTGGAAAATTATGTTACATACAAGGAGCGTCTTTTTTTTTAGGGGGGGTAACCCAAAGGGTTTCAGAATGAGTTAAAGATTTCTTTTAAGTGTCAAATTTTTTAAAAAATTCTTGGGGAGGACCCCCAAACCCCCTCCCAAAATTTTGATGTATATTTATTAACTGTAGTTTCTTTTTCATAGAAATTTGGTGGCTTATCAGGAGTGGTCCTCTTCATTTGTAACCCAAAATATCTCAAAATGACTACTTTTAACATTAAAATTTCTAAAATTTTTCTGGGGGAGAACCCCCAGACCCCCCTTTTTAATTTAACTCATATTGTGACATAAAATTTGTATATTACGTGCACCTAAGAATATTATGTATCTCAAATAGCATTATTGCTTTACTTTTTTTGCATTGAGAAAGGGAATTTGTGAAATGTTGCCAATCTTAACAGAAAAGTAAGATTTTAGGTTTACTAATTATTATTTTGGCGGCGCCCTTTTACCCTTTGTCCACCGCCCTCTGAACGTACCCAGCACGGGCCTGGCTGGGGGGCTGCGGCACTTAACCGGCGGGAGTGGAGGGCTGAGCTTGCGGCCTCATACACCACATCGGTGTGAAGAGAGTCGTCTCCAAATGCAATCATCAAACGCACTTAAAATGCTGCTATCACTGAACAAATTGTCTAAAGGATTTTAAACGTGCACGAGAAATCGCTGGTCCGGCGGACCAGTGATTTTTTGATTCCACTGGTCCGAGTTGTTTTTAGTTGTCCCGGACCAGCAAAACACCCCAATTTCGAACGCTGATGATTCCCCATTACAACTGTTCACACACACATTACAATATATAGTTCTCTTAGTTCTTACGTGCTATCCCTTAAACCATAAGTTTCAGCAGCACATTTAATGGGCTTTAACCGTGCATTTTCATTTTCAGAAGCACTGTGTGTGAAATAATTTTGAAGTAGTACCAATTTTTAACCTTCTTAAATGTTTTGTACTGATTTCTGTTCTGTTTATGTCTTGTAGCATTTCATTTGCAATATTTAGCTTAATTTATTTTCTTTTTCTTCCCCTGTCTTTAATTTGTTGAAATATTTTGTCTCCAAAAGATTGTTTTATTCCAAAAGATCTATTTATTACCATCCTAAGTGTAAATTACCCGTAAATTAAAAGAATCTAATGTGGGTGAATCCTGCGAGTTTGGGTTTCGCACTAATAGTATAGTTTTCTTTTTTATAATTGTCGTTTTGGTTTCAATGTAATAAAATATTCATTATGCTTAATTTTATAATTGAAGGGTCCTTTTTTCTATGGGAGAAAAGACAAAACTAAATTCCTGAGATTAACCACCGACGACCACCGTGCAGAGATGGATGCTGTGTCTGCGGACAAACAGATGGAACTACGTAGCAGGTAGGAAAAACCTCTTTATACAGAAAACCTTTCCATAAAAAAAATTTAAAAAATCTAATGTGTTTGCATCCTGCGAGTTTGGGTTTTCCACTAGTAATATAGTTTTCTTATAATTGTCATTTTGGTTTCAATGTAATAATACATTCATTATGCTTAATTTTATAATTAAAGGGTTCTTTTTCTATGGGATAAAAGGCAAAACTAAATTCCTGAGATTATTGGTATACATTGATGGCAATTGATATAATCACATGAGTGGGTTAAAAAACAAGTGGCTATAGTGACATTTTATTTAAACTTTACTTGTAATGAAGGGTATGAGAAGTGGCCAATTCTATGAACATTGGCAATATTCAGCCAACTCTCTGTTGCCATCTCTTTTATCTGATTGTTTTTTTAAAGAGTTTGCAACTCTTTAATCTGATTGATTTCGACATCTCTTTAATCTGATTGTTTTGTTATTCATTATTGTTCCAAGCTCACAAGCAATGATTTATTAACTTTTTAACAGTTTTTATTAAACCTCTTAATTAATTGGGAATAATTTTAAAACAACTGGAATAAGACATAAAGAATCCAACTATTTCCAACCCTAACATAGCTCAACATTGTTGCTGATTTGTAGAGCAACAATTTTTCTAACGTGGTATAGCAGATTTAATATATATATATATATATTTGTGTTGCAATTCTTTTTCCTTATTTGCCTTGATAATTTTTTCAAATCTTAGGCATATAATATTTTATACTAAACATTGAAAGCTCTGGAATAATTTATTGTATAGTTTAGGTTTGTTGCTATATTCCAGCTGTATTGTATATATTCTAGACAATAAAATGAATGACATTTTTTAAAATATTTTTTATTCTAGCTGCAACCCTTGTAAATTTTGCACTTTATATAATATACTTTAAATGTATTTGGCAAATATCTTGTGACTTGTTAATTTACACATTTGTGTTTTATTTCAGATTAAATGCGGTTCTATCTTGGTATGTGAACGAGAGTACTGCAACGTCAGCATCATTGCCTGAGGGTACAAAGGTATTCCGTATTGTTCGTTGCAGCGAGAGAAAGAAAGGAACCATTCTCGAGGATGCATATGTTCGTTATTGGCTCTGTCTGGGACAACCTTATCTCCTCTAGCCCCTCAGGTGTATCTGGGATACCACCCTCTAGTTCCTTTTGGTGTCAGGGACACCATACCCTTGTTGTCTGGGGCAACAATCTTCAGCTTGAGAATGAGGCCAGTGGTTGGAACACTGCACTCTTCGCCCTTTGAAGTCTCTGGAAGACTAAAACTGCCATCATCATCATTTCGTGTCGTGCTATATTGTGCGTAGTTTAATTTTTGAAAACTTTTAATTACAATTTAGTATGATGTTTCTGTTGATTTAGTATTGTTCTCTTTTATAAACCTGTGTCCCATAAATGTACATAATTCATATGACTGTTTTCTTGTACTTTTTTGTATCCTGTATTCTTGTACTCTTTTGGTTTGTAGAAGCAGTTTTATACTGGATCTAGAGTATCATACTGGTAATATTTCATACCAGAACTGGTATCATACTGGTAATATTTCATACCAGAACTGGTATACTGGTAATATTTCATACCAGAACCGATATCATACCTGTAATCCCATATACAGGTAACATACCAGTAATCCATATCATATCGGTTTATGAAACACCAGTACTGGTATCATACAGGTAATCTATATAGGTAACATACTGGTAATCTATATAGGTAACATACCAGTAATCCATATCATATCGGTTTATGAAACACCAGTACTGGTATCATACAGGTAATCTATATAGGTAACATACTGGTAATCTATATAGGTAACATACAGGTAATCTATATAGGTAACATACAGGGAATTTTGATACCAGTACCGGTGTTTCATAAATCGATATAATTTTTTTCATACCTGTAATATTTTTCCAATAGGGTGTCTTGTATCCGCTGGCCTTGCAAAAGGTGTTAGAAGCCATGGCTCCAAAGGGTAGCCACTGTTCCCTAAAATGTAGACTTTAATTAGTAAGCAGATATGCTTATAGGCAGGCACTCAGAATAAATTTAAAAACAATGAAGTGTAGTACATTTAATACCTGTAAATTTAAAATGTGCACAGTATGATTGTTGCATAGATTGATGTATAAAGAAATATTTAAAATACCTAAGAGGTATCCTTCCTCCATACTATTTTGTAGTACATCTCGAGCTCCGCTCATCCTCCAAATGAAAGAATCATGGGTTCCACCTGGCCATCTAGCGACAACATTTGTTATGCGGTATTCCACATCGCAGATCTGGAATAAAACTATGCGGTTACATTTGCTTTTTTACCACGGTAAAATTGTACATACATACGAGGGTAGTTTGAAAAGTTCTCGGCCTGACCATGAAAATGACAACTTATGGTTTCAAAAAGGGTTTATTTTTCAACATAGCCTCCTTATAAGCTGCCTCACTTCTTAGAACGACAGTCCTGTCTTATTTTACGTTCTTTTGGGGGTTGTTCTAGATTTTCGTGAAAAAACTTATTAATCTCACAGTTACTTCTTAATTCGAAGAAAACCGGTGACCAGAGAGAAAAGTTTTCACTTTGGAGGAGAGATGGAAGTTGGAAGATACCAAATCTGGGTAATAGGATAGGTGCTTGTAAAATTTTTAACCCAAATCCCTTAGTTTTCCCACCGCAAAAACACATTTGTTAACAGAAGCACTGTTCTAATGAAAAATTACATTTTAATCTGCTAAATGGGTCTTTTTTCTCGGGTATTCTCATCAACAGTTTAGATAAGTATTCTGCTATTATATTCATACCATTTTCCTTGAAATCCATTGACAAAATTTCCCTGAAATCCCAGAATTCTTACGCCCTGAATTTTCCAGCCGCTAGCACGTTTTGGTGCTGAAAAACTGACTTTTATCCATTGCATTGATTATTATTTTACTTAAAAGTTCTAAGTCATGTCTATTTCTTCATATAGACGTAAAAAAACACTTTTATTTTGTGTAAATCGTGTCAAAATTCTCAATGAAGTCGTCATTTCAATGCATTTTTGAGCCACAATTTGGATTCGCGGCACCCATCTTGTCCAAATTGGTTTCACGCGCAATTCCTCGTGCAAAAAATAACTTATGCGCTCCTTTGATATCCTTAGACTATTAGAAATGTCCCCACCTTCTTTCATCATTATTCTAAAATCATAGAGGGCATTTTTCGACGATTTTCGGTATGGCGGCTCTTTTTGAACGTTTTTCACATGGTTCTGTAAGAACACTCTCACACCCATGTTAAAGCTTCAACTCTAATTTTTTCACGGGGAAAACAAAGGTAAAGAGTCTCCTTACACATTTACTATCATGGAATTAATTTCATTTGGTGATATCCCTTCTTTTAAAAAGAATTTTATAACAGCTCGATACTTGCTTTTCTCCATTATTGAAAATAAGCTCACCTTAACTCATTCAAAAAATTCCCGACAGCAGAATTCTGATCAGAACAACCCAAAAATTTAATTAGGCTCATTTGAAGAGTTGTTCTAACAGGAGAAAAAAATTCGGGCGAATTAGAGCGCGTGTTCTGGGTGAGGCCGAGAACTTTTCAAACTACCCTCGTATTAGCCCGTTGAATGTGTTGCGGAATATGACAAAGGACATAATATGTAAGTACCGAATAAGTTTACATAGAGTAATAAACCTTGGTATTTTAGGAATAGCCACCTGCAAGCATTGAGTTTCATGCTATACTTGACAGCAACGTTTCCTGACCCTATGATGTCACTAACAAGGCAGTTCCCAGCACAGTGTCTGAAATTTGATTGAAATGAAGATCAATTTAAAAATGTTAAGCCCATGTATATGTTGAGTCTTTTTATCTCGATTTGCATACCGAAACTCTTACCCTACAGGCTTTCTGTTTATGCAGTTTATGCTTCCGTGTAATGACGTCATAGGGTAAGGAGTATAAATTCCCAAAAGTCATCAAATTTACTAAAAGTAAACACTCAAAAAGTAAACTATTAAAATGTCTCAACTAGCAGTGTTCCTTTTAATTTTTGTTAAATTTATATGTAAATAATAAAATGCATCCTTAATAGCCCTATTGGAGCTAAGATTTTTAAATTGCAATTAACTGGCTAGTTTTCCTAAAACAATCTAAATTTTAAATAGTACCTAAGCCTGTAATACAGTGGAAGCTCTTATAGCGACCTGCTCTTATAAAAATACTCTCTTATAAAGACCCAAAAATTAGTCTCTATAAGAGCACTTTTGTGCTCTTATAAAGACTAATCTTCGAATCGATTCAGCTTATCGAATACTTTTCTGGATCGGTTTGTGTGCGTCACACCAGAATCCGCCAATAAACAAATACCAGAGTATGACAAACAGCACCAAGTAACGATCGCATCTTCTTCTCGCTTGCTTTCGCCCGGGGTAACCGGCTACAATCCCAAACGAAACCTTTCGCTACCTAATGTCCTTGTTGATTTTAGACTTTAAAATTATTAGCGTATTCATTTATCTTTCTTTATTTCCAATTTTTTTACTTATATTTAAGACATAATCTTTTCAAATTGCATGCAGATGCAGGTGAAATTGATGTAATAAATTTTGTTAAGCATCAGACCTTTCTAAGGAAGCTAAGCTATGCAATAAATTAATATAAAAATCAAAATTTAAAAAGCAAATATTTATACTCTGTAAAATATTGATCTTAAACTTTATATAAATTAAAATAAAAGCAAAAAATAAGGTAATATAACATGAAATTGGAAGTATCAAGACTTCATAAAATAAGAAATAATTGTTTAAAGTGAGGAAAGATCAATTGGATGATTCGAACTGTGTTCTAAATCCCAATGATATCGTTTTCAGGTTGAGATTTCCTCCAGACTTTATAAATTAGTCTACTAAAAATACAGCATTGAGGGAATCGAGTCCACCTTCCCGAAAAGCATCAAAATTGATAGTTTAGCTTAACGAGTTTATTGCTTTTAAACGAGTGATACTCAACACTCGAGTGTATCACTCGAAGTTTGCTCTTATAGCGACAAAAAACTCGGTACGGATTAATTACGCTATAAGAGCTTCCACTGTACCACTAGTGCAGAAGCATCATCTGCATTTTTTCCAAAACCTGAGCGGCCTGTGACCAGAGCATTTCAGATAATATTTTTGTTAATGCCCATTCTTAAATAATATATTGTTTTCGTATTCATAGAAGAAAACCAAAATCCAACTTACTAACTGAACATTGATTGAATATTTTGATCTTCGATTTAAATAATTAAACCAGTCATCTGTGCCAGGTTTCTGGATGTATACGTGCGTGCAATCAATGACTCCGATCACGTTAGGAAACCCTCCGTACTGATAAAACTCTAGTTTCTTTTCGGTACGTTGTTGAAGGGTGGTGGGAAACCTGATGAAATAATAAATTAAAATCACTTAAAGTAATAAATATAAAAATGGGAAAAGTATAAACAGATGTTATTATATATCCAACTTTATAAACTGCGGCAAAATCTTTATAAGAGCTTTGCATACTCTTGTCAAATTTCTTGACACAGATGGTTGGGAAAGCATAAGGCAACACTCATCTCCAATAACATTTTGGAAGGAACCAGATCCCATAAGCCTTAAGGAAGAGAGAACCTAGAAAATAATAATGTAGAAATTATAAATTACCAATAAATAATAAGAAATCAACAGGATAAAGGTTGTATCAACCCTTTCAGGTCTAGACGTTTGAAAAATTCATTACATTCGATAGTAAAACTGGGGTGGCCAGGACAGAAAGGTTCAAGGGCGTTCACTCAGTGACATGTGCCATAACCAGAAAAAAATTTCGCAAAGGGTATTGATATATGAAAAAAATTGAAGGGAAGTTTACTTTTAATAGTAGAAAAATTAAATTTTCTGAATATTAGGGGGATATTTCCATGCCTTCACACAGTTATGTGTAAAGTTATAATGTATAAGTTATAAGTTATAAGTTAAGTTAAAGTTATAAGTTATAATGTAACCATTAGTTCAATTATTGGTTTTACGGTCGTATTCTGAGCCTCTGGCAACCTCTAACAAACATTGATTTGCTTGATTTGGTATTCTGACCACCGTTAATCAACTTCAATTAACAAATATTTGTTACTTAACAAATCAGCCAACAAACGAGTGATTTAAGTTGAACTACCAATCAGAATCGAGAATAGAAAAAATGGCGTCCTCTCATCAGTCTATTCCTAGGCCTATGAAAAATCGTGAACATTTCATTTTGAGACTCTGGAAGTATTTTTTCATTGTTAAAGTGTTAAGATTAGAGAAAAAATAGTTTTACAATTGTATAACAGTGAATTAACATTTAAAATATTCTTAAATCACATCAATTAAAATCCGCAGAACAGCTCTCTTCTAACGTGTAAGTCCGCCCAGATAGAAGAACTATTTCATAACTAAGATCACTAAAAAATACATTCTCCAAAACGATTTATTTAAATGCTTCAGAAATTCATATAAACAACTGAGGGAACCGTTTAAGATATTCCTAAAACCTTAAAAGTAATCTAAACTCTTGGCACTACTTTTTTCTTTAATATTTTTATACTAAAACTTTCTCCCTCGGCATAGATTAACGCAATATGGTGGTTATGGTTCTGGACTACGGATCCGAAGGTTGTGCGATCGGGTCCAGCAAATGAGGTTTTTTTTTAATTCTTTCAGAGCATTGAAATTTTTTTTGTGTGTAGTAGAAAATTATCATGGAATTTTACAAATATTTCTAGAGAAATAAGACACAAAAATATATTTTTCTTTTATCGTTAACCTGTTTCTTTCTTAGAATTAAACTACCCTCATCAAAAAATTCGCATCAAAGTATTGAATCAGAATAATAAATTCCAATTAAAAATAAATTTATTGAAAATATTTTCCATTTTAATTAAATTTATAATGATAGCTAAGCGATCATTATAATCAGCTAACAAAATACAATAATAAAAGCAAATTAATTTTTTCAGGCTGTTTTAATTTTAATTCGAAATCTTTCTGATCACCTATAAATTTCTTAAGTTTTCTGATTTTTCAAATGATTTTAAATGTTGAGTTCTTTTATTATACATATTTTTTTTAAAATGTAAAAAGTGAATCCAATAGAGTAAATTTATTCTTTAATTGAAGAACTAATTATTATTTTGAGAATTTGTTTCAATTCAGTAACGTTTTATAAAAGATATGAAATTATTTCTATAATTTAGGACATTTCCATATTGAGATAATAAAAATATTTTATATTTCTTTCTTATATAGATAGTTTAATATTTAAGAATAATAATTAAGTTTATATTAAAAGAAAATGTTATTTTTTAAGCTATAAAAGATTATAAAACAATAAAAAATTAATTGATCTTCATTAAAAATCATCGACTTTTAAAGTAATACAGTCAAAAACGCTTTTATTTCCTGCTTTTTCGCGAATTTCTTTCCTATCCTATTCACAACTGAAAGATCTCCACCAATCACGATTGAGCTTTTTTTATCGCCAACGGTTTCGCTTGTTCGCCAGCTCTGGTGCCACTGACAAACGTTTGTTAGTTGATCATTGCGCTCAGAATGCCGAATCAAGCAAACATGAATTTAACAAATTTTTGTTGATTAGTTGATCGGGCGATTTATCAGAAAGCACAGAATACGGCAGTTAAACTTGTTACAGGATTGAAAAATGTAAATTTTTTGCAATATTAGTATAAATGTGAAATTTTTCCATTCATGGTTTGCTCTCCCCTAGCTCTCCCATTCCTAGCTCTCCCCTAGGGTTTTAACCCATTTTGAGCTCTTATTTTGGTCCAAGGGGGGGCACTGTCCAGAGTGCCCACCTCTTGGATTCGCGCCTGTGCTGAATCCGAAAATGCTATAGCTGTGCCGCTGAATTCGACGGTCAGTGAATGGTCGATAGGATATTACACAAGTACCACTATTTCCCTAATGGTACAGCTTTAGAAAAGGTCAGCTAGCCGCCATGGTTCACCACAGCTCAATTCATGACCTACAACCATTGAGATCTAATTGTTAATATATTATTATTATTAGATCCTAAAATAATAGTAATTTGTAGAATATTGTTAGAGACCTAATAGTTCGATTAGATCTCTACACTGACAACACTTTTATAATCATGTTGTTGTGGGAACTGTGGTTAACCATGGCAGCTAGCGAACTTTTTCTAAAGCTGTTTAATTTAAAAACAATATCATAGGAATAAGTAAAGAGTAAATGCAACAGCTTTAGAAAGAGTCCTCCAGCTGCCCTGTTTACCCACACCTCAAATCATGATCACTGAGCTATATAATAACCATTTTCATAATGTTAAAGTACAGGAAGTTGGCACTCCAGGGGCCTAACCGCGATCCCATCGCCTGTAGACGAAACCAGTCTAGGCGAGCTCGTGACGTCACATTACGATAGTTCGGCAAATAGTTGAACCGCGAAGCATTCGAAACCTCGCCTACGGCCAATTTTCCCTCGCCTACGAAGCGACTGCTTAGGAGCACTCGTAAAGGTCTTTTCGCAATTATCGTATACGCTATGTATTGTTTTTTTGCTATTATTTCCTTATATTATGACGTTTCTTTTAGTTTTTAACCTTATCATTCTTTGAAGTATGCTTAAAAATCTTCGATTGTACTTTTTAAAGTATTTTATTTAAGAACTCTTTCTCTATGTCTGCGCACGGTTTACTTTGGGAAGAGTAGTGATGCGGTGTAGTGTTTTGTTTGCATTTTCTAAATCCGAAGACAATTTTTCATTATGGCTGGGACTTTAGGGATGCATTCAGAAACTTTAACACGATTAAGAAACGAAAACAAATTGAAAAGTATAGCCCTTCCATTTATAAATTGATTTAGCGTCGCGAAAAAGCGTCGCTAAAGAGCGTCGCGAAAAAGCGTCGCTAAAGAGCGTCGCGAAAAAGCAGCTCCCGAGGATAAGTGATTTTAAGTGTTTTTCTACATTTAATTAGTACTATTTTTGGTGTATTACTTGTATTTCTATCTGATAATATGTTTCGTATTGCTTTTCAAGTGTTTAATAGTTCTTAGGGGTTGTTTTTTGGTTTAATAGTAGGTCCTTGAGACACGTGCTTTGTTGTTTGCATTTTTACATTTAATTCTCCATTTAATTATTACTATTTCTGGTGTATACTTGTATTTCTATCTGATAATATGTTTAGTATTGCTTTTTTAGTGTTTAATTATTCTTAGGGTTGATTTTTGGTTTAGTAGTAAGTCCTTGTGACACGTGCTTCGTTTGTTTGCATTTTGTTGAAGTTGAGTTGAGTTGTCGGTTGACTGTCCAAAGCTAGTGGAGTATTTTAATTCCTGTTTATTCTGTATACAGATTAAGTGTAGGGCTGTTTCTGTATTATTGATATAGTGTATTGCTTTTTCTGTGTATGACTGGTTTACTTTGGTTAACATGGGCCTGGTAAGGATATTAAAGGAGATGAGGACAGAGGGAAATAGTGGGGTTTTGTTTGTTGAATGCGATGGATGCAATAATTGGGTTGAGGCAGACAAGGGGGGTGTCAAGGGGGTCAAGATGCAGGATAGGGTGGAGTTTAAGTGTGGGAGTTGCTTGGAGGTGGGTGTTTTGCGGGAGGAGTTGAAGACTTTGAAGTTGAGGTTAGCGGAGGAAGCGATTAAGGGGTGTGATATGGGTGTTCAGTGTGGAGAGGAGGCACATGTGGAGGAGGAGGTTGATATGGGCAAGAAAGGGGTTGTGGTTGGAAATACAGAGGATGAGGCAGTGCAGGGTAGAGTTAGGGAAGAGGTGGACACGGTCACTCAGGGGATGATTATAGGGGACTCAATGGTCAGAGTAATAGGGGATATGGTAGGAAGAAAGAAAAGGGAGGTAGTTAGGTGTTGTATACCTGGGGCTAGAGCAAAGCAGGTGGCAGAAATAGCTAAGAGTGCGATAAAAAGGTCAAGAGCAAAGGTGGTGATTTGGGCTGGCACAAATGATGTCGGGAAGGCCACAAACGAAGAGTTTGAGAGGGACGTAACTTCATTATTGACAGAGGCTAAAACAAAAGGGGTGGAGGCAATTGTATTGGGGTTATTGCCTAGGTACGGGGCTAGAAATGGGTGGATGAACCAGAGGGCCAAAAAAATGAATGAGCTGTTAAAGGGGATATGTAAGAGGGAAAAGGTGGAGTTTTTGGATGTGTGGAATGAGTGTAGGAGGGATTGGGTAGGCAGGGATAACTTGCATTTGAGCCAGATAGGTAATAAGGAGGTCGCGAAGAGGGTTTTAGATTGTCTGGGGGCAAAAAACTAGATTACAAACAGGGGTGGACAGGATATAGAGGGGTGTCTGTTCAAGGTAATTTCGGGGGAACACAAATGGGTAATAATACAAAGGGTAAGTGCAATACTAGGGTAAAAAATAAGATGAAGGTATATTATTGTAATGCACGGAGTGTAAGAAATAAAATGGATGAGCTAAGGGGAATTGTACAGACAGAGGATATAGACATCATAGGGATAACTGAGAGCTGGGCAAGCAGTGAGGATGAACAAATATTGGAACTGAGTGGATTCTCATTGTTTAGGGAGGATAGGGTACAAAGGAAAGGGGGTGGGGTTTTGATTTATGTGAGAGATTTCTTGAATTGTACAGAGCTAAAGTTAAATAGCAAGATTGATGGTATAGAATCAGTCTGGGTGAAACTGAATACAGACAAAGGGAGAGGACTAATACTGGGTAATATATACAGACCTCCTGTTTGCAGTGAAGAGCAGGAAAATGGTATGTGCAATCTGATAAAGGAAGCATGTCAATTAGGAGAATTAATCTTAATGGGGGACTATAACTATCCTCATATTGACTGGACAAACAATCTAACTACAAATGGGAAAGGGGCAGAATTTTTGGAAGTAATACAGGATTGTTTTTTGTACCAGATGGTGGGTGAAGCTACTAGGGATAATGCCATATTGGATTTGGTATTCAGCAACGATGAGGACAGGGTGCAAGACTTGGTAATAGGTGAACCTCTAGGAGAGAGTGATCATAGAAGTATCAGAATGAGTATAAATTTCCAGTCAGCATGCACAAGCAACATTAGGATAATTCCAAATTTTAGGAAAGTAAATTTTCAGAAGATAAGGGAAGAGTTAAAGGAGACCTTCAAAGGTGGACTAATAGCAACACATCATGCTGAATTATGGGAGGAATTCAAAATTAAGTTGGACAGGGTGATAAAAAAACATGTAACATTCAGGAACAAGGGAAAAACTAGAAACTTGCTTCCTATGTGGTTTTCAGGGGAAACACATAAAGCTTTAAAGTTAAAACAAAGAACTTACAGGGTATATAAAAGCACAGGTAGGGATAGAGACAGGGAGGCATATCTGAAAGCTAGAAAGGCTTTCAAAAATATGAGTAGGAAGCAAAAGGTATCCTTGGAGGAAAGACTGGCAAGGGAGATAAATACAAACCCAAAAAAATTTTTTGCATATGCAGGGGGTAAGAATAAACTAAGTACTACATTAGGCTCATTGGAGGGGAGTGAAGGTGAATTAATACAGGATGAAGTAGGAATGGCAAATGTGCTAAACAACTTTTTTCTGGGGGTTTTCAATAGTGACTATCAATTACAGGATGAACCTAGGGATGGAGCCTTTGCAGGAGGTACAATCAAAGAATGTAAATTTAATAGGGAAGACATAGTACATCAATTGAAAAGAATAAAGCCAACTAAAGCACCAGGGCCAGATGAAATTTATCCAAGAGTACTAGTGGAATGCGCGGAAGAGTTGGGGGATGTAATTCTAATGATATTCAATACAACATATAGCACGGGTTGGGTACCAATGGATTGGAAATTGGCCAATATAACTCCAATATTCAAAAAGGGAATAAAAAGTGAACCGGGCAACTATAGACCAGTAAGTCTAACCTCAGTAATATGTAAAATATATGAATCCTTGCTAAAAAAGCATATAATGTTATTCTTGGAGGAGGGAGGATTGCTATCAGACAATCAGTATGGGTTTAGGAAGGGAAGGTCATGTGCCACAAATCTATTAAAGTTCTACGGGAAGGCACTACTGTTTAAATTGAAAAGGATGGGGATTCAAGGGAAAACATTGATTTGGATTAAGAACTGGTTATTGGGTAGAAAGCAGAGAGTGCAGGTAAAGGGACATTATTCACAATGGACAGAAGTAACAAGTGGGGTACCTCAGGGATCAGTATTGGGACCAATATTATTTATAACATTCATAGATGATATAGGGCAGGGGATCAGGAATAGAATAAGTATATTTGCAGATGACTTAAAAATATGGGGGAAGGTGGATACCAAGATACAGATAGAGAATTTACAAGGTGATCTAGATATGATATCTGATTGGGCTGAAAAATGGGGCATGTCTTTCAATTTAGGAAAATGTCAAGTACTGCATATGGGTTACAGGAATAGTGAAGCTGAGTACTGTCTACAAGGAGTAAAGGTAAAGAAGGGAGAATCAGTCAAGGATCTAGGGGTATTAATACATAGGGACTTTAAAATGGGTCATCAATGTACAGCTGCGGGTAAAAAGGCAAATAGGTTATTAGGGTACATAAAAAGGACTGTAACTTCAAGGGATAAGAATATAATATTGCCTTTATACAAGGGATTAGTAAGACGTCATCTTGAATATGCAGTACAATTCTGGGCTCCATACATGAGGAAGGATATAGAGGTAATTGAAAAGGTACAGCACAGAGCTACAAAAATAATTAAGGGGATAACACATCTGGATTATAATGAACGTTTGAGCAGGCTCAACATGTATTCACTGGAAAAAAGAAGAGAGAGGGGGGATTTGATTCAGCTATTCAAGTTGGTAAAGCAAGGGGATACGGAGGGCTTAAGTTTCAGCAAGGATAACAGAACAAGGGGCCATGGGTATAAACTAAATAAGACACATGTCAATCGGGATTTAAGGAAGTACTACTACTTCAATAGGGTAATTGACATATGGAACGCGTTGCCAGAAAATATAGTTTATTCAAAGGGAGTGTTTGAGTTTAAGAGGCAACTGGATAGGCTGTGGGAATTGGGGAATTCATAATCATAGGACCAGCCTTGTTGGGCTATAAGCCTGTAGCTGGTCGTCAGTTTTGTATTTGTATTTGTATTTGTTATTCATTAGTGTGATAGTGGAGCCATCTATGGAAAAACGTCACAAGTAATTCTACACTGATCCTACAAATTTGTATAAACACTAATACCCATTACTTTCGTACTAGATTAATGTCTGAGGACTTGCTTTGGAAATTAACAGCTGTTTTATATTTTTTGGAACTATTTAACGGACCACCAAAAGTGTAAAAGAAATCCGAATACGGTTCGAAACTTAGTACAAGATGGCGAACGATATTGCAGCTCATGCGGATGAATACAACCTTCGAATAGGATGCTCTCTTTTGATTGGCCAGCTCCCTTCTCGAGACGAAAGCGAGAGGAATCAGTAAATCCTTTTCTTCAACTGGTTCGCGGTCGGGCCAAAAGCGCGTTTTGGGAAGGTCTCGCATAGAGAAAAACGTGTTCTCGCTCGCCTATTGTCGATGGCAACTATAGGCGATGAGATCGCGGTTAGGCCCCAGGTTCATATATATAGCTCAGTGATGATGTCAACACTCAAAATCATGTTGCTGTGGGAGCTGTGGTTACCGATGGCTGCTGGAGGACTCTTTCTAAAGTTGTTCCGAATAAATTATACATACCTGCAGTTCCGTCGGTATGCCGAATGAATTTTTACTCAAATCTTCATTCAGCAAACTGCATAAAAAATGAAAGTATCTTGGTCCAAACGGTACCGGGACATGAACTCTTTTACTAAAATCCATTGGATTGAACGGATCCCCCAGATAACGTGGCACTCTTCTGTTTTCATTCAAAAAATATAGAGAAGCCATTGCAATCAAAAATACACAAATCACTAGCGAAAAATATCCGTGAGAACGCCAGCATCGTCTTCTCAGGCTTCCGAAGTCTCTAGATGTAAACAAAATTATCCAACCAATCAGATACACATGCGACTTTCGTACTGCGCAGACGGCTGCTGTTGACTTGACGTATGGCGCATCTCGCATGGAGGCGACGGTCGCATCGCACGAAACACCAGAGAATACCGTTTCGGCCCATTTGATCGCATGAACGACCCATACGTTCGCATGATAGTCAAATGCGACCGCATGAAGTGGGTAGTGAATAAGCCTGTATGTCCTACACTAGTGACTGTTGCTGAACATTTTGGGGTTTTCTTTTTATTAATTTCACCTTAGCATCAAAACTTTAAGTGGGGGAGATTATTGTATTTTAATAAGTGTTTTACTTTAGGGTTGTAATATTAATTCATGTTTAATCTAGTAATACTTTGTTAACGTAATCTGGCAACATAACATTGAACCAGAACTGAAACTAGAACTCAACCTGGGGGACGGGATGGCCTGTTCGGTTTGCTCCTCTGCCTTTCACGCCAGCAGTCTGCGCACTGCCCCGTCGTGAGTTCGATTCTCACCTCGCCCCTGGGTGTATTTTCCTTCTTTGTGCCAGTAAAAATTCTGTTGTGTCTGTCTTACTTGACGAAGGTGTATAAGCGGATCCTTGAGATCAAGCACACATACCGGAAAATATATGTAACCAAAAAACCAAACCAACCAGAACTCAACCTATCCTTCTGTTTACTTCTGATCGGAACATATCACTATTTGTCTGTCGTAAAATATACATATATTTTTAAAGATTATAATTAAATGTTGTGATTGCTAAAGATGCCTTTTCACTCGGACTCAAACCACCTAAAGATACAACAGATAGTTGGGAGCTTCATCCATGGCAAGTTGCTTTAAAACGCGTGTTGACAGGTAACAAGCAGGCGTAGTTCCGTACGTGACAGTTTTTAATTCATAAACTCTGACTGGTCTATCGGAAGCTTCCTTCCAAAGAATTTTCTGGAAATGTCTTTGCTCAGGATTGACTTCTATCTGACGAAACATATGTTTATATTACAACTATAGAAGTAGGCATGTTTTCTGGCACGAAGCATGATAGAGAAAAGATCGTCTTGGATAACTTCCTTAACTTAATAACTTGGTAATATATGCACTTCAAATTAAGACAATCTGAATCTAACTTAAATATAAATATCACACGTTATCCTGTAACAGAAATCCCAACACCTGTCAATGTCACACTCTGCAATCTGTTTTAAGTTTTAAATATTTAGGTTTGCATATTGATGCTAATCTTAAATGGAAAACTCATATCAACGAATTGGGGAAAAAGTTACGTTTTGTTTTGGTAAAATTTTACCACCTTAAAAATAAAATTGGTTTATCATTTTTAAAAACTTTTATATTTTGCATGGTTTTATTCCTTATTTAATTACAGTGCTATCGTTTGAGGGGGGATGAATATAAGTCTAATCTCCTTCCAATTATCTAAATCCAAAACAAAATATTTAAAATTCCTAATCCTCAGCCCTATCCAAATAACTTTAGAACCCTTAGATTACTTCCAATTCGACACAATGCATATCGCCGCTCCGGTGCAACAATGACGCAAATGTAAAAATTGAAATTTCTACTACACGGGAGCTTGGTAGCAAGGCTTCTAGATTGGCCACGATATCACACGAAGTCGAAAAAGTTGAGTCAATCTTTGGTGATCATTTCAATTGTCCAAAGATAAATCGCCAAAAACGGCTTGAAATGATTAAACGCTTAAATCATGGCCTAACCAGTATCGCACGTCTTCTAATATTCTTCACTAAAGTTAAGCACCTTCAGGCGCAGTCAGTATTTGGGAGGGTGACCACCAACCATCGCACCTCACAGTGGTGTCGGATGAAAAAAATATTAAAAAAAAACTATGTAGTATTTGTATCTAACCACTTTAATTTTTTTTTAAATCTTCTGTGTTTGTGCTGGTTATGCAGCTGTGTATTCTAGATTTCAAACGCCTCGCGAGCAGATGGAATTTTTTGGGTCTTGGCTTTATTGTTTTCATTCTGTTTTCTGAGTAAACGTCGGGGCAATAATTATTTATTTCTTTTATTTTATTTATTCCTTTTGGAAGCGAAATTCAGTTAGCATCTAGAAATACTTCATTTAAGAGATCTACAAATTGTATTAATTTTAAAGTAGGGTCGTTATTTTATGACCACCATGTATTTGGAGGAACTTACAATTGTTATTATTTCCAATTTTTTGATTAAAATCCATATATTTTGGGGGATTGTGTAACCCGTGGAACCCTACAATCTCAGCACTACCACCATCGGTTCTATCCAAAACAATGGACATGTAAAGTAAAACACACGTAATTTAGTATTAATTTATTTAATAAATTAAAATTGTTCTCTGATCGGATCGATAAACGATTGGAAAAAGTTTTTATTGAGAATTTGCCTAGTAAATATTGTACAGTTGGGGAAATAAAAAACGACTCAGTTGAGATTTCTGACGAACCACTTGGGTTAGGAAGACAAACAAGGTGTCATTTTTCATGTCATGAAGTATTCTTTAAATGAGAAAAATTTCGAGTCCTTAGGGGGTCGTCTTCATATTAAACGATACACTAACTTTTGTTTTTCCTATGAGGACCCCTAATTATTATGCGTTTTTCTGAAAGAGCATCCCCATAAACCCCCAAATCCCAAGTTTCATCCATGTAAGTATCCAAATAGAAGCATAATAAATTTTTGAAATGGCAACCATTCAATGTGAAATTTTTCAAAAAGTTTTCGGCGTAAAAACATGAAACTTTGAATTTAGGTCAAATTTGTGTCCCCAAACAAAATAATTATGCTTTTATAGCGATATTTAATGGTTAATAGATAGATAATTAACATCTAATTTTGACCCAAAAATTAAATTTTAAAATCTTTTAATATTTTTATGGTAATCGATTCTGGTAGTAATTTTATGTGGAAAACCAAAATTTCAGTCGATTTCATTTAATAGTTTTGGAAAAAACCGAATTAAACTAAATTCCCACTCTTTAAGGGACCGTATACCGCTGCCAAATGTATACCGGCGAATGCTTTTTCTGGAAACAATCGCCTTATTTTAATCACCATAACTTAAATTAAAAGTTAAATTTGATATACAATTTCAATAAATTACTTATAAACTTTTCAATAAATATTAAAGTGGTGAGTAAAAGTCTTACCATCCCACCGTTTTTAAGAAATAGTGTTTACAGAAAATTAACCCTTCTCACTCTGGAGACGACCCCCAAAACGTAAAAGCTTTATTTACCGCACGATTTGAATGAAACTTGGTATTTGGGGGTTTATGAAGATGCTCTTTCAGAAAATCGCATAATAATTGGGGGTCCCCATAGGAAAAAAAAAGTTATTGTTTCGTTTAATATGAAGACGACCCCCTAAGGACTCGAAATTTTTCTCATTTAAAGAATACTTCATGACATGAAAAATGACACCTTGTTTGTCTTCCTAACCCAAGTGGTTCGTCAGAAATCTCAACTGAGTCGTTTTTTATTTCCCCAACTGTACCTCTGAAATCGACGATAAAAAAAATCGTAATTTAATAATATATAAATTCTCATCATATTTAATAATTTAATAATATACTCATTCATTATTTAGGGTAGAATATTCATAACAGGTAGATCTTCTGAAAAATAAAACCAAATATGAGTAAGAAACGAAAGAAAACGCACCGATGATTGATTTGATCACTTGGTCACCCTCCCAAAAATACTGACGGCACCCGAAGGTGCTTAACTTCGGTGAAGGAAGTTGATAATCGATATGCCAGCTAAACCATGATTTTTGGCGACTTTTTTTTAGAGGCGATCGCCAAAAATAACACCGTTGTTTCTTGGCTCGACATTGATTTGGCTACCAATCTAACTTGTTGCCAAGCTACTGAACGGTAAATATTTACCAAGTTGCATTTGCGTCATTGTTGCACCGGAGAGGCGATATTTTCTAAAAGTTTCTATTATCTTGCACCTAAATTATATAACAGTTTACCTCTAAACTTAATTACTATTACTAAATACTCCACTTTTAAAGGAAAACTGGTGGTATTGTGCCTTCGGTAGCTGTTATTATATTGAAGTTTACTGAATATCATAAAATATAAGGTAGCTTAAAGGTATTGCTTACCTTTGTGAAGATCTAGTAGTTGCTCTTGATGATGTCGGAACTTAAGGATAACAATAGATTGCAGAAGAAGACTCGAACAATATTGGAAAGATTAAATTTAGTTTAATTTGATTTTAAAACATATAAAGCTACTACATAAGAGTGCTAAGACATAAGAGTGCTTATTAGATGAAAGAAGGAAGTAAAGAGAACTAAACTAGATACAAAACATTAATAATACAGTTCCATATAATTGGCGATGGATCGCCTGTTATGCGATTTTACAAAGGCTTAAAATAATCTTTTATAGTTAACATTCCCCCCTAAATCGCATATAAAGGGAGAAGATACATCAAGAATTTAAGTTAAATATAGCTTACATCTAAATTTTTCAAATAATGGTCTAGCTAAAGGCTTAGTTAAAATATCAGCTACACTGTAAAAAAAACACAGTAAATTTACAGCCAAAAGTGCTGGCAATATGGGTGCCAGCACTTTTGACTGTAATTTAACAGCAGTGCTGTATTCTTCGAATTTTACAGCGTGCCGTTATTTTACAGCGTTCCGTAATTTTACTGCGTTCCGTTATTTTACAGCGTTCCGTAATTTTACAGCGTGCCGTAATTTTTACAGCGATTCCGTTATTTTACAGCGTGCCGTAATTTTTACAGATTACTGTTTTTTTTTCATGAAATTTTTTGCAAACGGTTGGAGGTAGAAATGAAACTCCAGTACCAATTATCATGTTTCAACTTTACTAATAAAATGTGAAAACTGTAAAGTTTTTGTTTTTAAGAGGTAGTTTTCCAAATGCGACAATAGTAATTTCTCTACTGTTGGATTTTGAAGGACAAAAAACACCCTTAAGAAACAAAATCTTTAAGTTTTGATAAGAAGGTTGAAACATGATAATTGGTACTGGAATTTCATTTCTACCTCCAACCGTTTGCCAATGGTAACCATTGCTTTTGGACACCAAGAACCTCAGGATTGCTTTGAAGGACCCTCCAGGAGCTCTCTGGAATTGTCTTTGGGTATTCTAAAACTTCTAGCATTTTTGCCCCTGAGTTTTGAATTACCCCGTATATTTATATACTCGAACAGTTTCCCATGCATGGGTCCTCATTGTGCACAACGAGGAATCTGTTACAAGTTGTAACTGTGGTGACCCAACTGGTGTGAATAGTTGCAGTATGGCGCAGTAACCTTTAGTTGGACTGTTACTATTTCTGAGGGGATTAAATTTATTAGAATAAACAGTGCCGAAAAATTAACTATCAGGACGTAACAAAATTATTTTAAAATTTAGTAATTAAATCCCATACTGCTAAATAAATTTTTAAAAACCAGTATTTTGGAAAGCAATTTTTTACAATTTGTTTAGGTTTTGCAGAGTTATTATTTAAACCAACATAAGTAACCGATTCTAGTAATAATTGATTCAGTAATATTTTCAAAACAATTTTAAAATTCTTTCTGTGCTATTCTATATATAATTAAATTTTAACAAGTTTAGTTAAAATCAAACTACAGTCAACTCCGCTTAATGTGATCACAGTTAATATTATCAAAATTGACCGGTCCCGATTACTCCCATTTCATTTAATGTAAAATGCGTCACATAAACACTTTATGTGATCATTATTTCGCTTAATGTTATCAAAGTTTGGTGAAATCTCCTCAAAACCTTTTTTCTTGTTGGTAGGCCAATTTAAATATATGAACATACAAATTATGCATTAATTTATTAGTGTTATATGTTTGTTTAAGAATGTAAAAGTTGCAAAATACATACTGAAAACCATTTTAAATACTTCAATTAGGACTACATAGTTGAGATTTTAAACCAAACGCTTATTATCAATTGGATATTGTTATTGTTCTACTCTTGGACAAAAGTGATCACATTAAGGGGAGTTGACTGTAGTTAGAAAATATTGAATATTTATCAATAGTTAGGTTCTGCTTCTACATTGCAATATAATGTATTGTATACTCTATTTTTGAAAAAACTTTTAAGCTTCTGCAGATCCATATCACAATAAGTAAACAAATGTTCTTGCATATTATCCTGTCGACTGTGCTTCTGAATTCATAAACATTATCAAACCCCATTGCAGTCAACAAGATAATACACAAGAACCATAACAATATACTATAACTATTAATAATTACTTAAGGTAAATGGCAAGGCTTATAATTTTTTTGTTGTTTATTAATATTCAATACACTTACTAAATTTTAAGAAAAATTTAATAATTTTTAGGATGTTTTTTATATTAGCTAGATTAAAATGTTTAGCCACCAATATCAAACTCAGATACTCAATATGAGTTGTATGATTTTTAGAATTAGTTTACTTGATACAAAAGTTTCATTATACAAAATTTTATATTTTTAAAACATCATAGTTTTAGCTATACAAAAATATGCAAAATTTTCAAACTTATATCATTATTAAAAAATACAAAATTAATTAAAACTAATGAAAATGCTGGTGGAAATAAAAGATAATAGTGAAATAAACAAAATCTGAAAGTTTCATGTTTATATACATATTATTTGACTAGCTGTTACGACCCGGCAAAGCCGGGTCTTACAGCTAGGCTAGCCTTTTATGCGAGCTTCGCTCGTTACTACTTCAAGTTCCTATTAATTATACATTAAATAAGAAGTTTAACTTTAATAATTTATTATTGTTGAATTAGAAACCAACTTCCCTAAAAGTAACTTTTTAACCTTTATTAAGTAAACCAACTTTCTTGAAAGATATTTATTTAAAAGCTATTATATTATTTTAAAATTTTAATTACTTTTATTTATTTATTTTTCTGATTATTGCGAGATGGCATCGAGTCAGTGAGTGACGTGGGCTTTTATATTTTTCTGATGATTATGATTATTATTGCGAGATGGCATCATAGTGTGCGAGCGTTCCAGAATCAGTCAGTGAGTCAGTGAGTGACGTGGGCTTTTATATGAGAGATGAGTTATCATGCGCGCAACACCAAAAAAACACATTCTGAGAAAAATGACTTTAAAGTTAAAAATTTGAATATTTCATCATCTACAACAAAATATTATCTGAAAAGCTTTTAAATACGAATTTATTCATAATCTTACAAATATACATAAGTTATATAAGAATACAAATATTTTAATTCAGTTTTTAGGCCCTAATACTATTATAAACAAAGTATGTCGCAATGGTTACGATATTTTTGAAACTTAAAATATAGAAAATCAGCCATACAATTACTTTAAATTTAGGTTAAGCATCAATAAAACAATATTTAAAAGATATGTACAAGTCAAAATTCATATAAAATAATTATTATATTTATAATTTACTAAAAAAACTTTAAACACACATGTCGAGAAAAATTACTTTTGACGTAAAAATTTGAATTTTTCACTTTTTTAACAATATATGGGGGGTATTAAAATTTTTTTTATAAGAAATGTATTACTTAACAACTATTTAAAAACTATATTAATCAAAATATAGTTTGATATTGGTCAAAAAGGCAATAAAAAGCCAGTCGTAGTTCTGAAGTGTGTATGTACTCGTTGACAAATTTTAACAGAATAACAACAAATATAGGTTTATATTACAAGTTTTAAGAATAAATACTACTTAAATTTATATTGCATGTGTCCTAATTCATTTTAAAAGTAAGATTTAGAAAAATATAAGAAAACAAATTTTATTTTACCTCAAATAACAGGGACACTTTTTACTGCATCCAGAACACTGTCACTGAAATTTGAAGACTGTCCACTTTTTGACTTTTCAGTCAAAATTAAGAAACTATAGCAAATCTTACTAATGGTGTTTCATTAAAAAATTTAATTTAAGTTGAAATATCCATCAAACGAGACCCATAAAGTTTTTAGTGCTGTCGAAAGTAACATAGTTGAAAGCATCAACAGCGTTGACTCATGCGATTCTCCAGGGACAAATCCCTTGCAACCATCCATAATTTTTATAATAACCAAAGTACTTATTGCCCTAAAATCTTCTTTCGGTACCTTGTCTAATTGCTTTTCTTTTGTTACCGATAAAATTATCAAAAGCAAAATCACACTATTGAAACTTGCACGGTCGATCGTTTTGTAAACATAAACAATCCGTGAAGAAAGAAACAAAGAAACACGTGCGGAGAAAATTCGAAAGTTTAGTTATTTATCTCCTGATTCTAAGAAAAACCATTAAATAAAACATGAGGTAAACCAAGTAGCATAAATCCAAAACTTAGACACAGATGAGATATAAACAAACACTGGAGGGGAGTGTCAGCCACCATGTGTTTCACTTTCGCGTCCGCGTCACGCCCTCTTCTCGTGTTTTCGCAGAGTGACTCAACTTTGAAAGCCCATAACTCAGGAACTAATAGGAATATCAAGACACCGAAGGTGTCAAATTAAGCAGAATAATCTAAATTACCCAAAAATATTATTTTTAAAAAATCGAATTTTTGAAAGTTTAAGAGTCCTATGACCCCTTAATGTCAACAATAAAAATTTGGAGATATTTGAATATTTAACAGGGCAGAGAACTGAACCAAACAGAACCTTTCAAAAGACAAGTGAATGCAAATGTTTATTTAGCCCAGAAAACAAATATTTTTTTTTCACATAACTGATTTTATTTTAAAATTATTAAAGCAGAATTTTCAACATTTTATAATATTTTAACACCAGAAAGAAAGTTATCACATCTAAAAGTATATTAAATTTTATGGATTAAAAGCTTTATAAAGTAAAAAACTTAACTACACCCGATCCGATACCCCAGCTCCCATGGAGGGGTCGGAAGAGCATGTCCCTATCTTTAGAAAGAGATGCTCTTTAGCATTCAGCATCCTGATGCCACTTAAGACAAACTATCTCTGTCGACTGAAGAGGACGAGAAGCACGAATTTATCAAGAGGGTTCTGAAGGCGCTGTAAGAAGGGCACCGGAAAGATGTTAGGTTCAATTCCGTTAGATGTTCCTGCTAAGTATCGCCCGGTTCTTTTAGACAACAAAAAGTACAAATATTCATTAATAATTTCAAATTCTTGAATTAAAATGTTTAATTAGATCAATAACTATTCAGTTTATTAATAAAAGTCAGAATTTTTTTTTGATATTTGGATATATTTAGCAATTTGGATATTGGCGATGTTTAGTGTGAACTCTAACGGAGTTGTACCAGATGCTGAAGGCTGAAGCCTAGCAAGCTGGAAAGTGTCATCATGCAGAGAGACAGCCCAAATTGGACCAGCCACCTGCCTCACAGGCAGTAGTGGTCCTGCAAGTCCCGGTAACCAACATGTCCCACGAGCACAGTTACAGTCACCGAAGCAGAGAATCCAAAATGCTGATGTCAATAAAAGAGGCCGACTGTGATGAGAGGCTGCCCTGTTCCCCGGCCACTCTAGAGAAGTCCAGCATAAGAAGACTTTCAAGCGGGTAGTCAAGGGACTACTGGGAGCCAGTGCAGTGGTGACCACGGGCTCCAGGACTGCCAGACCAGTCAGATGATGACACCTGCGGACCCGAAGGGCACCTTAATTCTTGGAGGACATGCCCGCTGTACAGACGAGCCCGCCTGGAGAAAGTCGCCACCATGAAGGAGACAATCCACTGGTACTGTAACGGCCAAGCACATGGTGCAGGGTGGTGCGACCCCGAGCCACTCCAGTTGAAGAGATATTGGCTGACCTGGTGAAGCATGGATACCAAGCACCAAGCTGTCAGCTGTATCCGGATCAAGGAGAGGAAGAAGTCAGCGTCAGGAAGCGGTGCAGTAGTGACTACAGGCTCCGGAGGACATGCCCGGTGTACAGATGAGCCCACCTGGAGAAAGTCACCGCCATGAAGGAGACGATCCACTGACGTGCAGTCAGCAGCTGACCATTCAGGAACTGCTACACTCTAGTCAGCTACAATGAAAAGAAAATTCTGGTTAATATTTTGTTATACATCCAATACATACAACCTAAATGTGAGGCACAGCACGATAAAATGTAAATTATCAAAAGAAGTTACATAATTATAGTAATAAATCCAAAAACATTCCTTTCTATTACTCCAAATCTACTCTAAGTTAGCTCTCTTTCCTCCTTTTTTTAAGGTCAGAGGAAGCAGAACCAGAATAAACTGAAATAAAAATTAAATAAATACAACATTGCTGGCATCATCAATAAAACTTATAGCTCAAATTTAGGGAATCTACAGCAAGAGATATTTGTGTAAGCAAAATTGGGGAGTTGCTGCCTTTCTAGAGATATTAGTAAAATATCTACTAAGAATAACCCTTTTACTTTTCAAAATTTACAAAATAAAATCCACTTGAGTCCACCCGAGGGAAAATATCGCATTACATTTACTAGTGTGAATGGAACCGAGCTAGGGGATAACTTCTCTAATTTCATGCGATTTGTTTTTGTTTGTGAAAATCTGTCATGAACTGTATAGTCCCCAAATACGAGATTCAAAGTTTTCCGAAGATGCTAGTGACACAATTCAATGAATTTTCAAATATAACTCATATTAGTAAGATCAAAATAAAGAGTAGGGAATAAAGGTTTTGCACGATTCCTTTCTTGGCACTTTGCTATTGACCAGGCCCAAACAAAAGCATTCGGTAAACACACGCGAAATACATAAATGCACATAACAAATAATATATTAATTCAACAGTAATGTAAAACAATAGTGATGATACATTGCAGGAGCATTATTTTGGGAACTTCAATTAACTAAACATTTCAGAAAAGAAATACTACTTACCAACAACGAACGAAGCCAAAGCATCCATGTTTTCTGAGCAGGGGACTCCCCGTCTAGAAGACGACGCGCATGCGCTGTGCTGCGTTTTGGCGGTCGAATTGGAAGTTATCAGACCTAGTCGACAGATGGCGCTTATTTTACAGTATAAACCGCGGTGATTCCAAAAAACAGTGGATGCTGTAAAATATTCACAGTCCTTTTTACTGTTATTTTTTCCGTTTTTTCTTACAGTGTATCATATCAACTGTATTACAGTACTTAAGATAAATTATTTCTTTTTCTACTACTATTTTTGGCTTATTTGTCGTATCTATTTATGACTTGAAATTAAAGACCTATAATTAATTAAAGAATATGATAAAGAATATTTTTAATAAATTTATATTCTATAACCTACCTCTCTTGAATTGCTTGACTTTTTTCAGGAAGAAGATACTTGCGTTTTTCGATTTGAAAAGTTGCATTTTGCAAACTAACAATAATTTTTAGAACTTATGGGGCTTTAAATTGGGCTCGAAATTTAGATATTTTAGTTCTCGTCAAACTATCTAAATGCAGTAAAATCCCGGTTAATTAGATTATCCGAGCTAATGTGAACTAATAAGACTAACTCTCGATTGAAGTAAAAATTGCAATAAACCTATTCTAGACAGCAACTTAAGTTGACCCTACGACGTCACTAATAAACAAAGTAGTTCCCATCGCGGTGTCTGAATTTTGAGTGAAATAAAGAACGTCAATTTAAAAATATGATTATTTTGTTAAACTCATGTATCAATAGTGCTTTTCAATCACACGATTTGCGTACCGAAACCCCTCCTATCAACACAACAGGCTTCGAGTTTACCGATTTCTCCTTCCACATTTGTGACGTACTGGGTTCAAGAAACGTTGCAACCAAATATAGTGGGCTAAAAGTTCTACAGATGCACAGCAGCAAGCAATAAATAACTAATACAATATAATAATTAAAGAGGGCTTCAACAAAGTCCTTAATTGTTTTTATTTTACATTGATTTGTTGTTTTTCTCAACCAGACACAGCTCTTCCTATAATTATTCGATAGGTCAGTTAATGCGAAAACTCGGATGATCATCTTTTTAATTCATTTAGCAATTAATCAGGAAATTGGAAGTTTTAAATGTCTCCCATTGACTGATGGTAAGGTCTAAGGAAGGTATGAAACGATATAAGCGGGTTGGTCAATGGCATATTAATTCTTTCTTTTTCAATTAGGGTATAATGAGAAGGATGGGAGGAGGCGAGACGGCGTGAAATTTCCTAATCTGCGTTGGATTCCCGCGCTCTGAAGGGATGGGGTAAATGTATAATGGGGAAGCTTTTTCCGTCGGCTCGGACAGCGCTTCTTAAAGTAGCGTTTCGCATTTCGGGGCATTTAGGCGGAAAAAGCAATCTCGCGGAGGCCGGATGGAGCGCGCCAGGCGAAAGCCGCAGCCGATAACAAGAGGCGAAGAAGGCCGTCTCCTGGGGATCTGCGCGCTCCGGGCTTTTCGGATTCAGAATACCTGAAAATTCGCCCGAATCTCCGCCTGTCCAGGAGGCGGGATGAATGGAACTTCTTTGCTCTTCCGCCGCATTGGAGCCACCAAAAATGGATCTCATTTACATTGCTCTTAAAGCGCCCGCCTGATTACCCCCGCCCTGCCCGAATTAATAAATCCATTTGACACGGTAAACAATGCTCAGTCCGTCCGTCGGCTTTTTAATTAACTCGCCACGGATCTTATTTACCTCGAGAAGGAAGAAAAAAAGCCCGATTTCAATTGATAAACAACCGATGGCCTCCTTTGAAGTCCTCCCTCCGATATGCTTTACAAAAATAGCCGATGTTTATTGTTTTATTATTAAGTTATTAAGTTTGAGAGGTTTTTGACGAGACCATGGTCAATTCTTTAAGTGGTGAGTTTTCTTATCTCTGTTGGAAAAATTTTCATGATGTTTCATAAACCAGTATCAAATCCTACTGGATCCAGTTTCATTTATACTGGTTCTCCAATATCATCTATAGTGGTTCCAGTATCATTTATACTGGATCCAGCATAATTTGATACTGGTTTATGAAACATTATGAAAATTCTTCCAATAGGGATATAAAGGCATTAGAGGTAGATAGGACGAAAGCTTTTGAACTGCCGGGTTCTGAAAAGGGAACACTGTTGTTTTTATTTCAATGAAAGGAAAGTTATAGAACATAATAGAGATCTTTAAAAATGGCTGGATCTCTCAATAATAAAACTTCTCATTCATTATCAAACGTATTTTTAAGATGGTATGAACTTAGGGAACGTACCCATACTACGTGACCTATTTTTTACTATTTTTGCCCCCCCCCCTCCCCCCCTTGGTGACCACCGGTACAGTGGCGGATCCAGCCTGGACCTAAGGGGGGGGCAACTACATTTTAAGAAGGTTGGGGGTTCTTCAGAAGAATTTTGAAAGTTTGAACCTATTATTGAAAATACTTGGATGATGTCCCAGGGAAAGAAGGGGGTCTGGGGGTTCTCCCCCAGCAAACTTTTTGGAAATTTTACCTTAAAAAGTAGTCCTTTGACTCATTTTTGAACATTTAAGATGGGATCGGGGAATGGGATTTTAATTAAGGTCCCATCCTCCGAGAAAGATCCTAAAGATGAAGATGAGCGGTCCCTTCTGTTCTAGATGGGAGTGGCGTAAATAGAAATTTATTTCGCGTGAAGAGCCCAAATATCCTCCAAAAAATTAACTCATTATTAGGTGCAAAGCTAAATATTTGCAACGAAGGGAGAGGACCTAAAATTATTCCTAAACCCGATAATACATATACTTCCATAAGATTTCCGGGCCTAATATGGTTGATTGCCCCCACAACCCAAGTCAAAATTTATGCTGGAATTCTTTTGCTATAAAAGCATTAAATGCTAGGTTTAAGCTAGAATTAATAGCATAAACTAGCATAGATATTTGCTAGTTCCAGCATAAATCACCTAGCACCCCATGTCGTGTAGTGAGACTTTTTTTATGCTTCCTAGCATACAAAAATCTAGCTTGAGTTGCTGGAAAATGACCGCAATTCTAGCAATGCTTTGCTAGGAATGACCACTATTTCTAGCATATGTTGCTGGAGAATCAGCGGTATCATAGCACGTGGTGCTGGAAAATATGCGGTATCATAGCACGTGGTGCTGGAAAATCAGCGGTATTATAGCACTTGTTGCTGGAGAATATGCGGTATCATAGCATGAGCTGCTGGGAAATATGCGGTATCATAGCATGAGCTGCTGGAAAATATGCGGCATCGTAGCATGAGCTGCTGGAAAATTAGCGATATTCATAGCAGGTATTGCTTGAAAAAGTTTGCTACCCTAGCATGTCTTGCTATAAAATGTTTGCTTTTCTAGCACAAAAATCTAGCTTGTGCTGCTAAGAAAGTCCTTGATATTCTAGCAAACAAAATCTAGTTTGCATTGCTAGAAAAGGTTTGCCATTCTAGCTTCATTTTTACATCATTATAAGTTTTAATTTTTACATAGCCTAATGACATAAGTTTTCTAAATTCAGTAGTTCAAAAATTTTTTTTGAATAATAGCATTTACCAACAGTTGTTTTTATCTTACCTTTCTATCTTAACTTTTCAACAGTCAATTAATTTTTGCAATAAATTTATTTCCTTATGAAACAAATAAAAAGAATACAGCTTAACATTTAAAAATATTTATTTAGAACTTCCACATTTTTTTTATACATATTTTTTTGTCTGAGGCATAGGTCCTTTTCATCTTTTGTCAGTTATTTTCTCCATATGATCTGAAAAAGAAATAAAACATGAAGTAACAAAAAATGACTATAAATTATAGAACACACTTGGAAAGGTTCCAATCTAGTGTAACCAACCATAAATATTACTCATACACCATAAAGTAAGTAATATGCCCTCATCAATTACCAAGTTCGACTGAAAACGCTTAATTGGAATGAATAGTTTACTAATATTTACATATAATTTAAACACGTTAATGAACATTGTTGAAACAACTTTTTCGTGTAATCTTTAGATATTGCTGGGGGGATCTAAAATCTAACAAAAGTTTTTCTCCAATCTTCCAATATTGAGTAGGTGCCAATCTCATTATATACAGGGTGTTCCAATAGTGTAACAATATGCTATTTATTAAATTATTTTCCCCTAGACACATACTTCCAATTACAAAGTTTTCATATAAAGAAGCAAAATATTAAATTAGTTTAGTTTAGTTTATGTTCCATGGGGGTCTACTTAACAATATGCAAAAAAAAATTAAAATTGACGGAATGTAGTTTAAAATTTCCAATTAATTTATTTGTTTACTATTTCATGAAAAAGCCACAATAACTTCTATCTCAATATCTTGCTGAGATACTAAAAATTTAAAACTGATGAGACCACTTCATAACACCCTTTTATGGAACCAAACAGGGTTCATCTACCAATTTAAGTTGAACCTGCTTTTAGGCAGTAATAGGAATAACTTCAAAAATTAATTTGTGAAGAGCCCATAAAAAATTCACACATTTATATCTCAGTGAACTTTGAAGATATTGTGAGATAAGAGTTTTTTGTGGGTCTTACTTGGAAAATAAAGAAAATTGGCTAGTTGAAAATTTTAGTTTCAGCATTTTCTAAAGGAGTTTCAACTAGTCTCTAATTCTTTGCCTTTTAAAATTAAGATTTGCAATTGAAAGTATGTCTAGGGGAAATATTTTAAGAAATAGCCTATTATTACAACTTTATTTAAAGCACACATAATACATCCCCAGATTTTGCGCCTATTGGAATGGAATATTCAGAATATTGGAATTAATCTCCATTTAATTAAAATTTGGGTTGAGCCCCAAAAGTATGTAGTACTTAGTAATATTTAAGCCAGGGTTGCTGATTTTTGTTTTTTAAAAAATCAAAAAAAAATCGGATTTTTTTCATTTAAATCAGATTTTTATTTAAATGAATTAACAGTTCTGTATATTCTGAAAGTGGTCAAAAATGTATTGATATTATAATTTCTGTGTGATATAATAATTTTTTAATATTATAATTAATTAACTAACCAAGGGAAGACGTTCACTGCCATCTCATCGGTGAGATGCCTGTTCTGAAAGGGTGAATGAATAATTGTACTATTAGTTATTAAAATTTTTATCCTTCTTTCACTTACTACTTACCAAATTTTGATATCAATAATTATTTTTTGCAATCATAAATATGGTTACATTTGATACATTACTAAATAAATCAAGACAATGATTATAATTTGATACATTTTACTCAAAAAATCATGATAATTTTTGTGTAAAAATTGAAATCAATCTTTGAGTTTATTGATTAGTTAAATGAATCTTACCCATTAAAGTAATGTTTATTTTTTTAAAACAATAAATAAATAATTAAATAAGTGATCAAAAATAAATCATTGATATTTTTGTAGAATAAGAAAAAAATTGGATTTGAAAACAAAACTAAAAATATAAAAACAAGCTTTTGGTAAAAATCATCTAAACATTTTAAAAGTTGATAACAGGTAAGAAATTATAGGATTTTAATTCTTGATTAGTTTATGAATTATTGATTCCAAACCCTTGCTATTTACAGCATTTTCATAATCAAAGGGTCAATATGGTAGTAATACTTGTTTTTGAAATTGCAGGCAATTGTATAGATGCTAAATGTATACTAAGTAGGTATAAAAATAAAGTTTAAAAATTTTAATGCAAATAATTTTACACGCCATTTTTAAAGCATACAACTAATTAATTTCTTTAAATTGTGGTAGTTAACATTTTTAATTTTGAGGGTCAAATTTTGAAACAAATTTCCTGGGGGAAACCAGAAACAACCTTTTTAGTAAAAAAAACCCTACTTATAAAAACTCTGAGACAAGTTACTTACTTTAATCAACGCCTATCCAGGGCTTTTCATTTTCCTGTTGGGACATCGTGAGAAGCCAGTTCATACAAGGGAGGTGGGCCTGAAGGTAGAAGACAAAAGTTAATTCAATAGTTATGAATATTACCATTTTGATGGGGGGGGCTGAATTGTAAAAAAAAACTTTGTTGGTAGTAAATTAGGGTTTCTGGGCCATCTCATTCATAATCTTATACAGTTATCGCGTTGTGTTGTGAAACGGTTTTAACCGTTTTAAGTTTGTTTAAATTTAATTAAGAAAGTAGTGGTAGCATACTCAAATTACATGAATATGAAAATAAATAAGGTTGATAAGGTAAATTTTTAAAACAAATTTCCCCCAGAAACCCAATTTCTAATAAAATAACTACTTATAAAAACACTCGAGACAAGTTACTTACTTTAATCAATGCCTATCCAGGGCATTAGTGCTGGCCTAGTGTCCAGTTGTAGGAAATATTGAAGAGTCATCGTGAGCAGCCTGTTTCATGCAGGGGAGGTGGGCCTGAAGGTAGAAGACAAAAGTTAATTCAATAGTTATGAATATTACCATTTTGATGGGGGGGGGCTGAATTGTAAAAAAAAACTTTGTTGGTAGTAAATTAGGGTTTTGTAAATCTTTCGGGCAGGAATTCCTGGGCCATCTCATTCATAATCTCATACAGTTATCGCGCTGTGTTGTGAAACAGTTTTAACCGTTAAAAAGTTTGTTTGAATTTAATTAAGAAAGTAGTGGTAGTATACTCAAATTACATGAATAAATAAATAAGGTTGATAAAGTAAATTTTTAAAACAAATTTCCCCCAGAAACCCAATTTCTAATAAATATTATTAGAAAGTAACTTAGTATTACTATAAATTTAATTATAAAAACACTCAAGACAAGTTACTTACTTTAATCAACGCCTATCTAGGGCATTAGTGCTGGCCTAGTGTCCAGTAGTAGGAAATATTGAAGAGTCATCGTGAGAAGCCAGTTCATACAAGGGAGGTGGGCCTGAAGGTAGAAGACAAAAGTTAATTCAATAGTTATGAATATTACCATTTTGATGGGGGGGGGGCTGAATTGTAAAAAAAAACTTTGTTGGTAGTAAATTAGGGTTTTGTAAATCTTTCGGGCAGGAATTCCTGGGCCATCTCATTCATAATCTTATACAGTTATCGCGCTGTGTTGTGAAACAGTTTTAACCGTTAAAAAGTTTGTTTGAATTTAATTAAGAAAGTAGTGGTAGTATACTCAAATTACATGAATAAATAAATAAGGTTGATAAAGTAAATTTTTAAAACAAATTTCCCCCAGAAACCCAATTTCTAATAAATATTATTAGAAAGTAACTTAGTATTACTATAAATTTAATTATAAAAACACTCAAGACAAGTTACTTACTTTAATCAACGCCTATCTAGGGCATTAGTGCTGGCCTAGTGTCCAGTAGTAGGAAATATTGAAGAGTCATCGTGAGAAGCCAGTTCATACAAGGGAGGTGGGCCTGAAGGTAGAAGACAAAAGTTAATTCAATAGTTATGAATATTACCATTTTGATGGGGGGGGGCTGAATTGTAAAAAAAAACTTTGTTGGTAGTAAATTAGGGTTTTGTAAATCTTTCGGGCAGGAATTCCTGGGCCATCTCATTCATAATCTTATACAGTTATCGCGCTGTGTTGTGAAACAGTTTTAACCGTTAAAAAGTTTGTTTGAATTTAATTAAGAAAGTAGTGGTAGTATACTCAAATTACATGAATAAATAAATAAGGTTGATAAAGTAAATTTTTAAAACAAATTTCCCCCAGAAACCCAATTTCTAATAAATATTATTAGAAAGTAACTTAGTATTACTATAAATTTAATTATAAAAACACTCAAGACAAGTTACTTACTTTAATCAACGCCTATCTAGGGCATTAGTGCTGGCCTAGTGTCCAGTAGTAGGAAATATTGAAGAGTCATCGTGAGAAGCCAGTTCATACAAGGGAGGTGGGCCTGAAGGTAGAAGACAAAAGTTAATTCAATAGTTATGAATATTACCATTTTGATGGGGGGGGGCTGAATTGTAAAAAAAAACTTTGTTGGTAGTAAATTAGGGTTTTGTAAATCTTTCGGGCAGGAATTCCTGGGCCATCTCATTCATAATCTTATACAGTTATCGCGCTGTGTTGTGAAACAGTTTTAACCGTTAAAAAGTTTGTTTGAATTTAATTAAGAAAGTAGTGGTAGTATACTCAAATTACATGAATAAATAAATAAGGTTGATAAAGTAAATTTTTAAAACAAATTTCCCCCAAAAACCCAATTTCTTATAAATATTATTAGAAAGTAACTTAGTATTACTATAAATTTAATTATAAAAACACTCAAGACAAGTTACTTACTTTAATCAACGCCTATCTAGGACATTAGTGCTGGCCTAGTGTCCAGTAGTAGGAAATATTGAAGAGTCATCGTGAGAAGCCAGTTCATACAAGGGAGGTGGGCCTGAAGGTAGAAGACAAAAGTTAATTCAATAGTTATGAATATTACCATTTTGATGGGGGGGGGGGCTGAATTGTAAAAAAAAACTTTGTTGGTAGTAAATTAGGGTTTTGTAAATCTTTCGGGCAGGAATTCCTGGGCCATCTCATTCATAATCTTATACAGTTATCGCGCTGTGTTGTGAAACAGTTTTAACCGTTAAAAAGTTTGTTTGAATTTAATTAAGAAAGTAGTGGTAGTATACTCAAATTACATGAATAAATAAATAAGGTTGATAAAGTAAATTTTTAAAACAAATTTCCCCTAGAAACCCAATTTCTAATAAATATTATTAGAAAGTAACTTAGTATTACTATAAATTTAATTATAAAAACACTCAAGACAAGTTACTTACTTTAATCAACGCCTATCTAGGGCATTAGTGCTCGCCTAGTGTCCAGTAGTAGGAAATATTGAAGAGTCATCGTGAGAAGCCAGTTCATACAAGGGAGGTGGGCCTGAAGGTAGAAGACAAAAGTTAATTCAATAGTTATGAATATTACCATTTTGATGGGGGGGGGGCTGAATTGTAAAAAAAACTTTGTTGGTAGTAAATTAGGGTTTTGTAAATCTTTCGGGCTTGGAATTCCTGGGCCATCTCATTCATAATCTTATACAGTTATCGCGTTGTGTTGTGAAACGGTTTTAACCGTTTTAAGTTCGTTTAAATTTAATTAAGAAAGTAGTGGTAGCATACTCAAATTACATGAATATGAAAATAAATAAGGTTGATAAGGTAAATTTTTAAAACAAATTTCCCCCAGAAACCCAATTTCTAATAAAATAACTACTTATAAAAACACTCGAGACAAGTTACTTTAATCAATGCCTATCCAGGGCATTAGTGCTGGCCTAGTGTCCAGTTGTAGGAAATATTGAAGAGTCATCGTGAGCAGCCTGTTTCATGCAGGGGAGGTGGGCCTGAAGGTAGAAGACAAAAGTTAATTCAATAGTTATGAATATTACCATTTTGATGGGGGGGGGGCTGAATTGTAAAAAAAAGCTTTGTTGGTAGTAAATTAGGGTATTGTAAATCTTTCGGGCAGGAATTCATGTAATATTTAAGCCAGGGTTGCTGATTTTTGTTTTTTAAAAAATCAAAAAAAAATCGGATTTTTTTCATTTAAATCAGATTTTTATTTAAATGAATTAACAGTTCTGTATATTCTGAAAGTGGTCAAAAATGTATTGATATTATAATTTCTGTGTGATATAATAATTTTTTAATATTATAATTAATTAACTAACCAAGGGAAGACGTTCACTGCCATCTCATCGGTGAGATGCCTGTTCTGAAAGGGTGAATGAATAATTGTACTATTAGTTATTAAAATTTTTATCCTTCTTTCACTTACTACTTACCAAATTTTGATATCAATAATTATTTTTTGCAATCATAAATATGGTTACATTTGATACATTACTAAATAAATCAAGACAATGATTATAATTTGATACATTTTACTCAAAAAATCATGATAATTTTTGTGTAAAAATTGAAATCAATCTTTGAGTTTATTGATTAGTTAAATGAATCTTACCCATTAAAGTAATGTTTATTTTTTTAAAACAATAAATAAATAATTAAATAAGTGATCAAAAATAAATCATTGATATTTTTGTAGAATAAGAAAAAAATTGGATTTGAAAACAAAACTAAAAATATAAAAACAAGCTTTTGGTAAAAATCATCTAAACATTTTAAAAGTTGATAACAGGTAAGAAATTATAGGATTTTAATTCTTGATTAGTTTATGAATTATTGATTCCAAACCCTTGCTATTTACAGCATTTTCATAATCAAAGGGTCAATATGGTAGTAATACTTGTTTTTGAAATTGCAGGCAATTGTATAGATGCTAAATGTATACTAAGTAGGTATAAAAATAAAGTTTAAAAATTTTAATGCAAATAATTTTACACGCCATTTTTAAAGCATACAACTAATTAATTTCTTTAAATTGTGGTAGTTAACATTTTTGATTTTGAGGGTCAAATTTTGAAACAAATTTCCTGGGGGAAACCAGAAACAACCTTTTTAGTAAAAAAAACCCTACTTATAAAAACTCTGAGACAAGTTACTTACTTTAATCAACGCCTATCCAGGGCTTTTCATTTTCCTGTTGGGACATCGTGAGAAGCCAGTTCATACAAGGGAGGTGGGCCTGAAGGTAGAAGACAAAAGTTAATTCAATAGTTATGAATATTACCATTTTGATGGGGGGGGCTGAATTGTAAAAAAAAACTTTGTTGGTAGTAAATTAGGGTTTCTGGGCCATCTCATTCATAATCTTATACAGTTATCGCGTTGTGTTGTGAAACGGTTTTAACCGTTTTAAGTTTGTTTAAATTTAATTAAGAAAGTAGTGGTAGCATACTCAAATTACATGAATATGAAAATAAATAAGGTTGATAAGGTAAATTTTTAAAACAAATTTCCCCCAGAAACCCAATTTCTAATAAAATAACTACTTATAAAAACACTCGAGACAAGTTACTTACTTTAATCAATGCCTATCCAGGGCATTAGTGCTGGCCTAGTGTCCAGTTGTAGGAAATATTGAAGAGTCATCGTGAGCAGCCTGTTTCATGCAGGGGAGGTGGGCCTGAAGGTAGAAGACAAAAGTTAATTCAATAGTTATGAATATTACCATTTTGATGGGGGGGGGCTGAATTGTAAAAAAAAACTTTGTTGGTAGTAAATTAGGGTTTTGTAAATCTTTCGGGCAGGAATTCCTGGGCCATCTCATTCATAATCTTATACAGTTATCGCGCTGTGTTGTGAAACAGTTTTAACCGTTAAAAAGTTTGTTTGAATTTAATTAAGAAAGTAGTGGTAGTATACTCAAATTACATGAATAAATAAATAAGGTTGATAAAGTAAATTTTTAAAACAAATTTCCCCCAGAAACCCAATTTCTAATAAATATTATTAGAAAGTAACTTAGTATTACTATAAATTTAATTATAAAAACACTCAAGACAAGTTACTTACTTTAATCAACGCCTATCTAGGGCATTAGTGCTGGCCTAGTGTCCAGTAGTAGGAAATATTGAAGAGTCATCGTGAGAAGCCAGTTCATACAAGGGAGGTGGGCCTGAAGGTAGAAGACAAAAGTTAATTCAATAGTTATGAATATTACCATTTTGATGGGGGGGGGGCTGAATTGTAAAAAAAAACTTTGTTGGTAGTAAATTAGGGTTTTGTAAATCTTTCGGGCAGGAATTCCTGGGCCATCTCATTCATAATCTTATACAGTTATCGCGCTGTGTTGTGAAACAGTTTTAACCGTTAAAAAGTTTGTTTGAATTTAATTAAGAAAGTAGTGGTAGTATACTCAAATTACATGAATAAATAAATAAGGTTGATAAAGTAAATTTTTAAAACAAATTTCCCCCAGAAACCCAATTTCTAATAAATATTATTAGAAAGTAACTTAGTATTACTATAAATTTAATTATAAAAACACTCAAGACAAGTTACTTACTTTAATCAACGCCTATCTAGGGCATTAGTGCTGGCCTAGTGTCCAGTAGTAGGAAATATTGAAGAGTCATCGTGAGAAGCCAGTTCATACAAGGGAGGTGGGCCTGAAGGTAGAAGACAAAAGTTAATTCAATAGTTATGAATATTACCATTTTGATGGGGGGGGGCTGAATTGTAAAAAAAAACTTTGTTGGTAGTAAATTAGGGTTTTGTAAATCTTTCGGGCAGGAATTCCTGGGCCATCTCATTCATAATCTTATACAGTTATCGCGCTGTGTTGTGAAACAGTTTTAACCGTTAAAAAGTTTGTTTGAATTTAATTAAGAAAGTAGTGGTAGTATACTCAAATTACATGAATAAATAAATAAGGTTGATAAAGTAAATTTTTAAAACAAATTTCCCCCAGAAACCCAATTTCTAATAAATATTATTAGAAAGTAACTTAGTATTACTATAAATTTAATTATAAAAACACTCAAGACAAGTTACTTACTTTAATCAACGCCTATCTAGGGCATTAGTGCTGGCCTAGTGTCCAGTAGTAGGAAATATTGAAGAGTCATCGTGAGAAGCCAGTTCATACAAGGGAGGTGGGCCTGAAGGTAGAAGACAAAAGTTAATTCAATAGTTATGAATATTACCATTTTGATGGGGGGGGGCTGAATTGTAAAAAAAAACTTTGTTGGTAGTAAATTAGGGTTTTGTAAATCTTTCGGGCAGGAATTCCTGGGCCATCTCATTCATAATCTTATACAGTTATCGCGCTGTGTTGTGAAACAGTTTTAACCGTTAAAAAGTTTGTTTGAATTTAATTAAGAAAGTAGTGGTAGTATACTCAAATTACATGAATAAATAAATAAGGTTGATAAAGTAAATTTTTAAAACAAATTTCCCCCAAAAACCCAATTTCTTATAAATATTATTAGAAAGTAACTTAGTATTACTATAAATTTAATTATAAAAACACTCAAGACAAGTTACTTACTTTAATCAACGCCTATCTAGGACATTAGTGCTGGCCTAGTGTCCAGTAGTAGGAAATATTGAAGAGTCATCGTGAGAAGCCAGTTCATACAAGGGAGGTGGGCCTGAAGGTAGAAGACAAAAGTTAATTCAATAGTTATGAATATTACCATTTTGATGGGGGGGGGGGGCTGAATTGTAAAAAAAAACTTTGTTGGTAGTAAATTAGGGTTTTGTAAATCTTTCGGGCAGGAATTCCTGGGCCATCTCATTCATAATCTTATACAGTTATCGCGCTGTGTTGTGAAACAGTTTTAACCGTTAAAAAGTTTGTTTGAATTTAATTAAGAAAGTAGTGGTAGTATACTCAAATTACATGAATAAATAAATAAGGTTGATAAAGTAAATTTTTAAAACAAATTTCCCCTAGAAACCCAATTTCTAATAAATATTATTAGAAAGTAACTTAGTATTACTATAAATTTAATTATAAAAACACTCAAGACAAGTTACTTACTTTAATCAACGCCTATCTAGGGCATTAGTGCTCGCCTAGTGTCCAGTAGTAGGAAATATTGAAGAGTCATCGTGAGAAGCCAGTTCATACAAGGGAGGTGGGCCTGAAGGTAGAAGACAAAAGTTAATTCAATAGTTATGAATATTACCATTTTGATGGGGGGGGGGCTGAATTGTAAAAAAAACTTTGTTGGTAGTAAATTAGGGTTTTGTAAATCTTTCGGGCTTGGAATTCCTGGGCCATCTCATTCATAATCTTATACAGTTATCGCGTTGTGTTGTGAAACGGTTTTAACCGTTTTAAGTTCGTTTAAATTTAATTAAGAAAGTAGTGGTAGCATACTCAAATTACATGAATATGAAAATAAATAAGGTTGATAAGGTAAATTTTTAAAACAAATTTCCCCCAGAAACCCAATTTCTAATAAAATAACTACTTATAAAAACACTCGAGACAAGTTACTTTAATCAATGCCTATCCAGGGCATTAGTGCTGGCCTAGTGTCCAGTTGTAGGAAATATTGAAGAGTCATCGTGAGCAGCCTGTTTCATGCAGGGGAGGTGGGCCTGAAGGTAGAAGACAAAAGTTAATTCAATAGTTATGAATATTACCATTTTGATGGGGGGGGGGCTGAATTGTAAAAAAAAGCTTTGTTGGTAGTAAATTAGGGTATTGTAAATCTTTCGGGCAGGAATTCATGGGCCATCTCATTCATAATCTTATACAGTTATCGCGTTGTGTTGTGAAACGGTTTAAACCGTTAAAAAGTTTGTTTTAATTTAATTAAGAAGGTAGTGGTAGCACACTCAAATTACATGAATATGAAAATAAATAAGGTTGATAAAGTAAATTTTTTAAACAAATTTCCCCCAGAAACCCAATTTCTAATAAATATTATTAGAAAGTAACTTAGTATTACTATAAATTTAATTAAAATTTAATTATAAAAACACTCAAGACAAGTTACTTACTTTAATCAACGCCTATCTAGGGCATTAGTGCTCGCCTAGTGTCCAGTTGTAGGAAATATTGAAGAGTCATCGTGAGCAGCCTATTTCATGCAGGGGAGGTGGGCCTGACGGTAGAAGACAAAAGTTAATTCAATAGTTATGAATATTACCATTTTGATGGGGGGGGGCTGAATTCTAAAAAAAAAGCTTTGTTGGTAGTAAATTAGGGTTTTGTAAATCTTTCGGGCAGGAATTCCTGAGCCATCTCATTCATAATCTCATACAGTTATCGCGTTGTGTTGTGAAACAGTTTTAACTGTTAAAAAGTTTGTATAAATTTAAAGAAGGTAGTGGTATCAAGTATCATACTCAAATTCATAGATATTATAGGTACTGATTTCACTTATTCAATAAAGTAGCCTTTTAATTCACAAACAAAAAAAAACAGGGTACTTTTCTAGAAAAGCGGCTCAAATCTCGCCAAGCGATGAAGTTGCCAATAATGATGCAACCAGTGCCAAACGGAATATCGCCGCTTGTAACCTTATGCCTCCGCTAATCCATCCATTCGGGCAGATGTTCGTTTCACGATTTATTGCTACCGACTTAATAACAAAAAAGGAATCGAAAATGCAGATGCGTCTCATTCTTTTGAATGATAATTCTTCGTGTGATTTGTTCCGGCAACTGTGTGCTGACGCAAAAAGTCTGATTGGCGAGATTTGCGCCGCGATTCTAGAAAAGTACCAAAAACAGGAAGACTTTAGATACTCTAGGGGACGGGATGGCCTGTTCGGTTTGCTCCTCTGCCTTTCACGCCAGCAGTCTGCGCACTGCCCCGTTGTGAGTTTGATTCTCACCTCGCCCCTGGGTGTATTTTCCTTCTTTGTGCCAGTAAAAATTCTGTTGTGTCTGTCTTACTTGACGAAGGTGTATAAGCGGATCCTTGAGATCAAGCACACATACCGGAAAATATATGTAACCAAAAAAAAAAAAAAAAAAAAAAAAAAATACTCTAGTTCATATATTATTGTATTTTGATCCAAAAAAATACACAAATACAGCTTTTAATTACTAGCCTTTTTCTCAGTTACATAATCTATAATAGAAAGTAAAATATTCGAAACGCACGAAAAGCCCTAAAAAATTTGATTATGATGTTTCTAATACTTTAGGACTAGTCAGGTAGAAGGTGGACTAGTCCGGTGGAAGGTGGTCAGTTTTTAACTAAATTGCTAAAAACAATTAAGATCAAAATAAAACACCATTAAAATATCTCAATTAAAAGTTTGTACAATTTGAAATATATTTTTTTATTTTCATAAATCAACTCAGTTCATTTTCACTGAGGGTTCCTCCTATGAAAGAGTCGCTACTGGCATTCAGTTAAAATAGGGAAAGATTAAAAGTTATGTACTCTTTTAAATACTTATTTTGTTCATTGTAAGATGATAAAGTAGTAAAAAGTGAAAAACACTCTTGAAAGGATACTATAAACAAAGGAAAGTAAATTATACTTTTCTAGAGATAAGACCATGTAAACTGATTTTTCCATTCAAATCAGTTTGATAGTTTTGGTTAAATTTAAATAGAAGTCAATTTTGATTGTTACAGATAAACATTAGAATAAGAATATACTTAGTCTCAGATTGAGTAAATAAAATTAAAGTGTTGTAAAATAAGTATAAAATTATTTTTAAAGGAATAATACAACACAACAACAAGGATTTATGGGAGCAGCTATCCCGAATAGGACAACAGCCCGACGGCTAATCCACCAAATCTTATTAGACAACATATAATTTATCTACGCATTTAAATGGTGGAAAAATAAACTAAATAAATATCTAAATAAAATATATCAAGCATTTAACTTACTGGAAATAAGGACGCCAAGCGATGCGGCGCCCGCCATTTCATGCTTCGATAGTGACGTAATGGTAAACAAACTAGGCATTGCCATTTCAGAAAGTAGTACAATCCAATAAATTCCAAAACTACGTGTGGCTCATTTTATAAAATAAAAATTATGCTCGATTGGAAAAATCATCAAGCTTTCAAAAGGAATCTTGATGAAAATGTAAATTTTCATAGTTTTAGATAGCTGTGCGAACGACAAGAATAAACTTTATCGCCCATCCATTCTGTTGGTTAATGCGTGGGGTATCTCCGCTCAGTGGGGATCTCTCGCTCGTAATTTTAGGTTCTCATTTACCCTCGCTCTGCTTTATTTTTTTTTATTTAACTTCATTAATAGTTCACATTATGACATTATTTTCGCTTTAATTTATACACTAATGCATGCATGTATCTTATTTTGTTGTGGGGAACATATATTATTTACAGGCATTTCACTGTCGAAATAATGCATTTTTGTCGTTTTTAACCCAATAAATACCTTTCATATATTTTTCTTTGATATAATCTTAAAGAGTACTTCAAAATATACATCTTTTCAAATTTTCAAGCGATTTGTTACATATTTAGGGTTTTTTAAAGTCGAAAAAGAAAACGGTATATTTTGAGTAAAAAAACACAAGTCCGAAAAAGCCCAATAATTGGTATTTAATAATAAGTTTGAATTTTTTTCAATTTTTATTTTTGTAGTTAAGTAATGTGGTAAGCTTTTTCCAAAAATTCGGGTTGCTATGGTGATTCTGACGTCATCCAGGAATTTTCAAACACAAAAGAGGTTTACTTGTCTTTGTAAGAATCCATTGCATTTTTTGGAGGTATAGAAAAAGGGGGAAAGGGGAAAAATATGAATGAACCCCCAAGTGTTTTACATTGCGGTATTCCCTTTGATTAGTAGATTAAGAATATGTAAAGTATGAGGGGGTGGGTCCCATATTTCGGGAGTCTTTCCGGTTTTATTGAAAAACTGAATATGGGCGTCACGCCCGGAGTTTTAAAGCTAAAGGTCTAAAATTTTAGTATTTTTACTTCCTCAAAATTCCCTTTTGAACCATCTAACACACTAAGGGGTAGTACCCATATTTAGAGGTTTCGGGTCCATGTGCTCGTTCTAATTTTCACTTCCTAGCGCCCCTGCTTCTTTTTCCCGGTCTTTCTTTAACACGGTTCTTAAAGGTCTTTAAGAGTTCTTCAAGAATCTGGTTACTGCTAAGCTTTCTGACAATTATTTGTAAAGAAATATGCGAAAAACCGTCTTGGAAAACGAAACAATAAATTGAATTGTCTCTGGATCACGCAATTTTTACACCACTTCTTAGTAAGTCATACTGTTCGAAGCCCACTTTAAATGCTTGCATAAAATATAAATCACTAAGCTGTGATCATAATAGATCCGCAGCTATTCAGCGTTAAAATTAGCATATGTTAGGCTTAACGCACCACGAGGGGTCCTTTCTCGCCAAACACTACTGTTTTCATCACGTAGCGTAGCTCTAAAACACCGATCGAGTATACATTTACACAGTTTATTGCAATACATTAAGCCAGATTAGATTGTCTGAAACACATCTGTATGTTTTTACATTGGTATCAATATTTCCAAAATTTTAATCTAACACCTCTGGTTCTTTTTCCGGTCTTTCTAACATGGTTCTTAAAGGATTTTAAGAATTCTTCAAGAATCTGGTTACTGCTAAGCTTTTCGACAGTTATTTCTAAAGAAATCTGTGAAAAACCGTCTTGGAAAACGAAACAATGAATTGAATTGTCTCTGGATCACGCAATTTTTACACCACTTCTTAGTAAGTCATACTGTTCGAAGCCCACTTTAAATGCTTTCATAAAATATAAATCACTAAGCTGTGATCATAATAGATCCGTAGCTATTCAGCGTTAAAATTAGCATGTGTTAGGCTTAACGCACCACGAGGGGTTTGTTCCCGCCAAACACTACGGTTTTCGCCACTTAGCTCTAAAAATACCGATCGAGTATATACATTTGCACAGTATATTGCAGTATTATAAGGCAGATTATATTGTCCGAAACAAATTTGTGTACGTTTTTACATAGGTATGCATCAATATTTCCATAAATTTTCATGCAGGTATCGAATTATCCAGTATGTTTTGGAATAGATATCAAAATTTCTTTATTTTTCGAGAATTTTTTTTAAACAAATTAATATAATTTTATTTAACTAATTGAAATACACTAATCAATTATAATTAACCCCTGAAATAAATGTCACATTTACAACTCAATTATACTGCTACTACTATTATCACTGCTAAAATGACTTATTCTGAAAAAATTAAAAAAAACCCCCTTAGTTAAATCTAAAAAATAGGTTTACTAAGAAAGTTTTTTTTTTAAATATTCTCTTTTAAAAATAATTAAATAAATCCTTACAAATAACTCTTAATTTTCCCGCTAGATGGCTGTACCAAAAATCGGCTGAAAAAGCTTCTCTACAACAGGCTCGAAAGTGACGTGACTGCCTCTACCATCCGATATTCCTTCGACCTAGCTCTCCATGCTATGAAAGTAGCTTTTACAGCTTAAAAGCATTGGATGCTTGTTACCTAGCATGCCATGCTATTGTTGGGGGTAAGCTAGGTACATAGCATCCCATGGTGGAAAGCATAAAAAAGCATAACATAGCACATCAAGGTACCTAGCTCTCCGTGCTATGAAGATAGCTTGGTTTGCTAAAAAGCATTGCATACTTGTTACCTAGCATGCCATGCTATTTTTTCGTAAGCTAGCTACATAGCATCACATGCTGGCAAGCATAAAAAAGCATAAAATAGCTGATCAAGCTACCTAGCTCTCCGTGCTATGAAGATAGCTTGGTTTGCTAAAAAGCATTGGATACTTGTTACCTAGCTTGTCATGCTATTTTTTCGTAGGCTAGCTACATAGCATCACATGCTGGAAAGCATAAAAAAGCATAAAATAGCAGATCAAGCTACCTAGCTCTCCATAGCATCCCATGCTGGCAAGCATAAAAAAGCATAACCTAGCATAAATATCTAGCATACATAGCAAAAACTAGCAAAATCTAGCATATTTGTTTGCTAGTTCCAGCATAAAATTTTGACCTGGGAAGTCTTCTCCCCCAGAAGATTTAAAACAAATTAACTCAAAAAACAGGTTTTTAACTAGTTTTGGTACCTCTAGCCTGAATTTTGAATATACATTTTCGGATAAGATTTGCATTTTGATGAACTTAATGTAAAGAAGTTGTGAACACTTAAGTTCCAAATACAAAAGGGGATATGAGAATTTTCTGAAATTTGACACTACAAAGCAGGATTTTAACTTATTTTTGTATATACCTAGTCCGAAATTCGAGGGGGGGGGGCAGGACCTCCTCGCCCACACCCTATACTTGTGCCTTGTGCCCATTTCAGGATTCTTGGTTCTTAATTTGCCCCCCCCCTCCCGTGGATTGCTCTCTTTCAAGCAGGAATTGAGACAGCCATAAATTTCAGTACATGGCAAGAGGTAAAGCAAGGTGTGGGTGGAATGTGACCAATGGTTATCTACGGGGATTTTAATTCTCAGACTAACCTTTTCAATGTCAGATGAGTGCCAGAGCCCTCCCATACTAACTTATATGTTTATGCTTCCTATTTAGTGTTTGACTTTTCAATCTTCTCTTCCCTCTTAGATTTTTTTCCTTTTTTTACTTAATTTAAAAAAAAGGTACAAGATCCCAAGGGGGGGGCACAAGGCCTGTTGCCCCCCTCTGGATCCGCCACTGCACCGGTAGTACATGCCAAGATCCCCCTTCCCCCTCTAGTTTTCACGTAGTAGTTCATAAATACGGTTTTCAATCATTTTTAGCAAACAGAAAGTTAAAAAAAAGATAATTTGGCCTAATTTGTCTTTATTAATACAGAGCTTACCTCGTGACGTCAAGAATGCGTGTAAAAATGTATTATCAAGAAGTGTGCGTGTGAAAATGTATTATCAAGAAGAAAAAACTTGTGTGAAAGTTATTGTAACAGTAACTTAATTTACAAAAACAAGTAATTTTTTTTCTTTATTTTTTGACTACGTGAGGAAAACCCAAAGCCCCCCCTCCCCCCTGTGACTAAGCGTGGTATTTTGAACAGAGGCGCCATTTCAGTTTTTGGTTGGGGGGGGCAAGGATTTTTTTTTCAGTAGGGCTGCGCTACGCCGTAGCCAGACTTGTTGTTTTGGGGGGTTGACTCAACGTCAAGAGCTATAATAATAATAATAACTTTATTTACTGCACAAAAATTTTTTTACAAAAACACAAGGAAAAAAAACATTTGACGCCAAGGGGAAATTTAACTATTCCCGTTCAGGCGACAGAGAATGAATTTTACATAAAATACAAAATAAATGAAAAAAAAAATTATAACAACTTAAGAAAATGAGTAAATAAATAATGGCAATAAGCTGGATAACTGATTATAAATAGATAGCTTCAATTGAGGGAAAAATATGAATCCAAGTCGTCAATATTTATTATGAAGTCATGTAGTTTTCTTTTAAAAGTGGAATATTTAGTAATAGTAATTAAATTTAGAGGTAAACTGTTGTATAATTTAGGTGCAAGATAATAGAAACTTTTAGAAAATATATCTTTGGAAAATTTTGGTATCTGATAGCTTGCAGTTGATCTAGTATTGTAACTACGATTACGCAAGTTACACAAAGATTTATGTCGAAAAAGGTGAAGTAAAATACGGAAATATGCATTGTGTCGAATTGGAAGTGATCTAAGGGTTCTAAAATTATTTGGATAGGGTTGAGGATTAAGAATTTTGAATATTTTGTTTTGGATTGAGATAATTGGAAGGAGATTGGACTTGTATTCACCCCCCCCAAACGATAGCACCGTAATTAAATAAAGAATAAAACCATGCAAAATATAAAGTTTTAAGAAATGATAAACCAATTTTATTTTTAAGGTGATAAAATTTTACTAAAACAAAACGTAACTTTTTCCCCAGTTCGTTGATATGAGTTTTCCATTTAAGATTCGCATCAATGTGCAAACCTAAATATTTCAAACTAAAAACAGATTGCAGAGTGTGACATTGACAGGTGTTGAGATTTCTGTTACAGGATAATGTGTGATACTTTATATTTAAATTGGACTCAGATTGTCTTAATTTAAAGTGAATATATTTTGTTTTATTTAAGTTTAAGGCTAAATAGTAGCTCTAATAGCTCTAAGTAGAAATGGGGGGGGTCTGGGGGTCACCTCCCGAAAATTTTTGAAACTTTCCTCATTTTTACAACATTTAAGTTACATCCGAAACAAAATGTTCCATGTAAACAACAGAATTTTCTAGGGAAAAAAAGTTACAAATAAACGTCAAAGTTTCAAGGGGAGCCGGAGGGCCTCCCTCAGAAAGTTTTTTGAAAATATCAATTTAAACTAGTGTCTTCTCTCCTTTACAAAATTATTGGGGACACCCTGAGGGAACCGCTTCTTGTAAGTGGCAGAATTTTCAAAGGAAGTACACTGTATAACATATATATGTGAAAATTTTAAAGGGGGGTCTGGGCGTTCTCCCCCATAAAATTTTTTGAAATTTGCCTCTTAAAGTAATTTTTCACAGCTCATTTTGAGGCCATTTGGGTTACATCCAAAAAGAACTGTTCCTTGTAAAGTATAGAATTTTCTAAGGAAAAAAGTTTTAAATAAACGTCAAATTTTCAAGGGGGGTCGGAGATCCTCCCCCAGTAAAAATTTTAAAAAATTCCCCTTTAAACCAGTGCTTTAGCTCCTTTTCAATATCTTTGGGGTTTCAAACTCTTTGGTTCCTAAAGGGAACCTCTTCTTGTAAGCGGCAGAATTTTCAAGGGAGAAACAACAGACATCAAAGGTCACAGGAGGGATTTAGGGGATCTCCCCCAGAAAATTTTGAAAATTGACCTTCAAAAGTAGTGTTTTGACACTTTTTAGGACTTTTTGAGTTAAATCCGATGCTCCTTATGGAAGTTATAGAATTTTCAAGGAACTTGCAGCAATTTTTCACTTAAAAGTGGAACCTGCCCCCCCCTAAATGACGCCCATGATTTTGAAGACCCTCCTCCCCCCTAAACTGGTCACGTAGTATGAGTAAGTCCCCTTATATTGTGCAATTTAGGTATGTGTATTTTATTCTTTTTGAAACAGAAAAATAATATTTTTTTATGCAATACATATTCAAACTAGTTAAATAAATATACCGTAAAATGGGGAAACTTCGGTCCCTAAAGGGAAACTTCGGTCTAACCATCGGAAGGAGATTCTACGTGCTGTATCTATATAATAAAATGTGATCATCACTTATTCAATACTAGGGCGTACAGAAAAATTGTTGTTATGACATTCTCAAAGAGGTGTCTTGAAATTTCTAAAATACAATCAATAGGGGAGGGGTCTTAGATAGTATCAAAATGTCGATTTTTGTTAACCTTACAACTTTTCTTTGGAACGATAATAAGGAACATGATTCAAAACTGCTAGGTCATATTTTTGAATCATTTATAAAGTTTTCTAACTATTATTTAGTGTCATTATTTTGTTTCACATTGTCGTTTGACTATCAATGAACTTTTATTACTTATCTCATCTTGTTGGAGATCACCTCGACCCGCCCCCTTTTTTCTGCAGCTCCATAGCCAGCGACCGGCGCCTCATAATTTTCGGCTGCGGGACTGTCACGAAGCTGGTTCTACATGGAGCCTTTTTTGCCGGATGACGGGCCGCGATCCGTCTTGGCGCGATGGTTGGCGACAAGAAAAATCCCTATTTTTGAGGCAGAAAACGGATCAACCAAACCAGGTGGTCACGTGAGCGCGCGGACCAATGGCTAGGCGTGATACGCCCGACATCGCGGGCCGAGAAAAAGTGCAGGCAGCTCGCACTTTTTCACGGGCCGGCAAAAACGGAGGGGGTCACGTGATTGAAATTCACCAACCACAACCGAAGAGAACATCGTCTTGTACATTTCATCATAGGTCGCCATTGATTTCGTCGTGAACTTCGAACTTCTATAAAGAAAAATGAAATTAAATGTTATTTTCGGCCATTTCCACTACATTCAGCTGATACAAGAAGTTGAAAAACGCAAGATACTTTATGACAAATCTGCGAAAGGGAATAAAAGCACTGTCCTCCGGGAAAAGGCTTGGGCCGAGGTAGCGGCAGAACTCGGGCCCGCTTTGGGGTTGGCAAAATTTAAGGATAATGGTAAGTATCGTTATGTATTTATTTATAAATTTATATGTTCTATATAATTTTTTATCTTTTCCTAAGTATCAAGTGTTTATGCACCGTAAAGATCTAAGTTGCTCTCGTGATATGATGTCTAGTCTTAGCATCAAATGTGATTGTTTACTGTGTATTTATTATCATATTAAAGTGTATAACTTCTCAGAGAGTAAGAAATAGGTTGCATTACCAATAATAATCGTAAAGGTAACCCGCTGATTTAGATATTCTTGATAACTGCAAACTTTGTTAGGTACCTTAAGATCTTTACATTGTGTTATTGCATGTGTGTATGTGGCTAGTTTACTCACCACTATAAGAGCCAGAAATTCAAATGGGTTACAAATACTGACTGAAGAGATTATAACTCTGGAGTATACTTTTGAGTCGTATGACCTTCAGATCGGTAGGTATCTAACCGTGGCTCGCACTTACCACAGTATATATTATCATTTTTGCCCTTGGATTTACATTATATTCTAATGTTAATTTCTATTCTTACATCATATATATATATCGTCGGCTTACAGTCGAAAGGCACTAAGTCACTTTATGGTCAACTACTCCGTCCGAGGTTATGCCAAATTTGGCTATCATTTTACCATTGCCATTCTAGTTATAGTGTATGAAAAATAAAATAATATTATAAAACCTTTGAAAATCGAATTATAAAATCTTTTGTAATCCCTAAAGTAACTCAATTATGATCAAATAATTTCAATTTAATAAATTATTAATTGCGAACCAACATTTAATCTTTTTACTGTATGAATTCTTTCTGGTTTAAAACAGTTGGACGAGATTTTAGAGATGCGCCAAGAGTCCGCTCGTTCGTTGGCGACATTCCACCGCTTTCAAAATATCTTCCAACAGTGATTTAGTGCCTTTCGACTGTAAGCCGACGATATTTAAATGAAAATATGAAGACATTTTGAGGGAAATTTTGGACAAAATTGTGTTCTGTGGAAATATTGGGTCTCAGAACATTTTCTGCACCCCTGTGAGCTTGGTACTCATTTTTCGACCCCCGAAGGGTGAACTGCGGAGTTGACCCACAACCGCCGCAAGGCATCAAACCGGGGTCGGTGATAGTCATAGCCAGACACTCTGACCACAACACCACCACAGTCTCTCGGTTTAGCTTACTCCCAAGTTATTTCCTCGTGAAATGTAAGTCTGTTTCTGATTGGACAGAGCAGACACATGGTAGTTTGCACGATTGAACCTCAGCTTCCCACTGTTCTCTATAACATTATTTCAATCTCATTTGAAAAATATATACAGTTTTTCAAAGATTCAGAAACACCTCTGATATTAACCAATTTTCCGAACTATAGAGGCAAACAGCCTCGGATGCTCGTAGTAAGAAGTAAGTTCCAATCATTTTAAATGAATTGAGAAATTAATAGCAAAGTTTTAAAACTGGGGTAAGCAGTGCTTACTAAATAATAGGTGCCACCTATCAATGTGAACAAACGTAAATCGGGATTACTTGGAACATTTCTTTACTTGTTAAAATTCTCTTTATTTTTAAAACTAAATCAAATGCACATGAATAAGAATGAAAGGAATAGGTAACCTAAATATAGCTTAAAATGTTTGTTATCTCGCACATTAACCTTAATCCTCTCTACTAACATGTCATCGGCATTCATTTTGTTTACGAAAACCAGGTTTAACTCGGGAAAGTTGAAGTTGAGAAAATTTTCCTCTGGTCGATAATGTTAGTGACTCGCTTTCACTTCCCATGACCCAATGGTCAATACAGCCAATAGACTGTTGCTGAACTGACGGCAGGATAATATGTTAGAACCTAAATCTATTATCAGTCTCATTATATATAGTGGAGACGGGTTAGTTTGCATAGTTTTTGTGTTTTGATGTACAATTCTTTTTCTGTAAAACTTGAGAAAGAATTTGTTTTATGCATTGGATAGGTTGACAGTTAGGCTAAAAATATACATCAGGTTTACTATATGTATTTATGAATTTTAATACCTCTTTAATTAACCTAAAAATCAGTTAAAAAAATTAGCAGTTGACTATGAATAGAAATTAATCTATATATTGTGAGTTTATAATGTCTTGTTGATATATAATGGAATTGAAACTATTATTCTGTGGGGATAAACTTGCTCATAGGCTGTAAGGGAATGAGTAGCCGCCACTACTCAATGGTATGTGTAAAGAAATAGTTTTATCCAATTAATAGTGAAAAATCCAAAGTTATTTTATATTATTTTTGTATGTCTTAAATGCTCTTTTTGTGACCATTATTACTAGACCAACGTAAAGAGTTTATCGACCTGGTCCAGAAGAAATGGGAGAGCAAAAGGGATTATTATCTGAAGAAGAGGAGGCAGCCTCTCCCGAGTGGATCAGGAGCTGATGGGGAGAAATTCTGGCCCTTTCTCCCGTACTTTGCATTTTTGGATAAATACCTTGCATTCAGGAAGTAGGTATCAATTACAATTACTACTGTAAAATGTAACATAAGTTATTTGAATTGTTCCTTATTTCTTTTGTGTTATTTCAGATCAGACAGCAACTTCCCGGAGAGCCTGGTGGCGAGTCAGATTATGGAGGGTATGAAAATTGTATCTTGCCATCTTTGTATTAGAATCCAACATTAGTGTAGTTAGTAAAAAAGATGTACTTTTATAGGTGATCAGGAAGCGACTACTTATTTTGACTCTATTGAAAGTAAGAGTGTATTTTTAAAATTTTCTTATATAAGTCTACTATTTTAATCTGATAACTTTTAATAGATTTAAAATAGAATGTGACAATTAAATGCATTATCAATCTTATCAACATCATTATCAACCATCTCGTTTCTTCCATGTGTTAAAGTTTCTGAATACTACCCTTAGGATTAGCTAGGCGCAAGCAAAAATTGATAAATGACCAAAAAAAAGCAAATAATCAAAATAAAAAACTCCTACAATATCTCAGGTACTGTTGCATTTAGTTTTCGTAAGGTTTTTATGTGTTATTTGTAGACTATCGCCAATGAAGTCTGTAAAGTACCGAAAAATACTTCTTTAACACTTTCAGTCCTAGCCCCCCAAATTTTCCATAGGATTCAATGGTAATCTCGAGCTACTAATGTGTGAAAGAGTTAATAAATGAATGTGCTAAGTCTTGTTTTTCGTAGCAATGATCAATGTAAAGAAACAAATCAAATAGACAGTTATTAGCCTGAGCTTTTTTAATGATCTGAATTCTCTTTGATTTTCAAATAAATAAATTTTGACACAAATAGGAGAGGAAAATGAGGTTGATAACCCTGAACCCATGTCCCCGGCAACCCTATCTACAGAATGTACAGGTAAGCTACTAAAATCACCAAATTTGTTATAAGTAATTATCATCCTAAAAGTTCATATATATGTTGTGGCCAATGTAATAAATCTGGGGATTATTAATAATGCCCGCGTATCTTGGGCAAAGGGATAATGTCATTGAATATATCACATTGCCCGCCTCTACTTGCGGCATTATTAATTATGCTTGATTTGTCACATTGCTCGTAACATATGAACCAATTCATTACAAATATCAAAGTAGATTTTAAATAATTTAGTGTAATTTTTATATTATCATACAGAATGTGAAATACTGGAGGGGAATACCTCAACGGAAAGTGTAGCCTCCAATTCTACATTTCAAGGTAAGCTTAGGGTTTCTCTGTTTTAAATGTAAAACTTTAAACATCAATGTGCATTAAATTCAAATATTTTTTTTTTACTTCCAGTTCAGGCCGCCTCTATGCGTTCAGTATATGACCACCTGGAAGAAAGTAAGATTCTCTAAACAAATTTGCCCCACACTCTAACAATAAGCTAGGTGTTTTGTGAACTTAAAGAGGTGAGCCCTTTTAACCTGATGTCCAATTCGTTTACTACATTAAAAATTACATTTCCTGCAGGGAAAAAACCTACCAAAAGAAGAAAGAAAGGGGGGGAACGTTCCACCGAAATAGATGAGGCCATAAAGAAGCTGGTGGAGGAGCCTCAGGAGAGCGTCACCAGCCACTATGGCAGGATCATTGCCCTCACTCTGGAAGATATGAAATTAACGACAACCCAGATAGCACAGAAAGATTGAAAAAAGATTGAATCAAACTTAAGCGCTCAAGCTTGATAAACCTGAATCAAACTTGAAAATTACGGTAGTTTAGCAGTATTTAATGTGTATAGTTGTACCACGGCGATCTTGAATCATGTATAAAGAAGGATTGAATTTTCATGCTAAAAGTAAGCATTTTTCAAGATAGAAATTTCAATTATTTTTCAAGTTTGAAATATAGATGGAAAAAAGAATACTTTAAAGCTTGAGATTTCAATCATTTTTCATGTTGTAACTTTCAATCTTTTTTCATGTTCGAAATTTCAGTCATTATTCAGGTTTGAAATTTCAATTATTATTCAGGTTTGAAATTTCAATTATTATTCAGGTTTGAAATTTCAACTATTATTCAGGTTTGAAATTTCAATTATTATTCAAGTTTGAAATTTCAACTATTATTCAGGTTTGAAATTTCAATTATTATTCAGGTTTGAAATTTCAATTATTATTCAGGTTTGAAATTTCAACTATTATTCAGGTTTGAAATTTCAACTATTATTCAGGTTTGAAATTTCAACTATTATTCAGGTTTGAATTTCAATTATTCTCCATGTTTGAAATTTCAATAATTTATAAGTTTGAAATTTCAAACTTTTTTTTTTAATTTTTTATGCATATATTTGTACCAGTGATTGCTTGTTTCAGCCTTAAATTAATATTTAATAGCTAATTTTAAGCTTGAATATTACACCGTTTTAAGGTTGAAATAATAGCAGCTTTGAATTATGGTAACGTTAAAGATTAATAAATTAACCGTTCTTAAAGTTGAAATCATAATTATTAATCCAGTTTAAATGCTCAACAACTTATCTGTTAAATTAATTGCTTTAGATTTAATTGAATCATTAGTATTGAAAGTTCACTTTCACAAACACCATTGTTAAAAATAAATTAATAACTAAAATATTCAAAATAATGCTTTATTCACAAAAAAATTTAAACATAAAAAGACCAGATCATAGATCATTTCCATCATTTATTATTTCTTCTTCTCTTTTCCTGTGAAAAAGGTAAAAAATACTTATAATATGTATAACTTATAAGTATCACATAGTAAAAGATTAGTGCAACTGGTTTTGTGCCAAACTAAAAATTAAATTTATTTTTCCGCCATTGCTGTTACTCTATAGACCTGTCACATGGTCTTAAATGTTTACCCCTATGGTCACTGAGTCATAAACAAAGAGTTATTATTTAAGATGAGATTATAAATACATATTTCTTTAATGTGGATGATACAATTACAATATTTATTAGGCATTGGGTACTATCTGAAATCCAAAACTAAAGATGTATTAGGATAAATATTAGATTACTACCATTTATAAGCAAAATTTAAGATATAAAAAAAAATATTTGTACCTCATTGTTATTTGCATTGTATATTCTCTTTCAAGACAAAGGTTTAGATTTTAGTTGTAAGAAATTAACTTATTTCAAACAATTTTTTGAGGGTAGTGCAGTTTAATTCACCTGAAAATTTGACACGATAATCCCTGGACTTCTTAAAGTAATAAAATGAAAATAATAATAATTGAGTAAAGCTATGGGACCCTTTTAGAAAAGTGTTTTTCCATGGGACCTTCTTGAAAGAAACCCCTATATTTTAGTGAATTTTTTTAAACCCCTTAAACACTGCTTACTGTCCTCAAATTCTGATAAATAAGTTTGCAACTATCCGGAAATTAAACAGTGAATTGCAATTTGCTTAACATCTAAAGACTGTCTATTCTAAATTGCTAAATTCCTTTTATTTAATGTGATTGTTAATATGCTCTTTGAAATATATAAATTTCATTGGAATACAAAACCAGATATCAATTGCAAAAATTCAAACAAACATTTGTATTTTAAGAATATTTTAATCTTATTTAAGGACACTTTTATATTCTACAAATATTGGAAAATAAGAAATATTACTGAAAAATTGCACATTTAAAGAACTATTTCTAGGATTGTAAATTCCTCATCATGGGGGCTAATGTTACATGTGTTGTGGGGGCTAATGGGACAACTTAATATGGCTGAATATTTCTTAAAAGAACATTGTAGTGTTTATTTGACTCTGCATATTTAATTAGGTAGTATGGAAACAGAATTAGACAGTCATTACCAACATATAAAATTTAAAAAAAAAGTTAATAATAGAATAAGATAATAAGAACTAAATAGTTTTTTAAGTGGACAAATTTTAACATTTTAGGCAAACAAATTAGTAATTTTAAATAGGATCCTTCAAAAAAAATTTCCTATATATGTATTAAGCAGGGTTGAAAAAATAAATAGGTTTTTTCAGGTTTGGTTTAAACTGTTTTTTTTTTTAAATTTCCCTTTAACACATAAATATAAATATTTCTGATTGATTTAAATTATGAATGCATTGAATAAATAGTTCAAGTGACTTAACTAATTTATTAATTAAAATTAATTTTATTTAAGTTTTAAAAAGTAAAAATTATATATAAACCATCAGATTTTTTAGCTGCATTAAAAAGTTTCTATAGCATGGAAAAGACAGTGGTTATATGTACATTTTTATAATAAGAAAGGTTTTTTTATTGATAAATAAAAACCAACTGTTTTTTATCCTAGATTCAAATATCTTGTCTTTTTTATGGATTAAAAACAAATTTGGTGTTCATATATTTAAAAAAAAATAAGAGTTTCTTTTTAAAGCATTAAAAAATCAATTGTGTGGTTTTTATGATGCATTCAAGTATCTAGTTCTAAATGAATTTAAAAAAAAAATTCATAAAAACAAAACAAGGGACTTTTATTATATTTTGTTCCAAAGTCAATATTTTAATAAATAAATAAATTACTTTAAACCCATAAGTTTTACTAAATCTAGAATTATCCATACCCTATTATGATAATTCCAATTAGTGAAGAAATAAGTAGGATTAGTGAAACTAAACACTGCAGAAGACATTGTGGTATTAAAATGTTCAATGCTGAAATTTCATCCACAACAATTTTTGCATATTCAATATATAGAGTAGCATATGTAAATAAAAAAGGCATTTCAAGGAATATTTTTATAAACAAAACTTAAATGTAAATGGTTTAAATCATAAACATTATAAAAATAACTGCTTTTATGCTTTTTTTACTAGCATTTATTTTTAAAAAATGTCCCATTATCTCCCACTTTCCCCTACTTATTAAGAAGTGGTTTATCTTTCATGAAGCTCATTGCTACAGGCAGGTCTTTTAATTAAGCCCATATGGTCCTATTTGTTACACTAACTCTTGTGGTCAAGCAGATGACAATTTACCATAGTATTTTTTCTTAAAATTTTTATAATTTCTACGTCCAAGAATATCGGATTTTTTACTCTTGGTGGTACTTGCGTATTATCCCGTCGACCGTGTCGCTTAATCCGAAAACATTTTCAGATCCCATTGATTTACTATTGCTGTGCCGCTGAATTAGACAGCCGCTGAATGGTCGATGGGATAATATGTAAGTACCCTCTTGGCTAGTGAGAAATTTCATGCCCATGCTAGCTACCCGAATTTCCCACCCCCTACCTGAATTTGCATTTTCTCATTCCTAGCCACTTAGCGCAAAATGATATAGACTAAAATAATTGATTATCAATTCTACTAGAATGTTGATTTTATATAAGCCCAGTATCCAAAAATTTTATAACAGTTTTAATGTTCTTAATTTTATTGGTTTCTGTAATTAAAATACAATGACTTACTTAATTTATTCCTCTCGCACTCCATTAACTGGAGCATAGGGCCTCCATCATGTTTACACCTGACAGTTGGTGGCAAGATGCTTTGCTTCTGTTACATTCCAATCTTTTTGTAGCCTTTCCCTGTTTCAATGGCCCTGGGGGTTCCAGTCAAAAACCTGTTAAACAAAATAGAATGTACACAATGATAATTCTTAAATAATTTAGCAAATTTATGTTACAGTAATTGTGATTAATCCGAAAATTATGCATAATACCTAACAATATCACATTTTACCAGTGAATTTTTTTACATGATCCCTACTCGGAGTAGTATTTAGCTTTTCTGTTGTGATTTCATCGAAAACTAAACATTGTAGAGTTATAGTTCAGTAGGCATTTTTAATGCACTACATACAAGGAATCTGGGTGTGTAGAGTTTGAGCATACCTGTTATAATTGTTATTGAGCAATTATAATATTAGGGTATAATTGTTATTGAGCATACCTGTTATAAGTATAAGCAGAAGTGGATCTTGGAATTCATGATGTCCCACAGACAACCCGTCAAAAGCGGTACTTATGGTCACCCTAATATTAACTTCCCTTTAAAACTATGCAAGAAAAACTCTAATTTTCAGTTATTTTTTGCACCAAACTTTCAGTAATGACATTATTTTAAATATAGTACTAAATATCAATGAACAACTTACATGGCTTAAAAGAAAAAATGTCTCATCTCTTCAAAAACATTGAAAATCAAGGACTTAAGGACCTCAACAAAATTTTTCAAGGACCTTTTTTTGCAGACATTTAAAAATTATAATCTTTCTAGAGCAATTGGAGGTGTTTTTAAACTGCCTACTGACTCCAACTTAAATTTCTAACTAGTTTGTTCACTTGTGGAACCGATGTAGAGGGTGTTACTATCACAGTTATATGGTTTCAAACATTGCCGTTAAATGTGGAAAGGAAATTTAGATAATAATTTAGATAACCTTGGTTAATCATCTTAAGTTAAGTTATTAAGTTAGTTATCACAGTTTTATGGTTTCAAACATTGCCGTTAAATGTGGAAAGGAAATTTAGATAAATCAGCGAAAGACGGCTGGAGTATATTCAAAATTCAAGGACTTTTAAGGACCGTGGGAACCCTGTTTTATACGCAAGAAGATATTTTTGAAAATAGTACACTTTTAATGCCTTACATAAATATTAGGGTCATTCCATGAAAAAGTGGACATAAGGGCTAAATTGATGCAAATTGGTTTATAAATTATACTATAAATTATTTATTATTAAAGGTAGAGATATGAACAAGATGGATTTAAAGAGAGCTAAGCTTTAACAATATTATTATTTGATAATTTTTTGGGGGCTCAAAGTTACTTGAAAACTTTTCAAGTATGTAAAATAGGGTATTTTCATATTGACCAAAAAAATACTAAATGCAGCAGAATTTTCATTGTATGAGCATAATGTCACTATTTTTGACCTTGATTATCCAATAAAACACTCAATTTTTGAAAAAACATTTAAAGAAAAAACATTTTTTGATGCATTTAAATTTAGATCCTCCTTCTGTCACACTCGTCACAAAAAAAGATGGTTATTACACAAGATTCAATTTTTTCACTTGAATACTTGAAGGTTTCAGTAGTTCTGATTGTTGCAGTTCTTAACACATGTAAAATGTTAAAAGGTTTTAAAATTATCATTTTGTATGACTTTTTGTGTGACGGGCGAGACAAATCAGCATGACGGGTATCACGAAATCCCTGGTATCGGTGTGACAACATTTAAAAATATCTGAATGAATACAGGGGCCATTCAGAAAGTGAGTTTTGCAAGGCCCGTAAATAAAAACAAAAATTCATTTTGTAAGATTGGGTACTTATGTATTATTCCGTCGACCGTTCAGCGGCCGTCTAATTCAGTGGCACAGTAGTAGTTAAGTCAATGGGATTTGATAACGTTTTCGGATTAAGCGTCACGGTTGACAGGATAATACGTAAGTACCGATACATGAATCGGAAGAAAGGGAGCACCCACCTGCTGCTGTGTAGCGTTCCATCCAAGAGTGGCGTAGGGGATCTTCGGGGAGGGGCACATAATGAGGAGGACATCCAAGTCGCTGTCAGGTGAAGAGATGCAGCTCGCCGGGATGCCATCGAGAACAGGAAGTCAGTAGTGGCCAATCTCAGTCTATGTCAACGCAGACTCCACCCTCCAACTAAGATTACTCTTATACAGCAATCTAAAATGTGGAATGCCCACTTAAATCTCACACATTTACAGATCATAAAAAATAATTTGGTACAATTTCATTGAATATCCTGTTTAATATTACCAAGCTATTTTAGACATCAAAAATTAGAAATATTCTGTAAAATTGCAAACTAATCAATAAAATATACAATTCCTTAAAATAACAAGAATAAAAATTTAGTGATATTAGGCAGTATTTAATGGGACAGTTAAAGGAATTAAACCATTACTTTTTTGAAGGTACAGTCGACTCCGCTTAATGTTATCAAAATTGTCTAGTCCTGATCACTCCCATTTAAATTAACGCAAAATTAATTCAATTGTTTTATGTGATCAGAATATCGTTTAATGTTATCAAAATTTGGTGAAATCCCTTAAAAAATCTCCTTTTTCTTGTTGGAAGGCCAATTTTATTAGTACATAAACATACAAAATGAGTCATTAATGTGACAGGGTTCATACTCTATCTAAGATAGTAAAATTCAGGAGTCTTTAAGGAGTTTTTCAGGAGTAAATTACACAAATATTAGGAGGTGACATGAACAATTATTAACCTGACTTCTTTAAATATCACGAACAGAATGAGTTCAGAATGAATCATTGAAAAAAGAAGTGCAAAAAAGTTTAGAATTTTATCTTTCAACAGTATTTTACTGATTTAAAAAACAATAACTTTTTTTCACTGATTTAAAAAAAACAATAACTTCCACCATATTATATTGTTATTTAAACTTCCTTTTGCTCTTGGATAGATAAATTTCAGGAGTTTAAGGGAAAATTCAGGAGGAAAAACTTAATTTCCAGGAGTGTTAAGGGCCCTTAGAAAATTAATGCAAATTTTAGGAGTTTTTCAGGAATTTCAGGAGGCGTACGAACCCTGATGTGAAGTATAATATGATCCACTTTTTCATATTTTTCTTTAACAATGTTTAAGTTGCAAAATACATCCTAGAAATTCACTCCAATTAGGACTAGTCTTGATTTTAATGCAAACACTGGAATTATACTGTTTGTCACTTTTTTATAGACTGCTTATTATCATCAATTAGATATTGTTATTGTGATCTTGTACAAATGTGATCACATAGGACTCGACTGTATTGTTACAACAGAACTTGGCGAAAAGGGCCTCGGCATATAAAGTTTAACCTTCATGTTAGGGGGGGGCAAGGATACTTACCTTCGCTCTTGATGTTGCAAATACTAGTGACTAGACTAGGGGTTGACTCAACATTATTTCCCTGGTCCCCCCTTACCCCATGGAGAGTATTTTTACACACTAAATTTAATGGTACTTATACAAAGGATTTGAACTTTTGCACACCTAATGGGACATCCATAAATTACGTGAGGTGTTTTTTCCAAAATCTGGACCCCCCCACCCCCCTTGGTGAGATTTTTCCAAACCCCTCCCCCGTACCTGGAAAAAGTTGTAACCTTCCCCCGAACCTAATAAAATTTACCCGAACCTAATGTATTGCTCCTATGGAGCTGACAGGGGCTTCCCCCGAACCAGGTTCGTAGGTTCAGGCACTTTTTCCAGGTCCGCCCTCCCCCCTTTTGACCTCACGTAATTTATGGATGTCCCCTAACGTAAAAGTATGGTTAATGAATATGAGCTTAAAAATGGGAGTCTGTTAAACTAAAGCAGTTGAATCTTTAAAATCAGGCTTTACTATATAGGCTGCTTGTTATATGGTGCACAGGTCTGGAAATTTTATCAAATTTCTTACCCAAAAAATCTTGGGAAGATTTCGGAAGTTTTTTTGGATTAGCTGACGCAGCATAGAATATGCTGAATTGCCGAAACTTATCAAATAATGAAATGTAACACCAGGGCCGTATCCAAGGGGGGGTTTTAGGGGTTCAACCCCCCCCCCCCGAAATTCTGACATCAATTTTTATACTGCTATTTTTCATGAAAATTATGTCTCACAAGGAGCGATCCTCTTCGGGTATAACCCAAAGGGTCTCAAAATGAGTCAAAACCCTACTTATTTCCAAAAATTTTCTGGGGGAGGACCCCCAAACCCCCTCGAAATTTTGAAATCTACTAAGTATGGTTTTTCCTTCAAATTTGTGTGATTTACAGGGAGTGGTCCTCTTTGATGCAACTTAAAGTGTCTCAAAATGAGTTAAAATGCCACTTTTAGGGGCAAAATTCAAAAAATTTTCTGGAGTAGGAACCCAAACCCCCCCTCAACATTTTGCCATTTATGACAATATACCTACCTTGAAAATTCGGCCGCTTATAATGAGTGGTTCTCTTTGGGAGTTATCTATAGGGTCTCAAAATGAGCTAAAACACTCTTTTGAGGGGCAAATTTCCAAAATTTTCCCCAGACCCCCCTTTTGCTTGGAATTCATATTGTCCATACAATTTGAAATTAGTGCATCAAAATTTCAATCCAGTGTTGTCATCCAAAAATTAACATATAAAAGTACTTGTAAGGAGGTACCTCAGAAAATATTTGAGTCAAAACCCCCCCCGAAACAAAAGTCTGGTTACGGCCCTGTGTAACACCCTCAAAATATCTCAACTAGCACTATTTATCTATCACTCTCTTAATTTTTGTTACATTCTAATGTGCAAACATAAAAACCCTTGCTTTTAAAGAGAAAATATATTTTAAAAGCATTTAAAAGGGCATCAACAATATAAGCAAATATTTGTACTTACTTGAATTACGCTAGTCACGCTGACGCTAGTGGCTAACCCTAACTAACGCCCGCCAAAACAATATTTCTTGCTTCATTTCACTTGGTTTGTGTGTGGGGTGAAATTAAACACAAAAAAAACCGACAATTAGTATTTTTTATCATTATTTCCAATTATTTCAAGCAAACTGTCCATGTTATTGAAATTTTTATTTTCTTTTTTCATTTAGGATGTTAGTTCGTTGAGTAAATAGGTAATTTTTATGAACTGAATAAGAATCAAACCAATCAAAACAACCAAGATTCGGTAATAAATCACTTAAATAGTTATTAAATATCAAAGAAAACATTTTTTTTTAAATTTTAGTTTAACAAACTTGTTAAATAATGAATTTTCCTTTTTAAATGACAACTGTTTACTCTCTGGCATGCCCATGCCTCATGTATCATGGAGCTGTTAAGCCTAAGCCCTGCATGTGACAACTGTGGGAATAAATAAATTTCACACGCCACATTAGTGAGATACGCTGTACGAAGCGTCTCTTCGAGTTCCACAACATACTAAAATTTCATCGAAATCGGTAGGCAGGTTTTTGAACTGGAATTTTTTCCAAGTATTAAAATACACCGGATGTGCAAGTAATTAAGCTAATTAAGGGACTTCCCATAAAGCTAGGACCATGAAATTTTAATATGTTGTTCATGGTGTGAATTCAAACAATCTATTAAATTTTCAGGGCCCAATTTCAATTAGGGGGCCGTATACATAATAAATACAGTAATAAACTTGAATAATTTATAAATCCAGAACTAATTCATCAACCCCTTATTGCGATACATATTTTTGTTCGTCTAAAGGTCTACTACAACATGTTAAAATCTTAAATATTTATCTCCATATTTGGAAAAAATTTCAAGTAAAACGAAAATTCTTTGAACCTAAATTACAAGCGCAATATGTATATATTCCCCTCAAAATTTCCAATTCCTAAAATCATTTTTTATAAGCTTTCTAAATATGTAAAGCATTAAAATCTAACTTTAAAAGTAAACAAACCGAGAACTCAAATCTGGGAAATATTCCAGAGTCATTCGCGTCAAGGACCAGTAAGCTCCATTCTGCTTTCGAAAATTCTCAATTACGTCATAATCACCATGAAAACCCGTAATTCTGGAAAAACTTTGCCATAACGGTCCTTTACTCATAAGTAAAATAAAATAAAAAAATTAAATAATATTTATCGATTTATTAAGCAAAAATTGGACTTGTGTTTTTTAACGATCCTATATATTTTTTAATAAGTCTAATAACTTACTAAGTTATAAAGATTTTTTCATGAAAATCGGATATGACATGAATCTCGATGTATATTTTAAGAATCAATCACCTTTTGAACCATTATTAAAAAAATAAACCGATTTATATAAGAATTATCGGCGATTTTCGGTAAAACACCGGACATAATAGAATCCGTTTAATTAGAATTCTCGTAAGGAAAATATGTTCTAGAATACCAAAATTAAATATTTGTTGCAATAAATATCCTCTTCGTCTCAATCAACCACCATGATATTGATGTAATCAATGCTATTAATCTTCTATCCTACTGAAACCTGTTGGGGTTTTTTTAGCTTTTTTCTTCTAGTAATTAACATGTGTGTTGTTAAATGCTTTTAATTATTACTAACTGTTTTTATGTCAACAGAAAATTAATATTACTCATTAAAAATAAAGTATCATATTTCATCGTTATCTCATTAGTATTTCAACTTTCAATGACCAGAGATAGTTCTAAACAACACAAACTTTGGGGAAACATTTAATGGAATTTTCAGGGATGTTTTTATGCACTTTTCTCCAAATCTTTAATTATATTGTTTTACGTAGTTAACGATAGTTTATAATAAAATTTCATAAGTCTTTATCTTTATAGGATGAAAATTTATTTGTATATTTAATATTCTTGGTTTACACTGAACCAACAATTATTTATTGAACAATTAAAAAGGCACACTTATTTTCCCATTTTTGTATTGAAATCCTTTAAACAATATATTAACTAGAACAAAAACTTTTAATGAACTTTCAAAATAATTTTAATCATTGAAAAACTTTTACTACCCAAGCAAAAAATCCCTTGCTGGAAAATAATCGAACTAAGTTTGATCAACTAAAGCTTGTGATTCGCTTGAATTTTCAAGCAGTTGAAATGATTGGAATATATTTTATTACACAAGCAAGAAATCCCTTGCTGGAAAAATGATCGAAGTAAATTTGATAAACTCAAGCTTGTGATTTGCTTGTATTTTCAACCAGCTTTAATGTTTGAAAAATATTTTATTAACCAAGCTAGAATGTCCTTGCTGGAAAAATGATCGAAGTAAGTTTGATAAACTCAAGCTTGTGATTTGCTTAAATTTTCAACCAATTTTAATGATTGGAAAATATTTTATTACACAAGCGAGAAATTCCTTGCTGGAAAAATGATCGAAGTAAGTTTGATAAAATCAAGCTTGTGATTTGCTTGTATTTTCAACCATTTTTAATGAATGAAAAATATTTTATTAACCAAGCGAGAAATTCCTTGCTGGAAAAATGATCGAAGTAAATTTGATAAACTCAAGCTTTTGATTTGCTTGTATTTTCAACCAGCTTTAATGTTTGAAAAATATTTTATTAACCAAGCTAGAATTTCCTTGCTGGAAAAATGATCGAAGTAAATTTGATAAACTCAAGCTTGTGATTTGCTTGTATTTTCAACCAACTTTAATGATTGAAAAATATTTTATTAACCAAGCTAGAATTTCCTTGCTCGAAAAATGATCGAAGTAAGTTTGATAAAGTCAAGCTTGTGATTTGCTTGTATTTTCAACCAACTTTAATGATTGAAAAATATTTTATTAACCAAGCTAGAATTTCCTTGCTTGAAAAATTATCGAAGTAAGTTTGATAAAGTCAAGCTTGTGATTTGCTTGTATTTTCAACCAACTTTAATGATTGAAAAATATTTTATTAACCAAGCTAGAATTTCCTTGCTGGAAAAATGATCGAAGTAAATTTGATAAACTCAAGCTTGTGATTTGCTTGTTTTTTCAACCAACTTTAATTATTGAAAAATATTTTATTAACCAAGCTAGAATTTCCTTGCTTGAAAAATGATCGAAGTAAGTTTGATAAAGTCAAGCTTGTGATTTGCTTGTATTTTCAACCAACTTTAATGATTGAAACATATTTTATTAACCAAGCTAGAATTTCCTTGCTGGAAAAATGATCGAAGTAAATTTGATAAACTCAAGCTTGTGATTTGCTTGTTTTTTCAACCAACTTTAATGATTGAAAAATATTTTATTAACCAAGCTAGAATTTCCTTGCTGGAAAAATGATCGAAGTAAGTTTGATAAAGTCAAGCTTGTGATTTGCTTGTATTTTCAACCAACTTTAATGATTGAAAAATATTGTATTAACCAAGCTAGAATTTCCTTGCTTGAAAAATGATCGAAGTAAGTTTGATAAAGTCAAGCTTGTTTTTCGTTTGAACTCTCAAGTTTGAAAATAGTTGGATTTTTTTCCATCTTGAAACATCCAGCTTGAAAATTAATTGAAGTAAGGTTTTTTTTGCAAGTTTGACATGTCAACTTAAATTACAGGAAATCTCAAACTTGAAGCAAGCATACGTGCTATCTGGGAATGGACCAGGCAAAATTTTTCGGGGATTTGATGGCCACCATAGCTAACTTCAAGAAGTCTGATCTTTTATTCCAAGATAAGTGATTCCAAGCCTTTCTGTTAACCCCCCCCCCCCAACTTTTTATTATTTTTACTACCCAGCTTAGAATCACTTATCTGGAATCATGGTAAGTGTTGTTTTCATAATTAAGTGTATATAGTGTTCCTGTAATCCATACCATATATTTTCGGGTATAAGTAGAGAACTATTGGAAAAAACATCCTGTAGTGAAAGGGGTCTTTTCACTTGTGGATCTCAACAGTCTTTTTCAACCTGTTGCCATGGGAAATAGTTTCCTTTCAACAGTGGTCTTCACTTCATGACAAGCACAAAGATTGGTGTTTCTTTTTATATGAAAGTCAGTCGCTGGTTTTTAAACTTTAAAATTTTTCATTAAAAGGTTTACACTCGGCTTATAAGCGAAAATATATGGTATTTTTGTATTAAAGAGCTTATTTTATTTCGGAATGCGAATGAGAAAGGATAACCAATTTTTCTTAAGACTAAGGATAGGTATAAAACAGAAAGAAAATTGGGTTAAGTGTTTTGGTTGCACGTCTCATAAAACCAAGATTATATATGTATAGATATGTGGTTGTGCAATAAGGAAGATAAAGTTTATATTATTTTATTTGCAGGAAACAAGACATATACTGCCTACCTACCACAAGTTGAGCTCTCACCTAGTTGTCATTTTTAGTAGGGATAAACCATATTATGATTTGGTGGGGATTAAAGCATACTTAGGAGTATTGGTAGAATATTTGGCAATCACAAGCAGGTCTTCTTGGAATTGATGCAGTTGCATGCATTTGTTAGAGACTGGGATTAGCAAACTTAAAATAAAAAAGAGGACTAGTGATTTAATGCAAGAATTTCCCCCGTTGAAAATTGGGATGCCTTGGCAACAGAAATGTAAAGAGAGCTCAACTTGTGATAGGCAGACAGTATGTATTATGTGTGCCAAATTTATGTGTTCCAGGCCTTATGTATGTAGGTGTGGCCAAAAAAGGCACAAGAGCCAATAGTATTTATTTCAGAAAAACAAGAATTTTGCTGAGAAAAGGAATGCATTTATTGCATTTCTTTTCAGAACGGAAATTTATGTATTCCAGGCCTTTATGTATGTAATAGGTGTGCCCAAAAAGGGCACAAGAGCTGATAACACTTATATTTTATTTCAGAAAAAGTGTCATTTTGCAGGGAAATGGAATTTTACTAATATTTTACTAATTATTTCAATATGTTTGTACATGTCACAACCAGATTCTCCTGCTACTTGTGCCTGTTTCTGTCTAAAAAAAATGAAGTATCCTTAAAAATTTTCTAATGTTGCTTACTTAATGTTAATGTGTTACCTTTAATGTTGCTTACCTTTAAATTAATATCGCTGCGAAAAGACCAATGTAGTGAGCAGGTATACAGAAGTAGCAGGAGGAGTTGGATTAGTATATTTTATAACATGCAAAATGGATAACTTTGAAGGGATCAGTTAAAAGTGGCACCTTTAATATGTACTTTTAACCTTATGAAATTTAGTTAATGTAAGAAAAGCTTTGGGATAAGTTATTAAAGTTTGTTGGTTAGCAGAGAGAACAACCTCTTAAGATTTGGCATTTTTCATGCAGTCAAGAGCCGTACCCTTATTTTTTATATTAAAAAGCAACAATGCCATGTATGTAAAGGTTTATATTAATCCTATTTAAGTTATCTAAAAACTTTAAATTGAGCATAGAAATTATGTAGTGAGTATCTGGGTTTGATTAACTTCAAATTATCCATTGCGCACTGTATAAAATGGAAAGGAAATATGCCTTTTACTTATAGGCACTGACTTGAGGACATAGTTGGATAAAACAAAAAACTCGGCGCACAAAAATTCCATCAAATATTATCTGCAAACTAATTAGTGCCCCTAGTCGTTTGAATTTTGACTTAAAACAATGACAGTCTCATTGTTTACCTAAATACTGTAATAATGCTTCATAAGCAACAACAGCAAGAAAAAATCAATTTATTCACCAAAAATTTTAATTCTTTGAAAAGATTTTATGCAAAATTCTAAAACTAGCTGTGCTGGGCATGTGCTTCTATATTATACAAGTATGCTTGAGGAATCCTTTGACAAAAATAACTGATTAGCTACCTGATTAGATTTTTTAAAACTCTTCTCGGCCTTGTAATCTGTGGATCAGTCAGTGTCTAAAACTAAAGGGGAACCTGCCTTCAAATGAATTTTTGAAAAAGTGGTAGTGAATCTGAAGCAGTACCTCCTGGGTGATTTGGAAAACTGTTTGCTCATATTTATTTGGTAATTATCCCCACAAATTACACAGCTGAGAGTAGTCAGTGTGGGTTACATTTATTTTATAATTGATTTTGTGAAATAAAGTTATTTGTAAAACAAAATTGTTTGTGTGTGAAGTGAAAGACCCTTGAAGGTTCTGATCAATCACGGAAAGAAATAGATCCAGTCTGGATTCTAATTTAGTTTCCTAATAAAATAACAATGTTTTTGGAGAAAAAATAATTTAATTGTATTACAATTCTTTTAAAAATTAAATTTTTTCAGATAAAAAGGTTTTCTGTGTAATAAAGTTTGCCATATCCATAATTAATTTTAATAAAAAAATTCTAATATTAATGATAAAAGTCAAATCTGAGGCCATCTTCTTAAATATAGACTACTAAATGTAATTTTATTGTAAATATTTTTCAGCTATATAAACTTTTGCTAGACAGTCATCCATTTTTGGGTTTCTTAATAACAATATATTTATATCATTATTTATATGCTTAATATCTCGGCCTTGTAATCTGTGGATCAGTCAGTCTAAACTAAAGGGGAATATATATTAAATTTAAAAAAAAGCAACATAATCAATTAATTTCAAAACACTACCTTAAAGAGTAACCTTTTTTTACCTTTGTGGGTAAAATGAATTTAAATACAAAATATCAATATCATAGTTGCCTAAAGATGGAAAAAGATCAGTTCTTAAAATTTGTTTTGCAGAATATATATGTTACGGGCAATGTGATAAATCCGGGCATTATTAATAATGCCCGGGCAATGTGATCAATTCAGAGGAAATTATGAATGAAATTTATCACTTTGGCCACCTCCACTTCGGGCATTATTAATAATTCCCGATTAATAACTTTGCCCGTAACATATATATAAAAAAAATCCTTTTTTGGCCATTTTTGATAAAAATGTACCCTGTACACATTTATAGTTTTTAATTACATGAAAATCAGTCATTTTTAAAAATGAAAGAAGTACGTTTGATTGAATATGTAAGGTTTTTTTATTTCACAAAAAATGATACAACATGCCTTTGACTGAATATCACACACTTATAGCGACCGCAGCTTATAGCACAAGGCGACCGCAGCGCGGTCGCCTTTGAACAACCAAACGCGGCCCGTGAAAACGGGAGCAAAAAAAGTTTTGCTCTCCGTCATCGGCAGCCGCGAAGATTAGAGAACATCAACAATAAACTACAAACATGGCGTAAGTTCAATTTTCGTTTCTCTTGGTTTAAAGTGTATTTCAATTGAAAATGATTGTAAAGTGATTTCTTATTTAAAACAAACAAAGTACTTGTTCTCGCGATTGATTTCAATCGTAATACTGGCGTTGTTTTCTGTATGTAATTTGCATTACAAGCAGTGCTGAAATTGGAGAAAAATATTTGGGGAGACTCACCCTCACATTTTTACAGAGTAGATGATTGATGGAGGGTAAAATATGACTAATTTTTAGTAGTACCTACTTGAATTGATAATCAAATTATAGATTACATTTAATTGCATAGTTAGGGGAAAGTGGGGGCTAATGGGAAATTTTTTAAATGCTAGAATAAAAGCATAAATGCAGTTATTATAATTTTTATAACCTTAAAACTATGTAACATTTAAGTATTCATTACAAATATTGATGGAAAGAAAAAAAACATTATTCATCTTTATGTTAGTAGTGGCGGATCCAGGATATGTTTTTGGGGTATAAAAATGTGGGGGTTTTTTTAAATTTTTTTTCGAAATTAGGCTCTAAAAACAGGGTTTTTACTCATTTTTTGCACAGCAAATCGTGAGTAATAGAGATTAAAATACTTGAAGGGGGTCTTGGGGGTCCTCCCCAGAACGTTTTTGGAAATTTGACCCTAAAAATCCGAATACGAATATATTTGCGAATCGGAATACGGGGAAACTGCTGGCACGCTGATAGGCGAATCCGAACACTCATTCAAATGGGAATTTAGGTCAGAAAAAATAAATTTTCTTTCGTATTTAAATCTACCCTTAAATTTATAATTTTTTTTCGTGGAAACAAATATTTTAGGGAACGGGGACGGTAAAAATACTTCGGGGGACGGCGTCCCCCTCCAATTTCAGCACTGATTACAAGTCAATGTACAGCTTAATGTTCATGCTAAAAAAGAAATTGCATCATTTTATGAAACAGATTCTGTTTCCTGTAGAAGAGACACTGCTATAAAATAACAGATAATAAAGCTTGATATCGCGTGTGATCACATTTATCTTGTTTTGTATTATATCGTTGGAAACAGCTTTAGAAATAGTCCTCCAGTCACCACATCTGTAATGTGTAACCACATCTCCCACAGCAACACGATTGAGTGTTGTCTATCTCTAACCAGGGCCTGATTTACCATTAGGCCCGGGCCTAGGGGCCCCCTAATTTTAAAAAGTTAACAAAAAATTATAGTAGAAATAACTTTTTATACTTCCTTGAATGTTTTTTCATTACATTTTTTAACTCGAAAATAAAAATCTAAAACTTTTTAGCAATGTAAAAAACGTAAAAGATAACCGAGAACGTGTCTGACCCTGACGATAGTGAATTTTCATACTAATCAAACAATAATTTTAACGCATCTACATTTATATAGCACCAAATATGGCAACGGGGGGCCCCTTCCTGCATGTTGGGCCTAGTGTTCTAAATTTTCTAAATCGGGCCCTGTCTCTAACAATAATAGCAATTACTACTATTTTAGGATCTAGTAATAATACTTAAAATTGGACCTAAATGGTTGTTATAATTGAGGCTGTGGGTAAAAAAGGCGGCTGAAGTCTCTAAAGCTGTACCGAAAACTAATTATTTATTTATTTGATTTGAAATTGAATTTACTCGGTGTATATAGCAGTTTAAGATGATGGCTAAAATATTTCGGGGACTGTCTAAAAAATATTTTGTGACGACGCCTCCCTATGTCCCCTCAGAATCAGAACTGGTTGTATAGACAATGTTTTTAATTATATTAGGTATGAGATTGATCTAATGGTTGATATCCCGATTCAGGCAGTTGTTGAAACTTTTTGTCCAGGCGGTATGATGGTTTATAACAGTTTGTTACTCCTGTTAGAGACAGTGATTTCATACCAGGATATACCTGACCAAGCTTGGCGCTAAAAAGAAATAGGTTGCCTTTTAGTCGCTTTTACCCAATACTCTCGCATATTTTAGAAGGGGCGTTGCTCTACCACTTAACTAGAATAATTACCGTTACATGTTTTACATTCTTTTAGGAATCGCTTCTTGCCCATCCAGAATATGCATGTTTAAAGTATAGAAAAAAGCATTTTTACCTTACTTAAAAAATCCTATTATAGCCCCTGTAGATCTCTAGAAGTTGTTGCTTAAATGACTAAGTTATTTAAAGTTTAACATTTACTTTTAGGTGCTATTAGCGAAATACAAATATTTATTCATAATAATTAAAATTGAACCTGCTAGGTATGTAAAGACATTGTTATTTAATTGTATTGTATTTCGCTATTGAATGTCTGTTACTAATATTCTTCTTAGTTTGTGATTCAATTAATATGATTTCTGTACAATTGTTTAGCATTTCAATTATTTTTCTCTTCCACAGAAGTTTAGAATATTATCTTATGTAGTCTGAAACTGAAGAAGATATTTATCCTGAATGAGATGACTGGCTAAGTGCAGTAAATTTCTATTCTTATAGCAATGCATCCAAGCTTTTTTCACCTTTTTAATTGCAAATCTTAAATTTTATTTATATGGGGATATTATTTGCCACTCACAGTGGCAGGTCATTCGAAGTATGTGAACCCCTAGCAATACATGAAAAAGAAATAAAAACATTTTCAACTTTATCCGGGATAAGATTCCGCTCCATACCTTTCGAAAACGAAAGGTCAATATTTGTTACCAAAGTTTTCTGTACATTACAGTTTTTTTTGCTCGGTATTATTTTGTGAGACTGTTTCTTACAGCACAACTTATAGTGCGTGTGCTTGCTTTGCACAATACTTTAGAATTAGATGCTAATTTATGTTTACCAAAGTCAAGCAAAAACACCAAATTTCCCGGTATGGTTGTGGTAACACATTATTTACTGGTGGTGTAGCCAGTGGGTGTTGGGGTTGTAGTACTCATTCCCAAAACTAAAAATTTATTATGAATTATACTAGATTATGTTTCTTGTCAGTGACGGGTCACGGGTTGATGTAAGAAGACTCCACACTTTCTAGCTACCTAATTGACAAGTCAGAGATGACTCTTGCTTGCTCTGTCTTTTTCACCTATTAGATAGCCAGAAAGTCTGTCGTCACCTCACATCAACCTGTTGTAACATAGTGCAGTTGAAATAAGTAAAATTCTCCCCATACATAAAAATTGCCAATATCGCCATCTGATTTTTTTAGTAACAACACTGGTACTGTTGCTTAATTCCTTTTATATTTCTGTTTATTCTATTCAACAGGTTCTTACTAACGGTGTCGAGTCAAGATATTGGAAAAAAGAATTTCGAGAATGATTTCTACATTTCTTCCCAATTTTTTTTAAAAGATAAAAAGCTTTTTATGCATGTAAGTATAGCAGTATGTAGAGAATGAGTATAGGGTTCAACAACCCTTTGAAATTTTTATAACTATTTATTCACAGGTTCTTTTACTTTGAAAATGTTAGGGCGTATCCTCCTGGAAACTCAGAAAAATTTTTGATCATAGAAAACCACTAAACTACTCCTATCCCCCTCCATTAAATTTTTTACTTTGCTTCGCCACTGCTTCTATGTGTGTCACCAGGCCTGACGAGAGAGGGGGGCGAGGGGGTATGATACCCCGGGGCCCTGTACCCAAAGCTTTTCATATTGAGTACTAAGACAGATATCATTTTGAATATTTTAGAAATTAATTTGTTCACATAAAGGTCCAAAAATGAGTAAATTCCCAGTTTTCTAGGGGCATATTTTCAAAAATTTTCTGGGGGAAAACCCCGAGACCCCCTTTATTACTTGTTACTCATCATATTATCAAGAAAACGATATTTTTAAGTTGAGTGTAATTCAGATCTTGCCTAGAAATATTCTAAAAATTACATTAAGCGTATGAATGCATGGGTGGAGGTACATCAGAAAATTTCACCCCCTACTTCGAAATGAGAATATGTCATTGGGGGCCCGCTTCTCAACCTTTTACCCGGGGCCCGACTTGGCTCTCGGTGGCCCTGTGTGTCACCAAATGACTGGTGGCTTTTGGGTAGTTCAAGTGGGGGTTCACTTTTTCAAAAATGCAATCGAGTAAAAATTAATTATTTATATTAATGGTTATAAAACTAAATTTCTCGGGTATCCAATGGAAAGTACCATTTCAAACTTCTCTTGGGAAACTTTATGAGGGTGGTGTGAAACCTCTCGGGGTTTGGGTATAACTTCAAAAGGGTGGTGTGTAATACCTTGGGATTTTTATAAAGCATTTTACCGCAAGTCCTGAGGTGGTACACCCCCCAATGAGGTATTACATGCAGTTCCCCAGGTGGTACAAACCACTCTCAGTTGCAAGCCATCCTGAAGGTCGTACACCCTCTTCCCCGAACTACTACATAACACCCTTGAGATGTTTCACACCATTCCCAAGTAGGTGGTACGCAGAATTTTTGAGGTTACACTTGCCAACCTCACGGTAGTACTCGGTATTTGATGTCCAAGGTGCTACACACCACCTCTGAAATGGTATGCACCATATCTGAGGGTTACATTACAAACTGTCCAAATTTTTAAATAATTCGGTTGGGATAGTTTTTTATTTTTTAGGTTTTATTGTAATTTGTAATGAGTTATTGATATTACTTTCAATTTTATCATTGTCGGTATATCTTGTGTTACAAAAATTGCATGTAATTGAAATTAGTTTATAATGAACAAAGTATGATAAAGTTTTAGTTTATTAATTATCTAACAATCAATTAAGATTATAAAATAACAAGAACTTCCGCGCTGAAAATTGCATACTAATTTCATTTTCCAGGATTGATAGTCATGTCGATTGGAATTTTTCTCCTAATGTTTCCCTTTGTGTTTCCACTGAGGATTCCTTCCGAAGAAGAGGGCGAAACATTTGGAGAAAATTTCAAATCGACACGACCATTAATTCCAGAAAATGGAGTTAATATGTAATTAAGATATTGTTAAACTCTTACAGCCATATTCTCAACCATCAGCGTCGGTGTTAATTCCTTGGTCAAAGAAGGATTCCACCAATCAGATTCCGCGAAAAGCTAATTTTTCTTTCTTTAGCAACTAGTTAACACCGACGCTGATGGCTATGAATATGGCTGTTAATCTCTGATCTCTAGAACTGAACTGTATGAAGCATAGTGAGTTTGATTACTAATGTACTTAATATATTCAATATTTTTTGTGTTTTTCCTCTAATTGAATTTACATGTAATTTAAAGTGTGTATTTAATATTTTTCCTTAGGTTTTTGAGTAAAGACCAGTTTTATCATTGGAATATAAATAATTGAAGATGGAACCCTTTTAAAATTTATTGTTTAATATATATTTTTGTGTTTGCATTACATTTAGTAATTTGTTTATTACATTCAGCCTTCAAATTGGTATACCTAATTAATAGACTATAAAAGAATGAAAAACTGTAATTTTGTTTAGTTTATGTAATATACAGCCTCTAAATTATTTTTGGTAACAATTAAAGGATTATTTTTTATATATGGACTTGTGTCGAATGATTTTTTTATTTCAAGTTTTCTTTAACTTTTTCTATTGTTTTCTTAGTAAAAATTTTTTAGTTTGTTTCATTTGTGCACACAGTGCAACTTTGATAGATCAAGGAAAGGATCTTCATTTAAAAGTTGAGGATAGTTCAAAGATTTATCTTTTTTCTTAACTAACTTTTCGATCCCAAATACAAAATTGATTCATTACTATTTCTTAACACATGCTTTTAAATGCCTTTATTTTTCTATTAATTTTTAATTCATTGGAACAATTTTGATGGCTCCTTCAGTTTGAATTATCCTTGTTGTACTGCAGCACTGATGGCTGAATATGGCTGTAAAATATTTTTGGGTATTAAAAAATTAGTAGCTGTCACTAATTTTAAATAATAAAAATTAGAAATTTTTTAAAATTTTGATTTACTTGTAAATGCATATATGCTTAAATTAATATTTATCTCTATTGACAGTAAAAAATTATTCTTTTTAAATTTTGGAAAATAAATATTTTTGCTGCTTCAAATGTATGGGAAGCTCTAACATTCAATTTTACTACAGAATGAAAAGTATGGATTTTTTTTATTTTGTCCTAACAATTGATAGTGCTTTAAATTAAAATAAAACATTCCAGGTTACTCTCTTGAACATGAAAATCATCTTTAACTTTAAAAATAAAAATACTCCGGGTTACTCTCTTGAACATGAAAATCATCTTTAACTTTAAAAATAAAAATACACTAGAATAATATTTTCTACAAAACAAGGGGGGGGGGTTAATTTATGTGTAGCTTTTTCTGTATTTTCTAGGATTTCTTGTACAGAAATTTACAATAGTTTTCGAGCTAATATTTTAGTCCTAAGAAAAAATTGATTGATGAATTACCCTTGAAAAATGCTTTTTAAAAATATATGGTAAAAAGATTCCTGTCAGTAAACTAATCTTTGATAAATTCTTGTGTTGAAGATAATTTGTCTTTAATAAAATCTAATGAGTAAAATGTAAAGCTGAATATTGTAATGATCATACAATAAACTAGTTAAATTTTCAGCATACCGCTGAACCTGCTTATAACAAATTAAGGCATATTGAGAACCTTGTTTCTTGACTTGATAAAAATAACTCATTGGTACTATGTTAAAATGCACCGACCTAAACCCAAATATAAAGAAAGCTGAGTTTAATTGCACAATTCCCATAATTTGTTCTAAAAATTTATTTTACTAACCACCCTTTACAATTGTACTCCACTAGGCAAAATAATTTTTTTAATAATAGAGGGAAGTAGTACATGTATAAGTATTTAAATTTCAGCAGGTTTTGATGTTAACTTTAATAATTAAATCTTCATCAAAAACAATACTCGTTCATTCGATAAGCAAATTTGACTCCCAGGCATCACTTCCTGTGGGGCAAGATATTTTTTATGACCAAAATAAAATTTTCATATTGACATTGAGTTGAAGAAAACATATGTAAAGCAAGTTAATTTCTTTTATATTACAAGATTAATCTTCCAGGCTATAGGGCCATGGTCTTGGCGTTAATGAACTACGCGTAGTACAAACTCAAGCTGGGTAAGCCTTGATTGGTCTTTTATTATTGTTCGTTCTCCTTTGATTTACCATTAGGCCTACGAGACCTGGCCTTCCTAAATCTTAAAAGTATCTTAAAATTAATAATTAAATCTGTATCCAAAACAATACTCATAATCACAAAAAAGCAAATTCTTTCACATACATCTGCGGGTATTTTGTGAGAATACATAAATATTTCTAGTACTACTGACCAATTTTTATTTTCTGAGGTTTATGTTATGAGCAAAATAGTTTTCAATTAATTGAGGAAGAAAACATGTAAAATCAATCTATTTTTTTTTTATTATAGTTTCATGTCTATGTGGTATAACTATCAGGTTATAAAATTAATAACATACAAATACTTGAATCTATTCAAAACATAACCCTAAATCTCAAAAGTATCTTAACGCATAAAACAAAACTTACTTCTTATTTATTGAAGAAATTGAAATTGGAAAATAAAAGTCTAAAATAAATGGTTTTACAACAGTACATAAGTACCAATTATTGCGTGTTGTGAAATTTGTTTTTATAAAAAAACATCAAGGGGACTCCTTGCAACACAGTGTGCCTACTATGTGGAAAATTTTCTAAATCAGGTCTTGATATTAGGATGAAATTAATAATTAAATCTGTATCCAAAACAATAGTCATAATCATAAAAAAAGCAAATTCTTTCACTTACATCACACTTGCGAGAATGTGACATTATTGCAGGGTATTTTGTGAGAATACGTAAATATGCCTAGTACTACTGACCAATTTTTATTTTCTGAGATTTATGTTATGAGCAACATAATTTTCAATTAATCGAGGAAAAAATATGTAAAATCAATTTAATTTCTTTTATTATTGTCTCATATCTACGTGGTATAACTATCAGGTTCTGAAATAACATACAAATACTTGAATCTATTCAAAACATAACCCTAAATCTCAAAAGTATCTTAACTCATAAAACAAAACTTACTTCATATTTCTTGAAGAAATTGAAATTGGAAAATAAAAGCCTAAAATAAATGGTTTTACAACAGTACATAAGTAGTATACCTACCAATTATTGTGTGTTGTGAAATTTGTTTTTATAAAAAAACATCAAGGGGACTCCTTGCAACGCAGTGTGCCTACTATGTGGAAAATTTTCTAAATCTGGCCCAGATAATCAGGTCTTGATATTAGGGTAAAATTAATAATTAAATCTGTATCCAAAACAAGTCATAATCATAAAAAAGCAAATTCTTTCACATACATCACACTTGCGAGAATGTGACATTATTGCAGGGTATTTTGTGAGAATACGTAAATATGCCTAGTACTACTGACCAATTTTTATTTTCTAAAATTTATGTTATGAGCAACATAATTTTCAATTAATCGAGGAAGAAAACATGTAAAATCAATTTAATTTCTTTTATTATTGTCTCATGTCTATGTGGTATAACTATCAGGTTCTGAAATTAATAACATACAACAAATACTTCAATCTATTTAAAACATAACACTGCCTAACATCCCAGCACATAAAAAATGTGTGGAGTAAATAATTATAGTATATAGGCTTTTCTATCGAACTTGGAAGTACAAGATATAGTTTTTAGGGAAAGTGTTTAAAGTAAGTTTTGATATATAAACTTGAAGTAGGGTATTTAAATGGTACTTTAGTTTGCTTTAAAAGTAAATTATCCTTTAAATTTTACTTCTATGACCATAAAACTAAAAGCAAAAACATACAATACTACGGAAAACATATAGATTCTCAGTACTATTTTTTTCAAATTCTACAAAACCTTTTATATTTTAATGGTGACAGAACGTGTTCAACTTGTTTTTCATTGATTATTTTTAGTAAAAATCAACAGATGAAGCTTTTTTCGTAAAATTAAGCTTAGTTTACTTTTGTAAACAAAACACCATTGCATACGATACGAATACGATGTTCTCTTCGGTGTTTCGGAGATTGGTGAATTTCTATCACGTGACCCCCTCCGTTTTTGACGGCCCGAGAAAAAGTGCGAGCTGCCTGCACTTTTTCTCGGCCCGCGATGTCGGGCGTATCACGCCTAGCCATTGGTCCGCGCGCTCACGTGACCACCTGGTTTGGTTGATCCGTTTTCTGCCTCAAAAATAGGGATTTTTCTTGTCGCCAACCATCGCGCCAAGACGGATCGCGGCCCGTCATCCGGCAAAAAAGGCTCCATGTAGAACCAGCTTTAAGTAGCAGGACCGCAGTCGGAGGAGAAAACGGACCGAAGCTCCGTTCCGCCAGTACGAGTTCGAGATCGACAACAAGAACGACGCCGGCCAGCTTGACCACGGACTTACGATATCGCTCCGAACGAGGAGAAAGCCCGGAAAACACGCTTCCACACTATCCTGAAGAATTATGTCCTGCTTATTTTATTCTGTATATAACATTATTCTTTATTTCAAGCCAAGAACTCAATAAACGCTTGAGTCGTTTTACCAAAATTTAACTGGCATCCAAATCATTTCAAAGAATCAACACGTCCACGCAAACATTCTGGTGCCGAAACCCGGGATTTGGGTGAGTTGAATTTTGAATCATATTGAATCTATTATTTGAAGATATTGTATTCAAGTGTTTATGATTTAGTCTCTAAGAATGACTGAGAAAGCAGAAATCGAGTGCTTGATTGCTAAGCAGTATAGTATACAGAAAAAAATGTGTAATTTTGTTCGTAATTACAAAAAGGATTCAAAGGATAGAAAAACTCTAAGTTACTTTGAGAAACGATTAAAGTCATTTAGTGAATATTGGGAAGAGTTTAAGGTTAATAACGATAAACTTGAAATCTTGCCAGTTGATGAAAGTGAATCTTATTTAACAGATGATCTGTATGGTACTATCGAAGATTTCTTCATTGACAGTTATGCCGAAATGGAAGATGCTATGAAACAAAGTTTTCCTCCTTCCAGAACTGTTAATTCTAAACCGATAGACGGCACTAAAACGCAAGCTTTAGTCAAAGACTCTTCTTGCGAAGTTAAGTTACCACCCATTCAAATGCCGATATTTAATGGTCATTACGAAAACTGGTGTTCTTTTCGCGATTTGTTTACTTCAATGATTCATCAAAACGAATCTTTGAACGATGTACAAAGGTTATATTACCTTAAAACTCAAGTTTCTGGTGAAGCCGAAAGATTGATCAAACATTTCGATGTTGTGGGTACAAATTACGCCACAGCTTGGGATATTTTAAGAGATCGGTTTGAAAATACTAGAGTGTTAGTAAACGTACAGTTAAAGAGGCTATTCGCACAACCTAAAGTTTCTACTGATAATGCTTTAGGGGTTAAAGGTCTTTTAGATACAACACAAGAATACATTTCTGCACTGTTAAACTTAAAAGTCAAAACTTAAATTTTGACTTTTAAACCTATTTTGATTTACCTAGTATCGCAAAGATTACCACAAGAAACCCTGCAATTGTGGGAACAACACATTTCGCATGAAAAGGAATTTCCGTCCTTTGAAGTACTCAAAACCTTCTTAACGAGTAGATTCAGAGCTTTAGAGGCACTAAAAGATCAATTGCGATCTGTAACTAAGTTTACACCCTCTAAATCTAATTGCCACGTCACAAAGTTAAGTTGTAAGTTTTGTTCTGGTGATCATTTGTTAAATAAATGTCCAGCGTTAACCGAAAAATCCCAATCAGAAAGATTAAATTTAGTCAAAAGCAAGAATGTATGCTTCAATTGCTTTTCTTCATATCATACAGTTAGGCAATGCCACAGAGTACTAGAACAGAGAGTCCACGGCCATAGGTCGAAAATCATGACATCTTGTTACAGGTTGGGAGAATTGTGGCGCTGGGATCGCACTAAACTCACTAGCGTCTGGATCCAGTCTGAATCGTTCGCCGACTGCCTATGGGAGAACGAAAACACCTTTTTGCGCATGCGCTGAGTTCTAATTTGGCGAGAGATTTAAGCGGCCGGCATACGTTTCAGATTCTAGTGTGGCGCCCTCACATCAGTAACGCATTTGAAAATAGCCTCGTGGACCCTCTGTTAGGATATTTCTCTGTGGGCAATGCCCAAGCAAATACTCGTGCAATATTTGCAGAAAAAGACACCCTACCCTGTTGCATGAAGCTTTTTCGAAGAATTAGTCTTCTAGCTCCAATCAGAAGTTTGAATCTCCGAATGAAAACAGCCCAAAAGATCCTAATGCCCATTCTCAAATCCCGAAGGTGACTCATCACGAAGTTGAAGTTTCACATGCCACTCGTAATAACGTAGTCCAAACCACAGAGTATAGATTCTAACAGAGGGTCCAAGCGGCGATTTTACTCTTTCGGAGACAATAGTTCCACCGTTATCGCATAGTGGCGCTGATGGTCCCAGTTGTCAATCGATATCATATCGATATCAAGTGGGAGGGAACAAGTCGGAACGAGTGATTCTGATTGGATATGGAACTTTTTATGGGAATTTCGCAATCACTGTTATTTTTCCCCAGATCAAGGAACTTTTCCCTAAACTTTCCCTGCCGGTAGTAAAATTTCCCCATAAATAAACATGGATGATTTGTAGTGTCTCGGTCTCATCAGTGATTGCTCTAGCAGATATTATTATTTTGCATCATTCTCCAAGTAAGTCTCATTTAACATTGTTTTATTCAATAACTTTAAATCCTATGATTAATTATAAAAATGCTTCTTTTCTAAAAATGTCTTTCTTTTGCTTTTAGAACACGCTTATGTTGAATTGTAAACAACTTCCTCCAGTTTTGATGATTTTCGTTTGGGAAAGGATAAACTGTAAGTGGGTAATGACTTTTTAATAATTTTCAAATCAATGTTTTAAAAAGCAAGATTATGTTAAGAATATTTGTTTATCAAATAAAAAAAACAAAGGATTAAGACATTACTATAGTAAAAATTTGCCAATTATCAAATGAAAAAAAGTAAACAAAATGGGTGAATTTCCATTACAATGATCCGAAAGTTATTTAGAACTGTAAATGAAATCTTTATTTTTTTTACTAAATATCGTCTGGTAATACATATATATTTGAAGATCAATTATATGTTATTTAATGTTATAAATGGTTTGCGAGTACTACTTTGTTTCCTGAATTCATTCCTTGAGTTTTTATTAGTATGCAGTTTATTATTTTTATAAAGCAACTTTCCAATAGCTAATAAATTGCAAGTACGTTTCAATGCTATTCTTACCTTTTGATTATTTACTTTATCACTGAGTTTTGATGAGTTACTTTATTTGTGAAAATGTTATTTAATCTTATATTCGTGCTTTTTGAGTCATGTTTTTATAATTAATTTGGAACTATGCTTCTCTGGTAATTACTGTTGACTTGTAAATCAAGTCTGTATCCTTTTCCCTTATTGTATGTATATTCTTCAGTTTATTGATAACTATATTAAATGAAGCCATGATAAACTTTTTTGCAGTTTTTAATTATTTGAATAGGTTTAAATTACCTTTCTCAAGTAGTATAATCTAAGTAATGGTTGAAATTTTGAAATATGTTTTAATAAAAACTATAACAAAGCATGGTTTGGGAATGCAGGCAATCACTTTAAAATACTTATTTTGTAAAAAATCTGATAAATTCATCAATTTTCAGGGGCTTTTGAATCTGCATTGGTTGAATTCAAAGCTATCAAGAATGATTGCATTATATTACCCTGCAGTGTCAAAATTGTTATTGAGTTATTGTTATTCAAAGTTATGTTTTTTATGTAAGAGGTTTTAAGCTTAGGTTGAGTATTGTGTGCCTGTGAAAGCAAAAGCTTTTACATAAGTCAGATACTAAAATAAACAATAATCTGATAAAACATTTAAAAATATAGAAATTATCTACTATCTCAAATTCTATTGTGGAATAGGTTGGCAAAATCCCTGAAGGAAGTCAAGGCACTTCTATGTCTAAATCATTGAAATTTCCTGTTAATTTTTTAAAAGGAAAAATGCTTTATTTGCAATGACTTAGAAATCACTACTAATCATTTTTCTTAGTCAAATTCTGTTATATTGTAACTGGGATTTTTCCCACTTGTGTCATTTTATTTAATTTCAATTTGTCTTATATTTTTGCATACATCCCTTCAACTAATTGGTTCTTAAGATATCAGAAATGCTTTACATAAAATTTGTCTAGTTTTTTGTAATATCTGTAAATATCTGTTCAATAAACTATTTTTTATTACTACTTGTATTCACTGTGTTGAAATTAATATGAAGTAATTATTTTCTATGTTTCTTCCAATCTTTTCACCTAAGAAAAATTATATTTGGGTATAATTTATGGTGTTGTTTTATTTATGGATAATAGAATTGTTTATATTATAAATCACCATATATTCATTCTACCTCACCTGCAATCCAGTTCAGTTTTTGAATATACTATAGCATAATCTAATGTGAAATAAGTTTAATAAATTTACTACTTTTGAATAACCAAAAAAAAATAGCATTTTGTTTGCAAAATGCTAAAAAATGCAAACTTAAATCATAATCACTCAGTTAATCAACTCATTGTTTTAGTTTAATGAAAAAAGATAAACTCGCGGTAGAAATAGATAACAAAAACTTCAATTGGTGAAAGTAAAATTACAAAGATAATTCAATTTCTAAGTCTAGAAATTATTCAGATCAATCGCTGTAAAAGGCGATTTCCAATTTAAAAGCCGAAGTTAGAAATTTCCTCTTTCCCCAGCGCATGCTCAAAAGACACACGTAGCTGTTTGAAAACTGGGAAAACAGAAGAAATCTTTTTCCCTTTCTAGCGATTTGAGTGACAGGTGAGGGATGATAGCTGGCCAGGTGGGCGGGGTTAATAGAGAAAGAGGAGGTTGCAGAGAGAGAGATTGCATGCGAATTGAAGAGAGTCAATAACGTTCGTCCTGCACTGTCGTCCTGTTCTCTGGTTAGTTCCACCGTTATCGCATAGGGGCGCCACGTTCTATGGGAAAAACCATGCTTTAAAAGTTGCCATTAGCGTCTATGGAGATGGACCCTCTGTTAAGCTCTATACTCTGTGGTCCAAACCATAGTTTTGTTAAGTACTGCCGTAGTTAAAGTTTCGGATTCACGGGAAAATGAGCTAGTAGTAAGAGCACTTTTGGATCAAGGTTCCCAGTGCACATTTGTCTCTGAATATTTAGCGCAGCGCTTAAAGTTGAAGCGAGAACGAATAACACCTAAAGTTTCCGGAATCGGGAATAATCAAATTTCATGTTTTAGAACATCTTCATTTTCGATTAGTTCCATGAACTCTGAAATTGTAGTTCCCACGGTTCAAGTTTTAGTGTTGAAGCGTCTGACAGGATATTCCCCCAAGTTGAATTATAAAGATCACCCATGGGATCACGTAAAGCACCTAAATTTAGCAGATCCAAATTACGGAGATCCTGGTAAAATCGATATAATTATTGGAGCCGACTTATACCCTTCAATTATACTGGATGGTTTCTTAAAGGGACCTCATAATACTCCCATGGCACAAAATACGAAATTTGGATGGATTTTAACGGGTCCAGTAAACCTTAATTTAGATCCCGAAATCAAATCGAGGGAAATCACCATGATGCACACTTTCGCTGATATTCATGAACAATTAAGTTCCTTTTGGGAAATCGAAGAAGTTCCCCCCACGAGGTGTACCAACGTCGAGGATAACCTCTGTGAAAAAATCTTTCAAGATACCTGTTCGAAGATTGGTGATCGATACCAAGTAGATTTACCCTTCAGGGAAGATGCCCCAGCTTTAGGTGAATCACTTCCTATTGCTACTTCTCAGTTTCTTAGTCTGGAGAGAAGATTGAACTCCAATCCCAAATTAAAAGAACAATATTCGAATTGTTTACAGGAATATCTAACTTTAAATCACATGCAGAAGTTAAGTCCTGACGAGATCCGTCCCAAAGAAAACGAAGATGGATTTGGTTCCTATTACCTACCCCATCACCCAGTCTTCAAAGAAGAAAGTTTTACGACTAAGCTTAGAATCGTATTCAATGCGTTCCAAAAGACCGACAATGGTGTGTCATTGAATGATAGGTTGCTTACAGGCCCGAACATTCAAGAAAACCTTTCAGCTATTTTGCAGAGGTGGCGAATGCACAAAATAGCATATCGCCTCTCCGGTGCAACAATGACGCAAATGTAAAAATTGAAATTTCTACTACACGGGAGCTTGGCAGCAAGGCTTCTAGATTGGCCACGATATTGCGCGAAGTCGAAAAAGTCGAGTCAATCTTAGGTGATCATTTTAATTGTCGCAAAGATAAATCGCCAAAAGTAGATAGAAAATGGGGGTTCTGCGACACTGCGAAGGTGCGAAGGAAATGCGAAGGTGCGAAGGTGCGCAGCGGCTCTGCGACTCTGCGAAGGTGCGAAGGGAGATTGATAAAATGCGAAGGTGTGCAGATACTTTGCGAAGGTGTGCAGATACTTTGCGAAGGTGGGCAGGTACTTTGGGACTCCTACACATTCTACTAGATTGCGACTCTACTAAAATGGGGCTCCTGCTAGATTACGAGGCTAAAACGGGAAGATAATTTTTTTAATTAGAAGTTACCTGCTCCGGTAGAAAGGGGCTCCTGCGCATTCTACTAAATTGGGGCTCCTGCGCATTCTACTAAAATGCGGCTCTAAGACACAACCAACAACACGAAGTTAAATTGACACTCTACTACTAAAATGCGAAGGTACTTTGGGGCTCTACCACTAAAATGGAGCTCTACCACTAAATTGGGCAGGTACTTTGCGACTCTAACGGTCGTATTCTGAGCCTCTGGCAACCTCTAAACAAACATTGATTTGCTTGATTTGGTATTCTGACCACCGTTAATCAACTTCAATTAACAAATATTTGTTACTTAACAAATCAGCCAACAAACGAGTGATTTAAGTTGAACTACCAATCAGAATCGAGAATAGAAAAAATGGCGTCCTCTCATCAGTCTATTCCTAGGCCTATGAAAAATCGTGAACATTTCATTTTGAGACTCTGGAAGTATTTTTTCATTGTTAAAGTGTTATGATTAGGGAAAAAATAGTTTTACAATTGTATAACAGTGAATTAACATTTAAAATATTCTTAAATCACATCAATTAAAATCCGCAGCACAGCTCTCTTCTAACGTGTAAGTCCGCCCAGATAGAAGAACTATTTCATAACTAAGATCACTAAAAAATACATTCTCCAAAACGATTTATTTAAATGCTTCAGAAATTCCTATAAACAACTAAGGGAACCGTTTAAGATATTCCTAAAACCTTAAAAGTAATCTAAACTCTTGGCACTACTTTTTTCTTTAATATTTTTATACTAAAACTTTCTCCCTCGACATAATTTAACGTAGTATGGTGGTTATGGTACTGGACTACGGACCCAAAGGTTGTGCGATCGGGTCCAGCAGATGATTTTTTTTTAATTCTTTCAGAGCATTGAAATTTTTTTTGTGTGTAGTAGAAAATTATCTTGGAATTTTACAAATATTTCTAGAGAAATAAGACACAAAAATATATTTTTCTTTTATCGTTAACATGTTTCTTTCTTAGAATTAAACTACCCTCATCAAAAAATTCGCATCAAAGTATTGAATCAGAATAATAAATTCCAATTAAAAATAAATTTATTGAAAATATTTTCCATTTTAATTAAATTTATAATGATAGCTAAGCGATCATTATAATCAGCTAACAAAATATAATAAAAGCAAATTAATTTTTTCAGGCTGTTTTAATTTTATTTCGAAATCTTTCTGATCACCTTTAAATAAATTTCTTGAGATTTCTGATTTTTCAAATGATTTTAAGTGTTGAGTTCTTTTATTAAACATATTATTTTTTAAATGTAAAAAGTGAATCCAATAGAGTAAATTTATTCTTTAATTGAAGAACTAATTATTATTTTGAGAATTTGTTTCAATTCAGTAACGTTTTATAAAAGATATGAAATTATTTCTATAATTTAAGACATTTCCATATTGAGATAATAAAAATATTTTATATTTCTTTCTTGTATAGATAGTTTAATATTTAAGAATAATAATTAAGTTTAATATTAAAAGAAAATGTTATTTTTTAAGCTATAAAAGATTATAAAACAATAAAAAATTAATTAATCTTCATTAAAAATCATCGACTTTTAAAGTAATACAGTCAAAACGCTTTTATTTCCTGCTTTTTCGCGAATTTCTTTCCTATCCTATTCACAACTGAAAGATCTCCACCAATCACGATTGAGCTTTTTTTATCGCCAACGGTTTCGCTTGTTCGCCTGCTCTGGTGCCACTGACAAACGTTTGTTAGTTGATCATTGCGCTCAGAATGCCGAATCAAGCAAACATGAATTTAACAAATTTTTGTTGATTTGTTGATCGGGCGATTTATCAGAAAGCACAGAATACGGCAGTAAGACATAACCAACAACATGAAGCTAAATTAAGATTTTCTGAAAGTTATTTTACATAAAATGATAAGGTTGGAAATTCCCAGGAGATTTAAGCCAAAGTTTCCCGCGTTAACAAAGCGTAACGGTACCAGTGGACAGCCTCCCCTAGCATTTCACAAAGAGGGGTACCTATGACATCAGGCTAACAATCCCTTACCTTTCACAAAGCAATACATGTGCTGATAACCCTTGAGGGAGATAACGATTGCATCTTTTCCTACAATACCAAAGAATTTGAACTCGGTCGTGATACGTTACCCTATTGGTGGATTTATATTCTACAATGATTAATAATTACTAACTACATTCACATTAGATAAGATTTCGAATATTTTAAGCAATTTTTTAAATGGAATATACTTTTTATTACGAGTTCTGTATATGAGTTGATTTTTTTTCATAGAATTCTCTGAGTATACGGCTAATTTGGAATATCACAACGGCGTTGTGAGTGATCTTGTATCCAACATCCAGGAACTCAGAACTGAAATCTTGAATCTTAAGAAAAATCAATCAAGAATTGAAGCGGAAAACACCCAATTAAAATCTGATTTATCCCAAATAAAATGTGAACTTATGGAACTCCAACAATATAGTAGACGTCTGAACGTGGAAATATCTGACTTACCAGAGGCATCAGGTGAAGATATTCAAGTGATCACAGAGAATATAATGAAATCTTTGGACATAAATCCACCAAGCCAAATCTCAGTAGTCCACAGAGTTCCGACGTTGAAAAAGGATAAAATAAAGCCAATTATAATGCAGTTTAACTCAGTAGAGGAAAAAACAAGGTTTATGACGGCTGCGAAACAGAAGAGAATCACAGCAGATTTAATTAATCCTGATTTTAAAAATGTTCCTGTTTATATTAACGATCATCTATGTCCAGATTTGAAAAGACTACTGTCTCAGTGTAAAACTTTCAAACGGGAAAATGACTACAGTTTCTGTTGGTGCAAAAACGGCAAAATATTTCTAAGGAAATCGGAGGGATCCAAAATTTACAGAATCAAGAATGTAAGTGATCTTCTCAACATAACAAATGGCTAGTTTAGATGAAAATGATCTTAATTTGATCATCAAGGATCTCAGGGATTTCCCATATTTCTTTTCAACACCAATCAAAACTGATTTTCAAATTCTTAGTGATGTAAATATTTTTCATGTAAATATCAGAAGCATGAGACAAAACTTTGACGAATTTATAGCAGTGTTTGATAAGTGTTTGTTTACGTTTGATATTATTATTATGAGTGAAATTTGGATAGATTCATTTGAGACTGGCTTGTATAATTTACATGGTTACCGTCTATTTTCTAACTGTAGACCAAATAATAGATCTGGTGGGATAATTATTTATGTTAAAGAAAATCTTGATTTCTCTTTAAGTAATAGCGATACAATTAGTTCTGCTGAATATTTGTGTATGTATAGTAAAATATTAGATTTATACATTTTAGCCTGTTACAGGTCACATTCTTTCACACCTAGTTTTTTTATAACAGAACTCAATACTTTGCTAAAAAATTGTAAATCTAAAAATATCGTATTAATTGGAGATCTAAATATAGACATTCTAAAAAATGACCCAGATTCGAATGTTTATATGGATTTTATGTATGACAAGGGTTTCAAATCATGTTTAAATATTCCAACTAGAATAACAGAAAAATCAAAAAGTTGTATTGACCACATTTTTATCAGAACCAAAACATTTCTTGTTAAAACTGGTTGTCTTTTAAACAGCTTAACTGATCATTATCCAATTGTTTGCAAATTAAGTACTGCTAAGTCAATAAATTCTGAAGAAAATAATGTAGGTAATTCAAAATACTGTATAGACCATAGAAAATTTGAGGCCCTTGTCAGCAGTGTTGATTTTAAAAATTCTTTGGGATGTATTGATGATTATGTGTCTTTTGAAAATTTAGTGCTTGATGTTTTTAAAAATTCAACTCATAATATTTCTTATCCTAAAGCAAAAAAGAAGAAAAATGGTTGGATAACAACAGAGATTATAAGTCTGATAAATGAAAAAGAAAAATTGTACCGTAAATTTAGAAAAAATATTTATGATGTAAATATAAAAAATCGTTACAAGGAGGCTCAAAATAAATTAAAAAGACAAATTAAATTAGCTAAAACAAGTTATTATTGTAATGAGTTTTCAAAATGTAGTAAAAACAGGCAAAAGGAATGGAATCTTATAAATAATATTTTTGGCAAAAATAGCAAAAAAAGGATCATTCCTAACACTATAAATTATAAAATTTTGGCAGATAACTTCAATCATTTTTTCGTTAATGTTGCAGACTCCAAACGAGATCATCATGCTCTCTCAATTACTACTACTTATTCAAATGTCAATTCCTTTTATCTTTATGATACAAGTATACAAGAAATAAATAATGTCCTAAATTCAATATGTGAAAATAAAGCTGTTGGTTATGATAAAATCCCAATTAAACTGTATAAAATGATATTTAAGCATAATCCCCATGAGTTTACGAGATTAATAAACAGCTTGTTAAAGGATGGAAATTTCCCAGACAGTTTGAAAATGGCAGTTGTTACTCCCATTTTTAAATCTGGAGATAAAGAAAAGTTAACAAACTATAGACCAATATCTGTTTTACCAATTTTTTCAAAAATTATAGAAAAGATTATGAGGGACAAACTAACTTGCTTTTTGGACTCATCTAATTTCATTGCTAAAAATCAATACGGATTTAAAAAGGGATTTAGCACAGAAAATGCTTTGCATAATTTTTTTACCTTAATTTACAATAACATAAATAATAACTTAAAAACTGTTGCAATTTTCATAGATATATCAAAGGCTTTTGACTCAATAAACCATGATCTGTTAATTCAAAAATTATCAAGGGCAGGTATTAGAGGAGAGCAGCTACTGTGGTTTAGATCTTATTTAAAAAATAGAAAACAATGTGTAAAACTAGGGGATAATTTAAGTGATTTCGAATTTATAAAGAAGGGAGTACCTCAGGGATCCATTTTGGGCCCTTTGCTGTTTTTAATTTTCATAAATGATCTATGTGAGTTAAGACTTTTTGGAAAAATTATATCATACGCAGATGATACTGTATTGGTTTACTCTGCTCAAAATTATACTACTTTAGAAAAAAATATAAACACAGATTTAATTAAGTTAAAGGATTGGTTTCAAAAAAATGATATCTCAATAAACAGTAATAAAACAAAGTACATAAATTTTAGTTTAATTCAGAGGACTAGTTTAGATCTTAATATAACATATCATGATTGTTTCAATATCGTTAATTGTAATTGTTTAAATCTTGAACGAGTAAATAGCTTTAAATATTTAGGTTTACACATCGACCAAAACTTAAAATATGCATCTCACATTGAATTTTTGAAAAATAAACTCCGTTATTATTTATTTATATTTTTTCATTTGAAAAATTATGTAGATAGATCCTTTTTAAAAATCCTATACTATTCATGGATACAATCTATTTTACAATATGGAATTATTTTCTGGGGGGGTGATTATTTGTCAAATCTGTTACCTTTAATAAACTTACAAAAAAGATTACTTAAGTATATAAACGATGACCATCTTTTATCTATAAAGAAACTTTTTTACTTCAGAACATTACTTTATATACATAACAACTTTATCTTGTTTGATAGCTCTAATACCTATTATGATCTCAGAAAACCACCTCTTCTAGATACTCCGAAACCCAACAAAGAAATTTTACGTAAAAGTTTTGTCTACCAGGGTCCTTTCTACTACAATAAACTACCTATGCAATTAACTACAAATTCCAATAAATTTTCTTTTAAAAGGGAATTATTTAATTTTTTATTGAACTCGGATGATTATGTATTTTCTTGATAAATATTCACATTTTGCTCATTTAGTTCTCAGTTTATGATCTTCATCTAACGTCGTTTGTTTTATATCATATATATTTGTCTTTGTCCATATGGTCTAGTGTGTTCTTATCTTTTATTTAAATTGGGTTGTATTTTTGTATAGAGCCACAAAGTAACTGTAATATTTTTCTGTGCTGTCCATTGCCATGTCTTGTAATTATTTCTATTTTTATATTTATGTACTTAATTTCTTTTTATTTATATATGTTTAAATCGAAAAACTTTTTGTTTCACTTGGAAGGGCCAATTTCGGCCCCTTAGTGAACAATATAATGTCGCTTTTTTTTTTCCTCTCTCTCTCTTTCATTGGTTAATAATAAATAAAATAATAATAATAAAATAAATAAAGGATAGGATACACCTTCCTGCTGAGAAATGTAAGAATTTCAACTTCAATAAATTAATATGTGTTTATTAAAAAAAAAAAAAAAAAAAAAAAAGAATGTTAAGAACATTCAAGTTAAAAATGATAGTTACGATTGCAAAGTTAATTTCCCCTATGATTCAATTTAAGATATTACTTATTTTATTCACAAAGACACTTTCACTATGATTCAATTTAAGATATTACTTATTTTATTCGAGAACACACTTTTTCTAGTTAAACATGAGACTATATGATTAATCGCCTAAAATTAAATTTTTCAATTACATTTTTTTCTGAAAGCATTAGGAATAAGATGATTTTTGTAACAAAATTGTAAAGAATATACAATTTCCCAAATATTTAGGAGAATTTCTATCCTTAACCTTTTCTTTAAAGTGAATCTTTTACACTACATGCTTTCATTTTTATGAATAACTATTATATTTATTAAACATGTAATAATTTTCCTATACCAAAGAAAACTGTTTTGAATATTTTTTATAAATACTAACAAATTTATGCATACATTTTACTATGAATAACATAAATATTATTACCCATTATAAAGTTGAGACAATTTTTCTAATGCTAGTATTATAGTTTGAATGCAACAGAAGTTAAAAGCTCTAACATGAAAAAAAACTTTACAATAAAATGTAAGAAAAGAAAAAACAAACTTTTTAACCCACAAATCAATGATACTATACCGGTGATACATGTGCTACAAGAATTTTCCCATTTGTTAATCCTTTGAACACCATTAAATATCATTCACAAGAAGAAAAGAAACAATATAGAATAAAGAAATGATCATATGAAAGGAAATCTTTATCCTCAAAATTAAAATTATGGGTGTACTACATCCTTTCACATATGAACTATGACATTAAAATTAGTAAAACATAAAGAGGAAACATAACACAAAAAGGAAACACATATTGAAAAAACATAACATATTTATTATGGAAATGAAAAGAAAATGTAAAAACGTTGATAGAAAAAAAAACTTATAAACTATATATCTAAGAACTTCATGAAAAATAAAGACGAATACAGAAAAATAACTATTACCTTTGAAAAAATAAAGAGAAAAACTTAAAAATATAACAAGAGGAAATATTAAAACACTGTAAGAAACTAAAAACATTGAGAAAAATAATGACAAATGCAGAAAAATAACTTAAGAATTTGAAAAAATAAAGGAGAAAAGGTAAAAATATAACAAGAGGAAACAATAAAACATTGTAAGAAACTAAAAACATTGAGAAAAATAATGACAAATGCAGAAAAATAACTAAAGACTTTGAAAAAATAAAGGAGAAAAGGTAAAAATATAACAAGAAATAAAAAATTTACACTGCATAACTTAAAAAAATGTTAAAAATAAAAGACAAAAGCAGAAAAATAAAGGTTAAAACATTGAAAATAACTAAAATCGTTGGTAGAATTGTAGAAAAAACTTTAAAATATAACAAGAGGAAACATTACAACACTGCAATATGCTAAAAACTTTGTGAAAAAACGAATACAAATATAGTAAAATAACTAAAAACTTTGAAAAAATAAAAGACAAATGCAGAAAAATAACTAAGATCTTTGAAAAAATAAAGGTTAAAACATTGAAAATAATTAAGAACTTTGGTAGAATTGAAGAAAAAACTTCAAAATATAACAAGAGGAAACATTACAACAATGCAATATACTAAAATTTTTGTGAAAAACGAAGGCAAATACAGTAAAATAACTAAAGACTTTGAAAAAATAAAGACTAATACAGAATAATAACTAAGAACTTTGAAAAAATAAAGGTGAAAACATAAAAGAATTACAAGAAAAAACATTACCCTACTGCATGAAACTAAAAACTTTACTTAAAATGAACTAGAAAACGAAAAATTTTAAAAAGAAATGTTATCTTATGCATTATGAAACTAAAAATTTTGTTGAAATAAAAACTTAGAAACTCTAAAACTGATGACTTTGTTAAAAAATAACTAAGAACTTTGAAGAAATAAAGGTGAAAACATAAAAGAATTACAAGAAAAAAAAACCATCCCACTCCATGAAACAAAAAAAACTTTACTTAAAATAAAGTATAAAACGAAAATTTTAAAAGAAATGAAAACTTATGCATTAAAGCTAAAATCTGCTGAAAAATATAAAGACAAACATAGAAAATAACTAAGAGCTTTTGGTATAAACGAAGAAAAACTTTAAAATAATACAAGAAATAAAAACTTTGCTTACATAAAACTGAAAAATCTCACAAGAAATAAAAAAAAAATCACACTGTAAAACTTAAAAAATTGTTAAAAGTAAATAAAAAATTTGAAAAAATCTTACAAGGAATAAAAAGTTACACTAAAAAATTAAAACTTTACCAAAAATTAAACTGTAAAACTAAAAATTTGTAAAAATAAGTAAAAAAACTTTGAAAATATTACAACAAATAAAAAGTTACACTGCAAAACTTAAAAAAAACTTTGTTAAAATAACGAAAACTGAAAAAATCTTACAAGAAATAAAAAAAATACACTACAAAACTAAACTTAAACTGTAAAACTAAAAAAATTGTTTAAAATAACTAACAACTTTGAAAAAATCTTACAAGAAATAAAAAAAGTTGCTACAAAACTAAAACTTTACCAAAAATTAAACATGCATTAAAGCTAAAATCTGTTGAAAAAATAAAGACAAACATAGAAAATAACTAAATACTTTGGTATAAATGAAGGAAAAAAACTTAAAATAATACAAAAATAAAAACTTTGCTTACATAAAACTGGACAATTTTCTAAAATAAAGACTGATATCGAAAATAACTAAGAACTTTGAAAAAATAAAGATGAAAACATAATAATATTACAAAAAATATTATTACACTGTAGGTATGAAACTAAAAAACTTTACTTAAAATGAACTAGAAAACGAAAAATTTTACAAGAAATGAAAACTTATGCATTAAAGCTAAAATCTGTTGAAAAAAATAAAGACAAACATAGAAAATAACTAAGAGCTTTTGGTATAAACGAAGAAAAACTTTAAAATAATACAAGAAATAAAAACTTTGCTTACATAAAACTGAAAAATCTCACAAGAAATAAAAAAATCACACTGTAAAACTTAAAAAATTGTTTAAAATAAATAAAAAATTTGAAAAAATCTTACAAGAAATAAAAAGTTACACTAAAAAATTAAAACTCTACCAAAAATTAAACTGTAAAACTAAAAATTTGTAAAAATAAGTAAAAAAACTTTGAAAAATATTACAACAAATAAAAAAAAAGTTGCTACAAAACTAAAACTTTACTAAAAATTAAACTGTAAAACTAAAAACTTTGTTAAAAATAAATAAAAACATTGAAAAAATCTTACAAGAAATAAAAAGTTACACTAAAAAACTAAAACTTTACCAAAAATTAAAATGTGAAACTAAAAATTTGTTAAAAATAAATAAAAACTTTGGAAAAAAAATATTACAAGAAATAAAAAAGTTAATACAAAACTAAAACTTTACCAAAAATTAAACGGTAAAACTAAAAACTTTGTGAAAAATATATAAAAACTTTGAAAAAATATTACAACAAATAAAAAATTTCACTGCAAAACTAAAAAAAAACTTTGTTAAAGTAACAAAACTGAAAAATATTACAAGAAATAAAAAAAAATTCATACTGTAAAACTTAAAAATATGTTAAAAGTAAATAAAAACTTTGAAAAATATTACAAGAAATAAAAAGTTACACAGTAAAACTAAAAAAAACTTTGTTAATAATAAAAAAAATTTAAAAAATAAGTAAAAACTTTGAAAAAATATTACAAGAAATAAAAAGTTACACTACAAATCTAAAACTTTACCAAAAATGAAACGGTAAAACTAAAAACTTTGTGAAAAATATATAAAAACTTTGAAAAAATATTACAACAAATAAAACATTTCACTGCAAAACTAAAAAAAACTTTGTTAAAGTAACAAAACTGAAAAATATTACAAGAAATAAAAAAATTCATATTGTAAAACTTAAAAAATATTTTAAAAATAAATAAAAACTTTGAAAAATATTACAAGAAATAAAAAGTTACACAGTAAAACTGAAAAAAACTTTGTTAATAATAAAAAAAAAATTAAAAATTAAGTAAAAGCTTTGAAAAAATATTACAAGAAATAAAAAGTTACACTACAAAACTAAAACTTTACCAAAAATTAAACGGTAAAACTAAAACTTTACCAAAAATTAAACGGTAAAACTAAAACTTTACCAAAAATTAAACGGTAAAACTAAAACTTTACCAAAAATTAAACGATAAAACTAAAAACTTTGTGAAAAATATATAAAAGTTTGAAAAAATATTACAAGAAATAAAAAATTTCACTGCAAAACTAAAAAAAAAACTTTGTTAAAGTAACAAAACTGAAAAATATTACAAGAAATAAAAAAATTCATACTGTTAATCTTAAAAAATATGTTAAAAATAAATAAAAACTTTGAAAAATATTACAAGAAATAAAAAGTTACACAGTAAAACTAATAAACTTTGTTAATAATAAAAAAAATTAAAAAATAAGTAAAAACTTTGAAAAAAATATTACAAGAAATAAAAAGTTACACTACACAACTAAAAATTTTGAAAACTTTACTAAAATATTAAGACTAATACAGAAAAATAACTAAGAACTTTGAAAAAATAAAGATTAAAAGGTTCTCATGTCCCATATAAATCAAGAAATCTTTATATACTTTCTATGAAAATTTCAATGTGTCTTATGTAAAGTGTTTCAAACTAGAAGTTTTTTTCCCCCTTAAGTTTTTTAAAGTACTTAACTTACTTTTGGTTAAGAACATTTTTTATTAGATATCATCGTTAGGTCTACGATCTCCTTCATTGCGAACAATTTTTTTAATTATTATGTAAAACGGGTGTGCTGGAACAAATTAAAGCAAGATTCTTTAATTTCCCTTCTTCATATAGAAGGGGTTCTCAGCCCACCTAGTTTTCATAATAAAAAAAAAAAGTTTTCGTTATTTTATTTCGGTCATTGTCCCAAACGTGTAACGGCACACGTTTGGGACAATGACCATAGTTTTGATTTTTCTTCTGCCGGAATCATAAAAACTTGTAATTCAGCCCTTGATCTTGATTTTTTCGAAGGCTTTCTAATAAATAAATTTGCAAATCTTTTAGTTAATGATTTAACAAGTACCCCTTTTCTTTCCCCGATTTGGAGTGAATAATTTTCATTTTGTTTTTGATGTTGCATTTTGGTGATATTTTGGTAATTTGTCGGTTGCCTTCTATGTACATTTTTCTCTTTTGCCCTGTGGCATCGCTTGTTTCGTTCTTTTGCTTTTTTATATAAACTGTGTTTGCTTGTTGTCATGTACCATTGACAAAGGGGATCCAAGGAATCCCCGAAACGCCGTATGGCTTTTAATAAATTTTAATAATTCATGTGCATATATATTTTTCGTTTGTTCTTTTTAAACTTATATGTACATATAAGTTTTAGCATTAGAAACAAAAGAAAATTTAGTCTAGAATGACTAATAATTTACTATTGAGAATATATGTATTTTGTGAAGGTACCTTTTTCCTAAAACTGAATTAGTGAAAGTAGGTACCTAATTATCAAATGTTGAATTTGTATAGGTATAGCAAAACAGTAGTAATAAGTATTGAAATTTAGTACAAACCGCTGCCAATCGGTCAGCTGATTTTGCATTTTATAATAAATCAAGGACGGAATTTTGTTAACAGAACTTATAGAAGGACGGATTTCCGCCCTAGGACCTGTTTAGTTAATCCTTCTGGGGAGGAATCATTAATTCCTGGACCATCCAGAGGAATATTTAAATTGTTCCTCCAACATATTAAACTTCTGGTAAAAAAGGTGTATATTTCAAACTACACCATTGGTTGAGGGATAAAAAATTCTATATGTATTCCCTAAACTACCAAAAAGGGGTCAAATTTCCAAAAACAATCCCTAGGGAAACCCCCTATTAATATAAACCTAATTATAAATAATTCACAAACACTTACGACAAAAGTTACTTTACTTTATCCAACGCCCATTCTTGGATCATCCATTCCATGGCTGGCAGAAAGGGCACACGTTGTCAGCACTCAGTAGACTGCCCAATGCGGTGAAGGTGACCTGCGACAAAAGTTAATTCAAAATACAAATCTTGATATAGACAAGGGTGCTAAAATGTAAAAAATTTATTTCTTTGTAGGTAATAAATCAGGGTTTTGATCATCCTTCTGGGAATCATAAATTCCTGGGTCATCCAAAAGAATATTGAAATGTGTTCCCCAGAAGCACTTAATTTCTGGTAAAAAAGGTGTATTTCTTCAAACAGCAGCATTGGTTAAGGCATAAAAATTTAAATATTTTGAAACATATTAATATTTATTCCTTGTGCAACAAAAAATAGCTAATATAGCTACTTTATTTTTAAGAGTCAAATTTCCAAAAACAATTCCTAGGGAAACCCCCTATTAATAAAAAGCTAATTATAAATAATTCACAAACACTTACGACAAAAGTTACTTTACTTTATCCAACGCCCATTCTTGGCCATTCAAGTGTCCTCATCATCCATTCCACGGCTGGCAGAAAGGGCACACGTTGTCAGCACTCAGAGTATAGCCTACCCAATTCGGTGAAGGTGACCTGCACAAAAGTTAATTCAAAATACAAATCTTATGATATAGACAAGGGTGCTAAAATGTAAAAAAATTATTTCTTTGTAGGTAATAAATCAGGGTTTTGTTAATCCTTCTGGGGAGGAATCATAAATTCCTGGGTCTTCCAAAAGAATATTGAAATGTGTTCCTCAGAAGCATTTAATTTCTGGTAAAAAAGGTGTATTTCTTCAAACAGCAGCATTGGTTAAGGCATAAAAATTTAAATATTTTGAAACATATTAATATTTATTCCTTGTGCAACAAAAAATAGCTATAGCTACTTTCTTTTTAAGAGTCAAATTTCAAAAAAAAAAAAAAAAAATCCTGAGTAAACACAGATACCCACTTTTAATATGGATGGGTTTCACTAGTTTCGTTCTGCATCTGGCAGTGCTAATATATTATTTCCGGTTTACCACATTAGCGTTATCCTTGGCATTGCTTTGGCATCCTTTTCATTCTTGTTTGTTTTTTGTTTTTGTTTCGAAGTCAACTTCAACCACGTAAATTCGTTTTTCTCTTTTCGTATTAATTATTTTTGAATGTATTATTTTTTATTCATTCAGTAATCAGCCTTTTTTTGCATTCACTCCTTTTTTTTATTATTATTTTATTAAAAAAGGATTAGGGAGAAAAATAATATTTTTAATATTTTAAAAACGACGTTTTTGCCAAGTTGCCAAATGCATCTGCTATGTTGTGGTTCTAAACCGGAAGTCTCTAGGACTTTGTTATTGTTTACATTTATCAACCCATCCATAAAGCTAATTATAGAACACTATATACACACTAATTACAAACACTTATCACAAAAGTTACTTACTTTACTTTATACAACGTCCATCTGTGGCCTCTCGGACAAATGGCCACCATCCATATCAGCAGACATTATAGCAGACTGTCTGATTTAGTGGACCTGCAACAAAAGTTAATTTAATGGTTATAAATCTTATCATTTATACAGGGTGCTGAAATGTAAAAATATTATTTCTTTGTTGGTAATAAATTAAGAGTTTTGTAAATCCTTCTGGGGAGAAATCATAAATTCCAGGGCCATCCCCTCATATTCACTTACTAATGCAAACTGTGACACACTCAAAGTGTGTGATTGTGAAGTCGAGAGCAGCTGGCGAAGAAAAGAATTATATCCCCAAGCCAGCTCGGTGAAGTCTTTTCTGTTTCTTAGCTGCACAAGCATATGCCGTTGAAAGTGAAATATCCAATATGTTAGCTATTATACATAAAGTTGAATTTCCAATATGTTCGATTAGAGAAATTTTTCACTGGCTAATCCTGAAGTACCTTTTTTCTTTAATGACGTTTTGAATAGAAGGGAGGCTAGAAGGTGATCCTGAATATACAATACAATTTGGAATAGATTTTTAGTAATTTCATTTTCACTGGGGGTTCACTTGCTCATTTAATGTGCTCCTATGGACAAGCCGCTACTTGCATCCATTAATATAAGTAAGTTATGTAGCTTTCCCCATGGTTAGGGGAAAGCAATATTGTGAGCAAACAACAATCCTAAAAATAAGAGTAGGTACTTATAGGAATTGGAATTATATTCCTTTAATGCCAATGACTTTGGAACTACGCAGAAATTTATCCATATTAAAGTTTTATTTTAACTTAATAAGAAACAATATAGATTGCCCTCCTTTACTTACTTTACTTGACTTCCATATCCCTCCACGCTATACAAGAAATAAAATAGTATTCTTGATTCCTTTAATTGTCAAGAACTATCTTTCAAGCCAAACTATTTATCAATTTTATAATATAGTTAATAATCTGCCCACAACCAGTGATCTGTTTTTAGATTCTTACTCTAAATTAAAACTTGATTATTTGCAAAGTGTATCTCCACGATTTTTTGTTTTTCTCTTTTGTGTAGATTTAGTGCTTATTTTTTTGTGGTTATGTGTGTCCTTTTATATTTAATATGTTGTACTGTTTGTGCCTTTTTCTTGCCAAGTAATTGGAATTTCACTTCTGTTTGGCAATGTATTTAAATAAATTTGGGATTTGGGGATATATCCAATCCCCCCCCCCGAAATATCAATATCCCCTTCCGAAATTTTTTCTGGCTACGCCACTGTCTTAAGGATTAGCCGGGCACATTATATCCAAAATCGGACTTGGGACGGCCCCGTTCTCTGGAGTACGACCAACAAATTTATCTTTTTTAATTCGTGGGAAATCAAGATATGGTAACTCTAAATAAATATATTGAACACCTAACTTACTTGAAATAAGAAGCGTTGTTCCACGATGTTATGTTTCGCCCGTAGGGATGGGCAAAAAGTATCGATACTTGGTGGTATCGATATAAAAGGTTTCGATATCCGATATTTTGGATCGATACCAGAGCTAGGTATCGATACTCAAAGGGTGAGTATCGAAATTTCGATACCGGCGTTTTTTCGATACTATAACGTCTTGGGGTGAAGCCCCCTAAGGATGACTCATGACTCGTCCCCGACTACATTTTGGGAAGAAAACTTTTTCAAGGAACTTGGCTCCGGAATGCCGGCGGTCACCCGATCCCTGGACATTCTACGACGGGGAGAACCGGTTTTGGGGGAGGCGGACACAGGAAGTCGGCCGAGAGAGAGGTCGGGTCGCCTTTTTTTGGTGGATGAGAGGGACCCTCTCAAAATACCACCTCCATCGGTACAGTACACAATACCTGTAATGCTGTTTCGATAATTTGACAAAATTTTGAAATGGTATCGATACTCCTTTTTTCGATACCGGGTTACATAGCATTTCATTACACCACTTTTAATACTTTCAATACCAAAAGAGTATCGAAATATTTTATTTCAAACCATATTTCATTTTCATTTCAAACCATTTCGATTTTCGATACCTTCTTAAATAAAAGGTACATCTTGAATCGGTATCGATACTTCAGTTACAATTTTCCCTGGGGAGAATTTAAATGTTTTCCATACCAGCAGAAACGAAGAGTAAGTGATAGTATCAAACAACACTATTTCGATGCGGTACCTTGATGCACGAAAAAAATGTCGCGATGGTATCGATACTTCTTTTTTTCGATACCGCCGATACTTCAGTTACAATTTTCCCAGGGGAGAATTTAAATGTTTTCGATACCAGCAGACTCGAAAAGTAAGTGATAGTATCCAACAATGCTGTTTCGATACCTTGAAGCTAGAAAAAAATGTTCAAATGGTATCGATACTCCATTTTTCAATACAGCACCGGATGGCATTTCAATACCTCCTTTCACAATTTTAGTCCAAAGTAAAAGAATATCCAAAGATTTTAAATACTATTTCGATATCTTCTTATAAAAGGTACATCTTCAATCTGTATCGATACTCCAGTTACAATTTTCCCAATGGAGAATTTAAATGTTTTCGATACCAGCAGAGTCGAAAAGTAAGTGATAGTTTCCAACAACGCTGTTTCGATACCTTATTGATGCTAGAAATTTTTTTCAAATGGTATCGATACTCCATTTTTCGATACCGCACCGGATGGCATTTCAATACCTCTTTTAACACTTTAAATCCAAAGTAAAAGAATATCAAAGATTTTAAATACCATTTCGATACTTTTTATAAAAGTTAGATCTTGAATAAAAAGTTATTTATAACTTCTCTCTGTACGCTAGGTTGATTGTTATACAAAATGGCCATATAACATAGGAAAGTTTTATACCTGCAATGCAAAGTTAAATTTCGCATCTTTTTAATTTTATAATTATTAATACTAGCATTTTAGTATTATAATATCCGTCACTAATTTAGATGTAAAACGAAACATTTTTTTAAGTTTTAGATAAATATATACATTATCAACTTTTTATTATAATTGGAGATTCCTGATTATAAATTTATCTAACTATAATGAAGCTGTTTAGTATAGTAGTATCTACAATAATTAAAACCTTTTAATTGCTTACAAATCGTTCATCTTGAATCTTGAAGGACGGTATCATTCTTTCGATACTCTTCCTCGGTGAAAAACTTATAAGTTGAATTAAATATGTTGATGACTTTTTTTCTAGGATGAAGAGCAACACTAATAGTAAGTAGGGAGTCTATATCCTCTTGATATTACTATTTCTTACTTTTCGTATCTGCTGGTATCAAAAACATTTTAATTCTCCATTCTAAAATTGTATCACTCATTCAAGATGTGCCTTTTATAAGAAGGTGTCTAAAGGGTATTGAATATCTTTCGATACTCTTTTGGTGTTGAAATTTTATGCGGCGTGGTATCGAAAAAATGAGTATCGATACCACTTCAAAAATATTCTAGCATCAAGTTATCGAAACAGAATTATTGGTACTATCACTTACTCTTCGTCTCTGCTGGTATTGAAAAAATTTGAATTCTAGCCTGGGAAAATTGTAACTGGAGTATCGATACTGATTGAAGATGTACCTTTTATAAGAAAGTATCGAAATGGTATTTAAAATCTTTCGATATTCTTTTACTTTGGATTGAAAGTGTGAAAAGAGGTATTGAAATGCCATCCGGTGCGGTATCGAAAAGAGGAGTATCGATACCATTTGAAAAAAAAAAAAATTCTAGCATCAAGGTATCGAAACAGCACTATTGTTTAATTCTAATATTTACTCTTAGTTTCTTCTGTTATCGAAAATATTTAAATTCTCCACAACTGAAGTATCGATACTGATTAAGATGTGCCTTTTATAAGAAGGTGTCTAAAGGGTATTGAATATCTTTCGATACTCTTTTGGAGTTGAAATTTTATGCGGCGTGGTATCGAAAAAATGAGTATCGATACCACTTCAAAAATATTCTAGCATCAAGTTATCGAAACAGAATTATTGGTACTATCACTTACTCTTCGTCTCTGCTGGTATCGAAAAAATTTAAATTCTAGCCTGGAAAAATTGTAACTGGAGTATCGATACTGATTGAAGGTGTACCTTTTATAAGAAAGTATCGAAATGGTATTTAAAATCTTTCGATATTCTTTTACTTTGGATTGAAAGTGTGAAAAGAGGTATTGAAATGCCATCCGGTGCGGTATCGAAAAGAGGAGTATCGATACCATTTGAAAAAAAAAAAAAAATTCTAGCATCAAGGTATCGAAACAGCACTATTGTTTAATTCTAATATTTACTCTTAGTTTCTTCTGTTATCGAAAATATTTAAATTCTGCACAACTGAAGTATCGATACTGATTCAAGATGTGCCTTTTATAAGAAGGTGTCTAAAGGGTATTGAATATCTTTCGATACTCTTTTGGTGTTGAAATTTTATGCGGCGTGGTATCGAAAAAATGAGTATCGATACCACTTCAAAAATATTCTAGCATCAAGTTATCGAAACAGAATTATTGGTACTATCACTTACTCTTCGTCTCTGCTGGTATCGAAAAAATTTAAATTCTAGCCTGGAAAAATTGTAACTGGAGTATCGATACTGATTGAAGATGTACCTTTTATAAGAAAGTATCGAAATGGTATTTAAAATCTTTCGATATTCTTTTACTTTGGATTCAAAGTGTGAAAAGAGGTATTGAAATGCCATCCGGTGCGGTATAGAAAAGAGGAGTATCGATACCATTTGAAAAAAAAAATTCTAGCAGCAAGGTATCGAAACAGCACTATTGTTTAATTCTAATATTTACTCTTAGTTTCTTCTGGTATCGAAAATATTTAAATTCTGCACAACTGAAGTATCGATACTGATTCAAGATGTGCCTTTTATAAGAAGGTGTCTAAAGGGTATTGAATATCTTTCGATACTCTTTTGGTGTTGAAATTTTATGCGGCGTGGTATCGAAAAAATGAGTATCGATACCACTTCAAAAATATTCTAGCATCAAGTTATCGAAACAGAATTATTGGTACTATCACTTACTCTTCGTCTCTGCTGGTATCGAAAAAATTTAAATTCTAGCCTGGAAAAATTGTAACTGGAGTATCGATACTGATTGAAGATGTACCTTTTATAAGAAAGTATCGAAATGGTATTTAAAATCTTTCGATATTCTTTTACTTTGGATTGAAAGTGTGAAAAGAGGTATTGAAATGCCATCCGGTGCGGTATAGAAAAGAGGAGTATCGATACCATTTGAAAAAAAAAAAAATTCTAGCATCAAGGTATCGAAACAGCACTATTGTTTAATTCTAATATTTACTCTTAGTTTCTTCTGGTATCGAAAATATTTAAATTCTGCACAACTGAAGTATCGATACTGATTCAAGATGTACCTTTTATAAGAAGGTGTCTAAAGGGTATTGAATATTTTTCGATACTCTTTCGGTACTGAAAGTATAAAAAGAGGTAATGAAATGCTATGCCGCACGGTATCGAAAAATGGGTATCGAAAGTGGTATCGATACTTTGAGTATCGATACTTCATGACCGATATTTAATGGGATCGATATCATGGATTTCGATCCGGATCGATACCGAATATCGATACTTTGACAGATTTTGCCCATCCCTCGCCGCCGAACGCCATGACGTGAATAAACAAGGAATGATGCGTTGCCACAGAAGGGAAATCAACCAACTAAATGGAAACCTTCGCTGTGGCTTAGTCGACAGAGTTAAATTCGACTTAAAACATCATGAAAAGTAAATAGTTTTAAAAAGAAATCTTGATTAAATTTAAAAATAAAAATGTTCTCATCTTGTCATTGGTAGGACGAAATTTTTTGAAGCATTTCTTTTTTCTCAAGAACTTTATAATAACCAATCCCGGTAGAGATGAGGAACGGATTAACTAAGACTACAGAAATTTTTAATTTTCCTGGCAAAATACTGCGTTTTTTGACTTTTTGAACCCATTAAACGCTTTTAAATTTTATTTCTTTGGCATATTCTTACAGATGACCTCAAAATATATCGAATTTTTAAGCAATTTGTTACATATTTCGGGGTTTTCAGAGTATGGTAAAAAACAGTATTTCGAGAAAAAGCACAAGTCCGAAAAGGCCCACTAATTGGTATTTAAAAATAAGTTTGATTTTTTTTTAAATTTTTTTATGGTAGTAGAGTAATGTGGTAAGCTTTTTCCAGAAATTTGAGTTTCCATGGTGATTCTGCCGTCATCCAGGAATTTTTGAACACAAAAGAGGCTTGCTTGATTTTATATGCGTTTTTGAGATGTAAGAAAAAGGTGGAAATGGGGAAGTATGAGTGCACCCCCAAGTATTCTATATCATCGTGTTCGCATAGACTAGTAGATTAAGAATATGTAAAGCATAAGGGGGTAGGATCCATATTTCGGAAGTTTTTCCGGTTTTACTGAAAAAACCTTAATTGGGCGTCACGCCCGGAGTTTTAGAGGTAGGGGTCTGAAATTTTAATATGTGTACCTCCTTAAAATTTCCTTTAGAACAATGCTTGTCACTAAGAGGTGAGATCCATATTTTGAGGTTTTGAGTCCATGAGCTCGATCTAATTTTCACTTTCAAGCACCCTAGCTCCTTTTCACAGAGAAGTAAGGAGTCTCTCTAACATTATTCTGAAAGGTCACAAAAAGTTGTTCAAAAATATGGTTATTGCTAAGCTTTCAGACCATTATTTCGGGAGAAATATGTGAAAAACCGTGTATGAAAACCAAACATTGAATTCTTTAGATTGTGCAATTTTTACACCACCTCTTGGTAAAACCTGCGTTTCGAAATCTCATTTTAAATGCTTTCACAAAATATAAACCACAAAGCTGTTATTCTAATAAATCCGGAGCTATTCAATGTCAAAGTCAATACGAGTAGGCTTAACGACTAACGTGCCACGAGGTGCCTATTCCCACTCGAAAAGTAAAGTGTTCACCTGTAAATGAGAGCTGCGGAATCTTGTGTGGCACGTATTGTATTGTGGAAGAAGCACGTTTCCGCAGTTCTCAGCCGCTTTCCTAAGAAAAACAAGCTGTATATTAATCATTGCTGTCATATATATCCAGATTACGACATCCTACGAGATTGTTCACTCTTAGTACATCATTGGCCAATGTTTTCGTTCTACCTGAAAAATATCGGCCAATATCCGATTCGATATAAAAATTATGTAGTGTGGAAGCCAGTGATTGCAAAGGGATTGGGATTAAGTTAATTTAATTATTGGTTTAGACTAGAATTACATAAGACATTACATTAGACAAAACAGAAAGGGGGGGACGATCACAAACAAAGAAGTTAAGTTTCACAAAGAAATGCGAGCGCTCTCGCTCGTCTCCTCTCTCTCTCTTCTATGGAAGCTCTGCCAGCTCATAGGCAAGGGCGTGGTTATTGCCGTTCTCAACCAAGGTCCAAGGACATCCTTTGTTGGAGCTCGGCACGTGTGGTGAGAGGAGTTGAGTGGTAGGGATCCTGCTCCCCACAACTCTCGGCGCATCCTGATATGGCTGAGACCTCGCAGCCAGTGAAACAGTTAAGTTCTAAGCAGCTAAAATGAGATCAAAAACAAAAACACAGCAAAAGACAGGGGAATAATATCCTCAAAATTTAAATCAAAAGTTTAAAATACTTCATTATGAAAAGAGGTAAAAAAAATAAAGAACATTCAAATAAAGATGTAGTAAACAGAAAAACATTAAAAAAATTAAAAAAAAAAAATTTACAGACGTAAAGTTGACTGCATATAAGCCGGAAACTAAAAAAAAACTGATTAATACAAAGATGAAAATATAAAGTAACTTCGAAGGTGAAAAACACTGGAAGCAGTCACTGTTCAAATGGAAGAGTCTGAAAAGAAAATAAAAAGAAAAGAGTCAAAGTTATGCGAGAAAAGTTATAATGTTCAAAAAGTGTCAATCCGGTCTTCGCCAGGGTTTCATGTGATCGGCAGCAGTGGAAGTTACGTTTGGTCCTTCATGAGTTCCGATCTTTTCCACGTCATAACGGTCGTGATACTTTACTTTCGTGACACGGTAAGGTCCAAAAAATTTCGGGCGGAGTTTAAGCCCTGTGCCGAACTGGGTTCTCTTTATGGCGACCAAGTCGTTGACTCTGTAAAGTGTAGCAGGTTTTCTCCGGGTGTTATACTGGCGTCTATTCTCCTCTTGTATTTTCAAAATGTTCTTTTTGGCTTCATCTCTCAGGTTTTGTCTTTCTTTCATCATGTTGGCGTTAAACTCTTCTCTCAGGATTGAAGCAATTTGTAGATCTTCGACGTTTCTCATTTTCTTGCCAGTCATTAATTCAAAAGGAGTGAAATTGGTGCTACGGCTGGTTGTGCTGTTAAGTATTCTTTGAACATCAGGCACATATTTAAACCATTTGGTTGGGTCGTTTATGGAAATTTTGGCCAAGACAGGGATTAGGGTTTCGTGCAGGCGCTCAACTTGACCATTTGCTCTGGGAATACCTGTGGTGGTGAGAATATGGTTTATTCCTTGGGAGGCGCAATATTCTGCAAAGTTTTTAGAGGTAAAGGCACTTCCTCTATCGGTGATAAAGCGTTCAGGGTTGCCAAAAACAGTTTGCTGGAGAGTTAACTTTTCTATTGCACAGTGGGTTGTAGTGGACTTAACTGGATAAAGCCAAACGAATTTAGAAAATGCATCAATTACGCTAAGTATATGATTGTAATTCTTGTTCGTAGAAGGTAATGGACCAATGAAATCGAGATGGTAAGTTGTTAAAGGGGCATCGTCTTTTGGGATGGGATTCAATGTACCTTCTGCTTTACCGCGTTTTCTATTGCACAAAATGCATTCGATGCAGTTCCCAGGTCAAAATTTTATGCTGGAACTAGCAAACAAATATGCTAGATTTTGCTAGTTTTTGCTATGTATGCTAGATATTTATGCTAGGTTATGCTTTTTTATGCTTGCCAGCATGGGATGCTATGGAGAGCTAGGTAGCTTGATCTGCTATTTTATGCTTTTTTATGCTTTCCAGCATGTGATGCTATGTAGCTAGCTTACGAAATAATAGCATGACATGCTAGGTAACAAGTATGCAATGCTTTTTAGCAAACCAAGCTATCTTCATAGCATGGAGAGCTAGGTAGCTTGATCAGCTATTTTATGCTTTTTTATGCTTGCCAGCATGTGATGCTATGTAGCTAGCTTACGAAAAAATAGCATGACATGCTAGGTAACAAGTATGCAATGCTTTTTAGCAAACCAAGCTATCTTCATAGCATGGAGAGCTAGGTAGCTTGATCAGCTATTTTATGCTTTTTTATGCTTTCCAGCATGTGATGCTATGTAGCTAGCTTACGAAAAAATAGCATGACATGCTAGGTAACAAGTATGCAATGCTTTTTAGCAAACCAAGCTATCTTCATAGCATGGAGAGCTAGGTAGCTTGATCAGCTATTTTATGCTTTTTTATGCTTGCCAGCATGTGATGCTATGTAGCTAGCTTACGAAAAAATAGCATGGCATGCTAGGTAACAAGTATGCAATGCTTTTTAGCAAACCAAGCTATCTTCATAGCACGGAGAGCTAGGTACCTTGATGTGCTATGTTATGCTTTTTTATGCTTTCCACCATGGGATGCTATGTACCTAGCTTACCCCCAACAATAGCATGGTATGCTTGGTAACAAGCATCCAATGCTTTTAAGCTGTAAAAGCTACTTTCATAGCATGGAGAGCTAGGTCGAAGGAATATCGGATGGGAGAGGCAGTCACGTGACTTTCGAGCCTGTTGTAGAGAAGCTTTTCCAGCCGATTTTTGATACAGCCATCTAGCGGGAAAATTAAGAGTTATTTGTATGGATTTATTTAATTATTTTTAAAAGAGAATATTTAAAAAAAAACTTTTTTAGTAAACCTATTTTTTTGTTTAAACGTAGTTTAAACTAAGGGTTTTTTTTTAAATTTTTTCAGAATAAGTCATTTTAGCAGTGATAATAGTAGTAGCAGTATAATTGAGTTGTAAATGTGACATTTATTTCAGGGGTTAATTATAATTGATTAGTGTATTTCAATTAGTTAAATAAAATTATATTAATTTGTTTAAAAACATTTTCTCTAAAAATAAAGAAATTTTGATATCAATTCCAAAACATACTGGATAATTCGATATACCTGTATGAAAATTTTTGGAAATATTGATGCATACCTATGTAAAAACTTACACAAATTTGTTTCGGACAATATAATCTGCCTTATAATATATTGCAATAAACTGTGCAAATGTATATACTCGATCGGTATTTTTAGAGCTAACATAAGAGGCGAAAACCGTAGTGTTTGGCGGGAACAAACCCCTCGTGGTGCGTTAAGCCTAACACATATGCTAATTTTAACGCTGAATAGCTACGGATCTATTATGACCACAGCTTAGTGATTTATATTTTATGAAAGCATTTAAAGTGGGCTTCGAACAGTATGACATACTAAGAAGTGGTGTAAAAATTGCGTGATCCAGACAATTAAATTCATTGTTTGGTTTTCCAAGACGGTTTTTCACAGATTTCTTTAGAAATAACTGTCGAAAAGCTTAGCAGTAACCAGATTCTTGAAGAACTCTTAAAATCCTTTAAGAACCATGTTAGAAAGACCGGAAAAAAGAACCAGGGGTGTTAGATTAAAATTTTGGAAATATTGATACCAATGTAAAAACATACCGATGTGTTTCAGACAATCTAATCTGGCTTAATGTATTGCAATAAACTGTGTAAATGTATACTCGATCGGTGTTTTAGAGCTAAGTGATGAAAACCGTAGTGTTTGGCGAGAAAGGACCCCTCGTGGTGCGTTAAGCCTAACACATGCTAATTTTAACGCTGAATAGCTGCGGATCTATTATGATCACAGCTTAGTGATTTATATTTTATGAAAGCATTTAAAGTGGAAATTCGAACAGTATGAATCACTAACAAACAGTGTAAAAATTGCGTGATCCAGAGACAATTCAATTCATTGTTTCGTTTTCCAAGACGGTTTTTCGCATATTTCTTTACAAATAATTGTCAGAAAGCTTAGCAGTAACCAGATTCTTGAAGAACTCTTAAAGACCTTTAAGAACCGTGTTAGAAGAAAGACCGGGAAAAAGAATCAGGGGTGCTAGGATTAGAAAATTAGAACGAGCACATGGACCCGAAACCTCTAAATATGGGTACTACCCCTTAGTGTGTTCGATGGTTCAAAAGGGAATTTTGAGGAAGTAAAAATACTAAAATTTTAGACCTTTAGCTTTAAAACTCCGGGCGTGACGCCCATATTCAGTTTTTCAATAAAACCGGAAAGACTCCCGAAATATGGGACCCACCCCCTCATACTTTACATATTCTTAATCTACTAATCAAAGGGAATACCGTAATGTAAAACACTTGGGGGTTCATTCATATTTTTCCCCTTTCCCCCTTTTTCATATACCTCCAAAAAATGCAATGGATTCTTACAAAGACAAGTAAACCACTTTTGTGTTTGAAAATTCCTGGATGACGTCAGAATCACCATAGCAACCCGAATTTCTGGAAAAAGCTTACCACATTACTTAACTACAAAAATAAAAATTGAAAAAAATTCAAACTTATTATTAAATACCAATTATTGGGCTTTTTCGGACTTGTGTTTTTTTACTCAAAATACCGTTTTCTTTTTCGACTTTAAAAAACCCTAAATATGTAACAAATCGCTTGAAAATTTGAAAAGATGTATATTTTGAAGTACTCTTTAAGATTATATCAAAGAAAAATATATGAAAAGTATTTATTGGGTTAAAAACGAGAAAAATGCATTATTTCGACAGTGAAATGCCTGTAAATAATATATTTTCCCCACAATAAAATAAGATACATGCATGCATTAGTGTATAAATTAAAGCGAAAATAATGTCATAATGTGAACTATTAATGAAGTTAAATAAGAATAAAGCAGAGCGAGGGTAAATGAGAACCTAAAATTACGAGCGAGAGATCCCCACTGAGCGGAGATACCCCACGCATTAACCAACAGAATGGATGGGCGATAAAGTTTATTCTTGTCATTCGTTATACCTTCACAGCTATCTAAAACTATGAAAATTTACATTTTCATCAAGATTCCTTTTGAAAGCTTGATGATTTTTCCAATCGAGCATAATTTTTATTTTATAAAATGAGCCACACGTAGTTTTGGAATTTATTGGATTTTACTACTTTCTGAAATGGCAATGCCTAGTTTGTTTACCATTACGTCACCATCACGAAGAAGAAGAAATGGCGGAATGGCGCCGCATCGCGTGGCGTCCTTATTTCCAGTAAGTTAAATGCTTGATATATTTTATTTAGATAAGTTATTTATTTAGTTTATTTTTCCACCATTTAAATGCGTAGATACATATATGTTGTCTAATAAGATTTGGTGGATTAGCCGGCGGGCTGTTAAGACGATGTCCTACTACTTTATCATCTTACAATGAACAAAATAAGTATTTAAAAGAGTACATAGTAACTTTTAATCTTTCTATATTTTGACTGATGCCAGTAGCGGCTCTTCCATAGGAGGAACCCTCAGTGAAAATGAACTGAGTTGATATATGAAAATTAAAAAATATATTTCAAACTGTACAAACTTTTAATTGAGATATTTTAATGGTGTTTTATTTTGATCTTAATTGTTTTTAGCAATTTAGTTTAAAACTGACCACCTTCCACCTGACTAGTCCTAAAGTATTAGAAACATCATAATCAAATTTTTTAGGGTTTTTCGTGCGTTTCGAATATTTTACTTTCTATTATAGATTATGTAACTGAGAAAAAGGCTAGTAATTAAAAGCTGTATATGTGTGTATTTTTTTTTATCAAAATACAAAAAGATATATGAACTAGAGTATCTAAATAAGTCTTCCTGTTTTTTTTTTTGTTTGTGAATTAAAAGGCTACTTTGTTGAATAAGTGAAAAGTCAGTACCTATAATTGATCACCTATAATTTTATTTTAAGCCATTAATATAAATAATTATAATTGGGATTTAATTGTAAGATTTTTCTCTTAATTCTTATTTTCAGTTAATATTCATTTTTATATCTGAATTTGAGTATGATACTTGATACCACTAGCTTCATTAAATTTAAACAAACTTTTAAAACCCTAATTTACTACTGTGGTGGATTCAAACACAATACCCTTATTCTAGCCTGGCCACGAGAGGAGCTTGGAACTTTCATGTTTCGGAGTTGGCAGCGAGAACAGTATAAAAAGGAGTTGCTTCAATGTTAATAACAAACAATTTATTCAACATTAAAAATAAAAGGTAGGAGCTAAAATTGCAAAAGGCAAGTAAAAAATAAACATTGAAGCAACTCCTTTTTATACTGTTCTCGCTGCCAACTCCGAAACATGAAAGTTCCAAGCTCCTCTCGTGGCCAGGCTAGAATAAGGGTATTGTGTTTGAATCCACCACACTACCAACAAAGCTTTTTTTTACAATTCAGCCCCCCCCCCCATCAAAATGGTAATATATTCATAACTATTGAATCAACTTTTGTCTTCTACCTTCAGGCCCACCTCCCCTGTATGAATCTGGCTGCTCACGATGACTCTTCAATATTTCCTACAACTGGACACTAGGCCAGCACTAATGCCCTGGATAGGCGTTGATAAAAGTAAGTAACTCGTCTTGAGTGTTTTTATAATTAGTTATTTTATTAGAAATTGGGGTTCTGGGTGAAATTTGTTTTAAAAATTTACCTTATCAACCTTATTTATTTTCATATTCATGTAATTTGAGTATGCTACCACTACATTCTTAATTAAATTTAAACAAACTTTTTTACGGTTAAAACCGTTTCACAACACAACACGATAACTGTATAAGATTATGAATGAGATGGCCCAGGAATTCCTGCCCGAAAGATTTACAAAACCCTAATTTACTACCAACAAAGTTTTTTTACAATTCAGCCCCCCCATCAAAATGGTAATATTCATAACTATTGAATTAACTTTTGTCTTCTACCTTCAGGCCCACCTCCCCTGTATGAATCTGTCTGCTCACGATGACTCTTCAATATTTCCTAAACTGGACACTAGGCCAGCACTAATGCCCTGGATAGGCGTTGATTAAAGTAAGTAACTTGTCTTGAGTGTTTTTATAATTAGTTATTTTATTAGAAATTGGGGTTCTGGGTGAAATTTGTTTAAAAATTTACCTTATCAACCTTATTTATTTTCATATTCATGTAATTTGAGTATGCTACCACTACCTTCTTAATTAAATTTAAACAAACTTTTTAATGGTTAAAACCGTTTCACAACACGATAACTGTATGAGATTATGAATGAGATGGTCCAGGAATACCTGCCCGAAAGATTTACAAAACCCTAATTTATTACCAACAAAGTTTTTTTTTACAATTCAGCCCCCCTTCAAAATTGTAATATTCATAACTATTGAATTAACTTTTGTCTTCTACCTTCAGGCCCACCTCCCCTCTATGAAACTGGCTGCTCACGATGTCCCAACAGGAAAATGAAAAGCCCTGGATAGGCGTTGATTAAAGTAAGTAACTTGTCTCAGAGTTTTTATAATTAGGGGTTTTTTTTATTAAAAAGGTTGTTTCTGGTTTCCCCCAGGAAATTTGTTTCAAAATTTGACCCTCAAAATGAAAAATGTTAACTACCACAATTTAAAGAAATTAATTAGTTGTATGTTTTAAAAATGGCTTTAAAATTATTTGCATTAAAATTTTTAAACTTTATTTTTAACTTAGTATACATTTAGCATCTATACAATTGCCTGCAATTTCAAAAACAAGTATTACTACCATATTGACCCTTGATTATGAAAATGCTGTAAATAGCAAGGGTTTGGAATCAATAATTTCATAAACTAATCAAGAATTAAAATCCTATACTTTTTTTTACCTGTTATCAACTTTTTAAAATGTTTAGATGATTTTTACCAAAAGCTTGTTTTTATATTTTTAGTTTTGTTTTCCAATCCAATTTTTTTCTTATTCTACAAAAATATCAATGATTTATTTTTTATCACTTATTATTTATTGTTTTAAAGAAATAAACATTACTTTAATGGGTAAGAGTGATTTAACTAATCAATAAACTCAAAGATTGATTTCAATTTTTACACAAAAAATATCATGATTTTTTCAGTAATGTATCAAATTATAATCATTGTCTTGATTTATTTAGTAATGTATCAAATGTAACCATATTTATGATTGCAAAAAATAATTATTGATATCAAAATTTGGTAAGTATAGTAAGTGAAAGAAGGATAAAAATTTTAATAACTAATAGTACAATTATTCATTCACCCTTTCAGAATGGGCATCTCACCGATGAGATGGCAGTGAACTTCTTCCCTTGATTAGTTAATTAATTATATTAAAAAATTATTATATCACACAGAAATTATAATATCAATACATTTTTGACCACTTTCAGAATATACAGAACTATTAATTCATTTAAATAAAAAAAAATTAGCTTTACATTAAAAGTGGGTTTTTGTGTTTCCCCAGGATTTTTTTTGAAATTTGACTCTTAAATATTCTAATTTTTAAGCCTCAACTAATGTTTTTTGAATAAATACACTTTTTTTACCAGAAATTAAATATTTCAGGGGAACACATTTAAATATTCCTTGGGATGGGCCCAGGGATTTATGATTCCTTCCTGGAAGAATTAACAAAACCCTGATTTATTTATAAATTTTTTACATTTCTGCACACCGTCTAAATAATAAGGTTTGTAACCATTTAATTAATTTTTGTAGCAGGCCCACCTCCACTGCATTGGGATGGCTTCTGATGTGCCCCCCTGCCTGTCGTCCAGTTCATTTGCTCGAAAAGCCACGGATGGACATTGGATAAAGTAAAGTAAGTAACTTTTGTCATTAGTGTTTGTAAATTATAATTAGCTTTACATTAAAACTGGGTTTCTGTGTTTCCCCAGGATTGTTTTTGAAATTTGACTTAAATATTCTAATTTTTAAGCCTCAACTAATGTTGTTTTTTGAATAAATACACCTTTTTTTTTTTACCAGAAATTAAATATTTCAGGGGAACACATTTAAATATTCCTTGGGATGGGCCCAGGAATTTATGATTCCTTCCTGGAAGAATTAACAAAACCCTGATTTATTTATAAATTTTTTACATTTCTGCACACCGTCTAAATAATAAGGTTTGTAACCATTTAATTAACTTTTGTCGCAGGCCCACCTCCACTGCATTGGGATGGCTTCTGATGTGCCCCCCTGCCTGTCGTCCAGTTCATTTGCTCGAAAAGCCACGGATGGACATTGGATAAAGTAAAGTAAGTAACTTTTGTCATTAGTGTTTGTAAATTATAATTAGCTTTACATTAAAACTGGGTTTCTGTGTTTCCCCAGGATTGTTTTTGAAATTTGACTTAAATATTCTAATTTTTAAGCCTCAACTAATGTTGTTTTTTGAATAAATACACCTTTTTTTTTTTTACCAGAAATTAAATATTTCAGGGGAACACATTTAAATATTCCTTGGGATGGGCCCAGGAATTTATGATTCCTTCCTGGAAGAATTAACAAAACCCTGATTTATTTATAATTTTTTTACATTTCTGCACACCGTCTAAATAATAAGGTTTGTAACCATTTAATTAACTTTTGTCGCAGGCCCACCTCCACTGCATTGGGATGGCTTCTGATGTGCCCCCCTGCCTGTCGTCCAGTTCATTTGCTCGAAAAGCCACGGATGGACATTGGATAAAGTAAAGTAAGTAACTTTTGTCATTAGTGTTTGTAAATTATAATTAGCTTTACATTAAAACTGGGTTTCTGTGTTTCCCCAGGATTGTTTTTGAAATTTGACTTAAATATTCTAATTTTTAAGCCTCAACTAATGTTGTTTTTTGAATAAATACCTTTTTTTTTTTTACCAGAAATTAAATATTTCAGGGGAACACATTTAAATATTCCTTGGGATGGGCCCAGGAATTTATGATTCCTTCCTGGAAGAATTAACAAAACCCTGATTTATTTATAAATTTTTTACATTTCTGCACACCGTCTAAATAATAAGGTTTGTAACCATTTAATTAACTTTTGTCGCAGGCCCACCTCCACTGCATTGGGATGGCTTCTGATGTGCCCCCCTGCCTGTCGTCCAGTTCATTTGCTCGAAAAGCCACGGATGGACATTGGATAAAGTAAAGTAAGTAACTTTTGTCATTAGTGTTTGTAAATTATAATTAGCTTTACATTAAAACTGGGTTTCTGTGTTTCCCCAGGATTGTTTTTGAAATTTGACTTAAATATTCTAATTTTTAAGCCTCAACTAATGTTGTTTTTTGAATAAATACACCTTTTTTTTTACCAGAAATTAAATATTTCAGGGGAACACATTTAAATATTCATTGGGATGGGTCCCCAGGAATTTGATTCCTCCCTGGAAGGATTAACATAACCCTGATTTATTTATAAATTTTTTACTTTTCAGCATAGTGTCTAAATAATAAGGTTTGTAACCATTTAATTAACTTTTGTTGCAGGCCCACCTCCACTGCGGCTTCTGATGTGCCCCCCCCCTGCCTGTCGTCCAGTTCATTTGCTCAAAAAGCCACGGATGGACATTGGATAAAGTAAAGTAGGTAACTTTTGTCACAAGTGTTTGTAAATTATAATTAGCTTTAAATTAAAAAGCAAGGTTGGCACGGTTTAACCCATTTGGTTTTTTATGAAAACACAGAATTTTTTTTTTTAGTTAAACTTTTGGGTTTAAAGTCATTTATTGATTATCTTTTGAACAAAATATATTAAATGCTTCTGACATTAATGCTGTAAAGCTATGCAATTTTTTGAAACAAGGCAATTGAAATTTTCTTAGAAAGACTCCTGTTTTTTTTTTAATAAAAAACCCATTTGGTTTTTTAATTCATTAAGAGCAGATATTTGAATGCATAATAAAAACCAACTGGCTTTTTTAATCAATTAAGCATTGGGTTTTTAAATATGAATTATAAAAAAAGTTGGTTTTTTAACGCGCTAAAAAGACTGACTCCCTTGGGGTTTTTTTTATAAAAAACCCTTTTGTTTTTTTTAATTCATTAAGAACTAGATATTTGAATGCATAATAAAAACCAATTGTTTTTTTAATCAACTAAGTACCAGATTTTTAAATTTCCATTATAAGAACCACTTGGAATGCTCTAAAAAGACTCCCTTGGTTTTTTTTTATAAAAAACCTATTTGGTTTTTTAATTCGTTAAGAACTGGATATTTGAATGCATAATAAAAACCAATTTTTTTTAATCAATTAAGCACCGGATTTTTAAATATAATAATTATAATATGCATTTATATAAAAACCAGTTGGTTTTTTAATGCTCTAAAAAGACTCCCTTGGTTTTTTTTATGGGTTATATATAATTTGAACTTTTTTAACTAAATAAAATTAATTTTAATTAATAAATTAAGTCACTTAGTTAAGAGCTGAATTGATTAACTATTTATATTTAATGCATTCATAAATGAAAACAACCAGAAATATTTGTATTTATGTGTTAAGGAAAAATTTTTGTAAAAAAAACCAGTTTAGACCAAATGAACAAAAAAACCATTCCCCCCCCCCAACCGTGTTAAAAAGAGCATTTCTGTGTTTCCCCAGGAATTTTTTTTTGGAAATTTCACTCCTAAGGTAACCGACTGGGTTAGGAAGCATTTTTTTAAAAATATGAACTAAATAAATAATTGTTTTTTTTTCTGAGAGCTAATATTCTAAAACTGAAAATCCTGCAAAGTGTGTTTATTAAATTTTTTTTTTAATATTTAGAAATTTGAATAAAAATAAGGCCAAAATTTAAACTTCTGCCAACAACTACAGAAAATGTTCTTTTATTAAATACAAATGAACTTTTTGAAGGATTTTAAGCTTAAGACAGAAATGTGTTGGTAACTAAAAAAATCTGGGATTTTGAAATAGAAATGAAGTACTGGTGTTTGAAATTAAATTAGAATTCAATTTAATTAAGTGCATTTTCATTAATCATTTATAGTCATATTTTGTTATTTATTGTTCTATTTCTATTTAAGATCAAATGAGAAGAAAATTGATGAAATATGAAAAGGACCTGCCTGAGATGAAAAAAAAAAAAACAAGATGCAAGATGTTTTGAAATGTTGAAGCTCTAAAAATAAATATTTTTAAATGTTAAACTTTATTCTTTTTTTATTTAAAAAAATAAATTTATTTAAATGGTTGAAAAAAGTTAATAGAATAATAAAAAATTAGAACAACTGCAGGTAATAATGGTAATATACATGCTCTTTTAGAAAAAACTGAAATTAAAACTGAAGATTTAGAAAAGTATTGCTATAGCCAGCACTATAATAGGCTATGTAAAAAATAAAGGCAACTCATGGCAAAAAAGTAATGCTAAAATAATATAAAAATAACAGCATCTGATGCTAGAAAAATAATGCTAGAATAATATACAAATAAACAGCATCTGATGCTAGAAAAATAATACTAGAATAGCAAATATTTTCCAGCAACATAAGCTAGATTTTGCATGCTAGCATAGCATGCGTTTTCTAGCAACACAAGCTAGATTTTGCATGCTAGCATGGCATGCATTTTCTAGCAACACAAGCTACATTTATATGCTAGATTAGCAATCTTTTTCTAGCAACACTTGCTAGGACGGCAAACTTTTTCCAGCCATACATGCTAGAATAGTGGTCATTTTCCAGCAATACATGCTAGATTAGCAATAATTTTCCAGCATCACACACTAGAATGGTGGTAATTTTCTAGCAAAATATGCTAGAATAGCTGTTCTTTTCTAGCAACACATGCTAGAATAGCGGTCATTTCCAGCAACACATGCTAAAACAGTGGTCATTTTCCAGCAACACATGCTAGAATAGTGATAATTTTCTAGCAATACAAGCTGGATTTTTTATGCTAATTAGCATAAAAAGTGGGCCAATACACAGATAACCATGCTAGGTGATTATGCTGGAACTAGCAAACAATTATGCTAGTTTAAGCTATTTTCCTAGCTTAACATAGCATACTATGCTTGTCTAGCAAAGAAATTCTAGCATAAATTTTGACTTTTCTAGCAAACCCATGCTAGAATAGTGATCATTTTCCAGCAACACATGCTGGAATACCAAATATTTTCTAGCAACGCATGCTAGAATAGTGATCATTTTCTAGCAATACAAGCTAGATTTTTTATGCTAGTTAGCATAAAAAGTGGGCCAATACACACATAACCATGCTAGGTGATTATGCTGGAACTAGCAAACAATTATGCTAGTTTAAGCTATTTTTCCTAGCTTAAACATAGCATATTATGCTTGTCTAGCAAAGAAATTCTAGCATAAATTTTGACCTGGGTTGGATATAACTTGCAGGACTTTGTCTTTTAATTTGGGGATAAAATAGTCACGCTTGATTAGTTCTTCTGTCTTAGCGAGGGCGAAATGACCTTTTCTGTGGACTTGTTGGATAATGTCTGTTTGCATGGCTTCAGGAATTACTAGCAGATCGCGCTCTGGGGTGCTCTTGTAAAGAATGTCATTTGTAAGGCGATACTCTGAGGCATTGTTTTGGGCACATAAAATTTTCATGGCCTTGACAAATTCGTCTGTGTCTTGGGCGGTTGCTATTTGCTTAGTTATCTCGCAATGGGTTGTGATAGAAAGGACCGTATAACGGCTTAAGGCATCGACATGAGGTAGTTGTCGACCGGGTCGATGAACAACTTCAAAGTCAAATTCAGCAAGGAGGAGGGACCATCTGGTTACTTTGGGACTAAGATCTTTCTTGTGGAGTGTTTTCGTGAATGCATCACAGTCGGTAACTAATTTAAATCGGGTACCAAGAAGGTAGATGCGGAATTTCTTAACAGCTTCTATAATAGCTAATATTTCAAGCTCGTAGCTAGAATACTTTTCCTGTTGGGGTGTGGTCTTCTTACTCATATAGTGTAATGGGTAGAATTTTCCATCTTCACTCTGTTGGAGGAGGACAGCTCCAAATCCAAAACTACTTGCATCTGTGTGCAACTCTAAGGGATAGTTTTGTTGGAAAATATGTAAAACAGGATTGGACGTAAGCAGGTTCTTCAGGGTCTGGAATGCAGTAATTTGGGCGGGTCCAAAGTCGAATGTAGAATTGGTACGGAGAAGGTCACTTAAAGGTTTGGCTATTTCAGCATACTTGGGAATAAATTTTCGGAAATATCCCGTGAGGCCAAGGAAAGATTGGATATGTTTGGTTGATTTAGGGTCAGGAAAATTTCGTACGGCTGCTGTTTTAAGAGGGGAAGGCTTTATTGTACCGTTTTCGATGACATAACCCAAAAATTCGATCTGGCGCATTAGAAAGTGGCACTTCTTAAGGTTTATCTCCAAACCATACTCCGAAGCTCTCTGCAAAACACGTTTGAGCTTTTGGAGGCCCTCTACGTCGTTGGTGGAAGGGATGATCAAGTCATCGAGGTACAATATCAGGGTGTTGTTGGCTAACAAATCTTTGAAAATGCTGTTGATGTAGCGCATGAATATGGTAGGACTGGTGGAGAGACCAAACGGGGCCTTCAGGAATTCGAACTGTCCGTCGGATGTTACAAAAGATGTAAATTTCGTACTTGATGGATCCACTGGCACGTGAAAAAATCCATTTTTCAAGTCGAGGGATGAAAATACTTTAGCGTTCTCAAGTTTGTCAATGACATCATCAATAAGGGGAAGAGGATACCGATCTCTGATTATTTTCTTGTTAAGTTGTCGAAAGTCTACACATAAACGTGGTTGGCCATTTTTCTTTCGGCAAAGTACTACTGGGGCAGAATATTCTGAAGAACTAGGTTGGATTATACCTTGTTGAAGCCATTCATTAACTTGGGACTGGACAACTTTTTGCTCAACAAGGGGAAGTCGTCTGGGACGTTGACACACTGGGATATCATCACTAAGTATAATTTTTAAAGATACTTCAGGGGATTTTGTAGCGTTAGGGGAGTAATTGTGAAGAAGTTCAGACAACTCATATTTAACAGTAGGATTCAAAATATGAGACAAATCAACTAGCTCTGGTACACTGAAATTTGCAATATTACACAAAAAACAATCATCTTCAGGAGTACTACTCTTAATATGTTTAATGTCAACCGGTTTATCAGAGCAATTATTGGAAGACACCTTTTCATGGCAAATACGTACTGTACTGACCTGGATTGTTGGCTCTGAACATTTCTCTATTTTAATAGTACCATCACAAAATGAAAAAACTACTTTTTGCAACACATCCATTCCTAACACAAAATTATTACTGACACTTTCAAGCACATAAATACTAGCGGGAATATTAAAACCATCAATAGAAATAACACTGTTAAAGTAGCCTAATGGAGTAATCTTATCTCCACTAATACCAACAAAATTAATATCATCTTTACTTAATGCAGGAGAACCAAGTTTGAAGTATAAATTCTTGTCAAGCATAGTAGCCTCACTACCTGTGTCTATTTGGGCTTGTTCAGTGATGTTTAAAATTTGAACATCTTTCATTATTTTTCTCTGACAAGGTTGTACAAAACTTTGGTGAACAGCAAGAGATTCAGGACAATTTTTGGCTAGATGATTGGCAAATTTATTGCATTTAAAACACTTGATCCCTTTTTGTTTTTCAGGACAATTATATCCTTTATGACCACTTGATCCACAGTTGAAACAAATCTCAGGGGTGGGGTGGAATTTCTGGGGTGTTGGTGGGTAATGTCTCTCTGGCTTCCGAAACGGGCGGAAATTATCTGGACTGGGTCTGGAGGATCTCAACTGGGGAGGTTGGGAATTAGTGTTTCTCCTCATGGTGGAACAAATTTTATCAAAAACTTTCAACTTATCCTTAAATTCCTGTATGGTTTTAGAACCATAAAGAACGATTTTCTGGTTGAAAGGATCATATATACCATTGATGACATAATCGAACAAGGATTGCATGTCGATTTGTCCCCTACTTGCGATTTCACGCATATGAATAAAGTAGGTCGAAACTGTTTCATCCTTTCTCATCTTTCTCTGGCGCAAAAGATGGTGTAATTCGGCACCATTAATTTTACAGCCGAATTCCTCAATCAAATTCTCTTTAAGCTGATCCCAAGAGGATAATCCTCGAAGACTTTGAGCGAAAATCTTTGCGTCCTGCTGTAATGTCTGTTTGGCAAACAGAAGACATTGCAGTTCGTCAAGGCCGTAAAGCGCAAAAATTTCCTCCAGATTCTGAATGAATCTCTCAACTGGGTAGTTATCAGTGCCGCAAAACGGGCGTACTGTTCTCTTCAAATCGTCTATGGAAAACGATAAACGCGCGTGCGGGGGAGAATTTGGCCTATGTGGCTGCCCTGGCACTGTGCCAAAATTTTCGGATAAGTGCAAATCGCTGAGCTCTGATTGACACCTCAGGTCAAGGTCTTCCTCTGTAGCCTTTGGTTTCGGTTCTGATTTGGTAGGAGAAAGTACATCATCTTCACTCTCAGACTCTGCGGAACTAGATTTGTTATCGAAAAGGGAAAGATCTTGAAGGGAATTGAGAATGGATTGAATCATAATTTCGTTTTCGCCGTCAGGCTCTAGATGTAGCAGATTTATTACAGAAATAATATCAGGAGTAGTTAACTTTGTGAGGAGAGATTTCTTTAGGGCATCAATATCGAAAGTGGGGGGAAAGCCGGAAAATTTTCTAAGTCTCTTGCGACTGTCTCGATCATAGGGAATATCTTCAAAACAAATGGCGTGCAGTAATTTCAGGTGGGCAGTTTTACCGGTTTTGAGGCTATTTCTAAGGTAAGGTACATCATCAAGAGTAATTTTTGACATGATGAAAATGGACTCACCCCTAATGTAGAATCAGATAGACGAAAAGAACGATGCACACGGGAGCAGTAATCCAAGGGGGAATATGTTGACGATCACTGGAGTGTCACGGAATGCTGTGACGATGGCGATGAACTCGAAGGTGGTGTTGGTTGTTTGCGATGCGATTCACTCGGACTGGACGGGGCTCTCTCTGAAGTGGACTCAGGCACTCGGAAGGGGTCTGGGACATCTGGACGAGGAAGTGGACGCGTCGTGGGGACTCTTTACTCTCGGCACTCTCGGTTGTGTCTCCGAAGGATCTCGGGCTCCTCACGGCCAGGACTCAGATGACTCGTGGTGATGGGGTCAGACGCGGCGCGGACATCGTGTCAGATTCGCGGACGGAAGCGGGTTGGCAGGTCGCATGTGAGAGCCAGGTTTCCCACAGGAATAGTTCGATGAAGTCAGTTGCAAGACAAGGCGGGGTGGGTTGTAGGCATTGAGAGTTCGTGTGTTCTGACACCACTTTGTAGTGTGGAAGCCAGTGATTGCAAAGGGATTGGGATTAAGTTAATTTAATTATTGGTTTAGACTAGAATTACATAAGACATTACATTAGACAAAACAGAAAGGGGGGGACGATCACAAACAAAGAAGTTAAGTTTCACAAAGAAATGCGAGCGCTCTCGCTCGTCTCCTCTCTCTCTCTTCTATGGAAGCTCTGCCAGCTCATAGGCAAGGGCGTGGTTATTGCCGTTCTCAACCAAGGTCCAAGGACATCCTTTGTTGGAGCTCGGCACGTGTGGTGAGAGGAGTTGAGTGGTAGGGATCCTGCTCCCCACAATTATATATATTTTTTTGACTGATGAATATTTTAAAACTGTTATCAGAATCAAAAACTGGCATGAAAAAACACTCGGAAATGAAATCCACATCTAATTTTTTTTCATCTCTATGAAAAAATCACTCATTCTCAATCAATATTGTACCTACTATAACAATTATAAAATGCTGCCAAACATCGGACAATATCCTTCCTACGACTTTGAATTGACTTGTGATCTCGTTTTTCTGATATCGGTTAAGCAACACCATACAATGTCGATCGAAATCACCATGGCGATATTCATTTCACGACATTGTCCATTATTAATTAAAATCAGTTCACTGATATTATTTTAGTAATTTTACCAAAAAATGGGTAAAAAGGTCCAAATTGACATTTACACTTATTTTTCATACAAATAAGGTTATAAAAGAAGTTTTCTCCCTATAATGAAATCTCCCTCTCTTCTAAAAAATTACGCAATATCGATCAAAGTTGTCAGATATCGTGATTCCGATGTCCGATATTCTACGTGTAGGCTTAGCGCACCACGAGGGGTTCGTTCCCACCAAACATGTGCTTCTTCAAACATTTAACGCCTTAAACTCCTTTTTATCGGAGAGAAACGGAGACTCACTAAAAAGATTAAAAGAGTTCTTCAAGAATATGGTTATTACTAAGCTCTCCAACGATTATTTTGGGAGAAATGTACCATCTTGTCTTTGAAAACCATACAGTGAATTTATTGCACAATTTTTACACCACCTCTTAGTTAAACCTGCTGTTAGAAACCGCCTTTTAAATGCTTTCAGAAAATATGAACCACTCAGCTATCCTTACAATAAATCCGGAGGTATTCAGCGTATAAGTCAGAACGTGTAGGCTTAACGTACCACGAGGCGCATATTTACCAGGTTCCTACCTTTCCATGCTATGAAATTAGCTTGAACAGCTAATAAGCATTGAATGCTTGTACCTAGCATGTCATGCTATTGCTGAGACATAGCATCCCAAGCTAGCTACATAGCATCCCTAGCTGGCAAGCATAAAAAAGCATAAAATAGCACATCAAGATACCTAACTCTCCATGCTATGAAAATAGCATAAACAGCTACAAAGCATCGGATGCTTGTCCATAGCATGTGGTGCTATTGCTGAGACATAGCATCCCAAGCTAGCTACATAGCATCCCTAGCTGGCAAGCATAAAAAAGCATAAAATAGCCCATCATGGTACCCAGCTCTCCATGCTATGAAAGTAGCATAAACAGCTACAAAGCATCGGATGCTTGTCCATAGCATGTGATGCTATTGCTGAGACATAGCATCCCAAGCTAGCTACATAGCATCCCAAGCTGGCAAGCATAAAAAAGCATAAAATAGCACATCAAGGTACCTAGCTCTCCGTGCTATGAAAGTAGCTTGAACTGCTTAAAAGCATCGGATGCTTGCCCATAGCATGTGATGCTATTGCTGAGACATAGCATCCCAAGCTAGCTGGATAGCATCCCAAGCTGGCAAGCATAAAAAAGCATAAAATAGCACATCAAGGTACCTAGCTCTCCGTGCTATGAAAGTAGCTTGAACTGCTTAAAAGCAACGGATGCTTGTTCATAGCATGTGATGCTATGGCTGAGCCATAGCATCCCAAGCTAGGAACATAGCATCCCAAGCTGGCAAGCATAAAAAAAGCATAAAATAGCACATCAAGGTACCTAGCTCTCCATGCTGTGAAAGTATCTTGAACTGCTTAAAAGCATCGGATGCTTGTGTATAAGCAAGCCATGCTATGATATGTATGCTGGTTAAGATAGCATCCCATGCTGGCAAGCATAAACAAGCATACGCTAGCATAAAAAACTAGCATACCTAGCAAAAACTAGCAAAAACCAGCATACTTTCTTTGCTTGCACCAGCATAAATTTTGACCTGGGCAAAGGCCAAAACTCCAACTCTCCCCTCCACGAACAAAACAACATACCACACTAAAAGATCCTCTACAATCAATTCAACAACTTCCCCCCAAAGCAAAGCATAACCCCCCAAAACTAAACCAAAAACCATACCTCAAACCAAACTACCGCACCGACACCGGACGAAAACCAGCTAGCCTCCTGTAATCTAATCGTGGGCGCTCTCGCCTGGACCTCCTAGGTCCCGGACAGGGACAGCGGTCCGCAAAGGAACTCTGCTCAGGCTCATCTCCAGAATCCGAAGGCCCCTCTCCAGGCTCCTCAATAGGCTGCAAGGCATCCAGGTAGTCGGGCAGGTCCCTCTCCTCGGATGAAGTGCTGGGAGTAACCGCCGGGTTCTGCTCATCGGACTCCTCCAGAGGGGCGAGGGGATCATCCACCGGAGAGTCTCGACCTGAAAAAGTCTTCAAATCTACCACGTTATGAGACCCAATCATGGCGCCCGTGTCGACCTCCTGCAGTTCGTAAAACAAAGGGGAAAACTTGACAATAATACGGCAGGGGCCTCTCCACCGGGGCATGAACATTGAAATCCTGTGATGATCTGCACTGGACATAGGCCGGAGCCTTAGCCAAACTAGATCCCCGACATCAAACTCAAGGTCTTCACGGTGCTTATCGTAGTTGCGCCTCTGCCTCTCCTGTGCCAATTTAACCTTTGAGCTCACTAGGTCCGCCAACACGCCATTGGACAACCAAACCGTGAAAAGACGTCGCGGACCAAACACCTGGCTATTGCCGTGGCAGTGGCGCGGCGGAGAGGAAACAGTTCAACCCATTTGGAATAGTAATCCACTAAAACTAAACAAAATTGATTTCCCCTAACAGAAACCGGCAAAGGCCCCATTAAATCAATTCCCATTATCTCACCAGGCGCGGTCACCTCCGTGGACTTAAGTAAACCCTGTTTCCTTCGCTGACTAATCTTGAACTTTTGACATACTTGACAAGAGGCAACAAACTTCTTAATATCCCCTTTCTGTCCAGGCCAGTAGGTTCTTTGACGGCACTTCTTATAGGTGTTCTTAAAACCCAAGTGCCCCGCAGATGGAGGATCATGGAACTCGGTGATCACTGGCTGAACTAGACTTCCCGGGATGGCAGTTCTCCATGCCTCCGTCTTTCGACTCTGGAACTCCAGCAGCTCCTCCTGCAGTCTGTATCGTGCAGAACGTCCGATGACCATGGAAGCCATAGCCGGATCCAAGGGAAGGGCACCAGTCTCGAGATAGACCACCATCTTTTGATACCAGGGGTCAAGTTTCTGATGTTTGATGATATCCTCCAAGCTCACACACTGGGCCACTAACACCATAGCGTCTGGGACCGCGGTCTTCTCCGGGGGTCCAACGGGATTCCGCGACAGAGCATCTGCGGTCACCATTTGGGTTCCCTTCCTAGGAGCTATCTGGAAATTATACTCCTGTAGCTGGATGGCCCACCGAGCCAGTCGACCCTTTAACTCTCTCTTGGTCTGCAGCCAAGCCAAAGCCGCATGATCGGTGTAAACCCGGAAGGGACGGGAAAGGTCAATTCTATGTCTGTCGCAAGCCCAGACTAGAGCAAGGCACTCCTTCTCAGTTACCGAGTAGTTCTTCTCCGGGGGTCTGAGTGCACGGCTGACATAAGCCAAAACCTCATAGGACCCGTCAGACTTCCTCTGACCCAGCTCGGCTCCCAAACCCGTGTCCGAGGCATCCGTGTACAGTTCTAAGGAAGCGGTCTCATCGGGCAACCCAAGGACTGGTGCCTGTGTCATCAGCTCCTTCAACTGAGCAAAGGCTCGCTGTTCATTCGGCCCCCAGAGCCATCGCTGCTTCTTTTTGGTCAAGGCGTACAGCGGCCCCGCAACGTCCGAAAAGTGAGGAATGAAAGCCTTGTGCCACGAACACAGGCCCAAAAATTGGCGGATGTGCTGAGCCCTTTGGGGCGCTGGAAAGTCAAGCACAGCCTGAGTTTTACTGGCCTGCGGACGTATCCCTTCTCCCGAGATATGGTACCCCAGGAAATTGAGCTCCCGTTGGAAAAAATGGCACTTCTCAGGTTTTAAAGTCAACCCTGCCCGATGTAACAGACCCAAAACCTCCCGTACATCCTCGTGGTGCTTCTCAAGGCTGGGGGAGTAGATTACGATGTCGTCCAAGTAGCATTCACAGGTTTTCCCCAAGACAGGACGTAGGATGCGATTTATCATCCGTTGGAAACTGCTCGGAGCATTCCGCAGACCAAAGGGCATGACGCGAAACTGATACAAGCCTTCAGGGGTGATAAAGGCAGTTTTTGGTCTATGCTCAGGAGCTATCTTCACTTGCCAATAGCCCGACTGGAGATCCAAAGAGGACCAAACCACGGCACAACCGACATTCCGGAGAACAACTGGGATTAACGGCAACGGGTACCTGTCCTCCCGGGTGACATTATTCAGGAGCCTGTAGTCTACACAGAAACGGGAACTTCCGTCCTTCTTAGGCACTAGTACCACAGGAGCCGCCCAGGGCGAGTCCGAGGGCTCAATTATTCCTGAATCCAACATTTCCCGCACTTGTCTCCTCACAACCTCGGCCTTATCTCGGGACAGAGGGTAGGGTGCCTGTAAATGGGAGCTGCATCCCCAGTCTCTATTCGATGCTCGGTCTCTGAGACCATCCCGGGACGAGCACAGAACAGCTCGGGAAACTCCCTAAAGACCTCTAATAAGCGGTCCCCCTGATCTCCTGCTTTCTCAGCCAACTCGAACATCTTTCCTTCCTCAATCTCTCCCCGTCTAACCGGAGTACAGGCAGAAACTTATCTTCTACTGAAGTCGATTTTCGCCTCCCATGCCGTGAGGGCATCGATTCCCAGCAGCATCGGTACAGGCAAACCAGGAACTATCAAAAACTCGTGTTCCTTCCCAATACTTTTCCACTCTAGGACACCGCTCAGGGCACCCTGAGTAGGGGTGGCCTCCCCGGCAATATTACATAGGGCCAATTTACTGCCCCTAAAGGTCACTAACTCCGAAGGTCCTAGGCGACGGGCACAGGTCTGGCTAATCAAGGACCGGTCAGCACCAGTGTCTATTCGTGCCCTAAGGGACAATCCTCCAAACTCCACTGTCGGCACAAGAAATTCAAGAGAAGCCGAAAGAGGGGAACCACTACTCCCGAGAACCATTTCCCCTATCCTGGCCCCCGGTAGGCGTTTCCCTGCCTACAGAGCCGGGCAGCGTCAAAACAGAGTGACTGCCTGCCGGGCACCGCTTTGGCTTTGGATTTTTTATAGTAGCCAAACTCGCGCTTTCTCGCGAATCAACGATAATATACGAGAACTGCAGTATTTGTTTATTTTTTAAATGGCGGCATAACGAAGCGATGCTGATGCGGGTGGATTGAATTGATATTATGTAAATAAAGTTAACTTAATGTTCATATTGATTTCTTTTTCTTTTTTACACTAGTTGTTTTGTATTTTAATCAAATTCAAATATTTAAAACTGTGTTGTTGCTTGTTTTGGTTTTACCAATTGATGTGATGATGTGACTACGATGTATTGATTGAATGTTTTAATTTTAATACATGTTAGTTAGTTAATAATACTCTAACTCTAATTAAGATTATGTCAATAAGGTATTATGTTTTTTATTTGTTTAACTTGTAAACTTAAAGCAAAAATAGATTGCCCATTTTGAAATAGAAAGGCTATAACGAAACGAAAGTTAATACTTGTTGACTTGATATATATAACGTAATGTAGGACATCGTCGCTCTGATTAAAAATTTTCGTGTGCCAAATTATGTTATCCACATTCGACTTTTTATTTTGAATTCGGATCACACACAGATTAATGTGATGTATAATAACTCGAATCACCGATTTAAAAAAAGATTACTTTAACGTGTATACTAATAGAGAAAGTGAGAAATATTTCTACGCTGTGAAAAGTGTAGAATTTCACATGTAGTAATTTGTAATCACAGCGACAATTTAAAAATAAGGAAATATATATTATAGGTACTCTATAAAGAGTAAAAGTTTGTTTTTTTTCTCTATATAGTAATACAAAGGTCTAGGCTTAAAGGGTATGTTTATGACACAAAATAAATAGAAATGGACCTTGAATGTGTCAGAAAATAGTTGGTTGACAAAAAGTTCCTTGATTACTTGTAAAGAGAGAGATTTAATACCCAAATTTTACTGATTTTTAGTAAGCCCCCATTTTATCTTTGATTTTCTACTTTTTGAAGTTTTGACTTATTTTTCTTTGAAAGTAAACAAGGTTGAAAATATAAAAGCTGAATCTCAAAAACAATGTAAACAAGCTTTTAAAAAAGGAATACATGATAATAAAATTAAGTATAAATAGGCAATCTTCTAACAAATATAGCAGCATTACTATTTTACAGTAGTCTGCACTGCACCTTCTTATCTGATAAAGGTTTATATATTTTGTTTGTTGGGGTTTTTTTTACAAAAAAAAAGGTTTCTTATCTTTTCTACCCCCATGTTATAGGGCAACTGTGGAAAGTTAGGGGACTAATGGGATAAGCAATATAATAAAACTTAATAAAAGGAGTATGAAAATAATTATATCAATAATATTAAAACTAAGAAATCATTTTGCATTTTAATTCATACTACTAATTTTAACAAAGAATAAAACAATTTTTTTATAAAATTACTTTTTAGGAAGAATCTTTTTAAAATGTAACATGTTTAAATATATTTTTACTTTATTTATAATTTGAGATATCAGATTTATCTGAAAAGAAAAGGTAAGCAATCTGCCACCACTATTAAGTAGTTGTAAGACTTAATAGCATGATCATTATGATGTAATCAAATAAACATAGAAGAAAATATATCCTGTGCTGTTTCTCCATCTTTTATTCATAACTTGTAGAGTGAGTACTTAGATTATAGATTAATCCATTCTGGATTATAACTGTAAAAAAGTAGCAGTATTATTTTCTAAAAACATTTAAGTTTATGCTTTTAAGTACTAAGTAAATATTTTTCAATTATATTATTTGTAAATCAAGGATGTAATAAACTCAAAAACAGATAGTTTGTAATTTTACAGTCAAATAAGCCTAAATTAGGTATGCTTTTGTGTGTTAAGCATTTAAAAAATAGTACAGAATGCTGAAGGAGTTGTGAGATAGCTTTAGTAGGGAATAATAGGGCATAAATATACTAAATGTTAAACTGCCTGAACCACAAATAATTGGTATGAGTCGAACCCAGTCCTATTTATCATTCAATTTCGACTTAAATACCTTCAAGGTTCGTAAATAATATATTTTCCTGAAAATCCTATAATACCATATTCATTAGCAATAATAGTTTTTTTTAAAATTCATAAGTAAAGAGGATAAATTTCTCTTAACGAAATTACAAATAACCGATTGTTACTTAATAAGAAATAACCCCATTCTAAACGTAGGGGAGAATGTGAAAAATTTATTTTTTTCCATATTAGAAATATTTTAGTAAATATTTATACATCACTGAATTCAGGTCTAGCAAACTTTTGCAGCATGAAATATCATGAAAGTTTTTTTACTGAGCAAAAAAAAAAAAGAACAATTTTGTTTTCAATAAGACATAAAAAGTATTAAATTTGGTGATGGATTTTATTTTGCAAGTTTTTAAGAACATTTTAATTTAATTTAAAGACAGTTTTAGGTACTACAAATATTGGAGAATACTAGTTGGAAAATATTCCAGTCTAGAATTATAAATTTTCACATTGTGTGGACTAATAGGACAACTTAATGTGGCTGAATATTTCTTTAAAATAATTAATTAATATAATTTTCAATAGGTATCCTATAAAAGAAATTTTACATTCTTAATTCTACTGCATGTCCCAATAGATCTCATATGTGGGGCTATTGGTAAAATAGTATAAAATTACATATAAGTTGACATAACACAAAGATGAACAATGTTTATTAATTTCCAGAAAAATCTTAATTAACTAAAAAGTAATATACAGGGTGTTTCAAAAGTCCGTTTCACGGCTTTTATTTGGAACCAACGTCTCCTAGGGTCATGGAAGTAAGGTCTACCCCTAGGTAAGTGACTGTGGAGAATCCATTCAGATGACTTACAGCGGCCCTAGCGGCAATATAAAAAAGTTTAAAAAATTAATTAAAAAACTAAAGTAGATAGAACGAAACTTTCATTACAAATATTGTTGGAAAAATCATAAAGAACACACAGAAAAAAAATTCATGAAAATATCTGAAATATTCGAGGAGATATCATAGAGGAAGATATAGTCCAGTAACCAGGTAGTTTTTTCGGGAAAAAAATCCGGAAGTTTTTTTCTCAACGGTTTTATATGTTTTCGAGGGTACTGAATCCGAATCTGGACTTAGCATACAAAATTTCAAATGGCATTTTGGTGAAAATTCGAAAAAACCTAAAAATATCACCCCGTTTTCTGCTTGTAAAAGGGAAAGTATGGGTTTCTCGTGAAAACGTTTATTATAGAAAATAAAGAAGATAAAACAATCTACAAAATTGTCAATTACAACTTTTTTGTCAGACCAATAGTTTAGCCTTTAAAGCACACTAAAAATCTGGTAATATTCACCCCCTGAGGCGAAAAATTCAAAATATATACTGTGAAAAAAAGTCACATTTTGATGTAAATAAATAGGAAACACTATACTTTAAAAATTTCTTGTATGATTTAATCTTAATTTTTATCCAAATCCAAATTATTATTAATTAAATTAATTATTCTTCAGTAATTTCCCCCAGAAACGCAGGTTCGCGTCATCTTCCACTGAAGTCTTTTGTGAAGTATTAACAACTTTACCCCGATCTTTGCTCCGCTCCCTCCCCTTTTCAAAAAAATGATTTAAGGCACGTTATTTATAGAAATTAAATTCTCTTTCACATGGTGTAAAATTTTTGTTGATAAAGTGAATACTTTTCATTTTGTAAAAGGTAGAAGAGCGCGTTTTCAATTTTTTTTTGCGGAAAGGCCAAAAAATGGCTGTTTTTCAGCGCGCTTTAAAGGCTAAACTATTGGTCTTACAAAAAAGTTGTAATTGATAATTTTGTAGATTGTTTTATCTTCTTTATTTTCTATAATAAACGTTTTCACGAGAAACCCATACTTTCCCTTCTACAAGCAGAAAATCAGAAACGGGGTGGTATTTTTAGGTTTTTTCGAATTTTCACCAAAATGCCATTTGAAATTTTGTATGCAAAGTCCAGATACGGATTCAGCAGTTCAGCACCCTCGAAAACATATAAAACCGTTGAGAAAAAAAACTTCCGGATTTTTTTCCCGAAAAAACTACCTGGTTACTGGACTATATCTCCTCGAATATTTCAGATATTTTCATTAATTTTTTTTCTGTGTGTTCTTTATGATTTTTCCAACAATATTTGTATTGAAAGTTTCGTTCTATCTACTATAGTTTTTTAATTAATTTTTTAAACTTTTTTATTTCGCCGCTAGGGCCGCTTAAGTCATCTCAATGGATTCTCCACAGTCACTTACCTAGGGGTAGACCTTACTTCCATGACCCTAGGAGACGTTGGTTCCAAATAAAAGCCGTGAAACGGACTTTTGAAACACCCTGTATATTAAATTTATATAAAAAAATATGTTAACGCATTTAGTACCCTTATTTAAAAAAATTTCCTATTAGCCCACACTTCCCCCTATTTATTTAAAAATTAAACTTAAATCATGAAATATACTACTAGTTACAAATAAAATACTAGTATACCTAATATATAAAAATAATAACATTTTTATAAAAATAAAAGTTCTTGCAGTCCATGTTCTGCCTTTACAAAAAGCAGTTTATTAAAAAAAATCTGCGATAAAAAACAATAGACAAAATATCAAAGCAAAGGCGTTTCCATGGAGACAGGGTTGCAACAGTTGCAAAGCGAAGTAATGCCAAAAAATGAAGCACATCCTTTTCTACTGATTTGGCAAGCTTGGCGTTGCTGGTGCCCGGCAGGCAGTCACTTTGTTTTAACGCAGCCGGGCAATGTGGCCCAGGCCACCACATTGGTAACAATGCACTCCAGCCCTACCAAACCCACGCCTTTCAATATGCTCGGGCTCGGCAACCGGTTGCTGCACATCTGGAGCATTCAAAAGGGGTGCATCTGCTGGACCACCCTGAGGCCTACTGCTGCGCATGGGAGCAGGTGGCGAAAAACGTCGTACCTGGATCATAACCTCCCTTACTGATCTAAAATTTACCAGACTCAGGGGAAGACGTTGCGCATCTGGTAATCGCTCTACTAACGCCTGAGCCACTTCAGACTCCGAGGCATCTGGTCTCCACTCGAGATATAAATCCCGGAACCTCCACGTGAAATCCTCAAAATCCTCCCCGATTTTGAATTCGATCTGGAGGAGACGCTGGGCACCACACAAGGGGGAACCAGAGTTAAGGTACTGTTCCCGCAGCCACGCCCTGAAGCTGAACCACGAAAGCTCCTCCGGTCTAAATGCCATGAATTCAAACCACCTCGCCGCATTCCCGGAAAGGCTCTCAACCGCCAGCCGTACCGTGGCCCTGTCACTCAAGGTCGATAAAGCAGCTTCCACGTCCACTCGACGGACAAACTCATCAACTGATTCTCCAGGAGTACCACTAAAATTTAAACCTGATCTTTGCCGCACGGGGTGACCGGGATCAATGAGACGATTGGGGCGTACAGACTTATCCTCCCAAAGAGTGATCAAAAAGAAAATCAAAAGGATCAAAATAGCACACAACAACCCACAGACAACCAACTCAAACATCCTAGCAGCCAAGAAAACCAAGTTTAAAAACTACGAAATCAAAACATTCCTAAAAGGTGCCGATCGTGACTGGCTCGCCAGAAATCCGTCATGTGACGTGACAGATAAAATCACACTGGTTAAAAGATAAAAACCCTTTATTAAAATCTTAAAACATATTAAAACCAACGATAACTGTACCTACCAAGGTCAAAATTTATGCTGGAAATAGCAAAGAAATATGCTAGTTTTTGCTATGTATGCTAGATGGTTATGCTAGGTTATGCTTTTTCATGCTTGCAAGCATGGGATGCTATGTAGAGCTAGGTAGCTTGATGTGCTATTATATGCTTTTTTATGCTTGCCAGCATGTGATGCTATGTAGCTAGCTTACGAAAAAATAGCATGACATGCTAGGTAACAAGTATCCAATGCTTTTTAGCAAACCAAGCTATCTTCATAGCATGGAGAGCTAGGTGGCTTGATGTGCTATGTTATGCTTTTTTATGCTTGCCAGCATAATATGCTATGTAGCTAGCGTACACAAATATAGCATGACATGCTTGGTAACAAGCACCCAATGCTTTTTAGCAGCTCAAGCTATCTTCATAGCTTGCAAAGCTAGGTGCCTTGATGTGCTAATTTTTACTTTCTTATGCTTGCTAGCATGGGATGCTATGTAGCTAGCTTACGCAAAAATGTAGGCTGGGGGTCACAAAATTGTCCGGGGTTTCATAAATTTAAGATTTGTGTGACATTTTTATTAAAAAATTCTGACCAAGATGTTTGAAATTGCATTTTTTTTTTCTTTTAAGACTTAATTTGATCATAAAATTCCCATAAAAGTAAGTCAAACAAGCATTTTTTGAAAAAAGTTATGTCAAATAAAAAGTACAAAAATAAAATACTTTAATATTTCTGCTCGATGTTTTTAGTTTGAATGTTTTTTACTTAGTTTTTCATCTTTGATGAATCGATATGGTACTTCATAAGTAATTTCAAAAATATGTCCTGGGTTGGACCCAAGAAAATATGGAAAGCCCATGTACAAGCTACTTTCATAGCATTGGAGATGTACCTGCGCAGCGTTTTGAAAATTTATTTTTAAAATTTCATCAAGTCCTTTTTGAGCCACTATACTTTTTTCACTTCATACTATATATCATACTATATCATTATTTATCATATCATACTTTTATCTTGAAGATCTTTTCAGTCGAGTATAATTTTATTTTATATTTTGAGCCACAGCGCAAAATAGGATTTATTGGATTTCTCTTTTGTAACTATAGCAACACAAGGTTATTTATTACATTAGAGTAGTTTTAGGTCCTTATTTCAAGGAAGTTAAATGTTTGATATACTTAATTTAGAAAGTTACCATCGCTTAATTTTAGCTGTTCAAGCTCATTTCATAGCATGGAGAGCCAGGTACCTTGAAGTGCTACTTTATGCTATTTGTTTGCTTGTCAGCATGAGATGCTATCTAGCTAGCTTAGCAGCGATAGCATGACACGCTATGTACAAGCTTCCAATGCTTTTTAGCTGTTCAAGCTTGCTTCATAGCATGGAGAGCAAGGTACCTTGATGTGCTACTTTATGCTATTTGTTTGCTTGTCAGCATGAGATGCTATCTAGCTAGCTTACACAGCGATAGCTTGACTTGCTTTGTACAAGCATTCAATGCTTTTTTTAGCTGTACAAGTTCTTTGATGCTATTTGTTTGCTTGCCAACATGTCATGAACATGCTGTTGGTTGGTGTCGAGACATGGGTATGTATTTCTTATATAGGACGGAAGGTCCCATATATAGCTTCGGCGATCTGGAGTCAACATGCTGTGTAGCTAGCCTAAACACACGGTTCGTACGCCTCCTGAAAAACTCCTAAAATTTGCTTTAATTTACTAAGGGCCCTTAAAACTCCTGGAAATTTTTCCTCCAGAATTTTTCTTTAAACTTCTGAAATTTATCTATCCAAGGGCAAAAGGAAGTTTAAATAACAATATGGTGAAAGTCATTGTTTTTTAAATCAGTAAAATACTGTTGAAAGATAAAATTCAAACCTTTTTTGCACTTCTATGTTCAATAATTCATTTTCATTTTGCTCGTGATATTTGAAGTAGTAAGGTTAATAATTGTTCACGTTACCTCCCAATTTTTTTTGTAATTTACTCCTTAAAGACTCCTGAATTTCATTCTGTTAGAGTATAAACCCTGTATACAGCAATAGAATGACAAAAGGCTTTTATTTTCATATCATGGGAAGGAAAGTACCTTGATGTGCAATGTTTTTTTACGCTGGCCAGCAATACACGCTGGGTCCCAGTAAGAAATTGTAATTTGCATTGAAAGGTATAGGAAACTCCAACTAAGCTGCTTTCATAGCATATTACACATAGTGTGACTTTTGAAGGTTCTGAGCTTTCAAAGCTACTTAGTGCTTTTTGGTATATACTTAAATCAGACTTTAATTTTATAGTATTCTTAATGTTTATTCATTATGAACAATTTGCATTGAAAATACAAAATTTATAATTACTTTGATGTATTTTTGAGTTCAAAACTGAATTACTTATTACTGAGATACCAAAAGCAAAAACATTAAGAAAAGTATTAACTGGAAATAAACCAAGTAAACGATGTTACTTACTAAATGGTGTCCCAGAAAAATGTCCCTCCAGATTCTTACATGCTTTATTGATTTTCCACCCAGAAAGTATATATGTTACGGGCAATGTGATTAAGGCTTTTATAAGGGCATTATTAATATAATGCCCGAAGTGGAGGCGGGCAAAGTGATAAATTCCACTGAATTTATCACATTGCCCGTAACATATATAGAGTGAGATTTTACCCATATATGACACATAGGTGTCTCAGTAATTTCTTCTTTTCATTTTTTTGTTAAATATCTTGTGATTAAATAGATAAATTTTAAAAAAATTTGCAAATATAACAGCGACAATGACTTAATTTTAAGAGTTTTCCATAATATAATAATAGTTATAATTAAGAACATAACACACATAAATTAATACAACTTTCATTTTATAATCCAATATTGGCAAGAAATATTCTTGTGTTTACATGCATGATTTTCTGTAGAACATTCATAAAATACATAAATTGCATAGCATTTAAAATTTAAACAAATTGGGAAAAATTTATAAGGCAATTTTCAAAACCTTCAAATATTTTTGAAGTTAAAAGAAGTTGAAGAATAAAAGTGTTTTTTGACAACCTAAATTTATTTCAAGCACCAGGGATTTAAGTTTGGCATAAGATTGGTTGCTTCAAGATTCCTCAATAGAAGAGCAGATGGAAACATACTGGGCAAAAATGAAATCAAAACTGCAAATGAAGTTTTGGGAAAACAACCCAAGAACTAGCACGGAATGGATTTCAGTAAGCACTCAACCTCATAAAAGAACAAAAGAAAATTAGTAACATAAAATCAATAGCACTAACTCTGAAAGACTTCTAAAGAAATATTTGATGGAATACCATATAAAAAAAGCAGTAATTTAAAGTCACAGCTTTGATAAGAGTAATATATTTGATTAAAAATATTAAAATGTAAGGTGCAGCAGATTTAGCGTTACCCAGACTGCACCACACGGAGGCCTGCTGCATTACAGTCCATAGAAATGGGGGAAATATGTTTTTCTCCCCGGGAAAAAAACAGGGTTGGCCAATATATATCTAAATTGATTGATTGATATATATCACGATATTTATAGGCTGATATATATCATATTTATCCTAAAACAAAATCAACAAAAACCTCCCAAAATTCATTTTTGAGTACTTTGTTGAAATGTCAATTAAGTTATGAAAAATAAATATAACCATAAATTTGTAAAATCATTAAGTTAAAATAAATTTTATAAAATCTCATTAAATCTTAACAATATAAATGAGTTAGCATAGGAAATTATGCATTTTAAAAGCAGGGTTTTTCTCTCATTGCATTCATTAATATGGTAACAGGTTTTCTTACCATTGTTTCTCTCCTATTAAGAAACATTATTATTCTAGTTAAAATGCAAATATATTGTATATATCAAAAATTTTATATATATCAGATATTTTTCAAAAATATCAGATATTTTGATGTTTATATAAATACAATATTTTGATATTTATGTAAAAAATACCATGATATTTGGCAACCCTGGAAAAAATGAATTTTCCCCCATTTCTACCCCTGATTTTAGCATAATATATTGCTAAACAGGGACATGAAGATTTAGTTGGAAAAGTGTTCTTGAAATAAATGTTTAAGATTAAATGAAAAATTCTTATTACATTACAGCGCATAATAAACAAACAGATAAGCCTTATTCAGCACAAAGAATTTGAACAAAAATATCAAATTTAAATTAGATTTCCAACTAAATCTTGTCTTTAAGACATACAGAAATTAAAATTTAAATTTTTTACATTCAAACAAAGAAATTCCAGTGAAAGAAAAACCATTCACATTTAAGATATGCCTTTATAAGGCTAAAAAATTCAATAGACTAAACCTGCAAAAAAAATTCTCATCCAATAGAAGGTTAATTAAGACAATAAATTCAATACATTACCTGCAAAATATAAACCTGCAAAAAAATTCTCTATTGGACAAGAATAAATTCAATACAATAAAATACAATACAATAAAATTCTATGAAGATGCAGAAAAATGGGTAGATTCTTTGATAGCCTCAAAAGACCAGTTAGTTTTCCGACAAGAAATTCAAATGCTGCCTAAAAGATGGGGAAAGTAGTGCCTAGTAATGGGCAGTACATTTAATGATTTAATTAATTCAAGGTTTTCAAAATAAAGCATTAATTTTCAAGACAAACAGCAGAAACTTATTCAACCTCCCACTAAATGTGAAAAGGTAAAATAAATTAAATCAAAACACTTATCAAACACATACAATAAGTATAACTATATATGTTTATAAAAAATTACGAACATAAATCATGAGACCTAGGAACTTTAAAAATTGTAGTTAACCCAGCACTATCTACATATTCGGTACACTTTCCAATAATATCCTTAACATCAATCATTTGGAAAGCTCCCGAGTTTTTCACCTCATATAAAGCTATAAAGACTACTTTTCCCATCAGTGAATTTGTGTGGATAAAGCAGTCTGATGTAACACATTGTTTTTTTTATTTTACCTTTAAAAACATATTATCAACAGTGATTGTTTTGTAGAAATGAATGCATGAATTCTCATTTAATTCATTCAAGTTATACTGGTTTATGAAATCTCCAGGAAAATCTTCGTCACACAAATCTTTAAGTAGTAGACGAGGAGGTCCATAGAATTCACAGTTGTTAACTTTTAAACATTTAACATGATGCTTAGATTTGTTATTCAGTTTATATACATAATCAGATACACTGGGATTAATATCTTTTACAGATTTCAGTTCTTGAAAAAATAGAAATCGTTTCACAGATTGTGATCTAACTCCACGAGTCCCCATAATGAAGGATTTAAGGGTACCATTATAATCTTCAAACACAAACATAGAATGGGACCAAAGTGGCCCCCAATTTAAAATACTTTGTGTGTAATGAAGAAGCATATGCATGTTAAACGTCATAAAACTTTCTCCATACAACAATTGCACCTCACCAACAAATGTTACAATTAAGTCGTCTGCTTCTTTTAGTTCTTCTAAAGTTACGGCAGACCTCATTAGCACCTCAACTGCCCCTACTAATAAACTCATGTGGTCCAAGTAAGTTTTGTTTAAAATACCTTTTAAACAAGGCACACACATGTACAATAAGAAATTCTTCCATTCGGAAGCTTTGTATGCATTCCTTTCATTAATACATCTAGGGATTCTCCCAACATTTCTAGGCAGAATGGTGTTTGCCATACGTTTACTTACGACTTTGCAAACTCCAGTCGAACCCAGGTAGAATTTTTGGCCTTTGTTCTTGCTATCAAACCAAGCACTCACTACATATTTTGTCACTCCTAATAAGATCCCATGCATGTAATCCGGTACAAAGTTAGATATTATATCAAAGAAAGGTACCGGAAGCATCGCACTGGGACCTTTAACGCCTTGGATGCTCCTGCCATCTTTCACGGCTTGTTGCATTTGTATGAGTGTTTCCTCCTCAGTTCGATCAGGATACTCCAATGTATCCTTGTACCCATATTTAACAGTGTTACCTACCAAAAATCCTGGATGCTTGCACCAGCAGCAACCAAAATAACCATTAAATTGTATCATGTTTTGAATGGAAGGTCTGGCAACTGAATCTGCACAACAACATGCTAAAAAAACCCTCAAAGTTTGCTGAGATGCAAGTGTGATCCCTTCTGTTGCCAGTTTGATAGCTTCCTCAGCAAAAGGCTTAAGGAAAACATCCATCTTTGGTTCTTTTGAACCAAACCACAACCCTGCCAATAAAACATTCTGAAAACGTATGCCAGGAGATAATTCGTTAACAGTAACCAAAATTGGCCAAAGAGACCCTTTAGCATTGTTATACACTGCAATCCCATCTACCGAAAAATTACAAGTCAAAAAAGGAGATTCATTCTGTTTTCTTAATTTTTTATAAAGTTTTCCATCATTGATATCACAAAAATTGTTATGATTTACATGATTATTGAAAGTGGAAACATTTGATAGATTTATAGTACCAGAGTTGATTAATTTTTTTATTTGTGGCTCAAGGGAGACACTCATAAAACAGGATGGCAGTTGAGGGTTGGTTAAAACCTGTTCTTTGCATATTTCACATAACACTGATTCTTTATCACTATCACATCCCAAGTAAGAGTTACATTTCATACAATAAAAATGATTTGTTACACATTTGTCCTTATTGTAATCAAAATTTTCCCACAGACTATATAAACTGGGATTGATAAACTCTGTTCCTATAATTACATTTATTAGTTCTATTAAATTAATTATTCCAGTATCTGGTACTTTATACTTTAAAATGAAAGCCAAAATTAAAGTCATTACCTCTTTTTTACTTACTTTTATGTTGAATTGGTATTTTTCATTAAAATCTTTGTCTGTGGAGAAATCAGTCTCTTCATATGTGGCCTTAGTTTGATTTTTCCCTCTTGAATTCTAAAAACAGGGAAAAAACATTTATATGCACTCCACAATGTAACATTTAAGAAAAATTTAAAGGAAATAATATCATTGGCTCCATTTATAAGGGGCAACTCATTTACCTGGATAAAAAGAGAAACGGATTTCAGAATAGTACCCAGGGGGAAAATTGAACAACTTGTACATATATGTTATGGGCAAAGTGATAAATCGGGCATTATTAATAATGCCCGAAGTGGAGGCGGGCAAAGTGATAAATTTCATTCATAAATTCCACTGAATTTATCACATTGCCCGTAACATATATACAAGTACACTTATTTGGCCCAGAAAGAGTATTAAGAGTTAAAGTCCACAGTGAACATTACAAGTAATACAACATTGCTCTCAAAACTGACTTATTTTTATACCTAGGTGTGAAATTCATACTTAATATTACTAAATTCATACTAAAATGTCAAGATTGCGAATTCCACTCACCTCAGAAATTTCTGCTTCATCAGGAATTACTTGGTTTGATCTTAATCTCAGACTTTCTTCCATATCTCCATGTCCCTGTTTTGGAAAAAATACAAAACACTTCAGTTTACTCCCTATTGACCAATTTGAAAACCCATCGACAACTCTGGGAACCCCTGCTTTTAAGTACAAATAATGATTACATAAAAAAATTAAATATTTAAACTAAGTTGTCACTGTTGCAAATTCAACTCACCTCAGAAATTTCTGCTTCATCAAGAATTATTTCACAGGAACTATCTTCCATATCTTCATGTCCCTGTTTTGGAAAAAAGACAAAACACTTCAGTTTATGCACCCCCTATTGACCAATTTAAAAACACTTTGACAACTTTGGGAACCCCTACTTTAGGGTACAAATAATGATTACATAAAAAAATTAAATATTTAAACTGAGTTGTCACTGTTGCAAATTCAACTCACCTCAGAAATTTCTGCTTCATCAAGAATTACTTCACAGGAACTATCTTCTATATCTTCATGTCCCTGTTTTGGAAAAAAGACAAAACACTTTAGTTTATGTAGTGTTAATGTATTTACTTCACCTGCCAATCTTTCAAAATGTCAAGACTGAAAACCCCCACTTAATGTTAATCATTTCAACCACAACCAGGAGTAGCGGATTTCTAAATAGGCTAGAGCCTATGGCGGTAAATTTTCGACGGCTGAAATTATTTTTTCCGCAAAAAAAAGGAGAAGAGAAAAGAAACACAAGCACTGGATGTTAGTTACTAATGTTAGTTCATTGTTTTGTGTCTTGTATTAAGTAATATTATTCGTAAAACCAAGCAGATTAAGTATTAAAACGCGAGAAAACATTCATGGGTAAAATATACCCACCCGCTAGTTCCCGCGTTCGTTTGATAAGTGTGAGTGCTCCCGGGTTAAATTACAAATTTTGTAATGTGAGCTTGAAGTAAATAGGGGTCCTCCCCCAGAAAAATTTTGAAAGTTTGCCTTTAAAAATAGTGTTTTAGCCCATTTTGAGACCCTTTGGGTTCCATCCGAAACATAGTAAACTATTGATTTCTCAAGGGGGGGGGGAATTATAAGTAGACGTCAAAATTTTAAGGGATCTAGGGGTCCACCCCCAGACAATTTTTTGAGATTTGTCCCTTTAAACTTGTGCTTTATTTAATTTTGAAGGGAGTTTTCCCCCAAGAAAATTTTTTTAAATTTGACTCCTAAAAGTAGTGTTTTTAACACATTTTGAGACCGTTTGGGTAACAACAGAAGAGAATTGCATTTTGCAGAATTTTCAATGAAAAACACAGTATAAAAATTGATATCAAAATTTCGGGAGGGGTTTGAACCCCTAGACCCCCCTATAGATAGTATACGGCCCTTCTAAACCCTTTACATCGGTGGTAGAGGTTCAAGGGGATTTTTTACCATATTTTTTTTAAATTAACCACTTTTTAAAAATTAATTCGCTTAAACTATGGTAATTCACAAAGATCCAAGTAAGAAAAATTCATCTGATTCAACATTTATTTTATTTAAAATTGGGTTTTGCAAAACGATAATTTTAATACTTAAGCACCAAATTTTAAAAGCGTAAAAAAGTCACGTTGAAAAACTTGGGGGTGCGTTGCACCCCCATAAATCCGACCATGCTCCCAACCAAAAACTGAAATTATGCCCCTGGCTCTATCCACGTCATTAAAATCTTCGGTAAAAGTTCGGCCAGCAGATTCAAAAAGTTGTCCATACCTGCTTTAAACGAATATTATCTATTTAATTACATTGCTGTTTAGCCTAATTTTTTAACTTATTGTGGATATGCATGCTTTTTCTGAAATTAATCAAAATATGTCTTTCGAGACTCGTAACTTTCGAGAAAATAACTAGCATATTTTCCCTATTTTATTGCTTAATTTAATTTTAGTTTTGTAAGATATAGAGTATATAGGCAGCAATTTTAGGTTCAGCCTATAGGAAGCACATTTGGAAATCTGCCACTGACAACCAGTCTTAATTTTTTCAATAATTCTCCGCAGCAGTTAATTTAGACATTTCCTTCTCCTTTGAATTTAAATAGTATAACTTAACCATGGGCAAAATCAAGAAGCCTACATAAATAAGGGTAATTTTTAAGGGACTCGACTCTATCATTGCATCCTTAAGACAGGACAAAGTGGCGACGGGAAAGAAGAATCCAGCTGCGGGTAATCCTGAAAATAGGTGAGATTCGAAGTTGTTTTATACTGGAAGATGAATAAGCAAATTGAAAAAATCCTGAAGCAAAATCAGGAACTTTTGGAATCTTTGGTTAAGAAGGAAACTTTGATTAAGCCGAAGGCTTCTGTTCAATTCGAGAAATTTGATGAAGAATCCGAAAGATTTGATTCATTTCTTGAAAGATTCGACGCGTATTTGGATTTGCAAAACATTCCGAATGATCAACGCGCGAAAGTATTGATATCTAGTTTAAGTCCAAAAATGTATCTATTGTTAAAAAATTTGCTGGCCCCTGATCTTCCATCTAGTAAAACTATTGAAGAACTTACCTCTGTGTTGAAGAAACATTTAACGCCGAAAGCCTTAGTAATACCTTCACGCCACCGGTTTTTAAACCGAAAGCAACAGGAAGGGGAATCGGTTAGTTCGTACTTGGCAGAGTTACGCGCTTTAGCCATAAACTGCAAATATAATACCTTAATGTTAAATGAAATGTTAAGGGACGTGTTTGTTAGCGGACTTAGAAATAAAGCGATCATCGACAGGTTGTTCGAAGAGGACGACATTGCCTTAGAAAAAACTGTTAATATCGCATTAGCCATGGAAAGGGCATATCAAGGAACCAGCGAGGTCCTAGATAATTCGTTAAATAAAGTTAACGTATTGGGGGTGAAAACTAAAAGTAAGCTGCAAAAGATTAATAAAAAGCCTGCATATCCCCAAGCGAATAGGCAAGTTTGCACTAGATGCACAGGTACGGATCATCTAAGTCAAAACTGTAGTTTTAAACAAAGTACATGCTATTATTGTCATAAGACTGGGCATATTGCTAAAGCGTGTTTCTTAAAAAGCAAAAATCGGAAGCCTACTAAACAGAGTCGGGTAGAAGTAGAAACAGAATTAACAGAGCAAGCAAATGATATTTCTGTATTCAATTTAAACTCAGAATTCACTATGAAGGGAAAAGACCCAAGGAAACCTATTATGGTTAGGGTAAAACTGGAAAACAAAACATGCAATATGGAATTAGATACAGGAGCAACTGTTAGTGTTATGAGTTTAAAGGAATTTAGAAAAATTTCGAAGAAAAAAATTAAACCTACGGAAGCGGTTTTTAGGGCTTTTAACGGAGGGCGATTAAAGCCGATCGGCTGTGTTTCGGTGAAAGTCGAACACGAAAGGCAAGTGTTGAATTTGAATCTCTACGTCGTAAAGGAAAATGTGGAAACAATTCTTGGAAGGGAATGGTTGTATAGGCTAAAACTGAATTGGGAAAATATAAAAGCGATCAAAATTTCAAGAACTCTAAGCCTAAAAGAACTTGTAGAAAAATATAAGGAACTTTTTGATGAAAATCTGGGAGAGATTAAAGGTTATGAAGTAAACCTAGAGTTAAAACCTGGGGTTTCCCCAAAGTTTTGTAGATCCCGAATAGTCCCTTTCGCCCTGAAATCAAGAGTGGAGGGAGAGATCGATCGCTTAGAAAACGAAGGAATAATCGAAAAGGTTGAGAGCTCAGATTGGGCTACACCTGTAGTGCCGGTTGTGAAACCTGATGGGAGCATTCGGCTTTGTGCAGATTATTCCGTAACCCTAAATCCCAACCTAGTAGTGCCACAACACCCCTTACCGAGATTAGAAGAAATATTTGAAAGTTTAAATGGAGGAAGACAGTTTTCAAAAGTAGACTTTAGCCACGCATATCTTCAAATGAAGGTCGGTGAGGAGAGCCAAAAACTCTTGACAATTAACACCCATAAAGGGCTGTATAAATGTAAGAGACTTATGTTTGGTCTAAATGCAGCACCGGCTATCTGGCAAAGATATGTAGACGGACTTTTCCAGGGAATGGATGGGCTAAAAGTTTTTATGGATGACGTAAGGGTAACAGGAAGTGACCAGCAGTCACATTTGCTAGTCTTGGCTAAGTTTTTTGAAAAATGCAAAGAACATGGATTAAGGCTTAACCTAAAGAAAAGCAAATTTTTCCAAGATGAAATAAAATTTTTGGGACATAAAATTAATGCAAAAGGCCTACATAAGACTGATGAAAAAATTTCAGCAATAAAAAGCGCAAGAACACCGATGAATGTTCAGGAACTGAAAAGTTTTCTCGGATTAGTTAACTTTTACGGAAGATTTTTTCCAAATTTAGCAACAATAGCAAACCCACTAAACAAGTTAACGAGAAAAGATGTAAAGTTTTTGTGGTCGAAAGAATGTCAGAACTCTTTTCAACTAATAAAAAAAGAAATCTGCTCAGATCGAGTTTTAACTCATTACGACCCTAGTTTGCCAATAACGTTAGCCACAGACGCGTCACCACTGAGCTATAAACAAACTGGAGTGACAACCTCTGATGATATAACATGCGACCGAACGTGCCGGCGCGGATGGTCACAATTGCCCGGTTCGCTTGAGCGAACCGGGCAAAACAAACGAATTTCTCCATAGACTAACATTGTGTGAGTGGAACTATTTCTAGAAAACCCCCTTTTTTAAAAATATTTTGTGCAACATTTAGAATGGTCGTATCATGCTGTGCATACAATTGTGCCAACAGATGGGGAAAACTAAAAGAAGATGGAAATCTTTTCCGCGTAGACACAAACTTCGATAAGGTGTGATGCGGTTTCGGCACGCTCAGTTGTCACTCCAGTTTGTTTATAGCTCAGTGCGCGTCACCCGTAGGTATTGGTTGTGTTCTTTCACACTTAATGCCGAATAAAACAGAAAAACCAATAGCGTTCGCCTCAAAAACGTTGACAATCACCGAAAAACGTTATTCACAAATTGACAAAGAGGCATTGGCAATCGTCTGGGCTGTACGGAAGTTTTACTTATACTTAAAAGGAAGAAGATTTACGTTAACTACAGACAACAAACCTTTAGTGGCAATTTTTGGATCGAAAAAGGGTCTACCGTTAACGACCGCAACGAGATTGTTGCATTATGCTTTAACTTTGCATTCTTTTGAATTTGATATTATTTACAGGAACACCAAAGATCATGGTAACGCAGACTTTCTCTCCAGATTCCCAAAGGCATCGGAAGAGCTAGAACTGGTAGATGACATCACTATCTTCCAGATGTCGCAAATCCAGACTTTGCCTGTGACAGCCAGAGAGTTAAGGGAGGCAACCAAGAAGGATCCTGAGCTGAGTCTATTGATGCAGGATCTGTTGATGGGTAAAGATTTGCAGGGGAAGGAAGCGAAGTATACAATCCAAGACGGCTGTATCCTAAACGGACAGCGTGTCTGGGTGCCAGATAAGTATAAAAAACGGGTATTGGAGGAACTCCATGAAGGGCATCTAGGAATTGTAAAAATGAAGGAGATCGCGCGCTCATTTGTTTACTGGAAGTCTATAGACAAAGACATTGAGGACACTGTAAATAAGTGCCCGGAATGTTTCAAGTACAAGTCAGAGCCAAAGAAAGTAAAGGTTCACTTTTGGGAATATCCCAGCTTTCCATGGGAAAGAATTCACATTGATTTTGCAGGGCCTATGTTTGGACATGTCTTTTTAGTTATTGTAGATGCATATTCCAAGTGGGTAGAGGTCTACACATTAAAAAGAATGACAACAGTTAACACTATAGAATGCTTAAGGGACTGCTTCTCAAGATTTGGGTTCCCTGTAACATTAGTAAGTGACAATGGGTCACAATTCATGTCGAGTGAATTTCAGAAGTTTCTTAACTGTTGTGGCATTAAGCATAAAACTTGCGCGCCATTTAAGCCGGCAACGAACGGTCAGGCGGAAAGGTACGTCCAAACATTGAAGAAGTCATTAAGATCACTAAAAGATTATCCCGGCACTATTCGGCAAAAAGTATCCCTCTTCCTATTAAATTATAGAAGGGCACCGAATAGTACAACTTCTCATAGTCCAGCTCTGCTGTTTTTAAAACGAGAAATTAGGACAAGACTAGACCTCCTGCGACCAAACCTTAAAGAAAGAGTGCAAAACAAGAACCGGGAGGACATCGCGTTTAAAGACCGGGAGTTCAAAAGGGGCGATTCAGTTGCGATTGATGATTAAATCATAAGTTAATTAATTAATTTATTAAAATGAACATTAAAAATGCAGGTAAAATCATTCAATCCAATATAACAGAAAATATTTTAATAATATTCAGTGACAAATCATCTAAAAAATAATTAAATTAAAAAGAGACAAAATTTCATTTAAAAAAATTAAATTTTTAAAAATTTTTAAATTTTGTAGTATAGGCATGTGATACATGTCTGTAGGCTATATTTTAGTGCTGTTTACGAATATCAGGCCAATTTTTCAATAAAATTTAGAATAAGTGTGGAAAAATAGAAGCATTTTAAGCAAAAGTTTTAAGATAAATGCTTCAATTTTTCCACACTTAATCTAAATTTTATTGAAAAATTGGCCTGATATTCGTAAACAGCACTAAAATATAGCCTACAGACATGTATCACATGCCTATACTACAAAATTTAAAAATTTTAAAAAATTTAATTTTTTTAAATGAAATTTTGTCTCTTTTTAATTTAATTATTTTTTAGATGATTTGTCACTGAATATTATTAAAATATTTTCTGTTATATTGGATTGAATGTTTTTACCTGCATTTTTAATGTTCATTTTAATAAATTAATTAATTAACTTATGATTTAATCATCAATTGTGTTTTTTTTATGTTATATAGCTATATAACTACAATATTCATGGAAAAATGACCTTGGCAAATGCTTCAAACGTTTTTAAGAAGAATTTTAAAAAAGGTCGATTTTTGAGGCCAGAAAAATTGAAAATTTGAAATAAATTAAAGTTTTTATTGTCCGATTTTCTTTTAATTTTAGTATGTCATTATTTAAGTAATTTCTAAGGGATAACCGTTTGAATTACTTCTTTTGCATTTATTTTGTGGTTTTGAGCGATGTTTTATTTTTTTCGAATATCCAATTTTTCAAATAATTTTTAAAAATTGAAATTTCAAATTTTTAAAATTTCAATTGGAATATTCGTATTCAGCACTGAAAAATAGTCTATAAACATGTATCATAAGTCTCGATTACTATTAATTGATTTTTTGAAATTTTTTTTCGGCCATGTTTTAAAAATTTAAAAAAAATTAAACTTCCCGCCGACCGATTTTGTCCGATTTTTAGTATGTTATTATTGAGGTCATTCCCAAGTGAAAACCGTTGAAAAACTAAATGTTGCAATTTTTTCCCGGTTTGACCCTTTTTTTCAGTAGATTTACTGGACTAATCCCCCAAAACTAAGATGCAATACTAAATTCAACTTACTTTAATTGCTGGTGATGGTGCTGGATTAAGGCTTTACATAATACGTCTAGATATCAATATGGAGGACTGAAATACGTTCTCTTTTTAAGTTCAATGCTTGAAAACTAAATCACATATCTTAGACTTAAGGGTATTTTCTGCAGGAATAGCCAATGACCACACGGCTTTCTTTCTATTCGTTGAAAGGTCAGCCAAAGTTTCGAAATAATAATGGCTGGGTTCACAAAAGACCCCTCTGTTTTGTGTAAACACTTGAGAAACACGTTGAAACAATTTCCTGACACACCCAGACACCTGAAGCCCCCTTGCTTGTATGAGTAGTTGAGTGCCGAAGATTTATGATACTCTTTCACACCCCAATCCATTGTCAAAGGCAGAGGTGTACGTATAATTGGATTTTGTGGTTTGGGAAGAGCATTTCCCCCTCACCCCTATTTCTTCTCCAATTAGGACAGTAGAGGACAACATAGGAAAGAGGGAGCGTTCACCCCCCGCTGGCTCCTGTACGTGAACAACAGGTGTGACCAGTAACGAGTTTACTTTACCCTTATCTTATCTTGGGGTTGTTTGTCAACTCTTCCCATTTCTAGCCGTTCAATAGATTTCCACTCCGCGATATGCGCATGCGCGTGGAGTAGGAAGTTTTGCAGCCCGCTTATTCAGTGGAAGGGTTGTAACATTTGGCGAGCTATCGCTTCACTTTGGTTTGTTTATAAGTCGCAAATAGTAAACTGGTGGAAAACTGTTCGAAAGATGAATAAGTTTCATCAGTTTTTTTCCAATTAAAAGTGTTATTGATAAATATTGTTAATTTTCATAAGTATATAAAATGATTTTAGACTGTTCAAATTATTCTAACTTCAAGATATTCAAATTTTAACTTATAAATTTTTGTTTCACATAAGTTTCACGAGTGAAAACAATATAGGGTGAACCGCCCAGTGAATGAACACTTAGCATTTGGGTTTGCGATTTTCCCACTTCAAAAATTTTTTTCAGGGCTTTTTCTCGGTCAATTCCTAAAAATAAGGTATGTTTCCACACTGGCGTTTTCTTGGCTATATGATCGAAGTATTTCCAGATCTCAGAAATCAATAGTTTTGAAGGAATCCTGCTTTGAGTGAAAAAAGTGCGATAAACCCAGTGAATAAACAAAGTTTGCCCTAAGTATGAACAGTGTCTTCCAGTAAATGAACACTGAAAAATACCATGATTTTTTTTCAACTGATCAGCCTGCGTTACATAAAATAGAAAATTGTTTACTAAGAACTCTAAAATTTCTTCAATACACACACACATACACGCACACACACAAAAACGGTACTTAGGATTAGGTGGGTGCAAGTCTTGTCAGACATCGATTGCGACGTTATACTAATTGCATATATAATCTGAACATAATTAATAATCAATACCTACTAGCACGGACGTAGCTATAGCTTTTACAAGGGGGGTTCAAGAAACTTCTTTCAGGGGTCGCAGTGGACAATGAAAGTTTAGCTAAAACAGGGTTTTCCAACTGGCGGGCCACATGCGGCCCTTGAAGCTCCCTGAAACCCCCTAAAAAGTAGCTATAAAAGACTTTAGCATACTAAAATTTAAACATTTTTGGAGGAGGACCCCCGAACCCTATTTACCCAATTTTTCATTAAGGAGTAACTTTGGTTGGTCGTTTTCTATGGAGAAAAATTTAAAGTTTGTGGTTTCGAAAGGGAGGTTGTGTGCCTTGAAATTCCCTCTGAGCGTAGCAAGGGGTTATAAAAGCATAGGTTAACCTTTATCACGAAGAGGGACTGGGGGGGGGCAACACCTATAAGACTCCAGGACCAAGGGAGCCGTTACTAGACTGTTTCGAAGGGATTCTGGAACCCAAAATGTTTCTAATAGTTTTCCCTTTCCGAGTAAAATGTAGGGAAAATGTGAATTTTTGTGAACTGAATCACAAATTTTTGTGGTTAATACATGCCCTTAAGCAAAAAAGAGGGGGTCTGGGGGTCCTCTCCCAGAAAATTTTGTGAAATTTGATCCAAAAAGTTGTATTTTCACTCATTTTTTGGATATTTGGGACAGGAACCTTTCTGTTTGGCTGACATAAGGTTTAGGCTAAGGGGGGTTCTGGACCCCCTAACCCCTTATATACGTCCATGCCTGTCGTTTGGGACCATGGGTTCCTATGCAATTCTGAACCCTTATGATGTACCCTACCTCCCCTAGAAGTTTCCCATTCATAATGAAACACCCTGTATAAACCTAGCTTTTAAATCAAAAACTTATTCTATGGAAAGACAATACTGATCTTTATTATAACCTAGTCCTAGTTTAAGCTGTAAAAAAGCGTATAGGTCTTTTGGTTCACGAGGTAAGCAGTTTCCCAGAGTATGAAAGGTTGTTCATTTACTGGTAAATCTTAGTTTAATTACTCTTTCCAGTATGTGAACACTTGCACTTTCTAATCAACATACCCCGTTCATTTACTGGAAGGACACAATTTTGATCATCGCGCATTTTTACGTAGTTTAGCTTACATCATTATGAATCAAATAAAACTATAATCATGAGGTTTTACGAAATATGCATTTTTCCCAGTAAATGAACACCTGTTCATTCACTGGGAAATCTCAGTTTGAACTTCCAGTAAGTGAACACCCCCTTATCTATCGCAATTTCAAAAGTACAGCTTTCTGAATTATGCCATATCAAAGATTGAGTCTTTAACAGTTGATAAAAAACAACTAAGATCATAATAAGTGCAATTATAAGTTAGAAAAATATGAATGAATCAAGTCAAATCTTAACTTACCGGAGACTTTTTCATGGGCCTGAAGCTCGAGTATCAGTAAAAAAATTTACACAGACTGAAATCGGAATATACGGTTAAATCAACGATTGCCTGGCCTCTAGGAGGTCTCATTGCAACTACTGAATTTTAGTAATAGTCTTTACAGAGTTCAAATAGCTTAATAATTGAGATTATACGACCATGTGTTCATTCACTGGGCAACCCACCCTATTTGAATGGAGTTTTTTAAAAATAACACTTAAAACCTAAAAAAATGTATCAAATAAAATATTTTTTTAAAGAAGTTAAATTTTCAATGTAACCTAATTTTTTTTCCTGAAAAGTGTTAGTACACAATGAAAAATGTTAAATAAGCTACAGAACTATTGTTCTATTTCATCATTTTAGTACTTAGGTATGGGTATCTTTTAGCATTTATTACAGTTTTGAAACGTCTAGGCAGATTGCACTGTTTTTTGTTTTTGTAACTTTGGACTCAATATGTTGTATTTGCTTTGGGGACGTCCATAAATTACTTGGGGGGTAATATATATATTTTAAATTATTTCAGAAAAATGTTAGTTTGTTTGGAGCAATTTGCTTTACCTTTTGATGATTTTTCAAGTTAATCAAAATTAATGGATATTATTAACATAACTGTATCCAAGAAAAAATACGGTTCCATGGAAAAAAAAAACTCTGCAAGCCAGAGAGAAACACTGGATTTCACCAGAAAAAGATGTTTCAATCCAACTCTAATCAGTAATCAAAATCATAAAAAAGTAGCTGCCCCATCACTTATAACCCGCAGAGGGCATTACAAATTTTAAACGCTTAACACTTTTTAAGAATCTTAACAATAACAATCTTAAAGATTTATAATATTGTGTTGTTGAATTCTTATAATATAATATTGTTATCAATTGTTAATTTTTATTTACAAATTATTAATTAAAATTAATTATTAAAAAATTAATTTTTGGCTCTTTAACTTGAATAACTCTTAATTATATTAGGTCTAGAAAGTGTATCATTTTTCTTTTTAAAGATTTGACAAGATTTAAATTGATATACAACTTTACTATGTTCTATGAAAAAAAATAATGACATTTTCTTTAAAAAATGAAAAAAAAAATATTGGTTGATTTTATTTGCATTTTATTTGGTAAATAACTTTAAAATTGCAGCACTTTATAAAAATGTGCTTTTATGTAGTATAAGTGCATTCTTATTTTTTATTTAATAATATCTGTCGATTCTAATCTGCGATAACACGTCACACTCACACGTGTGTACGTAAATAAATCCAAAGACGCAAACACAAGGCGGCTGATCATATACTTGCCAAATCTCCAAATCCAAAGCCAAAACCTCATACTCCTCTATGGTTGCAACAGAGACCAGATGAATTGCAACTTTTCAACTCCACGCGCATGCACATTTACGAAGGGTTCTTACACTCCTGAGACGATCGTGTCAAACGAGGTTGTATCTTATCTCGTATCTTTGAATTTATCGAATATTTTGACTGGCCGTTCGTTTGGCGTTTCGGGAACTAAAAATGCTGAATGAAATGAATTCTGCTTGAATTCTTCTGCCACATCTCATATATAAGCTCGTTTTTTTTTTGGCACATATTCTTTAAAAAAAGAATTGAAGGGTTTCAGCATTAAAAAAAAATTCAGAAAAAAAATTAAAAATGTTTTTCAATTTTACAGAAAAAATTATTTTGGGGGAAAATTTCTGAAGAGTTAAGATAAATTTAGGGGGATGCAGCTGCCCCCCCTGGCTACGCCCATGGTTAAAACCATTATTAATCATGGAAAAAATAATTAACAATGCTGCATGGTGGGGAAAAAAGCTTGATTGATTTTTTATGGCGCAAAGCCCATAGTAGGACAAGTAGCGCCAGACTCAAGGAAAATGGTTGCACACACTCAAAAAACAGTTCTGCTCCCACAACCAGAAATCCGGTTCCCCCAACCGCACTGTCCTGTTGATATAGGACTGAACAAACTCTCCGTTTGGGGTGACCAAACCGGTTCGAATGAGAGAGGTGCGGTTGGGACAACCGCTCTGTTTGGTTGTGCCAATCGAACCTACGTTCCTCAAGTTTGTTTGAGGGAACCTGACTGTCGGGTTGTCATAAACGGAAAAAGTACAGTTGCCGTAAACGGACTTCGGGTATATACGGATTTTGTTAATACAGGATAGTATTTTTAATATTGAATTACCCATGCTTTAATTTCCTAGCCTAGGAAACATATTAGATACTTTTTTTTAACCATGCTACAACTAAACTTATTTTAAAATGTCTTAAGTTTCTTTCATGTTTACATGTTTTGTTGACTATATCTTAACACTAAAAAAACACTTATAGTAACTTCGTAGATTCTAATTATCTTAAAGGAAATCTACTAACGAAAATATCCGCTTAATCAATCTTTCTAAAGAATTTGTCGTTATTTTGTCGTATCATAAATGCAAAACTTTCAACGTATAAAAACAACTTTCAAAAAGAAAAATCGCTTGTATGTACTTACCTTGCTTTACTTACATCTTTAATTCGGATTTTGAAATAACTGAGTATTAGGCTGGGTCGAAAAACACAAATTTTCGAAATTCAAAAACATAGGGGTCTCAAAAGTTGCGTCTTGGCTCGCTGATAACTGGAAAAATAATCAAAAAATTCCTAAAAATATCCCTGAAGAGCGCATCGGGCCTAAAGTTTGAGAAAACTGACAAAAAACACCTTGCAATGGAAAAATTCCCCAAATTTAAAAATTAGGTTAAAAACTTCAAACTAGGTGGAAGTACATCCTTTTAGATGCTTAAAGTAAATAAAATTATTTTAAAAGTCTTACACTATTTTTATAATCCGGGGCTGTAGGCCCAAACTTGGAGAATTTCTCTAGAAAATCGAAGATTTTGGCATTCACTAAAGAAAGGCAATATTGAATTCAAAGTCTTACAAATGCCTTTTTATTGATGAACGTCCTTCATACATTACTTATCTTTCATTTGTATTGTTATTATAAGCATATTTAAAAAAAAATTAGAATTTTTATAAAAACTAAGTATACTAAAGAAATTATGTTAAGTTATGCTTTGTTTTTCTATATTTTATATAATTGTTACAAAAATTACTGTCTTATAATTCTGTTAATCAGCCTTGAAGTGAAAATTAGTCTTAGAGTCAAAATTTGGCCCGGACGATCTTGACAATAATGTTGCATATCCTTCCCTATTATCCTTTCCACATAATTTATTAGCAGACTCAGTCACGAGCTTTACACATCGTTCGACAGCTTGGGCGTGGCAAAGGAGAGTTAAGAAAATCAAATTGTGGTACAATAATTTGTTCATCATGATATGTCCTCAGTAGTTAAGTTTTTCGAGATGGGATGGGGAGAGAGTATGCAGTTCCACTGAATGACATCAACATAGTCAGTAGCATCAAAATTAATGGCAGGAGGTATTAAAGTACGAACCTCCTTTGATTCATTCTTCTTATTTTTAGCTTCTAGTATTCTTTTATAACCTAACTCTCTAATTTCCTGTGTCTTTCATCCACTATCATTGCTAATAACAAATTTTCTGGATGACAAAAATAAGCATTTCTTTGTATCACAGGATCAACAATGGTTTTAACTTTTTTCGGTAAATATCTCGTTGTTTTTATGACTTCAAACACTTGCTTTGGACCATACTTAACAGAGCTATACATTATAATGTTAAACCCCACAGGAGCATATGTGTTTAAAATATAATTTACGAGGATTTTTAGATTTTTCTGGGTGTACTTTGAGAAACGTACAATCTCAAAATGCGGTTGGCACATGTTAGCCATCGCGGGTGTCTTAAAGGACCAAATGTCTTCACCATGTAGAGAAGGTACTTATGATCTTTGCTGAAATCACTTTTTGATACTCGGATTTCTACATTCCTAATTAATTGCTTTGAAATTTACAACAGGTAACTTTTCACATCCAAGTATGTAGTTGTTTGCCAATTTCACCCGTGAATGATGATGGTCCATCGTCCATCCATCTTGGAAAACTTAACTACTGAGGACATATCATGTAATATGAACAAATTAATGTACCACAATTTGATTTTCTTAACTCTCCTTTGCCACGCCCAAGCTGTCGAACGATGTGTAAAGCTCGTGACTGAGTCTGCTAATAAATTATGTGGAAAGGATAATAGGGAAGGATATGCAACATTATTGTCAAGATCGTCCGGGCCAAATTTTGACTCTAAGACTAATTTTCACTTCAAGGCTGATTAACAGAATTATAAGACAGTAATTTTTGTAACATTTATATAAAATATAGAAAAACAAAGCATAACTTAACATAATTTCTTTAGTATACTTAGTTTTTATAAAAATTCTAATTTTTTTTAAAATATGCTTATAATAACAATACAAATGAAAGATAAGTAATGTATGAAGGACGTTCATCAATAAAAAGGCATTTGTAAGACTTTGAATTCAATATTGCCTTTCTTTAGTGAATGCCAAAATCTTCGATTTTCTAGAGAAATTCTCCAAGTTTGGGCCTACAGCCCCGGATTATAAAAATAATGTAAGACTTTTAAAATAATTTTATTTACTTTAAGCATCTAAAAGGATGTACTTCCACCTAGTTTGAAGTTTTTAACCTAATTTTTAATTTGGGGAATTTTTCCATTGTAAGGTGTTTTTTTGTCAGTTTTCTCAAACTTTAGGCCCGATGCGCTCTTCAGGGATATTTTTAGGAATTTTTTGATTATTTTTCCAGTTATCAGCGAGCCAAGACGCAACTTTTGAGACCCCTATGTTTTTGAATTTCGAAAATTTGTTTTTTTCGACCCAGCCTACTGAGTATCAATTTTAAAGAAGTTGCAATTGTCATACATGAATCAGTCATGTCTATCATTCTCAATCTATCTCAGATTCAAAGCAAAAAAACTTGTAAGATAATATAATTTATTACAAATAGGGCATGTTTTTTATTTACACAAAAATAAAATAATAAAAAATCCTGGATTTACCAGCAATTCTACAGGTTGATACATTTTGCTTGCTTTTTATTTTGATTACTTTTGGTGACTTTTCACATATCCTGTGTAGCTAATAGAATTTAAGAATGTTTTAATAGTAATATTAACAACTTTCAACTTTTGGAAAATCAGTTCAATTCTGTTCAGATAATACAAATACAAATACAAAACTGACGACCAGCTACAGGCTCATAGCCCAACAAGGCTGGTCCTATGATTATGAATTCCCCAATTCCCACAGCCTATCCAGTTGCCTCTTAAACTCAAACACTCCCTTTGAATAAACTATATTTTCTGGCAACGCGTTCCATATGTCAATTACCCTATTGAAGTAGTAGTACTTCCTTAAATCCCGATTGACATGTGTCTTATTTAGTTTATACCCATGGCCCCTTGTTCTGTTATCCTTGCTGAAACTTAAGCCCTCCGTATCCCCTTGCTTTACCAACTTGAATAGCTGAATCAAATCCCCCCTCTCTCTTCTTTTATCCAGTGAATACATGTTGAGCCTGCTCAAACGTTCATTATAATCCAGATGTGTTATCCCCTTAATTATTTTTGTAGCTCTGTGCTGTACCTTTTCAATTACCTCTATATCCTTCCTCATGTATGGAGCCCAGAATTGTACTGCATATTCAAGATGAGGTCTTACTAATCCCTTGTATAAAGGCAATATTATATTCTTATCCCTTGAAGTTACAGTCCTTTTTATGTACCCTAATAACCTATTTGCCTTTTTACCTGCAGCTGTACATTGATGACCCATTTTAAAGTCCCTATGTATTAATACCCCTAGATCCTTGACTGATTCTCCCTTCTTTACCTTTACTCCTTGTAGACAGTACTCAGCTTCACTATTCCTGTAACCAATATGCAGTACTTGACATTTTCCTAAATTGAAAGACATGCCCCATTTTTCAGCCCAATCAGATATCATATCTAGATCACCTTGTAAATTCTCTATCTGTATCTTGGTATCCACCTTCCCCCATATTTTTAAGTCATCTGCAAATATACTTATGTAGGGCCAGACCTCTGCTATGTCTTAACACTGACGCCAGATGGCGCGCATATTAACTGTGAGAACTTTTTCGATGTTGGAAGTGAAGGGAAGGGATGGTGTGTTTGGGTATTGAGTAGGGTAGAGTGTTCTGGAGATCTGTGTGGAAATGGCGGGTCTGTGTGACCGTTGAGAGGGTTGTGTTATGGAAATCTGTGTGAAAACGGCTGGTCTGTGTGACCGTTGAGATTGTGTTTTGGTATTGTGGGGTGTGGTGGTGTGTTTTGGAAATCTGTGTGAAAACGGCGGGTCTGTGTGACCGTTGAGAGTGTATCTTGTCGAAAACCGTCATTAAATATCTATTTTTATATAACTTGTTGTCTGTGGAAGTCTTATTATCTCACCTGGCACCACAGAAAATGGGGGCACGGCCGGAATGGGCTTGAAAAACCGAGCAAAAAGAGAAAAGGAAATCGAAACTTCGACTACGAACGTGCAAGCAAGCTTCAAACTGTGAGTCAATTTTGTCCATAAAATGTCTTATCTTACGCGTGGGTCGAGAAAGGAGGACTTGCTGGAATTAGCGGAAGAGTTGGGAGTGGAAGTTCAACCTAATGCTAAAGTGATTTCTATTAAAGAGGCGATTTTGGGGGCGGACGATTATGATGAGGAGATCACAAAAGATGTGCTAAAAACGATTATAGCCGCTAGAGTAGATAAAGAAATTGAAATCTTAAAAAGGGAACAAGAACTCGAATTAGAAAAATTAAAGTTAGAATCGGCTAGGTTGAAAAACAGGGTGGACAGACCCCAAACAAAATCATTGCAGCAAATAGTGATAATAATTAAGGTTTTAACAGTGAAGGTTCCCACAAAACCAGAAGGCTGGTCGTATTTCTTCACAAGTTTAGAAAAAGCTTTTGCATTCGAAAAGGTAGATAACGAGATGAAACCGAAAGTGCTATTATGCTTACTGGGGGATATAACTGCAGATCTGTTAGTGAATGTCAGTAATGAAGATTATAATAATTATGAGAGTCTTAAGAAAATAGTCCTGAAGGAATTTGAGCCCTGTGCTCAGGCATGTTTAGAAGCTTTTCGTAAAGCTAAAAGAAAATCGGACGAAACATTTGCACAATTTGCCTCCAGATTAACATCCATGTGGGGGTATTACTGCAAACTAAGAGGAGCAGGTGATTTCGAATCTGTGTGTCAACTCATCGTGGCTGACAAAATCCACCAAACCCTCGATACGGAGACTGCCACCCACATAGGGGTTTTACAGGGGGAGGAATGGTTGAAACCTAAGGAATTGTCTAAGCAATGTGACATTTTCTTTGCGGCGAAAGGGAAACCCTATGATGGTTTGAGCAGGGGTAAATGGAGGGAAGTTGATAAAAGAGTTAGCCAAGAAAATGCCAAAAGTCCATCCTCCTTTCAAGCTCACACTTACGATGGGAACAATATAAAATGTTATGCATGTAATGGTTATGGCCACATCAGTAAATTTTGCCCTAAGAATAATTCGATAAAATGTAGAATCTGTAATAAGTTTGGTCATAAAAGCTTTGAATGTACTGAAAGAAAATCAGTTAATCAAACCACACTAAAAACGTCTCCAACAAGAATTGATAAGATAGTTACTATTTTGGATCAAAGTGATGTAGCTACTATTGATACTGGCAGTGAAGTAACGATGTGTTGTGATAATTTATTCAAAAAGCTTAATTCTCCTCCATTGATGTCCGATAAAATAATTTTAGCAGGAATTGGAAATCAGAGTGTGTCTCCTATTGGTTGTTTCGATAGCAGAATTACTATTGATAATATTGATATTAAAGCAAAAATTTATGTGGTTGAGAATTTGCAATTTGATCTTATTGTAGGAATGGATGTTCTAAAACTGTTAGACATGAGTTTTTCAAAGGGTGAATTGAGAGTAGAACAAAAGCGTGTTACTGTAAATATTAATAGAATAATTTATCCCGATGAAACGAAAGCTAGCAATTGGGTTGGTAGGAGTGAAATAAACAGCTCTCGCGAAGAAAGAAAAGTAGACGCATGGAATCCGCAACAGTCTCCATTCAAGGTCGAAGGAGCGCCAGAAAATAAAAGCGCGTTTTCGAACCAAAAAGAAGAAACGAAAAAAACGGATGATATGGTTTCGCATTTAGAAGAGGCAGATGTTCGAGAGGTGAATACATTCCTGAGTCATATTGTTGGTGCTGTTAAGGAAAGCCAGATTGATTTGGAGCGCGTCATGAATCTGGAAACTAAGGAGATCTTGCTAAATTTAATTGAGAATTATAGACCTCGCAAGGTGGAAAGCCCAGATATCAAAATGACACTCGTTTTGACTGATGATATTCCTATTTTTCAACATGCGCGAAGATTATCGTTCCCAGAGCAGGAAATTGTAGAAAAACAAGTCGATGAATGGCTAAAACAAGGAATAATTAGAGAAAGTTGTTCAGATTATGCAGCTCCTGTTGTCTTATGCAAAAAACGAAACAATGAGTACAGACTGTGCATAGACTATCGGAAGTTAAACAAAAAGATTATCAAGGATCGCTTCCCACTCCCTTTGATAGAAGAAGTAATTGACCACTTAGGGGATGCCGAACTTTTCACCACTATAGACTTAAAGAACGGATTCTTCCATGTTGACATAGAAGAAAAAAGCCGCAAGTATACTGCCTTCACAACCCATAATGGACAGTACGAATTCTTAAAAGTGCCGTTTGGATTGTCAAACAGTCCCAGTGTCTTTCAGCGATACATCTTTCACGTTTTTAGAAATTCATACTAAAAGAAGCTAAAACAGAAAAGTCGGTTATCAAGCTTGAAGGAGATGGAACAGAGGAAATTGAGGTCAATCTGGGAGAAGTCGAAGAAGAAGCTGGAATCAAGCTTGAAGGAGATGGAACAGAGGAAATTGAGGTCAAGCTGGGAGAAGTTGAAGAAGAAGCTGGAATCAAGCGAATCAAGCTTAAAGGATATGAAATGGAGAAGGCTGAAGTCAAGTTTCGTGGAACTGGAGCAGAAGATGCGGAAGCCGAGTTTAGAGGAGAGGAAGTTAAAGACAAGCTGGATGAAGATGAGGGACCTGAACCTAAAGAACACTGGATAGGGAACGCCAAAATAGACACAGAAACTGGAGAGTTATGGTGCTTCAGAGGAGGGACATAAATTTCGCAAATGAGAGTTGAGGTTTACTGCTTACGATACAGGAATTGATTACTGGACTTGAATTTTCTGCAGATTTAATGAAACCTTGTAAAACTTTAAGTACTTAAGATACTGTGTGTGAACAAATACACTTTTTTTTATTTTTGTCTTTCCAGGTTCCTGTGTGCTAAATTGTGAGGTCACAAATCGTCGGATGCCCGAGAAGTTGTAGGGCCAGACCTCTGCTATGTCTTAACACTGACGCCAGATGGCGCGCATATTAACTGTGAGAACTTTTTCGATGTTGGAAGTGAAGGGAAGGGATGGTGTGTTTGGGTATTGAGTAGGGTAGAGTGTTCTGGAGATCTGTGTGGAAATGGCGGGTCTGTGTGACCGTTGAGAGGGTTGTGTTATGGAAATCTGTGTGAAAACGGCTGGTCTGTGTGACCGTTGAGATTGTGTTTTGGTATTGTGGGGTGTGGTGGTGTGTTTTGGAAATCTGTGTGAAAACGGCGGGTCTGTGTGACCGTTGAGAGTGTATCTTGTCGAAAACAGTCATTAAATATCTATTTTTATATAACTTGTTGTCTGTGGAAGTCTTATTATCTCACCTGGCACCACACTTATTCTATTCCTGATCCCCTGCCCTATATCATCTATGAATATTATAAATAATATTGGTCCCAATACTGATCCCTGAGGTACCCCACTTGTTACTTCTGTCCATTGTGAATAATGTCCCTTTACCTGCACTCTCTGTTTTCTACCCAATAGCCAGTTCTTAATCCAAATCAATGTTTTCCCTTGAATCCCCATCCTTTCCAATTTAAACAGTAGTGCCTCATGAGGTACTTTATCAAAAGCTTTCTGAAAATCTAGGTACATGATATCAACCCTACTCTTTTTGTCCAGCTCCTCAGTAATTTTCCCGTAGAACTTTAATAGATTTGTGGCACATGACCTTCCCTTCCCCGAATTGAATTTGGATGTATTACCTCAGAATTAACCTTCAAGTTTAATTTACTGAACAAATCAACCAAACAGTTTTTCAAATACAAAGTGATTTTATTTTTAAAATTTCCATTTGAAATTTCATAGAATGGAAATGTATCTTTTAAAAATTTCAGTCATTGATGGTGATACAGTAGAACTCCAATTAACTGAAGTACAAATTTGTAAACAATGCTGTGGTCATCCAAACCGATTGGTTTTAATAAGAAAGGAAGCTGTTCCCCATTTTTAAATGCACTTGAGGTGTTTGACTTCCCATGACAGTACGATTCGGTCTTCATTTTTTTCTGAGTGATTCGGATAATCAGCAATTTGGATAGTTGGAGTTCTACTGTACTGTAGGTTTACTACAATATTAACATAATATAGGAACTAAGATGCATTTAAGAAAAAGAAAGTACTAATTAGAAAATACAATCAATAACGTTATGAATGCATCAATACAAAATCATTAAAAATATTCAAGCACTATAAACCAAGATTTAAACAATGACATCATAAACAAATTAATCCTTGCCATCAGTAGTAAATTAACACAGACAAATTCAGTGTTATGCAAGAGAGCTAATAAAATATAGGTTTAGAAATAAATGAACTAAAAATCTTTTCTCCATCCACCAAAAATTGACTCGTGACAACTGACAAGGCAATCTTAGCTCTTAAATATAAATAGGCCATGCTTTACCTGTGCCTGTGTGGGTGTGGGTCAAAATCCCGACACTCAGATTCCCGACATATCAGGTTCCCGACGGTCGAAATCCCGACAGTTCATAATCCCGACAGGGTCAGAATCCCGACAGTTCAAAATCCCGACAGGGTCAAAATGTCAGGAATCGAGCACAATTATCTTCTTTTGTGCCGTACGGGAGATATGGTTGTAGAACTATTATTTCTGAACTGCCAAGTGTGGCAACGATGTTATTCTAATTTTCCTGTGTATATATAGTGACTGATTTTTAGACTTAAATAAATTGCTTCTTTGTTCTTAACCTGACTATGTTAGTTCTTATTTAATTTCACTCTGCTAGACAAAGGGTTATGGGCCCAGCCCACCCTTTTAAATTTAAATCTAAAATTTATTTCATTTAATATCTTTAATTTAAAATTGCTTCTTTGTTTTTACCCTGCTTCACCTTTCTTTTCCTATTTGATCTATACTTACAATCAACTTTCAAATGACCAAACTCCCCACATACGAAACATGGACCTATTTGTTTTACCGAACTTCGAGACCTTTCTGACCCAGAACTACTCGAACCTTTTGAATAAAACACGTCCATCCCTTGCTTACTGTTATCGTACTGAACTAAGTTTAATCTGCTATTCTCCAAAAGTAACGCCTCAGAAATTTTTTCTACTGTAAATTCCTCATCTGAAACCGCGTACAACTTTTGAACTACCCCATTAAAGTCTTCTGGTAAATCCCTGATCAATTGAAAACAGATGTATAAATCATCAATTTTATGCTTACTTTCATTACAAACAGCTGCCGCCTGCATTACCCTTCTTATGTACATGCCTATAGTATCCACCTCTGGGTTGAATTTTATACTGAAGAACTCATCCAGTTGCCTCACCAAACGTGCTCTTGATTGCATGTCGAAATTTTCTTTCAAGACGTCCCAGGCTTTCTTACTCGAGTCAACATCGTCCAGCAGAACTTGAAACGGTACTTCCAGGTTTGAAGTTGAAGACACTGGGGTCATACATCAGGTTCTTTTGGTCACAGTATTTCTTGGCATCGTTTTGGGATCTCAGTCTTTGGTTTTCGGGTGTATAGTAATACACGTCGATTCGGGCACTCTTCTTTCTACTCCTCTCAACCCTTCTCCATGCTGTCAAATCTGGAATCTGGCAAGTCGCAGTTTCTTCTTCGATTCCAGATGGTTGATCGTCCTCAGATTCGGAATCGGTTGAAGTCTCGTCGTCGTACATCAGGTTATGGGATCTGTAAACTTGTCGACTTCGATCGAAAATTTCATTCGCTCCTACTTTGCTCTCGTCGAAGGTCACATGGATAGTTTCTACTGTCTTTTTGGTGGATGGCACGTATATTCTGTAGCCTTTCGTGTTGATCGCGTACCCGATCATTATTCCTTGGGTTGCTCTAGGCGACAGCTTGTCTCTCTTATAATTAGGGGTATGCACAAATGCCAAACAACCAAATATTCTCAAATGTTTAACTGATGGTTTTGCCCCATACCACAGCTCAAGGGGGGATTTTTCTTTATTCCCTACAGGGATCCTGTTCCTTATATGGACATAGGAAAATAACGCTTCTAGCCAAAAGGATTTTCCCAATTTGGAATCAATCAATAAAGCTCTGACAGCGTCCAACGCATACCCATTAAACCTTTCCGCTATCCCGTTTTGTTGAGGGGTCATAACGTTAGTTTTCTCATGTTTGATACCGTTGTTTGCCAAAAACCCTTCAAACTCCAAGCTACAGAATTCCATCCCGTTGTCACTCCTGACACATTTTAACTTTAGATTTAACTAGTTTTCACTCATTCCCAAAAACTGCTTAAATTTTACGAAAACCTCCGATTTCTGCTTTAGCGGATAAATCCAAACTCTCCCAGAAAACTCATCTATCATCGAAACAAAATATTTAAATCCAGATTGAGTCTGTACGGAAGCTGGCCCCCACACGTCCATGTGAATTCTTTCTAGGGGGGATTTAACTCTAGTATGCTTAAGCTCGGGAAAACTAACCCGTTTTGATTTTGCCTCTCTACAAGTTGAGCATACATCTGAGTAATAGTTAATTACAGGAAGATCTCTAACGGCCCCAGTCTTTGACATCCTAGAAATTTTCCTCAGGTTACAATGGGCAAATCGCCTATGCCAAAGATCAGTTTGCTCTTTAGTCGTTAAATTAACTAACTTTTTATCTTCAGTAACGTTAGCCTTTTCAAAAATAGGTCTTAATTCATAAAACTGATCGTTCAAGTTAAACTGCATTAACTTTTCACCCTTTAAGTATACAACAGCTTTACTATTACCACAAACTGTTTTGTAACCTTTTTGATCAAAACGAATCCCAGATATTAAATTACGCCTCAAATCTGGTGCATAGTAAACATCCTTCAATACTACTTCCTTTAAACTTCCGTTGCATTTAACTTTAAACTTTATGTAACCAACCCCCTTAATTGGAGCTGTTCCATTACGTGTTGCAACTGACAAGTTTTGTTTCTTAACTTCCTTATACCCACTTAATAAGGTTAGATCGTTTACAAAGTAATTGGTTGCACCCGTGTCGAGAACTAATTTAAATTTACTTTCTGATCTCCCGACTTTAACTCATCACTTTCATGAGATTCGATGACACTAGCGTTGTTTTTACCATGCTTAACCTTTCTTTTCCTATTTGATCTATACTTACAATCAACTTTCAAATGACCAAACTCCCCACATACGAAACATGGACCTATTTGTTTTACCGAACTTCGAGACCTTTCTGACCCAGAACTACTCGAACCTTTTGAATAAAACACGTCCATCCCTTGCTTACTTTTATCGTACTGAACTAAGTTTAATCTGCTATTCTCCAAAAGTAACGCCTCAGAAATTTTTTCTACTGTAAATTCCTCATCTGAAACCGCGTACAACTTTTGAACTACCCCATTAAAGTCATCTGGTAAATCCCTGATCAATTGAAAACAGATGTATAAATCGTCAATCTTATGCTTACTTTCATTACAAACAGCTGCCGCCTGCATTACCCTTCTTATGTACATGCCTATAGTTTCCACTTCTGGGTTGAACTTTATACTGAAGAAATCATCCAGTTGCCTCACCAAACGTGCTCTAGACTGCATGTCGAAATTTTCTTTCAAGACGTCCCAGGCTTTCTTACTCGAGTCAACATCGTCCAGCAGAACTTGAAACCTTGCTTCCAGGGAGGAATATATGAGAGAGTAGCCCTTGTCGTTAAGACGATTGTACTTGTCCACCTCTTTCGCAGTTGCACCATCATCCGGTTTCTTGGAGTCGCCATTAATTAACCTCCAGGCTCCAATACCCATCAACTGAGCTCAGGGGCTCTACCACCAGCGTGTCGTTATCGTTAATATTGCCGAAATTATCGACAGTCACGTGATGCGCCTGAAACTTAACTACAGGTCCTACCATGAGAGGAGAAACCAAGAGGAGAAAACGACAGAGAGGCGAAAAAGCTCTACGACACCTCTTATCGAGGGCTGTAGCATTATTTTCAAATTAATAGCTATTGTACATTAAAAAGCGCTCTTAGGAATTACTTTTCAACCTATAGATGAAACAATATTTTTATTTTGCGTAGGAACTATGTTTTCTCTGCGTAAACATCAGATCTTCCATTGCAAATAGCCCAAATCGCCGCCATTACTTGCTTTGTATGAAATAGATGAAAATTCTATTCATAAAAATACACGTCATTGGGTACTTATTTATGATGGAATATTTTTTCTTTCATTTTTAAAATATATTTTTACAAGTTTCAAGTTTATATTAATACAGTAAAAAGAGTATGGAGGTAGAATAACCACAGAAGTGATTTCATGTGGATTTCATCCTTCGATTTATAGATGGCAGCACGATGGTGTTGGGAATTCTGAAAAATCAAGATCAAATTGTCGATGGCCTACCGTGGCTTACCACGACGATGTAGTTTTTGAATGTCGACAAATGCAAGCTTTTACCGATTGCAACTGAGTTCGAGAGTATAGGTGTCGAGAAGAAATAACGCTTTTGATTGGTGTAAAAAGTTTTCGTCATCTTGTACGTCAGAAATAGGCGGGGAGTTAAGTTACATTGGCGTAATTTGAAATGATCACCAACGCAAGGGAAGGAACTCGTTTTTTCATGAGCAAAATTCTCGCCACTCTAAACAAGGGATGATCGTAATAAGATTAAGACGCTTAAAACGAATACCTTTACGAACATATAACGGAGGATAAACTTAAATTCGGGAAATTTTTGTTATCAATTGATTACAATTTTTTAATCGCAAAAAAATAAGTTTTGGATAACGAACAAAATTTTTTCCCATCACCACGGTGTTTATTTCTGATTAGAATTTTTTAAATCAGATAATCATTTTAAAGCTGCTTTTTGGATGCACGATTGTTTATATATTATCTGAAAAAAAAACGTATGAGTAATCCTCAATTCTCTTAATAAATAAAACCCACAAATCGACTTTAATTTTTAGTACATAAAACCGGCCCGATTTTTAAGTCGATAATTTAAAAAAAGAAGATGTAATGCAAGCCAATTTTACTTTAAAAATACCTTTAAGTATCTCAAAAAACGTGCAATGATAACAGGGTAAACAATACACATAATTTATAGCGTATAAAAGAGCTTGTTCTCGTGTCGTTAACAAGATATAGACACCTCTTGAGGTGTCGTTGAGTTTTTCACTTTCTCGATACCACTTAACGACAGTTAAAAACTTCCCGACAGTCTGATGGTAGACCCTCTTGTTAAGTGAGCCCATACTCTCGACCTCACTTGCGATCACTAATGCTATTTCCTATGGATAACCTTCCGCGACAGTGTGGTGTCGACAACTTGCTTGCTTCTTCAGCGTTCTCGACACGGAAGAAGTAAGGGTGTCGTTATTTTTGTCGAGAGGCTCGTGGTAGGCCCCCTGGCTTGAGCTTCCCAACGTCGATAGTTGGTTCCGTCAAATTTCTCCAGGGCTGGTGACATCAAGCTTCTCTCATCCATTTTCGCAATTTCTTGGCATCGTTTTGAATTGCTTCTTTCGAAGCAAATTACCCCGACAGGGTCATAATCCCGACAGGTCAAAATCCCGACAGGGTCAGAATCCCGACAGGTCGAAATCCCGACAGGATCATAATCCCGACAGGTCATAATCCCGACAGGGTCAAAATCCCGACAGGGTCAGAATCCCGACAGGTCGAAATACCGACAGGGTTAAAATCCCGACAGGTCAAAATCCCGACAGGTCGAAATCCCGACAGGTCAAAATCCCGACAGTGTAATGTCACTCTTGAGCCGTTAGAGCATGAATTATTGAATTTTTTTGAAATTTTAATTTTTTTAAAATTGATTAAAAACTGGTTTAATTCTACACTCCTGCGCGTGCAAGACTTTTTTCTAGGTAGCTTTTCAGTGCTGACTACAGATGTTTCTTCAATACTGTGGTTTGAAAGATTTTAAAATTTTAAATGTTTTAAAATTGATTAAAAAACGGTTTAATACTACACTCCTGCGCGTGCAAGACAATTTTCTGGTCAGTTTTTCAGCGCTGATTACAGATATTTCATCAAAACTGACGTTAAAAAGATTTTAAAATTTTAAATTTTTTAAAATTGATTAAAAATTGGTTTAAAATTTTAAAATCTTTCAATCGTCAGTTTTGATGAAATATCTGTAATCAGTACTGAAAAACAGCCCAGAAAAAAGTCTTGCACGCGCAGAGTGTTGTAGTATTAAACCATTCTTAATCAATTTAAAAAAAATTAAAATCTTTCAAACCACAGTATTGAAGAAACATCTGTAGTCAGCACTGAAAAGCTGCCTAGAAAAAAGTCTTGCACGCGCAGGAGTGTAGTATTAAACCATTTTTTAATCAATTTTAAAAAATTTAAAATTTTAAAATCTTTCAAACGTCAGTTTTGATGAAATATCTGTAATCAGCACTGAAAAAAGCCCCAGAAAAAAGTCTTGCACGCGCAGGAGTGTAGTATTAAGCCAGTTTTTAATCAATTTTAAAAAATTTAAAATTTCAAAAAAATTCAATAATTCATGCTCTCACGGCTCAAGAGTGACATTACACTGTCGGGATTTTGACCTGTCGGGATTCTGACCCTGTCGGGATTTTGACCTGTCGGGATTTCGACCTGTGGGGATTTCGACCTGTCGGGATTTTGACCTGTCGGGATTCTGACCCTGTCGGGATTTTGACTTGTCGGGATTCTGACCCTGTCGGGATTTTGACCTGTCGGGATTTTGACCCTGTCGGGATTCTGACCCAGTCGGGATTTTGATCTGTCGGGATTTTGACCTGTAGGGATTTTGACCCAGTCGGGATTTTGATCTGTCGGGATTTCGTCGTCGGGAACCTGATCTGTCGGGATTCTGACTGTCGGGATTTTGAACGGAACTCTCCTGTGTACCATGCAGAGAGCACCTTCAACTATAAACTTCCATATATAATACCACTATTTGCAATATAGGAACAGACACTTTCATCATTACCCACAATTTATTCAAACAACTTAGTTCTTTATCAGCTCTTTTATGTTTCGGCATTGTCAGAATATATGATTTTTTATAAACCACGACGTGAAATAAATCTACGAAAAGCCTGGATAAAACACTCAGCACTCAAATTAGATATAATTCTAAATGAATTCCTCTCGTAACTGCACAAGTAAACAAAGCATTGCACACTTTAGAGCCATCTCTTAAATTTAATGGTTCTGCAAAATCAATTCCACTTACCTCAAAGGGCTGATATTTTTCAATTCGATCAGGAGGAAGGGGGGGGGGCAGAAATTTCCTGACCGGGACAAGCATTAAACCCAATTACAAAATCTACAATCATGCAATATTGATTTTTCAAACCATCTGGCTCTTAAAATCCAAAATTTGGCTCTTATTTGAACTGAAGTATCAAAAACACCATAGTGAAAAATTCTTTCATGGTTTTTTAACACAATAAGACGAGAAAAATTATTACTAGACAATATGATAGGTTTTACAGAACCCACATCTAAAGAAGATTTGACCAATCTACTATTAACTCTTAATATAAACCTGTAAGGTTTTGTTTTAAAGTGAACGTAATCTGTGTATTTGTTTTTCGTAAATTTCACGTATTCTGCACCTTCTTAACCTATTAATTTATTTTGTTATGAGTGGCAACACTTTGTACTTTTGTTTTTGTATATATTTCCGTTTTGTTAAATAAAGTTAGATTTTAGATTAGAAACTACGGACGTGTGTTACTCGGCCAATCTGACAATTTGGTATCAGAAGTAAAGTAGGAAATGGAAGCGCTAAAATCAGAGAGGAAGGTTGTGAGGTCAGCAGTCACGAAGCTAGTTAATAAGATCGGAGATTTGTTTGAAAAGAGTGAAGACGCAGATACAGATGAATATGAAGAATTGCTAGATTTGCTATTGACAAAAGAAGATCAACTAGGAAGGCTTGATCAAGGTGTTAAAGCATTGTTGAAGGCGGAAGATCTTGAGGGTGAGTTTGGAGGAGTTGAAGTCTATAAAGAGAAGATAGAGGTGTGGAAGTTCAGATTGAATAAGAAGATCAAAACCTTGGGCCATATATCGGAAGTGAAGAAAGAGGTTAATGCAAGTAAGAATAATGTTCGGTTACCCAAGATTGATATGATTAAGTTCAGTGGAGACGTTATGGCTTGGAGTAGCTTTTGGAATGCATACGAGGTTTCTGTTCACAACAATGCGGATTTAACTAAAGTTGAAAAATTTAATTATTTGAAGTCGTATTTGCGTGAGAGTGCTTTGGATGCGGTTGAGGGGTTTTCTATTTCGGATGCAAACTACGACTCAGCCATAGACATTTTGGAAAACAGATTCGGACGTCGTGATGTTTTGAGTTGGAAACAGACATGACTTTTAATTTAAATATCTTTTTAACTACTAATCTTGTGTTTGGCGCGGAATGTCCGATATAGGGACCTTGCGCCATAAAACCCAAAACAACCAACCAACCAACCAACCAACCAACCGTGATGTTTTGATTAACGCTCACATGAATTCTTTTCTGGATTTGCAACCAGTACGATCGGCAAATGATTTGAAAGGACTCAGAAAGCTCTACGATTTGTGTAATGTTAAAATCAGATCCTTGGACGCTTTACAGATCAAGACAGATTCTTTTGGGAACTTGTTGTGCCCCTTGTTACTAAGATGTCTTCCACGTGAAATCGCATTTGATTATGCGAAGAGCAAAGGAACCGATGACTGTTTCGATGTGGATGGTCTAATGAGCTTTGTCAAACAAGAGATCGAAAGCAGAGAACGAGCAGTTTCACTGTGCGTGGGTCGCAATCAGTGCGAAGAAAAACAGAGCCGATTTATTCCTTCGACGCAGTTTAGGACAAGAGGAAAAGAGGAGAGAATGAATTCGCGCTTTGGAAGAGTAAACCAGATTTCGGCTGTTTCCTTTTGTGTGTTTTGCAGTGAAGACTCCCACGATATGACGAAGTGCCGGATGACTCCAGCTGAAAAAAAGAAAAGTTTAGTGGAAAACAACAGGTGTTTCCTTTGCCATGAAGAAAAATGTTGGACTAGGGGTTGCAGATCAGGGATTAGATGCAGGGTGTGCAACTCGAAGTTTCATTCCCAATGGATTCACGAGGACAAAAGAAAAGATGTCCAGGAAAAAGATGTTTTGACCTCTCGAATATCACCGGAATATCTTTCAAATCAGGTTGGGGTAAGCAAGAATTCTGTTATAAGTCCTTTATTAAAAGTGAAGTTGAAATGCGATGAGAAGTTTATTGATGGAATTGTTGATACTGGTGCTCAACTATCTGTTATTAAAACTGAAGTGGTGCCTTTGAGATACCAGAACCCTCGAGGTACTGTTCTGCTTACCTCTGCATTTGGACACAATTTGAAAGCTCCCTTAATAAATGTACCACTTTCAAAAGTGGAAAGCGATGCCTTTGAAGAACCAGTCTACCTGACGTGTGCAATGGTGGATACATTAACAAGTGATTTACTATTGTCGCCCAGTGCAGTTACGGATTTTAACCTGCGTGTCTCAGAGGAACTGAATCTCTGCAATCCTGTCAAATGCGAAAGAGCTTCATTAGATAAAAGTAACCTAAAGGAGATTCACGAGGAGGTTGATGTCGGAACACATAACGCTGAAGATTGCGAGGCTGCTACTTCTGGGGACAGTTTTGATGAACTAGTAGAATGTTTTCAGACGTCAAGCAGTGTTGGTGGCATGGATCCGATGCAATCGGGGACGGGTACTATGTCGGACTCTCAGAAGTTTCGGGAGGAACAGATAATCGACCCTTCCTTGAGTGCCTGCTGGGAAGATGCGAAAAACCACAAGAAAGGATTCTCTATAATCGATGATTTTTTGTATCACACTGATAGAATCTTAGGAGAAAAAGTAAAGCAACTGGTTGTCCCGAAAGATCGACGAAAACAGATCCTGAACCTGGCTCATTCAAGCCTATGGGGTGGACACCTGAGGAAAAAGAAAACGGCAGATCGTATACGCTACTCTTTTTACTGGCCAGGTGTAAAGAGTGATGTTGACAGGTTCTGCGAAAACTGCAGTTCTTGTCAGCTGCAAGCCAAAAGGAAGCCGTTTGACGATGTGCCCATCACTCCGGCGTCCCGACCAGCTGAACCATTTGCGGTGATTAATGTGGACCTCATCGGTCCTATGGAACCCGCAAGTCATGGGTACAAGTATGTTTTATGTGCAGTTGATCAATGTACCCGCTGGCCTGAAGCTATCCCATTACGGAGAGTGGATGCAAAATCTACCTGTGAAGCTTTACTCCAAATCTTCTCACGAACAGGAATTCCTAAGGTAGTGGCAACTGATCGGGGAACCAACTTCACATCAGCGTTGACGCAGGAATTTTTGAAAAGACTGGGTTCCTCTCCCAGATTCTCGACTCCATGTCATCCCAGTTCCAACGGGTTGGTAGAGCGTTTCAACGCAGTTCTGAAAAGCATGATTCATCATACAATGAGGGAGCACAGGATGGATTGGGACAGTCATCTACCTTTCCTGCTTTGGGCTTATAGAGAAGTTCCCAATGCTACGACTGGAGTCAGCCCGTTCCAGATGTTGTACGGACGATGTCCAACTGGACCACTGTCAATTCTGAAGTCAACCTGGACGAACGAGATGCAGATCCCGACTGGACAGTTAAAATCAGTGACGGACTACTTAAATGAATTAAAAGCTAAGTTAGAGATAGCGGCTGAACACGCCGGAGTTACTGCAGTGGGAAAACAAGAAGCTTACTCTTGTTATCGGAATCGTAAGACAAGACACAAAGAATTTCAAGAAGGAGATAGAGTGATAGTACTGATTCCTGATAGTGAGCATAAGGTCTATGCTATATGGACAGGACCGGTCACGATTGTGAAGAAGAAAACTGCTTACAGCTATCTAGTACAGATGTCTGATGGAAATACGAAACACGTCCATGCTAACAAGATAAGGCCATTTAAAGTATCTACTAATAATATTGGAGTGATCTATGAAGTTGATGATGATTTTGGTGAAATAGAGAGCATTCCCAGAAAATTAAGATTTAATCATAAGATTGAGGTGAACCTGGGCCATTTGGAAAAGACCAAACAGAGAACCATACTGGAAATGTTGCAACGACATACAAACCTGCAGTCTGGGGTCCCAAGAATTGCTAAAGTAGGTGAGCACAGCATTAAATTGATGCCGGGAAGCCTACCGAAGAGACAAAAACCGTATAGAATACCTGAAGCTCTAAGGGAAGAAGTGGACCGTCAAATTGATGAGTTGTTACAACTAGGGCTCATTGTACCTTCGAAGAGTGAATACGCTCATCCAATAGTATGTGTATCGAAGAAGGATGGTTCGATGAGGATGTGTGTGGATTTTAGATACCTAAATGCACAGACAGAAATGGACTCCTTCCCAATGAAGGTACCGACAGAAATGATCTACAGAGTATCGAAAGCGAGGTTCATTACGTTGATAGACCTACTCAAGGGATATTGGCAGATAAAGCTCGATCCTGGTTGTCGCCATCTAACGTCATTTGTGACCCATCGGGGCCAGTATGCTTTCACGGTCATGCCGTTCGGACTTCGGAATGCGGCGGCTACTTTTCAACGCACGATGAACAAACTGCTGATGAAGCATCGCGATTATGCGGACTCCTACATCGATGACATCATTATATTCTCCGATGACTGGAACTCTCATATGAAACATCTTGAAGATGTCTTAAGCTCTCTGGAAGAAGCGAACTTTACAGTGAATTTTAAGAAATGTGATTTTGCTAAAGGAAAGATAAAATTCCTAGGGCATGTTGTTGGATCTGGATCACACGAGCCTGACCCCGAAAAGGTGGAAGCAATTAAGAACTTGCAGTCACCCAAGACCAAAAAGGATGTTCGAAGTATTCTTGGACTCTTGTCCTATTACAGAAATTATGTGCCCTGTTTTTCTGAAATTGCAGCTCCATTGACTAACCTTACTAAGCGAAGATCACCAGATGCAATAGGATGGCTTTCGGAGCACGAAGATGCATTTATTAAGCTTAAAGAAGCTATTTGTGGTGCTCCTGCATGTTATGCCCCCAACTTCAAGCTGCCCTTCATCGTTTATACCGATGCGTCATCTTATGCTGTCGGAGCCTGCCTTGCCCAGAGAGACGAAAGTGGAGAAGAACATCCTATCGCATTCGCCAGCAAGAAGTTGAGCAAAGCTCAAGAAAAGTACGCTGTTATTGAAAAGGAAGCGTATGCCGTCATTTTTGCCCTGCGAAAATTTGAAGATTATATTTTTGGGTCGGAGATCGTCATCGTCAGTGACCACAACCCTTTGAAGTTCCTTACGGACTGTGCCTCACAGAGTCCCGACTTCAACGTTGGTCCCTCGCTCTGCAGCGGTTTCATGCCGTAGTGTCCTATCGAAAGGGGAAAGAACATTTGAATGCTGACTCGTTGTCGAGATTGCAAGCTAATCATTGGAAAGATAGGGACTATATGAACTAAATTTTTGTGAATTAAACTTGCTTTAAATTTCCAAGGGATTTACACAAGATTTCTTTCCAGTAGATATGTAAATTATTATTGTGATAAGATTAATGTAGTGATAGGGTATATGTAAATAGCAGTAATGCAAATAATATTTTATCTAGTTTAGTCTTGGAAAAAGTAAAGTATTTCATCTGGTAAATTGATACGTAATGATATGAGGATTATGTTATTTTAACTAAACTTAAGATTTTAAAGTTTGCTTTGTAATTAAGAATACCCAATCAAACTCTTAAGGGGGGAGGTGTAAGGTTTTGTTTTAAAGTGAACGTAATCTGTGTATTTGTTTTTCGTAAATTTCACGTATTCTGCACCTTCTTAACCTATTAATTTATTTTGTTATGAGTGGCAACACTTTGTACTTTTGTTTTTGTATATATTTCCGTTTTGTTAAATAAAGTTAGATTTTAGATTAGAAACTACGGACGTGTGTTACTCGGCCAATCTGACAAAACCCTTATCATCAATTTTAGGATTTAGACCATACAATTCAGAATTTTTATCAACACACTTATTTAACTTCAGATCATTTCTGATTTAAACCACATACCTTGAGATGATTATAATCCAATAATTCAAAACAACAGAAATTTCCCTAGTAGATATATGACCTACAATTTTAACATTTGATTTTATTTTATGTTATTAATAAACCTAAACACATAGGCAGTAGTAACACAAAGTAATTTTCACAGACAACTAAAGTTTTCAATAAAGTTCTATCACTCCATAAGTACACCACTGCCGTCGCGAAGTGAGTTTTTAGGAATTTTAGCATTCGCGCATCAGCCCCAGCCAATAAAAGTTCCAGTCTCGGCAGGGTCAGTTTCTTTAAAGGGGCTACACGGCCCTTGCAAATCACAAATGAAGTGCTGGAGGAAATCACACGTACACTAATGCTCTATGAGCATATGTTGATGCATCACAAAAGATGTGCAGCTGTAGTTGAGGCTTTTCCACTGAATTTGCTAAAGCCAGCGAGGACTTCACCTCGAAGCAGACACAGCCACAAAGAAGCTCTCACTCACTCTGGGGGGCATCCTCCTCTCACGCACGTGAGAGCCGAGGCGGATGGGAGATCAGGTGGCAGTTCCTTGCAGTGAGGGGATCCTCGAACGGACCTTTAAAAATACAAAATATCTCATTAATAACTAATTAAACAATGTAGATAATTTTATAATTAATTCTAATTATAGTAATTATATGCTAAAAAACACCTGGATCAGCTGGGATAAGAGTCCTCCATTTGGCAATTGTGTTGTGATCGCCAACACACACCATGGACGCCCATATGTTTGAATTCAGGAGGGGGCCAAGAAAAATTTTTGCAAGTTAGCCAGACAAGCCCGCTTAAGTTTTCTTTAATGGGAGGTTGTTTCATAATTATTTCTCAGTGGCCTTTCACGTGTTACTCAATGCAAAAGGTGATGTAGGTATGTAGGGGTAAAAGGTATGTATGGGCACCCGTGCAATACACTACAACTAATCGTGATATACCGGCAAGGAGGACTCTTATCCCAGCTTTGCGAAACTCCTTTTTAAAAATTTTGATCGCTAGAAATAATGCTGAAAAATTTTAACAGAAAATTGTTATTGCTAAGTAAAAAAAAATAAACAAATAAAAAAGTGTGGAAATGTCAACACTTTTCCCACAAATGTCAAATAATTTGTAATTTGCACGATTCACGTCCAACACCAAAACTTTAAGTTTGATACCGTCCCCAAACTTGTTATTATTACACAATTGAATTAATAAAAAGGGATAAATTATTCATATTTCATCTTTGCTCTTCAAGATTTAAGTGTTGAAAATAATAAACAACCCACTGAGCTAAATTAAAGGTTTAGCAATGCAAATGAAAATGCACTTCCCCTTTCATTTATGTATTTAAATACTAGGATTTTACCATTTACTAGCAAATATTTCACTATTGAGTCAACCAAATGTCAAATATTTTAGGGTTAACCAATTTTAGAAAGAAGTTTAACCTAAGGTAATAACACAATACACTGTTAGAAATTTCCCTGTAAAAACGGTGTTTTTACCATATATTTAATTGTTATTTTACCATTTTCAGACAAAAAGGTCGAATAACCATTAAAAAGATGGTATTATTGAACTGTTAAATAGGAGGGAAAATGGTTAACGGACCATTTTCATCAAGAACGGTAAACTAACCGTAATTTTCGTGGCGCGATTTCGTGGCGCCATCTGGATGCTTAAGTCACCCAAGATGGCGGGCTTGCCATCCTGCCACATTAATCACATTAATAGTAGTTTTTAAAATCCTAATCCAACCTCCCGCCCTCCGAGGACACCTCTGTACTATTAAAATTTTAAAGGAACTTTAATTTGCGCTAAATTCCTGCAGCAAAAGACACAAGACTACAACTCAACTCAGCTCTCGCGCTCTCGTCAATTGTTTGTTTGGTATGGTTACGTTCCGTCCCGTTTTGTTGACGTTGACTACTGCGTGGATTCATCAGCAAATTCCTTTGGGAAATTGGTATGTATTGTACTTTAATGATTGATATATATTTATGTTTAATTCTAGTGTAATATATTTTGTTACTACTAGAACTCATACTACTCATAGAACTATCATAAAGTAAACTTCCCGTTTGTTTAGGCCTAATATCCCAATATTAAAAATTGACCGGTCCCGATCACTCCTATTTAATTTAATGTAAAATGCGCCTTTTTATTTAATCAACATTTCGCTTAATGTTATCAAAATATGGTGAAATCCCCTAAACACCTCCTTTTTTCCTGTTTGAAGACCAGTTATATATTACATAAACATACAAAATGAGTCATTAATTTAGTAATACATGTTCCACCCTCATATTTTTCTTTAAGAATGTGTAATTTGCAAAATAATAACGGGAATCGTTTTAAATACTTCAATTAGGACTACAGAGTTGTGATTCTAATGCAAAACTCGAGTTACACTGTGGTCACGCAAGAGTGACTTCTCTGTATATTTTTGTTTTCTAACTATATGCAAATTTATGTTTACTTAAAATGCCGCTAGGGCGGATATGTATAAATTCGACTGTCTGCCTGTTTCAAGGATGGAGATGGAGATGATTAACGTTCAGAAGCGAAACGCTGTGTATTTTTGTCCCAATAAACAGATGTGACTTAAAGTTGGCTTTTCTTCCTTTCCTTACCTGCATTGAGGATTGTTCCGAGGCGAACAGTTTGGAGGTTCCACCGAGATTGCAGTTTCATCATGAGCGAAGCTGGTGACGATCAAGATTACAGTGCCTCTATTCGGGCTCGAGGATATGAGAAGAGAGCAATTACCAGAATTGAATCGTTTGCCAATTCTATCAATGATCGGACGGACATCAACGCCATCGACATCAGACTTGAACGCCTTCAAGTTGCCTTCGATCAGTTTTGTCAGCTTGATTCTTCACTACCAGAAGAGCAGTAAGAAAGGGAAGCCGTCGAAAATCGATTCTACGATTGCTGTGCCAAACTAAGAGGGATTATAGCCGCCAGAACTGCAGCCTTGAATTCAACTGTCCAGCAAAGAGAAGAAACTCCGGATCCTGAACAAAGCTTCAGATCCACCCCTGAATTCAAGCTCCCCAGATTGAATCTACCTTCATTTCAAGGAGATTATGCCGAATGGCTGAACTTCAAAGACCTCTACTCCACCGTAGTCCATAAGAATGAAAATCTGACGAACATCCAGAAGTTCCAGTATCTACGTGGTCTTCTCGGCGAAGCTCCAGCAGCTATCATTCGCCACATCCCAGTTTCTGATGTCAGCTACCCAGAGGCATTGGAAAAGTTAGTGAGCCGGTACGACAAGAAGAAAAACATCGCCACATCTCTGCTCAATACTTTTCTAAGTCCACCCCAAATAGGTGCGGTCAACTCTTCTAATCTCAGATCAATGGCTGATGTATCTGAGCAAGTTATTCGTGGATTGAGGACAGTGGATGCTGCAGCCACCACAGCCGACATTTGGTTGATTCATCTTTTATGTGAAAAGGTCGATCCAGAAACGCGACGTCTCTGGTCGGAGAAAACAGTGTCAACTTCCTTCCCAACGTTCCAGTCTTTCTTGGATTTCCTCAACGAGCGATCCAGTGCTCTCGAAGCGGTCAACTCAGCGCCGGATCACCTGGATCAAATTCAAAGTTCCAGTACCCCTCCTCGCATTTCAGCTTCAACGTGTCTGAAATGCAAAGGCATGCATTCTCTCTCCAAGTGTCCACAATTCAAAGCGTTAGGATTGAATGCTCGAAAGGACTTTGTGCGCAAAAGGTCTTTATGTTGGAACTGCCTATCCTCATCTCATCTCAACCGTAGCTGTCAATCAAGGTTCACCTGCCGAATGTGCAACGGTAAGCACAATACACTTCTCCATGAAAGTTTCAATACCAACTGTGCTGTCACCAAGGTTCCCGAAGTGAAGAAGACGACCATCACGTCAAGAGAAGATGAAAACCCAGTACCTTTTTTGATGAACTCTATAACATGTAGCACCGCTGTACTTCCCACAGCAATCGTATCAGTTTGTGATGCTCAAGGTAAACTCCAAGACATCCGACTACTGTTAGATTCGGGTTCTCAAGCAACGTTTCTTTCGGAGGCCTGTATGAAGAAGCTCAGTTTACATTTCACCTCCCGCAAGACCCTTCCAGTAACTGGTCTTTCAGTCTCAAATCCTGTAAGGACTTTGGGCTCCGTAAATCTTTTCATTATTTCAAAAGCTGATCCCAACTTCAAGTTCAAGATTGATGCATTTGTATTGAAAACCATGACATCCACCCACTCGTCGTTTCAAGTTACGCCCAAGGAGCTCTCACTACTAAAAGGATTGCAATTGGCTGATCCTTCCATCGGAAGCTCTGAGACAATCGATATGATCCTTGGCGTAGATCTTTTTTTCTCGATCCTCCTACCAGGTCAAGTTCTGAAGTCGGATGGAAGTCCGCTAGCCCAAAACTCCAAGCTAGGTTGGATTGTATGCGGAAAACCAGATGCTCTACAACGAGTCACAAGCTTAAATCTGACGATGTCAAGCCTGGATACGCAGCTGAGAAGATTCTGGGAGGTCGAATCCGTGCCGGAAAGAACTACGAACTTTACACCAGAGGAGCAATACTGCGAGGACCATTTTGTTAAGAATCACACGATGGATATCAAAGGTCGGTTTGCAGTCAGATTGCCTTTTCGGGAAACCTCATCCGAACTAGGGAACTCTTACAGTGCAGCAGTATTGCGTTTAATAAGTGTCGAAAGAAAATTCCAGCGTAATCCAGTACTTGAGATGGATTACAAGCGTTTCATGTCAGACTACCGGATCCTCAGCCATATGAAAGTCTCCGATGACGATTCAAGCATGATCGAGGACAAAAATAAGTTTTTCCTACCTCATCACGCTGTTCATAAGGTATGTAGCACCTCTACCAAATTACGTGTAGTATTTGATGGTTCCTGTCCTACTACTAGTAAAACGTCTCTAAATGATATTCTCTGCGTAGGCCCTCAAGTACAAAGAAATTTGTTTGATATTTTACTTAGTTTTAGATTTTACAAGGTTGCATTTAATGCCGACATTGTTAAAATGTATAGACAAGTTTTAATTGCCCCTCCTGATCAGTCATTTCAGCGCATATTGTGGCGTAACGATCAGAGTACACCCATCATGGAATTTAAACTATCTACAGTTACATATGGGTTGGCATCCTCAGCATTTCTGGCTACACGGTGTCTAAAACAAGTTGGTATAGATGCAGAAGCAAGTTTCCCAAATGCTTCAAAGGTAACTGTGAATGACTTCTATGTAGACGATCTACTTTCAGGTGCTGAATCGGTGTCTGACGCCATTCAGTTGTGCAACGAAGTTTCTAAACTTCTTAAATCTAGAGGGTTTGAATTATCCAAGTGGAGATCAAATTCACATGAACTTCTAGACAATATTGGTGTTGAGATGGATAAAACTAACCTAATCATTGAAGGTGAAGTAAGTTCTAAGGTTTTGGGTTTAACCTGGAATTCTTGTGATGACGTATTTATTTTTATACCTCAACTTGATGTCGAAGAGCCTTTAACCAAACGTAAAATTCTCTCCCAATCTGCCCAGATTTTTGATCCGTTAGGTTTTTTGTCTCCTTGTGTGGTTTGGATCAAAATATTTCTTCAAAGTCTGTGGATGTTAAAATGTGGGTGGGATGATCCATTGCCTGAGAGTATAACTTTAGATTGGAAAAAGTTTCAAGAACAATTCAATAGGATAACCCAGATTCGTATACCTAGGTTTGTAGCATCTTGCAAAGATAATCTTTCCTTGATAGGATTTTCTGATGCTTCAACGCAAGCTTACGCAGCTGCAATTTACTGTCGTAGTGAAAGCAAGAATAGGGTAGAAGTTAAACTCTTAACATCAAAAACAAAGGTTGCCCCTATTAAACAGCTATCTGTCCCAAAGTTGGAACTTTCTGGTGCCCTGTTACTAACAAGACTTGTTACATCTGTAGTGTCTATTCTAAATATGAATTTAAAGGTGTTTGCTTTTACAGACTCAAAGGTGGTTCTAGCCTGGTTATCTGCTCATCCGAGTAGATGGAAAACATTTGTAGGTAACAGAGTATCAGAAATACTAGACGCTTTGCCTGCCACTAATTGGGATTACGTCCAATCCCGGAACAACCCCGCTGACCTGGCCTCACGAGGTGTTGATTCTGTGGTATTGAGTAATACTGAACTGTGGTGGAAAGGACCAAAATTTCTGCAGGATGATATTAATCAGTGGCCTAAAGCTGATTTGACTGTAGAAGGGTCCAGTGTTTCAATCCATGAAGCTCGTAAAGAGCAGGTGTTCAATTTTGAACTCAATGTAAGTCAAAATGATACGTTGGAGTATTTGTTTCATAAGTATTCTTCGTTCTCTAGCATAATGAGAATTGTTGCGTATTGTTTAAAGTTTATTAAGGTAATCAAAGGTTCTGAAGTTACTTTACCTGTTTTGCCTCTAACCCTATCAGATCTAGATCACTCCAAGATGGTGCAGGGGCCTAACCGCGATCTCATCGCCTATAGTTGCTATCGACAATAGGCGAGATGGAACCAGTCTAGGCGAGCTCGTGACGTCACATTACGATAGTTCGGCAAATGGTCGAACCGCGAAGCATTCGAAACCTCGCCTACGGCAAATTTTCCCTCGCCTACGAAGCGACTGCTTCGGAGGGCTCGTAAAGGTCTTTTCGCAATTATCGTATACGCTATGTATCGTTTTTTTGCTATTATTTCCTTATATTATGACGTTTCTTTTAGTTTTTAACCTTATCATTCTTTGAGGTTATGCTTAAAAATCTTCGATTGTACTTTTTAAAGTATTTTATTTAAGAACTCTTTCTGATGTTTGCGCACGGTTTACTTTGGGAAGAGTAGTGATGCGGTGTAGTGTTTTGTTTGCATTTTCTAAATCCGAAGACAATTTTTCATTATGGCTGGGACTTTAGGGATGCATTCAGAAACTTTAACACGATTAAGAAACGAAAACAAATTGAAAAGTATAGCCCTTCCATTTATAAATTGATTTATTCATTAACGTGATAGTGGAGCCATCTATGGAAAAACGTCACAAGTAATTCTACACTGATCCTACAAATTTGTATAAACGAACACTAATGTCCATTACTTTCGTACTAGATTAATGTCTGAGGACTTGCTTTGGAAATTAACAGCTGTTTCATATTTTTTGGAACTATTTAACAGACCACCAAAAGTGTAAAAGAAATCCGAATACGGTTCGAAACTTAATACAAGATGGCGAACGATATTGCAGCTCATGCGGATGAATACTACCTTCGAATAGGATGCTCTCTTTTGATTGGCCAGTTCCCTTCTCGAGACGAAAGCGAGAGGCATCAGTAAATCCTTTTCTACCACCGGTTCGCGGTCGGGCCAAAAGCGCGTTTTGGGAAGGTCTCGCTTAGAGAAAAGCGTGTTCTCGGCTAGGCGAGCTCGCCTATTGTCGATATCAACTATAGGCGATGAGATCGCGGTTAGGCCCCGGGAGTTATGGTATTGGATTAGATTGGGGCTGGAGTTATGGTCACGCAAGAGTGACTTCTCTGTATATTTTTGTTTTCTAACTATATGCAAATTTATGTTTACTTAAAATGCCGCTAGGGCGGATATGTATAAATTCGACTGTCTGCCTGTTTCAAGGATGGAGATGGAGATGATTATGATTAACGTTCAGAAGCGAAACGCTGTGTATTTTTTGTCCCAATAAACAGATGTGACTTAAAGTTGGCTTTTCTTCCTTTCCTTACCTGCATTGAGGATTGTTCCGAGGCGAACACACTGTTTGAAACTTTCTAGAATATCAAATAACTTAGTGTTATCAATCAGATATTGTTATTCTACTCTTGGACAAAGGTGATCACATTAAGCGGAGTCGAGTGTAGTTTCGTCGGTACAGGGTGTCCAAAAAATAGGACGATGGCAGAATCCTACGGACATTGTTTGAAGGTTTTTTGAAAAAATTTCAATATTTAGCAATAATTTTTATTTTTATTTTATTGAGCTATGTGAACCAATGGAAATATTTAGCTTTCTTTGTATTTTTGGTGTAAATCTCTTTCATTACTCCACTCTGTTATCTTTAAAATTAAGTCAATTTATATACTAATTGTTGAAATAGGTATTGAAATTGAACTTCTGTACCTTTCCCTCTTATATTCGAGAAAACTAAGCTACTTTGCAGTAAAAAAAGGTGGTTATCCTCATTATTTAATGCACATAATTAATTTCTTACTCGCATATTTTCTATTAGTTTGCAGCTTTAGCGCAATTTTTGGATTTATGTTCAGATTTTAAGTTTCATTTAAAGTTTTAAATTTTTATGCTGGCTGGTTATCCTCATTATTTAATGCACAGTTTTGTTAAAATTAGTTTTATTACTTCCTTCTGGAAAGAAAATGTGTTTTTACAGTTATTTTTTTAAAATATCGAGGTTTTCAAGGTATTGAAGAGTTTTGAGTTATTGAGAGTATGGTTTATTCCCACACATTATAGGTTTCTATTTGGTGAAAACAAATACTTAGAAAAAACTTCTTGAAAATTTTGCCTAAGCCCTAAGTAAGATATCCCACTGTTCAATACTAACTGATAGTGATAATGTAGTGCATCCTGCCATCGTCCTATTTTAGGACAGCTTGAAATACGGGACAGCTTGGATAGATTGGAGGATTTAGGACAGCTTGGATTTAGGACAGCTTGAATATTTTTTTTCACTTAATTTGTTTTTTAAGTAGAGTACTACTAGCCACAATAAATTTGGATACCATTTTGTCTGAAAGCTTATTTAAACTTTTTTTTTAGATCTGAGCCCTTTTTGTGTTCCTTCTTCCTGAAGATGTGATTGTTCGGTGAGCTAGTGTAACAGGTAAGGTTAGTTTTAATTACTTGTATTTACCCCTTTTTATTCTTGCATCAAGTCTTGTTTCTGGCTACTTTAATTTTCCTATGCAACTTCCCCTAAACAAAATAAACCCTTTTTATTTGGTACTAGCGCTTTCAGCGCTAGACCCGGCGTTGCCCGGGCCCAGTAAAACTTTATATTTATACCTATGGCGCACGCGCTATCCCGGCATTGCTCGGACATTATTAACGGGCTGCGCCCGTACTAAGTTCCTTTGACAGAATCTCATACACTTTGAAATAGTTGGGAAGTCATATTTGTTAAAAAATATTTAAACTTAAGGTGAAACAGATTTAGCATTAAGAGTCCTTCAGCTGCCATGTTTATCCATAAGCTCAAATGATGACAAAATTTAAGCATATTGCTGTGGATAAATATGGCGGCTGGAGGACTTATCGAAGCCTTGCCAATTTAAATTATGTGTAACAAATGTACGAACAACCTCAAAGAAAAGGAAGCCTGATCTGCCTCAAAACCAAAACCGTTCAACCAGTGAATATCGCCAAGATGTTTTAGTAGCTATTGATTAAGAAAAAGTGTATAAAATGCCACTAATGTAATATTTAAATAACTTAAAATTATGCGACTAAACATTAAAAATTCTCAAACAAAAATAAGACTAAACTACTTTAAAAACAAAAGTTACTATGGTGAATTTGAAAGTGTGGAAGAAATGCACAATTGTAATCAAAGTGAAGTAAACTGCTACATAGATTTTCTTAGTGTTAAAAATGCGCACACAAAAGTAAGCCTAAAGTATTATAAGTAAGATTCAAAGAATAAAATGAAAATCAGTTTCAGGATAGCACAAAGCACTTAATAAATTAACGACGAACATCATCAAAAGCCGAACATAACAAAAAATACAGCGTTAAATAGAATAAAAAGTAAATCGGATGTAAACAGCCAAAGCCATGCTTAACAATCAAAGTCCGATACGTTTGAGAAATGAAAAGCAATAACTGAAAAAGCTTTATGCAATCCCCACCACAGAATGTTATTTAAAAGCCAAAAGAACGAAAGGAAAATCAGTTTCTCGCCATAAACAGATACTTTTTACCAAAATTAGGAGAAAAGTATCTGTTTATAGCTATAGCGAGAAACTGATTTGTATGTAAACAGACCGAAGAATGAGAATAACTGTTGCCCCTTGGTTGTTGCCAGGTTTCAAAGAGAAAATCGCTACCCCTAGACAGACCTGGAAAAAGTGCCCGAACTACGAACCTGGTTCGGGGGAAGCCCCTGCCAGCTCCATCCGGATATCTATACGGCATTTTCGGTTCAAAAGTGCCGGATATAATATACGGCGCACTGACTATGTTTATACGGCGCACTGACTATGTTTATACGGCGCACTGACTATGTTTATACGGCGCACTGACTATGTTTATACGGCGCGCTGACTATGTTTATACGGCACACTGAGCATGTTTATAGGGCACTTTTGGAAAAATTGTGCCTTATATTTTCTGTGCCTTATATTTTGTGCCTTATACTAAGTGCCGTATATAAAAGAATATACGGCACTTTTGGAAAAATTGTGCCTTATATTTTCTGTGCCTTATATGGTTTATAAAGCGTTCCTCGTGCCTTATACGATGTGCTTGCACGTTTCCTTTTGATACATTAATATTATGCTTACATTACATACTTTTTATGGCACATTTGACTGAAACTTTTGAATATGCTGTAATTTACTCCATAAAAGATTTCTTAAATTCAAGAAATGCCTGTATGGCCAACCTCACTAAAAAAATTTTTTTCAAACATTTTTGTTAATGAAGTGAAAATTACAACATATTCAGTAAAAGGCACAAAATTACAAAGTGTTCATTTACAAAAATTTATGAAATTTGAAAAACAATGTTTGCTAGGAAATAATACATTTCATAGTTATATAATTTATGTAAATAAATTCTTCAAATTTTGATTCTTAAGCAGATAAAAAAAAATATTTAAACTGCATACATCTACAGAGATTAAAATTTAAAAATTTTTAATTACATTAATTTTTTTTAATATGCTATTTACTCAAAGAATGCTGTGACTTAGTGTAGTTAGTTCAATTCAATTTACAAAGATACAAAAAATTAATGTTTAAAAGGTTAACCAGATTTTATGCATCATTTATTGGAAGCTAGTAATTTTAAGGTAATTTAATTAAATTATTGCTATGTAGGAATCAATTTTATAATATAGTATTTATTGCACATTAATACATATTGTTGTAACAAAAATCAATCTACTATAAAAAAAATCAATTTTTACATAATACATAATATGAATAAAAAATGCTTTCTTGAAAGTTATTTCTTAAATAAACAATAAATGTCTTGTTTTGTTACATCAAGCAATTATTTCTATATGTCAGGACACAATCTGCACATATAACAAATGAGAGTTCTTCAGTAATGATCTCCTTATTTATATTTGTTTTTTATCACTTCCTTGCTTGTAAGACTGCTAAAAGAAAAAGAGAAAAAAATAGTAAGTTTTAATTTTAACAACTTACAAACAAAATCATTATTTTGTAATTCTAATACTTCTATGAAAGGAATTTCAGTCAAGACAGTCTCTTTAAAACAGCGTTAGAAATTGTGAAAAAATACCACTGGTCCAGAATAGCAATCCATCGCAATTTCAAACACTGCTTTAAAGAACCAAACCTTAATTTTTTTTTAGGAATTTACAATCTGTTTAAAGTTTGACATACATTTTGAATTTATTCAATGCTTTTAATTAATTGAGTCCTCTTTCTTAATATACAGATTTTTCACCATAAACAGCATAATATTTGTAACAATTATTTTGTTCTATGTAACTTTTAAAACTGTGCAACCATTTTCCTTGAGTCTGGCGCTACTTGTCCTACCCTTGCGCCATAAAAAATCAATCAAGCTTTTTTCCCCACCATGCAGCATTGTTAATTATTTTTTCATGATTAATAATGGTTTTAACCAGGGGTAATTCTAAAAGCAGAAACTTACAATGGGATTGAGTAGAGCTGGGGGCAGACTCAGGAATGGAAGGAGAAGTCTGCATCTTGCAGAGGCACTGCTGGCTGGAGCAGGAGGCAGTCTAAACACTGCAGCAACGGCAACTGCAGCTCTTGCTTCCTGAAGAAAAAAGATGTGTTTAGATATGATGCTACTCTGTGCATCATATGACAGTATCAAACAGGGTTTGAAAAAAAAACCGGGTGGGTTTAATTGGGTTTATTGCTTAATACAGCAGAGTTTTGCAGCTGGAAGGAATTTAGGTGTTAAGTTTTATTAATTTAAGAGTAAAGGGAAACTTTTATTGCAATAAAATATTTTTATCAATTAAAAAACATCTTTAATGCTGTAACTTTGGGTAATAACAAAGAATTTATTATAATTTTTTACGACATAAGGTAAATGCATGTTACAATGCAAAGTGTGTTGCTTTTTGTTTTTATAGGCTTCTCTGTTTGTATTTTATAATTTTTAAAAAATGTATACATATTAAGTAAACAAAACCTGGCAAAACAAATTTAAAACCATTAAATGAAAACCCTTATAAAGTACAGTACCATTGTCAAGGATCAGTGGCAGATCCAAGGGGGTGGCACTCTGGAAAGTGCCCCCCCTTGGACCTAAAAAATTACTCATAAGCACAAAAAAAGTTTCAAAAAGTACTCAAAATGAGTTAAAACCCTACTTTTACAGGTCAAATTTCAAATTTTTTTCTGGGGGAGGACCCCCATACCCCCCAGGGAGCCAAAAGGGGATCTTGTGTTACTTTTTAGAAAATCCCCAAAATTTTGACATTTTTCTCAAACGGTAAAGGTGATGGTCTGAAAAAGTGCCCCCCCAAGATCCGTGCCTGTCAAGAATACATCTATATGATTATGATTTAATATTTTATACCGATTGGGCAGGTTGTGTTGCTTGGGAAAAAGTAAAGGTTTTATCGCACTTTTAATTTCACTACGGTTAAAAAAGTACAAATTTTGTTTATTTAATTGTTGAATTTTCCCTTCATTTACCTTGCCCAATATTTTTTGTGGTAACATTTCTCTTCAAATATTATATTGTGAGATATTTGCATTATTAAAAGACTTGATCATGCTGGTATTAATAAAATTTTACCCAATTTTTAAAAAACCCAAAAAAAAAAGGGCTGGTTGTTATTGTTTAAAAAAGTTGTGAATAATGAAGTTCCAAGTATGAAAAGGGGGGTCTGGGGGTTCTCCACCAGAAAATTTTTGGAAATTAGACTCTAAAAACAGGGTTTTAACTCCTTTTTTGTACATCAAATCGTGAGTAAAAGAGATTAAAATACATAAAGGGGGTCTGGGGGTCCTCCCTCCCCAGAAAGTTTTTGGAAATTTAACTCTAAAAATCCGAATCCGAATAAATTTGAGAATTGGAATACGGGGAGACTGCTGGCACACTGATAGGCGAATCCGACCACTCATTCGAATGGGAATTTAGGTCAGAAAAATAAATTTGTTTTCGTATTTAAATCTACCCTTAAATTTATAATTTTTTTTTCGGGGAAACAAATATTTTAGGGAATGGGGATTGTAAAAATATTTCGGGGAACGGTCCAATCATTTCGGGGGACGGCGTCACCCTCCAATTTCAGCACTGGTAGCGACCCCGACTCACCAAAAACTTACTGGCAACCCACAGTTTGAGAACCTCTGGAATAGTCCATCATTTTATAAGTAAAATTTGGGTAGAATATGCCCTTGTTAAAAATTGTGTTTTAATGTACATGATTCTGACGTACAATATATTTGGAATTTATAAGTTGAGTTGAAATGCGGTAGTAATAGCAAGATATAAAACCCCCGATTCAATTCAGTTGGGTCAGAAAATTTAATATTAGTTGAGCAAACCTGATAAGTGTCCCAGTACAAAATAAAAAGGTTAAGACATGAAAACAAACTCGAGGAACAAATATTGCCTTCAGTTTTCAAAATAAGATAAAAACTTTCTAGTGCTACAGTACTTAACTTTAAAATCTAATTTTTATAGGCAAAAATCGTACAAATTTGCAACTACTAATCACGTCTACAACCACGGAACATTTATTTCCCCGACAACCACAAAGAATAATCTGGCTTGAACCATTTTCTACACTGTTAAACCAGGGTTCTTAAAATAGAGACGAAATTACTTGATTATGAGCACTTCATGTACTCACTATAGCTCCAAGTAAAAACTACTCATATTTGAAAAACTCGTGTACTTATATTTGAAACACATCACCTTCTTAAAAATGAAACGGCATGTTCTCATTTTCGAGAGCTCAGCGAGACCGCGCGTGCTCATTTTCGAGACCTGTTCTGCTCAAAATTGAGTCTGCGCATGCTCATTTTTGAGACTCTGCTCAAAATCGGAGTCCGCGCGTACTCATTTTTGAGACTGCTTCTGCTCAAAATCTACTAATAATGTACTCATTTATAAAACCTTCTTTTTCTCAAAATCTACTCCACATGTACTCATTGTTGAGATATTATCTATATATTTTCAGATTTGTCACTTATCCCTGTACTCAAAACCTATCAAACAAAAGCTTGTTTTGAAAAAAAAAATTATCATTTGTTTCAAACCTGAAATATGCTAAAAATAGATCACAAATAAAAATACACACAAGAGGTAACTTTAATTTCAATCATTCTTTAAATTGTGAAGTACACTAACCCAAAACTAGAAGTTTAGTCTACTGCAAAATATTCATCTAAGGTTGATTTTGTTGTATTCACTATATTTCAATCTCTTACTCAACACTCAATCTTTTAATGTATTCTATCATTTATTATGTATAGTGAATTTTCAAATGAGGAAGCTTTACCTAAAATTCAGAAACTTATGAAAAACTTTCACATTACTAAAGAAACATTTTATTCAACACTTACAACTATTTACATTATTTTAGCAAGTGATTGAAAGAACAAGAAAATACTTCCCTATTTATAGAAACTTCCATCACAGCTTATACAATAAAAAACACTTAAATTTACAGATGATATTTTCACTCAGATTCTTGGCTAATAAAATATCTTCACATTGTTGTTACAAAAAACTATAAAAATAAGCCAATATTTTTAGTGCTCACAACTAAAAATTCCAATTTAGAATTCAACAATTCCAAAATTCCAACGCTTATATATGTGTATTTCAAATATATAAGCTTAACTACATCTAAAGAAATGAAAGTTCATTATAGATCCAAATGAATGTATAGTGTCAGTGTGGGGAAATGTTAACACCTTTAGGATCAAATTTGAACAAATTAAAATTTTCTTTCAAGTTAATAAACAATAGTAGTACAGGTGCAGTTTATACAATTATCCTGTGTTAACACCAAAGTTTGTATAAAATATCATTGAGGAACTAAAATGGTTATCAACCTAAAGGTTTCATACAGAAAAACTATAGCCAAATGATGGCCACACAGATTTTGCACAAAATGTTTGCTCAGCGCTTATGAATAGGGGCTGATTCCTTAAAATTTATCCAATTCTTGTCATATATGGCCAAATTTTGTTTACCTCTAGTCACAAACTCGACATATTTAGTATGAGCTGTGCTACTAGGTTTTCCGTATAATCAAAAACTGAAAATATGTATTTAAAAATAGGAAGATATTATGTAGTTTTATTAAATAAAATCTGAAAAAAAAAATTAATTCATTCAGCATTAAGTTCACTAAATTTCAACTAGAATTTTTTAGATGTTACTTCATAGTACAAATTGGGGGTAAACTGTGATTATTAATAAAAAAACTTGAGAGAAATACTTAAACAAAGACTCAAATGTAAATCCTTATCATTCACCACTATTAAAATGTTTCATACTTTAAATTATGTCATACAAAAACTCCACAAATGAAAAATTATTTAAAACAAACTTAGATCCGGATCCCATGTCCAAAGTATGCAGAGAAACTGATACCAATGAAAGCATGCTAATAAAATGCAAGAAGTATAACAAGACATGTTAATAAACCAATTAAAGATAACAAACCTAAATTGTTCAGAAATTTTAAAGTAAACAAGTTAAAAAAAAGAATAAAACTACAAGCTATATCCAGCTCTACAAAATCAATTCAAGATTTTTTCTAAATAAACAAAAATCCTCAAAAAGACAAAGCGACTGAATCTCAGTCAGCAAAGATCTCTATTTATAATTTATATCTATATATATTTAAATATAAATTGTGCCTAAACTTTCACTGGTACAACAAGGTTTGTGTTTTAAAGTAACATACATATTTGGATCATCAAATCTGTATGTCTTCCTCATATGAAAAGTATCATAACTGTACAAATTTTTAATATCTTTAAAATCAACTGTATTTTTAATTATTATATAACTGAAAATGTTCATCAAATTCACTTGATTCAACCATGTTATAATATGATGTATGCATTTTCATCATAAAAACATTTTTACAATTTTACCAAAGATAAATGATTCATTTCACAATGTACATTGTACAAGCACAATTTCATTTTTTGTAATACAGTACCATTATAGCACAGACTGTCACATATCAATAGTTCCACATCATCTGTTATTCCTTCTAGAGCAATGAATGAAAATTATTTTTATGTTGTTCATAATTATACAATTTGTTAAATGTTTGTTTGCAATATTTATCAAAACATGTGAAATGTTTGTGATTAAGATGCCATGCTTTGATATGCCTGCATAATTCCTTTGCTGAATTAAAAAATTTATCACAAAATATACAAAACATCTCTAATGGTGATTTTACACCACCACGACAAAAGCGACAGTTTTCGAGGATTCCTATTGGTTCTTTTGAATCGCTGTTCACCGCTATTGCAGATTTTGATTTTTTTTTAAATTTAACCAATTATACAGGATTCATACTAAATTTTACAATAAAAATAATGAATTAAAGGAATTTTTAAGGAGCATTCTAAAAATTTAAACAATAAAGGTTAAAAATAAATTAAACAAAAAGTCAAGTCACAGATTTGATAAGAGTCCTTCAGCCGTCACGTTTACCCACAGCTAAAATGATGACAACACAAAAGCATGATTCTGTCAGCTGTGAGATGGGCCTTCTCGTAGTGGCATGACCACCTGCAGCATTGAATACTCAGGCGCAAACTCAACCAGATCCCTGCTCCTTGAAAAGACCTTTAAAAATACAAAATATCTTATTAATAACTAATTAAACAATGTAGATAATTTTATAATTAATTCTAACTAATTATATGCTAAAAAAACACCTGGATCAGCTGGGATAAGAGTTCTCCAGGAAGGACTAGCGCAAGGAGCTCCAGCATATAATTTGCACAAGAAGGTCATCTCGTCCAAGACGGGCTTTCAGCTGTGAGATGGGCCTTCTCGTAGTGGCATGACCACCTGCAGCATTTAATCCTCAACCAGATCCATGCTCCTCGAAAGGACCTTTAAAAACACAAAATATCTCATTAATAACTAATTAAACACAATGTAAATCAGTGTTTCCCAACCTTTTTCGGCCCATGCCCCACCAAAGCCTTTCCAAATTTTCCAAGCCCCCCATGTCCTTTATTTTTTTTTTCGAAAATCCTTCTTGAAAAGTAAATAAAACCTGGTGGTTCGTGCCCCTCCTGGGGGGCAATTTGGTTAAAAAATTTAAATTGCCCCCCCCCCTAGAAAATCATATTGCCCCTCGGTGGGACGTGCGCCCCAAGTTGGGAAACACTGATGTAGATAATTTTATAATTAATTCTAACTAGAGCCCTGCACGAACGCCTCTGAGCGCGGCTTAGTGCGGGTGTTCCGCGCTGGCGCGGATGATCCGATTTTTGCGATCCGCTCTCGGAAAACATATATCCGCTCCGACTCTACTGCACCGATCTAAAACGAAATCAACCGCTCTAGCTCAAATCGCCGCGCTGGTTCCGAATCGGATGCGCTTACCCGAGTTCGCCGCTCATGAATCAACGCGGGTGCACTAACATCGAGCTCGTTGCTAAGTATTTTGTTTGGAACTAACAGTTTCTCTGAGGCTATGCGTTTGTTAGAGAAGCTTACACACAGGTTCATGTTTTTAGCATTTTAAAATAAAAGATTTAATAAGAAAATAAACGGTTTCTGAGATTTAAACCACAGAATAACGTTTAATTGTGACAGAACAACTATTTATTTTTATATAAATAAATCCTTTTAATTGAGGGTATAAGAATTTTGGAAGGCATTATTGTCAGTCTTTTAATATAAGTTAATTGGTTCAGAAGGATTTCTAAACAGTATAGCATTTACAGATTAGTATACTAATATACTAATTCAAATTAGGAGTTTTTGTCGTACGTCTGTGGTAACTAATTAACAAATGCCCATTTTCAAAACACTGCAATTAACAGGCTACTTCTGAAACAAACAATACGATTGACAATTTATTCAATTGTAGTTGTGAGAGAACCTCCAGTTATCAATTAAATCAATCGTAATTCTGAATGCCTCCAAGGCAATTTATTAGGCATTTTTGGATCGCTTCGCAATTTCACGGGAGTGGACCGCAGCTTTAATGGATCGCTTCTCAACTTCACCGAACTGGTCCGCAACTTACTGGAAGTGGTCCGTAAGTCACCGGAAGTGGTCCACAAGTCACCGGAAGTGGTTCGTAAGTCACCGGAAGTGGTCCGCAACTTACAGGAAGTAGTTCGCAAGTCACCGGAAGTGGTCCACAATTTACCGGAAGTGGTTTGTAAGTCACCGGAAGTGGTCCGCAAGTCACCGGAAGTGGTTCGTAAGTCACCGGAAGTGGTTCGTAAGTCACCGGAAGTGGTCCACAACTTGTCGGGAGTGGTCTGCAACTTCACGGGAATTGCGGACCACTATGACAAGTTACGTACCACTTCCGGTGACTTACGAACAACTCCCCGTGAGTTGCGTACCACTCCCGGTGACTTACGAACAACTTCTGGTAAGTTTCGGACCACTTCCGGTGACTTACGAACCCCTTCTGGTAAGTTGCGGTCCACTTCCGGTTACTTAGGGACCATTTCCGGTGACCTGTGAACCACTTCCGGTGATTTATGAACCACTTCCGGTTCGTTGCGGACCACTTCGGTAAAGTTGTGAACCCTTTCGTACGAACCCTGAGAATTTTCTTGCATCCCCTATAAGTACCTTCTGCAATTAATTTAATTGCATGGTGAAATTAATTGCACTTGAATAATTAATCGTCATCCACAATTGAAGTTAATCGCGATTGAGTTTTCAATTGCGATTGAAAACTCAATCGTCCGTGACAATTAACTTCAGTTGCAATTGAAATCAATTTAATTACTTTTCAGCCGCAATTGATTCAATCGCGGTTGAATTTAATTGTACGATTGACGATTGAAATTTCAATCGTGTGAATGCCCACAAATAAACTTTATTTGTGCAAATTATAAACAGAAAAATACAATTAGATTTAGAATTGCCGATCTCTTTCCGGCGCGCCGCGTTCTCGCTAATTCGCCGCTTTCTCGCCAACTCGCCGCGTTTTAGCGAACGCGCCGCTTTTTTTCCAAGTCGGATGTTGAGCGCCGAGTTGAACGCTGATGCGGGAAGCCGCTTCCGCTCAAAAGCTCTCCAAATCGTAATCCGCGTCAAAAGTACGAATAGCCGATCTAGAGGCAGCGCGTGCAGGGCTCTAATTCTAACTTTAATTATATGCTAAAAAAAGAACACCTGGATCAGCTGAGATAAGAGTCCTCCATTTGGCAATCAAACTTTATCCCAGCTGTGCCAAACTCCTATTTAAAAAATTTTATCGCTAGAAATAAAGTTGAAAAGTATAAAACAGAAAATTGTTATTGTTGGCTGTAGCTAGGCCACCGTCGGATCTGTTTACTTTAGAACAATTACAAGTTCATTTTAAGCAAAATAATCAAAAGCGGAAGCCAGGATTCGAACCCGGGACCTTTGGAATACTAGCCACGTATCCTACCACTGAGCTATTGGTACTGATACCAGGATTGTTCAATAATTTAATTTCAATGTTTACAATACGTAATAGGCCGTCAATATATAAATAAACAAAGCAATCCGACGGTTGTCTAGACACATCCGTTATTGTTAAGTGTAAAAAAAAATAAACAAATAAAAAAAGTTTGGAAATGTCCACGCTTTTCCACCAATATCAAATAATTGGTAATTTGCATGATTCACGTTAGACACCAAAACTTTACGTTTGATACCGTTCCAAAACTTGTTATTTAGGTAATTATTACACAATTGAATTAATAAAAAGGGATAAATTATTCATATTTCATCTTTGTTCTTCAATATTTAAGTGTTGAAAATTATAAAAAAACCCACTGAGCTGAATTTAAGGTTTTTACCAATGCAAATGAAACTGCACTTCCCCTTTTATTTATGTATTTCAGTACTAGGATTTTACCAGCAAATATTTTACTATTGAGTCAACCAAATATCAAAAATTTTAGGGTTAACCAATTTTGGAACGAAGTTTAGCCACCTAAGGATTTTACGCAATAGAAGAAATTCCATTTACAGTGACAAAAGCAAACAGAATTGTATTTTAATGCTAAGCCTTAGATTGGTGGGAGATAAATGGCGAACACGTGAGATTTTCCACAATTAACCAAAACAGTGGTTATTACGACGATTCCGTAATGCAGAAACGGCTTGATTACCCAAAAACTAAATTGAAATACATCTATTAGAGAACTAAATAAATATACAAACTTGTGCATAACAGGGTTGTCATGAGATCATGCATGAGATGAATGGGTGTATATAAACATGCTATTAAGATAAAATTTACTGTACATTTAAAGAACACTATTATTGAACGGCTAAAAAATAAGAATTGAAAATGAACATTACTTACTTTTCGTCGATTCTGCGCTAGCTTCAATTCCCAACGGAGTCCTCCGATGTCTGTATGCGAATAATGGCGCCGAAGCCGAGGAACCAAAACATTGTATAATCTTCCGCGATAGAATAATTTTGATTTCCATTGATTTCATAACGGTATATAGTTCGTTCGTTTCGATGGAAGTACTAATTAATTTTTTTTTGCATCGTAAAAAACTTACACTGATTATGATAATAAAGTTGTTGTACAAATGTTTAATGAATTGCACTCAAAATTATTAAATATTCGCCCTTTCTGTTAAATGTGTGATTTTAAGCATGTTTACGTACTCAAAACTGAGAACATCGCTTACTCATTTTTAAGTTAAAGCTACTTGAAAAATATAAGTAGGTATAAGTGCTCATTTTTAAGCACATGAATTTTAACAGTGTATGGATGGGTTGTTTGGACTATCTTTTAAGGAGCAAAACGGAAGTTAAAAGAATAGTTCTCGAAATAAAGTAATCGTTATGATATTTAAGAGCAGGAAATAAATATAAACTTACCTAAGTATTTCTTGTATTCAGAGCGGGCGAGATCGCGGATCGCGCGCCCTTTTCACCAATCATAAACAACAACATGGCGTCGGCGTAGGATGTTGCCAACTCTTGTCGTCCAGAAATATTCAGAAGCGTTTCAGAAATGACAAATGAAAACCAGAATTTTGCAGGAAAGTTTCCGGAATTTAAGCTCCGGGTCCGAATCACGTGAAAATCACTTGACATTCATTGACACTGTTGTTGATCGACAATATTTGTATTTGTATTCAACGAAAAAAAAAATCAAATTTTAAGGCATTTGGTGACGCAAAAATGTCGTCCACTGTCTACTTGGGTTTTCTGATTTTTTCTTTATTGAAAAGTATGTGTTAGTTATTATGTCATTTCTGAATGAAATCCGTTAGAATTACGTCTTTTGCAGTTTTTGTTTTGTTTTGAATACATTATTTTTTTTAAAAATTGATATTTCAATTTTTTAAAAATTTTAAATGGAATATCGTGTTTATCAATGAAGGATAACCTATAGACATGTAGTATCACAAACAAGGTTACTGATTTTTTTTAAAGTAAAAAATTGAATTTTTTGACTTCAATCGGACTTGTTTAATTTAAATCAGATTTTTTTTATTTAAATGAATTAACAGTTCTGTGTTTTCTGAAACTGGTAAAAAATATATTGATATTATAGTTTCTGTGTGATGTAATAATTTTGCATCACATTCTAATATATTTTATGCACTAATTATCTCATCGGTGAGATGCCCGTTCTGAAAGGGGGAATGAATAATTATAGTACTATTATTTACTAAAATTTGTATCCTTCTTTCACTAACTACTTACCATGGATACATTTAATACTCCCATGGACACGACACGACGACGACTAACTACTTACCAAATTTCGAAATCAATATTATTTTTTTAAATCATAATTTCAGTTATATTTGATACATTATTAAATAAATAAAAAAAGACAATGATTATATTTGATGCATTACTGAAAAAATCATGCCTGATTTTTGTGTAAAAATTGAAATCAATATTTAAGTTTATTGATTAGTTAAATTAATTTTACTCATTAAAATAATGTTTATTTCTTCAAAACAAAAAGTAATTAATAAAAAAATAAAGATGTTTATGTAGCATAAGAAAATAAAATTGGATTGGAAAACATAACTAAAAATATAAAAATAAGCTTTTGATAAAAATCATCTTAACATTTTAAAAAGTTGATACCAGGTAAAAAATTATGGGATTTTAATTCTTGTTTAGTTTAAATGCAAATAATTTTGCAAAATACAAATTACAACTACTAATTAATTTCTTTAAATTGTGGTAGTTTAACATTTTTGATTTAAATCACATGATTTTTTTTATTATAAAAAATATAGTGATTTAAATCATGCTTTGTTAGGGGATTTAGTCACAGATTGACTGGACTACGTTTTGAAATTAATTTTTTAAATTGATAACGTATTTCCCCCAATAAAATTATTAATTTTTTAAATTTATCTTTTCCAAGAAAACGTAAAAATATCTTATTGAAATTTGTTTCAACCTTTCTTAAGTAGATTTTACAAATAAGTGTTCAGTATATTTTAAGTTAAATATATTTAACACACTTCTAATAAGTGGAACACAGACTGGGGCCTAACCGCGATCTCATCGCCTATAGTTGCTATCGACAATAGGCGAGCTCGCCTAGCCGAGAACACGCTTTTCTCTAAGCGAGACCTTCCCAAAACGCGCTTTTGGCCCGACCGCGAACCGGTGGTAGAAAAGGATTTACTGATGCCTCTCGCTTTCGTCTCGAGAAGGGAACTGGCCAATCAAAAGAGAGCATCCTATTCGAAGGTAGTATTCATCCGCATGAGCTGCAATATCGTTCGCCATCTTGTATTAAGTTTCGAACCGTATTCGGATTTCTTTTACACTTTTGGTGGTCCGTTAAATAGTTCCAAAAAATATAAAACAGCTGTTAATTTCCAAAGCAAGTCCTCAGACATTAATCTAGTACGAAAGTAATGGACATTAGTGTTCGTTTATACAAATTTGTAGGATCAGTGTAGAATTACTTGTGACGTTTTTCCATAGATGGCTCCACTATCACGTTAATGAATAAATCAATTTATAAATGGAAGGGCTATACATTTCAATTTGTTTTCGTTTCTTAATCGTGTTAAAGTTTCTGAATGCATCCCTAAAGTCCCAGCCATAATGAAAAATTGTCTTCGGATTTAGAAAATGCAAACAAAACACTACACCGCATCACTACTCTTCCCAAAGTAAACCGTGCGCAGACATAGAGAAAGAGTTCTTAAATAAAATACTTTAAAAAGTACAATCGAAGATTTTTAAGCATAACCTCAAAGAATGATAAGGTTAAAAACTAAAAGAAACGTCATAATATAAGGAAATAATAGCAAAAAAACGATACATAGCGTATACGATAATTGCGAAAAGACCTTTACGAGCCCTCCGAAGCAGTCGCTTCGTAGGCGAGGGAAAATTTGCCGTAGGCGAGGTTTCGAATGCTTCGCGGTTCGACCATTTGCCGAACTATCGTAATGTGACGTCACGAGCTCGCCTAGACTGGTTCCATCTCGCCTATTGTCGATAGCAACTATAGGCGATGAGATCGCGGTTAGGCCCCTGATTCGAATTCTGCTGATGCCATGGGCGTAGCCAGGGGGCGGCAGGGGGGGGCAGCTGCCCCCCCCTAAATTTATCTTATCCCTTCAGAAATATTCCCCCAAAATTATTTTTTTCTGTAAAATTGAAAAACATTTTTAAAAATTTTTTTTTCTGAAAAATTTTTTTAAAGCTGAAACCCTTCAATTTTTTTTAATGAATATGTGCCAAAAAAACGAGCTTATATGTGAGATGTGGCGGAAGAATTCACGCAGAATTAATTTCATTCAGCATTTTTAGTTCCCCAAACGACCGGGCCAGTCAAAATATTTGACAAATTCATAGATACAAGATAAGATACAACCCCAGTTGACCACCTCCCGCGGAGTGGAAATCTATTGAACGGCTAGAAATAGGAAGAGTTGACAAACAGCCCCAAGATAAGATAAGGGGTAAAGTAAACTTGTTACTGGTCACACCTGTTGTTCATGTACAGGAGCCAGCGGGGGGTGAACGTGCTCTTCCCAAACCACAAAATCCAATTATACGTACACCTCTGCCTTTGACAATGGATTGGGGTGTGAAAGGGTATCATAAATCTTCGGCACTCAACGACTCAAACAAGCAAGGGGGCTTCAGATGTCTGGGTGTGTCAGGAAATTGTTTCAAAATGTTTCTCAAGTGTTTACACAAAACAGAGGGGTCTTTTGCGAACCCAGCCATTATTATTTCCAAGCTTTGGCTGACCTTTCAACGAATAGAAAGAAAGCCGTGTGGTCATTGGCTATTCCTGCAGAAAATACCCTTCAGTCTAAGATATGTGATTTAGTTTTCCAGCATTGAACTTAAAAAGAGTACGTATTTCAGTCCTCCATATTGATATCTAGACGTATTATGTAAAGCCTTAATCCAGCACCATCACCAGCAATTAAAGTAAGTTGAACTTAGTACTGCATCTTAGTTTTGGGGGATAAACTATTTTTTTTAAAATATCTAATAAGATAATTTTTTCTTTAAGAGTGAAAAAAAAGCTAAATAATATTTGAGAAAGCAGGACGGTTTTACTTTTACATTTTAAGGTTACTGTTAAATGTTATTGTTATATCTTATATCATGGTTATTCAAGTAACTGCAACAACTTGAACAGTTGATACAAAGTTGCTCGGACTATTTTCAGACTAACTGTAACTTTGTATTCTTTTTTATTCTCTTCTAAATTATTATGTAATTAAAGCAGTTGCGTATTTTCCTAAAGCTTGATGTTTTTTTTTAATGTCCAAACATACGAAAGTTTTACCCGGTAACATAAAATAAAATAGATAAAATTTATTGAATTTAACTCAACTCGATTAGATTCTACAAATTATACTTTTAGACAATAGCCACATAAATTTCCTAGAAAAGTATGTGGCTTAGTACTTACAAGAGGTGGTTCTGTTCTGGCCAAAGAGTCTAAAAATGAGCTAAAACACTACTTTAAGGGGCAAATTTTAAAAAGTTTTCTGGGGGAGGACCCCCAGACCCCCCCCCCCATTTTTCTTAGAGCACACATTAATTACACTATTATTTACGTTAAGTGTGCAAAGTGCAAAAGTTCACACCCTTCGTATAATTACTCCAAAATTTAACGTGAAAAAGTACACGGGGTACCGGGTACCCCCATGGGGGGACCTGAGACCATGCCATGGGGCAAAGGTAAGTATCCTTGCCCCCCCCCTAACATGGAACCTGGCTACGCCCATGGCTGATGCTGCTAATATATGGCACAATGATCGGGGGTCCCAGGGCGAAAATTCAGCATGCGTAGTTATATACGGCACAAAAATATAAGGCAAATAATTATATAAGGCACAAAAATATAAGGCAAATAATTATATACGGCACGCATACAATGTTGTCGCTTTCAACCCCGTATATTTGCCGAATATGGTTGTCCGTGCCGTATATTTCGCAGCGCGAAACCGGTTATGCCATATATAATCGTGTTATATAAGGCACATGCGCGTTTTACCTTATATATATACGGTACAGTTTTAAGAGTAGGAGCAATACATAAGGTTCGGGTAAATTTTATTAGGTTCGGGGGAAGGTTACAACTTTTTCCAGGTCCACGCCCTAGATCCCGATGATTTTTAGCATTAGGATATTTGACAGGACGAATCCTAACCACTCCGAGAGTAGGAGTAGAGAGCTTTGGACCAATCACATACGTTGAACAGACAGCGCGGGTTTCCGGGTGTTTCCGGGTTTCTATTTTTTGTATAGATTGGTGATTTTCTTTGTTGTTGTTTAAATGTTGATTCTCTTGACCATGGTCGTGGCCGCACAGCCAAAGCTTGGAAAGTTGAAGCACAGACGTGTGAGTCCACTTGGGGTCTCTGTATGTTGGCCAGCCTCACAGAAGGCATCACAATAATTATCAGTTTATTGCAATAGTGTTGCTTGTTTGCTTATAGATACACCTCTTTAACATGTTTCTGATTCTGCAAGGATTTGATGTGTTTGGCGCAAATTGTCCTGTTATGGGCCTTGCGCCGTAAGACATTCCCTACTATTCTTACTATTTTTTTTTTTTTTTTTTTTTTTTTTTTAGGTTTTTGACATTCAACCTGGGCCCTCCTTGTGCCCCTTCTTCCTGTGTAACAGGTAGGGTTTGTTTTAATTACTTGTATTACCCCTTTTTATTCATGCATCAAGTCATGTTTCTGGCTACTTTAATTTTTCTATGTGACTTCCCCTAAACAAAATAAACCTTTTTATTTTTACTGGTGCTGTTCTTCGCTTTTGTTCAAATGTTGATGCTCTGGGCCAGGAACGCGCCAAATTTGTACTCTGTATTTTTGTTAAAGTTCTTTTTATTTTAAGTACTAATTTATTTTTTTTTTCAGTTTTTATCCCACAAATTGTTTTATCAACAAGTCTAGTGTGTTCATAAATTTCATTTTTTAAACTTGTATAATATTAAAGTGAAGTAAGTAAGTAATAAGTAAAGTAATTATAATATAGTAAAAAAGTAATAAGTAAGTAAAATCCTTTGACTTAGTCTAATAATTTTTTTTCATCAGGTTAAAATTACAGTCATTTTAAAAATAAAAACTGCCTAGGTTCATTGTTTAATCTTCATTACCTATTTTATAAATTTTATTCACTATTATTTATTACTTTATTTACCTATTACTATTATTAATTAGCAATCTTATTTCAAGTCTTAAAACTTCTGTATGAACCCTGGGGCAAAATGGGTAAAATTTCAAAATAGAAAAGGTAATTTGTTGTATTTAACCTGGAATAAGCCTTCCAAAGTGTTGCATATAGTTTTCTATTTCATTTGACTAATTTCACTTTATGTTTTAGGTGCTTTGTGGCAATCAATCCAGATACAGGGTCCAAAAGACCAAGGGTTAAGGGGCGAAAAAGTTAGATCCTCCATCGTAAAATTATAAAGTTATTAAAAGAAACCAATCAATTTGACTCATGGATCAGTGACTGCCAAATAGAATAATTTGTAAGTATAAAATCCTCACAGTAAAGGTCCTTAAATTACAAAAAAAAAAACTATTAAAATATTTAATTTTACTCTTAACTTCTGTGTGGACCCTACTGCAAAATATGAAATTTAATTTGATATGTCAAATTTCAAAATAGGAAAGTGATTTTGTTGCATTTAACTTGGATTAATACAGGTTTTTCGGTCTAAAAAAGCGTTGCATATTTAGTTTCTATTTCATTGGACTAAATTTAACTTCTGTTTTAGGTTCTTCGTCAGGTTTGAAAAGTGAAAGAATAACATCTCACCCAAGACTTATTGACTGTATTATAACAATTATGTGCATTGACAGTTATGTGAATTAAATAATGTAAAATTTCTAGCATGCATTTCATGAAAATATATTAATTTATATCTGTTTTACATGTAATTTTAACTGTTCTATATTTTTACATACATTTTTCAAACCCTTTATGTGACCACTGCCAAGATATTTAAGTTTTGCAATAAAATTGGACTCCTGGACTGTGGAGTAAAATAATTTTAATTATTTTTCATTTACTTTTTTTATCCATCTGAAAATTATTAATGTGTTGGTTAAAAAACTTTTTCATGAACTCATACTTTCTTAAACTTTAAAATGAAATATTCCTGTTTTGATTACGAGAAATTAGTTTAGCATTTTAATATTTATATGTCCCCCTCTTAATACGAAATATTATCCAAATGATAAGATTTGTCAAATAAATTATGCAAATTTATTGAAATTATCTAACTTCATTACTTCAATATTAATTTGGTTCAAATTAATTCAAATAGTTATTCAATTATGCATTCACGGTTAATGTAAGCAAGGATAAGATATTCACTTTATTAAACTTTTCAATGGAAATTTCAGACTTGAGGGGAAAAAATCAGTTTATACGCTGAAATCGTCAACTAAAAACATCTTTTTCATTTTGAGTAAATGTTTTTATGAAGCTCTTTTTCAGATTGCTTTTATTGTAAATCTCATCCTTGTAAAAGTGAATAAACCGTAAATGCTTTGGATTACAATTTTTAACCATACTAGTTATAAATGGTTTGGACACTATTCAATTTCACAGTTGTGGTTTCAGCTGTAATAGTAATAAATGTTGCTGAAACAGAAATATTTAATTTATGGTTCAAACCATGCTACTTATAAATGGATAGTGTACTGTAAAATTTTGTTTTTACGGTTTCAAACCATGCTACTTATAAATGGTTACTAAACCGTAAAACTTAGTTTTTACGGTTTCAACCATGCTAGTTGTAAATAGTAACTAAACCGTAAAACCTTTCTTTTACGGTTTAAAACCATGCTAGCTGTAAATGGTTACTAAACCGTAAAACCTTTCTTTTACGGTTTCTAACCATGCTAGTTGTAAATGGTTACTAAACCATTAAACTTTGTTTTTACGGTTTCAAACCATATTAGTTGTAAATGGTTACTAAACCGTTAAACTTTGTTTTTACGGTTTCTTAACCGTACCAGTTGGAAACGGTTTCAAACCCGTAAATAAACAAAAATGTCCAAACCGTAAACTTAAAGGTTAATAAGACACTCTGCTGCCGGTTATTTCACCGTAATCATGCAGTGCAATTTCTAACAGTGTAGAAGAAATTCCATTTACTGTGACAAAAGCAAACAAATTGTATTGTATGTGCTAAGCCTTAGATTAGTGGGAGATAAATGATGAACACGTGATAATAGATTTTCCACAATTAACAAAAACAGTGGTTATTACGACAACTCCATAAAGCAGAAACGTCTTGATTACCGAAAAACTAAATTGAATACATATAAAGGGTTGTCAAGAGATGAATAATGAGATGTATAGATGCTTTTAAGATAAAATTTACTGTACTTTTAAAGAACACTATTATTAAACTAAAAAATAAGAATTGAAAATGAACATTACTTACTTCCAAAAGTCCTCAGGAAGGTAAAACTCGCTGTTTAACAACAGTGTTTAACATCTGCTCACAACATCGACAAAGAGAAGCAGCTGCATCATTGGTGTTTTCTACTTTCCTCATACAATAGGCAACAGCAAAGGTCAGAACACCTACAAAAATGTAAAAGGTTAACAGAAACTAATTTGGAACTTGTCGATAGTAAAAAAGGTACAATTCCGTTAACCCTCCGTCGTCGGTCGCAATACTTTACTGACGCGTCCGGTCGCAATGCTCCAAAAGGCGCAATTAAAGGAATCACAGTTTTCTACCCTTGAATTTAAATGATGGTGTCTTAAAAGTAGTAATAGATATCCAAAATGTTATTCAGACATAAAAAATATGCAATTTATTTTTAATTATTGAGAAAAATGTAAAAAATAGCCATAATGCCATGTATCCCCGAGAATCCTCAAGAAATAGCTAGAATCGCTTTTAACACTCTAATATATTAAAAACAATTCCGGGGGAGGACCCCCAGACCCCAGTTTTAGCTCAAAATATATTATTATTGCTTTACATACGTTTTTACTGTATAAAAGGGGGGCGCGATGAAATTTACTATTAAAAAATTGGGTCGCCAGTATTGAAAGGTTGAAAAGCACTGATTTAAAACATCCTTTAATTTAAAGAAACATGAAATATCCTGAAAAAATGTCCCTTATGACCCTCCGTAAATACTCTAATTGCCAAAATCGAATCCATACTTTCGCAGAAAACGATTTTGCCTCTACCCTACCAAAATAACCCAAATCCTGGAATATATGGAAGAAAACTCTATTGTAAGTGTAGGTTCAACCGCAATTCATCATAAAATCAGCTATAAAATAAATAAATTAAGTAGCGTAAATAATATTACATACCTTTATGGAGTGCAACGTCTCCGGTCGCAATGCTCCAAAAGTATACTGATCGTATAATTGTGTTAAAAACCAGTCCAGACATAGCCCGCGAATCCAAATAACTGTCTGGGGCCATACATCCGGTAAAGATAGTAAGCTACAAGAAATTTCAGACTTCTCCCCCCCCCCTAATACGGGAAAGGGAAACAAAGATGTGCGGGGTGCGCCAAAAGTTGCAGTTGAAACCGACGGAGGGTTAAAGTCCCCACTAAATATCGCCAATATCCAAATCGAAATCGCTAAATGTATCCAAATATCAACAAATTTTTCTGAAATCTTTCTGTTATTGATCTAATTAAATGCTTTAATTCAGGAGTTTGAAATTATGTATGAATATTTCTAATTTTTGTTGTCTAAAAGAACCGGGCGATATTTAGCGGGGACTCTAACGGAATTGAACCGTAAAAAAAGTGAAATAATAGTTCAATTAATCATTATCTGGAACAAATTTGATATAGGTCCTCCACGGCAACTGTCAACTAGAACAGTCGACAATTTAGTGACTGTGCTCTAAAGTTGGTCTTGCTTTGCTAGGCCGTTGGTAACGGGGAAATCCAAGTTCAAGTAGGGGAGCGGGATATCAGGGTAGCTAGCTTGGCTACTTAAGCATCCCATTGGTGATAAGATATTAAGGCTCGACTCCTAAAACTTCTTCAAGGAGAGGGGAGGGAAGTGGGATAGTTCTTGGCGGGAAGTAACCAGTTTGGCTCTCTCTATACTTACCTAACCCTAGGGAGTGAATGTCCTGGCTTATTTGGGGTTACACAAACTGCCTAGGAAGATAAGACTTTAGCAACTAGAACTATAGCAACAGCCATTCACCGGTCACCAGTTCCTTGGAATTATCACCGTGGAAAACTCCCACGGAGGTATGTTCCCATTACCTCAATTGTAATAGTTACAAATAAATTATACTGTAATTTGTGGATTATTAACCTAAAACACAACTTAGAATCCTTAGAATAAATTATGGGTGCAGAATAAATCCTTAGAATAAATTATTTCTGTGAACCAGATTAACCCAGCGCAGTTGTATAGCGGCATCTCACCGTTAGACGTAGAGTGTTTTTACACATACAGTTTAAGCAAATAAAGAAATAAGTTCACAGGAAAGGAGATTGCTGTTGTACTAATCACAATTACACATTCATACAAATCATCAAAACTGTTAAATTAGACAGAAGGTTGTGAATGTAAAATGTAAACAGTTCATGTATTAGCTGACAATAATCTACAGTTTGTCTGAATTCAAAACTGAGAAAATGTCCCATAAATCTTACAAATGTAACAATTGCCTGTCTCAATGGAAGTAAAATTTGTTTGAGCACATAAACATTTGTCATGCATATAAACACAACCAGCATGCTAGCACAAGAGGTTTGGGTTCCCAATAAAATTATATTTGATGCTACACTATCAGTAGTAAAGGCTGAAAAACTATTATAAGGTTTCTTTTTTAATAATAATAAATTTTAATGTACTTATTAAGAATTATATGCATTCATAACACAATAATATGTTCGGAGTCTCAGACTCACGCGATCGCTGTATGTAGGGTTAAGATATACACATGAAAATAGTTTTAGAAGTATTAGAACTGTAAAAACAATTCAAAGCATACAAATAAAAACCGATTAATAATGGCGACTGCAACGCTGTAATTTTAAAGAACACTATTATTAAACTAAAAAATAAGAATTGAAAATGAACATTACTTACATCCAAAATTTCAGTTTTGCATTTGCATCCATCTTTTCCGTTCCGATGGCCGAGGAGGAACCAAAACTTTGTATTCTTCCGCGATAGAATAATTTTGATTTTTTTTATATAGTTCGTTCGTTTCGATGGAAGTACTAATTTCTTTTTTTTTTCATCGTAAAAAACCTACACTTATTATGATAATAATGTTGTTGTACAAATGTTTAATGAATTGCACTCAAAATTATTAAATATTCGCCCTTTCTGTTAAATGGTGTGATTTTGCGTGTTTAGCAAGTGGATTGAAGGCCCTTTTAGATGAACCCGTTTTCGCGGATGACGGGCCGCGTTTGCTTGATCCGCCATCAGAAAAATCCCTTTGGTTGGCAAAAAGTGGTGGCGCTGCGGTCGAATTTAACAACCAAAAACGGGCCGTGAAAACGGAAGACGGGAGCAAAAAAAAGTTTTGCTTTCCGTCATCGGCAGCCGCGAACATCAACATCAACAATAAACTACAAACATGGCGTAAGTTAAATTTTCGTTTCTCTTGGTTTAAAGTGTATTTCAATTGAAAATGATTGTGAAGTGATTTCTTATTTAAAACAAACAAAGTACTTGTTCTCGCGATTGATTTCAATCGTAATACTGGCGTTGTTTTCTGTATGTAATTTGCATTACAAGTCAACGTACAGCTTAATGTTCATGCTAAAAAAGAAATTGCATCATTTTAAATTAAACAGATTCTGTTTCCTGTAGAAGAGACACTGCTATAAAATAACAGATAATAAAGCTTGATATCGCGTGTGATCACGTTTATCTTGTTTTGTATTATATCGTTGGAAACAGCTTTAGAAATAGTCCTCCAGTCACCACATCTGTAATGTGTAACCACATCTCCCACAGCAACACGATTGAGTGTTGTCTATCTCTAACCAGGGCCTGATTTACCATTTGGCCTGGCCACAATTTGGGGGCCCAATAATTTTAAAAAGTTAACAAAAAATTATAGTAGAAATAACTTTTTATACTTCCTTGAATGTTTTTTCATTACATTTTTTAACTCGAAAATAAAAATCCAAAACTTTTTAGCAATGTAAAAAACGTAAAAGATAACCCAGAACGTGTCTGCCCCTGACGATAGTGAATTTTCATACTAATCAAACAATAATTTTAACGCATCTACATTTATATAGCACCAAATATGGCAACGGGGGGCCCCTTCCTGCATGTTGGGCCTAGTGTTCTAAATTTTCTAAATCGGGCCCTGTCTCTAACAATAATAGCAATTACTACTATTTTAGGATCTAGCAATAATACTTAAAATTGGACCTAAATGGTTGTTATAATTAAGGCTGTGGATAAAAAAGGCGGCTGAAGTCTCTAAAGCTGTACCGAAAAATAATTATTTATTTATTTGATTTGAAATTGAATCTACTCGGTGTATATAGCAGTTTAAGATGATGGCTAAAATATTTCGGGGACTGTCTAAAAAATATTTTGTGACGACGCCTCCCTATGTCCCCCCAGAATCAGAACTGGTTGTATAGACAATGTTTTTAATTATATTAGGTATGAGATTGATCTAATGGTTGATATCCCGATTCAGGCAGTTGTTGAAACTTTTTGTCCAGGCGGTATGATGGTTTATAACAGTTTGTTACTCCTGTTAGAGACAGTGATTTCATACCAGGATATACCTGCTTTGCTTTTAGTAGCCTGCTTGCTTTTTAGTAGCTGTAATAACTTGAATGCACCACAACACCACAGAAGAATTACTACACAAGTCCCAAATAAATAAATTTTATTGGGAGACTTCTTTCTTTACACACTCTAGATTATAATACTACAATATCCACTTCCGAAAAACAACACTACCAAAATCACGCGACACACGCTACACTTCGAGAAATCACTCCTGAACCACACGCGTTCCCCAGCGTCTCTTAACAGGTTCTCTCTCTTATCAGGGGCCGTCCCCTTTTTATAAACTCGTTGCTCCTCTGCTCAGTTCCGTTCCTCCCCCTATACCGGTTGGGTCAGAGGGGTTATCAGGAATACGGACCCTGGGCAGAGGTAGCGACCCCTGTGGCCCACTGCCAGACACTACACCCCCCAGGCAAGATTATAATTATCCTTCTATAATTATCGATCTGACAATTAGTCTGGTAGTTCAAGAAACTCTCACTTCCCAAAAAAAATCACACTCAAATTACAGGCTAAAACATACACATACATACATCAAAACTAATCACATTACCAATCAAGAACAGAAGTAAAGCCGCCTGGTTATAATACTGGAGCAATACCTACACAAATAACACAAAAAAAAATCAGACAGACGGACAGGAGCTCTACGTATAATCCGGAACACAACATGAATTACTAAAAGAACTACACAAATCATTATTAAAAGAGATATTTGTACGAAAGTCATACCAGCCTGGATAGGCTGTCCGCGTTCCTCCCACGGAATATCCTCGGGGATATTCTTCTTGGTCATCTCCGTTAGCGGCCGGGCTACCGTGGCATACCCCTCGACGTAGTCCCGGTAGTGGTTGCATAGGCCCAGCAGACTCCGTAACTGGGATTTCGTGCGAGGTGCCTTCCACTCCTCGATGGCTTGGAGCCTGCCGGGATCCGGACGATGCGCTCCGGAACCGATGATGTGGCCCAGGTACTCCACCTCTTTTTGGGAGAAGACGCACTTTCCGAGGTTAACCGTGAAGTTCACCTCAGGGAGATTTCCCAGCACAGCCTCCAGATGGCAAAGATGAGACACCCAGTCCCTCGAGAAGATCGCGATGTAAGCCCGCCAATAGTCTCTGTGGTCCGCCAGCGAGTGATTCATCACCCGCTGCAACCCAAACAGCATGACGTTCCACCGATACTCTGCGCGGTGCGTCTTGAAGGATGTGAAATACCGACTTCTCTCCTCTAAAGGAATTTCCCAATATCCTTTTAGCACGTCGAGACCCGTAATGGCATTGGCTCTGCCTATACAATTAATTAGTTCGGTGGAGTTCTCCATGGGGAAATCGTCACTCCTGGTGACCGCGTTCAGGAGCCTGGAGTCTATACACCTACGTGTCCCCCCATCTTGTTTGCTAACACATACTATGGGGTAAGCAATCTCCGCGTCCCAGGGTTCGGTCAAGCTCAACTTTTCCTCCCGAAATGCTTCGCCCAACGTTTCACCCTTCTTTTGCTCCTCCCTAAACAGGGTAGCTTCGGTGAATTCAACTTCCACTCTCAAATTCTCCTCGTCCTTTCCCAACTCTTCCATCTCTCCCGTCTCTACCTCGAACACTACCGGAGAGTCCGATAACTCATCTTCTACCGTACCTCCCGTTTCCTCCACTAAGGGAACCGTAGACCCCGCCTGAATCAGCATCTCATATGCTTCGGGAGTTAATAAACAAGGGGTGCTCAATTTGTCTGTCACCGCCATCACTGTATTCCCCCGGGAGTATAATCTGCCATTGTCCTCCCTCAAATGCACCGGAATGGTACAAAACTGAGCCCTCACCTCTTCTCCGAAGGCCGACCTCAAAGTTATCGCTCCCCTTCCATTTCCTACTGACCCGGGAACCAAAGAGGACTGTATCAACGAAATTTCGGCCCCTGAATCGATTATTGCGGGTACTTCCTGTCCCTCTATCCAGAGAGCGACTTCCCTCAATGTTTGACATTTTCCTGTCATTTCCTTCTCCCACTCAACCCTGGCCACCAAATGGTCTTGTACTTCAGAAACTACCACTTGGTTAATTCTTTTCGGACTCCCGGGCTCTCCATCCCGTCCTCTATTTTGAGGGCAATCACGCCTTCGGTGATATATCGATTTGCACGTAAAGCAGCCCTCTTCGCGGGGTGTTCTTTGATCCCAACCATTCGCACTTTCAGAATTTCTAAACCCCTTGTTCCTATTCGGGGACTTTCCTTCCCTCCACTGTCTACCTTCTCCCTTGGATCCGCGTCTTCCCCACCCCCCGTCGGCTACGGCACATTCATAGTTGTCCACCTCCTTCACCAACTTATCCGGTTTCAACCACTTCTCCGTTTCCTTTAATAGAATATAAGTTCTTACCTCCGGTGATAAACTGTCTTTTATTTTATCTGCTACAATTAAGTCTTTAATATCCTGCAGGGTTTCTATCTCTCTCGATTTGAGGTATAAATCCAACGCGGCCCTTATTCTAATACCATATTGTACGAAGGTCTCATTAGGCCTAACCCCCATGCCGTCCAAGTTATTCTTGTGTTGTATCGGGGTTATTCGAAACTCCTCCAACACCAATTTTTTTATCGTCGTATATTCCACTGTCTCAGTCCCCACCACAAAAGACTCCAATGATTTCACCTGTCCCTTTAACGTGTGTAAGACCAATTTCCCCTTATACTCGTCCGGGACATCGTATAAAGTGAAAATCTCCTCTACCTCCCGGAAGAAAAAGGGCCATTCCTCAACTCTCCCAGGTAACCCCGGTAATATCCCCATCGTTAATTTCACATACTCCATAAACGGGTTTTCCCTCTTCGTTCGCGCTACCTCCCTACCCTTCTCATTTTCTACTGTCTCTTTTTGCTTTCGTTCTTCTATTATCCTGTTAAGCATCCTCTCAACCTCTTCCGCGTCATAACTTGGATGCGCTTTTATTAATGTTTTTATCGCACCTATTGTACTCTCCTTAGCGACCCCAATCTCTAGCTCCCCCGCCAATTCCAAGAGATCGGCCTTTCTGCCTGACCCCAAAAAAGCCATTTCAACATACAAAATACAAATACAAAAAAAAACCTAACCTATGGAAGTAACCGACTCCTGACCCCAGTCACCGAGGAGATAACAAAATCCAAGGAAAACTCACCTCAATCGTCGATGTATTCAGATTGTAATGCAGCCGATTCCCGTCGACGCTCTGGTTCCTTAAGAGAGCGTGTAATAACTTGAATGCACCACAACACCACAGAAGAATTACTACACAAGTCCCAAATAAATAAATTTTATTGGGAGACTTCTTTCTTTACACACTCTAGATTATAATACTACAATATCCACTTCCGAAAAACAACACTACCAAAATCACGCGACACACGCTACACTTCGAGAAATCACTCCTGAACCACACGCGTTCCCCAGCGTCTCTTAACAGGTTCTCTCTCTTATCAGGGGCCGTCCCCTTTTTATAAACTCGTTGCTCCTCTGCTCAGTTCCGTTCCTCCCCCTATACCGGTTGGGTCAGAGGGGTTATCAGGAATACGGACCCTGGGCAGAGGTAGCGACCCCTGTGGCCCACTGCCAGACACTACAGTAGCTTTCAGGAACTGTCCTTTCGTCCTACAGTAGCTATCCTAATCATGGTCACCACTTTTTCCATTATAGTCGGCTTGACTAGAAGCCTTCCTCCACTCTCTTGCGTTACCTTCCTATGCCGTGCTGATGAGTCCTAACAAGGACGAAACCGGTCCATGGCTGGAGGTGACGCTTGAGAGTTGGAGTTTCCAAATATACTAGATTATGTTTCTTGTCAGTGACGGGTCACGGGTTGATGTAAGAAGACTCCACACTTTCTAGCTACCTAATTGACAAGTCAGAGATGACTCTCGCTTGCTCTGTCTTTTTCACCTATTAGATAGCCAGAAAGTCTGTCGTCACCTCACATCAACCTGTGACCTGTTGTAACATAGTGCAGTTGAAATAAGTAAAATTCTCCCCATACATAAAAATTGCCAATATCGCCATCTGATTTTTTTAGTAACAACACTGGTACTGTTGCTTAATTCCTTTTATATTTCTGTTTATTCTATTCAACAGGTTCTTACTAACGGTGTCGAGTCAAGATATTGGAAAAAAGAAATTCGAGAATGATTTCTACATTTCTTCCCAATTTTTTTTAAAAGATAAAAAGCTTTTTATGCATGTAAGTATAGCAGTATGTAGAGAATGAGTATAGGGTTCAACAATCCTTTGAAATTTTTATAACTATTTATTCACAGGTTCTTTTACTTTGAAAATGTTAGTGCGTATCCTCCTGGAAACTCAGAAAAATTTTTGATCATAGAAAACCACTAAACTACTCCTATCCCCCTCCATTAAATTTTTTACTTTGCTTCGCCACTGCTTCTATGTGTGTCACCAGGCCTGACGAGAGAGGGGGGCGAGGGGGTACGATACCCCGGGGCCCGGTACCCAAATCTTTTCATATTGAGTACTAAGACAGATATCATTTTGAATATTTTAGAAATTAATTTGTTCACATAAAGGTCCTAAAATGAGTAAATTCCCAGTTTTCTAGGGGCATATTTTCAAAAATTTTCTGGGGGAAAACCCCGAGACCCCTTTTATTACTTGTTACCAGTGGCGGATCCACGGGGGGGGGGGTGATTGGGGTGATCACCCCCCCCCCCCCCAACAAAGTGACCTCGCCGAATTTCCGGCCGAAAATCACATCCCCGATAACATAGTGATAAACTTGACTTGTGAATAATCTCTACTGAGAAGCCGCTGTCACCATCTGAGCGAGTATTTCTTCCGGTTTCTCGCAGTGCAATAGTAGCAACTCGTTAAATGATAACTTCAATGCATCGATCACTTTTCAGAGGAGCTCCCTTCCCTAGCCCTGATAAAAGGGTTGACAGAGGGTCCGCGCTAATGACCACTTTTTCTGGCTTTTTCCTGGGTTCGGTACTCTTTGGTCACCGGAAATTTCAGCCGGTGTTAAAGAAATCTGTATCCGGGTGAATTGGACCTCATATCGAGGCTGATTACTGGTATAATTGCACACAAAAACCAGAGCGGGCGGCTTGTTTGTATATTTTCTAATCTCACTGTTTCTCAACATCTATTTAAGGGCTAATCAAAGCTTTTTCAGAGCGATTGACAATCCCATATTGGGAGGGGATAACAGCTATTTGTTGGCAGTGGGATAGTCAAAACTTGTGGGCGGAGCATGTCGTACATATGCCAAGCTGTACTAGTAAAAAATTTAGTTGATTTTCTTTCCAACGTTTGACTTGTCTCGTTTTTTTACACTGATTTGCTGTTTTATTAAAACTTGGCGTTTTACTATCACAAAAAATGGATTCCGGAAATAGTGAACATGGCCGTGCTCAGAAACGAACAGGCTTTGGCTTTGCGGTAATTTTACTTTTAGTTTCTTTTCTGTCTCTCTAATTTTTCTTTATTTTGGTCTGTCTTGTTATATATTAGTGTATACTTTATGCATTTAAGTAGAAGTTCCATTTTAAAAAGGGAAAATGAATTAATTGCATTTAATGGTTTACAATTAAATCAGTAGAAAGTGAAACTTTCCACCAAATATATTTTATGTGTCTTCCTCTTACGAATTGAATGTAAAAGTGAAAATTGATTGTAATGTCGAATGCGCATATAGGTAAAATCACCCCCCCCAAACCAAGTCTCTGGATCCGCCACTGCTTGTTACTCATCATATTATCAAGAAAACGATATTTTTAAGTTGAGTGTAATTCAGATCTTGCCTAGAAATATTCTAAAAATTACATTAAGCGTATGAATGCATGGGTGGAGGTACATCAGAAAATTTCACCCCCTACTTCAAAATGAGAATATGTCATTGGGGGCCCGCTTCTCAACCTTTTACCCGGGGCCCGACTTGGCTCTCGGTGGCCCTGTGTGTCACCAAATGACTGGTGGCTTTTGGGTAGTTCAAGTGGGGGTTCACTTTTTCAAAAATGCAATCGAGTAACAATCTCACAATTAAATTAATTATTTATATTAATGGTTATAAAACTAAATTTCTCGGGTATCCAATGGAAAGTACCATTTCAAACTTCTCTTGGGAAACTTTATGAGGGTGGTGTGAAACCTCTCGGGGTTTGGGTATAACTTCAAAAGGGTGGTGTGTAATACCTTGGGATTTTTATAAAGCATTTTACCGCAAGTCCTGAGGTGGTACACCCCCCTATGAGGTATTACATGCAGTTCCCGAGGTGGTACAAACCACTCTCAGTTGCAAGCCATCCTGAAGGTCGTACACCCTCTTCCCCGAACTACTACATAACACCCTTGAGATGTTTCACACCATTCCCAAGTAGGTGGTACGCAGAATTTTTGAGGTTACACTTACCAACCTCACGGTAGTACTCGGTATTTGATGTCCAAGGTGCTACACACCACCTCTGAAATGGTATGCACCATATCTGAGGGTTACATTACAAACTGTCCAAATTTTTAAATAATTCAGTTGGGATAGTTTTTTATTTTTTTAGGTTTTATTGTAATTTGTAATGAGTTATTGATATTACTTTCAATTTTATCACTGTCGGTATATCTTGTGTTACAAAAATTGCATGTAATTGAAATTAGTTTATAATGAACAAAGAATGATAAAGTTTTAGTTTATTAATTATCTAACAATCAATTAAGATTATAAAATAACAAGAACTTCCGCGCTGAAAATTGCATACTAATTTCATTTTCCAGGATTGATAGTCATGTCGATTGGAATTTTTCTCCTAATGTTTCCCTTTGTGTTTCCACTGAGGATTCCTTCCGAAGAAGAGGGCGAAACATCTGGAGAAAATTTCAAATCGACACTACCATTAATTCCAGAAAATGGAGTTAATATGCAATTAAGATATTGTTAAACTCTTAATCTCTGATCTCTAGAACTGAACTGTATGAAGCATAGTGAGTTTGATTACTAATGTACTTAATGTATTCAATATTTTTTGTGTTTTTCCTCTAATTGAATTTACATGTAATTTAAAGTGTGTATTTAATATTTTCCCTTAGGTTTTTGAGTAAAGACCAGTTTTATCATTGGAATATAAATAATTGAAGATCAAGATGGAACCCTTTTAAAATTTATTGTTTAATATATATTTTTGTGTTTGCATTACATTTAGTAATTTGTTTATTACATTCTGCCTTCAAATTGGTATACCTAATTAATAGACTATAAAACAATGAAAAACTGTAATTTTGTTTAGTTTATGTAATATACAGCCTCTAAATTATTTTTGGTTACAATTAAAGGATTATTTTTTATATATGGACTTGTGTCGAATGATTTTTTAATTCCAAGTTTTCTTTAACTTTTTCTGAACAAATAAAATATTGTTTTCTTAGTAAAAATTTTTTAGTTTGTTTCATTTGAAATACAGTGCAACTTTGATAGATCAAGGAAAGGATCTTCATTTAAAAGTTGAGGATAGTTCAAAGATTTCTCTTTTTTCTTAACTAACTTTTCGATCCCAAATACAAAATTGATTCATTACTATTTCTTAACACATGCTTTTAAATGCCTTCATTTTTCTATTAATTTTTACTTTTTAATTCATTGGAACAATTTTGATGGCTCCTTCAGCTTTGAATTATCCTTGTTGTACTGCAGCACTGATGACTGTGAATATGGCTGTAAAATATTTTTGGGTATTAAAAAATTAGTAGCTGTCACTAATTTTAAATAATAAAAATTAGAAATTTTTTAAAATTTTGATTTACTTGTAAATGCATATATGCTTAAATTAATATTTATCTCTATTGACAGTAAAAAATTATTCTTTTTAAATTTTGGAAAATAAATATTTTTGCTGCTTCAAATGTATGGGAAGCTCTAACATTCAACTTTACTACAGAATGAAAAGTATAGATTTTTTTTATTTTGTCCTAACAATTGATAGTGCTTTAAATTAAAATAAAACATTCCAGGTTACTCTCTTGAACATGAAAATCATCTTTAACTTTAAAAATAAAAATACTCCAGGTTACTCTCTTTTTGAACATGAAAATCATCTTTAACTTAAAAAATAAAAATACACTAGAATAATATTTTCTACAAAACAGGGGGGGGTTAATTTATGTGTAGCTTTTTCTGTATTTTCTAGGATTTCTTGTACAGAAATTTACAATAGTTTTCGAGCTAATATTTTAGTCCTAAGAAAAAATTGATTGATGAATTACCCTTGAAAAATGCTTTTTAAAAATATATGGTAAAAAGATTCCTGTGAGTAAACTAATCTTTGATAAATTCTTGTGTTGAAGATAATTTGTCTTTAATAATATCTAATGAGTAAAATGTAAAGCTGAATATTGTAATGATCATACAATAAACTAGTTAAATTTTCAGCATACCGCTGAACCTGCTTATAACAAATTAAGGCATAATGAGAACCTTGTTTCTTGACTTGATAAAAATAACTCATTGGTACTATGTTAAAATGCACCGACCTAAACCCAAATATAAAGAAAGCAGAGTTTAATTGCACAATTCCCATAATTTGTTCTAAAAATTTATTTTACTAACCACCCTTTACAATTGTACTCCACTAGGCAAAATAATTTTTTTAATAATAGAGGGAAGTAGTACATGTATAAGTATTTAAATTTCAGCAGGTTTTGATGTTGTTAACTTTAATAATTAAATCTTCATCAAAAACAATACTCTTTCATTCGATAAGCAAATTTGACTCCCAGGCATCACTTCCTGTGGGGCAAGATATTTTTTATGACCAAAATAAAATTTTCATATTGACATTGAGTTGAAGAAAACATATGTAAAGCAAGTTAATTTCTTTTATATTACAAGATTAGTCTTCCAGGCTATAGGGCCATGGTCTTGGCGTTAATGAACTACGCGTAGTACAAACTCAAGCTGGGTAAGCCTTGATTGGTCTTTTATTATTGTTCGTTCTCCTTTGATTTACCATTAGGCCTACGAGACCTGGCCTTCCTAAATCTTAAAAGTATCTTAAAATTAATAATTAAATCTGTATCCAAAACAATACTCATAATCACAAAAAAGCAAATTCTTTCACATACATCTGCGGGTATTTTGTGAGAATACGTAAATATTTCTAGTACTACTGACCAATTTTTATTTTCTGAGGTTTATGTTATGAGCAAAATAGTTTTCAATTAATTGAGGAAGAAAACATGTAAAATCAATCTAATTTTTTTATTATAGTTTCATGTCTACGTGGTATAACTATCAGGTTATAAAATTAATAACATACAAATACTTGAATCTATTCAAAACATAACCCTAAATCTCAAAAGTATCTTAACGCATAAAACAAAACTTACTTCTTATTTATTGAAGAAATTGAAATTGGAAAATAAAAGCCTAAAATAAATGGTTTTACAACAGTACATAAGTACCAATTATTGCGTGTTGTGAAATTTGTTTTTATAAAAAAACATCAAGGGGACTCCTTGCAACGCAGTGTGCCTACTATGTGGAAAATTTTCTAAATCAGGTCTTGATATTAGGATGAAATTAATAATTAAATCTATCCAAAACAATAGTCATAATCATAAAAAAAGCAAATTCTTTCACTTACATCACACTTGCGAGAATGTGACATTATTGCAGGGTGTTTTGTGAGAATACGTAAATATGCCTAGTACTACTGACCAATTTTTATTTTCTGAGATTTATGTTATGAGCAACATAATTTTCAATTAATCGAGGAAAAAAACATGTAAAATCAATTTAATTTCTTTTATTATTTTCTCATATCTACGTGGTATAACTATCAGGTTCTGAAATTAATAACATACAAATACTTGAATCTATTCAAAACATAACCCTAAATCTCAAAAGTATCTTAACTCATAAAACAAAACTTACTTCATATTTCTTGAAGAAATTGAAATTGGAAAATAAAAGCCTAAAATAAATGGTTTTACAACAGTACATAAGTATACCTACCAATTATTGTGTGTTGTGAAATTTGTTTTTATAAAAAAACATCAAGGGGTAGGGGACCCCTTGCAACGCAGTGTGCCTACTATGTGGAAAATTTTCTATATCAGGCCCAGATAATCAGTTCTTGATATTAGGGTAAAATTAATAATTAAATCTGTATCCAAAACAAGTCATACTCATAAAAAAGCAAATTCTTTCACATACATCACACTTGCGAGAATGTGACATTATTGCAGGGTATTTTGTGAGAATACGTAAATATGCCTTGTCCTCCTGACCAATTTTTATTTTCTGAGATTTATGTTATGAGCAACATAATTTTCAATTAATCGAGGAAGAAAACATGTAAAATCAATTTAATTTCTTTTATTATTGTCTCATGTCTATGTGGTATAACTATCAGGTTCTGAAATTAATAACATACAACAAATACTTCAATCTATTTAAAACATAACACTGCCTAACATCCCAGCACATAAAAAATGTGTGGAGTAAATAATTATAGTATATAGGCTTTTCTATCGAACTTGGAAGTACAAGAAGATATAGTTTTTAGGGAAAGTGTTTAAAGTAAGTTTTGATATATAAACTTGAAGTAGGGTATTTAAATGGTCCTTTAGTTTGCTTTAAAAGTAAATTATCCTTTAAATTTTACTTCTATGACTATAAAACTAAAAGCAAAAACATACAATACTACGGAAAACATATAGATTCTCAGTACTATTTTTTTCAAATTCTACAAAACCTTTTATATTTTAATGGTGACAGAACGTGTTCAACTTGTTTTTCATTGATTATTTTTAGTAAAAATCAACAGATAAAGCTTTTTTCGTAAAATTAAGCTTAGTTTACTTTTGTAAACAAAACACCATTGCATACGATACGAATACGATGTTCTCTTCGGTGTTTCGGAGATTGGTGAATTTCAATCACGTGACCCCCTCCGTTTTTGACGGCCCGAGAAAAAGTGCGAGCTGCCTGCACTTTTTCGCGGTCCGCGATGTCGGGCGTATTAAGGCCCTTTTATATGAACCCGTTTTCGCGGATGACGGCCCGCGTTTGCTTGATCCGCCATCAGAAAAATCCCTTTGGTTGGCAAAAAGTGGTGGCGCTGCGGTCGCCTTTGAACAACCAAACGCGGCCCGTGAAAACGGGAGCAAAAAAAGTTTTGCTCTCCGTCATCGGCAGCCGCGAAGATTAGAGAACATCAACAATAAACTACAAACATGGCGTAAGTTCAATTTTCGTTTCTCTTGGTTTAAAGTGTATTTCAATTGAAAATGATTGTAAAGTGATTTCTTATTTAAAACAAACAAAGTACTTGTTCTCGCGATTGATTTCAATCGTAATACTGGCGTTGTTTTCTGTATGTAATTTGCATTACAAGCAGTGCTGAAATTGGAGAAAAATATTTGGGGGGACTCACCCTCACCTTTTTACAGAGTAGATGATTGATGGAGGGTAAAATATGACTAATTTTTAGTAGTACCTACTTGAATTGATAATCAAATTATAGATTACATTTAATTGCATAGTTAGGGGAAAGTGGGGGCTAATGGGAAATTTTTTAAATGCTAGAATAAAAGCATAAATGCAGTTATTATAATTTTTATAACCTTAAAACTATGTAACATTTAAGTATTCATTACAAATATTGATGGAAAGAAAAAAAACATTATTCATCTTTATGTTAGTAGTGGCGGATCCAGGATATGTTTTTGGGGTATAAAAATGTGGGTTTTTTTTTTAATTTTTTTTCGAAATTAGACTCTAAAAACAGGGTTTTTACTCATTTTTTGCACAGCAAATCGTGAGTAATAGAGATTAAAATACTTGAAGGGGGTCTTGGGGGTCCTCCCCAGAACGTTTTTGGAAATTTGACCCTAAAAATCCGAATACGAATATATTTGCGAATCGGAATACGGGGAAACTGCTGGCACGCTGATAGGCGAATCCGAACACTCATTCAAATGGGAATTTAGGTCAGAAAAAATAAATTTTCTTTCGTATTTAAATCTACCCTTAAATTTATAATTTTTTTTCGTGGAAACAAATATTTTAGGGAACGGGGACGGTAAAAATACTTCGGGGGACGGTCCAATTATTTCGGGGGACGGCGTCCCCCTCCAATTTCAGCACTGATTACAAGTCAATGTACAGCTTAATGTTCATGCTAAAAAAGAAATTGCATCATTTTATGAAACAGATTCTGTTTCCTGTAGAAGAGACACTGCTATAAAATAACAGATAATAAAGCTTGATATCGCGTGTGATCACATTTATCTTGTTTTGTATTATATCGTTGGAAACAGCTTTAGAAATAGTCCTCCAGTCACCACATCTGTAATGTGTAACCACATCTCCCACAGCAACACGATTAAGTGTTGTCTATCTCTAACCAGGGCCTGATTTACCATTAGGCCCGGGCCTAGGGGCCCCACAATTTGGGGGCCCCCTAATTTTAAAAAGTTAACAAAAAATTATAGTAGAAATAACTTTTTATACTTCCTTGAATGTTTTTTCATTACATTTTTTAACTCGAAAATAAAAATCTAAAACTTTTTAGCAATGTAAAAAACGTAAAAGATAACAGAGAACGTGTCTGACCCTGACGATAGTGAATTTTCATACTAATCAAACAATAATTTTAACGCATCTACATTTATATAGCACCAAATATGGCAACGGGGGGCCCCTTCCTGCATGTTGGGCCTAGTGTTCTAAATTTTCTAAATCGGGCCCTGTCTCTAACAATAATAGCAATTACTACTATTTTAGGATCTAGTAATAATACTTAAAATTGGACCTAAATGGTTGTTATAATTGAGGCTGTGGGTAAAAAAGGCGGCTGAAGTCTCTAAAGCTGTACCGAAAACTAATTATTTATTTATTTGATTTGAAATTGAATTTACTCGGTGTATATAGCAGTTTAAGATGATGGCTAAAATATTTCGGGGACTGTCTAAAAAATATTTTGTGACGACGCCTCCCTATGTCCCCTCAGAATCAGAACTGGTTGTATAGACAATGTTTTTAATTATATTAGGTATGAGATTGATCTAATGGTTGATATCCCGATTCAGGCAGTTGTTGAAACTTTTTGTCCAGGCGGTATGATGGTTTATAACAGTTTGTTACTCCTGTTAGAGACAGTGATTTCATACCAGGATATACCTGACCAAGCTTGGCGCTAAAAAGAAATAGGTTGCCTTTTAGTCGCTTTTACCCAATACTCTCGCATATTTTAGAAGGGGCGTTGCTCTACCACTTAACTAGAATAATTACCGTTACATGGTTTACATTCTTTTAGGAATCGCTTCTTGCCCATCCAGAATATGCATGTTTAAAGTATAGAAAAAAGCATTTTTACCTTACTTAAAAAATCCTATTATAGCCCCTGTAGATCTCTAGAAGTTGTTGCTTAAATGACTAAGTTATTTAAAGTTTAACATTTACTTTTAGGTGCTATTAGCGAAATACAAATATTTATTCATAATAATTAAAATTGAACCTGCTAGGTATGTAAAGACATTGTTATTTAATTGTATTGTATTTCGCTATTGAATGTCTGTTACTAATATTCTTCTTAGTTTGTGATTCAATTAATATGATTTCTGTACAATTGTTTAGCATTTCAATTATTTTTCTCTTCCACAGAAGTTTAGAATATTATCTTATGTAGTCTGAAACTGAAGAAGATATTTATCCTGAATGAGATGACTGGCTAAGTGCAGTAAATTTCTATTCTTATAGCAATGCATCCAAGCTTTTTTCACCTTTTTAATTGCAAATCTTAAATTTTATTTATATGGGGATATTATTTGCCACTCACAGTGGCAGGTCATTCGAAGTATGTGAACCCCTAGCAATACATGAAAAAGAAATAAAAACATTTTCAACTTTATCCGGGATAAGATTCCGCTCCATACCTTTCGAAAACGAAAGGTCAATACTTGTTACCAAAGTTTTCTGTACATTACAGTTTTTTTTGCTCGGTATTATTTTGTGAGACTGTTTCTTACAGCACAACTTATAGTGTGTGTGCTTGCTTTGCACAATACTTTAGAATTAGATGCTAATTTATGTTTACCAAAGTCAAGCAAAAACACCAAATTTCCCGGTATGGTTGTGGTAACACATTATTTACTGGTGGTGTAGCCAGTGGGTGTTGGGGTTGTAGTACTCATTCCCAAAACTAAAAATTTATTATGAATTATACTAGATTATGTTTCTTGTCAGTGACGGGTCACAGGTTGATGTAAGAAGACTCCACACTTTCTAGCTACCTAATTGACAAGTCAGAGATGATTCTTGCTTGCTCTGTCTTTTTCACCTATTAGATAGCCAGAAAGTCTGTCGTCACCTCACATCAACCTGTTGTAACATAGTGCAGTTGAAATAAGTAAAATTCTCCCCATACATAAAAATTGCCAATATCGCCATCTGATTTTTTTAGTAACAACACTGGTACTGTTGCTTAATTCCTTTTATATTTCTGTTTATTCTATTCAACAGGTTCTTACTAACGGTGTCGAGTCAAGATATTGGAAAAAAGAATTTCGAGAATGATTTCTACATTTCTTCCCAATTTTTTTTAAAAGATAAAAAGCTTTTTATGCATGTAAGTATAGCAGTATGTAGAGAATGAGTATAGGGTTCAACAACCCTTTGAAATTTTTATAACTATTTATTCACAGGTTCTTTTACTTTGAAAATGTTAGGGCGTATCCTCCTGGAAACTCAGAAAAATTTTTGATCATAGAAAACCACTAAACTACTCCTATCCCCCTCCATTAAATTTTTTACTTTGCTTCGCCACTGCTTCTATGTGTGTCACCAGGCCTGACGAGAGAGGGGGGCGAGGGGGTATGATACCCCGGGGCCCGGTACCCAAAGCTTTTCATATTGAGTACTAAGACAGATATCATTTTGAATATTTTAGAAATTAATTTGTTCACATAAAGGTCCAAAAATGAGTAAATTCCCAGTTTTCTAGGGGCATATTTTCAAAAATTTTCTGGGGGAAAACCCCGAGACCCCCTTTATTACTTGTTACTCATCATATTATCAAGAAAACGATATTTTTAAGTTGAGTGTAATTCAGATCTTGCCTAGAAATATTCTAAAAATTACATTAAGCGTATGAATGCATGGGTGGAGGTACATCAGAAAATTTCACCCCCTACTTCGAAATGAGAATATGTCATTGGGGGCCCGCTTCTCAACCTTTTACCCGGGGCCCGACTTGGCTCTCGGTGGCCCTGTGTGTCACCAAATGACTGGTGGCTTTTGGGTAGTTCAAGTGGGGGTTCACTTTTTCAAAAATGCAATCGAGTAATTATTTATATTAATGGTTATAAAACTAAATTTCTCGGGTATCCAATGGAAAGTACCATTTCAAACTTCTCTTGGGAAACTTTATGAGGGTGGTGTGAAACCTCTCGGGGTTTGGGTATAACTTCAAAAGGGTGGTGTGTAATACCTTGGGATTTTTATAAAGCATTTTACCGCAAGTCCTGAGGTGGTACACCCTCCAATGAGGTATTACATGCAGTTCCCCAGGTGGCACAAACCACTCTCAGTTGCAAGCCATCCTGAAGGTCGTACACCCTCTTCCCCGAACTACTACATAACACCCTTGAGATGTTTCACACCATTCCCAAGTAGGTGGTACGCAGAATTTTTGAGGTTACACTTGCCAACCTCACGGTAGTACTCGGTATTTGATGTCCAAGGTGCTACACACCACCTCTGAAATGGTATGCACCATATCTGAGGGTTACATTACAAACTGTCCAAATTTTTAAATAATTCAGTTGGGATAGTTTTTTATTTTTTAGGTTTTATTGTAATTTGTAATGAGTTATTGATATTACTTTCAATTTTATCATTGTCGGTATATCTTGTGTTACAAAAATTGCATGTAATTGAAATTAGTTTATAATGAACAAAGTATGATAAAGTTTTAGTTTATTAATTATCTAACAATCAATTAAGATTATAAAATAACAAGAACTTCCGCGCTGAAAATTGCATACTAATTTCATTTTCCAGGATTGATAGTCATGTCGATTGGAATTTTTCTCCTAATGTTTCCCTTTGTGTTTCCACTGAGGATTCCTTCCGAAGAAGAGGGCGAAACATTTGGAGAAAATTTCAAATCGACACGACCATTAATTCCAGAAAATGGAGTTAATATGTAATTAAGATATTGTTAAACTCTTACAGCCATATTCTCAACCATCAGCGTCGGTGTTAATTCCTTGGTCAAAGAAGGATTCCACCAATCAGATTCTGCGAAAAGCTAATTTTTCTTTCTTTAGCAACTAGTTAACACAGACGCTGATGGCTATGAATATGGCTGTTAATCTCTGATCTCTAGAACTGAACTGTATGAAGCATAGTGAGTTTGATTACTAATGTACTTAATATATTCAATATTTTTTGTGTTTTTCCTCTAATTGAATTTACATGTAATTTAAAGTGTGTATTTAATATTTTTCCTTAGGTTTTTGAGTAAAGACCAGTTTTATCATTGGAATATAAATAATTGAAGATGGAACCCTTTTAAAATTTATTGTTTAATATATATTTTTGTGTTTGCATTACACTTAGTAATTTGTTTATTACATTCTGCCTTCAAATTGGTATACCTAATTAATAGACTATAAAAGAATGAAAAACTGTAATTTTGTTTAGTTTATGTAATATACAGCCTCTAAATTATTTTTGGTAACAATTAAAGGATTATTTTTTATATATGGACTTGTGTCGAATGATTTTTTTATTTCAAGTTTTCTTTAACTTTTTCTGAACAAATAAAATATTGTTTTCTTAGTAAAAATTTTTTAGTTTGTTTCATTTGTGCACACAGTGCAACTTTGATAGATCAAGGAAAGGATCTTCATTTAAAAGTTGAGGATAGTTCAAAGATTTCTCTTTTTTCTTAACTAACTTTTCGATCCCAAATACAAAATTGATTCATTACTATTTCTTAACACATGCTTTTAAATGCCTTCATTTTTCTATTAATTTTTACTTTTTAATTCATTGGAACAATTTTGATGGCTCCTTCAGCTTTGAATTATCCTTGTTGTACTGCAGCACTGATGACTGTGAATATGGCTGTAAAATATTTTTGGGTATTAAAAAATTAGTAGCTGTCACTAATTTTAAATAATAAAAATTAGAAATTTTTTAAAATTTTGATTTACTTGTAAATGCATATATGCTTAAATTAATATTTATCTCTATTGACAGTAAAAAATTATTCTTTTTAAATTTTGGAAAATAAATATTTTTGCTGCTTCAAATGTATGGGAAGCTCTCATTCAACACTACTACAGAATGAAAAGTATGGATTTTTTTTTATTTTGTCCTAACAATTGATAGTGCTTTAAATTAAAATAAAACATTCCAGGTTACTCTCTTGAACATGAAAATCATCTTTAACTTTAAAAATAAAAATACTCCAGGTTACTCTCTTGAACATGAAAATCATCTTTAACTTTAAAAATAAAAATACACTAGAATAATATTTTCTACAAAACAGGGGGGGGTTAATTTATGTGTAGCTTTTTCTGTATTTTCTAGGATTTCTTGTACAGAAATTTACAATAGTTTTCGAGCTAATATTTTAGTCCTAAGAAAAAATTGATTGATGAATTACCCTTGAAAAATGCTTTTTAAAAATATATGGTAAAAAGATTCCTGTCAGTAAACTAATCTTTGATAAATTCTTGTGTTGAAGATAATTTGTCTTTAATAATATCTAATGAGTAAAATGTAAAGCTGAATATTGTAATGATCATACAATAAACTAGTTAAATTTTCAGCATACCGCTGAACCTGCTTATAACAAATTAAGGCATAATGAGAACCTTGTTTCTTGACTTGATAAAAATAACTCATTGGTACTATGTTAAAATGCACCGACCTAAACCCAAATATAAAGAAAGCAGAGTTTAATTGCACAATTCCCATAATTTGTTCTAAAAATTTATTTTACTAACCACCCTTTACAATTGTACTCCACTAGGCAAAATAATTTTTTTAATAATAGAGGGAAGTAGTACATGTATAAGTATTTAAATTTCAGCAGGTTTTGATGTTAACTTTAATAATTAAATCTTCATCAAAAACAATACTCGTTCATTCGATAAGCAAATTTGACTCCCAGGCATCACTTCCTGTGGGGCAAGATATTTTTTATGACCAAAATAAAATTTTCATATTGACATTGAGTTGAAGAAAACATATGTAAAGCAAGTTAATTTCTTTTATATTACAAGATTAGTCTTCCAGGCTATAGGGCCATGGTCTTGGCGTTAATGAACTACGCGTAGTACAAACTCAAGCTGGGTAAGCCTTGATTGGTCTTTTATTATTGTTCGTTCTCCTTTGATTTACCATTAGGCCTACGAGACCTGGCCTTCCTAAATCTTAAAAGTATCTTAAAATTAATAATTAAATCTGTATCCAAAACAATACTCATAATCACAAAAAAGCAAATTCTTTCACATACATCTGCGGGTATTTTGTGAGAATACATAAATATTTCTAGTACTACTGACCAATTTTTATTTTCTGAGGTTTATGTTATGAGCAAAATAGTTTTCAATTAATTGAGGAAGAAAACATGTAAAATCAATCTAATTTTTTTATTATAGTTTCATGTCTATGTGGTATAACTATCAGGTTATAAAATTAATAACATACAAATACTTGAATCTATTCAAAACATAACCCTAAATCTCAAAAGTATCTTAACGCATAAAACAAAACTTACTTCTTATTTATTGAAGAAATTGAAATTGGAAAATAAAAGTCTAAAATAAATGGTTTTACAACAGTACATAAGTACCAATTATTGCGTGTTGTGAAATTTGTTTTTATAAAAAAACATCAAGGGGACTCCTTGCAACGCAGTGTGCCTACTATGTGGAAAATTTTCTAAATCAGGTCTTGATATTAGGATGAAATTAATAATTAAATCTGTATCCAAAACAATAGTCATAATCATAAAAAAAGCAAATTCTTTCACTTACATCACACTTGCGAGAATGTGACATTATTGCAGGGTATTTTGTGAGAATACGTAAATATGCCTAGTACTACTGACCAATTTTTATTTTCTGAGATTTATGTTATGAGCAACATAATTTTCAATTAATCGAGGAAAAAATATGTAAAATCAATTTAATTTCTTTTATTATTGTCTCATATCTACGTGGTATAACTATCAGGTTCTGAAATTAATAACATACAAATACTTGAATCTATTCAAAACCCCTAAATCTCAAAAGTATCTTAACTCATAAAACAAAACTTACTTCATATTTCTTGAAGAAATTGAAATTGGAAAATAAAAGCCTAAAATAAATGGTTTTACAACAGTACATAAGTAGTATACCAATTACTACCAATTATTGTGTGTTGTGAAATTTGTTTTTATAAAAAAACATCAAGGGGACTCCTTGCAACGCAGTGTGCCTACTATGTGGAAAATTTTCTAAATCTGGCCCAGATAATCAGGTCTTGATATTAGGGTAAAATTAATAATTAAATCTGTATCCAAAACAAGTCATAATCATAAAAAAGCAAATTCTTTCACATACATCACACTTGCGAGAATGTGACATTATTGCAGGGTATTTTGTGAGAATACGTAAATATGCCTAGTACTACTGACCAATTTTTATTTTCTAAAATTTATGTTATGAGCAACATAATTTTCAATTAATCAAGGAAGAAAACATGTAAAATCAATTTAATTTCTTTTATTATTGTCTCATGTCTATGTGGTATAACTATCAGGTTCTGAAATTAATAACATACAACAAATACTTCAATCTATTTAAAACATAACACTGCCTAACATCCCAGCACATAAAAAATGTGTGGAGTAAATAATTATAGTATATAGGCTTTTCTATCGAACTTGGAAGTACAAGATATAGTTTTTAGGGAAAGTGTTTAAAGTAAGTTTTGATATATAAACTTGAAGTAGGGTATTTAAATGGTACTTTAGTTTGCTTTAAAAGTAAATTATCCTTTAAATTTTACTTCTATGACCATAAAACTAAAAGCAAAAACATACAATACTACGGAAAACATATAGATTCTCAGTACTATTTTTTTCAAATTCTACAAAACCTTTTATATTTTAATGGTGACAGAACGTGTTCAACTTGTTTTTCATTGATTATTTTTAGTAAAAATCAACAGATGAAGCTTTTTTCGTAAAATTAAGCTTAGTTTACTTTTGTAAACAAAACACCATTGCATACGATACGAATACGATGTTCTCTTCGGTGTTTCGGAGATTGGTGAATTTCTATCACGTGACCCCCTCCGTTTTTGACGGCCCGAGAAAAAGTGCGAGCTGCCTGCACTTTTTCTCGGCCCGCGATGTCGGGCGTATCACGCCTAGCCATTGGTCCGCGCGCTCACGTGACCACCTGGTTTGGTTGATCCGTTTTCTGCCTCAAAAATAGGGATTTTTCTTGTCGCCAACCATCGCGCCAAGACGGATCGCGGCCCGTCAAGCTGGTTCTACATGGAGCCTTTTTTGCCGGATGACGGGCCGCGATCCGTCTTGGCGCGATGGTTGGCGACAAGAAAAATCCCTATTTTTGAGGCAGAAAACGGATCAACCAAACCAGGTGGTCACGTGAGCGCGCGGACCAATGGCTAGGCGTGATACGCCCGACATCGCGGGCCGAGAAAAAGTGCAGGCAGCTCGCACTTTTTCTCGGGCCGTCAAAAACGGAGGGGGTCACGTGATAGAAATTCACCAATCTCCGAAACACCGAAGAGAACATCGTATTCGTATCGTATGCAATGGTGTTTTGTTTACAAAAGTAAACTAAGCTTAATTTTACGAAAAAAGCTTCATCTGTTGATTTTTACTAAAAATAATCAATGAAAAACAAGTTGAACACGTTCTGTCACCATTAAAATATAAAAGGTTTTGTAGAATTTGAAAAAAATAGTACTGAGAATCTATATGTTTTCCGTAGTATTGTATGTTTTTGCTTTTAGTTTTATGGTCATAGAAGTAAAATTTAAAGGATAATTTACTTTTAAAGCAAACTAAAGTACCATTTAAATACCCTACTTCAAGTTTATATATCAAAACTTACTTTAAACACTTTCCCTAAAAACTATATCTTGTACTTCCAAGTTCGATAGAAAAGCCTATATACTATAATTATTTACTCCACACATTTTTTATGTGCTGGGATGTTAGGCAGTGTTATGTTTTAAATAGATTGAAGTATTTGTTGTATGTTATTAATTTCAGAACCTGATAGTTATACCACATAGACATGAGACAATAAAAGAAATTAAATTGATTTTACATGTTTTCTTCCTCGATTAATTGAAAATTATGTTGCTCATAACATAAATTTTAGAAAATAAAAATTGGTCAGTAGTACTAGGCATATTTACGTATTCTCACAAAATACCCTGCAATAATGTCACATTCTCGCAAGTGTGATGTATGTGAAAGAATTTGCTTTTTTATGATTATGACTTGTTTTGGATACAGATTTAATTATTAATTTTACCCTAATATCAAGACCTGATTATCTGGGCCAGATTTAGAAAATTTTCCACATAGTAGGCACACTGCGTTGCAAGGAGTCCCCTTGATGTTTTTTTATAAAAACAAATTTCACAACACACAATAATTGGTAGGTATACTACTTATGTACTGTTGTAAAACCATTTATTTTAGGCTTTTATTTTCCAATTTCAATTTCTTCAAGAAATATGAAGTAAGTTTTGTTTTATGAGTTAAGATACTTTTGAGATTTAGGGTTATGTTTTGAATAGATTCAAGTATTTGTATGTTATTAATTTCAGAACCTGATAGTTATACCATGTAGATATGAGACAATAATAAAAGAAATTAAATTGATTTTACATATTTTTTCCTCGATTAATTGAAAATTATGTTGCTCATAACATAAATCTCAGAAAATAAAAATTGGTCAGTAGTACTAGGCATATTTACGTATTCTCACAAAATACCCTGCAATAATGTCACATTCTCGCAAGTGTGATGTAAGTGAAAGAATTTGCTTTTTTTATGATTATGACTATTGTTTTGGATACAGATTTAATTATTAATTTCATCCTAATATCAAGACCTGATTTAGAAAATTTTCCACATAGTAGGCACACTGCGTTGCAAGGAGTCCCCTTGATGTTTTTTTATAAAAACAAATTTCACAACACGCAATAATTGGTACTTATGTACTGTTGTAAAACCATTTATTTTAGACTTTTATTTTCCAATTTCAATTTCTTCAATAAATAAGAAGTAAGTTTTGTTTTATGCGTTAAGATACTTTTGAGATTTAGGGTTATGTTTTGAATAGATTCAAGTATTTGTATGTTATTAATTTTATAACCTGATAGTTATACCACATAGACATGAAACTATAATAAAAAAAATTAGATTGATTTTACATGTTTTCTTCCTCAATTAATTGAAAACTATTTTGCTCATAACATAAACCTCAGAAAATAAAAATTGGTCAGTAGTACTAGAAATATTTATGTATTCTCACAAAATACCCGCAGATGTATGTGAAAGAATTTGCTTTTTTGTGATTATGAGTATTGTTTTGGATACAGATTTAATTATTAATTTTAAGATACTTTTAAGATTTAGGAAGGCCAGGTCTCGTAGGCCTAATGGTAAATCAAAGGAGAACGAACAATAATAAAAGACCAATCAAGGCTTACCCAGCTTGAGTTTGTACTACGCGTAGTTCATTAACGCCAAGACCATGGCCCTATAGCCTGGAAGATTAATCTTGTAATATAAAAGAAATTAACTTGCTTTACATATGTTTTCTTCAACTCAATGTCAATATGAAAATTTTATTTTGGTCATAAAAAATATCTTGCCCCACAGGAAGTGATGCCTGGGAGTCAAATTTGCTTATCGAATGAACGAGTATTGTTTTTGATGAAGATTTAATTATTAAAGTTAACAACATCAAAACCTGCTGAAATTTAAATACTTATACATGTACTACTTCCCTCTATTATTAAAAAAATTATTTTGCCTAGTGGAGTACAATTGTAAAGGGTGGTTAGTAAAATAAATTTTTAGAACAAATTATGGGAATTGTGCAATTAAACTCTGCTTTCTTTATATTTGGGTTTAGGTCGGTGCATTTTAACATAGTACCAATGAGTTATTTTTATCAAGTCAAGAAACAAGGTTCTCATTATGCCTTAATTTGTTATAAGCAGGTTCAGCGGTATGCTGAAAATTTAACTAGTTTATTGTATGATCATTACAATATTCAGCTTTACATTTTACTCATTAGATTTTATTAAAGACAAATTATCTTCAACACAAGAATTTATCAAAGATTAGTTTACTGACAGGAATCTTTTTACCATATATTTTTAAAAAGCATTTTTCAAGGGTAATTCATCAATCAATTTTTTCTTAGGACTAAAATATTAGCTCGAAAACTATTGTAAATTTCTGTACAAGAAATCCTAGAAAATACAGAAAAAGCTACACATAAATTAACCCCCCCCCTTGTTTTGTAGAAAATATTATTCTAGTGTATTTTTATTTTTAAAGTTAAAGATGATTTTCATGTTCAAGAGAGTAACCCGGAGTATTTTTATTTTTAAAGTTAAAGATGATTTTCATGTTCAAGAGAGTAACCTGGAATGTTTTATTTTAATTTAAAGCACTATCAATTGTTAGGACAAAATAAAAAAAATCCATACTTTTCATTCTGTAGTAAAATTGAATGTTAGAGCTTCCCATACATTTGAAGCAGCAAAAATATTTATTTTCCAAAATTTAAAAAGAATAATTTTTTACTGTCAATAGAGATAAATATTAATTTAAGCATATATGCATTTACAAGTAAATCAAAATTTTAAAAAATTTCTAATTTTTATTATTTAAAATTAGTGACAGCTACTAATTTTTTAATACCCAAAAATATTTTACAGCCATATTCAGTCATCAGTGCTGCAGTACAACAAGGATAATTCAAACTGAAGGAGCCATCAAAATTGTTCCAATGAATTAAAAATTAATAGAAAAATGAAGGCATTTAAAAGCATGTGTTAAGAAATAGTAATGAAACAATTTTGTATTTGGGATCGAAAAGTTAGTTAAGAAAAAAGAGAAATCTTTGAACTATCCTCAACTTTTAAATGAAGATCCTTTCCTTGATCTATCAAAGTTGCACTGTGTGCACAAATGAAACAAACTAAAAAATTTTTACTAAGAAAACAATATTTTATTTGTTCAGAAAAAGTTAAAGAAAACTTGAAATAAAAAAATCATTCGACACAAGTCCATATATAAAAAATAATCCTTTAATTGTTACCAAAAATAATTTAGAGGCTGTATATTACATAAACTAAACAAAATTACAGTTTTTCATTCTTTTATAGTCTATTAATTAGGTATACCAATTTGAAGGCAGAATGTAATAAACAAATTACTAAATGTAATGCAAACACAAAAATATATATTAAACAATAAATTTTAAAAGGGTTCCATCTTCAATTATTTATATTCCAATGAATGATAAAACTGGTCTTTACTCAAAAACCTAAGGAAAAATATTAAATACACACTTTAAATTACATGTAAATTCAATTAGAGGAAAAACACAAAAAATATTGAATATATTAAGTACATTAGTAATCAAACTCACTATGCTTCATACAGTTCAGTTCTAGAGATCAGAGATTAACAGCCATATTCATAGCCATCAGCGTCGGTGTTAACTAGTTGCTAAAGAAAGAAAAATTAGCTTTTCGCGGAATCTGATTGGTGGAATCCTTCTTTGACCAAGGAATTAACACCGACGCTGATGGTTGAGAATATGGCTGTAAGAGTTTAACAATATCTTAATTACATATTAACTCCATTTTCTGGAATTAATGGTCGTGTCGATTTGAAATTTTCTCCAAATGTTTCGCCCTCTTCTTCGGAAGGAATCCTCAGTGGAAACACAAAGGGAAACATTAGGAGAAAAATTCCAATCGACATGACTATCAATCCTGGAAAATGAAATTAGTATGCAATTTTCAGCGCGGAAGTTCTTGTTATTTTATAATCTTAATTGATTGTTAGATAATTAATAAACTAAAACTTTATCATACTTTGTTCATTATAAACTAATTTCAATTACATGCAATTTTTGTAACACAAGATATACCGACAATGATAAAATTGAAAGTAATATCAATAACTCATTACAAATTACTATAAAACCTAAAAAATAAAAAACTATCCCAACTGAATTATTTAAAAATTTGGACAGTTTGTAATGTAACCCTCAGATATGGTGCATACCATTTCAGAGGTGGTGTGTAGCACCTTGGACATCAAATACCGAGTACTACCGTGAGGTTGGCAAGTGTAACCTCAAAAATTCTGCGTACCACCTACTTGGGAATGGTGTGAAACATCTCAAGGGTGTTATGTAGTAGTTCGGGGAAGAGGGTGTACGACCTTCAGGATGGCTTGCAACTGAGAGTGGTTTGTACCACCTGGGGAACTGCATGTAATACCTCATTGGGGGGTGTACCACCTCAGGACTTGCGGTAAAATGCTTTATAAAAATCCCAAGGTATTACACACCACCCTTTTGAAGTTATACCCAAACCCCGAGAGGTTTCACACCACCCTCATAAAGTTTCCCAAGAGAAGTTTGAAATGGTACTTTCCATTGGATACCCGAGAAATTTAGTTTTATAACCATTAATATAAATAATTAATTTTTACTCGATTGCATTTTTGAAAAAGTGAACCCCCACTTGAACTACCCAAAAGCCACCAGTCATTTGGTGACACACAGGGCCACCGAGAGCCAAGTCGGGCCCCGGGTAAAAGGTTGAGAAGCGGGCCCCCAATGACATATTCTCATTTCGAAGTAGGGGGTGAAATTTTCTGATGTACCTCCACCCATGCATTCATACGCTTAATGTAATTTTTAGAATATTTCTAGGCAAGATCTGAATTACACTCAACTTAAAAATATCGCTTTCTTGATAATATGATGAGTAACAAGTAATAAAGGGGGTCTCGGGGTTTTCCCCCAGAAAATTTTTGAAAATATGCCCCTAGAAAACTGGGAATTTACTCATTTTTGGACCTTTATGTGAACAAATTAATTTCTAAAATATTCAAAATGATATCTGTCTTAGTACTCAATATGAAAAGCTTTGGGTACCGGGCCCCGGGGTATCATACCCCCTCGCCCCCCTCTCTCGTCAGGCCTGGTGACACACATAGAAGCAGTGGCGAAGCAAAGTAAAAAATTTAATGGAGGGGGATAGGAGTAATTTAGTGGTTTTCTATGATCAAAAATTTTTCTGAGTTTCCAGGAGGATACGCCCTAACATTTTCAAAGTAAAAGAACCTGTGAATAAATAGTTATAAAAATTTCAAAGGGTTGTTGAACCCTATACTCATTCTCTACATACTGCTATACTTACATGCATAAAAAGCTTTTTATCTTTTAAAAAAAATTGGGAAGAAATGTAGAAATCATTCTCGAAATTCTTTTTTCCAATATCTTGACTCGACACCGTTAGTAAGAACCTGTTGAATAGAATAAACAGAAATATAAAAGGAATTAAGCAACAGTACCAGTGTTGTTACTAAAAAAATCAGATGGCGATATTGGCAATTTTTATGTATGGGGAGAATTTTACTTATTTCAACTGCACTATGTTACAACAGGTTGATGTGAGGTGACGACAGACTTTCTGGCTATCTAATAGGTGAAAAAGACAGAGCAAGCAAGAGTCATCTCTGACTTGTCAATTAGGTAGCTAGAAAGTGTGGAGTCTTCTTACATCAACCCGTGACCCGTCACTGACAAGAAACATAATCTAGTATAATTCATAATAAATTTTTAGTTTTGGGAATGAGTACTACAACCCCAACACCCACTGGCTACACCACCAGTAAATAATGTGTTACCACAACCATACCGGGAAATTTGGTGTTTTTGCTTGACTTTGGTAAACATAAATTAGCATCTAATTCTAAAGAATTGTGCAAAGCAAGCACACGCACTATAAGTTGTGCTGTAAGAAACAGTCTCACAAAATAATACCGAGCAAAAAAAACTGTAATGTACAGAAAACTTTGGTAACAAATATTGACCTTTCGTTTTCGAAAGGTATGGAGCGGAATCTTATCCCGGATAAAGTTGAAAATGTTTTTATTTCTTTTTCATGTATTGCTAGGGGTTCACATACTTCGAATGACTGCCACTGTGAGTGGCAAATAATATCCCCATATAAATAAAATTTAAGATTTGCAATTAAAAAGGTGAAAAAAGCTTGGATGCATTGCTATAAGAATAGAAATTTACTGCACTTAGCCAGTCATCTCATTCAGGATAAATATCTTCTTCAGTTTCAGACTACATAAGATAATATTCTAAACTTCTGTGGAAGAGAAAAATAATTGAAATGCTAAACAATTGTACAGAAATCATATTAATTGAATCACAAACTAAGAAGAATATTAGTAACAGACATTCAATAGCGAAATACAATACAATTAAATAACAATGTCTTTACATACCTAGCAGGTTCAATTTTAATTATTATGAATAAATATTTGTATTTCGCTAATAGCACCTAAAAGTAAATGTTAAACTTTAAATAACTTAGTCATTTAAGCAACAACTTCTAGAGATCTACAGGGGCTATAATAGGATTTTTTAAGTAAGGTAAAAATGCTTTTTTCTATACTTTAAACATGCATATTCTGGATGGGCAAGAAGCGATTCCTAAAAGAATGTAAAACATGTAACGGTAATTATTCTAGTTAAGTGGTAGAGCAACGCCCCTTCTAAAATATGCGAGAGTATTGGGTAAAAGCGACTAAAAGGCAACCTATTTCTTTTTAACGCCAAGCTTGGTCAGGTATATCCTGGTATGAAATCACTGTCTCTAACAGGAGTAACAAACTGTTATAAACCATCATACCGCCTGGACAAAAAGTTTCAACAACTGCCTGAATCGGGATATCAACCATTAGATCAATCTCATACCTAATATAATTAAAAACATTGTCTATACAACCAGTTCTGATTCTGAGGGGACATAGGGAGGCGTCGTCACAAAATATTTTTTAGACAGTCCCCGAAATATTTTAGCCATCATCTTAAACTGCTATATACACCGAGTAAATTCAATTTCAAATCAAATAAATAAATAATTATTTTTCGGTACAGCTTTAGAGACTTCAGCCGCCTTTTTTACCCACAGCCTCAATTATAACAACCATTTAGGTCCAATTTTAAGTATTATTACTAGATCCTAAAATGGTAGTAATTGCTATTATTGTTAGAGACAGGGCCCGATTTAGAAAATTTAGAACACTAGGCCCAACATGCAGGAAGGGGCCCCCCGTTGCCATATTTGGTGCTATATAAATGTAGATGCGTTAAAATTATTGTTTGATTAGTATGAAAATTCACTATCGTCAGGGTCAGACACGTTCTCGGTTATCTTTTACGTTTTTTACATTGCTAAAAAGTTTTGGATTTTTATTTTCGAGTTAAAAAATGTAATGAAAAAACATTCAAGGAAGTATAAAAAGTTATTTCTACTATAATTTTTTGTTAACTTTTTAAAATTAGGGGGCCCCCAAATTGTGGGGCCCCTAGGCCCGGGCCTAATGGTAAATCAGGCCCTGGTTAGAGATAGACAACACTCAATCGTGTTGCTGTGGGAGATGTGGTTACACATTACAGATGTGGTGACTGGAGGACTATTTCTAAAGCTGTTTCCAACGATATAATACAAAACAAGATAAATGTGATCACACGCGATATCAAGCTTTATTATCTGTTATTTTATAGCAGTGTCTCTTCTACAGGAAACAGAATCTGTTTCATAAAATGATGCAATTTCTTTTTTAGCATGAACATTAAGCTGTACATTGACTTGTAATCAGTGCTGAAATTGGAGGGGGACGCCGTCCCCCGAAGTATTTTTACCGTCCCCGTTCCCTAAAATATTTGTTTCCACGAAAAAAAGTTATAAATTTAAGGGTAGATTTAAATACGAAAGAAAATTTATTTTTTCTGCCTAAATTCCTATTTGAATGAGTGTTCGGATTCGCCAATCAGCGTGCCAGCAGTCTCCCCGTATTCCGATTCGCAAATATATTCGTATTCGGATTTTTAGGGTCAAATTTCCAAAAACGTTCTGGGGAGGACCCCCAAGACCCCCTTCAAGTATTTTAATCTCTATTACTCACGATTTGCTGTGCAAAAAATGAGTAAAAACCCTGTTTTTAGAGTCTAATTTCGAAAAAAAATTTAAAAAAAACCCCACATTTTTATACCCCAAAAACATATCCTGGATCCGCCACTACTAACATAAAGATGAATAATGTTTTTTTTCTTTCCATCAATATTTGTAATGAATACTTAAATGTTACATAGTTTTAAGGTTATAAAAATTATAATAACTGCATTTATGCTTTTATTCTAGCATTTAAAAAATTTCCCATTAGCCCCCACTTTCCCCTAACTATGCAATTAAATGTAATCTATAATTTGATTATCAATTCAAGTAGGTACTACTAAAAATTAGTCATATTTTACCCTCCATCAATCATCTACTCTGTAAAAAGGTGAGGGTGAGTCCCCCCAAATATTTTTCTCCAATTTCAGCACTGCTTGTAATGCAAATTACATACAGAAAACAACGCCAGTATTACGATTGAAATCAATCGCGAGAACAAGTACTTTGTTTGTTTTAAATAAGAAATCACTTTACAATCATTTTCAATTGAAATACACATTAAACCAAGAGAAACGAAAATTGAACTTACGCCATGTTTGTAGTTTATTGTTGTTGTTGATGTTCTATCTTCGCGGCTGCCGATGACGGAAAGCAAAACTTTTTTTGCTCCCGTTTTCACGGGCCGCGTTTGGTTGTTCAAAGCGACCGCAGCGCCACCACTTTTTGCCAACCATAGGGATTTTTCTGATGGCGGATCAAGCAAACGCGGCCCGTCATCCGCGAAAACGGCTTCATCTAAAAGGGCCTTCATCCGGCAAAAAAGGCTCCATGTAGAACCAGCTTCACGCCTAGCCATTGGTCCGCGTGCTCACGTGACCACCCGGTTTGGTTGATCCGCTTTCTGCCTCAAAAATAGGGATTTTTCTTGTCGCCAACCATCGCGCCAAGACGGATCGCGGCCCGTCATCCGGCAAAAAAGGCTCCATGTAGAAAGGCCTTGAGTCATTGCACATGCCGTTTGTGGCAATCGAACCAGTTCGGTTCCCTGGACCGAACTAAGTAACAGAATGAGTTCGGTTGAACGAAACGGACCGGTGTGGTTTTGGGCAGTGGCGTAGACAGGGGGGGTGCAACGGGTCTTTTGCACCCCCCTAAAATTTTTCTTTCATAAAATAAAATATTTTAGAGTAGCTTTTTTATTTTCCTATAACATAATTGTAATACATATTTTTTTAAATCTAAGAAAGGGATTTTACCGGCGCGGAGGTACTCTCTCCCAGCTGCGTGACTTTCATTAACACCCTATTAAACCTGTCAAAAACTGAGGGTTCGTCGGTCGTTGGGCCACCCTCACAAATGGCGGGAACTTTTTATGTTTTCTGCCCCCTCGTATCTTGAGTGATATAAACAAGAACGCTCTTCGAGACCAGGAAGAGAAGAGAATGGAATTAGAACCTATTATCGAGGCGACCACACCAGACTTTGGAGCTCTGCTCCCTCATTTATCAAAAATAATTTTATATTTTAGTAGTTGTGATGCTGATGATGTATTTATAAGTGTAAATAATAGATCTAGTTCTTAAATTCTGGAAGGTATCAGTTTAAGCTTAGTAGTCGCATTTTTTATGCGTCTTCTCTGTGTCCGATAGACTTGAGATAAAATTTCCCTCTTATTAAAATGAATCGCAACTGAACAATAAGTGATTTTTTTTTTAAAAAAATACATCTGTGAGTGACAACAGCTTAAGTGAAAGACCACCTGATCTAAAAAGACGTCAAGGATGCGTTATTTATTCTTCTACAGAGATGGTAAGAGGTATTTTAGTTACCAATAACTTTAATTAATGAAAGGTTGCTTATTTATGATAACTGATTTTTGCTATTAGTGAGTTTAGTTTACGTGGTTTCTCTTACTGTTGTTTGTGTATTCATAACTTTTTTTACGTGGTTAGATACCACTTTCACTGCAGTTGTGAATTTTAGTTCGTGCACTGAAGGCTGCATTTTTGCAATTACTGATTTTTGGTATTATTCAATAAGTTTACGGTGTTCGATACCACTGTCACCGTAGTTGAGTTTTAGTTGTTGCAAAGAAGGTTGCATTTTACGATTACTGGTTTTCGGTATTAGTTAGTTTTACGTGGTTCTATACCACTGTCACCATAGTTGAAAACAGCTTGGCAATATTTAACGGGACAGATAACAATTGAACTGTTTGGTTTTTGAGGCAGCTCAGAGTATTGTTTGTACATTTGTACACTTTTCATACACTTACTGATTTTTGTTTTTATTCTTCGAATCAAAATAGTTTCATTTAATTCTTTGAGTCCAAGTACTTCAGGCTTGCATTTGTTTGTGCATTTATCACTCTAACAGCAATCTTATGCAGTTTGTTTACTTTTGTATAAACATAGTTTTGCATTTCTTCCACTAGCAAGTTATCGCAGTTAGTTTCTTAATTCATTTTATGGGTTTCCTTGCAGTGCCAATCACAAGAGAGGGGGCAGAGGGAAATTTAGATTTCGTCAGATGCGTTGTGCGGGCGAAGCCTGCACAAATTTTCCAACCAGAAAAGGACATTAACTTTTAAATGCGTACTATAGGTACATATATGTTATACTGCGCCCGGGCAACGCCGGGTCTAGCGCTGAAAGCGCTAGTGGTAATATAAAACCCAAATTTTTCTTCTTTCTTTCAATATCATCGTGCACCCCCCAAAAATAATTTCTGGCTACGCCACTGGTTTTGGGAAACGATCGGTCTGGTTTTGGCAACTAAACCACTATCAACTGAAATGGGTTCGGTTGGTTGAAGACTACCATTTTTTTGAGCGCAGTTTTAAAAGTTACATAGAACAAAAGAATTTTTACAAATATTATGCTGTTTATGGTGAAAAATCTGTATATTAAGAGGACTCAATTAATTAAAAGTATTGAATAAATTCAAAATGTATGTCAAACTTTAAACAGATTTTAAATTCCTAAAAAAAAAATATTTTATCAGATTTTAAATTCCTGATTCTTTAAAGCAGTGTTCGAAATTGCGATGGATTGCTGGTCTGGACCAGTGGTATTTTTTCCCAATTTCTAACGCTGTTTTAAAGAGACTGTCTTGACTGAAATTGCTTTCATAAAATTATTAGAATTACAAAATAATGATTTTGTTTGTAAGTTGTTAAAATTAAAACTTACTATTTTTTTCACTTTTTCTTTTTGCAATCTTACAAGCAAGGAAGTGATAAAAAACAAATATAAATAAGGAGATCATTACTGAAGAACTCTCATTTGTATATTGTTATATGTGCATATTGTGTCCTAATATATAGAAATAATTGCTTGTAACAAAACAAGACATTAATTGTTTATTTAAGAAATAACTTTCAAGAAAGCATTTTTTTATTCATATTATGTATTATGTAAAAATTGATTTTTTTATAGTAGATTGATTTTTTTACAACAATATGTATTAATGTGCAATAAATACTATATTATAAAATTGATTCCTATATAGAAATCATTTAATTAAATTACCTTAAAATTACTAGCTTCCAATAAATGATGGATAAAATCTGGTTAACCTTTTAAACATTAATGTTTTGTACCTTTGTAAATTGAATTGAACTAACTACACTAAGTCACAGCATTCTTTGAGTAAATAGCATATTAAAAAAATTAATGTAATTACAAATTTTTAAATCTCTGTAGATGTATGCAGTTTAAATATTTTTTTTATCTGCTTAAGAATCAAAATTTTATGAATTTATTTACATAAATTATAAAACTATGAAATGTATTATTTCTTGGCAAACATTGTTTTTCAAGTTTCATAAATTTTTGTAAATGAACACTTTGTAATTTTGTGCCTTTTACTGAATGTGTTATAATTTTCACTTCATTAACAAAAATGTTTGAAAAAAAAATTTTTAGTGGCCATACAGGCATTTCTTGAATTTAAGAAATCTTTTATGGAGTAAATTACAGCATATTCAAAAGTTTCAGTCAAATGTGCCATAAAAAGTATGTAATGTTAAATTACTGCATATTCAAAAGTTTCAGTCAAATGTGCCTTGTAATGTAAACAAATTAATATGAAAAGGCTAAAAAGGAAACGTATAAGGCACGAAGAATAAGGGGCACAAAATTTCCAAAAGTGCCGTACATTGTTTTAATATATGGCACATTGTATAAGGCATGACATATAAGGCGCAGAAAATATAAGGCACAATTTTTCCAAAAGTGCCGTATAAACATAGTCAGTGTGCAGTATAAACATATGTGATGTGCCGTACATTATATCCGGCACTTTTGGAACCGAAAATGCCGTATAGACATCCGGCATAGTTTTAGAGTGTAGAGTTTTGTGGGTTGTTTGGTTGGTTGGAGTTATATGGCGCAAAGAACTAAAATCTGACCAAGGGAAAATTGTAACTTTAATCTACCTAAAACGCATGCCTCATTCAATTATGGGTCTGTTTTTGATAAGAATAAACACTTGCATCTCGTTTTTACATGAAAAATTTGAATTGGTTGAATGTAAAAAATATCGGAATCGAACAATTGTATCTCTTTCTGCCCAGATATGCGAGGTTTTTTGCTAATTTTCACCCGTGATTTTAACCCCTTAGACCCCACTTGCGACCTCGTACCCTACCTCCCCTAGAAGTTATGAAACACTTAGCTGAATCACCCTGTAGAATAAAAATAATCGTAAAATTAAGATGGGTAAAATAAATATATCAGTCTGCTTATCAAAGGGAGATTGTATATCCTTCTTCGTGTATTTTAAAACTACTTACCAAACTTTGCAATACTATACTTACATATGGTTTGCTCAAATTATACCTCCTCGAACGTTTAAAATGGAAATTTTGGATAGTTTAAAGTTAAAGGCTAAGTGCGCTTTCCTTATTAATTCGGGTTTTTTTAAGTTGAAATGTTGAATTATTAGAAATTTTTTTGGTAGTTTTAAAACATACTAATTTATAACAAGAAAATAACATATTTAAAAAATTTAAATAAATTAAATTTATTAAACTTATTACATCAGAATGTATAATTTTCATTTAACATTCGTAAAAGAATTAAATTGCTATCAAAAAGTTAGATTTTGTTAATTATAAAGAATCAGTTCTTAAGCAAACATTAAAGAAATATCAGATAAAAATTGAAAGTTTAATTTTATATCTATTTGACCAGAATTTTACTAAAATAACAAATAGTTAGACAAAACTTCTTAGTCCCGCTCGCTTTAAAGCAAAAATAATTCGTAGCATTTAAAAGAAACTGCCAAACCGGCGATCAATCCGAAACATTGGGAAGACTTTGCAACCAGAGATATTTTTAACTCCTCTGAGGGAGTATATCACTCCTTGAAAATCGGAAATACTCTTTAAAAAACTAGCCAGGAGTATTTTCACTCTTTGAATTTTTCACAAAGGTTTAGCTTAAAAATTGCACCGCGTGGCCCCACTGAAATCAACAAATAATATTTTCTACTCAAAACACCAACTGATCTCAGCGGAGACATTTTGGCCCGACTTCTGGCCTAAGCCAATTGCCAAAAACCACGGCACCCTAATTATCATACGTTTTAATTGTGTTTTCATACAGCTATAGCAATTTTTTTCATTTATTGTTCTGATGCTTAGGGAGTTTGATTGCGGATTTCGTGTCTCTGTATATGTAGTTCATGCTATTTCCGTATTTCAATCCTCATAATTCAATTTCACTCCTTATAAATCATTTTCACTCCTCCTAAAAAAGTCAAGGAGTATTTTTACTCCTCCAAAAAAATTCTAGGAATAACACCGTTTGCAACCCTCGGAGCTGTTCAACGCGCCAAATGCATTGGGTGCTTGAGGGTTCGGATATACGCGCCCCGCCCGCCGCGCCGCAAGCGCAGAAGGCAGACCCGCGAGCGACGCCAATTTCAAATAATAGCTAAAGGAAGGAGAAAGACCCTAGCAGCACCCGAACCCCCCCCCACCCGCAAAGGCCACATATTCTGATAAAGCGATAACTCAATCCAACGCATCTCCAACGAAACACATCCTCCCCTTCCCACCTTCCCCGCGCTTTGAAACCGAATTTGAAATGGCGGGAGAAAAGTCACACATGAACATCAGCAGAGCACGCAAACCTCCTGCAAAGATCCTACCCGACACCTCCAACCATCGGCAAACTTTCCCATCCCTGCCGAAAACTAGTAGATCCACCAACAAAATTATCCCCTCCGATCCATCACAAAATGAGATAAAGACCAAATTGAAAAAAATTAGCTATTTTAAAATAATGAACTGAAACCTGGATATTCTTCCATTAATCGGTGCAAATAAAAAATATGGTATTCATTTTAAAATATTCAATAAGCAATCGCTGAGTTGCAGCTCCAAAACTATCGGTATCGAGAAAAGTATCGCTAGAAAGTTCGATACCAAAAGTATCGGTATCGAAAAAAGTATCGCAAAAAGGCTCAATACCACATGAGCGATACCTCTGACGATACCCCTCAACAGTCGATACCTTGGGTAAAGTGCAGGGGGGGGCTCATCTGGCTCTCCGATTACTTTCAGCCAGGATGACGTAATCGGCTGGAAGGCGTTGAAGTTTTGACAGGAGTGACCAATCAGGGTTACATAGGGAAATCGCGGAGCTTCTTATAGGGATTTTTTTTACGTAGAAGGGAGTAATATGAGACGCGGAAGGGAAAATATAGACCTGTGAACTTGCCTAAGCAACAAATCATATATTTAAATATCAATACTTGTGATCTATATGGGTGCATTCAATTTTTTAACTTCTGATGGGTTAAAACTGATTAAAATTTTTCATTGAATTAAATAATGAGTATCTTGTTTTCCTTCTCATAAGCAACTTGAAGAACAAGTTTATAGCTTACCAAATAGTGGATTAAATACAACTATGAAATTTAAAACTGATTCCTATGCATAATTACGGAGGTTCATTACTTAAATCAATAGTGATCGATTTGTAACAATATTTTAAAAGTTAAACAAATTCCCACTATCTGTATTTTAGAAAATTCTAAATACAAAGAAAATACCGTTTTTTAAAGCAGTATTTAGTTACAATCCGATACTTTTAGATCACTAAAAAATCCTCAAATTGTGAGCTATTTTTGGGTTGTTCTTCTTTTGTATGTTTTGTATAAAATTGATTACGCTACTAATCGCCTTTATTACTAATTTATTAAAATTCAAAGTTAGTTTATTAGGTACTAATTAATCTGATCTCACTGAATTTATTATTCTAATGTATCTTATATTCTGATTATGATTGTAGTAACACTGATCTATCTAAGACATATTGATCAGTGTTAAAACAATCACATAATCAGATGATAATAAATGATCACTTAGATTCTAAGTGATAATTACATGAAGAAAAATCAAATAATCTGTTGATTTCGAATTCAATGTTGATTAAACATGACAAACATGAAGGAGATAATTTGTTGGGTATACGGCTGGGCGCGCACGAGTGACTAAAGTCACGGCGACCAGGATTACTAGTATCAAAAATATCACTAGAAAACAATGGATCTCTATGAAGAAATTCTTGGCAATCGGCCAAGTGTCACGTCGCCTAGTGCGCGCACTCTACCAATACTTGAACTTGTTTCATTAGCCAAGGCAACAATTTTGTCTTTGTCACCGTTCGACCTTCACCAACTTGCCGACTCCCACATACGATCGCCGAAAGAAACTCGAACTGAAACGGTTAGTTTTGAAGTTGGATCAGTGTTCCAAAGTTACGATATGATCATATTATAAGATCTCCAAGGTGAGGTCACATTGATCCAGTTTTAGTTTAAAATTTGAATAGTCTTCAAATTAAAAAATGATACATAATAATAATTAAAAACCACTGCCAAGCTTTAATAATATAATCATTAAGTCTATAAATTGCTTTTAGTATTTTATTTCAACTCTTTTCAGTTTCCATGAAGGGAGCTAGAAATATATTGTCCCTCCCAAATCAAAATTGCTTGCTTTTAATCTAAAAGACATTAATATGTTCCTAAAACCAATCTATGGATTCCTCTTGCCTTTGGGACGACCTACTTCGGTTTCTTACTTCAAATTAACAATAGATATTCATCAACAAGAAGCTATAATATCAATTTTATCTAAAACGAAAACCCTTTTAGATTCATATCTTGAATGCTTCAAAACTGAATGAGGTATTTTCACGTTTTGAGATTCAATTTTATTCAAATAGTAGATCGAAAACCATGAAGAATGACGTTTACATCAAGTATTTCCGTGGCCTAGTTTCTGAGATATAAATTTTTGAAATTTCGTTTTTCTTACGGCGCGAAAAACACCCGTTTTTCCAATGGCCGATCTGTGACGTCACGGCCCGTAGTAACAGCAGCGTCATGCGTTGCTAAGCTTGTTTGCGCTTGTTTACTACACGTTTCTACCAGTGTATTTCCCTCCGCTTTGTTTGCTGTCTCTCGTTATTAATTGAAACAATGAATGATTCCTATATTCATCCTATAAGTACTGTTTAGTACCTAAATGCAAAAGCACAAGCGTCAAAACTCCAGACAAGCTTTTTTTTACGTACAGCTGAGGAAAAAAAAACGTTACAGTAGACTTTGCGGGCGAACGGGTGGGGTTAGAAAGATGCTGTTGGTGTCATTTTTCAGGATTCAGTGTATGCTTGAAAAAACTAATTGACTATTTTTCTCTCAGACGTCGTCTTCTGGCGCAACGCAATAAAAAGTGCAACTTTTTTCATGGGAGACCCCAATTTTTATTCAATTTTATGAAAGATCATACTAATTTAACCCTCAAAACCGAGTTTCATTTAATTTGCTCACTAAGCATAGCCATGACAGACCGTCAAAAAATAAAAAATTCATATACAAAGCCTTAAATTAGTCGCCAACATCCGACCGCCAAGTAAGAATTTCTGTCAATCTACCAGTACTAGTAGTGAACAGATTTTCATTAATATTTCAGTTTTAAATTGTTGAAACATGAGATAAGTTTGTTTTATTAAATTTTTAAGTTTTAATAAGCATGTAAATACTATGGTTAAATTATTTTTTAAAAATTTGTATTAGTAATTTAAATTTTTTTTACGTGTGAATATATACACGCTTTCACGGAGGGAGTAAATGTGATATTTTTATACATTTTAGTCTGTTTTTTTAAAGGCATAGAAAATTACGTATATAAATGTTTCTTATTCAGTTTTTGTCTTATTTTTTTATTTTTGCCTCCTATAATATCAAAATACTTGCCAAATAACCTAACACTGTTCTCTAATCTCTAGCCCAAATTAAAGGGACAATCTCGAAAAACTCAGTTAAAATACTCAGTTTGAAACTCAGCTCAAATTATGACTGAGAACCATAGAGATCTAATTTTTAATATTATTATTAGATCCTAAAGTAATAGTAATTAGTGGAGTATTGTTAGAGACCTAAAACTGGAGGATACAATAACGGTACATTGTATAGATGTATGCTTATCTGTCTAAAAATCATTATTATTAAAAGCTGTATACCTTTAAAAAAAACATTAATAGTGGATACATAATTAATAAAAATTCCATAAATTCTAAGATATGAGTAAAAACACAATTAAACAGTTTATTTTTTCCATTTCCTTTTCACAAAAGTTACATTTAAAACCATTTTTTTTATGTGATGATGTTTGTCTTATATTCTTAAATAATTTTTTAGACAATTCACATAATTGAGCGATTAATTTTATGCCTTTAAAAACGATTGATAAGTTATTGTTCATTAATGGAAAAATAGTAGAAGTGAAAATGAATATATACCTCATGGCTTTCACGTCTCTCATTTCCGCACTCATGAAATCAGGGTTATTACCCAAGAAAGAGAACATGCAAACTGTATCTATCTTCGGCAAATTGTCCGATGATCCTTTTAAAAATCCAGGTAGAAAAGGCATTTCAAAAATGTTAAAAAATTTTGAATAAAATTTAATTATAATAGCACTTTCTCAAGAACGAAGCGAGAATACCATTCGAAGCACAGTAAACACACTTGATTTGGCGTGCCGGGACGTCACATCCAATAGAAACCCGTTTTCTGATCACGTGATTTTTCTGGCGTTTTCGCGAAAGTAAAATAGCATTTTAAATGATTTAAAACCATTTTTCAACCAAAAAATTTGAAATTTGATAGTTTTAAACCATAACGCATCGAAAAAGTGTGAAATTAAAGCGATTCCCTCACTAGTGAAAATACCTCATTGTTTTATCAGTTTAAATTTCCCTCTCTCCTGTCAAAAAAATCCCTATTCTATCTGACCCAATCGAAGGAGAAGCTGGGGTATCACGCGAATTACGTAATCGGCTGGAGAGCAGGCCCGTGCTGGGTACCTTCAGAGGGCGGTGGACAAAGGGTGAAAGGGCGCCGCCCAAATAATTATTTGTAAACCTAAAAACTTACTTTTCTTTTAAGATTGGCGACGTTTCACAAATTATTTTTCTCAATAGAAAAAAATTAAAGCAATACTGCTATTTGAGATATATTTGATTGTTTTTTATTTTTAATATTTGATTTTTGTGAAAAACAGTATTTTGAATCGTTTCGAGCCCCTTCAGATGATTACATCAAAAGAGGAGTACTCCTCGTAAGTCAGAGAATATTCAAGGAAAATTAGTTTATAATGGATTTTAAAATTCCAAGGGGGGTCTGGGGGTCCTCCCCCAGAAAATTTTTGGAATTTTTACTCCTAAAAGTACTGTTTTGACACATTTTGAGACCCTTTGGGTTACACCCGGAGGAAAAAACAGCATAAATATTTGTCTAAATTTTAGGAGGGGTTAAACCCCTAAAACAGTGGCGTATATAAGGGGGGGGGCGACGGGGCCCGGGCCCCCCCCCCCTGAAATTCTGACTAGGTGTCCTAAAATGGGGTAAAATCCTGTTTTTTAGGGTCAAATTTCCAAAAATTTTCTGGGGGAGGACCCCCAGACCCCCCCTTTTGTGCTTGGAACTCTATTATTCACAATTTTTCAATATTCACTTCATCAAGATGCAAATCATGCCTGGAAAATATTAAAAAACTACATTGAATCTATTAAATATGCATGGGGGGGGGCTTAGGAATATTATTGGGTCCTCTCCTCCAGTGCGAAATTCTAGCTTTCGGCTTTTTAAAAGCTAATTTTTTTTTAAGATATTTTGGGCTCCTCCCGAAATAAATTTCTATACACGCCACTGCCCTAAAACCCCATTGGATATGACCCTGCTTTCGATACTTCTCTCTAATGACTAAGGACGGCCCTTAGTCAAGTAACTACCTGTTTAAATAACAGCACCGTAAAAAATTAACGCCCCGCCCTTTCAATTTCAACGTATTTCACTAAAGGCCCACCAAAAATTAGTGCTGTGCCCTTGCATTTTCTGGTTTGTGCATGAAGAAGGGTGCCTAAAAGACACCGCCCCGCCTTCGCAAATTCGAAGTATTAAACAAAGAGCGAAATCGCCATGAAAAATCACCGCAGTAAAATTAAAGCGGAACTTTTAAAATTTCGCGGTAGCTTAAAAGGGCGCCCTGAAAACACCGCCTAGTTTTCCAATCAAGGTATGTATTAGTACTTTTTTTTCGCTTAGGGTTCCCCTAGTGCAAAAAACACAATATCTTGACTTAATACTCTCAAAGGTATTGCTGTTTTGATTAAAGGCGCCCACCTCTATTAAGTAGTAGCCTACAGTCGCAACATTCAAAGCCTTGTCAGTTTCGGAATAGGAAGGCGCCAAAATTTCCAGGCTGGAGGGCGCACCGGGATATGTCCCGGTGTCCCGGCGGCCCAGCACGGGCCTGCTGGAGAGCAGTACGTCAAACGAATTTTCGTTCCTATGTGAAGAGCCAACCTTATCTAATTCTATTAACCTTGGGTAAAGTGGGACATAAATGACTCAATGCGGAGAAAGAGTCGAGAGGAGCAAAGCGCGAGTGTCTTTCGGCGCGATTCGGCGGGAGAAAAAACACAAGGCCGTCAAATCTCGTACGCTCGATTTACGGCTGGGGTTGATTGATTGGGGGGTGGAGTTCGTTTCTCTTGGATTACGAATGCGGATTTTTTCTGCAAAAGAAGAACAGGTTGCGTTAAATTAACAGCAATATTTTTAAGATAATTTCACTGAATTTTTTTTGTCAACAAAGTATCGATACTTTTATTTAGGTATCGAATACACCCGATACTTTTAGGTATCGAGTACTTAAGTATTTGGTATCGATACCTGCCCATCACAGTAAAAACTGACTTGCCTAATTTTTTTGGACAACGGACACGCTAATACTCTGAAGTTTTTACTACCACCTGGTGGCTGTGAAAGGTACCTACTGGCATATTTCCAAAACCTACATCAGGTTAGAATTTTGATCCAACGCGCATGCGTGTGGTCTTAATTTTTGCTGCTTTTTTTTTTTGGAAATTTTAATAAAATAATATCTGGGGATAGAACCCCCACGAACTGCCGCATGCTTACGCAAGCACGCTACCAGCGGGGCTTACAGTAACATTAAAACTTGTTCGACCTTATTCCTTCTTTGTGTCCACACGCATGCGATGCGCATTGAATCAAGTTGCAACCTGATGTAGGTTTCGGAAATAAGCCCACAGCATAGTTTTCATAACTAAATTGTAATTGGGATGTATCAACCTATTTTCATACCAAGTTTCATAACTCTAACATAAAAAATGGCTTAGCTAGAGATCAATTTGTAAATTTTGTTACAATTGTCCCCAGTCTCCCCTTACCTTAATGGATGTAAAGAAAGCAATAATACATTTGAAATTTGATAACTATTGGAAACGGGTAGAACAACGGTTTAATCTTAAAAATAATTGTTAAGCTAATACGATACTTAAGTAATATTCCTTACGGATGCATCTTCCGAAATAAATAAAAAGCGTATCTCTTAATGTATGGTAAAAACGAAGAAAAGTAATAGTTGGATCAGCGGCAGTCCTTCTATTGATGTGAAGATACTAAATCTAAGTGAATGAAACATCAATTGACGCGATGAGTGTTAAAGAAAGGTGCTAATTAAGTCTCAGGTGTTGACACAAGCAGCAGCTAATCGTTATCCTTCTTCATTACCTACTGATTGCTGTCGTCGGCGCCCCTTTCAAACGGCTTAATTGGTGTCGCGCGGCACAGGTGAGATAATCTGCGCACGCAAGCGCCGCTTTCTTTTGGCCGATCTTCGGGGGAATAATTCTATGCCGTGACATAATGCATGATTGAATAAGAGGCCGAATCGCTGTTTGGGGATTCCCGCGTTTGAGGGAAGCGGTGTTTGCTCCGGCCGCCTGCTCACCCGCTGACGTCACGACCAATGGGGAGGCGCGGGGGCGGAGCGAAGAGGTGGCGGGCCAATGGGAGGGCGGGCCACGCTGCCAATGGCGGCGGCGGCCGGAGGCCCGCCTCGGGCGGCTGGCCTCGGTGAGCCACTCGCCATGTCGTCGGACAGGGGCAAGGTGTCCCCATCCCCGGACAGCTCACCGCCCGGCCGTAACCCCTTCTCCATCGTGTCTATCCTGAGCCGCAGCGACCCGAAGCGGCGCTCGCCCTGTGAAGTCTACCTGGACTCTCCGTTGCTGCGGCCGCCGCCAGCCGCCTTCCTTCCGGTAGGTCATTTGAGCCGCAAGCCGACGCCGTGGTTCCCCTGGGCGCACGCCAACTCCTCCGCGCAAGACTCCAGCATAGGTAAGGTTCAGTGTTTAAAGCTCCGACGCACAGTTTCACTCTTCATCCACTCCTGTGTAAGCATAGAAAAGTAAAGAGTGAAACGCCAATTAACACTTCTCACTTTGGATGATGAACTCCAGGATGTCTTGAATGAGCCTTTAGAAAGAGAAAATCCCGCGTGTTTTCTCCCAGAAGCCCCCCCCTCCTTCGTAGCTTGGCACTATAAGGCAGGTTGACCCGAAGTTTCGACCAACAGTCAAATTGACATCCTGTCTCCACTCTTTAACCGCGTTGCTTGAACCCAGTACGTCACAATTGTGAAAGTAGAAATCGGTAAACACGAAGCCTGTGGGGTTGATAGGAGGAGTTTCGGTACGCAAATCGTGATTGAACAGCACTATATATATTAGGCATTAGGGTGTATCGAAAAAACCGAAATTTCGCTAATCGCTTAGCGGTAGTGCGGAAAAGTTGTGAACTGCCATCACTAATAAGGGTGTGAAATCTTAAAATTATGGGTTGATATCTTCTGTTGCTTTAGTAGACCTAAACTTCTGAAAATTTGACTAAAAACGACTAAACTTCAAAAATTCATAGGGTCAGGTGGGGTAAAATGGATCACTTTTTAGCTATTTTCACATTTTAAGTGTTATTTCATCAAAACTATTATTTTTAAATGATTTGTTTCAATTGGATATTGACATTACAATCCTGTAGAACATGTTAATCCAATTTAATTTAACATTTTTCAATTATAAGTTGGTCAAACTTAGCATTAAAAGTAATGATCCATTTTACCCCAGGTTGGGGTAAAATGGATCATTACTCTTGGATGGATCATTAATTAAAAAATGTTAAATTAAATTGGATTAAAATGTTCTACAGGATTGTAATGTCAATATCCAATTGAAAGAAACCATTTAAAAATAATAGTTTTGATGAAATAACACTTAGAATGTGAAAATAGCTAAAAAGGTATCCATTTTACCCCACCAGACCCTATAGAATCAAAATACTTCATTTAAAGAAAAAAAAATAAAACTGCTTGACAATTCAATACATATTTCAAGGAAATAAGTTAAAAACATTCATTAAACTTAATATACAGAAAGACTCTTCCAAAAAGAAAAGAATGGATCAGCTCTGATCCACTTTACCCCAAGTACGAAATATTGATATAAAACAGAAAATATTTTATATTTTTCTTACCTGTTTGGATTAAAATGTCTTTCACACTTTCTTTTGTTGAAAAATACTTCAAAAGTCTACTGCAATTAATTACACGATATAAATATTCCGAAGTTGGTAGACTCTGTTTTTTTGTCCTCACCATACACGGTTAAAAATCAATACTTTTTTGGTAGCCAAATTTATGAATCTAAACTTTTGATGATCGTAAAATGTTGTCAACAAATTAAATAATGCAATACAAAAAAATGGGTGAAAATAGTTCAATTTAAACTTGATTTACATCGATTTAATTAAAACTGGTCCATTTCACCCCAAGATCCACTTTACCCGAACCCACACTACAAAATTACGAATTTTAGTCATCAGTTTCTGTCTAAGCTTAAAAGTTACTATTATTACCAACTACAGCTGCAAAAATTTTTAAAACATTAGGTTGATATCCTATTTTGTCTCATCAGCTTTAAAATTGGGAAAAATAAGTCAAAATTCAAAATAAATGCACATAATTCACTAGGGCAGGGGTCGGCAACCTACGGCTCTTTTAATGTAAAGTTGCGGCTCTCCAGTTCTATACGAAAAAATTAATAATTTATTATCAAAACCCTTAAAAATAAGAAATATTTTTAAGTACCTAATTTTTCCCAGAGCTTTTATTTTCATAATCTTTAATTACAAATCGCCTGTGTGAAATAAAAACATTCCACAATGAAAAAAGCACTGTTTATCCAGAATTGGTATAATAATGGCTGCAAAAATTTAACTTCATGGTAGATTACAAATGAAATGATTACAATGAAACAAATTAACTAAATCTAAAACTGCTAGGAAAATAGCTTTAAAAAACATGAAGGATGGATTCGCAGAGATACAAGCAATTCAAAATAAACAGAAGTTCTCTCGCGTTCATAGTAAAATCCTCTCAACACAAATACAAATTAGATGAACATTGAGCCTTTTGGAATGAATGCTGGATCGCTTCAAATGCAATTGATGGATTTGAAAACCAAAGACTTGTAGAGTGACAAGTTCACAGAACTCAAAAGCAAGTTGAGGGGGCAACTGATCAATTGCCCCCCGTGGGCTCGGACCAAAACGAGTTAAAACCCTTACTTTTTGGGTCATATTTCTAAAATTTTCTGGGGGAGGACCCCCAGACCCCCCCTTTTGTGTTTATAACAATATTATTTGCTACTTATGATATATTTTATATTATTCTGCATTACCCCGTAGCAGGGGAGGTGACGTCTCACAGACCGCGCAACATTTTCCTCCCCTTCCCCCTACCACATGCTGGGTCGAATTGAATAGAATTTTCTCCTACCTTCCCCTTACGTGACCTTGAGACTGACCCCTTCTTATCAGCAACTTTTCCCGAGTACATCCGTTCGAAATTCCACAAATTCTTTCCCACGCGGTCCAGCAGACCTCAGGTCCCACTCAGTGTAACGGTTTTTGTCCAGACTAAGTACGCATGGCTTTGAAGCTCGGTCCGCGGAGATTAATTTATCCTTCTGATCCTGGTTATGCGGTAGAGTTGAAGAAAATTATATGAAGTTGGGAGTGATTTTAGAGTGGTAAAGGTAACTGTGAATAAGATTTCTGTGAAAAATTCTAAATTTTTTGCTTCTAAAACACTGGTAAAAAACTGATACTTTAGGTAGTGTCAAAATGTCTATCTATTTCAAAGTTTTTGATCTAAAAAAGTACAACGTCCCCTTCTTTTAGGATAATTTTGGGTTTGATCAACTAGAAAAGAGCATTTTTGTAGAAAAGCACTTTTTACATTAAAAGCAGAGTGAAAGGCTTCATTATTGTTATTTCACTGGCCTTTATAATTTAAAATATCAATTTAACACCAAATGGCATCATTCGAGGGAGTTCCTTCGAAGACATTTGGAATTTAATTCCTTTCGTCCACCGAAGTGCCATTATAAGCTTTGGTGAGCGCAACGCCCCTGTAGTACTTTTAACTCTTAAATTATAGGCGCTATAGGTTACAGTTAATAAACATAAATATATATAATACATCTAAATAAGCCTTAAATAGCACATTTGAACCTGTTTATCAGAATATAAATCTTGAAATACATTTTCCTTAAATTCAGAAATTTTTTCATTTTTCCACTTTTTTTAAACTTTAGGGCTAAACAGGAAAATCCTAGAGTTAACTTAGGAAGTTGAAACGCAACACACTATCTCTTAGGACCAAAAAGAATGCGAAAAGCCCCAGGGAGCGAGGTTTTTTCAACAAAAGATTTTTTTAAACACCCTAGTGAATTATGTGCATTTATTTTGAATTTTGCCTTATTTTTCCAAATTTTAAAGCTGATGAGACAAAATAGGATATCAACCTAATGTTTAAAAAATTTTTGCAGCTGTAGTTGGTAATAATAGTAACTTTTAAGCTTAGACAGAAACTGATGACTAAAATTCGAAATTTTTTATGAATTTTTGAAGTTTAGTCATTTTTAGTCAAATTTTCAGAAGTTTAGGTCTACTGAGGCAACAGAAGATATCAACCCATAATTGAATCACTTATTTCAGAAACATGTCAAACGCCACTTTTTTCAAAAATGAGTTATTGGTGTCGTATGATTCTGTAGGGGTAAACGCACATTTTAGTGTAAGAATAATAAAAATAACGGGATTTTAAAATAATTTTCCAACATGTTAAATTTCAGCTTTAGTGCAGAAACAAGTCAAACGACGTCGCTTGACTGGTTTCTGCACTTAAATTGCGGGGAATTTTGTTCATGCCGTCTCATATACCGCTTGTTTGGGACTGCAGTTTGTTATTTAATCGCATACAAGAACTATATGCGATTGAAAAAGTCATTCTTTAGAGGTTAGGTCCATTAAGCCATAGTACAAACCATACTTTTAAAGTTTTTTTACGAATCTCGACTAAGGACGTTTTGGTAGATGCATATTTAAAATTTTCATTCTTGTGGCCATTTATCACATCCATGTGATTGATATTTTGGATCTATGAATCACTTTATTAAAAGTGGACATCAAATCTATACCCCAGATCATAATATTGAACTAATTTTGTAGGCTTTTAAAGCAAAATCGTTTTACTGTACACAAAGTTACTTCCAAGCAACTATCTTATTGACTTCGAAGATGTCTATATTAACAATTGAATTGACTGACCACTATTTTTGAGTCTAGAGTTGAAATCATTTATAAAAATAAGTATTTACAGGGAAAGTAAGTATAAAATACAGGGAAAATCAAAACAGAAAAAATAAGAACTCTATAATAATTTTATGGGTTAGTATTTAATATGGAAATGCTATTTTCAACTAATACTCCCACTTTTATTACCAAATCCTTAAAAGAATTAGAGTTAAACTATGAAAATTGGCCTGAATACTCTGTTTATTGCAGAAACCTGTCAAATGCAAAAATTTCAATATTTTTTTATGCAAAGAATAAAAATATTAAAAAAATTCTTTTTGTCTGTAAAATACCCAAATGAGGTCTACTTTAAGAAAAAAATTACTAAACGCCTTCATAAAAATGTAGTGAGCTTTTATACAGTTTTTCTCGTTTATCTCAAAACAAGAAAATTGGCGTTTGACATGTTTCTGAAATAAGTGATTCAATTGAGGTGTTTGCTGCAAGAAGGGATTAACTCTAAAATCCGAATTCATGGCAAGATAGGCGCCAAAGTGGAGCGTAGTTTCCAATGTGGTGCTGTTTCACGCTCTATAGAATTATATATCTGAGTCAAAAAATTTCAGCCATGTTTAACCACGGCCAGATGCTGATCGTGGTACAATTTTCTACCACAATTAATCAGGAGAACAAAGAAAATTTGATTTCTTAAAGCTAGATTCTATATCTAACAAATTTATTTAAGATGATCTGAAGGTAATAATCTTCAGTATTTTAGGATCGGATAAAGATCGGACAAAAACTCAAAATGGAATTTTTTTTTATACAAATAAATTTCATTTCTTAAAGCTAGATTCTAAATCTAACAAACTTGGTTTTATCTTCACTATATTTTCGGATCGGACAAGATTAGATGAAGATCGGACGAAAACTCAAAATAGAAAATTTTTTATACAAATAAATTTCATTTCTTAAAGCTAGATTCTATATTTTAACAAACTTACTTAAGACTTAAGATGATCTTAAAGTTATAATCTTAAATATTTTCAGATCGGGGCATTATTAATAATGCCCGAAGTGGAGGCGGGCAAAGTGATAAATTTCATTCATAAATTTCACTGAATTTATCACATTGCCCGGGCATTATTAGTAATGCCCGGATTTATCGCATTGCCCGTAACATATACATGGGTTCAACAAAATAATCATATTTTTAAATTGACATTCTTAATTTCACTCATCAAAATTCAGACTCCACGATGGGAACTATTTTGTTTGTTAGTGACGTCGTAGGGTCAACTTAAGTCAGTGGCGGATCCAGAGACTTGGTTTGGGGGGGGGGGGTGATTTTACCTATATGCGCATTCGACATTACAATCAATTTTCACTTTTACATTCAATTCGTAAGAGGAAGACACATAAAATATATTTGGTGGAAAGTTCCACTTTCTACTGATTTAATTGTAAACCATTAAATGTATGATTAAAATAATTCATTTTCCCTTTTTTAAAATGGAACTTCTACTTAAATGCATAAAGTATACACTATTATATAACAAGACAGACCAAAATAAAGAAAAATTAGAGAAACAGAAAAGTCACTAAAAGTAAAATTACCGCAAAGCCATGAATGCCTTGTTGCTGTTTATAATTATTTCTTTTAGCTCTTTAACAATTTAGAAATTTAGTAAACCGGATTAAATTAGAACCTTGAAATGATAAGTAATAATGACATTGAAAGCTGCCCTGTTAAGTTCTCAAAATAATAATAAAAACTTAACTAGCTGGTTTGACCCGGCAAAGCCGCGTCTTACCAGCTAGATTACGCGCCTTTGGCGCTGATGCGAGCTTCGCTCGTTACTACCACACGCTTGCAGCGCAGTTCAATTTTGCACAATTTATTACTTTTTTTAAGCTGCATCTTCAGCGCTAAACTGTTCAATATTTTCAATCAAATTATAGGTTTTTCTTATTCTTATGCGTCATCTGAACAGAAAGAAGTAATACTTCAATTAAACCTGTACCAGATATTTTTTTTTATAAATCCAACATGCCTAGTATCCTGTTGCGATAAATATAGTAAAACGTCAAAACATTGAAGTTTGATAATTTCAAAGTAGATTTTCTTCACGCTCTTTAAAAGACGTTTTGCCTGTGTTGGTAAAAATATTAACTGAAAACAATGGGGCAAATTGAAAAAAATTTCTAATTTAAAAATGGAATGCTTTGAAGGAACGTGACTCATTTTTGGCTCATCTAGGGTTGGAAATCTTTCGATCAAGACCGAGTTTGTCAAAATCGGTTCAGGGGTTCGGGCTGGCGGCCGGCCGGCCGAAAGGAACCTCCCCATAGAGTTAACATGGGGGCAAAACGAAAACCCCGCATAATTTAAAAATGGAATGCTTTGGACGAACGTGATATAGGGTGAACCGCCCAGTGAATGAACACTTAGCATTTGGGTTTGCGATTTTCCCACTTCAAAAATTTTTTTCAGGGCTTTTTCTCGGTCAATTTTTAAAAATAAGGTATGTTTCCATACTAGCTTTTTCTTGGCAATATGATCGAAGTATTTCCAGATCTCAGAAATCAATAGTTTTGAAGGAATCCTGATTTGAGTGAAAAAAGTGCGATAGACCCAGTGAATGAACAAAGTTTGCCCTAAGTATGAACAGTGTCTTCCAGTAAATAAACACTGAAAAATACCATGATTTTTTTTCAACTGATCAGCCTGCGTTACATAAAATAGAAAATGTTTTACTAAGAACTCTAAAATTTCTTCAATACACACACACACGCACGCACACACACAAAAAAGGAACTTAGGATTAGGTGGGTGCAAATCTTGCCAGACATCGATTTCGACGTTATACTAATTGCATATGCCATCTTAACACAATTAATAATCAATACCTCCTAGCACGGACGTAGCTATAGCTTTTACAAGGGGGGGGGTTCAAGAAACTTCTTTCAGGGGTTGCAATGGGCAATGAAAGTGTATCTAAAACAGGGTTTTCCAACTGGCGGGCCACATGTGGCCCGCGAAGCTCCCCGAAAACCCTAAAAAGTAGCTATATAGAAGACTTTTTAGCATACTAAAATTTAAACATTTTTGGAGGAGGACCCCTGAACCCTATTTACCCACTTTTTCATTAAGGAGTAACTTTGGTTGATCATTTTCTATATGGAAAAATTTAAAGTTTGAGGTTTCGAAAGAGGGGTTGTATGCCTTGAAATTTCCTCTGAGCGTAGCAAGGGGTTATAAAAGCTTAGGTTAACCTTTATCACGAGGGGGGGCAAAATGGAGTATCATAGGCGTAAGTTCAACTTTTTGATTGGGGGGGGGGGCAAAACCTATAAGACCTCAGGACCGAAGGAGGCGTTACTAAACTGTTTTGAAAGGATTCTATAACCCAAAATATTTCTAATAGTTTTCCCTTTCCGAGTAAAATGTAGGGCAAATGTGAATTTTTGTGAACTTAATCACAAATTTTTGTGGTTAATACATGCCCTCAAGCAAAAGAGGGGTGTCTGGGTCCTCTCCCAGAAAATTTGATCCAAAAAGTTGTATTTTCATTCATTTTTTGGTTATTTGGACAGGAACCTTTTTGTTTGGCTGACATAAGGTTTACGGTCGTATTCTGAGCCTCTGGCAACCTCTAACAAACATTGATTTGCTTGATTTGGTATTCTGACCACCGTTAATCCACTTCAATTAACAAATATTTGTTACTTAACAAATCAGCCAACAAACGAGTGATTTAAGTTGAACTACCAATCAGAATCGAGAATAGAAAAAATGGCGTCCTCTCATCAGTCTATTCCTAGGCCTATGAAAAATCGTGAACATTTCATTTTGAGACTCTGGAAGTATTTTTTCATTGTTAAAGTGTTATCAATAGAGAAAAAATAGTTTTACAATTGTATAACAGTGAATTAACATTTAAAATATTCTTAAATCACATCAATTAAAATCCGCAGAACAGCTCTCTTCTAACGTGCAAGTCCGCCCAGATTTCATAACTAAGATCACTAAAAAATACATTCTCCAAAACGATATATTTAAATGTTTTGGAAATCCATATAAACAACTAAGGAAACACTCTCAGATGTTCTTAAAACCTTAAAAGTAATCTAAACTCTTGGCACTACTTTTCTCTTCAATGTTTTTATACTAAAACTTTCTACCTTGACATAGATTAATGTAGTATGGTGGTGATGGTATTGGACTACGGACCCGAAGGTTGTGCGATCGGGTCCAGCAAGTGATGTTTTTTTTTTAATTCTTTCAGAACATTGAAATTTTTTTTTGTGTGTAGTAGAAAATTATCTTGGAATTTTACAAATATTTCTAGAGAAATAAGACACAAAAATATATATTTTTTTATCGTAAACCTTTTTTCTTTCTTAGAATTAAACTACCCTCATCAAAAAATTTGCATCAAAGTATTGAATCAAAGTAATAAATTCCAATTAAAAATAAATTTATTGAAAATATTTTCCTTTTTAATTAAATTTATAATGATAGCTAAGCGATCATTATAATCAGTTAACAAAATATAATAGAAGCAAATTAATTTTTTCAGGCTGTTTTAATTTTATTTCGAAATCTTTCTGATCACCTTTAAATAAATTTCTTGAGATTTCTGATTTTTCAAATGATTTTAAGTGTTGAGTTCTTTTATTAAACATATTATTTTTTAAATGTAAAAAGTGAATCCAATAGAGTAAATTTATTCTTTAATTGAAGAACTAATTATTATTTTGAGAATTTGTTTCAATTCAGTAACGTTTTATAAAAGATATGAAATTATTTCTATAATTTAAGACATTTCCATATTGAGATAATAAAAATATTTTATATTTCTTTCTTGTATAGGTAGTTTAATATTTAAGAATAATAATTAAGTTTAATATTAAAAGAAAATGTTATTTTTTAAGCTATAAAAGATTATAAAACAATAAAAAATTAATTAATCTTCATTAAAAATAATCGACTTTTAAAGTAATACAGTCAAAAACGCTTTTATTTCCTGCTTTTTCGCGAATTTCTTTCCTATCCTATTCACAACTGAAAGATCTCCACCAATCACGATTGAGCTTTTTTTTATTGCCAACGGTTTCGCTTGTTCGCCAGCTCTGGTGCCACTGACAAACGTAACAAACGTTTGTTAGTTGATCATTGCGCTCAGAATGCCGAATCAAGCAAACATGAATTTAACAAATTTTTGTTGATTTGTTGATCGGGCGATTTATCAGAAAGCACAGAATACGGCAGTTAGGCTATTGGGGGGGGGCTGGACCCTCTAACCCCCCCTTATATACGTCCATGCCTGTCGTTTGGGACCATGGGTTCCTATGCAATTCTGAACCCTTATGGTGTGTACCTCCCCTAGAAGTTTTCCCATTCATAATGATACACCCTGTATAAACCTAGACTTTTAAATCAAAAACTTATTCTATGGAAAGACAATACTGATCTTTATTATAACCTAGTCCTAGTTTAAGCCGTCAAATAAGCCTATAGGTCTTTTGGTTCACGAGATAAGCAGTTTCCCAGAGTATGAAGGTTGTTCATTTACTGGTAAATCTTAGTTTAATTACTCTTTCCAGTATGTGAACACTTGTACTTTCTAATCAACATACCCCGTTCATTTACTGGAAGGACAAAATTTTGATCATCGCGCATGTTTACATAGTTTAGCTTACATCATTATGAATCAAATAAAACTATAATCATGAGGTTCTACGAAATATGCATTTTCCCCAGTAAATGAACACCTGTTCATTCACTGGGAAATCTCAGTTTGCACTTCCAGTAAGTGAACACCCCCTTATCTGTCGCAATTTCAAAAGTACAGCTTCCTGAATTATGCCATATCAAAGATTAAGTCTTTAACATTTGATAAAAAACAACAAAAATCATAATAAGCGCAATTATAAGTTAGAAAAATATGAATGAATCAAGTCAAATCTTAACTTACCGGAGACTTTTTCATGGGCCTGAAGCTCGATCATCAGTAAAAAAATTTACACAGACTGAAATCGGAATATACGGTTAAATAAACGATTGCCTGGCCTCTAGGAGGTCTCATTGCAACTACTGAATTTTAGTAATAGTCTTTACAGAGTTCAAATAGCTTAATAATTGAGATTATACGACCATGTGTTCATTCACTGGGAGTGTTCATTCACTGGGCAACCCACCCTATTATTGGCTCATCTAGGGGTGGAGAGCTTTCGATAAAGACCGAGTTTGTCCAAATCGGAACGGGGGTGCGGCCTGGCGGCCGGCCGAAAGAAAAACCAAATTATTTTAATATATAAGATAAATGTACAGTTGGGGAAATAAAAAACGACTCAGTTGAGATTTCTGACGAACCACTTGGGTTAGGAAGACAAACAAGGTGTCATTTTTCATGTCATGAAGTATTCTTTAAATGAAAAAAATTTCGAGTCCTTAGCGGGTCGTCTTCATATTAAACGAAACACTAACTTTTGTTTTTCCTATGGGGACCCCCAATTATTATGCGTTTTTCTGAAAGAGCATCCTCATAAACCCCCAAATACAAAGTTTCATTCAAATCGTGCGGTAAATAAAGCTTTTGCGTTTTGGGGGTCGCCTCCAAAGTGAGAAGAGTTTATTTTCTGTAAACACTATTTCTTAAAAACGGTGGGATAGTAAGTCTTTTACTCACCACTTTAATGTTTATTAAAAAGTTTATAAGTAATTTATTGAAATTTTATATCAAATTTAAGTTTTAATTTAAGTTATGGTGATTAAAATAAGACGACTGTTTCCAAAAAAAGCATTCGCCGGTATGCATTTGGCAGAGGTATACGGTCCCTTAAAGAGTGGGAATTTAGTTTAATTTGGTTTTTTCCAAAACTATTAATTGAAATCGACAAAAATTTTGGTTTTCCACATAAAATTACTACCAGAATCGATTACCATAAAAATATTAAAGGATTTTAAAATTTAATTTTTGGTTCAAAATTAGATGTTAATTATCTATCTATTAACCATTAAATATCGCTACAAAAGCATAATTATTTTGTTTGGGGATACAAATTTGATCTAAATTCAAAGTTTCATGTTTTTACGCCGAAAACTTTTTGACAAATTTCACATTGAATGGTTGACATTTCAAAAATTTATTATGCTTCTATTTGGATACTTACATGGATGAAACTTGGGATTTGGGGGTTAATGGGGATGCTCTTTCAGAAAAACGCATAATAATTGGGGGTCCCCATAGGAAAAACAAAAGTTAGTGTATCGTTTAATATGAAGACGACCCCCTAAGGACTCGAAATTTTTTTTCATTTAAAGAATACTTCATGACATGAAAAATGATACCTTGTTTGTCTTCCTAACCCAAGTGGTTCGTCAGAAATCTCAACTGAGTCGTTTTTTATTTCCCCAACTGTACATAAAAAATATGAAATCTATTACTAAATGATAAAAACAATTTTCTTTTGTATATGTATTCCGAATTTAGCAACCAAGAAGAAAATTTAAAATAGCAATTTCTCTTAATAATTAATACAGTGATATACTTGAGTTTAAAAAATTATGAAACATCGAAACATAGTTCAAAAAAAAGAAAAGTTGCAGAAAATGGCAAAACTACCTCAGCTTTATCTTCAAAAAAATCATTTCTTGGCTTTTTCTTAAAAAACGAAAGCTGAGTTCCACTGTTCGTTTCTGAGAACGACCATGTTCACTATTTCCGGAATCCATTTTTTGTGATAGTAAAACGCGATCACCCCCCCCCGTGGATCCGCCACTGACTTAAGTTGCTGTCTAGTATAGGGAAATCTTGTTATATTGATACGGAATCTGTAGTCAGAGTTTAGATAAATCATATCACGTACAGGGACAACCCGCATCGGTTACGATTTCTCTGTGTAGTCTTACTACAGATTCTATATCAGTATAAAAGAATTTCCTCACACAAATTAAAATTGTTTTTACATGGCATTGCTGACAGGGTTTCTTTTTAAATCAATAGGGTTATTGGGGTCCGGAACGCACCCGTAACACCAATTCTGAATGTACTTTTAGTTGAGTTTCTCTCCTTTTCTGCCTTTCTTTCAATTAATTCTATCTCTTTGATTAGTGCCGTCTACAATAATTGTTTATGAAAGAAACCATCGTAAGAGTCCCCCACGAGAATAAAAAAAAATATTTTGTGTAGACAAAAATTATGTTCTTTTCCCCCCTCTCCTCAAGCCTATTTAAAACAAAGTATACATTCGAATGTATGTTTGACATTAATTAAGTTGACTAAACCATTTGAACCATCAAAAATAACTCTTAATAGTACCCTAAAATCAAAAAGTGTGAAACCCGATTCCCCCCTTTTTATTGACTTAACAAAAAATTAACTTCAGAAAATTGAGCTCCCCTAAATACTAATATCCTAATATATAAAACTCCCAAGTTTGCTTAAAACCATTGTTAAATATAACATCACAATACTGAAACTATCGTAATCTGAACATTTATTTCATATCATTTTTTAATTGAAGGTAAAAGTTTAAAAAGAGATAATTTCACGATGAAGTCAGTAATCGTATACACGTTAAAGCAGCGTTAGAAATTGGGAGGGGGGAACACTTAAACACACAAACTTAACTTAAAACTTAACTTTTGGTATGATTTACTGTGTTCCTAAATCAAACAAAGAGATTTTTCACAAATGTTTTTTCTACTTAGCACCCAAACACTACAATAGTTTGCCAATTGATATTCAAATAACACCTAAAATTACTTTATTCAAAAAAAAAAAAAAATCTTAAACATTTAATATTTAATTTAGAAATTTAAGTTATTCTTTAAACTTATTGCTTTTCATATAATTTATTACAAATGCTCTATTTATAATTCATTGGACTTCTTTAATATTGTCAATATGTTTTTTTTTTATTTTCTACTTTGTGCCTATACAGGGTGGTCCTTAATTCATGGTACAAACTTCTAGGGGTGTTAGAGTACACCTAGACGAACAAGAATTGGTATAGGAAGGGGGGTCGCAGATACGCCGTTAAAGAGCTAGGACCTAATGTAGTGCGAGTGCGTTTCAAAAGGCCGTTTTTAGAAGGCCCGTGTGACGAAACAAATCATAATAAAATGAAAAACATTATTGCATGAGGCACAGGAATTTCCGTACTACTTAAATCCTCAATGTGATAGAAATTGGACCACTTGCTAAACCGTGGGGTGAGTTTTAAAACGTGCAATATTCATCTTTTAGCCAAAGAATGGAGTTCCCTTAATGGTACTTGGAAAAATGATGATCGGGGAAGGAATTTTCAATGATCATACAGTTCCAATGATCAATGTATGATCATTGAAAATTCCTTCCCCGATCATCATTTTTCTAAGTACCATCAAGGGAACTCCATTCTTTGGCTAAAAGATGAATATTGCACGTTTTAAAACTCACCCCACGGTTTAGCAAGTGGTCCAATTTCTATCACTTTGAGGATTTAAGTAGTACGGATATTCTTGTGCCTCATGCAATAATGTTTTTCATTTTATTATGATTTGTTTCGTCACACGGGCCTTCTAAAAACGGCCTTTTGAAACGCACTCGCACTACATTAGGTCCTAGCTCTTTAACGGCGTATCTGCGCCCCCCCTTCCTATACCAATTCTTGTTCGTCTAGGTGTACTCTAACACCCCTAGAAGTTTGTACCATGAATTAAGGACCACCCTGTATATACATAAGTTTAACAAAATAATCATATTTTTAAATTGATGTTCTTCATTTCACTCAAAATTCAGACACCGCGGTGGGAACTACTTTGTTTGGTAGTGATGTCGTAGGGTCAACTTTAGTTGCTGTCTAGTATAGTTGATAGCATAAACCAGTGGCGTATTTAGAAATTTATTTCGGGAGGGGCCCAAAATATCTTCAAAATAAATTAGCTTTTAAAAAGTCGAAAGCTAGAATTTCGCACTGGGGGAGAGGACCCAAAGATATTCCTAAGCCCCCCATGCATATTTAATAGATTCAATGTAGTTTTTTAATATTTTCCAGGCATGATTTGCATCTTGATGAAGTGAATATTGAAAAATTGTGAATAATAGAGTTCCAAGCACAAAAGGGGGGTCTGGGGGTCCTCCCCCAGAAAATTTTTGGAAATATGACCCTAAAAAACAGGATTTTAACCCATTTTAGGACACCTAGTCAGAATTTCGGGGGGGGGGGCCCGGGCCCCGTCGGCCCCCCCCCCTTATATACGCCACTGGCATAAACACACCGTATTCTGAAGCTCGCAAATGTAAACAAATGTGTGTGGCCCCATAAAAAAGTCTATGTTGAACGAATTAATAAAGATATCAAAATAACTCTTTCACCAGACGATTTCCAAGGACTTGTTTATTAGAAGAAGGTAAAAATAAAAAAAAATCCCAATTATAGTCAATTTTTCAGATTTTTAGTGTCCACTGTTATCTTAAAAGAAAAGAATCAGATTCCGTTGTTATTGTGTAAACATAAACAACATACTTTTTTAATATAGGCTAGTGGTTTTTTTGTAACTTTTTTACATTTCTTTCATCCGTTAAACCTTTCTGTCGCTAGTGTGCTGACCTTTTAAAAATGGAATACATACACTTTTTCGTCCATATAAAAAACCGCACAAACCGCACACAAACAGACACATTCTGATGTTTAGGCTCCGTTTGCGGTTAGGTCAAAAAATATCATCTAATTTTATAAGACAGCGATTTCCTTGGATTACCTTACTGATAATCGAAACAAGAGCGTTAAGAATGATGGAACATCTTTTGGCATTTATTTACATTTAAATTTTATTTTTAATTGAAATTAAATATTAATACCCAGAATTTATATAGCTCTATGGGGATTCAATAGAACGTGACATCGAAAATGCAGTTTTACTGATAATTTCGAATTAGAAAACTGTCTATGATGTTTCCCAACCTTTTTCGGCGGTCTTTTTCTATTTCTAATTTTCTCCTCACAAAGCCATACCATTAATCCTTTAATATTAAAAAGCTTTCATTGACTTGTCATTTTGCAATTCCGCAAGTTCAACTTGATATTTCATACTTGAATTTTCCGACAAATTTACCAACATTGGCTGAGCCATCCAAGTCGGGAAATCTAGTTGTTTCAAATTGGAAAATATCTCTTTTAAATCAGACAATATAGATTTTAAATGATTAACAATAGCACGTATGGCGGAATCTGTAGCGTCACACTTTAACAACCAATCTAATTTCTCAAAATTTCTATTCTGAATGCAATTTTGACTTATCTCGGTAAACGTAATAAATCCAAACTTCTTCGCTTTTGCATCAACAAGGGTTTTCTACGTTTCTTGAAGTTAGTGATTTAGCACGTTAAGTTTTTCAAATACAGGCCAAGCCCAAATTTTGCATTTAATGCAGGCCCGTGCTGGGTACCTTCAGAAGGCGGTGGACAAAGGATGAAAGGGCGCCGCCAAAATAATTATTTGTAAACCTAAAAACTTACTTTTCTTTTAAGAATGGCGACGTTTCACAAATCGCTTTTCTCAATAGAAAAAAATTAAAGCAACTACTGCTATTTGAGATATATTTGATTGTTTTTTATTTTTAATATTTGATTTTTGTGAAAAACAGTATTTTGAACCATTTTGAGCCCCTTTGGATGATTACAGCAAAAGAGGACTACTCCTCGTAAGCAGTGGCGGATCCAGGATTTGGTTTTGGGGGAGGCTAAGAATTTTTATAATCCAATTGTATCTTCTTGATTATCTTAATATGAAAAAGGTAGTGAATTATCCTGCTCCAACCACTAAAAGGGGGGGTCTGGGGGTTCTCCCCCAGAAATTTTTTGGAAATTTAAGTAAAAAAAACCCACTTTTCAACTTGTTTTGGTACACCTCATACGAATTTCGGACATAGATTTCATGGTAGAATTTTTGTGTTTTTACAAACGTAATATAAAACAAAGTTGTAATAATAGAGTTACAAGTACTAAGGGGCTCTAGGGGTCCTCCCCTAGAAAATTTCTGAAAATTTAAGTAAAAAAACACTTTTTCAACTCGTCTTGGTACGCCTCATCCGAATTTCGGATATAGATGTTATGACAGAATATTTGCGTTTTGACAAACTTAATATAGAGTAGAATTGTAATAATAGAGTTACAAGTATTAAGGGGGTCTGGGTCCTCCCCCAGAAAATTTTTGAAAATTCGACTTTGAAATAATATGGTTTTAACTCATTTTGGTGCATAAAATTCCATATTATATAGTGTAAATTTTTTTCATTTTGGGGGGGGGCTCAAGGGCTCAAGCCCCCTAGCCCCCCCCCTGGATCCGCCAGTGCTCGTAAGTCAGAGAATATTCAAGGACAATCAGTTTATAATGTATTTTAAAAATACGAGGGGGGTCTGGGGGTCCTCCCCCAGAGAATTTTTGGAATTTTTACTCCTAAAAGTACTGTTTTGACATATTTTAAGACCCTTTGGGCTACACCCGGACCCGGAGGAAAAAACAAAATAAATATTTTAGGGAGGTTAAACCCCTAAAACCCCATTGGATATGGCCCTGCGTTCGATACTCCTCTCTAATGACAGCCCTTAGTCAAGTAACTACCTATTTAAATAAGCACCCTAAAAAATTAACGCCCCGCCCTTTCAATTTCAACGTATATCACTAAAGGCCCAACAAAAAATCAGTGCTGTGCCCTTGCATTTTCTGGTTTGTGCATGAAGAGGGGCGTCTAAAAGACACCACCCCTCCTTCGCAAATTCGAAGTATTAAACAAAGAGCAAAATCGCCATGAAAAATCACCGCAGTAAAATTAAAGCGGAACTTTTAAAATTTCGCGGTAGCTTAAGAGGGCGCCTTAAAAGGGGGTGTATTAGTACTTTTTTTTCGCTTAGGGTTCCCCTAGTGCAAAAAACACTACACTGTTAGAAATTGCACTGCATGATTACGGTGAAATAACCGGCAGCAGAGTGTCCATCTTATTAACCGTTAAGTTTACGGTTTGGACATTTTTGTTTATTTACGGGTTTGAAACCGTTTCTAACTGGTACGGTTAAGAAACCGTAAAAACAAAGTTTAACGGTTTAGTAACCATTTACAACTAGCATGGTTAGAAACCGTAAAAGAAAGGTTTTACGGTTTAGTAACCATTTACAGCTAGCATGGTTTGAAACCGTAAAAGAAAGGTTTTACGGTTTAGTTACTATTTACAACTAGCATGGTTGAAACCGTAAAAACTAAGTTTTACGGTTTAGTAACCATTTATAAGTAGCATGGTTTGAAACCGTAAAAACAAAATTTTACGTTACACTATCCATTTATAAGTAGCATGGTTTGAACCCTAAAATTAAATATTTCTGTTTCAGCAATATTTATTACTATTACAGCTAAAACCACAACTGTGAAATTGAATAGTGTTCAAATAATTTATAACTAGTATGGTTAAAAATTGTAATCCAAAGCATTTACGGTTGATTCACTTTTACAAGGAATTTTTGGAATTTTTACTCCTAAAAGTACTGTTTTGACATATTTTAAGACCCTTTGGGCTACACCCGGAGGAAAAAACAAAATAAATATTTTAGGGAGGTTAAACCCCTAAAACCCCATTGGATATGGCCCTGCGTTCGATACTCCTCTCTAATGACAGCCCTTAGTCAAGTAACTACCTATTTAAATAAGCACCCTAAAAAATTAACGCCCCGCCCTTTCAATTTCAACGTATATCACTAAAGGCCCAACAAAAAATCAGTGCTGTGCCCTTGCATTTTCTGGTTTGTGCATGAAGAGGGGCGTCTAAAAGACACCACCCCTCCTTCGCAAATTCGAAGTATTAAACAAAGAGCAAAATCGCCATGAAAAATCACCGCAGTAAAATTAAAGCGGAACTTTTAAAATTTCGCGGTAGCTTAAGAGGGCGCCTTAAAAGGGGGTGTATTAGTACTTTTTTTTCGCTTAGGGTTCCCCTAGTGCAAAAAACACTACACTGTTAGAAATTGCACTGCATGATTACGGTGAAATAACCGGCAGCAGAGTGTCCATCTTATTAACCGTTAAGTTTACGGTTTGGACATTTTTGTTTATTTACGGGTTTGAAACCGTTTCTAACTGGTACGGTTAAGAAACCGTAAAAACAAAGTTTAACGGTTTAGTAACCATTTACAACTAGCATGGTTAGAAACCGTAAAAGAAAGGTTTTACGGTTTAGTAACCATTTACAGCTAGCATGGTTTGAAACCGTAAAAGAAAGGTTTTACGGTTTAGTTACTATTTACAACTAGCATGGTTGAAACCGTAAAAACTAAGTTTTACGGTTTAGTAACCATTTATAAGTAGCATGGTTTGAAACCGTAAAAACAAAATTTTACGTTACACTATCCATTTATAAGTAGCATGGTTTGAACCCTAAAATTAAATATTTCTGTTTCAGCAATATTTATTACTATTACAGCTAAAACCACAACTGTGAAATTGAATAGTGTTCAAATAATTTATAACTAGTATGGTTAAAAATTGTAATCCAAAGCATTTACGGTTGATTCACTTTTACAAGGAATTTTTGGAATTTTTACTCCTAAAAGTACTGTTTTGACATATTTTAAGACCCTTTGGGCTACACCCGGACCCGGAGGAAAAAACAAAATAAATATTTTAGGGAGGTTAAACCCCTAAAACCCCATTGGATATGGCCCTGCGTTCGATACTCCTCTCTAATGACAGCCCTTAGTCAAGTAACTACCTATTTAAATAAGCACCCTAAAAAATTAACGCCCCGCCCTTTCAATTTCAACGTATATCACTAAAGGCCCAACAAAAAATCAGTGCTGTGCCCTTGCATTTTCTGGTTTGTGCATGAAGAGGGGCGTCTAAAAGACACCACCCCTCCTTCGCAAATTCGAAGTATTAAACAAAGAGCAAAATCGCCATGAAAAATCACCGCAGTAAAATTAAAGCGGAACTTTTAAAATTTCGCGGTAGCTTAAGAGGGCGCCTTAAAAGGGGGTGTATTAGTACTTTTTTTTCGCTTAGGGTTCCCCTAGTGCAAAAAACACTACACTGTTAGAAATTGCACTGCATGATTACGGTGAAATAACCGGCAGCAGAGTGTCCATCTTATTAACCGTTAAGTTTACGGTTTGGACATTTTTGTTTATTTACGGGTTTGAAACCGTTTCTAACTGGTACGGTTAAGAAACCGTAAAAACAAAGTTTAACGGTTTAGTAACCATTTACAACTAGCATGGTTAGAAACCGTAAAAGAAAGGTTTTACGGTTTAGTAACCATTTACAGCTAGCATGGTTTGAAACCGTAAAAGAAAGGTTTTACGGTTTAGTTACTATTTACAACTAGCATGGTTGAAACCGTAAAAACTAAGTTTTACGGTTTAGTAACCATTTATAAGTAGCATGGTTTGAAACCGTAAAAACAAAATTTTACGGTACACTATCCATTTATAAGTAGCATGGTTTGAACCCTAAAATTAAATATTTCTGTTTCAGCAATATTTATTACTATTACAGCTAAAACCACAACTGTGAAATTGAATAGTGTTCAAATAATTTATAACTAGTATGGTTAAAAATTGTAATCCAAAGCATTTACGGTTGATTCACTTTTACAAGGATGAGATTTACAATAAAAGCAATCTGAAAAAGAGCCTCATAAAAACATTTACTCAAAATGAAAAAGATGTTTTTAGTTGACGATTTCAGCGTATATACTGATTTTTTCCCCTCAAGTCTGAAATTTCCATTAAAAAGTTTAATAAAGTGAAAATCTTATCCTTGCTTACATTAACCGTGAATGCATAATTGAATAACTATTTGAATTAATTTGAACCAAATTAATATTGAAGTAATGAAGTTAGATAATTTCAATAAGTTTGCATAATTTATTTGACAAATCTTATCATTTGGATAGTATTTCGTATTAAGAGGGGGACATATAAATATTAAAATGCTAAACTAATTTCTCATAATCAAAACAGGAATATTCCATTTTAAAGTTTAAGAAAGTATGAGTTCATGAAAAAGTTTTTTAACCAACACATTAATAATTTTCAGATGGATAAAAAAAGTAAATGAAAAATAATTAAAATTATTTTACTCCACAGTCCAGGAGTCCAATTTTATTGCAAAACTTAAATATCTTGGCAGTGGTCACATAAAGGGTTTGAAAAATGTATGCAAAAATATAGAACAGTTAAAATTATATGTAAAACAGATATAAATTAATATATTTTCATGAAATGCATGCTAGAAATTTTACATTATTTAATTCACATAACTGTCAATGCACATAATTGTTATAATACAGTCAATAAGTCTTGGGTGAGATGTTATTCTTTCACTTTTCAAACCTGACGAAGAACCTAAAACATAAGTTAAATTTAGTCCAATGAAATAGAAACTAAATATGCAACGCTTTTTTAGACCGAAAAACCTGTATTAATCCAAGTTAAATGCAACAAAATCACTTTCCTATTTTGAAATTTGACATATCAAATTAAATTTCATATTTTGCAGTAGGGTCCACACAGAAGTTAAGAGTAAAATTAAATATTTTAATTTTTTTTTTTTTTTTTGTAATTTAAGGGCCTTTACTGTGAGGATTTTATACTTACAAATTATTCTATTCGGCAGTCACTGATCCATGAGTCAAATTGATTGGTTTCTTTTAATAACTTTATAATTTTACGATGGAGGATCTAACTTTTTCGCCCTTTAACCCTTGGTCTTTTGGACCCTGTATCTGGATTGATTGCCACAAAGCACCTAAAACATAAAGTGAAATTAGTCAAATGAAATAGAAAACTATATGCAACACTTTGGAAGGCTTATTCCAGGTTAAATACAACAAAATTACCTTTTCTATTTTGAAATTTTACCCATTTTGCCCCAGGGTTCATACAGAAGTTTTAAGACTTGAAATAAGATTGCTAATTAATAATAGTAATAGGTAAATAAAGTAATAAATAATGGTGAATAAAATTTATAAAATAGGTAATGAAGATTAAACAATGAACCTAGGCAGTTTTTATTTTTAAAATGACTGTAATTTCAACCTGATGAAAAAAAATTATAAGACTAAGTCAAAGGATTTTACTTACTTATTACTTTTTTACTATATTATAATTACTTTACTTATTACTTACTTACTTCACTACTTTAATATTATACAAGTTTAAAAAATGAAATTTATGAACACACTAGACTTGTTGATAAAACAATTTGTGGGATAAAAACTGAAAAAAAAATTAGTAATTAAAAATAAAAAGAGCTTTAACAAAAATACAGAGTATACAAATTTGGCGCGTTCCTGGCCCAGAGCATCAACATTTGAACAAAAGCGAAGAACAGCACCAGTAAAAATAAAAAGGTTTATTTTGTTTAGGGGAAGTCACATAGAAAAATTAAAGTAGCCAGAAACATGACTTGATGCATGAATAATATGGGGTAAGACAAGTAATTAAAACAAACCCTACTTGTTACACAGGAAGAAGGGGCACAAGAAGGGCCCAGGTTGAATGTCAAAAACCTAAAAAAAAAAAAGTAGTAAGAATAGTACGCAAGAAGAATATATACGCATAAAAGAATTACGGCGCAAGCCCATAACAGGACAATTTGCGCCAAACACATCAAATCCTTGCAGAATCAGAAACATGTTAAAGAGGTGTATCTATAAGCAAACAAGCAACACTATTGCAATAAACTGATAATTATTGTGATGCCTTCTGTGAGGCTGGCCAACATATCGAGACCCCAAGTGGACTCACACGTCTGCTTCAACTTTCCAAGCTTTGACTGTGCGGCCACGACCATGGTCGAGAGAATCAACATTTAAACAACAACAAAGAAAATCCCCAATCTATACTAATAAAATAGAAACCCGGAAACCAGCGCTGTCTGTTCAACGTATGTGATTGGTCCAAAGCTCTCTACTCCTACTCTCGGAGTGGTTAGGATTCGTCCTGTCAAATATCCTAATGCTAAAAATCATCGGGATCTAGGGGCGGACCTGGAAAAAGTTGTAACCTTCCCCCGAACCTAATAAAATTTACCCGAACCTTATGTATTGCTCCTATGGAGCTGGCAGGGGCTTCCCCCGAACCAGGTTCGTAGGTTCAGGCACTTTTTCCAGGTCTGTCTAGGGGTAGCCATTTTCTCTTTGAAACCTGGCAACAACCAAGGGGCAACAGTTATTCTCATTCTTCGGTCTGTTTACATACAAATCAGTTTCTCGCTATAGCTATAAACAGATACTTTTCTCCTAATTTTGGTAAAAAGTATCTGTTTATAGCGAGAAACTGATTATCCTTTCGTTCTTTTGGCTTTTAAATAACATTCTGTGGTGGGGATTGCATAAAGCTTTTTCAGTTATTGCTTTTCATTTCTCAAACGTATCGGACTCTGATTGTTAAGCAATATGGCTTTGGCTGTTTACATCCGATTTACTTTTTATTCTATTTAACGCTGTATTTTTTGTTATGTTCGGCTTTTGATGATGTTCGTCGTTAATTTATTAAGTGCTTTGTGCTATCCTGAAACTGATTTTCATTTTATTCTTTGAATCTTACTTATAATACTTTAGGCTTACTTTTCTGTGCGCATTTTTAACACTAAGAAAATCTATGTAGCAGTTTACTTCACTTTGATTACAATTGTGCATTTCTTCCACACTTTCAAATTCACCATAGTAACTTTTGTTTTTAAAGTAGTTTAGTCTTATTTTTGTTTGAGAATTTTTAGTGTTTAGTCGCATAATTTTAAGTTATTTAAATATTACATTAGTGGCATTTTATACACTTTTTCTTAATAGCTACTAAAACAGCTTGGCGATATTCACTGGTTGAACGGTTTTGGTTTTGAGGCAGATCAGGCTTCCTTTTCTTTGAGGTTGTTCGTACATTTGTTACACATAATTTAAATTGGCACGGCTTCGATAAGTCCTCCAGCCGCCATATTTATCCACAGCAATATGCTTAAATTTTGTCATCATTTGAGCTTATGGCTAAACATGGCAGCTGAAGGACTCTTAATGCTAAATCTGTTTCACCTTAAGTTTAAATATTTTTTAACAAATATGACTTCCCAACTATTTCAAAGTGTATGAGATTCTGTCAAAGGAACTTAGTACGGGCGCAGCCCGTTAATAATGTCCGAGCGATGCCGGGATAGCGCGTACGCCATAGGTATAAATATAAAGTTTTACTGGGCCCGGGCAACGCCGGGTCTAGCGCTGAAAGCGCTAGTACCAAATAAAAAGGGTTTATTTTGTTTAGGGGAAGTTGCATAGGAAAATTAAAGTAGCCAGAAACAAGACTTGATGCAAGAATAAAAAGGGGTAAATACAAGTAATTAAAACTAACCTTACCTGTTACACTAGCTCACGAACAATCACATCTTCAGGAAGAAGGAACACAAAAAGGGCTCAGATCTAAAAAAAAAGTTTAAAAAAGCTCTCAGAGAAAATGGTATCCAAATTTATTGTGGCTAGTAGTACTCTACTTAAAAAACATAAAAACAAATTAAGTGAAAAAAAATTTCAGGGGGTAAAATATCCCCGTATTTCAAGCTGTCCTAAAATAGGACGATGGCAGGATGCACTACATTATCACTATCAGTTAGTATTGAACAGTGGGATATCTTACTTAGGGCTTAGGCAAAATTTTCAAGAAGTTTTTTCTAAGTATTTGTTTTCACCAAATAGAAACCTATAATGTGTGGGAATAAACCATACTCTCAATAACTCAAAACTCTTCGATACCTTGAAAACCTCGATATTTTAAAAAAATAACTGTAAAAACACATTTTCTTTCCAGAAGGAAGTAAAACTAATTTTAACAAAACTGTGCATTAAATAATGAGGATAACCAGCCAGCATAAAATTTAAAACTTTAAATGAAACTTAAAATCTGAACATAAATCCAAAAATTGCGCTAAAGCTGCAAACTAATAGAAAATATGCGAGTAAGAAATTAATTATGTGCATTAAATAATGAGGATAACCACCTTTTTTTACTGCAAAGTAGCCTAGTTTTCTCGAATATAAGAGGGAAAGGTACAGAAGTTCAATTTCAATACCTATTTCAACAATTAGTATATAAATTGACTTAATTTTAAAGATAACAGAGTGGAGTAATGAAAGAGATTTACACCAAAAATACAAAGAAAGCTGAATATTTCCATTGGTTCACATAGCTCAATAAAATAAAAATAAAAATTATTGCTAAATATTGAAATTTTTTCAAAAAACCTTCAAACAAGAGTCCGAAGGATTCTGCCATCGTCCTATTTTTTGGACACCCTGTACCGATGAAACTACACTCGACTCCGCTTAATGTGATCACCTTTGTCCAAGAGTAGAATAACAATATCTGATTGATAACACTAAGTTATTTGATATTCTAGAAAGTTTCAAACAGTGTAACTCGAGTTTTGCATTAGAATCACAACTATGTAGTCCTAATTGAGGTATTTAAAACGATTCCCGTTTTTAATTTGCAAATTACACATTCTTAAAGAAAAATATGAGGGTGGAACATGTATTACTAAATTAATGACTCATTTTGTATGTTTATGTAATATACTTAACTGGTCTTCAAACAGGAACAAAGGAGGTGTTTAGGGGATTTCACCATATTTTGATAACATTAAGCGAAATGTTGATCAAATAAAAAGGCGCATTTTACATTAAATTTAAATAGGAGTGATCGGGACCGGTCAATATTTAATATTGGGATATTAGGCCTAAACAAACGGGAAGTTTACTTTATGATAGTTCTATGAGTAGTATGAGTTCTCGTAACAAAATATATTACACTAGAATTAAACATAAATATATATCAATCATTAAAGTACAATACATACCTTTTTCCCAAAGAATTTGCTGATGAATCCCCGCAATAGTCAACAAAACGGGACGGAACGGAACGGAACCATACAGATACAAAACAAACAATTGACGAGAGCGCGAGAGCTGAGTTGAGTTGTAGTCTTGTGTCTTTTGCTGCAGGAATTTGGCGCAAATTAAAGTTCCTTTAAAATTTTAATAGTACAGAGGTGTCCTCGGAGGGCGGGAGGTTGGATGGTTGGATTAGGATTTTAAAAACTACTATTAATGTGGCAGGATGGCAAGCCCGCCATCTTGGGTGACTTAAGCGTCCAGATGGCGCCACGAAATCGCGCCACGAAAATTACGGTTAGTTTACCGTTCTTGATGAAAATGGTCCGTTAACCATTTTCCCTCCTATTTAACAGTTCAATACCATCTTTTTAATGGTTATTCGACCTTTTTGTCTGAAAACGGTAAAATAACAATTAAATATATGGTAAAAACACCGTTTTTACAGGGAAATTTCTAACAGTGTACCTTGACTTAACACTCTCAAAGGTATTGCTGTTTTGATTAAAGGCGCCCACCTCTATAGTAGCCTACAGTCGCAACACTCAAAGCCTTGTCAGTTTCGGAATAGGAGGGCGCCAAAATTTCCAGGCTGGAGGGCGCACCGGGATATGTCCCGGTGTCCCGGCGGCCCAGCACGGGCCTGATTTAATGTAAACTACAGAAGGTTATTTATCGCTCAAAATTCAGATGCCAACTTGACACTTGATTCTGAACCTGCATCAATCCATTTTTGAAAATCCTTCTTAGGAAGTAAATAAAACCTAGTTGTCCATTCTCCAACTGGGGGGCAATATGGCTGAAAATTTTCAAATTGCCCCCCCCCCCTAGAAAATCTAGTTGCTCCCCAGTGGGGCGTGTGCAGCACGTTGGGAAACACTGGTCTATGGCATGCTATTCTTCAACAGCTTACACTGAAAAAAATAATCCCGTGTATTAACTATATAAAAAGCTCGGGCAGAGAAAGTTGCCAGAGCTTTCTGTACACAAAATTTCCCACGCGGCTTATCTTCTGGGTATAGAGAAATCTTCTGGCAACTTTTGCTACCAGACCGTCTCTGTTGATGTATTTTATTTGTAGCCTACCAAAGTGTTACTTTTGTTCATTTAGCTACATATTGTTTCTGTACACTGGGGTCTTATTTTTTCGTGATTGGGTCCAGTTTTCTGGATTATATTCCAAAAAGATTATATTATATTCCTGGATTATATTCCAAAATTATATTCCATTCTTTTTTTTAAAGTTAGGCTTGGATATTAAAACTTTGTTTTTAAAATAAAAGAGACACCCCTAGCCTTACTTTATATAATAAGAATAAACAACAAGCAATAATTTTTATATCTGATAAAATCTTTAGTTAATTCATCAAGCTCAAAAATTCTTCAATAACATTATTTCAGAAATTTAATGCTACTTGTTTAAACTTGACTTATAAAATTTATGTATAATTATGTCACTACTTATAAACACAAAATAAGTAATTTTTATAAATAAAAAGTCCGTTCATTTGTATGAATTTTCGAGCTTGATGTGAAAAACTGAAGGTATTAACCACTTTTCATAATTCTGACATGGTTTTTCCTTCTTAAGTCTAGGGCGTCTCTTTAATTTTAGAAACAAAGTTTTTACATCAAAGCCTAATTTTAAAAAAAGAAACAATATGAGTAAAAAATAAGGATAATACCAAAACTCTCAAAAAACAGTGCAGTTTACACGGATAAAAAATTTTTTTGGAATATAATCCAAAAAAAACTTTACTCAATCATTAAAAAATAAGAAATACAAATATCAAGAAAAGAAATGCAAAACTCCACTTAAGCCTCTTCATCAGGGGGACAGGACTTGAGCAGAGGGGTGTTTCTGAATGCAAAAAACTGCACCTGTCACCAACACCCAGAAAAATGACAAGAGAAACATAGAAAAAGTCAAAACACCAAGCAAAAAGACATCATGAGAAACACCGATAATGGACAAAGACACCAAAACAAACCATAACTTACAATCATGATTGTAAGTTATGGTTTGTTTTGGTGTCTTTAGGAGTTTTGCATTTCTTTTCTTTTCTTGATCTTTGTATTTCTTACTCGCATATTTTCTATAAGTTTGCAGCTTTAGCGCAACTTTTGAATTTTTGTTCAGAATTTAAGATTTTAGGCTTAATTTAAAGTTTTGAATTCTTATGCTGGCTGATTAAAAAATAAGACCCTAGTGTAAAACAATCTGTAGCTAAACGAAGATAATAACAAATATAATATTTAGAACTTTTTGGAATATAAAATATATACTTCCAAAGTCGTAAAAAATTAAACACCCTAATGTGCATAGTATAATTATTTCAGTTTTACTATATGGCAGCGAATCTTGGAAGCTTACAAAACTACAGAAAAACAAGTCTGACAGTTATTTTCAAATAACGTTATTAAATAGCGTTATTTTTTTAAATACGCTACTTTTTACGTAACAGATTCAAAAGCACCAAACCATACACCCTTCATCAAACTTAAGAAGTTTTCTGACCAAGCAAAAGAAAATATCCTCAGAAAAGTATCTTTCAACACCCTCCCTCTTCCTTAAGGATCAGAGTCAAACAAAGGAACACCCCCCCCCTGCCTTCTTCTTTGCTCAGAGCCCAGCCCCAGCGCGATGATGCCGACCCGCGGACTATAATGTGGCTAAAAACTAGTGATGGGCAAAATCGATAATTTTAGGTATCGAATACTTTTTTTTCAATGTTGGGAAATGAACCTGAAGGGATGATTTTTTCTTAGGGCAAGGGCCTATCCATACTCAGACTGAAATTCAGAAACTTGAAAGCTATCCATCAAAAAGCGGGCCCTCGATTCCCGGAGAACAAGATCTTGAAAGCTGTATAAGCACCACAGTAATAAAACACGGCTGAGGATGGTGACCGCGCCGAAAGCGCAGAAAGCAAACCCGCGGGCGACGCGAATTTCAAATAGCTAAAGGAAGGAGAAAGACCCGAGCGGCAGCCGAACCGCCCCACAGTGTTTCGTCTAATGCAAGCTAGGTGGACAAAATTATTTTTCGCCGGTTTTGAAGATAAATCGACTCTTTTGATAATTTTATGAGATAGTAATGCTTTTTTTTACTTAGTACCTGTATTAAAAGGTAATAAGACAATAAAACCTGAAAAATTATCAAATTTTTCGAAAATACACATATTAAACTTCGTACGATTCTACTTATTTTAAAACAAACCGTATTGCAAAATTCATATTACAACTGAAGTTATGAATAAAAGTAATTTTATTTACTCATAGACTCTAATGTGCGAGAAAAACTTTAAGTCCGGTTTTCTTTAAAGAGTATTTTAGAGATTATGCAGTCAATAATTCTTTAAATATTGAATTTCGTTTATGAAACCATCATACATCTAAAAGTTTACTAGCGTGTTAAATTTACACATCAATTTTAAGGTTCATTTTGTTTACTTTTGTGAGGGAAAACAGAGTTAAAGCATTAACATTAAGAGTAAAAATGTTATTTTATTTTGTACAAGACAATATATTCAAGGTGAAAAAATTTTCAAAAGACTCTTCAATAACAAAAAAAAAACCCCTAACTAAACATAGAAAACATGAATTTAAAAATTATTGTTATACATATAAAAATTAAAATAGGGAATAGAAAATAATAGAAAAATAAAGAAAAGAAAAAATTAAATTTCCAATTGTAGATTGTTTTAAAACACAATAAATAAAATTTTTATGAAGTACTTAAAAAGTCACGATACCAATTACTTCTTTTAAATTAAATCTTTAAAAACATATAATAAACAACAGTACTAATAAAAACCAAAATTCCATATTTAAATTGCTTAATATTTACCCAGTAAATTTTAAGATTAAAATATAGGACTAATAGCTAAACTAAAAAGGACTAATATGGGTTAAAATAGCCAGGTAACCATAGTACATAGAATGATAAAAGAAAATTATATACCATATGATTTTATCGTAATGTAATTAAAAGAAAAATTCAAATTTTTAATTTGAATAGCACTGAATATTAAATAAGTAAAACTTTTTGAAATGAACGATTTTTCCTCTAATCTTCACCATTAGATGAATCTGCTTCAATTTGCTGGAGGTTTAGTTGAAACAAAGGTCGAGGCTCTATTGGAGGAGCTATAAGAAGCTCTAAAACTTCTGGACATAGTCTTCCTGCTTTCTTTTTCGGAACCTCTCGAAGGCTATTAATTAATGAGAGGGTCCTATGTTTTAATTAACATAGATAGGAGGTCTCTGTTTGTGTGGGAACGTTTCCTGGTGTTGTGAACTATGTTTTATTTTTAGTTAAAAAACGTTCCTTTGGACTCCCCCACAGAAATCCATTTTATACTGATTTTAGAAGAATATTCGGCCTACTTCATTTTAAATATCTTTCATGGTCTTAAGTAATATTATTTAAGTTGAATTTAGATGAAATAAATGCAAAAAGACTGTTCTTTTGAGTTTGAAACAAACGTTCTTTTCGAGTTTGAGCCAATCTCAATTTTAGAAATATAGTGAAGCTCGTAAGTAAAAAATTAATTAAAAATAGTTGTACTCAATTGTGCAGTCTATAACTGGTATCAAAAGTTAGAGGAATAGTGTAAGAATGATATTATGAAAAATTTAGCGTGGGTACATGAGGGTACATACTACTTTTTCTCCATTAAAGTTGTGAAACAAAGAAAAATAACCCTTAGTTTTTATACAAGTTTAACACGGTTTTTTAATATGATTAAAAATGCCGAGAGATTAACAGTTTACCAAACAACTTAGTACATACCCTCATTAATAAGATCCGTCTTTCAAAATATTTTTCAAATTAATAACAACCCCTAGAGGACGTTGAAATTGTTATGTAAGCATAGCTAGCGTACTCGAACGAGCGCGCTTTCCAATTAGTCATCTTTCGAATCTTGAAATTCCAAACCATTGAAGAATAAACATTAAATAACCTTGAATTCTCACTCTGCCAGATGTTGGTTACCTTATTTCATTACTCATTTATCGAAGTTTAGAAGTGACTTTTGTCCACCTAGCCTGATAGAGACGAAACACTGTGCGCCCCCCCCGCCCCCGCAAAGGCCGCATATTCCGATAACCCAATCCAATCCAACACATCCCACCTTCCCCGCCACCCCGCGCGCCGAAACCGAATTTGAAATGGCGAGAGAAAAGTCACACATGAACATCAGCAGAGCACGTAAACCTTCTCCTTCAAAGCCGATCCAACCCACCATCTCCAACCATCGGCTAATTTTCCCATCCCTGCCGAAAACTAGTAAATCCACCAACAAAATTCTTCCCTCCGATCCATCACAGAATCAGATGAAGACCAAATCGAAAAAAATTACGAAAATTAAAAACCACAAAATTAACAAAAAATAATCAAATTAATAAAAATAATGAAGTTGAAAAGTAACAGATCTGAAATAATTAGCGAAAGTTAAAAATATCACGAGTAACAAAAATAATGATAATAACGAAATAACGAAATTAATGAAAATACCGAATCCGAAATAATTAACGGAAGTTAAAAATACCACGAGTATCAAAAATAATAAGAGTAACAAAATAATGGTCTGGAACGAGAATCACGGATAACGGTTATTAAAAATACCGTTAAAAATAATGCGTTATTAAAAATAATGCGTTATAGAAAATACCGCGTTATTAAAAATAACGTTATTTTTCCTTCCCCAGTCGAAAAATTCGGATCTTCCGTTCCCCGCCACTATCGCTCCAACTGCGTTCAATGCGCATGCGTGTGGGCAGAAAGAAGGAGGTCGAAAAAGTTTTGGCGTTGGCGTAGCATGCGATGCGGCAGTGGTCCAGTCAATCGGGGTTTTTTTCAAAACTTTCATATAGAAGTTTTTTTTTCGACGGTTTTATATGTTTTCGAGGTCGCTGATTACGAATATGAAGTTTATATCATATATCATTTTTATCATTTATATCATTTTTATCGATATATCAGAAAATCAATGTTGAGTACTGCATTTTGTAGGAAATTTTGTTTACTTCAACTTTATAATTGAGATTATCTTCGAGAAACTTATAGTTTTTGATGTATAAGCAAAAGATCGAAAAAAGAGCAAAAATTTTGAGATTTTTTGTGATTTTCGATATGAAGCCGACCTCCCACGTGGCAGCAAACTTCATATTCGTAATCAGCGCCCTCGAAAACATAAAACCGTCGAAAAAAAAAACTTCTATATGAAAGTTTTGAAAACGTCACTTTTGAACCCCAATTGACTGGGCTACAGTTCGTGCGTTCTATTCCCAGATATTAATTTATTAAAATTTCCAAAAAATGCAGCAAAAATATCTGGATGTTGGGGTTGAGCTTATATTAAATTTGATTAGACTGATCTCTGTCATTTTCGCTCTTTAGGGCTCGGACGCAGGGTTGATTAATTCTCAATGGAATTTACCTATTAAAGTAACGAGATACATTATTTTGTGGTAACGTTATTGCCATTATTTTTCGATAACGTTATTTGATAACGTTATTAGTTATCCGACCCATCTCTAGTAAAAAGCCGTTGTTTTTACGGATTTACATGGATTAAAATGGTAAAACGCCGTTGTTTTTACGGATTTACTTCGTAATTTTTACGGTTTTCCACAACCAACCCAGCTGCCAGTTTAAAACCGTAAATTTTACGGCAATTTTTTACAGTGTAGTCCAAGGTGCAACTTGCATTTTCAATGATGCTATGAAACTTGATACATATGTTCCGGGATCTATTGAATGAGTTTTCGATCGGCTGCTTATAAAAATTTCCTTGACAATTTAAAATTTTTAACTTCCCCAAGAACCCAAATTTGATGTCATATGCAGTAATAATTTTTAGGAAAAGAGTCATCGTCCAATAGTCATCATCGAAAGAGTTATCGCCCCCGAAGCACCCGCGGAAGGGTTAGGAAGGATCTACGTATCACGTTGGCACACTCAAGATTCAAGAATTAATATTTATGTGTTGAAAAATGAATTTTTTTTATTATAAGACTTTCCTTTGTAGAAATTATTCAGTTCTTTAGTAAATGAACGTTTTTTAAAACGAGACTTAGTGTTTCACGCCGTTAGAAAATGTACGGCTAAGAATAAAGAACATGACGTGATCCATAGAGCCTCCTATAGAGAAAGGGTGTTTTTTTTTTCTAAAAACGCATACGCAATCATCACACACTTTGGCATCCCTTAGATCTGCAGTTTATAATCGTGATATAAGGTAACCCATATAGTATTTTTTTTTAAATATATCTATCTTCGGGATCGCATCTTAAATTTCTGTATAATTTAAAGCTTTCACCTTTTCATCACATTTCAATTTTAGGTATTTACAAAGTGGATATCGTGCTTCTAATCATGTTTAAAATTTAAGTAACTACTATATAAATTTGAAGGCGGTGATATACGAATATAAGGTAAAAAAGGAGTGGGGAGAAATTTATTACTTTAAAAAATTAAATTAAATTCAGTAAAATAGTCTTTTTCAAATAACGACTGCTATGTATCGTGATGGATTATAATATTTAAAGTTTTTAACAGTTAGCATATTTAGTTTGAATCGAACAAAGTATACACCACAAAAATATAGCTATCATACATAAAATTGAGTTTTTTAATGGTTTTGACGCCTTTTCCACTGAGGATGTCTTCCGATCTTTCTGAGGTATGAAAACATAACCCTTCCGGCCTCGGAAGGTTTCCGGAGATCGTCCTTCGGTCCTCGTGTCAATCCAATCCCCGGTGAAAGAAGATCATCAAATAGAAAAAAATAACAACTCGTAAAAGGAGTAATAAAAAAATATATTTTTTACAGAATAATAAAAAAACCTTTGAATTTTATATGAAACTGTGCTAGAATTTTCCAACGATTCCAAATCCGTTAGAATTATTTCACTATTATTATTAGTTCAAAATTTGCGATTTGTGAACCCATATGGTCTAGTACTCGAAAGAGGAGATATAGATCTTGATATCGCTCTCTATGGTCTCTAGGCCACCTGCGATGCCCCCTTTTCTTGGCTCCTCTCCGCGCGCGCTCCTCTCCGCTCAATAGAGCGGGAGCATTGCACAAAGATTCTGCAATTCCGGCTACCAGTCTGAAATTTGGCATTGTTCCTTAGGCTGCGGTCAGCAAGAAAATCAGTATGGTATCTGTTCAAAAAATCTGCAGTATCTGGTTATCGGACAATAGGAAAACCGCAATCAACCCCTTCAATGGTCCCTCCAACAAAAGACAGCTCTCGGGGAGGAGCGAGAAGTCACTATCGGGTGTCTGCTAATTGACTGGGGGGGTGACTTCGGACACCTTCGCTATTGTTGGAGGGGTCATGAATGGGGAGATAGGGCAGATTTTTTGAAGAGATACCGCAGATTTTTTGAAGAGATACCATAGGTTTTTTGGCTGACCGTGCCCTTATTCCTTATGGTATAAGGGTCAGAAAAACACTGGGACCCAAGTTGGGCAACCACCTGGGGGGGAGGAATTCAAGATGGCGTCCAAAATGGCGCCGAAATCAAATTCGTCCATTTGCGCGTAATTTAAGTATATTTTGGGGGTTTCGGCTATGCTGAATTCAAAAATATTAATCTGATACAAGTAATGAAACCACCTCAGGAGAGTAGGAATTCAAGATGGCGTCCAAAATGGCGCCAAAATCGAATTCTTCCATTTGCGAGTAATTAAGTCCATTTTGGGGTTTTCGGCTATGCTAAATTCAAAAATATTAATCTGAAAGCTCTAAAATCTTACCCTTTTAAAATTATTCTAAAGGAATTCAAGATGGCGTCCAAAATGTTGCCGAAATCGAATTCGTCCATTTGCGCGTAAATTAAGTCAATTTTGGGGTTTTTGACTATGCTAAATTCAAAAATATTAATCTTAAAGCTCTATAAATTACCCTTTTAAATTTATGCACTTTTTTTCATCATAAAAGAAATAATTCATGATGGGGGCCGAAATCGCAATTGACAATTACTCCCGCAGTTTTATTCTATTTTTACGGTTCAAACCACATCAAATCTTGAGAAAATGCCTAAAAATGTTACAAACTTACCTTTTTAGTGCAAAAGTCAATATGGCATGCTGATTCTAGAAAAAAGTCCTCACAAAAACACTAGAAGTTGAGAAAATCTATTGAATTACCTTATTTTCATTATTGTTTCAATTTAAAGGGGTGTCGATTTTTAAAAATTACAGGTGTCGCAAACTATGCCAATAAAACAATTAAAAAGAGCCTTATACTCATAAAAATTATGATGAATATGCAGTTTAAGAGGTGTCAATATGGACTAGTACAATGGTTTCATGAACTCTTATTTATAAATCAATTTTACTCAATAAAAATCTTGCATTTTTGTGCAGATCTAAGAAAATAGATTGACAGAAAGAGTTGAAGAAAAATATCTGATATCGGCGCCCCTTTAATTCAGTACTTTGAGAATAACTGATTGATTGATTGAACTCAAGCTATTAGACTAAAAAAACCAAAGATTATTAGAAAAAGCTAATTTTATTCCTTTACACTTAATGTTTTTTACACAACCGTTCATCAGCACCACAACAAAAATGCAACTGACTGACCTCCAGTGGCTCAGCCAGAAATTCCTTCTGGGGGGGGACCAGTCAAAAATAATTTGGGTTTCTTAGTTTTTCAAAAACGATGGAAGCTTTATGTAGAATTTATTAAGATGAACGCGAAAAATTTCTTTGTTGCTGAACTTCTATTAATTAATAAATTTATTAGTACCTCCTAATTATTATAGTACAAAATTTAAGTAAATAATAAGAATGTATTAGAACCTAACTCAGTTCTACTGTTACAATTTAGTTTATCTATGACTATAAGAGCATTTTTTGGAGAAGCCCAGGGCCCACCCGGGGCTGTCGCGCAAAGAGAAGTACTAGCAAGTGTGAATCTTGGAACTTTTACTTAAGAGGCTTCTTTGATGTGAAAACTGGCAGTGTTATTCCTAGGACTTTTTTTTGGAGGAGTAAAAGTACTCCTTGACTTTTTTAGGAGGAGTGAAATTCAATTATGAGGAGTGAGATACGGAAATAACATAAACTACATATACAGAGACAAAATTTCGATTAAAAATGCTTACTTTTTAATAGACAAAATGAAATTGAAAAAAAAAATGAGGATGCTATTTTGGGTTATTTGGGCTATTTTGGGCCTGTGTACATTTGTTCTACTTTTATAACACTATTAGTATAATTTTTTTATATTATTATTTTAAATATTATTTGTATATTGTATAACAAGATGATTGTGGGCATTAAAACCTTACAACGAAAGGAGGTTTAAACAAAGAATTTGAAAGATCATTTCTCTAAAAAGAAACATTAAACAATTGATGAATTTAACTCCAGTAGTTGTCACAAGAAAGGCTTGCTATATATTGCTCTTGTTATTAAAAAAGTTTACAGTAAGCAATTCCGATAAGATAAATTATTGTTCATTAAGTTTTAAGATTTCAAATCTTAATTCTTCTTACTCAACTTCTTTCTTTATCTCTGAATAACAATTAATATTTAGAGCTTAATCACTTATATATACTTCATTCTCGTTTCTTCTACGTTCTTTGTAAGGCTGTGGGCCCAGAGCCTGATTTCTGGGAGGGCATTTAGGGCCCAGGGCCTCACTAAAAAGCTTTGAAAATGTGAGTGTGTAAAATAAGTAAACGAATTTAAAATCAATTTAATAAGTTTTTGAAGTTTCAAGTAAATATATTTTAATTTACACATTTTTTTTAAAACTGGGATTAAAGATGATTGATTTTGTTATTTTGAGTCCAATGAATTAAGTTTTATTTTAAGACATGTCGAGGGTCACAAATAGGTCTTTTGCCCTGGGCCCCATAACTTGTAAATCGGGTCCTGTCTGGCCCTTGATACATAAATTGGTTAATAACTCTTGAAAAATTTATTGCAATATCCAAATACGCTTGAGAAAAAGAATAAAAGAATGTTAGAGGAAATCTAGTTGTTCCGATTCGGACCCTCTAGTTCCACTAAACAAATAACAAAAACAGGTGCTCGTGCACACATACACACACCACAGGAGGTCAGACTCCAGTGGAGAGCTCTCCAGTTCTGGACAGGAAATTGCTCCTCTTCGTCACGCCCTCCCCTAGGTGTGCTTATCTCTCCATCCCTAGAATGCGCACTGGAGAGTAGAATAACATCAGACACAAACAAATTTTTAACTTGAAAAAGTTTAAATTAATTAAAAAATAATAAAAAAATTCAATTCGTTAAAAAATGAAAAAAAAATTTCGGAAAGAGATTCGAACATTTTTTGAATTTTTTTACGAATACTGGAAATTCCTTATAACATCAGGTGACCTCTCGGTTCCTGGGGGGGGTTTGGTCCCCTTGGTCCCCCCCCGTCGCTGCGCCCCTGCTGACCTCTACAAATACAAAGTGTCCACAGCCATCGAAAGTCACGTGGGCTGGGGTGTCGAATAGGACGCCAAAAATCGAAAAAAGGAACAATTAAGGGGTCATAAAACGATTTGAGACTGAGATGTCGGATTTCCTACAATTTACGACCAGCATCAAGTACCGCTTTGACAGGGGCCGAAGTCGGATAATCGGCATCTTCGACAAGAAAACGATGGACCACCACCCAAGGAGTTGTGATAAGAAACAAAAGGAGGCACATTTCGAATGGCTCCATTTCCAAGCCCAGCCATGGGTGGGCGCGCTAATGACCACTTGACGCCTCCTGTGGACCGGGATGCTTTGAGAACCGGACACTTCGGTGGCCAGGAAAGTCCACGCATAGAGAACGACTTCCAATACATTCCCTTCTTTCTTTTATGAAAAAATAATTATGTTATACATACCTAGAAAATATCCAAACGCCTCAGTAGGTTTTTCTCAATTCTTGGAAGTAATTGTGAAACTATTGGTTTTTAAATAAAAAAAACATTGGGGGATTAGCCCTTCTGCCAACATTGGGGGGCTCAAGCACCCTCAAACCCTATGGAGTCGTATTAATAACTGGCAGTGAAATAAACCGGATGACAATATAATACTTACCTTCTTTCATAAGTTCTTAAAAATAGTTTTAAAAAACGCAGAAAGTTTGTGTGGGAGGCATCTGCTAGAACAGAGCTATTGAACTAAGAATGCTGATCCCACTTAAAATTTCAAGGAAGTTATCAGAACAGGTATAGGTAAATAGTCGCATAACTCGGCCTCCCTCGAAAATCTCTTTTCTCGCTAGGGACCGCGGCTTATGCTAAAATATGCATATTTATAATTCATCTCTCTATATATAATGAAGGTGTGCCTGCCTGCCTGGGTTTGTCCGGATCAGATGTGGCGCAATTTCTCCAAAACTACCCGTCCGAATCGAACCAAACTTGGTACACATACGTATGGGGACGGGGGAAAGACAATGACATCATTTCCAAATTTCTAAAACCCCCCCTTCACCCCCTTTTAGGCCTTTTTGTAAAAATCGCCTTACTTCTCCACTAAAGAAGATCTGTTTAACTCGCATTGTTGCAAATAATACAACAAAAACAATTTTAAACATAAAACAAAGTATTTAAAGATAAAACTTGGCTAAAATTGTTTTAAATGTTTTAAAAAGGTTATTAATAATTTAAAAAATTAAAAACGGCCCTTATAAAAAACTTTATAACAGTATTTTCTTATTAAAAACTTCATTTTCCATGAAACTTTAAGTTGAAATAGAAAGTTTTAAGAATTAGACTGGTTAAAGTAAAGATTACATCATGCAGTTTTTTTAGAAAGTTGATGATAGAAACACAAATTTTGGGATTTCAAAAGTCTGTAATAATTTTAATGGATTTTTTTCACTTAGAATGGATAATTGGGTAACTGTCGTAATTAAATGTGCAACACCGGAACTGGATGGTTAGGTTAGATTTACACAGTTGGAACCGGGAGGGAAAAGGCACAGGGAGCACGGTGATGAAAATGCACCGGGAACACCGAGATGAAAAGGCACCGGGGACACCAAGATGAAAAAGGCACCGGGATATGAAAAAATACTGGGAACACCGGGATATGAAAATTTACCAGGATGATTGGTAATTATGGTTACAGAAAATTAGGCATGTAACTTGAGAAAATTTTAATAACTTGATACACTCCACCCGTGCAAGGCCGGGCATATCAGCTAGTCTGAGATAAAAGAAGGAAATGCAATAATTTTAATACTGCAATTTTGCAATACTATTTGAGTTTTCTATGGATAGGTTTGGTTTATAATATAGAAATACTTTGAAATAGGCGTGATAAAGGACGTTTTTGATTTCGAACACCATCTTGAGATACTTCTTTTGAAATAAAAAAGAAATAGAGTATAACTTTAAAAGGTTAAGATTTTAGAGTTTTCAGATTAATATTTTTAAATTTAGCATAGCCGAAAACCCCAAAATCGACTTAAATTACGCGCAAAGGGAAGAATTCGATTTTGGCACCATTTTGGACGCCATCTTGAATTCCTTTAGAATAACTTTAAAAGGGTAAGATTTTAGAGCTTTCAGATTAATATTTTTGAATTTAGCATAGCCGAAAACCCCAAAATATATTTAAATTACGCGCAAATGGACGAATTCGATTTTGGCAACATTTTGGACGCCATCTTGAATTCCTTTAGAATAATTTTAAAAGGGTAAGATTTTAGAGCTTTAAGATTAATATTTTTGAATTTAGCATAGTCAAAAACCCCAAAATGGACTTAATTACTCGCAAATGGAAGAATTCGATTTTGGCGCCATTTTGGACGCCATCTTGAATTCCTACTATCCTGAGGTTGTTTCATTACTTGTATCAGATTAATATTTTTGAATTCAGCATAGCCGAAAACCCCAAAATATACTAAAATTACGCGCAAATGGACGAATTTGATTTCGGTGCCATTTTGGGCGCCATCTTGAATTCCTCCCCTCCAAGAAGTCATAAAAGTCAAGTACACGTGGCGTGAGTTAAACGTGTGGCGCAATTATGAGCTCTCCGGATTTTCGCGATTTGTTGACAACTGCTTTGAAGGGTTTAAATACCATTTTTACAAAAGTATGTGAAAAGAAATCAAGTAGCTTGTTGGAAAAATCTGAATTTGAAAGAATTAGTAACAGCATTGTTGTATCTTTTGATCGTCACTTTGAGGATCTGACTGACAAAAATGCTTCTTGTTCTACCTCTCTTGATGTTTTGTCCAGATTGAATGACTTATATGACCAATTTATTCAGATGAAAACAGATATTTTTGAACGATTTTCAAACATCGAAGGCGAAATCGGCAGCTTAAAACCTAATGTGTTGTCTGATCAGCAATCTACATCCAGCATTGAGAACATGAGTTATGCGAGTGTAGCCAAATCTATTAGTTTGCCCGCTCAGCAGTCAAAATTAGGAACGTCGACAAATAGCTACGCAAGTGCAGTTAAACAAACGAGTCCTACTTCCGATGTGCCTGTATTACCTGCTCATCTGAATGCACCCTTGTTACTTGATTCTGGCTCCAACTTGCGGAAGCAGAAGAATATTATCAGTGGTAAAAACACGGGCACCGGGCTAATGACAGTGAAAAGATATCCTAAAAGATCTGCAATCTTCGTATCCCGATTGAACCCATCAACGCGGTCTACTGATGTGATCGATTTTCTGAGTCCTCTTAACTTAAACCATATTGTATGCACACAGATAAAGACCAAATATAATACCTATGCCTCTTTTCACATTGAGATTTTGGACAGTGAGAATCACTTACTTCTAAGTGAAAGTCTGTGGCCAGAGGGATCTATTGTCTCAAAGTTCTACGGAAGACTAAAGCCTGACCAAATCCTGGTTGACAATAACACCGCTTCGAATACATCCCTTCCTCCAACTTCCTCCCGATGGTTCTGAAGGTGCCTGACTATTCCTTGATTCTCAGTGTACTGAGATTTCCGACTCTGTTAAACAGTGTTCTTCTATTGAGAGTGTAATCGATCATACCAATACTACTGCTTTAACTATATACTATCAAAATGTCCGAGGTCTACGAACAAAAACTGAGGATTTGTTTGTTTCTATTCTTACTGAAGATTACGATATTGTTTGTTTTACCGAGACGTGGTTAAATAGTGAGATTTTAAATAGTGTGATTTTCGATGAAAGATATGATGTTTTTAGAAAGGACCGTGAATATGATGAATCTGGTGTTAGCCGTGGGGGTGGAGTTCTGATCGCTGTGAAATGTTCGTTGAATGCAAGAAATGTTTTGATAGCTAATACAGGTGAATCAGTATGGGTCAAATTTCTTTTAAATGGTTTTATTTGTACTTATATTTGTTGTGTATATTTTTGTCCCAATGATAACTATACACATTTTAACAAGTTTTATGATCTTATTGACAAAAATTTTTCAAGTGTTCAAAATTTGATTGTTGTTGGGGATTTTAATCTCCCTTCTATTAATTGGAAAGACATGGACGAAATTGGTAACTCAAGTTTAGTGCATGATTTTCTTTGTTTTATCCACTTGCATAAGCTTAAACAGTACAATAACATTGAAAACCACATGGGTAGAATTCTTGATTTGGCTTTAATTAAATTTCAAAACCTTGATGTAGCTATCACTCACCCTGTGCAATCTTTGATTCCCGAAGATAATTATCACCCTGCTTTACAGATAAATATAAATAAAAATACTTGTTATAAGGGCAAAACAAAACCTAAGTCTGAGCTTAATAATATTCCCACCAATATTACTCATAGGGCCTATAATTATAAAAAAGCAAACTTTAACTTGCTTTATCACCTTTTTATGCTGGTCGATTGGAATTTCTTGAATGAATATACCTGTATAAATTCTGCTGTGAAAATGTTTTATAATGTTATCTATTCTATTATGGATCAATGTATACCAAAAACTAGTTTTGTTAAAAAGAAATACCCATCATGGTTTACAAAGAATATTATTAGTAATATTAAACTTAAAAATATTCTCTTAAAAAAACTGAAAAATTCTGGTAATCAGACTGACCTGGAACTTTATAAATCAGTACGTAAAAAGATTAAAATTGAAATTCGAAACGCTCGTAAATCTTATATTGAATCCGTTGAAGATTCTTTAAAGTCACAACCTGCTTCCTTTTGGTCCTATTATAGAAACATTAATCGTTCCAAAGAAAATAATATAATGTATAGTGGGGGTATTGAATTAACCAGTGAAACTGAAGTTGCTCAAGCTTTTAAAACCTATTTTTCTAGTGTTTACTCAACAAGCTATTATAACCAAGAACAACATGGTCATTCGGATCTTTGTGCAGACTCAATTGATTTAGTTAACATCAAATCTATTTCACATGTTGAAGTTGAAAATGCCATAAATGGTTTGAGGGGTTCATGTTCTGTGGGTCTGGATTATATTCCTTCTTTTGTTATTAAGGCCAATATAAATAGTTTTATTTACCCACTGCTTATTTTATTCAATCTATCTTTAAAATCTATGATATTTCCTGATATGTGGAAAACTTCAAAAATTATACCTGTCTACAAAAAAGGTGAAAGGTCTGATATAAAAAATTATAGACCTATTGCAATTATATCTGGTTTTGCTAAAATATTTGAATCCATAATTTGTCATAAAATAACTGTTCAGACTTCTCAAATTATATCAGCTGCCCAGCATGGTTTTATCAAAAAAAGATCAACCGCTAGTAACCTAATGTGTTTAAATATTGATATATCAAATGCCTTAAAATTAAATAAACAATTAGATGTCATTTATACTGATTTCGCTAAGGCTTTTGATTCTATTAATTTTGAGATTTTATTATTTAAGTTAGTTAAAATTGGTTTTAGTAAAAGTTTAATAAATTCTTTACGTACTTATATCACTCAGAGGTCTCTTTATGATAAATATAATTACGCTTTTTCTGATTGCTTTTCTGGTACTTCAGGGGTACCTCAAGGATCTGTCCTAGGGCCCCTTCTTTTTATTTTATTTGTAAATGACCTTTCTGATATTTTTGGGTCTTGTTTATTATTTGCTGATGATCTAAAAATATACCGTTGTATTTCTACTGAACAAGATTGTGAAATTTTACAGATTGAACTTGAAAATTTGTATGAATGGTGTACCAAAAATAGGCTTTATCTAAATATTGACAAGTGCTTTATTGTTTCCTTTACTAGAAAACTAAATCCTCTCATTAGAAATTATAGTATTGATAATAAGCCTCTCATTCGGAAAAATAGCATCAAAGATCTGGGTATTATTTATGATAGTGATTTCAGTTTTAATTTACATATCCTTCAAATATCCAAAAACGCTCACAAAAAATTGGGTTTGCTCAAAAGAACTACTATGCAATTTTATAATGTGTCTGTACTTATTTGTCTATTTAATACTTTAATTCGTTCTATGCTTGAATACAATTGTGTCATTTGGAATCCTTCTACGAATAATCTCAAGTATGCTATTGAAAAAATTCAAAACAGATTTCTACGCTATATTCATTACAAATCAAATAATACTGAATATCCATCAAACGCTTTTGCCAGGCAGAATTTTAATTTATGCTCTTTAGAATGCAATAGAACAATATCCCTTTTTAAATTTTTTTATAACCTATTTAATAACAAAATTGATTGTCCTGTTTTACTTCAAGAATTTAATTTTCATGTTCCCATATACAACTCACGTACTAAATTTGTATTTAAAGCTCCTCTATTTACGAAAAATTATACTTAAAACATCAACCCATGGTAGAGTTCATAAATTTTTTAAACACTTTACCAGATTGTGATTTATTTTTTCATAAATTCTCTTTTTTTAAATCCATTATTATTTCTAAATATGCTTAGTTCTATTTAAATGTTTGTCTTTTTATGTTGTATGTATTGTTGTATGTATTGTGTATATTGTCCTTTATACTGTATTATATTGTCCTTTGTACTGTCATTTAATTGGATATTTTCTGTTTGACAGTTAAATAAATAAATAAATAAATAAAAATAAATAAATAAAACTTGTGTTATATTAATATTTTTGAGTTTAGCATAGCCGGAAACCCCAAAATTGACTTAAATTACGCGCAATTGGACGAATTTGATGCCGGCGCCATCTTGGACGCCATCTTGAATTCCTCCCCCCCAGGTGGTTGCCCAACTTGGGTCCCGGTGTTTTTCTGACCCTTATACCATAAGGAACAAGTGTGCCAAATTTCAGACTGGTAGCCGGAATTGCAGAATCTTTATAGATTCTTGTGCTATGCTCCCGCACTACAATGGCGTTCTTGCCAAAGATTACCCCCTCGCGATGGGAACCCATGCCACGCTATTTTGACAGCTCTTTCGTGACGCCATCTGGATTTTTTTTTATCGTGAGTCTGAGTTGCTTTTTTTGGGAGGAGGACTCTAACCAGCGGGAGTGGAGGGCTGAAGGGCTGAGCTTGCGGCCTCATGCGCCACATCCGTGTGAATAGTATCAAGTTAAGTTAATGTGCATAGTATTTAAGGAATTCAACTTTTAATTGATTATTTTAACAATTAAGAAAAATCATGCAGTTTCCCCTTTCTAAAAAGACCAAAAGTGAATCAGGGGCCGTTCAAATATTACAATAGCATGCTTTTGGTCATTTTTGACAAATTGTTCTTAAAAGTGTTAGTGTTCAAAATTTGAAAACGACACTGAAAACTGAGCATTTAAAAAGTTTATATAGGGTCACTTGGGGTAAGTGGGTCCCTGGGGTAAGTGGGTCACCCCCCTCAAACTAAACTATGTAAAGGACATTTCACATATATTCACATTGATCATGTTACATTTTGTCACACTGATGGGTTTTGCATATATTAGAGTTTTGTGTCATTTCTTTTTAAGATTATAGAACTATTGTAAAAAAATTTCCATAATTTTTTTTTTGGAGAGTTCAAGATGCATTTTTCAAAGAAGTGTTTCCAGGAAAGTTTTCACTATATTTTAATGTTTTTTCAACTGTTGTGCCAGGTTTGACTTAAAATACATACTGCAATTTGAATTTTCACAAAATCTCTTATTTAAAAATTTTTAAGAGGGGGGTCCCACTTACCCCGTAATTTAAGCAAAGTAGGGGTAAGTGGGTCCCCTCATTATGGGGTAAGTGGGATACCCTAGACTCACCATTTTAATGTTTATTGAAACATTTATAAGTAATTTATTGAAATTTTATATTAATTTTGCGTTTTAATATAAGCTGTGGTAAGTAAAAAAAAACTATTAAGTTGGGGTTTTTTTTATTCACGTTGCCGAGAAATTAATTAAAACACACAGTGGGGTGGGGGAATAGTTTCGAGGGTTTCTTTATAAGTCTCCCGAACCATTCGAACCTGAAGAAAACATTCTGTAATTGTAGTGTTCCAAAAAGGGGTCCCACTTACCCCAACCAACCCTATTAATTTAAATGTGAGTAGATATCTCGTACATGGATTAAGTTAGAATAAAATATTTTGTACCTAAAACTTCTATACTTTATCAAGTAAGACCCACTTACTCCCTCTTAGGTTTTGCTTGCTTTCAATCAAAATAAAAAGGGGGTGACCCACTTACCCCTTCCTATGGGGTAAGTGGGACCCCCGTCTCATTTTTTACAAAAAGACCAGTTAAGAAAAATGTAGAACATTATTTTAGAACCTAATTATAAATTTTTGTTTATTAATAGTGTCTTAAATAGAATATGTCATCAAGTTCAAATTGAACCTCTTCAAAAAATTTTTATGAACCTTCAAAAATGTACTGTTCCAAAAAGGGGTCCCACTTACCCCAAGTGACCCTATATATATTTATTTTTTTTTCTTCAAAATTATTTAATTCCTTAGTAATCTTTTTCATGAAAATAGGGAGAAAACGTAGAAATTAATGATGGGAATAAAATTAAAAATTCAACATTGGTTGAACCTTGAAGAGACTGCATCTCCATAGCTCCCCTGGATTTACTCCTGATAATAATTCGCGAGCTTGCTTTGAGAGGGTTCCAACTCGAAAGACGGCCCGATCCAGTTTACCGCAGGCTTTGGCGAGCTTCCTGCTTTCGCTTGCTCTTCACCGCCAGATGCGGCACCCCAACCTGTTTGGTTACTTGGCGGTGCAATCTTGGCGGATTCATGAGCGATAAGTAGCGAATTTAGGAATCAATTTTACAGTCACACTCCGCTCCTATTTTGTGAGCTAGTTTGAGGCTATATTGAGGAATGTTCAATGCTCTTGTTTGTTAACGAAAGTAGCGCTTTAGAACCTTTTCCCGTCGAATTTTTCATGGTATTTTTTAATTAGGGTTTTTTTTAATGTTGTTTCTTACATTTTACAAGGTCAGTAAAGAAAAAATTGGTTCCGTGAAAAGAATATATTACACAAAATATTTTTGCTTAAAAATTTATGTATCTTCACAATATTTTTTTTTACTTTAAAAACAAATCCTTATTGTGGTTTTCTTTCAATTCTACTGTTAGTCATTATTAATTTTTCAAAATCGTTCTGCAAAATGGTTCTATAGAATTATATTTACTAAACCTAAACACAGATAATATATTAAATATACTCCTTTACGCATCCTAATAAAAAAAATTTCCGACCAATTATCTCTTTTAGGGAATTTGTGATGAGAAATTTTAAACACTTCTTTTACTGTCCCAAGGTGCCCCACTAGTATAGCCCTCCTTGGAGCACTTTCAATAATAGCACAAAAATTATAAATTTTATATGGAAAAACACAAAATTACACTAATTAATTCAAAACTATAATTATTGATCTTAAATTAGACATCAAGCATATTTTACATTATTTTTTTTTACCAATTTCCTCATTTTTGTCATGTTTTTATTAGTATCTTACTTATTAGTATCTTACACAAAAAAAGAACGACCTTCAATAAATATTATACTGAGATATAATTATCATATTTAAGATATATTGTAAAATAATGCAATCTGGAGCATAAATAAGGGTGTTATTTTTAAAAATCCTCAAAACAAATCTTAATGTCTCATAATTTATATATTTTTCATATTATACATGTAAAACAATCCCGTAAAATTTACGGTTTTAAACTGGCAGCTGGGTTGGTTGTGCAAAACCGTAAAAATTACAAAGTGAATCCGTAAAAACGACGGCGTTTTACCATTTTACAAGGTAAAACATCGTTGTTCTTACGGATTTACTTCGTAAAATTTTTACTGTTTTCCATAACCCAGCTGCCAATTTAAAACCGTAAATTTTAAGGGGTTTTTTACAGTGTAAAAGTAATGAAAATTATATGTAGAAAATTTTAATCCTCTCCCATAAGTAACATTAAATTTTCAACTATTTTAACTGAGCAAGTAAGTCTGTAAGTCTATAATTATTATGCGTTGCGTCTCTAAATTTTCAGGTATTTTTAGTTTCATTAGAAAATTTTAAAATATCAAATCCCGACCAAGGCAAATATTGCGACAACATGTTCTTGAAACTAGAGAGCCTACTTGAAACCACAGGCCCCTCTCCCCCTCTACAAATAAGCGGACAAAAGAGGCCACAAATCACTCACGACAGATGCAACCTCCCACTGATAACGTTTTTGGACAGTGGACTCTTCCCACCTCCTGCCTTTCCCGCATGGCGAGGGTCGCTTCTTGTGGAAGGCTAAACAAAATCGGGAATATATTTTTTTAATGGTAACAACTCATGCAAAAAACACAATTCTCAAACATCAATTTTGCGAATGAACACCCCTTGGCGCACCCCCCTTAGCACGGTTATATGCCCCACTCCCCCCTAATACATGCAAAATAAATAGAAAACGAAAACATTATAATTTTTACGTATAAAGAATTTTGTTCAGATCTTTAACATAAAAATGGTGTACATTCTGATGAATATTGACTACTGAACAAAAACTGCAGTTTTATTTCTGCAGACCAAGTGTTTCAATTCCCTTCTAATCTAATATTCGATACCCACTAAAATGTTCGTCATTTTTTTTTCTTTTCATGGATTTTGAATTCACTTGAATATTTATAGTAGTTGAAAGTATTGTTAATTTAGTGCTGACCGTTAAATATCACGTCTTTCATTACAATTTATACTCTCAGCTCAGCCACTGGCGTCGTTTACGGGGGGGGACGCGTCCTCCCAATATTTAAGACCTTTAACAGCGTCCCCCCCATACTTAAAAACTTAAAAACAATTTTTTTAACTTCAGAAGACCACAAAATTTTCTTACAAAAATTTCAAAAACCCCAACTCTTTCAGCCTTTTATTTAATGCATTTCTTAATGTAATTCTTTGAAATGGTATTATGAAAGCAATGTAAATTTTACGTTTATGTTCATTAATTATGTGTTCCTGGCACTGGTGTCGATCCCAGGGGGGGACGCGTCCCCCTAATTAGGAACATTCTTTAAAAACTTATTTTTAACTTATGAGGGAGACTGAAAATTTGCTGAATGTGTTTCTCCCAACTTTAATAATAAAGGATGGTGCCAGTTTACAATGGCACCTAGCATAAGAGGGGGATGGACCCGGACCCCCCATGATTTAACACGATTTCATTTAGAATAGGTTGAGGCCAGAGGCCAGTGCTGAGAATGGGAGGACATCACCCCAACAAAATATTTTGTTTCTAGGAACAAAAAAAAAAAAGGGGTCGAGCCCCTTCATGAGTTCCAGCTACAGCACTGGTTAAAGCATAGAAAAATTGATTTTGAAATTGTCTAATCATATAACACTGAAAATGAGTTTAACCTTGTTTTTAAAGTTCAAATTTCAAAAATTTTCCGGGGAAGAACTATTATTTGTTTGTTTTATAACAAAACAAGTATTTGATATAATTAATTATAGGATATAGGTGTATTACAATTTGATTAATCAAATGATTCCATTTTCACCCTAGTTTTTCAGAAGTTTTAACTACAAATTTCTTGCAATATTTCGTTTTGTAAAACACCTTAACTTTAATTTAAAAAATAATTGTCAATGAAGGGTACATAAATTAAGAGAAGAACTAAGGTCTAAAAGGTTACTTTCGGGGCGTGGATTAAAATGTTTGAAGGGTACCTTTAGTTGTCTTTATACCACAAGAGCCTGATTTCTGGGAGGGCATTCAGGGCACAACCCCTTTCAAAGGGGTCCCCAAAATGCTTAAAAAGCTAAGAAAATGTGAAATAAGTGTAAAATAAGCTTATAAAGCTTTTGAGCAAACAATTTTTACACAGTGTTTACAGATGATTCATTTGGTTATTTAAGTCAAATAAAAAAATTTAAGTTTTATTTTAAAACATGTCGGGGGCCCCCAAATGGGTCTTTTGCCCTGGGTCCCCAAACTTTTAAGTCGGGCCCTGACCATTCGAACAGAGTTTCCCACCACTTTATTTTAATAAGAGGTCCCATTTTTCACTCCTTCAGATTTCTTAATGAAAAGGTAAGAAAAATTAATAATTTGCATTGTATGTGTGTGAATATACAGTTGACTCCGCTTAATGTAATCACATTTGTCCAAGATCAGAACGATAACAATATCCGATTTATAATAATAACCTGTTCTATATAGAAAAGTGGCAAACAGTGTAACTCGTGTGTTTGCATTACCATCACGTTTGTGTAAGTCTTAATTGGAAGCTTTAAAACGATATTCAAGTATGAATTTTGCAACTTAAACAATCTTAAAGAAATCCGAATTCGGATGACGCATTTTCAAGCAATCCACAAGTTTTCAGCAGGGTGCCCATGCCTCCCACGCCCACGTTCAGTCGCTTTCCCGCTATCGCATTCTTCGACCCTTTTCCTAGAAAAGAGACGATTGCCCCTTTAACCGAATGGGGAGGAACACCTGCTCACGTGTTTTCTTTTCCTCCTTTGTCCATTCAAGATTCATTTCCTGTGTGTGGAATCTTCTCGGGGCACAACAGGCTGACCATAAACTAATCAAAGTTGATGCATGGATAACTCCTTGCTTTGGCAAAACTAACCCCAAAATAAATAACTGAAAAAAGCAGTAAATTTCAAGAAACTTTGTAATTAAAATACCAACGTTTATGTATGGGTATGTTCGACGTTCCAGTAAGGTCATTGCTGAATTTCGCTTCGGCCACTGGTCTCTTTTAATTAAGGGCAGGGATTTACTTCCAGGGGATAGTACAATAGACCTCAGGTCGCAGTGCTTGGTCCTCCGTGGACCCCCCTAAATAAGTCATGGGTATGTTCAGAAAAATGGTGTGTGGGATTTGCATACATTATTGATGCAGTTCGTCTAATCCGTCTAAGATTTTTAATTGTTCTTTTGCAATATATGACATAATTTTGAAATTATAAATAAAGGATTAGGTAGTATATATTTTTACACATAAAATATTGGAAAATGGAAGAATCCTTGTGTGATTATCTACATACTCTTTTTAAAAATGTTATGAAAATAAAAAATTATATAACCAATAAAATTTTTTTAATGTTCACATAAGTGCGAATATAATGAAAACTATAAATACTAAATATTACATCTGACCGCCACGAGAAAGACTCCTTTGGAAAGAGGGTACTACAAAGCTAAATGATAAATACACAGTTATAATATTTAGCACGATACGTTTTTTCAGCGTTTGTGTTATGTTGATTGTTACCATCACCCCCAGAATTCACTGGAATAATTAATTTCCATAACGAAACCGCCTCAATATTGTAGGACGTCAAAAGACTCGTCTAGTCAGACTACCAGTTTTTATTTAAAACATAAAGTAAACATTGTTTGCATCGCGGGCAAATGTTTTACCGCGCGGGCAAATCAGCTAGTATATTTATAAGATATTGAAACATCTTATTCAATAATATAATCATATTCATAAGTTTACAGCTTTCCTAAAATTTCGGTACCTTTTTTAGAAGCAATTATCAAAACTTTCCAAATTGAATTCATTCTCAACAGGGCAAATTTGAACACCCTTTGGGCACTTTTAAAGGCCTGCATAAATAATGCAAAATTAATTTTTAGAAGCTACCAAATTTATTTTACATTAAAGTTTACATTTACAACAATCAATTGAACTGAATATTTGGAACATTTATATGTTTCTTTCTTAAATTTCAGAGTTTTTTACCCTTAGAAAAATTTCAAAGAATTTAACTAAGAGATGTGTTGGGTTGTTCTAATCTCCCCCATGTACAAATGTACCCCCTTTACCCTATCTATAATATCAAAATAAAATTGCATTCTGAAAGACATTCTGAAAAAATTATTTTTTTAGCTTAAAAAAGTTGTATGTTATAAAGTAACTGTGATAAGATTGTTTTAGGTTATACAATCCCTACCTACGTTTTTTCTGTAACATTTACTTTAATATATGCTGTCCAAATAGCATATATGTTACGGGCAATGTGATAAAACGGGCATTATTAATAATGCCCGGGCAATGTGATAAATTCAATGGAATTTATCAATGAAATTTATCACTTTGCCCGCCTCCACTTCGGGCATTATTAATAATGCCCGATTAATCACTTTGCCCGTAATATATACAGTAATTAAATTTCAAGAGAGTTACAGTATTATTGCAAAATAGAGATAATTTATTAATGAAGAATAATTCTATATTCGAAGGGACCATTTATAAATTATGATAGACGTGGGACACCGTAGGCTCGAAGGGGTTAAACTTCAAGGGAATTTTTCTAGAATAAATCTTGAAAAAATTATAAAGTACGAACAGAAGTTGTCAGGTGTTTTTATCCTACTTCATTATTCAGGTTCCTCCCCCCCCCCCAAATTATAACATTCAGCTCTTGCAATCTTACAATTTAGACACACTCAACGCGTAATGGATCAACAAGGTGTGAAGGAATGAGAGGGCTCAGCTTTTTCTTATCAGCAGCACGCCTGAAACTGTTGCAACCCCAGTGCAACGCCAAGCCAAAGGCCAAGCTCTGACCAGTTCTCCCAAGCAACCCTGTTTTCGCCAAGTCCTCGATTTCCGCGGACGGATCAAGTAATGTCGCCAAACACACTCCGAACCAAAGCGGTGGGGACTGCTGAGTTGGAACCTTCTCAAAGCAAGCTCGCGAATTATTAAAAAAAACCTTTTCTACATATTTCAGAAGAATAAGCAAACTAGTTCTTACGATCATGAAACCAAGAAATATTAAAAAATTAATCTACTACTACCTCTCTTGTTAGTGCTAGACCGACACTGGAAAAATTAGTTGTAAATTTTTCTTCAAAGGTATATGCTTTTTAAATGGCATTGATGTTGCCCCAAATTTGCAAGACGAAATAATAATAGTACGTTGCAAATTTTACAAGATTAGGTTACAGGATAACCAGTAGGCCGGGTTGAAAAAGACGAAAGTTAAAAATTCGAAAAGCAGTAGTGCGGAAAAGTTGTAACACATTAATACAAGTTTAATGCAACAATTTGAAATCCGTCAAAGTTTGACCCATGCGCAATGTTTCGGTCATTTATGGAGAAACCAGACGAAAATCCATAGATACCGTGCTCAAATATTGCCCTCAGTTTTATCATGGTTGTGTATCTTCTTGTGGACAACACTGGACTAGGTAATTAATGGTTAAATAGGCACGTGAATTTATGCGAAGTATGCCACTGTCCTATAACTTAGCTTTATAAAAAGCAATGGACTTAAAATAATTTTTATTCAATTTTAGTTATTCAATATTATTATTAACTTAACTAGAAAAATACTGAATGCCTGAATAACAAGTGAAAAAGTATCTCCCCTTCATAACAATATGCTTCCCGTTCAACCCCACAGTGTCATTTTGATTAATTTGTATTTTTTACTAATGGTAACTTCACAATGGAACATTAGTGAGACTAAAGAGTAAATAAATAAAATAATACAAGTAATAAAGTAAATAAATCTGAATAACCAAGGTTGAATGATTGTACTAGACTGCAACGTTTCCTGACCCTATGACGTCACTACGCGGAAGGAAAAACTGCGTAAACAGCAAGCCTGTTAGTTTGCTACTAGGAGTTTCAGTACGCAAATCGTGATAAATAGACATTTATACATGGATTTAACAACTGATCATATTTTTAAACTGACGTTCTTAATTTCACTCAAAATACAGACACCGCGCTGGGAACTACTTTGTTTGTTTTGTTTCTCCAGGTTCAAGTAACGTTGCGGTCTAGTAGAGTTTTCTAATAATAGTAATTATAAGGAAAAGCGAAATTATACTTTTTTATTCGGATTTTTGCATTTGGTTTTAGTTCATCCAAATGGATTAGCTAAGAGTTACAAAAATATTATCAGCTAACTGGATTGTAAAGCTCTATATCTATTGGCGCAAAAAAATTGTTTTATTTAATGGCCCATTTAACACCACTCTCTCCTTTTGAAGTTAAGATTCTAGGTGAGGGTGGTTGCCACCTGTAAAACGTGTTTTCCTTTAGTGTAGTGTAGACAGTATGCAACAAAAATTACTTTACACTGATCTGCTTTGTTATAGCGTTACCACCACGCCAAAAACACGAATCTGTTATTCTTATATACTTATATACATAGCAAATTCATGTTTTTGGCGTGGTGGTAACGGTAGGATCGGATAATGGGGTCTTATTGTGGCATTTCTTATTGTAATACACTTAATTAAGATTTGTAGAAACGGAATTCTGAGTGAAGTTAGTTATTTCACAACACGTTTCAGCTGTGTCCAATCTTCCTGACTAGGAGAAGAAACCTTTTGTGCAAGAATACTTACACTTGCTGAAATGTCTGGTCTCGTATTCACAGATACATATAATAACCTACCAATTAGTTGTCTGTATTTAGAGTTATCTTTCAAAAGGTGAGATGGCTCTGATTTTTCATAGCTCTGATCCATTGGTGTGTTTGCAGGCTTTGCATCTGACAATCCAAGATCTAATGCGGTTTTCTTAATGTAATTTGACTGACAGAGTTGAAAATTTCCAGCTGAATCTTGTGTGACTTCAATTCCAAGGTACTGCTGGATGATACCAAGATTTTTAATTTCAAATTTTTCTGAGAGGATGCTTTCAATTTCTTTAATTTCGTCTATAGACTTGCCTATTACCATGATGTCATCCACATAAATTAAAATGTAACACCAACCATTAGAGGATTGCCTTGAATAGAGACATGGATCCACTTCACTTTGCTTGAAGTTTGAATTGATAATTACCCTATGCACAGATTCATTCCAAACTTTAGAGGCTTGCTTTAATCCATAAATGCTCTTCTTTAATAGACATACTTTAGATGCATCCCCTGTTGCAAAACCTGGAGGTTGCTTCATGTAGATTATATCTTCTAACTCCCCATTTAAAAATGCAGATTTCACATCAAAATGATTGACAGATAATTTTTCTTTAGCTGCAACTGATAATAAAGTGCGAGTAGTCGTTTGGCGTACAACTGGAGCAAACGTCTCATCATAGTCCTCTCCGTACTTCTGCGAAAAACCTTGAGCCACAAGACGAGCTTTAAACTGCTGAATGATTCCGTCTGTATTTCTTTTAATTTTGAAAACCCATTTGCTTCCAACTGCTTTTCTGTTTTCAGGAAGACTGCACAATTCCCAGGTTCCATTCTTCTGCAATGAGGTTAACTCTTCTTTCATTGCCTTTATCCATTCATCCTTGAACTTGCTGGAAATTGCTTCATTATACGACTTAGGTTCTTTAACATCTTCCTTAAAAGAACAAATTTCCTCTATATATCTTTTCGGAGGGATTCCTTTCGTTGATCTTTGAGATATACGGATGTTAGGGTTTGAAATTGATTCCTGGTCTTCATCTCTCTCCTCCTCAATTTCAACTTCTTCTATAGGTACTTGAATCTTAGAGTCTTCTACATCTGCTTCTACATCAGACAGGTCTAAATCCTCAGTGTTACTTTGGGATTCTTCTACACTGAATCTAACATCTCTGCTGATGACCACTTTATTTGTAGAAGGATCATAACATCGGTAAGCTTTTGTTTCTCCATCATACCCCAGAAATATCATTTGAACTCCACTATTGTCCAATTTTTGACGTTTTTGAGTTGGAACATGAACGAAACATTTGGAACCAAAAATCTGAAAATTATTTACTTTAGGCTTTTTGTTGTTCCAAAGCTCATAGGGTGTTAACTTCTTTGCTCGTGTTAGAACTCTATTTTGAATGAAATTGGCCATAACAACTGCTTCACCCCAAAATTTATTGGGTAAACATGCATCAATTAGCATGCACTTTGCCATTTCTATAAGAGTTCTGTTCTTTCTCTCTGCTACGCCATTTTGCTGTGGGGAATAGCTCGCAGTGTACTGCGTCTGTATACCTTCATTTTTCGGTGCCACGTATGAATGCAATTATTTTTATGTCCTCTTACTGCATGGACTTGATGAAATTCACACAATCTGTACAAGTTTCCAATAATATTTGCAAATCCTATTTGTTTCCCATCTTTAGTAATTTCACAAGAACCTTTATTGAAGTTTACTGAAAGACTATTTGAGTTGAGTTGGCTGACTGAAATTAAATTTCCTACAATATCAGGTGCATAAAGAACTTCTGACAGATTAACAGGTGTAACTTTACCTTCTCTATTCTTTAAATGTAATGTTCCAGTTCCCATACCAGTAACATCAACCTGTTCCCCGTTGGCGATTTCTATTTTTGATTTATATGATGTATCCAAAGTTTTGAAAATTTTTCTATCATTAGTTACATGTCGCGTAGCTCCTGAATCAATTATCCAACTATCATTTTGACTGTGGATTGCAAAAGAAAAATCTTTATCTTCAATACCCTTTACTTTATCTTTATGTGTTTCTTTCCACTTTAAATATTTTCTGCAATCCTTTTTCATGTGACCACCCTTTTTACAAAAATAACATTTTATAGAAGATTTCTTAAATTCTTTACTAGAGACTGACCTTAATACACTTTCTGAAGAGTCATCAGAAACTTTTTTCTGCATGTTGCCGGCGTTCATATTCCGCAATAACTTTCTGCTGTACAACGGCAAACGTAAGTTCCTCTTCTGGACGTGTCTCCAATGCTGTGATCAAAGCATCATAGCTTCTAGGCAAACTACTTAATAGCATGGCTACACTCCATTTATCAGACAATGATTCTTCCCCAATGTCTCTAAGTTTCAAAAATAACTCCTGCATTTGAGTTATATGCTGCAAAACATTACCGCCTTCTTCCAATTTCAATGTACAAATAGTTCGCATCAAATGGACTTTATTCGTCAAAGTGGCCTTTTCATGGTATTCCTTAAGAGCTATCCACATACCTTTTGCTGTTGTCTTGTTCCTTATGTGAATGAGCTGGCTGTCCTCCACTGAAAGACCGATGTAAGCTTGAGTCTTACTGTCAGCCACATCCCAGGCATCAATTAGCTTACGATTCGCATCTCCATCCGGAACTGGTCTCTCGGACTCTATCACTTTACTAAATAGATTTTCTTTCATCAAAAGCAGCTTAACTTTATATTTCCAGTTTGAAAAATTATTATCATTTAGCTTTGTGATACTAGCATCTGCCATTTTCAAATCGAAAACAAAACTACTCTCTGAAACTTATTACTCAACTTGAAGTTATGGGAAAATGTGAGTATAAAACAGTTAAGTTTAAAGAAACATCTATTTAATTTTCTAACAAGCACAACAACTTACAAACATGAAGAAGGGTAAAAAAATAACATAAACATTGATAGAATAGTGCAACACTGTTACCAACATAATTTAGCTTAATTGTATAAATGTTACAGAATATCCAACATGAAGGGGGTTGATTGCGGTTTCCCTATTGTCCGATAACCAGATACAGCAGATTTTTTGAACAGATACCATGCTGATTTTCTGGCTGACCGTACCCTAAAGGGGAATTTTTAAAAAAAATTTACAGTGGGAGTATCTCTGCCCCCCCCCTTGAAAATTTGACGTTTATTTATAACTTTTTCCCTAGAAAATTCTATGATTTACAAGGAACTGTTCTTTTTGGATGTAACCCAAAGGGCCTCAAAATGAGCTAAAACACTACTTTAAGAGGCAAATTTCAAAAAATTTTCTGGGGGAGACCCCCCTTTACAATTTTTACATATATATGTTACACTGTGTATTTACCTTGAAAATTCTGTCGCTTACAAGAAGCGGTTCCCTCTGGGTGCTCCCCTATGAGGTTGAAAGGGAGATAAAACACTAGTTTAAAGGGACATTTTCAAAACAAATTCTGAGGGAGGACCTCCCGGCTCACCTTGAAACTTTGACGTTTATTTGTAACTTTTTTCTCTAGAAAATTATGTGGTTTACAAGGGACTGTTCTCTTCGGATGTAACTTAAATAGCGTAAAAATGAAGCAAAATTTCAAAATTTGCTACTTCTTGGTTGTTAGTTGTGTTGAATTAAGAGATAAGTTTTTATAATTTTTATATTTCTGGTTGGGGGGGGGGTCCACCTGGATTTCGAAGGGGGGCCTCAATGTTTACTTACAAGCATTCTCCCTTCAAATACCATTTTATCAGAACGGAATAAGCACAAGTCTTCTTTTATTTAAGAACTTTTAGTTTGGTTTTCTACTGTGTTTTCAGTTTAACTTTTATAAATAGCGTAGGAATTGTTGCGAATACCACGGATTAATTAGTGCAAACTATGCGATTTTCTCATTTCTAATATAATTATCTAACAAAGTGCATATTGCAATGGCCAACGTTTTAAATATATTCACTGTTGCCTGATGACGATCGGATCAGTTTAATAATTTTAAAATCATATAAATCATTACTTGTTTTCGTTGATATTTTTGAATTTATTATATTTTAGAATTATTTGCTAATGATGATCACTTAAATGATTCTAAAATAATAATAATAATAATAGTAATAGTAATAGTAATAGTAAAATAGTAATAGTAATAGTAATAGTAATAGTAATAGTAATAGTAATAATAATACTAATCTTTATTATACATATTTTAAAGAAAACATAAGATGAACATAGGAAGAATATGTTAATCATTATTTGTTTTGATTAATATTTTTAATTAAAGTTTTATTTTAATTTTATTGCTATAAGGACGTTGTGCTATCCCAATATATAGTGTAATATATTCTCTGGAATGTTAGCCTCCTGCGAGCCGCCGGGGAGGGATTACCGGTGGCACCATCCATTCCGCCCAGACACTAACTGCTGTCGTGCGGCTTAGCGCCCGTGTCGGCCGCGTGTTCATCATCGCTCTTCCCGTTTGCCCTTTCTATGCGTCCGGCGGTTGAGGTTAGAACAAGATTAATTTACATGGTTAATTTGCGAACACCGCCCTAGGCATTTTATGTCATGGGTTTGATTCTTTTTCTCTAAAATGTTATTACGCTGGTTTCGTGCAACAACTGGAAAATCTTCCACCTTTTGTATAATGATATTTCGAGTAATTTAGTTTCAATTGAGGTATTCAATTGAATTTAATATTCTTAAAAAAGAGAGGGGTAAAATGAGGGGAATGAAAGAGAAATATAGGCGTGAGATAATGAAATAAAACTAAGAGAGAATGATATTTAAGTGGAGAATGGGGGATAGATAAAAGGGTGAGAAAAGAAAAAAAAATGAACACAGGGAAAGAAACGTTGGAAATGGAAAGATCAATGGAATAATGGATAATGGAATGGATTGATACATCGCTCACATTTTCCTTCTTTTATCTTCTCTTTTTAGTGAATACTATATACCAACTGAAACTATAGATCTTGATGACTAAAGGATTTTAGAGTTGCGATGTTATTGAACTTTCGAGAGTAAATATATTTAATTGAGGAATTGCTTTGGAAACTTTTCCGTTTAATATAGTTGTTAGTTTGAAAATATGGTCATATCCGAGTTTTTTTCATGATTACTCTGGGCGGGGTTCATTTATACCTAAGCTAATTAAGCTAACCTTATTTAGCTAATGGGAGTAATCCATATCAATGCTTTCAAAAACTAAAGCGAGTGCAAAAATTACATTGGTATTCCCGGGTCATTCTATGCCAAATCATCCACGGTGGTACACCCACCTACCGCAGATTTTCATGAAATTTTGTACGCTCAATGTATGCATCAAGGTAAGGAAAACATACCAATTTTCATCCAATTCAATCTTTTAGTTTCAGAGATACGGCTGTTTAAAGTTTTACCATCTTGACTTAAAGCGAATGACTCGTCTTGGTGTTCATTTGCGAGTTCTCGCTGATGATTTGGCATGAAATGGCCCTCCCATAGTAGGCAAAGGGAATCCAAAGAAATTGTATCTTAGGAAAAGAAACAGTATTTATAACAAGCTATTATTCCCTGTTTCAAATTCCTTTAGATTTCATTTTAGTTTGACTGTTACCATTCTAACCAAAAAAAAAATTGAATTACAAAACTACAAAAAAAGACATTAAGTATGATTTCTCTTATATACACTTGGAAATATACCCGCTTTAGCTGCAAACTACGCGAGAAGTCGAAACTAATTAAAACTAGAGAATGCCTGATCGTTTTACTCCCTACTCCCAAAGAGTTGCGATTTTTCGTTTAAAAAAAACAATCTATTTCAAGAAAACCATACCCCGACATTTCAAACTAACGTGCAGTGAGTTTAATTTCGAAAATAACATTAGGTTTTGAACAGAAAGTTAATTATTTCCCGAAGTCTCGAATAAAAACCCACCCAGAGTAATAAGGGAGCCTTATTATTTAGCCCTTATCCGAATAAAAGAAACACGGAAGTTAAAAAAAAACACCATAAAGGAAACACCTCTTTTCAATAATTAGCTCTTCATTATTGTTCCTTTTAATGAAGCGATAAGAGGATCTCCTCAACTATTCATTATCCTCCTGTATGAATAATCAAGGCCCTAATCACATTAGGAGGCATCGGATATCCTCAGATGCTGTCGATTAGACAGATCGATTCTTCGTCCAAAGAATGGATATGCGGCCGATTGTTTCCTTCTCTAATTGAATTTATTAAAGGAAGTCTTAGTTATCGCTTTTTAATTAATCGCTATTTTGTTGGATTCGGACCAATTAATGGGTTTTTAATCATTTCAATTAATCTCGAGTTTTTTTACTAAATAACTTTTACTACGTTTTTTCGAACTGTGTAAGCTGGTGCCTAACTTAGTCCCATAGACATAATGATAATTTAAATTACCAATTGTGAGCTGGAATTTTTAAAATTCCTACTTTTGGGAACTCACTTTCTTACTTCACTCGGCTTAATTAACGTCAAACAATGCTACTAATAAATTTTTTCGATTTTGTTTCTAATTTATATTGTCGTTATCTTTTCTGTAAAGCAGTTTCCAGCAATTTCTTCCAGTAATTAGTTTTTAAGTATAAAAAGTATGATTAGTGTGTTTTTGATTGCTTTTCGGTATACTCATAATTTTTCATTTATTGAAAATGGAAGACTAAAAGTTGAATGTGTAGCTTTACATCGTAAGATGTATCGGATCTTCTTAAACACTTTTTTCTTAAAAGGAGGAAGTTTTACAAAAACAGACTAATAATTGAAAACATTTATATCATTTCAAATTATATGAGCAAGCATATCCCGAACATAAATTTTTTTAGTATAATTAAGAGGTCGGTTCGAAAAAAATGAAATTCAAAAATTTAAAAAGCAATAGTGCGAAAAGTTGTAACACATTAATACAAGTATAATGTAAAAAAACTTTTTGAAATCGGGCAACGCTTTAATGGTTGTGTATAGAGAAATATCCTAACAGAGGGTCCGCAAGGCTATTTTCAAATTCTGTACAGGTGTGAGGGCAGCACGAGAAACTCAATGATTGACAGATAGGTAGGCAGTACATTTTGGTTGGTCACAAAGCTGTGATTCGCTGTGACGTGTTCCTGAGGCATTCGTTGTCGGTAGATTAAACTTACAATTGTCCCTTGGTCAGACTTTAATTCTTTGCGCCATATAACTCCAACTAACCAACCATCAAAACTCTAGTTATTAAGATAGTTTTGTCGAGACACTTTCTATTGTAGTCTATCATCTTACAACGCATGCCTGTTTCATTTATTGGTCTGTTTTTGATTAGAATAAACAATTTTCATCTGATTTTTACAGGAACCATTTGAATTGGTTGAATGTAAAAAATACCGGAATCGAAGAACTGTATTGCTTTCTGCCCAGATATGCGAGGTTTTTTGCTAATTTTCACCCCTTAGACCCATTTGTGACACTGTGACATTGTGTGTGACATTGTGAAACACCCTGTATACCAGTATACAGGGTGATTCAGATAAGTGTTTCATAACTTCTAGGGGAGGTAGGGTACATCAAGACGGACAAGAATCGGTATAGGTTAGGGGGTCGCAAGTGGGGTCTAAGCGGTTAAAATCAAGGGTGAAAATTCGCAAAAAAACTCGCTTATCTGGGCAGAAAGAGATACAATTGTTCGATTCCGACGTTTTTTGCATTCAACCAATTTAAATTTTTCATTTAAAAACGAGATGCAAGTGTTTATTCTAATCAAAAACAGACCAATAAATGAAAGAGGCATGCGTTTTAAGTTGATAGACTGTAGTAGAATGTGTCACGACAAAAACATCTTAATACTAGAGTTTTGTTGGTTGTTTGGAGTTATATGGCGCAAAGAACTAAAATCTGACCAAGGGACAGTTGTAACTTTAATCTACCTAAAACGCATGCCTCATTCAATTTTATTGGTCTGTTTTTGATTAGAATAAACACTTGCATCTCGTTTTTACGATGAAAAATTTGAATTGGTTGAATGTAAAAAATATCGGAATCGAATAATTGTATCTCTTTCTGCCCAGATATGCAAGGTTTTTTGCTAATTTTCAACCGTGATTTTAACCCCTTAGACCCCACTTGCGACCCCGTAACCTACCTCAATTCTTGTTCGTCTTGATTTACCCTACCTCCCCTAGAAGTTATGAAACACTTAGCTGAATCACCCTGTATATGGCATAACTCAGGGGGCATATGGCATAACTCATCTGGCTCTCCGATTACTTTCAGCCAGGATGACGTAATCGGCTGGAAGGCGTTAAAGTTTTGACAGGAGTGACCAATCAGGGTTACATAGGGAAATCGCGGAGCTTCTTATAGGGATTTTTTTTACGTAGAAGGGAGTAATATAAGACGCGGAAGGGAAAATATAGACCTGTGAACTTGCCTAAGCAACAAATCATATATTTAAATATCAATACTTGTGATCTATATGGGTGCATTCAATTTTTTAACTTCTGGTGGGTTAAAACTGATTGAAATTTTTCATTGAATTAAATAATGAGTATCTTGTTTTCCTTCTCATAAGCAACTTGAAGAACAAGTTTATAGCTTACCAAATAATGGATTAAATACAACTATGAAATTTAAAACTGATTCCTATGCATAATTACGGAGGTTCATTACTTAAATCAATAGTGATCGATTTGTAACAATATTTTAAAAGTTAAACAAATTCCCACTATCTGTATTTTAGAAAATTCTAAATACAAAGAAAATACCGTTTTTTAAAGCAGTATTTAGTTACAATCCGATACTTTTAGATCACTAAAAAATCCTCAAATTGTGAGCTATTCTTGGGTTGTTCTTCTTTTGTATGTTTTGTATAAAATTGATTACGCTACTAATCACCTTTATTACTAATTTATTAAAATTCAAAGTAAGTTTATTAGGTACTAATTAATTTGATCTCACTGAATTTATTATTCTAATGTATCTTATATTCTGATTATGATTGTAGTAACACTGATCTATCTAAGACATATTGATCAGTGTTAAAACAATCACATAATCAGATCATAATAAATGATCACTTAGATTCTAAGTGATAATTACATGAAGAAAAAAATCAAATAATCTGTTGATTTCAAATTCAATTTTGATTAAACATGACAAACATGAAGGAGATAATTTGTTGGGTATACGGCTGGGCGCGCACGAGTGACTAAAGTCACGGCGACCAGGATTACTAGTATCAAAAATATCACTAGAAAACAATGGATCTCGATTAAGAAATTCTTGGCAATCGGCCAAGTGTCACGTCGCCTAGTGCGCGCACTCTACCAATACTTGAACTTGTTTCAATAGCCAAGGCAACACTTTTGTCTTTGTCACCGTGACAAAAGTCGACCTTCACCAACTTGCCGACTCCCACATACGATCGCCGAAAGAAACTCGAACTGAAACGGTTAGTTTTGAAGTTGGATCAGTGTTCCAAAGTTACGATATGATCATTTTATAAGATCTCCAAGGTGAGGTCACATTGATCCAGTTTTAGTGTAAAATTTGAATAGTCTTCAAATTAAAAAATGATACATAATAATAATTAAAAACCATTGCCAAGCTTTAATAATATAATCATTAAGTCTATAAATTGCTTTTAGTATTTTATTTCAACTCTTTTCAGTTTCCATGAAGGGAGCTAGAAATATATTGTCCCTCCCAAATCAAAATTGCTTTTAATCTAAAAGACATTAATATGTTCCTAAAACCAATCTATGGATTCCTCTTGCCTTTGGGACGACCTACTTCGGTTTCTAACTTCAAATTAACAATAGATATTCATCAACATGAAGCTATAATATCAATTTAATCTAAAACGAAAACCCTTTTAGATTCATATCTTGAATGCTTCAAAACTGAATTGTTTTATCAGTTTAAATTTCCCTCTCTCCTGTCAAAAAAATCCCTATTCTATCTGACCCAATCGAAGGAGAAGCTGGGGTATCACGCGAATTACGTAATCGGCTGGAGAGCAGTACGTCACACGAATTTTCGTTCCTATGTGAAGAGCCAACCTTATCTTATTCTATTAACCTTGGGCATAACTGACCCTATGCCAGAGAGGCGACACACGTGCACTCAAAAAACAGTTCTGCTCCCACAACCAGAAATCCGGTTCCCCTAACCGCACCGTCCTGTTGATATAGGACTGAACGAACTCTCCGTTTGGGGTGACCAAACCGGTTCGAATGAGAGAGGTGCGGTTGGGACAACCGCTCTGTTTGGTTGTGCCAATCGAACCTACGTTCCTCAAGTTTGTTTGAGGGAACCCGACTGCCGGGTTGTCATAAACGGAAAAAGTACAGTTGCCCTAAACTGACTTTGGGTATATACGGATTTTGTTTATACAGGATAGTATTTTTAATATTGAATTACCCATGCTTTAATTTCCTAGCCTAGAAAACATATCAGATACTTTTTTTTTAACCATGCTACAACTAAACTTATTTTAAAATGTTAGTTTCTTTCATGTTTACATGTTTTGTTGACTATATCTTAACACTAAAAAAACACTTATAGTAACTTCGTAGATTCTAATTATCATAAAAGAAATCTACTAACGAAAATATCCGCTTAATCAACGTTCTAAAAAATTTGTCGTTATTTTGTCGTATCATAAATGCAAAACTTTCAACGTATAAAAACAACTTTCAAAAAGAAAAATCGCTTGTATGTACTTACCTTGCTTTACTTACATCTTTAATTCGGATTTTGAAATAACTAAGAGTATGAATTTTAAAGAAGTTGCAATTGTCATACATGAATCAGTCATGTCTATCATTCTCAATCTATCTCAGATTCAAAGCAAAAAAACTTGTAAGATAATATAATTTATTACAAATAGGGCATGTTTTTTATTTACACAAAAATAAAATAATAAAAAATCCTGGATTTACCAGCAATTCTACAAGTTGATACATTTTGCTTGTTTTTTATTTTGATTACTTTTGGTGACTTTTCACATATCCTGTGTAGCTAATAGAATTTAAGAATGTTTTAATAGTAATATTAACAACTTTCAACTTAGGGAAAATCAGTTCAATTCTGTTCAGATAATAGAATTGAATTTGGATGTATTACCTCAGAATTAACCTTCAAGTTTAATTTACTGAACAAATCAACCAAACAGTTTTTCAAATACAAAGTGATTTTATTTTTAAAATTTCCATTTGAAATTTCATAGAATGGAAATGTATCTTTTAAAAATATCAGTCATGGATGGTGATACAGTAGAACTCCAATTAACTGAAGTACCACTTTGTAAACAATGCTGTGGTCATCCAAACCGATTGGTTTTAATAAGAAAGCAAGCTGTTCCCCATTTTTAAATGCACTTGAGGTGTTTGACTTCCCATGACAGTACGATTCGGTCTTCATTTTTTTCTGAGTGATTCGGATAATCAGCAATTTGGATAGTTGGAGTTCTACTGTACTGTAGGTTTACTACAATATTAACATAATATAGGAACTAAGATGCATTTAAGAAAAAGAAAGTACTAATTAGAAAATACAATCAATTATGTTATGAATGCATCAATACAAAATCATTAAAAATATTCAAGCACTATAAACCAAGATTTAAACAATGACACCATAAACAAATTAATCCTTGCCATCAGTAGTAAATTAACACAGACAAATTCAGTGTTATGCAAGAGAGCTAATAAAATATAGGTTTAGAAATAAATGAAGCTAAACTATCAATTTTGATGCTTTTCGGGAAGGTGGACTCGATTCCCTCAATGATGTATTTTAAGTAGACTAATTTATAAAGTCTGGAGGAAATCTCAACCTGAGAAAACGATATCATTGGGGTTTAGATCACAGTTCGAATCATCCAATTGATCTTTCCTCACTTTAAACAATTACTTCTTATTTTATGAAGTCTTGATACTTCCAATTTCATGTTATATTACCTTATTTTTTGCTTTTATTTTAATTTATATAAAGTTTAAGATCAATATTTTACAGAGTATAAATATTTGCTTTTTAAATTTTGATTTTGATATTAATTTATTGCATAGCTTAGCTTCCTTAGAAAGGTATGATGCTTAACAAAATTTATTACATCAATTTCACCTGCATCTGCATGCAATTTGAAAAATTTATGTCTTAAATATAAGTCAAAAAATTGGATATAAAGAAAGATAAATGAATACGCTTATAAATTTAGTCTAAAATCAACTTTATTAGTCTTTATAAGAGCACAAAAGTGCTCTTATAGAGACTAATTTTTGGGTCTTTATAAGAGAGTATTTTTATAAAAGCAGGTCGCTATAAGAGCTTCCACTGTACTTGCAAAAAGTAATTTTAACTAAGTTTTTCAGGAAGTTATCTTTTCGTAGCGAAAGATTTGTTTCGATCTGTCTTCTTTTTTAATGCATGTTCAACCAAATTTGGCTTTTTATTAGCCATTTGGCGCATTTTTTTTTCGATTCTTATTTTATCGTTACCTTAAGGGAACGTACCCGTACTACGTGACCTGTTTAGAGGGGGGGGAGGGGGGTCTTCCAAATACCACGCTTGGTCACAGGGGGGAGGGGGGGCTTAGGGTTTGTGTCACGTAGTCAAAAAACAAAGAAAAAGAGACTTGTTTTTGTAAATTAAGTTACTGTTACAATAACTTTTACATAAGTTTTTCTTCTTGATAATACATTTTCCACTTGTATGCACGCACTCTTGGCGCCACGAGGCAAGCGCTGTATTAATAAAGACAAATATCATGCCAAATTAACTTTTTTTAACTTTCTGTTTGCTAAAAATGACTGAAAACCGTATTTAAGAACTACTACGTGAAAACTAGAGGGGGAGGGGGGGGTCTCTGCATATACTACGGATGGTCACCAAGGGGGGGGAGAGGGGGTCAAAAATAGTAAAAAATAGGTCACGTAGTATGGGTACGTTCCTTAAGAATCTCAAAAGAGTATTTGGCTATCACGGATTGGCGACATTTTTTCCCCTGTCGAATGCAAAAGTATTGTACAAATATGCATGTTTTGTTGCTAATTTTCACCCCTTAAAACTCATTTGCGACCCCCTTTTTATACCAATTCTTATTCTTCTTGATGTACTCTACCTACCCCACCCAGTTTGTACCACGAATTTAGGACCACCCTGTATACTGGGTGTTTCAGATAAATGTTTCATATTTTCTAAGGGAGGTAGGGTACATCAAGACGAACAAGAATCGGTATAGAAAGGGGGGTCTAAGGGGTGAAAATCACGGGTGAAAATTAGCAAAAAACCTATAAAATAATAACCTAAAAAGGTACACTACCCTTGAAACCAGGGTAAAATATCGGTGTTGTACCGGACCTATTCTCAATTTTTTTCTTTTATTAAATACCGTACTAAAATACTTCAATTGAAATTCCGAAAAAGATATATATGTTACGGGGAATGTGATAAATCCGGGAATTATTAATAATGCCCGGGTAATGTGATAAATTCAGTGGAATTTATGAATGAAATTTATCACTTTGCCCGCTTCCTGCCCATAACATATACAGGGTGTCCCGTAAATGATGTGTCACACTTCTAGGGGGGATAGTAGACACCTAGACGAGTCAGAATCACATAGGACTTAGGGGTCCCAGGGAGTTAAAAATGGAGCGACACCCCAAAACAAGTATTGAAAAATTCAATTTGTAGAAGAACTACTATTGGTAAAAATGTAATTATGGTCTCAAATTTTGTGGTTTAATATGATCTTCAAAATTATCTTGACAGTTTTCAATTTAAAACTTTTTTTATTACGAAAAAAGTTAAAAAAACAGCAAAAAAATGTGAAAAATATGCCAAAACTTTATTTTGTTTTCCGAAATCCTTTCTTTTGATTTGATAATCTGAAAGAGCATAATTAATTAACCTTAAGTCCAAAGTTTCACGTAAATAGCATCAGTATTAAACGCTTGAGAGCCTGTTAAAGTTAGTTTTAGGCGTGCTAAATCGGCTTCGGAAAACGAATGTTCAGGGAGAATCTACAAGTTACGGATAGATGTCTGCCAACTTTCATTCCTCGCCCGATTTGGCGAGACAGGAGATGAGTATGAAAATATCTGAAATGCGCCAATTGAACAATTTCGCGGGATGAAAATTTCAAAAGCGTAAAATGTTGATTCTTAATTCTTATTATTTTTAGGAAACAAGAGATTAATTAATTTAATTTAAAAATTTTTTGAACATAAAGAACAAACATGATTTTACTACTGATTTTTAGGAACTATCGATCTTAAAAATCAATAGTATGAATTGTTAGAAATTATCTGATAGTATCGATAGTTTTTTTTTCAATCGATAGTTGTGTTGGTTTAACAAATGTCAATCATGCAAATAGCATTACTACTTATTGCGTTTAATGAGAAAAACTGTACATTTGATAACTTGGGTAAAAAAATCAGAAGAATCTATTATTTACAAACATGGTTCGTAAAATATCTTTTGTACATAGTTTTTGTGGTTTCCATCATTATACCCCCGCTCTGGGATACGTCAGTCGGTGGATCCTCAATCGCTAGGTTCGTGATTTCGGGTTGCGATACAAGGGTGGATCCTATTAATTAAAGAATGATATAATAAGCAAGTGGGTATGCAATGCAGGGTCTCCCCTCAACTTCCGATGTAAGAAATTTGCAAAATAAAAGAATGCAGGTTATTGAAAGTATTATAAACCTAAGATATTGCTTATCGGACGGTGAGTGGATAGCCCCCATACACTTTGCTTATTCCCATTGACATTTCTCGATTAATAGAAACCAACCTTGTATCGCAATTCGAAATCACGAACCCAGCGATCGAGGATCCGCCGACTGACCTATCTAACCTATCCTAGTGCAGGGGTATAATGAAAAATAACGACAAAAACTGTTTACAAAAAGTGTTCAAAGTTGGCATGGTGGTTCACTTTTTTATGGGATGGGAATTATTTTGAAAAAAAATTAGTAAATTAATTAATTTACTTAAATTTTTGCCTTCGATTTCAGACCATCACAGAAGTCTAGAAGATAAATGTTTATTGAACTTAACAAAACAGAGACTTAAGAAAAAATAAGTTGTAACTATCCCTTTTGCTAAAAAAACATTGCTTATTTTCTGGTTTTGGTTTGGTTTGGTTTTTGGTTACATATATTTTCCGGTATGTGTGCTTGATCTCAAGGATCCGCTTATACACCTTCGTCAAGTAAGACAGACACAACAGAATTTTTTACTGGCACAAAGAAGGAAAATACACCCAGGGGCGAGGTGAGAATCGAACTCACGACGGAACAGTGCGCAGACTGCTGGCGTGAAAGGCAGAGGAGCAAACCGAACAGGCCATCCGTCCCCCTGCTTATTTTTTTAGGAATAGTAACAATTTTTTCTTGAGTGTCTGATTTGATAGCTTGAATACATTTACCTTTTAGACTTCTAGTGACGATCCGAAAACTAAGGCCACACATCGCCAAGGAAGTTTGAACTATCTGTAGAAGCGTAGGTTGGCGAGGAATCTCGTATCGCAAATAATGTTGGGAAATTTGGCGAGCATCTATCCGTAACTTGTAGATTGTCTCTGAACGTTCGTTTTCCGAAGCCGTTTTTGCTCCCATAAAACTAACTTTAACAGGCCCTCAAGCGTTTAATACTGATGCTATTTACGTGAAACTTTGGACTTAAGGTTAATTAATTATGCTCTTTCAGATTATCAAATCAAAAGAAAGGATTTCGGAAAACAAAATAAAGTTTTGGCATACTTTTCACATTTTTTTGCTGTTTTTTAATTTTTTTCGTAATAAAAAAAATTTTAAAATGAAAACTGTCAAGATAATTTTGAAGATCATATTAAACCACAAAATTTGAGACCATAATTACATTTTTACCAATAGTAGTTCTTCTACAAATTGAATTTTTCAATACTTGTTTTGGGGTGTCGCTCCATTTTTAACTCCCAGGGATTGGGTCTGGGACCCCAAATCCTATGTGATTCTGACTCGTCTAGGTGTCTACTATCCTCCCTAGAAGTGTGACACATCATTTACGGGACACCCTGTATATTGTGTATGAAAGGCTAAAATATCGAGGGAAAGTTGTTTCATCAGTTTATTTTCAATAAATAAAAAATTGCAGGTTAAAAAGTAAAAATAGGTACGAGGTACAATACCTTCCCCTACTATTAACGAAAATGGGAATGCAAAGTACCCTCCGTTTCTCTAAATAAGAATTCGCAATAAGCCCATTTTGATACCAAACACACCCACCCTTTTTAGGCCAGTTTACTCCGAAAGCTTCCACAAACTAGCCACACCCCAGTAATTTAGCTGTTTTATTACCTAAAGCGTTCATTCTTTATGGGATTGGACCCCATGCATTATAAAAATGATAGATGGACGATTGTAGAACTTAAGATGCTATTTTATCGTCAGGGAAATGCTTTTGCTGCATCAATCTATTTTTCTTATATCAAATAGACGACATTAGTCAAAACGTCACTTGCTTGTTTGGAAACGTAGATTCCATCCGTGATTGGTTCCGTACGGGTTAGTACGGATTTACCTCCAATCACGGAACCAATCACGGATAGAATCAACGTTTCCAAACAAGCAAGTGACGTCACACTAATGTCGTCTATTGGCAGTTATGTCTGCACCTTGACAACTGGTTCTGCTGAAGACTGCTGTATTTCCTGTTCCTTAAATATGGATGGCTTTAATGTCAAGTTCTAAAGATTAATGTTCCACTTTTAATCAAGGTTGTTAAAGTTACTTTTAAAAAGTATTTGAGTACAAATACAAGTATTTCAGAAAAAGTAACTAAATATTAAATACAAATACCCCAAAAAAGTAACTAAATAGAGTACAAATAGAGTATATGAAAAGTATTTAAGACGACCTTCAGTTACTTTACCAGTAAAATTTTAATTTATAAAATTTAAATTAATAAAATTAATTTTTAAAATTTAAATTAATAAAATTAATTTTTAAAATTTAAATTAATAAAATTAATTTTTAAAATTTAAATTAATAAAATTAATTTTTAAAATTTAAATTAAAAAATTATTTTAATTAATAAAATTTATTTTTAAATCAATTTCTAATTTTAATAAGAAAATAAAATTTGAATTAAAATTTATTTAAAGTTATGATGCCTCGCCCCATGGGGGGCACCATTAGTTTAAAAGAGCTGAAAAGCCTCTCCCCAGAAGCACAAAAGTATTATATAAAATCAAATATGTAATTACAATCAAACAATAATTAAGGTTTTTGAGCTTTCAAAGTTAGCATACCCGCTTTGGGGTACTCTCCCCTATGGATTTAAATTCCTAAAGACACGACCAACAATCCCAAAAATGAATAAATAAATAATATAGTATTTTTTCAGGTCATTAGTATATTTAGTCATAGTATAATCTTCCCGGGAAATCCCCGGAATTTCTGTCATTCCCGGGAATGGATTAATTTTTGAAACTACTTCATAGAAATTATATTTAAACTTCAAAATAAGTCCAGGAGTTTAAATATATAAATTACAACACAATTTATTTACTACTATAAATATTTAAGTTTTAACTGGTTTTTTTATTATTATGGAAGGATTTTATTTTAATTACCAAAATACAATCAATATGAAAAAAAGTTAAAGGATGGTAATATTTTTTGGGGGGGCTTAGTTTTTCTTCATAAATACAGTTTTGGAGGTTCCTTAAAACTGTTTGCTTTCATGAAATTAAACTTATGGAATGAAAAAATAAAATACCCTTAGATTTGTATAGTGTAATTCGGAATTTTTTTTATTTAGTTAATTTTTTTTTTTAATCAGAGTATCTTGTTAAAAAACTCGATACAAATGGTTATACGAAAATTCCGGTTAGTAAAAACAAAATTATTACATGGGTAAAGCTATATAATTTTTTTTGATTCTTCACTGGAATTAACCGAACAGTTTTTATTTTACATTGACCGGAATTTTCGCACTTATGAAACGTCCACTAAAAAAAGTTCAAAAATGGAACATATTCTATTAGAACAATTACAAATGAATTTATAAAAGTAAGGGGAGAAAGAAAGTTGTAAACTTTCAAAATAATATTTTCATAGAATCTTGTAAGCATACTACATTAACATTAGTTTGAGAGTAGGACGTTTTATAAAAGGCCTTTTGAGCAAAAACTGGAGAATTTTCAAGTCCCATGTCGTATACAAATATCAAAAAATAAAAATCAATTGTAATTATCTAGATAAAAATATAAAGAAAACATAAATCCTTAATCCCTTCACTCTACTTTTAAAAAAAATATAAACACAACCTAGCTCTTTTTGGGACATTATACTTCTAAGCAGTTGATCTTCTTAAATAAATATACTTCTTCTATCCAGGAGGCAGGAAACTTGCAGCTTTTCGAGAGCACAAACAAAAAGGGACTGAAGGAGGCTCTGGGAAAATTTGATTGCCTTTGCCCTTGAAAATGTGCCCTCCCTCCCTTTGGTTCGTGGAAGGTGGGGTGGGAAAACAAGAAACTACGAACAATTAGTGGCCATAAAAGTATAAAACGGTGCCATATCGGCTATTCCATCTCCTGCACTGCAATTCGACCTGCAAGGCGGCCGGCCACTCAGAGAACACACAAGCGCCCGCTCCTCGTCAACACAGGGGGGCTATAAATTGTCGGGGGAGGATTGTCAGCGCTGTCGCCCGGGTGTCCGGTCGGGCAGTCGGCCACTGCCGAGAACGCTTTTTCCCCTCGGGCTATGCGGAAGCAGGAAGAAGTGTTTTGTTCCCCTCTCCAATGTTGGATTCCGTTTTTTAAATTCTGGGTTTAGGGCCCGGTCAGCCAAAAAACCAGCATGGTATCTCTTCAAAAAATCGGCAGTTTCTGGTTATCGGACAATGGGAAAACCGCAAACGACACCACTCTATCACCCCCTCCGCGGGGCATGGCGTGAAGCTCACTTTAGGGTTGTAAACTGTTTTGACGGGGTGGCTGATGGTAAAGTTTTAGCTCATATTTGGCGAGGAGAATCCAATTTATTCAACTGTTTTCACACTTTTTGTTGCCTTGTAAATTTAAATTATAAAGATTAGGCTTTAGGTACAGGACCACATTTTTTCTGTAATTAGGCAAAATGAATGCCTTTAACAGTGGTATAGAATAAACATTATATATAGAGAAATAATATGATGAAAAATTTCCAAGGTGCATTCCCTTTTTAAAACAACAACCCTACTCATTAATACATAGAAATGATACTAGATTATGTGAACCTCATCATATTTTAAAAAACCTTTCTATAGTTTTTGTTTGAAACAACGTTTCTTAAGTTAAAAATTAAAAAAAAATATTTTGGTTAAATTTAGCTGTACTAATTGTACCCCTGAAAATATAGATCATGCTTTGAAACTTAGTACAATGATTCTAAGGACCTATTTAAAGAATTTTCAATCGTGATTCCATCACAATTTTCCTTAGGATTTAAAATTGTAATTTTTTTTTTAAATTTCAAGTTATTATTGGTGAAATATGACATTTTTAGTTTTTTTTGTGACAATTCTAAATATTTAAAGGTCGTAGAATACAATTTCAAGGTCCAAACTGAAAATAAAGGTAGAAAAATGTATTTGTTTTCATAAAAAAAAACAATCTGAAGCGCTAACTCTAACTTAAGCGCGCTCGCATAAAATACCCTAATATGGGAAGGTGAATTTACTTTACCAAATTTTCCCTGTGTGTTTGATGTGAAGGGCACGCGAACTTTGAAATTTCACAGTCCGGTTGTTCTTCAAGAGGAACAGATGATTTATTGCCCACTTCTGTCAAATTCAAATTTAAGTCATTCCCATCAACTTGTTTCGAATTATCAGCAACCTGTAATTCGCTCTTGGTTCGAAACGCAAGAAAGTGTAGATAATTTACCAAGAGACTATACTTCATTATAGTCTCTTGGAAAATTATCTACACTTCCTTGGATAAATTTCATCCGTTTTCTTGATTCCTCCCTCATGTCTCCTCTCTTTAAGTATGATCCAAACAAGATAAAATGAAAAATTAAAGGTATCGAATCATTGAAAGTTGTTCAGGCCAAAATCTAAACTTCTCGCAAACAAAACTAAAAAATTAAAAAATCTACGAAATAAAATAACTTTTTAAAAACAGAGTTTTTAAAATGGACTAAGAAGTGTAAAATAATTTTTCAACCTTTTGTAAAACGAAAAACGTGGGGCTTCTGCAATAGATAATTCATAACTTATAACTTTCAGCACTCTATTTACCTATCTAGCCTTGAATAACTAGTTCATCAAATCAGCTATAAGCTAAGTGACTCTAATTTATTAATTAAAATTAATTTTATTTAATTGAAAAAAAGTTAAAATTATATAAACTATCAGATTTGTTCGTTGCATTAAAAAATCAACTGGTTCTTATAATGCATATTTATATATCCGGTGCTTAATGGATTAAAAAAAACAATTGGTTTTTATGGTACATTCAAATATCTAATCCTTAATGAATTTAAAATAAAAATAGGTTTTTTTTTTTAACCAAGGGAGTCTATTTAGAGAATTAAAAAACCAACTGGTTTTTATAATGCATATTTAAACATCCGGTGCTTAATGGATTAAGAAAAAAAAAGGTTTTTATGATGCATTCAAATATCTATTTCTTAATGAATTTAAAAAACCAAGGGAGTCTATTTAGAGAATTAAAAGACCAATTGGTTTTTGTTATGCATTCAGATATCTAGTTCTTAATGAATTAGAAAAAACAAATATATTTTTTATAAATAAAAAACCAAGGAGTCTTTTTGAGCATTAAAAAACCAACTGGTTTTTATAATATAATGCATATTTAAATATCCGGTGCTTAATGAATAAAAAAAAAACAATTGGTTTGCATTCAAATATCTAGTTCTTAATGAATTAAAAAACCAAATAGATTTTTCATAAAAAAAAACAAGGAGTATTTTTAGAACATTAAAAAATCCTTTGGTTTTTATCATTAATTTAAATATGCTAAAACAAAACGTCTGGAAACTATTATAAAATTGGCGGAATTCTTTCCGCCAAGTTTTAGCCCATACTCGCCAACCCCCACCCCACGAGATAATTAACCTACTCCCAAGTGACTTCGGTCCCCTTCGAGGGGTCATGAATGGGGAGATAGTGCAGATTTTTTGAAGAGATACCATACTGATTTTCTTGCTGACCGCAGCCTTAGAAAGTAACTAAAGTACAGCATAGGTATTTAAGTAACAAAGAGTTAGTTACTTTAAAATTTTTGTAGTTAAATACCAGTTCGATACTGAAAAAGTAACTAATGTAACTAAATACTTTTAAAGTATTTAAAAAGTATTTCCGTTACTAAGTATTTAAATACTTAACAACCTTGCTTTTAATATAAAATGAACTATTTTTATCGGTTAATGTGAATGGTTTTCATGATAGATACTGGTACAGTGGAAGCTCTTATAACGACCTGCTCTTATAAAAATCCTCTCTTATAAAGACCCAAAAATTAGTCTCTATAAGAGCACAAAAGTGCTCTTATAAAGACTAATCTTCGAATCGATTCAGCTTATCGAATACTTTTCTGGATCGGTATGTTTGCGTCACACATGAATTAGCCAATAAACGAATATCAAAGTATGACAAACAGCACCAAGTAACCATCGCATCTTCTTCTCGCTTGCTTTCGCCCGGGGTAACCGGCTACAATCCCAAAACGAAATCTTGCGCTACCCAATGCCTTTGTTGATTTGAGACTTATTTATTATTATTATTATTATTAGCGTTTTAGTTTTATGTAAGCATCCGAACAATCTAAGGAAGCTAAGCTACGCAATAAATTAATATCAAAATAAAAATTTAATAGCAAACAAAATATTGATCTTAAATTGCATAGCAATAAATAAGGTAATATAACATTAAATTGAAAGTATCAAGAATTCATAAAATAATAAATAATTGCTTAAAATGAGGAAAAATCAATTGGGCGATTCGAACTGTGTTCTAAATCCCAACGATCTAGTATCCTACTGTTTGGATATAATGGTAAAATATACAACCAAGGGTTTCAGTTAGTTGATTAAAAAAACGTATTACGGGTAACTGCAATTTCCATAATCCATCCCTTTGCCTTTGACGATTAAGGGTTGGTGATCGTTTTCAGGTTTAGATTTCCTCCAAACTTTATAAACTAATCTACTAAAAATATATCTTTGAGGGAATCGAGTCCACCTTCCCGAAAAGCATCAAAATTGATAGTTTAGTTTAACGAGTTTATTACTTTTAAACGAGTGATATTCTACACTCGAGTGTATCACTCGAAGTTTGCTCTTATAACGACAAAAAACTCGGTACGGATTAATTACGTTATAAGAGCTTCCACTGTATTTCTAATTTTTTTACCGCCTCATCAGGAACTACAACTACCTACTCTACTTTTAGAGTTTCTGTTTTAAACATTCTTTTAAGGGGGACGGATGGCCTGTTCGGTTTGCTCTTCTGCCTTTCACGCCAGCAGTCTGCGCACTGCTCCGTCGTGAGTTCGATTCTCACCTCGTCCCTGGGTGTATTTTCCTTCTTTGTGCCAGTAAAAATTCTGTTGTGTCTGTCTTACTTGACGAAGGTGTATAAGCGGATCCTTGAGATCAAGCACACATACCGGAAAATATATGTCACCAAAAACCAAACCAAACCAACCAACATTCTTTTAACAAAAGCGAATATCAACATACGAGAAAAGAAAGTTTCTCAGTATCAATTAAAATAAAAAAAATCCACCCGAGTCCAAAAATGAAAGATAATTTGATTTTTTTGTGAATAATGATACTAATCTTAGTTCCTATAATGTAATTTTCAGGGTCCCCAGACATAAGTCAAAACAAACACATATATGAGAGCTTCAAAGAAAAATGGTTACCACCCGCCACTAAAGGATCAAATAGTTTTTTTTTTAAAGTGGAAAATATAGTTTATTGATCTTCAGAGCATTGAAAAAGAGATTGTATTATTTAAAATTATTTTATACTTTTTAACAAGTCAACATGGTTTAACTGGATTTTTTTTATTAAACTGTAAGTAAAAAAAGAACACACAATCAAAAATTCACATAGTCACCTGGGATATCTTGGTCCATGTAGGTGACCGTAAATATGTATAACAAAATTTTAAAGTAAACTAGAAAAAAATTGAAGAAGAATTAAAAGAAACTAAAGAAGAATTGGTTGAATATAAAAAATGCCGGAATCGAACAATTTTACCTCTTTCTGCCCAGATATGCGAGGTTTTTTTGCTAATTTTCACCCCTTCGTATTGATGTACCCTACCTCCTCTAGAAGTTAAGAAACACTTATCTGAATCACCCTGTATATACAGGGTGATTCAGATAAATTCATTCTTATTTATTCTAATCAAAAACAGAGAAATAATTGAATGAGGCATGCGTTGTAGGTAGATTAAAGTTACAATTGAGGTGTTTGCTGCAAGAAGGGATTAACTCTAAAACCCGAATTCATGGCAAGATAGGCGCCAAAGTGGAGCGTAGTTGCCAATGTGGTGCTGTTTCACGCTCTATAGAATTATATATCTGAGTCAAAGAATTTCAGCCATGTTTAACCACGGCCAGATGCTGATCGTGGTACAATTTTCTACCACAATTAATCGGGAGAACAAAGAAAATTTGATTTCTTAAAGCTAGATTCTATATCTAACAAATTTATTTAAGATGATCTTAAGGTAATAATCTTCAGTATTTTAGGATCGGATAAAGATCGGACAAAAACTCAAAATGGAAATTTTTTTTTATACAAATAAATTTCATTTCTTAAAGCTAGATTCTAAATCTAACAAACTTGGTTATAATCTTCACTATATTTTCGGATCGGACAAGATTAGATGAAGATCGGACGAAAACTCAAATTAGAAAATTTTTTATACAAATAAATTTCATTTCTTAAAGCTAGATTCTATATTTTAACAAACTTACTTAAGACTTAAGATGATCTTAAAGTTATAATCTTAAATATTTTCAGATCGGGCATAAGATCAGATGAAAACTCAAAATGGAATTTTGTTTTATGCAGGAGTATAACAAATAAAAAAAAAACAATAAAGGTAAAATGATTCTAATCCTAGAACTTTGTTTTATGGTAAAAAATGGCGATCACATTCACCAACCCAGTAGTGGTTATGCATAGCCCTAAAACGACACCACCTTGGCTACTACCACTGGCTGCCGCCAAGGTGGCGACTTTTGACATGAATTCGAATTTTTGAGTTAATCCCTTCTTGCTGCAAACACCTCAATTGTCCCTTGGTCGGACTTAAGTTCTTTGTGCCATATAACTCCAACCAACCAAACAACCAACAAAACTCTAGTATTAACATTTTTTTACTCTGACACTTTCTATTGCAGTATATCAACTTACTACGCATTCCTGTTTCATTTAATAGTCTGTTTTTAATTAGAATAAACACTTGCATCTCGTTTTTACATGAAAAAGTTTAACTGGTTGATGGTAGAATGTAAAAAATGCCGGAATCAAACATTTGTATCTCTTTCTGCCCAGATATGCGAGGTTTTTTGCTAATTTTCACCCGTGATTTTCACCCCTTAGACCCCACTTGCGACACCCTAACCTTTACTGATTCCTGTTCGTCTTGTGTACAGGATGTTTCAGATAAGTGTTTCATAACTTCTAGGGGAGGTAGGGTACATCAAGACGACCAAGAATCGGTATAGAAAGGGGGGTCGCAAGTGGGGTCTAAGGGGTGAAAATCACGGTTGAAAATTAGCAAAAAACCTCGCATATCTGGGCAGAAAGCGATAGAATTGTTCGATTCCGGTATTTTTACATTCAACCAATTCAAATGGCTCCTGTAAAAATCAGATACAAGTGTTTATTCTAATCACAAACAGACCAATAAATGAAACAGGCATGCTTTGTAAGTTGATAGACTGCAATAGACGACATTAGTGTGACGTCACTTGCTTGTTTGGAAACGTTGATTCTATCCGTGATTGGTTCCGTGATTGGAAGTAAATCCGTACGGAACCAATCACGGATGGAATCAACGTTTCCAAACAAGCAAGTGACGTAATGACTAATGTCGTCTATAGAAAGTGTCACGGTAAAAGCATGTTAATACTAGAGTTTTGTTGGTTGTTTGGTTGGTTGGAGTTATATTTTTAGGGGTTTAGGGTATTTTCGTCACCAGACATTTCGTCCCCGAAGAATTTATCGATTAGTTCCTCCAGTGTTACCAGTAACATCGACATCCTATGAATATGTTTATGCGCATGCTCCGGATCTTAGCGATCTCGGACACGATTCTAGGTATCACTACTGTCTCTAATCAGCACAAATGTTAAGAGTGAACGCAATTGTAAAAACTGCGTAGTAGTCACAATGCCTCATCAACAGGAATCTAGAATCGTAATTTTATTTTTTTAATTGATTTAAAAAGGGTTTTATACTACACTCCTGCACTTGCAAGACTTTTTCTGGGCTGTTTTTCAGTGCTGATTACAGATATTTCATCAATATGTTTTGAAATATTTTAAAATTTTAAATTTTTTTTAAAATTGATTTAAAAGTGGTTTAAAACTACACTCCTGCACTTACAACAGTTTTTTCTGGGCTGCTTTTTAGTGCTGATTACAGATATTTCATCAAAACAGTGGTTTAAAGATTTTAAAATTTTAATATTTTTTAAAATTGATTTAAAAAGGGTTTAGTTCTACACTCCTATAGCCACCCTATTTTAGATGAAATAACATGAATCAGCACTAAAAAACATCCCAGAAAACGTCTTGCAAGTGCAGGAGGGTATAATTAAAGCATTTTTAAATCAATTTTTAAAAATTTTAAAATCTTTCAAACCACAGTTTTGATGAAATATCTGTATTCAGCACTGAAAATCAACCCAGAAAAAAGTCTTGCAAGTGCAGGAGGGTAGTATTAAACCCTTTTTAAATCAATTTTAAAAAAATTAAAAATCTTTCAAACCACAGTTTTGATGAAATATCTGTAATCAGCATTCAAAAGCAGCCCAGAAAATAGTCTTGTAAGTGCAGGAGGGAAGTATTAAACCCTTTTTTAAATCAATTTTAAAAAAAATTTAAATTTCAAAATCTTTCAAACCACAGTTTTGATGAAATATCTGTAATCAGCACTGAAAATCAGCCCAGAAAAAAGTCTTGCAAGTGCAGGAGGGCAGTATTAAACCCTTTTTAAATCAATTTAAAAAATTTAAAATTTTAAAATCTTTCAAACCACAGATTTGATGAAATATCTGTGATCAGTACTGAATATGAGCCCAGAAAAAAGTCTTGCAAGTGCAGGAGGATAATATTAAACCCTTTTTAAATCAATTTAAAAAAATTTTAAATTTTAAAATCTTTCAAACCACAGTTTTGATGAAATATCTGTAATCAGCACTGAAAATCAGCCCAGAAAAAAGTCTTGCAAATGCAGAAGGATAGTATTAAACCATTTTTAAATCAATTTTAAAAAATTTAAAATTTTAAAATCTCTTAAACCACAGTTTTGATAAAATATCTGTAATCAGCACTTAAAAGCAGTCCAGATAAAACTCTTGCAAGTGCAGGAGGGCAGTATTAAACCCTTTTTAAATCAATTTAAAAAATTTAAAATTTTAAAATCTTTCAAACCACAGATTTGATGAAATATCTGTAGTCAGCACTGAAAATGAGCCCAGAAAAAAGTCTTGCAAGTGCAGGATGGTAGTATTAAACCCTTTTTAAATCAATTTAAAAAATTTAAAATTTTAAAATCTTTCAAACCACAGTTTTGATGAAATATCTGTGATCAGTACTGAATATGAGCCCAGAAAAAAGTCTTGCAAGTGCAGGAGGGTAGTATTAAACCCTTTTTAAATCAATTTAAAAAAAATTAAATTTTAAATGTTTCAAACCACAGTTTTGATGAAATATCTGTAATCAGTACTGAAAATGAGCCCAGAAAAAAGTCTTGCAAGTGCAGGAGGATAGTATTAAACCCTTTTTAAATCAAATTTAAAAAATTTAAAATTTTAAAATCTTTCAAACCACAGTTTTGATAAAATATCTGTAATCAGCACTTAAAAGCAGTCCAGAAAAATTGATTGAATTGGTTGAAATTGAATTGGTTGAATGTAAAAAATGCCGGAATCGAACAATTGTATCTCTCTCTGCCCAGATATGCGAGTTTTTTTGCTATTTGTGCTAACTGTGGTTTGAAAGATTTTAAAATTTTAAATTTTTTAAAATTGATTTAAAAAGGGTTTAATACTACCCTCCTGCACTTGCAAGACTTTTTTCTGGGCTGCTTTTCAGTGCTGTTTACAGATATTTCATCTAAACTTTGGTTTGAAAGTGCAGGAGGGTAGTATTAAACCCTTTTTAAATCAATTTAAAAAAAAATTAAAATTTCAAAATCTTTCAAACCACAGTTCTGATGAAATATCTGTAATCAGCACTGAAAATCAGCCCAGAAAAAAGTCTTGCAAGTGCAGGCCCTTTTTAAATCAATTTTAAAAAATTTAAAATTTTAAAATCTTTCAAACCACAATTTTGATGAAATATCTGTAATCAGCACTGAAAATCAGCCCAGAAAAAAGTCTTGCAAGTGCAGGAGGGTGGTATTAAACCCTTTTTTAATAAATTTTAAAAAAATTAAAATTTTAAAATCTTTCAAACCACAGTTTTAATGAAATATCTGTAATCAGCACTGAAAATCAGCCCAGAAAAAAGTCTTGCACGTGCAGGAGGGGTGTATAAAACCTTTTTTAAATCAATTAGAAAAAATAAAATTACAAATCTAGATTCCTCTTGACGAGGCATTGTCACTACTACGCAGTTTTTACAATTGCGGTCACTCTTAACATTTGTGCTGATTAGAGACAGTAGTGATACCTAGAATCGTGTCCGAGATCGCTAAGATCCGGAGCATGCGCATAAAAATATTCATAGGATGTCGATGTTACTGGTAACACTGAAGGAAGTAATCGATAATTTTTTCGGGGACGAAATGTCCGGGGACGAAAACGACGTATCCCCCTAGAAGTTATGAAACTTTTTTCTGTATCACCCTGTATAATATCCACCAGCAATTCTAATTTCCGTTTTTTTCCTAGTTTTAATAATAACTGTCCTTAGATACAACAGTCTTCATTAGAAATTTCTTAAAAACCGAATTTCAGAGTGCAATTTTAAAATTCTTAAACCAATTCACCTAGGTTTGGCATAATTGAAAAAAGTATAAATAAGTCGGGAAGTTTTTGGACTCTCTGATATCAATTTAAAACAATGTTACGGAGAAGGTAAGGTATTTTTGAAGTTTTCATACATAAGAACAACTCTAAAACGAAAAAAACAACAATAAAACTAATTAAAATCATTAAAGCTGACGATAAACGTTGGTGTTATGAAAATATTCTTTTGAAGCCCTGAATTAAACTAATACACCATTCCTAAAGAGAGCTTACAAATGCACATAATTAAGAATTACTGATATTGATAGCAATCAATATTTATCTTACTTTTTGAGTAAAAGTGATGGGATTCTACAGGATGGATTACACTGTTCAACAAATTATACCATCAAATTTTTTTCCTTGATGGAAACAGTCATGTCTTATAGATTTTGGGTCGCTATAACGAAAATCAACATCAAAATTCTCAATGAGCTCGGGTTTTTCGGGGAACGGCCCCTCCCCCTTTTTAAGTTTTTTTTGATGACTTAATGACTTTGAATTCGATTTTCAGGGTCAAAAAGCATTACTAAAGTCTTTAAATTACTCTCAAAGGGAAAAGGAAGGTTGACATTTCTAAAATATGAAATTTTTTTAGCAAATGGATAGGTTTAAGGGGTTATTACCCCCCTAAAAAGGCAAAAAAGTAGCTAAAAATTATAGAAGTTTTAATACGATATTTTTTCCTCTTATTTTTTACTCAATTCACCTTTGAAGGGTCCTAACCCTTCCCCAAGGACCCAAATTTGATGACAATATGCAGCAATAATTTTTACTAAAAGCAGTTGAGGTGTTAGAGCCCCAGAAGCCCCCGCGGAAGAGTCCGAAAGACTCCCTCAATCGCGTTGTCACTCGTGCGCGCTCTGGAATTAAGATTTATGCTTTGAGAAGGTTAAAATAGACATGAGGACATATAAATGCATGGTATATTGAACCTTTTAACACTTGGCTACTAAATCAGTCAAACAGTGTGTTGGGATTACGCGGGCGGAATAGAACTGGTGTCGAGTTACACTGCATATGAAATTTTAACTTCAAATTTTTAGAGATGAAAATAGTCATTTCTTACAGATTTTACAAAAATCACCCTTAAAATGCTTAATTAACTCTGCTTCTTGGGTGATTCAATTTTATTATGATAATATTTATCTACCCACTACGTTAACTTTGTTTATCGTAAGTATAACGCCCATTAGAGTAATAAAAAAATGAAAAAAATGTCAACCTTCCTTGTCCCTTTAGGAGTAATTTAAAGACTTTAGTAATGCGTTTTGACCCTAAAAATCAAATTCAAATTCATTAAGTCATCAAAAAACGTAAAAAGGGGAGGGGCCGTTCCCCGAAGAACCCGAGCTCATTGTGAATTTTGATGGTGATTTTCGTGTTCAGCGACCCAAAATCTATAAGAATTGACTGTTTTCATCAAAGATATTTTTTCGTTGTTGAACTTATTGGATGGTTTAGGGTATTTCCGTCCCTGACATTTGGTCCCCGGACATTTCGTCCCCGAAGAAATTTTATTGATTAGTTCCTCCAGTGTTACCAGTAACATCGACATCCTATGAATATGTTTATGCGCATGCTCCGGATCTTAGCGATCTCGGACACGATTCTAGGTATCACTACTGTCTCTAATCAGCACAAATGTTAAGTGACCGCAATTGTAAAACTGCGTAGTAGTGACAATGCTTCGTCAAGAGGAATCTAGAATCGTAATTTATTTTTTTAAATTGATTTAAAAAGGGTTTTATACTACACTCCTGCATGTGCAAGACTTTTTTCTGGACTGATTTTCAGTGCTGATTACAGATATTTAATCAAAACTGTGGTTCGAAAGATTTTAAAATTTTAATTTTTTTTTTAAATTGATTTAAAAAGGGTTTAATACTACCCTCCTGCACTTGCAAGACTTTTCTCTGGGCTGCTTTAAAGTGCTGATTACAGATATTTCATCAAAACTGTGGTTTGAAAGATTTTAAAATTTTAAATTTTTTAAAATTGATTTAAAAAGGGTTTAATACTACCCTCCTGCACTTGCAAGACTTTTTTCTGGGCTGATTACAGATATTTCATCAAAACACTGGTTTGAAGGATTTTAAATTTTTTAAAATTGATTTGAAAGTGGTATAATTCTACACTCCTGGCACTAGCAAGACTTTTTTCTCGGTTGATTTTCAGTGCTGATTACTGATATTTCATCAAAACACTGGTTTGAATTTTAAAATCTTTCAAACCACAGTTTTGATGAAATATCTGTAATCAGCACTAAAAAGCAGCCCAGAAAAAAGTTTTGCAAGTGCAGGAGGGTAGTATAAACCCTTTTAAAATCAATTTTAAAAAATTTAAAATTTTAAAATCTCTTAAACTACAGTTTTGATGATATATCTGTAATCAGCACTGAAAATCAGCCCAGAAAAAATCTTGCACATGCAGGATTGTAGTATAAAACCCTTTTTAAATCAATTAAAAAAATAAAATTACGATTCTAGATTCCTCTTGACGAGGCATTGTCACTACTACGCAGTTTTTACAATTGCGGTCACTCTTAACATTTGTGCTGATTAGAGACAGTAGTGATACCTAGAATCGTGTCCGAGATCGCTAAGATCCGGAGCATGCGCATAAACATATTCATAGGATGTCGATGTTACTGGTAACACTGGAGGAACTAATCGATAAAATTTCTTCGGGGACGAAAGGTCCGGGGACCAAATGTCAGTGAAGAAAATGTCGGGGACCAAATGCCCGGGGACGAAAACGACGTATCACGTATCGGACAGTAACCCATTTAACCCAAGTCATAGAAATTTTACAAGGGATATCCCCATTTTTCTCTCTTTTTAATTTTTTGGCGGGGCTCATTTTTAATGGATTCGTCTCTAACGAAATTTGATTTGAGACTTAACTGAATGAATAATTATAATTAGAGTAAACTTAAAACAAAATGGCGTTAAGCTCAAGAATTAATTTGGTCAGAAAACAACAATTGCTCAAATGAATAAAACTATGAAATATGTTCTAAATATTTTAGCATAGTAAAGAATGGATAAAAATGTAATATATTGAATAGCTATCATCTAGGAAGCTTTGTGAGGTGATCATAATTTTCTACCATGAGTCAAGGTTATTTAAACCAACCAATGATTACACTTAATTATTCATCAGTAAGTTGTCTTCTTTCAGGTAACCGTTATTTATATTTCATCACTTCAACCAAAATTTAAGTTATTATTTAACATTGCTAACATGTACTTCCTAAAAGAAGTTAAAAAGGTTTATTGCTTATGAAGCAGTTTGACTTACAGTAAAAAAAAATATTACAGCAAGATAAATTTAAAGTATAATATTCTTGTAAGAAAAAACAATCGACGATACATATTCTATAGCAAAGAAAAATCACGACTGTCTACTCGTACATCTTCCGAAAACTGATTTAGTATATTTCCAAAACAAAGATGCACGTGTCCCACTGACTGAAAAACCCATAGAAAAACCGTAACGAGGGCATAAAAGAGGGAAGGTAAATGAAAAAAAATGAAATGACAGGTGGCGCATCATCGAAAAAGCGGCAGAAGAAAAAAAGAATGAATTTGAGAACGCTCCAAAGTGATAAGTGCCATGACGCAGGTACAGTATGCTTATACGCGCCCCGCGTGGCGACTAGCCGAAAGCTAACGGCTAGACCGCCGCTAGGTGACGCCACAGTCAAAATATCTGACGTTTTGTTGATGGACCAATAAAAATTGCAGGCTGTCGGGTTGCAGTTTTATGCATCTTGGCGCCACGCTTCGTTGCCTATGCCACGGCTTACTAGATACTATACAGGCTAGCCGAGTACGGAAATCATTACAAATCCAGGGGGCCTACCACGAGCCTCTCGACAAAAATAACGACACCCTTACTTCTTCCGTGTCGAGAACGCTGAAGAAGCAAGCAAGTTGTCGACACCACAATGTCGCGGAAGGTTATCCATAGGAAATAGCATTAGTGATCGCAAGTGAGGTCGAGAGTATGGGCTCACTTAACAAGAGGGTCTACCATCAGACTGTCGGGAAGTTTTTAACTGTCGTTAAGTGGTATCGAGAAAGTGAAAAACTCAACGACACCTCAAGAGGTGTCTATATCTTGTTAACGACACGAGAGCAAGCTCTTTTATACGCTATAAATTATGTGTATTGTTTACCCTGTTATCATTGCACGTTTTTTGAGATACTTAAAGGTATTTTTAAAGTAAAATTGGGTTGCATTACATCTTTTTTTTTAAATTATCGACTTAAAAATCGGGCCGGTTTTATGTACTAAAAATTAAAGTCGATTTGTGGGTTTTATTTATTAAGAGAATTGAGGATTACTCACATGGGCGTAGCCAGGGGGAGGCAGGGGGGGGGCAGCTGCCCCCCCCCCTAAATTTTTCATAACTCTTCAGAAATTTTCCCCCAAAATAATTTTTTCTGTAAAATTGAAAAACATTTATGAAATTAATTTTTTTTCTGAAAAAATTTTTTAAAGCCGAAACCCTTCAATTTTTTTTAAAGAATATGTGCCAAAAAAACGAGCTTATATGTGAGATGTGGCTGAAGAATTCACGCAGAATTCATTTCATTCACCATTTTTAGTTCCCCAAACGACCGGGCCAGTCAAAATATTCGACAAATTCAAAGATACAAGATAAGATACAACCCCAGTTAACCACCTCCCGCGGAGTGGAAATCTATTGAACGGCTAGAAATGGGAAGAGTTGACAAACAGCCCCAAGATAAGATAAGGGTAAAGTAAACTCGTTACTGGTCACACCTGTTGTTCACGTACAGGAGCCAGCGGGGGGTGAACGCTCCCTCTTTCCTATGTTGTCCTCTACTGTCCTAATTGGAGAAGAAATAGGGGTGAGGGGGAAATGCTCTTCCCAAACCACAAAATCCAATTATACGTACACCTCTGCCTTTGACAATGGATTGGGGTGTGAAAGGGTATCATAAATCTTCGGCACTCAACGACTCAAACAAGCAAGGAGGCTTCAGGTGTCTGGGTGTGTCAGGAAATTGTTTCAACGTGTTTCTCAAGTGTTTACACAAAAACCGAGGGGTCTTTTGTGAACCCAGCCATTATTATTTCGAAGCTTTGGCAGACCTTTCAACGAATAGAAAGAAAGCCGTGTGGTCATTGGCTATTCCTGCAGAAAATACCCTTTAGTCTAAGATATGTGATTTAGTTTTCTAGCATTGAACTTAAAAAGAGTACGTATTTCAGTCCTCCATATTAATACTATCTAGTTTCTGGCCAAAGAGTCTAAAAATGAGCTAAAACACTACTTTAAGGGGCAAATTTTAAAAAGTTTTCTGGGGGAGGACCCCCAACCCCCCCCCCCCATTTTTCTTAGAGCACACATTAATTACATTATTATTTAAGTTAAGTGTGCAAAGTGCAAAAGTTCAAACCCTTCGTATAATTACTCTAAAATTTAACGTGTAAAAGTACTCCCCATGGGGGTACTTGAGACCATGCCATGGGGCAAAGGTAAGTATCCTTGCCCCCCCCTAACATGGAACCTGGCTACGCCCATGATTACTCATACGGTTTTTTTTTTTCAGATAATATATAAACAATCGTGCATCCAAAAAGCAGCTTTAAAATGATTATCTGATTTAAAAAATTTTAATCAGAAATAATCACCGTGGTGATGGGAAAAAATTTTGTTCTTTATCCCAAACTTATTTTTTTTGCGATTAAAAAATTGTAATCAATTGATAACACAAATTTCCTGAATTTAAGTTTTTCCTCCGTTATATGTTCGTAAAGGTATTCGTTTTAAGCGTCTTAATCTTATTACGATCATCCCTTGTTTAGAGTGGCGAGAATTTTGCTCATGAAAAAACGAGTTCCTTCCCTTGCGTTGGTGATCATTTCAAATTACGCCAATGTAACTTAACTCCCCGCCTATTTCTGACGTACAAGATGACGAAAACTTTTTACACCAATCAAAAGCGTTATTTCTTCTCGACACCTATACTCTCGAACTCAGTTGCAATCGGTAAAAGCTTGCATTTGTCGACATTCAAAAACTACATCGTCGTGGTAGGCCACGGTAGGCCATCGACAATTTGATCTTGATTTTTCAGAATTCCCGACACCATCGTGCTGCCATCTATAAATCGAAGGATGAAATCCACATGAAATCACTTCTGTGGTTATTCTACCTCCAGACTCTTTTTACTGTATTAATATAAACTTGAACCTTGTAAAAATATATTTTAAAAATGAAAGAAAAAATATTCCATCATAAATAAGTACCCAATGACGTGTATTTTTATGAATAGAATTTTCATCTATTTCATACAAAACAAATAATGGCGGCGATTTGGGCTATTTGCAATGGAAGATCTGATGACTACGCAGAGAAAACATAGTTCCTACGCAAAATAAAAATATTGTTTAATCTATAGGTTAAAAAGTAATTCCTAAGAGCGCTTTTTAATGTACAATAGCTATTAATTTGAAAATAATGCTACAGCCCTCGATAAGAGGTGTCGTAGAGCTGTTTCGCCTCTCTGTCGTTTTCTCTTCTAGGGGCCTAACCGCGATCTCATCGCCTATAGTTGCTATCGACAATAGGCGAGCTCGCCTAGCCGAGAACACGCTTTTCTCTAAGCGAGACCTTCCCAAAACGCGCTTTTGGCCCGATCGCGAACCGGTGGTAGAAAAGGATTTACTGATGCCTCTCGCTTTCGTCTCGAGAAGGGAACTGGCCAATCAAAAGAGAGCATCCTATTCGAAGGTAGTATTCATCCGCATGAGCTGCAATATCGTTCGCCATCTTGTATTAAGTTTCGAACCGTATTCGGATTTCTTTTACACTTTTGGTGGTCCGTTAAATAGTTCCAAAAAATATAAAACAGCTGTTAATTTCCAAAGCAAGTCCTCAGACATTAATCTAGTACGAAAGTAATGGACATTAGTGTTCGTTTATACAAATTTGTAGGATCAGTGTAGAATTACTTGTGACGTTTTTCCATAGATGGCTCCACTATCACGTTAATGAATAAATCAATTTATAAATGGAAGGGCTATACTTTTCAATTTGTTTTCGTTTCTTAATCGTGTTAAAGTTTCTGAATGCATCCCTAAAGTCCCAGCCATAATGAAAAATTGTCTTCGGATTTAGAAAATGCAAACAAAACACTACACCGCATCACTACTCTTCCCAAAGTAAACCGTGCGCAGACATAGAGAAAGAGTTCTTAAATAAAATACTTTAAAAAGTACAATCGAAGATTTTTAAGCATAACCTCAAAGAATGATAAGGTTAAAAACTAAAAGAAACGTCATAATATAAGGAAATAATAGCAAAAAAACTATACATAGCGTATACGATAATTGCGAAAAGACCTTTACGAGCCCTCCGAAGCAGTCGCTTCGTAGGCGAGGGAAAATTTGCCGTAGGCGAGGTTTCGAATGCTTCGCGGTTCGACCATTTGCTGAACTATCGTAATGTGACGTCACGAGCTCGCCTAGACTGGTTCCATCTCGCCTATTGTCGATAGCAACTATAGGCGATGAGATCGCGGTTAGGCCCCGTTTCTCCTCTCAATGGTAGGACCTGTAGTTAAGTTTGAGGCTCATCACGTGACTGTCGATAATTTCGGCAATATTAACGATAACGACACGCTGGTGGTAGAGCCCCAGATGGCAATGCTGGACAAACTGACAAAGCATATCCACAGTGTTGAAAGCGGTGGGTGATATAGGTAGGACTTGTGGCGATCCAAGCGGGAAAAGTTGTCAAATGGTTTTCGTTGAAAACTCGGCTAGCCTGTATAGTATCTACTGTCGTACCGCGAGGAGAAGAGCTATTGACGTCATACGATGATGCTGCGGTTGTTATAAAAACGGATTATTCCACTGAATTTTGGGGGTGATGGTAATTCACTTGGCGCTAAAATAAATGTTCCGAGCCAAATCTCAGTGGCTATCTTTCAGCTGTGTACTTCTTTCGATTCTAGAGTAACGGATTTTGGAATTTCCTTTCGCATTACATCTGATTTGATTAAATATTTCTAATCTGACCTTTTTCAACTGATCTGATCTATTTTAACTGATCTGATATATTTTAACTGATCTGATATATTTTAACTGATCTGATCCTTTTCAACTGATCTCATCTTTTTCAACTGATCTTAAATATTTCACCGAATCTGATCTTTTTAATTTGATATTGTTATGTGATTTACATCAATTTACCCGATTTTATTATGGATATTTTATATTTTTTTGGATTTATGGTTACCGTGTTCATTAATCTTTCTTTTTAAACTCTCAAGTTACTTATAATTTATCCTATCAAGTAGTTACCTTTGATTTTATTTGATCTGATTTACATTAACTAGTCTGATCTATTTCATATCTGATAGAAATTTTTGTATTTATTTGCGCCTTAAATTTTTGCACCTTGTTCATTGATCTTTTTTTATAAACTTTCAAGTTTCTTATTATTTATCTTATTATGTAGTTATAATTAATAAAATGACAACATTCAAAATTGAAAAGACTTTCAATTCTCAAACACGTGCTTATAGTTCACAATGTCACGGAGTTTTTTTGAAGAAGAAAAAGCACGAATTCTCTAAAAGTGCGATTATTGGAAAAAAGATGGGTTGATCGAAGATATTGTAGACAAATTAGTGATTAATTTGTCGGACAGCGATTCAGAATCTTTGTCAAACACTGACAGTTACTGCAGTTCTAGTGACAATGAATTGCATTAGATTGTATTTAAATGTTATAAAATATTTTAAAAAAAATATTTCTATATTTTGTCTCTTTACAAGTTTCTAACGCCTCATTTAAATTTCAAGTATGGTGATTAAATTATAAAATTATTAATTAAAGTGATATGTGCTATTTTATATAAAACTAAATATAACTAATTCACTCAAAATAGCAATATAAAAGCATACTAAACGTACAAAAATATTTCATGCCTAAAGGTATTTTTGATTTTTATTAACAAGAAATTTCAAAGATAATCTATATTTTAATGTAGTAGTTTAATAAAATATGATCATCTTATTTTCATTCGCGAAACGCGTTTTCTCATTCGCCAAATGTACGCTTAAAACCCCAAATATTGCCGTTCAATTCATACCAGCTTCACTCCTCTTTTGAACTCGTCTACTCACGGCAACCCTGTTTAAAGCTCTTCTCCTCGCGGTACGACAGTAGTAAGCCGTGCCTATGCCAATCGTGTACGCCTGACTGACTCGCCGCGCCATTCAACGTGCAATCATGGATTACGCTGCTGAGTTAATTGGGAAATTGGGTATGTTTTAATAAATAATCTTTCAGATAATTTATTTCTAGAATAAATTAAGTAATGTAATATTATTAGTTAGTAATAATAATAATAATGTAATATTATTAGTTATTTCTAGTTAAATTAAGTAAATATTCAAAATTAATATTTAATAGTTGATATAATAACTAAAATCTTATTTTTAAATATTCATTATTAAAAATTAATTTAAGTGGAATATGACTTACAAAAGTGTATTCTTACCAGGGTTGTTACGTTTAAAACACTTTGTTTAAAACACGTTTAAAACAAAGCAAAAAAAACATTGTTTAAAACACATGTACTTATTTAGTAATTCTTTTTACTATGAACAGATGGCATTAGTATATAAAACTTGGTATTTACTTTCAACAGTTTTATTTGATTTTTTTCTAGAAAGTTATTTAATAAAAAATACAAATAAAATTGTTTAAAAATCATTTTTATAATTGACCTGTTCTTTATGTTTTATTTTAATATTTTAAACGATCAATGCTGCTAATGTCGTCAAAATACCCAATGAACTGTAAAGCACTGAAATGAATATGAATATAATAACTTATAAATGTTAAGCTCGTATCTTAAACCTTTTAGCAAAATATATTTACATTTCTAATGTTAAAACTGAAGTTGTTGACATAGTATCATATTTCCAAAACAATCATTTTACTTCAGCCAAGCTCAAAGAAACAGGTGCTAAAAAGCTCAAGATGCCATTTGATGTCAGGGGTAGCTTTGTTAATCCATTTTTCATTTTAAAAACTTAATTTGATTTTTTTTTAGAAAAATACATGTTTTTTTCCAACCCTGATTCTTACTCATGCATTTATACATCTGTTTAGCTCCTAAACACATTTGAATTGAAAGTCCACAATTATTTCCAATAATCCCATTTGTCTGAATAAAAGTAAATCTGTTAATGGAACAGAAAAACATATTTATTCCCATTAAAAAATAATGTATTATAAAGAAAAAATGTAACAAGAAAGTAATTTTTATAAGTTGATGGAAAACTTATGAACAAAAGTAACCAAATTTAAAGAACTTCAAACACGTTTAAATATATTTTTAATTAATAAAATAAGGAAGCTATAAATATAATGCGAATTTCCAAAATTTTATTATAATAAATTACAATTATTTAATTTAATAAAATTAACGAGTTCAGATGATATAAAAACGTACAAAAAGTTTCATTGTATCAAATTAAAAACTTTGCTTAGTTACGTGAAACATAAATATTTTGCGTAAATCTCAAATAGTTTGAAAAATCTGTTTTAAATACCACTAAAGAGCTGGGTTTTCTTCCACAACCAAATTATTTTCACATATAAGTTCACCCTCTCCATCAAAAACCTCATAACACAACAAACAACAACAGCGAACCGTTAAAATACAACACGCCAAAAGTGCGGCTGAGAAGCGATAAGTCACCTAAGATTTCGACCTACTTGCGCCAAATGTTTACGTGCTCCTCCAGGCGACCGTGCTGCCACCTAGCGGCGGCCTAGCCTTTAGCTTTCGGCTAATCGCCCCCGGGCGCGATTTTTCCACAATACGGCTATACTGCCGTCCTTAGCAAGAAGGGCGTATCTCGGATTTTGGCGATTTTCAGGTTTTTGCATATCTAGAATCTTTGGAGTCTTCTGCACCTTATGATACCTCATTCATGTACCTATGGGTACGAAAAGGTACACAAAAACGCTAGTGAAAAAGGGCGTATCTCTTGAAATTTCGCGAAATTTCTTGAAATCCTTAGGCGATTAGGCGTATGTCGTTTTTCCTAAGCCTAAAAGGCGGATATCATGCCGAATACCTTTCTCTACTAAGCAAGAAATCCGCATCTCCTGAGATACGGCTTTTTTGCTTAGCAAAAATTCGAAATAGGTTCTTGGCAACCAAAATGCTTAGCGGAAAAGCCGGATCTCGTACCCGGACAAACTGGGCTGTAGGCTCGTCACCGAACTTTTCCATATGATTAAATTTAATAATCTGCGTAAAAAAAGAAGTAGTGTAGAAACAACTAACGAATCATGTTAAAAACCCCGGCTAAAATCTGCAAGGAAACCGCTTGAAGTGCTTGGAATGCTTAACAAAAAAGGTGTATATCTCGAATATCACCCTCATTTACTAAGCGGAAAGGGCTTATCTCCTTTCTCCTCTATTGGTTATGACGTGAATTCCCATGAAAAAAAGGCCGTAGTAAGTTGGAGAATGATTGGACCTACCTTATGATGTCCCGAAAATGGGGTAAAAGTATAATTAACTGGACGCGAAACTTAAAAAACAAAAAATTGCTTGTACTGAAAATCTTGATTTTCGGAGATGCGCCCTTCTTGCTAAGGACGGCAGTATGGATGGGTTTCACTAGTTTCGTTCTGCATATGGCAGTGCTAATATATAATTTCCGGGTTACCACATTAGCGTTATCCTTGGCATTGCTTTGGCATCCTTTTCATTCTTGTTTGTTGTTTGTTTTTGTTTCGAAGTCAACTTCAACCACGTAAATTCGTTTTGCTCTTTTCGAATTAATTTTTTTGAATGTATTATTTTCTATTCATTCAGTAATCAGCCTTTTTTTGCATTCACTCTTTTATTATTATTATTTTATTAGCAAAGGGTTAGAGAGAAAAATAATATTTTTAACCTCGCCAAGTTGCCAAATGCATCTACTATTTTGAGGTTCTATACCGGAAGTCTCTAGCACTTTGTTTTTGTTTACATTTTTCAACCCATCCATAGTGGCTAGAAGGAGTAGTGTCGTTACCGCTATCAAAATAATGACCTAGAAAGGGAGGAAAAAAGTTGATGGCATCGCGACGGCTAGAGCACTAGCGCCATCTATTTTCTGCAAAAAATTAACTCTTTCAAATGCTCTTTAAGAATAAAAAAACCTTAAATTCTTTACTTTTCTGGATAAAAAACAAGTAAATGCTTAAACCTCTATCAAAGTATTAATATGTTTCCGAACTCAGTCGTATTCGAACTCACAATTTAATGTAATATCGATAGTAAACAAGCAACGGCGGGAACCCAGTGCCCTCTGGTGGTTTCCTCCTTTTCGGAAACAGAAATTTGTACTCGGTTCTATGGTGATAAAGACACTATCACAGAGTACTAGAACAGAGAGTCCACGGCCATAGGCCATAATGGAAATCGAAAATTATGACATCTTGTTACAGGTTGGGAGAATTGTGGCGCTGGGATCGCACTAAACTCACTAGCGTCTGGATCCAGTCTGAATCGTTCGCCGGCTGCCTATGGGAGATCGAAAACACCTTTTTGCGCATGCGCTGAGTTCTAGTTTGGCGAAAGATTTAAGCGGCCGGCATACGTTCCAGAATCTAGTGTGGCGCCCTCACATCAGTAACGCATCTGAAAATAGCCTCGTGGACCCTCTGTTAGGATATTTCACTGTGGACACTATGGATGAGTTGATAAATGTAAACAATAACAAAGTCCTAGAAACTTCCGGTTTAGAACCACAACATAGCAGATGCATTTGGCAACTTGGCGAAAACGTCGTTTTTAAAATATTAAAATATTATTTTTCTCCCTAATCCTTTTTTAATAAAATAATAATAAAAAAAGGAGTGAATGCAAAAAAAGGCTGATTACTGAATGAATAAAAAATAATACATTCAAAAATAATTAATACGAAAAGAGAAAAACGAATTTACGTGGTTGAAGTTGACTTCGAAACAAAAACAGAAAACAAACAAGAATGAAAAGGATGCCAAAGCAATGCCAAGGGTAACGCTAATGTGGTAACCCGGAAATAATATATTAGCACTGCCAGATGCAGAACGAAACTAGTGAAACCCATCCATACCCTTCTAGCCACTGTAATACCCGAGCGCTTATTTAGGAAACACTTTGATCCAACTTTGATCCAATGCGCATGCCTGTGAACTTGATTTTTGCTGTTTATTGGAAATTTTAATAAAATAATAAACTGAGGATAGAACCCACGAACTGCCGCATGCTACGCAAGCATCCTACCACTGGGCCAGCGGAGATTCAATAACTTTAAAACTTATTATAATATCTTCTTTGTTTTGACGCATGCGCATGGCGAGACCAAAGTATATCCTTACTAAGCCCTATACTGTAATACGGCCCTGTCGATCCTGGCATGTTACATTCTGCTGTGACAGGAGTAGTGCCACGTCTCACTTGTTTGCTAGCATCTTGTGGTGGTGATGGTCATGTTGAGCACATTTTATAATTTAAGTTCAATTCAGTGTTCTTTTGATCATGTCCTGTTATTTTTTTCTTTGCTGTGATAAAACTTCCTAAAGTGCCGTATAATCGCCCTCTTTAAGTTTCTTTTGTAATAATGTTTTTAAACAAAGAGAAGAGTAACAGTATTATGATCATCTTTACCCCAAAACCTTTTCATATGCTTTAAATTTTTATAATCACATCAATAAATCAAGATCAGCCTCGAAGATCCAGAGGACTTGATATTTTCAGATAAAGCTGTTGAGTTTGCCGAGGAAGTCTTCGACTGCCTTGGTGCGATCTAATGTTTTACTAATTTTGTACATCATGGAAACGACAACAACAAATTTGTATAATGATTTTAAGATCGAGATCTGAGCTGTTTACTACTGTCCCCTGCAAAATAATCTAAATGAAAAAAAAAACTTGAACAGTGTGAATAAAGCCTCCCTTAAGAAAAATAAAACACAGGGAATAAATAAAATCCTCTCATAAGTAGGGTAGATTGATCACTTAAAACGGCCAAAACCGAAGATTCTGCATGAGATAACTTTTTCACATTTCTCATAATTATATACAGGGTGATTCAGATAAGTGTTTCATAACTTCTAGGGGAGGTAGGGCACATCAAGACGAACAAGAATCGATATAGGTTAGGGGGTCGCAAGTGTAGTGTGAGCTACAATCCAAGCCACCTTTAAGTTTGTAACTGTAACATTAACTGTAGCTAGTTTTTGTTTTGGTATTGCTTTCATGTGTATGTTTACTTTCGATTCATTAAAGCTACTTTCATGTCACTTAGAACGCTCGCTATTCTTGTACATGGTGTCAGAAGACACAATTAGTTTTTTAACTTAACTTGACTTAACTATTGCTTGATTGCGAAACTGGCTGACGTTTCAGTGCAAACTACAGAGGCTTTTACGTCAGTTCCGAAAATGGCTGCAGTTTCAGTGAAACCACCGGAAGCTTTTGATTTCTCAGACTCCAGCAACTGGGAGTCTTGGATAAAACGCTTTGAGCGTTATCGTCTAGTGTCAGAACTTTCCAAGAAGGAACAGGAGATTCAAGTCGCCACACTGGTATATAGTCTCGGAGAAAAGGCTGAGGATATATTCAACTCCTTCAACTTGTCGGAAGCAAACCAAAAGGTGTATGCAACCGTGAAAGGAAAATTTGACACTTACTTTAAGCCTCAAGTAAACCATATTTTTGAAAGGGCCAGACTTAATGTAATGCAACAACTACCAGGTCAAACCATGGCAGAGTTCGCCGTAGCTCTGCAGAAGCAAGCACTTCGGTGTGGCTATGCAACAGCAGCAATGCGTGACGAGTGCACACGGGATCGATTTGTGGTTGGAATTTCAGACAAGAAAGTTTCAAAAAAACTACAGATGGACCCTGAATTGACTTTGGATAGTGCCATTAAGACTGCAGCCCAGTCAGAGGAGGTGGACAAGCAGCAACAACAATTGAGCAATAAGTTTACAAGTGAATGTGTCAACAAGGTGCGTGACAGTGTCAACAAGGTGCAGGCTCATGGTCAAGGCCACAAATATAAGAAAAGTTTTTCAGGGCCTAGAGTTGAAAATTCATGCAGGTGGTGTGGTGAGAATAAACAACATAAAAGGCAAGAGTGTCCAGCAAATGGGAAACGCTGTAATAGATGCAAAAAGATAGGACATTTTTCGAAAGTGTGTAACAAAAATGCACAAAAATATGTTCGAGAAGTTGCAGATCAAAACGAAATGTTCCTCGGTGCTGTAACTGATGACACAGTGTGTCAGGTCAGCTGCGAGGATTTCCAGGTGGACCTCAAGGTGAATAAATTGAATGTCCGCTTTTATATTGACACGGGTGCTGACGTGACTGTGATACCAAAAATCCTTTTTGCACGCAGCATGCCGAAACTGTCAAGTCCAAGGAAGATGTTGTTTGGTCCTGACAACAAAAAGCTGAATATTCTCGGACAATTCTCTACTGTCCTTAGGTACAAAGATGGTACTGTTTGTGAGACGATTTTTTTCAGTGAAGGAGGTCAGAAAGCCTTGTTGAGTCGTCAAGCAGCTGTTGGTCTGGGACTGATTGCTCGAATAAATGCTCTTAATCCAGTCGCATACAGTGATAAGTACAAGCATGTCTTTGAAGGCTTGGGCAGGCTTGCTGGTAAGCCTTGTGCAATTAAATTGAAGGCTAATGCCACTCCACAGCCAGTCAGAGCCCTTCGAAGAATACCGTTACCAATCAAGGACAAGGTAAAAACAGAATTAGATAGAATGCTGTCCCTGGGTGTCATCAAGAATGTTGAAGAACCAACAGAGTGGTGTGCGCCTATGGTAATTGTTTGGAAAAAAGACAAGAACATTCGCATTTGTGTTGACTACACTGATTTGAACAACAACTTGATTCGTGATAGAACTGTACTTCCTACTGTAGATGAAGTCCTAGGAAGACTTGGAAATGCCAAGGTGTTCACAAAGCTGGACCAGAATTGTGGTTTTTGGCAAGTGCCTTTGTCCGAAGAATCCCAGTTGTTGACTGCTTTCATTACGCCATGGGGTCGTTTCTGTTTTACTCGACTGCCATTTGGTATCAGCATTGGTCCAGAGTACTACCAGGCTCGAATGAAGGAGGCCTTGTCCAACTGTGAAGGTGTGGAGCCATTGCAGGACGACACAACTGTCGCTGGAACCGACTTGGAGGATCACGACCGGAAGTTGGACATGGTGATGAGGGCATTGGACGAAGCCGGAATACGTCTCAATATAAAGAAGTGTGAATTTGCAGTTAAAGAAGTAAAATTTTTGGGACATCTTGTAGGAGAAAAGGGAATCAGAACTGATCCCGACAAAGTGGAAGCTATCGATTCCTTTGAGCAACCCCAAAATACCAGGGACTTGCTACGTTTTCTGGGTATGGTCACTCATCTTGGTAAATTCATTCCCAACCTGTCTGAATTGTCTCAACCATTGCGAATTTTGCTCCACAAAGACACACAATGGGTTTGGAACCAGGAGCAACATAAGTCTTTTGAAAAAATCAAGCAAGCTCTGATGACAGCTCCAACACTCTCATTTTACTCACCAGCATTTGAGACCAAGGTTTCTTCAGACTCTTCATCCTATGGAATGGGAGCAGTTTTGCTGCAAAGGTCTAGCAAAGATTCAGCATGGAGTCCAGTGGCTTATGCTTCAAGAACCTTAAATGTGGCTGAAACTAGATACGCACAAATCGAAAAGGAAGCACTGGCACTGACTTGGGCTGTAGACAGATTCCAAGATTACTTAATTGGAATGAGGTTCGTCATTGAGACAGATCACAAGCCACTGGTGCCAATTTTTTCAACTAAGCCTATTTGTGAGTTGAGTACACGGCTACAGAGATTCCGATTGAAGCTTACAAGATACACCTACAGCATCGAGTATGTCCCAGGATCAAAACTGAAGGTTGCTGATGCTTTATCAAGGGCTCCGCTGTCTTATACACCTACTCAGGAAGAGTTGCTGGAAACAGAGGATGTAGCACTCCATGTAAGAGCAGTTATGGCTAACCTTGGTGCTTCGGACAGGACACTTGAAGATCTGAGAAAATCTCAAAAAGAAGATCCTGTGTGTATTGAGCTGCTACAACTAACTCAAACTGGCTGGCCCTTACACAAAAGAGACATTAGTCATCAAGTTTCTCAATTTTGGCCTGTGCGTCATGAACTCTCCATTCAAGAAGACCTTCTTGTTCGAGGAAACAGAATTGTAATACCTGAAGGGAGGAGAGAGGAAAATCTGCAAAAGCTACATGAAGGACATATGGGAATCGAGAGGACTAGGCAAAGAGCGAATAATTCTGTTTGGTGGCCAGGAATGTCCACTGGGATCAAAACTCTAGTTGAGAATTGCCATGTCTGCATCAAGCAAAGACTGCCACAAACAGAGCCTCTTATGCCTACAGAACTTCCAGACTATCCTTGGCAAGTTATTGGAGCTGACTTGTGCCAAAGAGGTGGTCGAAACTATCTGGTGTTGACTGATTATTATTCCCGTTTTCCTGAGGTGATCTGGCTGCAGAAAACAACTTCAGATTCTGTCATCACAGCTGCAAAGTCTATCTTCTCTCGTCATGAGTATCCTGAACTGGTGAGGTCTGACAATGGTCCTCAGTTTGTCTCAGAGGCTTTTGACCGTCTGTCTGATCAGTGTGGATTTCTACATGTTACCAGTAGTCCACGTTTCCCTAGAAGCAATGGACTCATTGAACGTTCCATCAAGACTGTCAAGAACATTATTTCCAAGTCAGACGACCCATACAATGGACTTTTGGAATTTAGGTGCACTCCAGGTCCAACTGGATTTAGCCCAGCACAACTTCTAATGGGACGACAGCCTAAAACAAAAATCCCTGCTTTAAAGAAACTGCTGAAGCCGAAGCAAATAGATGACAAGGTTGTTCGTCATTTGGATCAGCAAAACAAGTTGAATCAGAAACTGAACTTCGACCAAAGACACAGGGTTGTTGCTAGAGATCGGATCCCAGACGACTCAGCTGTTTGGATAACAGATATGAAGAAAGAGGGACGGGTGATATCTCAGCACGAAAACCCAAGATCCTACATTGTGGAAACTGATACGGGTACCCTTCGAAGAAATAAAGATCATCTACTGATTCTACCGGAGGCCACAACGGAGTCTACTACTTCAGTGCAACCTTTCCTACCAACAAAGGAAGAAGCTCCCGCACCACCTGATGATGAAGTGAAGTCTCCCCTACCGTATAGTTCCCCCGAGCTGAAGATCCCAATACCACCCTGCTCTAGTCCAAGAAAAATAAGGTTTGCTTCGGAACTAATTGTAAAAGAAAGTTTGATGGTTGATTCTTATAGGAAATTTTCCGTAGAAAACGATGGTGAAAAGTCTACCGAGCTACGACGTGTCATTTAGCCAATATGGCGGATTTTCCAAAATGGCGGCCGCTTATTTTTCACATTTTTATTTTTTATGTTTTTACATGTAAATACATATTTTTTTTGCATAATATAAATTATTCTCTATTAAATTACCTATAAAATGGTATATTAACCAAGATTGTGCGATATTTAGAACCTAATAAAATAATTTTCAAAATGGCGCCCGCATATTTCAAACTTAGTGGAAAATGGATATTTTTGAATTCCTACCCACCTTTAAGAGTAATTACCCTTAAGTATCGGTAAATTATGATTATTCTGCTCATATTTTACTTAATAACATGTAAAACTTCTAATTTTTAAGAAAATACACAAATTTAAAGCAAACATATATTTTTAATCTTGACTATTTATTCTGATTATTACAACATTTTCCAACATTCCCTTTGATTTTATGCATACAAAACATTATTTTCTTTGAACAAATAATAATATTATAATATATTTCTAAATAATATAATGAATTTTAGGTTAATGGAAATTAAATTTATTCAGTTATTAAAACTTAAATTTAATTATTTTAACATTAATATCGCTAAGTTCTTAATAAAAAGTAACCTTCACTAAGTTTTTTTAAACGTTATAATGTCTAATTATATTTTTAAGAACTATTTTAATCATCTTCCATATCTACATGTCCAGTATTGCAGCAGCTAACACCTCTACAGTCGCTACAAGCACTTGTACATATTGTACCTTGTTTTCTGCATGTACATTGTACGGTAGCAGATTGGCTAATTTTAAATCCACATTTGACAAATTTCAATAGATGGTCTGGAGCTGGTGCGATTTTCATCTCTATAGGTCTCAAACCTCCTTCCCGTAATTCCCAACCCCAGTCACATGGGTCCATGGAAATTCCTATCCACTGCTGCTTGATGATAAACTCTTAAACAGTGAAAGTTATTAGAATCTATTGTAGGGGGCAATATTTCTGGTGTTACTTGGACTGATTTTGTAGCTTTTGTTTGAAAGTTTGCAGTCTTACGTCATTTAAAGAGTCTCCCACTCTACTCCCTAGAGAGATGTCATTGCTCTATTATCCAGCAGTCCGGGTATTTTGAAAACATTACATTGATTTTTGAAATCCTCGTTTTTTGAAATTAACTTTAGACAATCACTTTTTCTTAAGCCGAATGGTTTAGAGGTAGTGTCGCATCCAAGCCTAGCGTGACCAAAAAGGATATTGGAACACTCATCCTCATCAAGTTTCTCTTGAATTTCCTTTATGTTGTATATGACTGAATTCTTTGAAGTTTTTTTTTTGGTTCAGGTATTAAAAATAAGTCACAGGACTTAGAGTTCATATGATGGATTAGTAACACCAGAAGATCAGTATATCCTCACCAATAACAGATGTCGGTTGATTCAGTGCAGATGTGATGCCTTCAATTACGATCATGACATCTGCATCGTCTTCTGCTTGTTCGTAATACATCCAGATTCAGCTAACTTTTTTGATAGATGATCTATGAAGGCTTGTTTATTATCACTGTTTAAAAGAAAAATGTCCTTCTTTATGGTGATTTCCATTGTAGTAACAAATCCAGACCGCTGGCCAATAGAGCAATGACATCTCTCTAGGGGGTAGAGTGGAAGACTCTTTAAATGACGTAAGACTGCAAACTTTCAAACAAAAGCTACAAAATCAGTCCAAGTAACTCCAGAAATATTGCCTACTACAATAGATTCTAAAAACTTTCACTGTTTAAGAGTTTATCATCAAGCAGCAGTGGATAGGAATTTCCATGGACCCATGTGACTGGGGTTGGGAATTACGGGAAGGAGGTTTGAGACCTATAGAGATGAAAAACGCACCTGCTCCAGACCATCTTTTGAAATTTGTCAAATGTGGATTTAAAATTAGCCAATCTGCTACCGTACAATGTACATGCAGAAAACAAGGTACAATATGTACAAGTACTTGTAGCGACTGTAGAGGTGTTAGCTGCTGCAATACTGAACATGTAGATATGGAAGATGATTAAAATAGTTCTTAAAAATATAATTAGACATTATAACGTTTAAAAAAACTTAGTGAAGGTTACTTTTTACTAAGAACTTAGCGATATTAAAATTAAAATAATTAAATTTAAGTTTTAATAAATGAATAAATTTAATCTTCATTAACCTAAAATTCATTATATTATTTAGAAATATATTATAATATTATTATTTGTTCAAAGAAAATAATGTTTTGTATGCATAAAATCAAAGGGAATGTTGGGAAAATGTTGTAATAATCAGAATAAATAGTCAAGATTAAAAATATATGTTTGCTTTAAATTTGTGTATTTTCTTAAAAATTAGAAGTTTTACATGTTATTAAGTAAAATATGAGCAGAATAATCATAATTTACCGATACTTAAGGGTAAATACTCTTAAAGGTGGGTAGGAATTCAAAAATATCCATTTTCCACTAAGTCTGAAATATGCGGGCGCCATTTTGAAAATTATTTTATTAGGTTCTAAATATCGCACAATCTTGGTTAATATACCATTTTATAGGTAATTTAATAGAGAATAATTTATATTATGCAAAAAAAATATGTATTTACATGTAAAAACATAAAAAATAAAAATGTGAAAAATAAGCGGCCGCCATTTTGGAAAATCCGCCATATTGGCTAAAGGACACGTCGTAGCTCGGTAGACTTTTCACCATCGTTTTCTACGGAAAATTTCCTATAAGAATCAACCATCAAACTTTCTTTTACAATTAGTTCCGAAGGAAGCCCTTTTTTGAGCTAACTTTCTTGGACTACTCGCCTGAGAAGAAAAGCTCGCCCATTAAGACCCGACACGGACGAATTGTAAAACCTCCTAGGCGTCTTAATTTGTAAAAGAAAGGAGATGTAGTGTGAGCTACAATCCAAGCCACCTTTAAGTTTGTAACTGTAACATTAACTGTAGCTAGTTTTTGTTTTGGTATTGCTTTCATGTGTATGTTTACTTTCGATTCATTAAAGCTACTTTCATGTCACTTAGAACGCTCGCTATTCTTGTACAGCAAGTGGGGTCTAAGGGGTAAAAATCACGGGTGAAAATTAGCAAAAAAACTTTCATATCTGGGCAGAAAGAGATACAATTGTTCGATTCCTTCATTTTTTACATTCAACCAATTCAAATTTTTCATGTAAAAACGAGATTCAAGTGTTTATTCTAATCAAAAACACACCAATAAATAATTGAATGAGGCATGCGTTGTAGGTAGATTAAAGTTTCAATTGTCCCTTGGTCACACTTTAGTTCTTTGCGCCATATAATTCCAACCAACCAAACAACCAACAAAACTCTAGTATTAAGATGTTTTTGTCGTGACACTTTCTACTGCAGTCTATCAACTTACAACACATGCCTGTTTCATTTATTGGTCTATTTTTGTTTAGAATAATCTCTTGCATCTCGTTTTTACATGACAAATTTAAATTGGTTGAATGTAAAAAATGCCGGAATCGAACAATTGTATCTCTTTCTGCCCAGATATGCGAGGTTTTACGCTAATTTTCACCTGTGATTTCCACCCCTTAGACCCCACCTGCGACCCCCTAACCAATATCGATTCTTGTTCGTCTTGATGTACCCTACCTCCCCTAGAAGTTATGAAACACTTATCTGAATCACCCTGTATTGGATTCAGTATTGAGAGTAATTGGTTAGTACAGGGTTAACTTGAGGCAAAGACCAATCTTGTGGAATCTATCAAATTCCAAGGTTCGATTACAAGAATTTTAGTTGCATTCAATTCAAAAATCGATTTTTTCATAAAATTCCATATATCCCTAACAAAGAGGTACAAAGCTGTAATTTTCCCCCAAATCACTCTGTTATAGTGCTGCCATCTTTCAGAAAAGTCAGGAAGTTCCATTTTTTTTCAAAATTTGGTATAAAAAAATCCAAAGCCAACTCAAGAACATTGCAGCAGACGGCACATTTTTATCTCTTTTCGTTTTTTTATTATTAATTTTTAAAGTTCTCAAGGACTTTTGACGCATCCTGTACTTGCCAAAAATCTGAAAACATCTCATAAAGTAATTGTTAAAACTCTAATAAATCTGGACATTTTTCAGAAATTTTTGCCACTCCATTACACTCTATCAAGATAACTTCCCTCTTCTTTTCCCTTTTTCCATTGTAAATGTCGTTAATGCCCTCATTACCCCCTGTTAAAAATCGTGATCTTTATACGCCTATTCTAAATACAAGGAGTATAAACCGATTTTAGATTTCAAATCCATCCAAGCTAATTTCGTTAATATTTCTTCTTGGAAGTTGTGCTACCTTATCATAGTCTTCGTAAGTCACATCATAACTTTGGATTTTGTCAACTGGTTTGGTTCTGATAAACTTTTTCTTGTAATGGGCCACCGTAAACTTTTCAGCTGGATGTAATAAAACAATTTGAGGCCGGACCACCAGCAGTTTATCTCTCCTATCTCCCTCAATCTCTTTTTATCTCCCCTCGCACTCGCGCCTGAGAGCTGTCGAAAATTGACCACATGAAGACACCGGCGCCATAAACTCAGGTTTCTTCCTGGAGATAATTGTTTTATTACATCCAAGTTTTATTACATCCAATAAGTCTACGGTGGCCTAATACCTCCACCACAAGAACCCTCCAGAGAGGACCTCTGGGGAAAAAGACTCCTGCGGAGCAGTGTTTAAAGCGCTAAAGAAAGTTTGATTACAAGTCAGGGGCACACTAAACAGATTAAAGCAGCAGCAGCAGGTTGCACGACCGGCGTCAACTCGTGGCATTTATTTGCCTTATTCATCGCGAATACATTATTAAGCGAAGGAAGCGGATGGCGGAAAAACCCTGCCGCCCTCCTCAGAGGCCCTGCCAGATCTCGTTTGAAGAACCGAAAGGGCGCTATTTTTGCCTTCTCGGGATAATTAAGTCGAAGGAGAGAGACACTTTAATTAATTGTATTTTATTCGACATCAAAAAGGAGTTACCGGAATATAAGCCAGACATTAGGAATAGAGTAAAAAGGTTTATTGGGGGTGCATTTTGCAATTTTTAAAGTATAAACCGCGCTCGTTCGCATGAAATGCATTTTCGCCTAATTCTGGCGGTGTTTTTCTGAAAGGGATTCGCTCGGCATTCCTTTGGAAGAATGGAGACGTCATTTTGTTTATTGCGTTTGTTTTGTTCGCAGCGGCGAGTTAGCAGGAGCTCTCACTAATGGACTTAAGCATTTCGTGAAATTATACCCATCCTCCAACTGACACGGGATGCTTTATGCATTTTTAATTTAAAAAGACGCATTTGATTCCATTAAATTTATGTGGGTAGGTAAAATTAGGTGAAATGGGACGGCTTTGGATTCGTGGGTGCATTTTATTATTGACACTACTTTTAAAAGTATACCAAGAACTGCGGGAGATTTTTCAATCGACTCTATATGCATTTGAGAGAAACCACTACAGTTAAGGATGCATTTTTGGTGAAGTTATACTAGTATTTCTTGTATTATTCCCTTTTTACCATGCCGTAAGTCTTTTTGCGATAACTCTTTGACTGAGTCAATTCATACATTTAAAATGAGTTAGAATACCATTTATTTTATAACAACACATTAACCCTTTCAGGGCGACGGCGCCCGAAACTTTTTACTCCGGTTCAGGACGGCACGGGCGGTTTTTCGGGCGCTTGAGGGGGGTGGGTAGTTTGGAGTGTCCAGTCAAGCGAGTCTAATCAGGGGTAGGCTCGTCTGTCAAGAGTGATATATATGCGCGGGATTATCGAGATAAGCATTTGTTTTTGTTGAGTCCTCGCAACTTATGTTTGTTGAATTCGAGTGCTTGCTGTGTGCGATCTCAATGTTATAACTTCAAAAAATTAAATTTTATTTTTAATTAAATTTCTTAGGCACTTGTACCCCCCCCAGAGATTGTAATTTGTTGAATTATACCTTTTAATATCAAAGTTTTAACTATATCCTTAAAAAGCTAGAAATTTCGCTGAATTAATTCTAAACCAATGAAAAGTACAACTTGTGATTGGTTTTCAACATCGTAATCATGCTATAATTTTTTGCACTAGCAAATTTACATTAATATTATGAACACAATTTACCAACATTTACCACAATATTACAAACTCATGCCATAAATCAATTACTAGATAACTGGTTTGAATTTTGAAAAATAAATTTACTATATCGATATACATAAATTAATTTATACTCCAAAAACATTCTATAAAAATTTAAATTTAAGCAACCTTATTAATATACAGGCCCTGATTACTGCCTATGCCTGCAAGGCCCGGGCCTTGGGCCCATGATTTTTGGGGGCCCCCAAATGGTTTGAAAATATTTTTTTTTTCTAGAAACATTAAATTTCATGTGATAAAATTTTATACATAAAAATTATAAGAAAGTTATTTTTCTAGAAGTGCATTAAAACTAAAATAAAAAAAGGGGCGGTGTATAATTTTTTTCTAGGTTAGCATTGTATTATATGTATATGTAGCAATAGTAACCCAATGACGCAGTTTCTTATAAATTTTTTTCGTGAAGGGGGCCCCTAAAAGCACTTGGGCCTTGGGCCCGGACTTGCCTTAATCGGGCCCTGTTAATCAACTAAACTGTGAAAAAACTGATTTGGATTTATTGAAAAGAAACTAACACAGGGGACTGTGTATTGTTATCGGCCTAACATTACAACTTATATTTTATAGATTTTAATTAAGATTTCTTAATCATTTTGAATTGAATATCCTTTAGGTATTTCATGATTAGAATACTAAGAATGCTAATCTAACACTTTTTTACCTCTTTTTATTAAATTCCAACTATTATATAGTTCGCACTCTTGATACTTTATACTATACTTTTAATTCTAATTCTTTTTTAATAATAAAAAAATACTTTTTATTCATCCACTCAAGCTCAAATACATTTTTTTTAAACTTGTAGTAAATGGCACTTGATATGTTAATACAGTTTTTTCAAATATTAACTCACAAATTTAATTTATTAATTTTTGTTTTATATGGGATAAACAGATATTTTCTTGAGGAGATATAATACATTCATTAAAACGAAATTGAAGCAAAATATATTAATTTATACTTGACGAGTTCCTGATATTATTTTTTAGCCAATTTTTTTTTGTATTTAGCTCCATATTTTTTAAGGATTTGAAAATCAAAAGATACTGTTAAGAATACTATTTAGTTGAGTCACAATAAGACAAACCAGCCACCTGGATATCAACTTTTGAATCGATTATTAACAATCAAATATCGCGGTGCGTGGTTTTGCCCCCACCCACCCTATATAGTTTCCAATGCATTTTTTAAAAAATATGGGGCAACAGGCAATTTCTTAAAATTAAATGCTAAAAATATCTCGATTCAGTTACGCATTTCGCTGCGCTATGATCCGGACTGGACTCAGTCATTTCTTTTTTCTCAGGGAATTCTTTTGTGTAGATGTTGGATTCTTTTTAATTTGCTTGTAATTTTGTATTGCTTCATGCGTTCTTTAATTTAATTTTCCTTCTTTAATTCATTTTTATTCCTGTTTTGCATTTGATGAACCTTTTTTTTATTCGCTCATTTAAACTGCTTCAGATTTCAAAATTCAACCAAAAATAAATTTCACAAAAAAACTGAACTATGAAAAATAACTTTAAGCCTTTTTCACATAGAAAGTTTTAAAAGATAGGTTAAGTGTTCATTAGGGTGTCCCGAAAAAACCGAAATTTCTCTGATCGCTTAGCGGTAGTGCGGAAAAGTTGTGAACTACCATCACTATGAAAGGTGTGAAATCTTAAAACTCTGGGTTAATATCTTCTGTTGCCCCAAACGGCCTAAAGTTCTGAAAATTGGCCTAAAAATGACCAAACTTCAAAAATTAACAGAAAATTCCAAATTTCAGTCATGATTCTGGTGTTATGCTTAAAAGTTACTATTAACATACAATTACATCTGCAAAAAGTTTTAAACTTATAGGTTAGTATCTTCTGTTGCCTCACGGGGACCAAATTTCTGAAAATTGGACTAAAAATGACCAAACTTCAAAAATTAATAGAAAATCCCAGATTTCAGTCATGATTCTGGGGTTAGGCTTAAAAGTTACTATTAATATACAACTACATCTCCAAATAGTTTTAAACTCATAGGCCAATATCTTCTCCCTCCTTATTAACTTTAAAATTTGGAAAATTGACAAAACTTAAAAAAAAAAATACAAAACAATTACCTCATTTTGATGGAAGAGAAAACTTTATTTTTCTGGGAGACAGAGAAATAACATCAACATTATTGCTTGTAATGATTTTTGGTATTAAATTTTAACATTTGCTTTCTTAATTTTAGTGTCGCTGTAACAAAGAAACCCTGTTCTGTGGGCCAACCGTTTTTCCGGAGGCTGCAGTGATTAATTTCACGATACGCTCAACAGCTTGTGTATGCGATGGTAATTTAATAAATTCCCAGCAATCTGTAGGCATACCGTCCTGAATCATCTTCATAAGTTCTTGAGAACTAACCTCTTTGAGAACTGGAGGGGATGTCACATAACAAGATGCCCAGTCAATGAGATCTACATAGTCTTTGGCTTCAAAGTTAAGTACAGAAACGACAAAATGAACAAACACCTTCCCCATCTCTGGTACCTTTTCTAGCCTTGATAATACGCCAAGCAGCAAGGGTTTTAATGTGATATGTGCAGCTATGTAAAACCTCAGAATTATATTGGCAGTTGTAACCAACGGGCTAAGTTCAAAGCCACATTTCAATAAGTTACCTTTACGACACCTGTTTGAGTCCATTGACGGCAAATCATCTGGCCCCACGTCTTACACAGGTGAAATCGGACGAAAGCTCAAAGGATGTGAAAAGCTTCCAATCGTTGGTTAACAACTGCCAATATAATTCTCAGGTTTTACATATCTGCCTCAGAACCATCACACGAGCTGGTTACTTTAGTTGGATTTATTCTACGAGTCTACGCACCCTCATGGTTCCGTATAAAGATTCATCAGTCCATAAAAGAGGGTGCTTGGAATCTGTGGCACTTCATCAATTCATCCCGTAGGATGCTTTGACGGTTGCTTTGCTTTTTTTTTTTTAGCACTGACGAAGGGGGTCCTGTGACCCCCGAAACAATTGTATGCTGTTTATTCTTTTAAAATTGTGCAAATAAAAACGTTGATTTCTATTAGTTCATCCCGTACTTGCCTAAAAAGTATCGTGACGTAATCGATCCAGTTATTTCTCGGAACGCCTACTTTGCTGCTCCAGAAAACATGCTTTTGGCCATGTTAACTGATGATAGATGTCACATTAGGACCCTTGCAGTGCGACGTATTATCAAGGCTAGAGAAGGCACAAGACATGGGCAAGGTTTTTTTCTCATTTTGTCGTTCCTGTACATAACTTTGAAGCCAAAGACTATGTAGATCTCATAGACTGGGCATCTTGTTATGTGACATCCCCTCCAGTTCTCAAAGAGGTTAGTTCTCAAGAACTTATGAAGATGATTCAGGACGGTATGCCTACAGAATGCTGGGAATTCATTAAATTACCATCGCATACACAAGCTGTTGAGCGTATCGTGAAATTAATCACAGCAGCCTCCGGAAAAACGGTTGGCCCACAGAACAGGGATTCCTTTGTTACAGCGACACTAAAATTAAGAAAGCAAATGTTAAAATTTAATACCAAAAATCATTACAAGCAATAATGTTGATGTTATTTCTCTGTCTCTCTGAAAAATAAAATTTTCTCTTCCATCAAAATGAGGTAATTGTTTTGTATTTTTTTTAAGTTTTGTCAATTTTCCAAATTTTAAAGTTAATAAGGAGGGAGAAGATATTTGCCTATGAGTTTAAAATTATTTGAAGATGTAGTTGTATATTAATAGTAACTTTTAAGCCTAACCCCAGAATAATGACTGAAATCTGGGATTTTCTATTAATTTTTGAAGTTTGGTCATTTTTAGTCCAATTTTCAGAAATTTAGGCCCCGTGAGGCAACAGAAGATATTAACCTATAAGTTTAAAACTTTTTGCAAATGTAGTTGTAAGTATTAATAGTAACTTTTAAGCATAACCCCAGAATCATGACTGAAATTTGGAATTTTCTGTTAATTTTTAAAGTTTGGTCATTTTTAGGCCCATTTTCAAAACTTTAGGCCGTTTGGGGCAACAGAAGATATTAATCCAGAGTTTTAAGATTTTACACCTTTCATATTGATGGTAGTTCACAACTTTTCCGCACTACCGCTAAGCGATCAGAGAAATTTCGTTTTTTTCGGGACACCCTAGTGTTCATGGAGAACAATGAATTTCAAAAATCTAAGCATTTCTAAAGATTTCGTACAAAAAAAGAACAAAGGGGGGGGGGGGGTCCGGACAGTTTTCTAAATTTTTTTTTTTTTAGTTTTTGAGATAAATGTATGAAATTTGGTCTGCTTATATATGTGGTCAAATTAAGCTGAGAAAATAGTTTGGTGAAAAAATATTCAGTAGTATTTAAAATAATTATTTTTTTTTTTAAAAATTAAATACTACTTTAAAATGCTCCGGGCGTTCCAATTTTTTTATTATCTTTGTTTTTTGTCATGATTTCTTATCTTTATATACTCATTAACAAATTGTGACAAGCAATGACATGTTATATATGATAGTTTAGAAGCAATGAGCAGAAATATTAAAAAAATAGGATTTTTTTTGAGGGGAAAATGAAATTTTCAGTAATTAAAGGTAAATTTTTCCTTTTACACAATTAATATCATATTCATGTATGTCAATTGCTTTAAATACATGTTACAGGAGAAAATATAGAGACTAGTTGTAGGATGAAAATTGGGACGCCCGAAGCCTTTCGAATATTTGTATTATAGCATTTTTTTGTTATGGAGAAAAACAGCTTTTTTCGTTTTAAAAGGGTATAAATCATTTTTAATAACATATTTCTTTATAAAAATATACTTTAGCATAAAATAACTCTATATTGAGACAAATAAAGTCTAATCCTCTTTTAAAATTTAATTTGTAAGTATTAATGTTTAAGAAAATTATCTACGTGTGAAGGTAAAAACCTTGTATAAACATCAAGACTTTAAAAAAATTGTAATAATGGTACTTGTGCAAAATATAATCAATATATGCTAGTTAATTGTTTTAAGAAAGTTTCAAAGATGTGGGTAAAAATAAAAAGCGAACGAAATGTCGATAATATCGTTAAAAATTTCGGTACTTACGTATTATCCCGTCGTCGACCGTTCCGCGGCCGTCTAATTCAGCGGCACAGTAATAGCCAACTCAATGGGATTTGATAACGTTTCGGAAGCGTCACGGTCGACGGGATAGTACGTAAGTACCAAAATTTCCTTTAGAATAAACAAGAAAAATGCACTAATGATGCATCAATGTGACAAAATATACTTAATTTAACTTATATTTATTAAAAAATAAATATTAATCAGTATTTAAATGTTTTAACAAAGTGAACACAAGAAAAACACATTTATATTGTAATTTTTTAAGATAACACACACCCTCGTGAAATTCGACAAATTGGCTTTCATTACAATTTTTTATTTGGAGGCTTGGAGTTTTTAAATTGACATATGGGTTTCCTCAGAACCATATTCCTGCACACAAACAGATGATAATTGAATAATCTTTTATTATAATCCAAAGATAAAATAAACTTGTAAATTATTCTTGACCATTCACCCATTGTCAAAGTGAGTCCTGATAAGACCTCACAGTGAATTTATGTAATAGTAATGTATTAAACCCACAATATAAGATGCTGCAGTTCAGTCCAATAAAATGGCACATTATTTTTATAATGTAAAATTTATAGTCCATAGTTCTGTGGCACTAGAAATATACCCACAGGTAGGTGAAATGGATTACAGATAACAAAGACTCCTAGGTTTGAATAAATTGTTCATAATTTTGAGTGAAGGTAGAAAAGTTCAGTTGTTATTCACGAAAATAATAAACTTGTTCTGATTTCTTAGAAACACACAAAAAACTTTCTTCCAAGACTTTTCATAATCAATTCCCACTATCGTTTCGTTTCTGCTCACACTCCAAACACAAAGACATGCACATGAAAAATCAAAACAAAACTATCCAAATCCAAACAAAGATGGAAAGAGTAGAAGTGAAAGTTTATAACATTCACTAACGAAAAAATACTAAAAAATCAAGTCTGAGGCCTGGTTGATAGCATAAACACTAAAACAGCTGTCGTATTCTGAGGCTCGCAAACTTAAACAAATGGGTGTGGCATCATAAAAGTGTCTTTATTGAACGAACCAATAAAGATATCAAAATAATTCTTTCACCAGACGATTCCTAAGGATTTGTTTTTTTAAAGGTAATAATAAAAAAGCGTTTTTTTAAAAAAGCTTTTTTTTTCTTATTTTATTTTCTACTTTTTAGTCTTAGAATTGTTGGTATATGATTAGTAAAACCCCTTAAATTCAATTAAAACATTACCCCTCTATTGACTTAAATAAATTTTTTCAAAGCAAGTAATTTGTAAGTAATAAACTTTTCCAAACACCAGTGAAGAATTTCCAAAAGGAAGAGATTTTATAATTTCATTTTTACTGAAAAAGCGCAACACCCGAAGCATATTCAGTATTTCTATTTAAGCCATAAATAATTCCATCTGAACGAAAACGAAATCTAAATGTAATGAATAGCTATAACTGTCATCAAAACTCCCATTTATCCATCAAATGAAAAGACATAAATGAAAGTAATTCCAAGCTTTTAGAACACTATTTCCAAGCGCTCTAATTTCTCATTAATAACTTCGTTAATAATCTTAATTTAAATATAATAATTCCCGTTTTGAAGATTGAATATGGTTCAAATATATATAATACGCTATTGTACTAGTTTTGGAAGCCATAGTCTTTTTGGAGTGTCTTAAATTCGAGTTAATCGGATAATCAAGAATACTCGTTAATTAACGTAATTAGAGAGTTATTGACTCGGTGATAATGGAATATTGCATTGTCATGAATATTACACCATGCTGCAAAGTTTCAAGGCTTAATATCGTTTAGAAGTACCTGAAATTTTATGTACAAGAATCTAAATGACAACCTAAAAATTTGCATAAATTCGTCTTTAATTTCTTTAATTAGTTGAAAATTGCCGTTTTGATGATTGAATATAGTAGTACTATGCCTATTACAATATTGATCCGTGTTTGGGAGCGAAAATATTTTTTAAGGGTCTCAAAATAGAGTTAATCGGATAATCAAGAATACTCGTTAATTACCGTAATTAGAGAGTTACTGACTCGGTGATAATGGAATATTGCATTGTCATGAATATTACACCATGCTGCAAAGTTTTAAGGCTTAATATCGTTTAAAAGTACCTGAAATTTTATGTACAAGAATCTAAATTTTTTGTGATAATTTGCCGTTAATTAATTTAATTACTTGAGAATTGTCGTTTTGATGGTTGAATATAATAGTACTATGCCTATTACAGTATTGTTCTTTTTTGGGAGCTAAAATCCCTTTGAAAGGGCCTCAAATTTCAGTTTTTCTGATAATTAAAAATACTCGTTAATTAACTTAATCCTTTGGTTATTGATTAGATAATAATTGGATATTGGAGTGTCATGAGGGGTACATCAATGTGTAAAGTTTTTAGGGTCCTGGAATATCAGGAAGTGACCGAAAATCGAGTTTTAAGTTTTCACCCGTGACCTTGGCCCGGAGCAAGTCTAATAAAAGCGTTTAAAAAATCCAAATTTTCGTCGATTTTTCAGATTTTCTGTGTCTACTGTAGCCTTAAATATGATAATTTTTAATAATTTTTTACAGCTTTTCTAGTGTAATTCAGCAGCTAATTTTTTTACTTACAGAAGGGGTTTGAGTCATATACTAATCCCTGTAAAATTTTCGTCCAATTCTGTGAGTTCAGCCTGAGAACATTTCCGTAAGTTTAGATATTAGCCAGTAACAGTGCTGCCGAATAATTTCAGTTATTTGAAGAAATAATTTTTGCAGTGTATGATCCCTCTGAGAGAGACTCTTTCAGTATCAACAAACCACAGAGAAATATCCTAACAGAGGGTCCACGAGGCTATTTTCAAATGCGTTACTGATGTGAGCGCGCCACACTAGAGTCTGGAACGTATGCCGGCCGCTTAAATCTCTCACCAAATTAGAACTCAGCGCATGCGCAAAAAGGTGTTTTCGATCTCCCATAGGCAGCCGGCGAACGATTCAGACTGAATCCAGACGCTAGTGAGTTTAGGTTTAGTGCGATCCCAGCGCCACAATTCTCCCAACCTGTAACAAGATGTCATGATTTTCCATTTCCATTATGGCCTATGGCTGTGGACTCTCTGTTCTAGTACTCTGTGCAAAAAACTTAGTATACAAGTATTTATGGGAATACGATATAACTCGCATGATAAAACCGAATACCTATCAAAAATCATTCTATCTAAGTTCGACTGTCTTTTAAAACGGTTTCCCTTAAAATGTTTTGCTAATTGCAACAGCCAGTTCTCTCATTTTCTCTCCTTTTAATTATCTCGGCAGGGCCCAATTTCTATGGGACGGGGAATTGCGAGATAAATGTTCCTTACAGCCCAGCCCCGGGAGAAATCGTCATTGGGGTGAGAGGAGAGAAACCTCGCATTGAAACCTCCAATCCCTTGGGAAGAGGAGTTTGAAGAGAGGCCGGAGCTTAAGTCATTTAGCGAATCGGCCGAAATGCAACAAGAAAAGTTGGAGCTCATTTTTGTTGATTGCCTCCTTGGATCGTTAGCTGCAAAGCGATGGTGGTGGGCCTATAAAAAACTCTTAAAACTTCTAATGGAATCAAAAGACGATTTCACAAAGGACTTCTTCAATAAACTCCTCAAAGAAGGCTGTAAACAAGAGCTTTAATTGGGCTTTCTTTGGTATCTTTCCAGAGGTATCAATCCTGGGGGTGTTGGGGAAAATTTACTTTCCTTTTGAGATTGGCAGTGTTATTAAGGATGTAGTTAGAAGACTTTCTTTCGATTCATTAGAAACGACGCTGAGCAATTTTATTGAAACGAGAGAAAACAATTATTTTCTTTGTTTTTTTTTACTGGAGCCAAATTAAATATCAATGAATTACTTAATTATTTTAATTTTGACACACTGTTATTTTGTAAGAACTAATTGTTAAAAAAAATTTCTTATGCATTTTTTAGTTCCAGTGGTAGGGCAGAACAGAATGGCCGAACTCATACCTCTAGAAGACTCTAGATAAATTAATATCTCAGATACATGATTTTTTTAGACTAATGACTTATATGATGTAATAATGTAAGCCTTAAAATGTTTGATTATTACGTTTGATTACCAAGCATAAAGTTATCATTAAAATCCCGTCTATCAATAAATCCCCATCTATAAAAGTTTTGAATTTATTAGACTCTTTTCTACACAATAAAAACATATTTGTTATGATTTGATTTGATGTTACATAAATAGTTAAAATTTGTACTGTATAAAGAAAATTACATTTTGAACAAGGAAAATAATTGTTTACACTGAAAAACAGCCGCTTCACCTTGGAAATATCTATTGACCCTTTAAAAAATCTATTTATAAATTCTAAACAATTATGTAAAACAATTATTAAATTTACTATAAAAGGCTTCTTAGATAAGCACATAAAATGAAATCCGTTACTTTTTAACTAGCTCTTAACTAAATTTTTATAAACTTGTTTCACATATTTTACCTTATATATCAGTATTATACAGTTGGGCGTATCGCGAAAACATTTTTTTGGAAATTCAAAAAGGCATACTGAAAAAAAGTTGTGACTCAGAGGTCACATATAGGGTCACTTGGGGTAAGTGGGGCCCCTTTTTGGAACAGTGCATTTTTGAAGCTTAATAAAAAATTCTTGAAGTGCTTAAATTTGAACTTATTGACATATTTTGTTTAAGACAACATTAATAAACAAAAATTTGTTATTAGGTTCTGAAATAACGTGTTACATTTTTCTTAACTGATCTTTTTTTAAAAAAGGTTCAGCCCCTCTTTATTTAAATTGAGTAAAAAATAACACATAAAAATAATATGGTTGGTTGGGGTAAGTGGGACCCCTTTTTGGAACACTACAATTACAGAAGGTTTACAGATTGTTTTCTTCAGGTTCGAATGGTTCAGGAGACTTATATAGAAACCCTCGAAACTATTCCCCCCACCCCACTGTGTGTTTTTAATTAATTTCTCGGCAATATGAATAAAAACACTCAACTTAATATTTTACTTTACTTACCACAACTTAAATTAAAACGAAAAATTGATATAAAATTTCTATAAATTACTTATAAATTTTTCAATAAACATTAAAGTGGTGAGTCTAGGGTGTCCCACTTACCCCATAATGAGGGGACCCACTTACCCCTATTAGGCTAAAATTACGGGGTAAGTGGGACCCCCCTCTTAAACATTTTTAAATTAGAGATTTTGTAAAAATTCAAATTGCAGTATGTATTTTAAGTCGAACTTTGTACAACCAGGGCTCCCAGCAGACTTTTAGTTTGTCTTTAGAGAAAAAAGGGACCTAATACCTTAAAAATAGAGAAAAAAAGAGACCGAAATTTTAAGTCACAATTTTTAAGTGTCGTGTAAAAATCGGCCATTAAAACAAAAATTTCAGAGTTGTACCCTTATAATGTAGTTAATGTTTTAAAATTAATGTAGCAATTAGAAAGACGATTGATTGTCTAAGTATACTTTCAAGGCAATTTTTTAATGTTGAAATGAAATATTGGGAGAATTCTTCAAAGAGTTAAAATCAGAAAGTACACTTTTCGCAACTTGAATCAAATAAAAATTAAAAATAAACTATGAAGTTTAGAACAAAGATTTTCTATTGGAGGACCCCAAAACCTCCTTTTGAAATTATGACATTGATCCATATACTCTAATTTCTTTGAAATTCTGTGGCTTACAAGGTGCAGTCCTCTTTGGATATAACCCAAAAGATCTCAAAATAAGCTAAAACACTGCTTTAAAGTATCAAATTTCCTAAATTTTTTGGGGGAGCTTAAGATTTGAGACTCTTATTGTAGACATAGATTCACACCTTATCAGTATGTCTTTTAAAACTTAGCATGTAAAAGCTCTCGAGTAGTACCTTGTAAATAATGTTCCAGTCAAATCCCTCGAAACAAAAGTCTGATTATCACTTGTCAACAAAATGGAACTTTTTTTTGGCTCAAGAACGAAAATGGGTGATTCTTATAGAACTTTTTACGCTGAATTCAAATATGCAAGCAGTTTTTCTCCATCACCCTCAGTTTTTTTGAAAAACGCATTTTAATATTATATAACATTTTGATGACTTAATGACTTTGAATTCAGTTTTCAGGGTCAAAAAGCATTACTCAAGTCTTTAAAGTATTCCCAAAGGGACAAGGAAGGTTGAAATTTCTAAAATATGAAATTTGGTAGCAAATGGATAGGTTTAAGGGGTTATTACCCCCCTAAAAAGGCAAAAAATAGCTAAAAATTACACTAGTCAACAAAATCGAACTTTTTTTTTGGCTAAAGAACGGAAAGAGGTGATTCTTATAGAACTTTTCACGCTGAATTCAAATATGCAAGCAGTTTTTCTCCATCACCCTCAGTTTTTTTTTTAAAAAACTCATTTTAATGTTATATAACATATTGATGACTAACGGCCGTATTCACCACTAACCTGACCTAAGGTTAACCTGGAATCAAAGCTTCTAATTGGTAGTTGAAAAAGGGATACAAGTTTTAAGCCAATCAGAGTTATCGAAAAAGCTTGTTTCTAGGTTAACTTTAGGTTAAGTTAGTGGTGAATACAGCCGTTAGTGACTTTGAATTCGATTTTCAGGGTCAAAAAGCATTACTCAAGTCTTTAAATTACTCCCAAAGGGACAAGGAAGGTTGGAATTTCTAAAATATGAAAATTGGTAGCAAGTTTGTTTAAGGGGTTATAACCCCCTATAAAGGCAAAAAAATAGCTAAAAATTATAGAGGTTTTTATACGATATTTTTTCCTCTTAATTTTTACGCATTTCACCTTTGAAGGGTCCAAACCCTTCCCCAAGGACCCAAATTTGATGACAATGTGCAGCAATGATTTTTACTAAAACCGGTTGAGGTGTTAGAGTCCCAGAAGCCCCCGCGGAAGGTTTCAGAATACTCTACGTGAGGCGTTGGTGGGAAAAACATCACTTTAAATAGAGGGAAAATGGAACTTTAATCACTGTTTATGTACACAAAAAATTAGAACCTATACAGAATGTAGATGTCTTTGTGTTCCCATAATATAATCAAATAAATACATCAAGAAAAAAAAATAAAATAGTGTTTTAAACATATTTTTTATCCCTAAATGTATCTATATTTATACCAAAAAGTAGTAAATCAAAAAAGCTTAATTGTAAAAAATCTAAGGGTGATGGAAAAATTCTGATTGCAGATTCGGAATCAGCGTGAAAAGTTGCCATAGGAACACTATACCATGTTCTTGAGCCAAAAACCTTGTTTACCAGTGTTATGGGCCTGACACCAAAAACGAGTGTGACACTGTTTTCAAGGAGCAAATTTTAAAAAGAATTTTGGGGGAGAGCCCTTGGGATACCTCTTCCCAATATGGAGCCTTTGATAATTCACAGAAATCTATTTTTTGATGGCCTTTGGACTTAAGAATTTTTTTAGTGTTGATGAGAATTTAAAATCAAACTTGAGATTAAAGGCACTTAATTAACATAAAGTAATTAAAAATATTGATGAAATTATAAATTTATTTGGGTAATTATGAAAAATTTATTGATATACAATAATGGATTCCTCCTTTGGACCTCCAAACCCCCCCCACAAAAGTTTGGTTATGGCCTTGGTATGGTCCTTTGGACCCCCAAAGGAAAATCCTGTCTACGCCCCTGAATAATGATGATGTCATAAAAGGTCATAATTATCTTTTATGCCCGATAGCATAATCAAAACAGGATAATATTCATAATTTGAATCACGTTTTCAGACAATTTTCCAGATACTATTTTTTCCATGATTTCTGTACAATTTTGTATATTTCCCTAATTGATGCCTTGATTATACAGATCTGCCAACCAAAAGCTATATGAATAATTTGATCAAATTTCCATGTATTTTTGAGTGCTAATAACATTAAAAATGTTCTATACACCGAGATTCGACACAAATTACAAAGTTATTATCAATTACTTCTTTTTTATTATTATTAACTGCTTTATTTCACACTCTTAACAAAATTTTGTAACTAATTTGTGTAAAATGTGAACCCAAAGTAAAGATAGGGGAATGGGGGTCTTTCAGTGGAAAATGATAGGAAATTTGAGCCTTAACAGTATTATTTCAAGTCATATTGATACCCATTGTATTACAACGAAAGAGACTGATACCTTGTAAGTCAGAGAATTTTCAAGTGAAAAAAAAATATATACGTAAATAGACCTAAAAATTTCAAAGGGAGAGGGGGTCTGGGGGCCCTCCTCCAGGAAAAGTTTTGGAAATTTGGCCCTTAAAGTAGTGAAAAAGTGAAACTTAACATGTGAAACGTGTGAAAAATGGAAAAAATGGAAAAAAAGAGACCTTGATCATGAAAAAAGACTTTTAGAGACTTAAGATGAAAAAAGATACTTTTAGGGGGAAAAAGAGACCTGCTGGGAGGCCTGCACAACAGTTCAATAAACATTAAAATATAATGAAAACTTAGCTGGGAACACTTCTTGGAAAAATGTAGCTTTAACTCTACAAACAAATCATTCCGGAAATATTTTTTATATTAGTTCTATAATCTTAAAAAGAAATGCAACAAAACTCTAATATACAGGGTGTCCCGTAAATGATGTGTCACACTTCTAGGGGGGATAGTAGACACCTAGACGAGTCAGAATCACCCAGGATTTGGGGTCCCAGACCCAATCCCTGGGAGTTAAAAATGGAGCGACACCCCAAAACAAGTATTGAAAAATTCAATTTGTAGAAGAACTACTATTGGTAAAAATGTAATTATGGTCTCAAATTTTGTGGTTTAATACAATCTTCAAAATTATCTTGACAGTTTTCAATTTAAAATTTTTTTTATTACGAAAAAAGTTAAAAAACAGCAAAAAAATGTCAAAAATATGCCAAAACTTTATTTTGTTTTCCGAAATCCTTTCTTTTGATTTGATAATCTGAAAGAGCATAATTAATTAACCTTAAGTCCAAAGTTTCACGTAAATAGCATCAGTATTAAACGCTTGAGAGCCTGTTAAAGTTAGTTTTATGGGAGCAAAAACGGCTTCGGAAAACGAACGTTCAGGGAGAATCTACAAGTTACGGATAGATGCTCGCCAAATTTCCCAACATTATTTGCGATACGAGATTCCTCGCCAACCTACGCTTCTGCAGATAGTTCAAACTTCCTTGGCGATGTTTGGCCTTAGTTTACGGATCGTCACTAGAAGTCTAAAAGGTAAATGTATTCAAGCTATCAAATCAGACACTCAAGAAAAAATTGTTACTATTCCTAAGAAAATAAGCAATGTTTGTTTAGCAAAAGGGATAGTTACAACTTATTTTTTCTTAAGTCTCTGTTTTGTTAAGTTCAATAAACATTTATCTTCTAGACTTCTGTGACGGTCTGAAATCGAAGGCAAAAATTTAAGTAAATTAATTAATTAACTAATTTTTTTCAAAATAATTCCCATCCCATAAAAAAGTGAACCACCATGCCAACTTTGAACACTTTTTGTAAACAGTTTTTGTCGTTATTTTTCATTATACCCCTGCTTTAGGATAGGTCAGTAGGCGGATCCTCGATCGCTGGGTTCGTGATTTCGAATTGCGATACAAGATTGGTCGAGAAATGTCAATGGGAATAAGCAAAGTGTATGGGGGCTATCCACTCACCGTCCGATAAGCAATATCTTAGGTTTGTCATAACTTTCAATAACCTGCATTCTTTTATTTTGCAAATTTCTTATATCGGAAGTTGAGGGGAGACCCTGCATACCCACTTGCTTATTATATCATTCTTTAATTAATAGGAACCACCCTTGTATCGCAACCCGAAATCAGGAACCTAGCGATTGAGGATCCACCGACTGACGTATCCCCACTATGTACAAAAGTTATTTTACGAACCATGTTTGTAAATAATAGATTCTTCTGTTTTTTTTACCGAAGTTATCAAATGTACAGTTTTTCTCATTAAACGCAATAAGTAGTAATGCTGTTTGCATGATTGATACATTTGTAAAACTAACACAACTATCGATTGAATAAAAAACTATCGATACTATCAGATAATTTCTAACAATTCATACTATTGATTTTTAAGATCGATAGTTCCTAAAAATCAGTAGTAAAATCATGTTTGTTCTTTATGTTCAAAAATTTTTTTAATTAAATTAATTAATCTCTTGTTTTCTAAAAATAATAAGAATTAAGAATCAACATTTACGTTTTTGAAATTTTCATCCCGCCAAATTGTTCAATTGGCGCATTTCAGATATTTTCATACTCATCTCCTGTCTCGCCAAATCGGGCGAGGAATGAAAGTTGGCAGACATCTATCCGTAACTTGTAGATTGTCCCTAAACGTTCGTTTTCCGAAGCCGTTTTTGCTCCCATAAAACTAACTTTAACAGGCTCTCAAGCGTTTAATACTGATGCTATTTACGTGAAACTTTGGACTTAAGGTTAATTAATTATGCTCTTTCAGATTATCAAATCGAAAGAAAGGATTTCGGAAAACAAAATAAAGTTTTGGCATATTTTTCACATTTTTTTGCTGTTTTTTAACTTTTTTCGTAATAAAAAAAATTTTAAATTGAAAACTGTCAAGATAATTTTGAAGATCATAATAAACCGCAAAATTTGAGACCATAATTACATTTTTACCAATAGCAGTTCTTCTACAAATTGAATTTTTCAATAATTGTTTTGGGGTGTCGCTCCATTTTTAACTCCCTGGGATTGGGTCTGGGACCCCTAAGTCCTATGTGATTCTGACTCGTCTAGGTGTCTACTATCCCCCCTAGAAGTGTGACACATCATTTACGGGACACCCTGTATACAGAGACAAAATTTCTATTAAAAATGCTTACTTTTTAATAGACAAAATGAAATTGAAAAAAAAAAATGAGGATGCTATTTTGGGTTTCAATCAATCAAACTCCCTAAGCATCAGAACAATAAATGAAAAAAAAAATACTATGGCTGTAAAAAAATACAATTAAAACTCTGATAATTAGGATAATTAATAATAATAATGGATAGGATAATATGTATGATAATTAGGATGCCGTAGTTGAAGGTTTATGTTAAATATTTAAATTAAGTCTTTATGAAAAATTCAAAGAGTGAAAATATTCCTGTCTAGTTTCTTAAAGAGTAATTCCGATTTTCAAGGAGTGAAATACTCTCTCAGAGGATTTAAAAATATCTCTGAAAACTGGTATAAAAAATTTTTTAGAAAAGAAAGAAATTTTAACAAAAATATTATAAACATTACTACTTCATTTACAATAATCCTAAAACAATGACAACTATTTTAATTAATAACCATACTAACTATTAATTAATTGATTGAGTGCTGAGTGCTGACGAAGGAAATGCTAATTTCAAAATATTTAAATTTATAATTCTTTACAGAAATATAAAAAATTAAAATATTTATAAAATATAATTAAATTTTAAGAAAATATTTAATTCTCAAATTAAGGAACGAGTATATTTATTAAGACAAGTCACTAGGGTTTTTTCATTTAACTTTTGTTAATATTGTCACAAATAGCACAGAAGAGGTACACATATGGTAAATAAAATAACAAAAAATTAAATTTGATAAAATTTAAAAAAATAATATAGTAATTGAAAACTTCGTTATCTAAAATCGTTAAAAAAAAACAATGTATCAAATGCAATTAATAAAAAATATAGAAACTAAACATGGAGTTGAACCCATCAGTTGATGTATAGTTTTTTACGAAAATAAATATAATCAATAATTATATAAAGACATGAAAGTATAGAGTAAAACTCACCTAATTTAAAGCTTTTAACGAAGTTTCTTACAACTATGTTATCTGTACGTTTATTCGAACAGCAGATGGACACCGTACTCACTGGTCATCACGCATCTAAACCATCACAAAACAAAACCACACTGCTAAAAGCATTAAAGCATTACTTTTTATCTCCCTATAAATCTTTTCAGGGATTCGTTGAAACTTAAGGGGGGACAGAAGTAGCCATTGGCCATTTAAAACCCTTCATACCTGTGTCACCAATTGAGTCATCCCTCCCCTCTCACTCCCCTAGTGTGCCAAACGTTATCTTAAAGAAACCAATCCAACCATACCAATGTTTTCAAAGGACAGGAATGGTCTTGAATAGGAAGAGGGGTTCGTTGGAAGAATTCACACACGTGCACGTGTTACTTCCTTTCCACATGGAATGAAATTACAGAAAGACTCCACACGTTTCAATGCGTTTCTGGGATACAGGCTAAACCAAAAGCGTTATCAATATTTCGAATTTGGAAAACAAGCGGATAGAATGATGTTTTTTTTTTTTAACAAAAATGGCCTGTGTATATTTGTTCTACTTTTATAACACTATTAGTATATTTTTTTCTATTATTATTTTAAATATTTTTTGTATATTGTATAACAAGATGATTATAGGCATTAAAACCTTACAACGGAAGGAGGTTTAAACAAAGAATTTGAAAGATCATTTCTCTAAAAAGAAACATTAAACAATTGATGAGTTTAACTCCAGTAGTTGTCACAAGAAAGGCGTGCTATATATTGCTCTTGTTATTAAAAAGTTTACAGTAAGCAATTCGGATAAGATAAATTACTGTTCATTTAAGTTTTAAGATTTCAAATCCTAACCTAACTCTTCTTACTCAACTTCTTTCTTTATCTCTGACTAACAATTAATATTTAGAGCTTAATCACTTATAGACTAATTTATACCTTATTCTCGTTTCTTCTACGTTCTTTGTAAGGCTGTGGGCCCAGAGCCTGAATTCTGGGAGAGCATTTAGGGCCCAGGGCCTCACTAAAAAGCTTTGAAAATGTGCGTGTGTAAAATAAGTAAACGAATTTAAAATCAATTTATGAAGTTTTTGAAGTTTCAAGTAAATATATTTTAATTTACACATTTTTTAAAACTGGGATTAAAGATGATTGATTTTGTTATTTTGAGTCCAATGAATTAAGTTTTATTTTAAGATATGTCGAGGGTCACAAATAGGTCTTTTGCCCTGGGCCCCCTAACTTGTAAATCGGGCCCTGTCTGGCCCTTGATACATAAATTGGTTAATAACTCTTGAAAAATTTATTGCAATATCCAAATAGGCTTGAGAAAAAGAATAAAAGAATATTAGAGGAAATCTAGTTGTTCCGATTCGGACCCTCTACACTGTAAAAAAAACCACAGTAAATTTACAGCCAAAAGTGCTGGCAATATGGGTGCCAGCACTTTTGACTGTAATTTAACTGCAGTGCTGTATTCTTCGAACTTTACAGCGCGCCGTTATTTTACAGCGTTCCGTAATTTTACAGCGTTCCGTAATTTTACAGCGCGCCGTTATTTTACAGCGCGCCGTTATTTTACAGCGTGCCGTAATTTAACAGCGATTCCGTTATTTTACAGTGTGCCGTAATTTTTACAGCAATCCGTAAATTACAGATTACTGTTTTTTTTTTACGGAATTTTTTGCTAACGGTTGGAGGTAGAAATGAAACTCCAGTACCAATTATCATGTTTCAACTTTACTAATAAAATTTGAAAACTGTAAAGTTTTTGTTCTTAAAAGAGGTAGTTTTCAAAATGCGACAATAGTAATTTCTCTACTGTTGGATTTTGAAGATGTACTCTAAGGACAAAAAAACCCTAAAGAAACAAAATCTTCAAGTTTTGATTAGAAAGTTGAAACATGATAATTGGTACTGGAATTTCATTTCTACCTCCAACCGTTTGCCAATGGTAACCATTGCTTTTGGACTCCAAGCACCTCAGGATTGGAATTCTCTCTTTGGAATTGTCTTTGGGTATTCTAAAACCTCTAGCATTTTTGCCCCTGAGTTTTGAATTACCCTGTATATTTATATACTCGAACATTGTGCACAACGAGGAATCTGTTACAACTGAAACATTTGGAACTGAAGGAACTGTGGTGACCCAGCTGGTGCGAATAGTTGCAGTATGGCACAGTAACCCCTAGTTGGATTGTTACTATTTCTGAGGAATTAAATTTATAAGAATTAACAGTGCCGAAAAAATTAACTATCAGGACGTAACAAAATTATTTTAAAATTTGGTAACTAAATCCCATACAGCTAAATAAATTTTTAAAAACCAGTATTTTGGAAAGCAATTTTTTCCAATTTGTTTAGGTTTTGCAGAGTTATTATTTAAACAAACATAAGTAACCGATTCTAGTAATAATTGATTCAGTAAATTTTTCAAAACAATTTTAAAATTCTTTTTGTGCTATGCTATATATAATTAAATTTTAACAACTACAGTCAACTCCGCTTATTGTGATCAGTTAATGTTATCAAAATTGACCGGTCCCGATTACTCCTACTTCATTTAATGTAAAATGCGTCACAAAAAAACTTTATTTTATCAACATTTCGCCTAATGTCATCAAAATTTGGTGAAATCTCCTCAAAACCTCCTTTTTTTGTTGGTAGGCCAATTTAAATAGTATATGAACTTACAAATTATGCATTAATTTATTAGTGTTATATGTTTTACACTCATATGTTTGTTTAAGCATGTAAAAGTTGCAAAATACATACTAGGTAATCATTTTAAATACTTCAATTAGGACTACATAGTAGAGATTTTAAACCAAACGCTTATTATCAATTGGATATTGTTATTGTTCTACTCTTGGACAAAAGTGATCACATTAAGCGGAGTTGACTGTAGTTAGAAAATATTGAATATTTATCAATATTTAGGTTCTGCTTCTACATTGCAATATAATATATTGTATACTCTATTTTTGAAAAAACTTTTAAGCTTCTGCAGATCCATATCACAATAAGTAAACAAATGTTCTTGCATATTATCCTGTCGACTGTGCTTCTGAATTCATAAACATTATCAAACCCCATTGCAGTCAACAAGATAATACGCAAGAACCATAACAATATATTACTTTAACTATTAATCATCACTTAAGATAAATGAGCAAGGCTTATAATTTTTTTTGTTGTTTATTAATATTTAATACACTTACTAAATTTTAAGAAAAATTTAATAATTTTTAGGATGTTTTTATATTAGCTAGATTAAAATGTTTAGCCACCAATATCAAACTTCAGATACTCAATGTGAGTTGTATGATTTTTAGAATTAGTTTAATTGATACAAAAGGTTCATTCCATTATTTATTTGTCTTGTTAATTATTGCCAAGCTGTTTTGGACATCCAAGATTAGAAATATTGCTAAAAACAGCTAATGAACTGATAAAAATGTACCATCACATTAATGTCAACAATAAAAATTTGGAGATATTTGGTGCCAAAAATGCTGAGCAATATTTAACAGGGCAGAGATCTGAACCAAACAGAACCTTTCAAAAGACAAATGAATGCAAATGTTTATTTAGCCCCGAACACAAATATTTTTTTTTCACATAACTGATTTTATTTTAAAATTATCAAAGCAGAATTTTCAACATTTTATAATATTTTAACACCAGAAAGAAAGTTATCACATCTAAATTAAATGTATATTAAATTTTATGGATTAAAAGCTTTATAATAATAAAGTAAAAAACTTAACTACACCCAATCTGATACCCCAGCTCCCATGGAGGGGTCGGAAGAGCATGTCCCTGGCCCCGTTTACATGGACCATATACCCAGGTATAAGTGGCCGATATACCCAGCAATAGGGAAAAATGCAGGGTATAAATAAATCCACCTATTTACTCGGGAATTTGAATACCCGGCTTTCCCATGATGCATTTCGGTCTCACTCAAAGCAAAAAGTCATCCATGTTAGGCTTAAGTGAGTACTTGTTGGAAAGTAAGTTGTTCTTTGTAATTTCAATTGGATATTTAAGATTGATTACTATCTTAAATGTCGAAATAACTTGAAAATAATCCATTATGAACGCAAAATTCCAAGACGAAAACAGATAACAGAATGTAAACAAACTCAAATCGCAATGAATGATGGGACCAGTGACGTATATACCCGGGATTTGAGGACTGGTCATGTAAACGGGTTTTTAGCACGGTTTTCAATATCCCTTTCTCCTGCATTATACCCGGGTATAAGAGTGGCACATGTAAACGGGGCCCCTATCTCTAGAAAGAGATGCTCTTGAGCATTCAGCATCCTGATGCTACTTATCACTGTCGACTGAAGAGGATGAGAAGCGAGAAGTCGTCAAGAGGGTTCTGAAGGGGCTGCAAGAAGGGCACCGGAAAGATGTTGGGTTCAATTCCGTTAGAGTTCCCGCTAAGTATCGCCCAGGTCTTTTAGACAACAAAAAGTACAAATATTCATTAATAATTTCATCAAATTCCTGAATTAAAATGTTTAATTAGATCAATAACTATTCAGTTTATTAATAAAAGTCAGAATTTTTTTTTGATATATGGATATATTTAGCAATTAAGATATTGGCAATGTTTAGTGTGAACTCTAACGGAGTTGTACCAGATGCTGAAGCCTAGCAAGCTGGGAAGTGTCATGCAGAGACAGCCAAGCTTGCTCACGTTCTCAAATTGGACCAGACACCTGCCTCACAGGCCGTAGTGGTCCTGCAAGTCCAAGTAACCAACAGGTCCTATGAGCAGTTACAGTCACCGAAGCAGAGAATCCAAAATGCTGATGTCGATAAAAGAGGCCGACTGTGATGAGGGGCTGCCCTGTTCCCCGGCCACTCCTGAGAAGTCCAGCATAAAAAGACTTTCAAGTGGGTAGTCAAGGGACTACTGGGAGCCAGTGCAGTGGTGACCACGGGCTCCAGGACTGCCAGACCAGTCAGATGATGACACCTGCGGACCCGAAGGGCACCTAAATTCTTGGAGGACATGCCCGCTGTACAGATGAGCCCGCCTGGAGAAAGTCGCCACCATGAAGGAGACGATCCACTGGTACTGTAACGGCCAAGCACATGATGCAGGGTGGTGCGACCCCGAGCCACTCCAGTTGAAGATATATTGGCTGACCTGGTGAAGCAAGGATACCAAGCTGTCAGCTGTATCCGGATCAAGGAGAGGAAGAAGTCAGCGTCAGGAAGCGGTGCAGTAGTGACCACAGGCTCCGGAGGACATGCCCGGTGTACAGATGAGCCCACCTGGAGAAAGTCGCCACCATGAAGGAGACGATCCACTGGTACTGCAACGGCCAAGCACATGATGTAGGGTGGTGCGACCCCGAGCCACTCCAGTTGAAGATATATTGGCTGACCTGGTGAATCAAGGATACCAAGCTGTCAGCTGTATCCGGATCAAGGAGAGGAAGAAGTCAGCATCAGGAAGCGGTGCAGTAGTGACCACAGGCTCCGGAGGACATGCCCGGTGTACAGATGAGCCCACCTGGAGAAAGTCACCGCCATGAAAGAGACGATCCACTGACGTGCAGTCAGCAGCTGACCATTCAGGAACTGCTACACTCTAGTCAGCTACAATGAAAAGAAAATTCTTGTTAATATTTTGTTATACATCCAATACATACAACCTAAATGTGAGGCACAGCACGATAAAATTTATCAAAAGAAGTTACATAATTATAGTAATAAATCCAAAAACATTCCATTCTATTACTCAAAATCTACTCTAAGTTAGCTTTCTTTCCTCCTTTTTTAAGGTCAGAGGAAGCAGAACCAGAATAAACTGAAATAAAAATTAAATAAATACAACATTGCTGGCATCATCAATAAAACTTATAGCTCAAATTTAGGGAATCTACAGCAAGAGATATTTGTGTAAATATTCATGCTAATGAACAATACTAATGACAGGTTAAGATGTTAAGAATCCCTAACATATCATTGTAAATACTAAGAACGCATGACCCAAATAGCCGCTAAATTGGGGAGTTGCTGCCTTTCTAGAAATATTAGTAAATATCTACTAAGAATAACCCTTTTACTTTTTGTTTTACTTTTCAAAATAAAATCCACTTGAGTCCACCCGAGGGAAAATATCGCATTACAAATTTACTAGTGTGACTGGAACTGAGCTAGGGGATAACTTCTCTAATTTCATGCGATTTGTTTTTGTTTGTGAAAATCTGTCCTGAACTGTATATTCCCCAAATACGAGATTCAAGGTTTTCCGAAGATGCTGTGACACAATTCAATGAATTTTCAAACATAACTCACATTAGTAAGATCAAAATTAAGAGTAGGGAATAAAGGTTTTGCACGATTCCTTCCTTGGCACTTGAGTATTGACCAGGCCCGAACAAAAGCATTCGGTAAACACACGCGAAATAAATAAATGCACATAACAAATAATATATTAATTCAACAGTAATGTAAAACAATAGTGATGATACATTACAGGAGCATTATTTTAGGAACTTCAATTAACTAAGCATTACAGAAAAGAAATACAACTTACCAACAACGAACGAAGCCATAGCAGCCATGTTTTCTGAGCCGGGGATTCCCCGTGAAGAAGACGACGCGCATGCGCTGTGCTGCGTTTTGGCGATCGAATTGGAAGTTATCAGACCTAGTCGACAGATGGCGCTTATTTTACAGTATAAACCGCGGTGATTCCAAAACACAGTGGATGCTGTAAAATATTCACAGTCCTTTTTACAGTTATTTTTTCCGTTTTTTCTTACAGTGTAGTTCCACTAAACAAATAACAAAAACAGGTGCTCGTGCACACACACCACAGGAGGTCAGACTCCAGTGGAGAGCTCTCCAGTTCTGGACAGGAACAGGGTTGCCAGGTGAGAGAGCCCACTCAAAGCCAAATCGGGTTCGAAAAAAGGCCCAAAAAAATCCAAACTTTTTCTGAAGCGAAAAAAAGCTTAAAAATACGTCTATTTCAATTATTAGTAAAATTGGTGCAAGTTGCGCTCGAAAAATGAAAGTATTTACTAAATAATAAAAATTTTCATGCTTGTTCTGAATCTGAAATTCACTTGAAGCCCTCACAAAGGGAATTAGGAACCAAAGTAACAAAACTTTTGTCTCAGAAAATTAATAAAAAAGTTATTTTGAACTACTAATGCCTATGAACTACAGAAAAATTGTGGCAAAATGGGGAAAACTGCTAAAAAGAAGGCAAATTTTCAGGATTTAACAAAAAAAGCCAGAAAAAAGCCAAACGAAAATTTCGAAGCCAAACGAGTTTGAAAAAAGCCAAATTTCTCGAATTTGGCCTTAAAAAAGCCTAATTGGCAACCCTGGACATGAAATTGCTCCTCTTCGTCACGCCCTCCCCTAGGTGTGCTTATCTCTCCATCCCTAGAATGTGCACTGGAGAGTAGAATAAAAATCAAGGGGGATATTTTGAGGGAGTACCTAGGTCGTTGGACCTTCAAACTCCAGTATAACTAGCCTCACTGGGTAAGGCTTGAGCTGAGCTGTACAGAACGTGTGACTGTAAGTCACGGTCAGCTGAGGAGTGGCTAGCTTGATGCTAACCCCCCCTCTTGATTTCCCCCAGTAACCTTGGTACTCATTTTATCGACCCCGGAGGGATGAAGGGCTGAGTCTGCCTTGCCCGTGGACCGGGATTTGAACCCCGGGCGCGTATTTACAAACCCTATCCACGCCAGCGCCTTGGCGCGTTCAACAGCTCCGAGGGTTGCAAAGATGCAAAGTGTTGCCACATTTTCCTATTTATTGTCAATTTGGCAATTTCTTTTAAGTCTTATAAGAACAGTGTTGTTTTATTATTTATTATTTTCGTAGATGGATATAAAATTCAACTTGCGTGATTTTTTATGTGATATTTTTATTAATGTTTGCTTATGAACTGATTCTTTTAATTAATAAAAACCCATTTTTATAGCAATTTATTTTTAGAATTGTTAAATGAAAATTATACATTAATACATTCTAGTGTAATAATAAGTTTTATGGGTTTAACTTAGTTTAATTTATTAACTATTTTATTTTTTGCTGATATTTATAGAATTTTTTTTTCTTATTATACCTACGTTTTACTATAAAATTTATGTACATCTACAACTTTGAATAGTGAAAGATGAAGAAACTACCCAAAAATTTTCTAATAGTCCAACACAACTTTTTTAAACGTAAAACCGAATTAATTAGGTGTTTGACTAAATGGATTTTGGGGAATCAAGCATAACCTTTAACTATAAACTATCCAAAATTTCTATTTCAACCGTTTGAGGTATAATTTGATCTATATAAGTAATATAAGTATAGTACAAATTCAAAGGTGGTCATAAAATGGAGGGTTCAGAATAGAAGTATACCAAGTCCACTTTAGCTACTTTTGAGCTACAGAGGTTTAAAGTTAAAGATTCATAGCAAAATCAATGTTAAAATTTTTTTAAAGTAACATTTTTAGCGGATATTATCAGAACTAGGACTTGGTTCATTATTGCACTGAAATTTTACATAGTTGGTGCATGTTATAGCATTGCTAACTCAAAAATGACAAAAAGTGGACTTGGTCCACTTTAATTCTGAGCCCTCCAAATAATGACCCTACTTTAAAATTGTCTACTGACAAAACTATTGATAATAAAAAAAATCTGAAATTTTAAAGGGAGCGTATTATTTTAAACAAAAAAATGTTTATTATCCGTTTCATAGATGGCACTTTACCTAAATTTTTGTCTTAAGAAAGTACCTAATTTTGTTGGAAGAGTTATAATTTCTTTTCTTTTTCCTTATAAAAAATACTTTCAGTTATAGCTCTTTTCAATTTAGGTATAAATTATTTTAAGTAATGTGAAATTCGACTTAACAATCCTATCAAAATTAATCAAAATGTTTGCACTTTACGATTTTTTTTTTTTATAAATTTTGAATATTTTCCTTCTGAAAATATCCTTATAATTTGATTTAATTACATTTCTTATAAAGAAGTAAAATATTATTTTAAAAAACAACTGAAATTTAAGATCTTTAATTTAACCATTTCCTTCATGGCTTCATTTCTTCGTTATTTTTTTAATAAATTACCTAGCAAAGTTTTCAAACCGAATCAAGTATCCATCCGTCGCTTCTGAAAACTTTGCGTTTATTTTTTTTAATCTCAAAAATATTCCAATCAGTCGGATGATTTATTTTCGTTTTCGGTGCCATTCGTTTCCAATTCTTTTTAATATATTCCTTTTAAGTCGAAAACATCAAAACGCGAAAAAAAACCCAGACGAAAGAAAAAAAAACAGACGGTGAAAATGCCAGCTGCGTGGCTAGATCAGAACTAACGTCGCCAAGGCGCTGGCGTGGATAGGGATTGTAAAGACGCCGGGGCCTGTGGTGTGGGAGCGCGAAGCTTGAAAAAGTTTAAATTAAAAAATAATAAAAAAATCAATTCGTTAAAAAATGAAAAAAAAAATTCGGAAAGAGATTCGAACATTTTTTGAATTTTTTTTTTTTACGAATAGTGGAAATTCCTTATAACATCAGGTGACCTCTCGGTCCTTGGGGGGGGGGTTTGGTCCCCTTGGTCCCCCCCCGTCACTGCGCCCCTGGTTACATGTCCTATATATATGGAATTTGGTTCTTCAACTAAAGATATGTGTTCTTTCCTGTGTAGTTGAGATGACTGGTTTACCACAATTTTATACGTTAATGTTTCATCTCTTCGACCATCAAAGTAGAGAGAAATTATATCTGAGGATTGCATGGATTCAATGCTTTGACGATATTTCACCCTTTCTCGAAAATTTTAGATTTATCTATTACCCCTGCCTAATTGTCTGATGTTACAACGTTTAAGTCCTGCAAAAGAGCACTTGCTAATTGAGCTCCCACTCTGTTAGAAATCCCTCTTCGGTCACATGCTCTTGGAAAAAAAGGAAGGTTCTCTGAAAGCTCCTGTTTTATACCGGAAAATTTTGAATTATTTTTGCTTTTGAATAAAATTTCATCACTGGAACTCGGTGATATTGAATTACTTTCAGAATTGGTTTCTACCAGTTCCAAAGTTGGGACATTTTTTTGTTTGGGGAATTCTCTTAGTCTGTGATTTTCGCTTTTCATTTCTTTCAAAACGTCTTTTTCGTTTTTTACTTTCCATAGCATCAAGACCTCCAATAATCATTAGCTCAAATTTCTTTGGTCATTTAAAAACTTATGCTCGATTTGAGGAACTTTCTTTTGAGATTGGCACGCACAATTATTTAATTCTTTGCATTTACATGTACAAATATCAAAGAGAGAATTAATGATAGATTTAAAATTTTCAACCAAATTTTTAAAGCTCTTTGAATTCTTACCTCCCGTTGACTTTCTTATTTGTAGTAGTTTGTCCAAAACCAAAGAAGTAATGTTCTTTCTGCTGGAAACAGGAATTGATGCCCTTTTTCAAACTTCTTCAAGTTTTTCAGTCACTTTAGTTGCTATGAGTTTATTTCCAGGATTTCCTCGGTATCCATTTGATATCATTTCAATTCTAACCCATGCAAAATATCGTAAGACATCCAATTTAGTGGGCAAAACATTTATGGAACATATCTATAGGTTGATCGATTATTGCTACCTCTGTAGCTCTCCTCGTTCTTTTGTTCATGATGATAGTTACGATGCACAAAAGATTACTACCATAAGCGAACTAAGATAGTCAGTATAATACAGTCACGGGATAAAAAGCACCATGTGGTTCCTATCACCTCGTTTCTTAAGTGCTTGGATTTATTGGTCCTAGTTTTAGGTTTACTATAACCAACATGGCATACGTCGTTTTCGTCCCCGGACATTTGGTCCCCGGACATTTCGTCCCCGAAAAAATTATCGATTACTTCCTTCAGTGTTACCAGTAACATCGACATCCTATGAATATTTTTATGCGCATGCTCCGGATCTTAGCGATCTCGGACACGATTCTAGGTATCACTACTGTCTCTAATCAGCACAAATGTTAAGAGTGACCGCAATTGTAAAAACTGCGTAGTAGTGACAATGCCTCGTCAAGAGGAATCTAGATTTGTAATTCTATTTTTTCTAATTGATTTAAAAAGGGTTTTATACTACACTCCTACACGTGCAAGACTTTTTTCTGGGCTGATTTTCAGTGCTGATTACAGATATTTCATTAAAACTGTGGTTTGAAAGATTTTAAAATTTTAATTTTTTTAAAATTGATTAAAAAAGGGTTTAATACCACCCTCCTGCACTTGCAAGACTTTTTTCTGGGCTGATTTTCAGTGCTCATTACAGATATTTCATCAAAATTGTGGTTTTAAAGATTTTAAAATTTTAATTTTTTTTAAATTGATTTAAAAAGGGTTTAATACTACCTTCCTGCACTTGCAAGACTTTTTTCTGGGCTGCTTTTAAGTGCTGATTACAGATATTTCATCAGAACTGTGGTTTGAAAGATTTTAAAATTTAAATTTTTTTTTAAATTGATTTAAAAAGGGTTTAATACTACCCTCCTGCACTTGCAAGACTTTTTTCTGGGCTGCTTTTAAGTGCTGATTAAGATATTTCATCAAAATTGTGGTTTGAAAGATTTTAAAATTTTAAATTTTTTTAAATTGATTTAAAAAGGGTTTAATACTACCCTCCTGCACTTACAATACTTTTTTCTGGGCTGCTTTTAAGTGCTGATTAAGATATTTCATCTAAACTGTGGTTTGAAAGATTTTAAAATTTTAATTTTTTTAAAATTGATTAAAAAAGGGTTTAATACCACCCTCCTGCACTTGCAAGACTTTTTTCTGGGCTGATTTTCAGTGCTGATTACAGATATTTCATCAAAATTGTGGTTTGAAAGATTTTAAAATTTTAAATTTTTTTAAATTGATTTAAAAAGGGTTTAATACTACCCTCCTGCACTTGCAAGACTTTTTTCTGGGCTGATTTTCAGTGCTGATTACAGATATTTCATCAGAACTGTGGTTTGAAAGATTTTAAAATTTAAAATTTTTTTAAAATTGATTTAAAAAGGGTTTAATACTACCCTCCTGCACTTGCAAACCACAGTTTAGATGAAATATCTGTAAACAGCACTGAAAAGCAGCCCAGAAAAAAGTCTTCCAAGTGCAGGAGGGTAGTATTAAACCCTTTTTAAATCAATTTAAAAAAAAAAATTAAAATTTTAAAATCTTTCGAACCACAATTTTGATGAAATATCTTAATCAGCACTTAAAAGCAGCCCAGAAAAAAGTCTTGCAAGTGCAGGAGGGTAGTAAAAAACCCTTTTTAAATCAATTAAAAAAATTTAAAATTTAAAATCTTTCAAACCACAATTTTGATGAAATATCTTAATCAGCACTTAAAAGCAGCCCAGAAAAAAGTCTTACAAGTGCAGGAGGGTAGTATTAAACCCTTTTTAAATCAATTTAAAAAAATTTTAAATTTTAAAATCTTTCAAACCACAATTTTGATGAAATATCTGTAATCAGCACTGAAAATCAGCCCAGAAAAAAGTCTTGCAAGTGCAGGAGGGTAGTATAAAACCCTTTTTAAATCAATTTAAAAAAATTTAAAATTTTAAAATCTTTCAAACCACAATTTTGATGAAATATCTTAATCAGCACTTAAAAGCAGCCCAGAAAAAAGTCTTGCAAGTGCAGGAGGGTAGTAAAAAACCCTTTTTAAATAAATTTAAAAAAATTTAAAATTTTAAAATCTTTCAAACCACAATTTTGATGAAATATCTTAATCAGCACTTAAAAGGAGCCCAGAAAAAAGTCTTGCAAGTGCAGGAGGGTAGTATTAAACCCTTTTTAAATCAATTTAAAAAAATTTAAAATTTTAAAATCTTTCAAACCACAATTTTGATGAAATATCTGTAATCAGCACTGAAAATCAGCCCAGAAAAAAGTCTTGCAAGTGCAGGAGGGTGGTATTAAACCCTTTTTTAATCAATTTTAAAAAATTAAATTTTAAAATCTTTCAAACCACAGTTTTAATGAAATATCTGTAATCAGCACTGAAAATCAGCCCAGAAAAAAGTCTTGCACGTGCAGGAGGGTAGTATAAAACCCTTTTTTAAATCAATTAGAAAAAATAAAATTACAAATCTAGATTCCTCTTGACGAGGCATTGTCACTACTACGCAGTTTTTACAATTGCGGTCACTCTTAACATTTGTGCTGATTAGAGACAGTAGTGATACCTAGAATCGTGTCCGAGATCGCTAAGATCCGGAGCATGCGCATAAAAATATTCATAGGATGTCGATGTTACTGGTAACACTGAAGGAAGTAATCGATAATTTTTTCGGGGACGAAATGTCCGGGGACCAAATGTCCGGGGACGAAAATACCCTAAACCAGGGCCCTAAAGTTGAAAAAAAAGTGGAAAAAATTGTCTTTTTTTCAGAATTGTTTAAAAAATATTTTTGAGTTTGCTAATGTGATAAAACTGACTAATATATGTTATTTAGAACTTATTTAGACAGGATAAAATAATTTTTACTTTTAAACTGCACCACAAAAGACCTATTTTCTAATTTTAGGCGAGAAATAGGGTCATTTCGCTCAAAAACGCTTAATACTAATATGGTGGTTGAAACGAATAAATTCCGAATTTTTCAGAAGTAAGTCCTCATAAAAGATGTGCTTTGAAGTATAACTGAAATTTCATTTGATAAAAATCAGTGAAATGACAATAAAAACTGCTCCCAAGCTTTTAAGCTCTACAATTTTAAAAAAGTGGAAAAATTCCCTTTTTTAATTTTTTTTTTTTTTAACTTAGGAGGTTAGGAGGGTTGAGGTATACTTACTGTAATACATAAAGCCATATGTTGAATTAAAGTTCAAAAATTATAGGATGAAACCGTTGGGCTTACCGTAGTAAATCAAGTGCTTCTTTAATGAAAATTGCATCTAACTCATTTTTAAAACAGCTTCTTATGTGTTCCATTTGTATGCGAAATTTCTTAGTTTAAGCTGCCAATAGCAGAAGGCGCGCGTGGCGCACATATATATGCAAATTGGAGTGGAAGCGAATGCTTTTATATTCTGGAATACCTTTATCGATTTAGAGGCTTTCAGACTACTCTTGAAGTTTCGTTTTGTATTTTCTGAAGTAATATTTCCCGTTCCTATTGAAATCACTACGAAGTGAAACCATGCAAATCAACTTTATACATTTACTGGTCTTTTTCCTTTTGAACTCGAGAAACACGAAAAATGATTTCTTCTTCTTTCTTCTCTGTCTAAAAGTACTCTCTGAACTGAAGTATACTTTACAGCGCGAAAGCTTTGCATTCAAAGTAGGCCAGAAAGCGTTTTATAATTTATAAAACAAGATACTCTATGACTGATGGTTTCGAAACTCGAATTGTACTCTGCGCTGGTTCGTTGCTTCTTGTATTTTGGGACAATGCATTTGTAGACAAAGAGAGTCGACATTTTTCGGTTGTATGCTTCGTAACTATTATAAAGATAATGTAGTTGGGGGATTAATTATGAGAAAATACTCTGCAAAAGGATGCTTTGTGTTGAATGAAAGCTCTTTTGTAATACATCAATTTATTCAAGAATTTTTTAAAGTTATAACAATGATAGTCATATTATTGAAGTGGAATAAAATTTCTAAGAAAATTTTGTACTACGTTTACGATTCCAATTATAGTATGATAAAATATGATGATATTAATGTGAACAATCTTTAATTCTTGAAATAGTTCCTTTGAAGTAATATTTAAGTTTTGTTTCTTTTAAATTTTTGGCAATGTTTATCAACCGCGCGATTCAAAAAGCATACCAAATTATTAATTTCTACCAAACCATTTATATTAGTTTATGAATTTTAGTTGAAATTCAAATTTTTCATCTGAAAGTGAGCTAAGGTTTTTGACTTTAACATGTTTTGAATAAAAAATACAATGTGTTGTTTAGGAAAAAAAATAGTAGTAGCGTTAGTTTACATATAAAGATTTTCTTTTTAGAACCCATGAAAAATATATTTGAACCCGCTAGGAGTTTCGCATTTTAAAGTGCTGAGACAATTCCCGTAGTTAAAAGACTTAAAGAAGAAACTATCAAAGGAGCAAATTTTATAGGGCCTGTTAATAAATTCCGATGTTCTAATCGCGGACACATCAGGCTATCCATTTAAAACACACCTTTTCCCTGATAATTTTTGAAATAGCGCACTTTAAAATTTATTAAATAAATCTCCTTGAAAATAATCTTCAAAAGAGCTGTTACTTAACGAAATTTTGTAAAACTTCTCGGAGTTATTAAGAAAACTTTTAATTTGTTAGAATAAAAGTTTTCTTCTATAACAATTAGAATTGCTGCGTTAAAACGATTACAACTGCACTTTCTTTACCTCCAGGCTAAAAGGATTAGAAATGCTTAGAGCTTTCTCCAGGACACTTCCTGGAACTGATGGGACACAGCATGTATGGGCTTCACCCAACTCTATTGTGAACGATTTTTATCACTTTGCACTTCTATTTCTTTCGATTTAACTGCAGATGACAAATTAAAAACTGATGGGTTTATGCCAGATTCTCGTCGCAAAATGCAATTGTAATTGATTTTTCCCGACGAAGAATTTAATTTGCATCACTTACAAAATTCGAATAATAACCAATGAACAATTGAATTCAATCAGATATTAATCCACCTTTATCTTGATAATAAGTCGTATTAAAATATTCACACTCATGCGCAGCCACAAATTCTACAAAAGGAATTTGAATAAATGATATAAAAACATATAATCAACTTGTATGTTAAAGTATAATTTTTCATTAATCTATATGATTGCCGCTATTTTTTCCTCGCCCAGTTTCGGCTTTTAAAATTATGTTTTGGTCAAAGATACATTTGGAAATTAACAAACACATAAATTAGAATTTTTTTTTCAGACTGAGATAGAGCTCTATCAAAATATTTTACCTATATTCGTTTCAGTTACATATTTCATTACTTTTTTTACATTTTACATGAGGACCGAAACTTAGCTAGTTTAATACAGTGATTCATTAATTGTACCCATATTTTCATTTCATATACAATATAATATTTTTTACCTGATTTTATTGCGCAGGATAAGCCTTATAACTTAAAATTAAGGAAAACATTTGAAATTACTTATCAAACCAGTTTTCCTGTAATATCAGTTGTATAATCTCTTTTTCAAAAACTCATAAGTTGCCCAGTGTTTGTACAGTATTTTTAAATGAGCGATTAGATCACCCCATCGCGGGAACTGGATGAAAAAGCAACTCTTCACACACATTCTGATGTAGTACTTTCAGTTTAATAACTGTTGTCGTTTCGTCAGAAAAGCGGTATTTTCAATATTTTACTCCTTGCGTAAACTTTTGGATTTTTATAAAAAATGTAAAAAATCCTTTTTCATTTTTAACTAATTCTGATTAATTTTATATTGCATATTCTAAAGGAGGGTTTCTTTCTTACCAAACTATGCTCTTTTGAATTTTCAAATAACATAACAGGCCCGTGAACACTCTTTGTTATACACTCGTTTTTAATGGAAAGGACTCCATCATTATTACAAGTCGGTATATCGTCGTGGACGCCCAAATTTTATCTTTGGATGTCAGAGGAGACTATCATCCCCTAGCAGGGTTGGTAAAAACCCGGTTTTTTCAATAAAACCCTGAAAAAAACCACGGAAAACTGGGTTTTTTCAAAAATAGTGTGTTTTTTTTTCAAAATTAAGTGAGTTTATACTAAAAGTAAGTGGATTTTTTTCAAATTTTAGCAAGTTCTTCCATATTAAAAGTATTTTTTCAAAATGAAGTGTGTTTTTTTAAAGTAGGCAGTGAAGAGACTAAGAGGGTTTTTTTCAAAGTTCTATGATGGTTTTTCCATAAGTATAGTGGGTTATTGAATTTGTTTTTTAATTTTCATGGGGGTTTTATGGAATAAGTGGGTAACCCAAAATGTTTCTAATAGTTCTCCCTTTCCGAGTAAAATGTAGGGCAAATGTGAATTTTTGTGAACTTAATCACAAATTTTTGTGGTTAATACATGCCCTCAAGCAGAAGAGGGGTGTCTTGGTCCTCTGACAGAAAATTTGATCCAAAAAGTTGTATTTTCACTCATTTTTTGGTTATTTGGGACAGGAACCTTTTTGTTTGGCTGACATAAGGTTTAGGCTATTGGGGGGGGTCTGGAGCCTCTAACACCCCCTTTTATACGTCCATGCCTGTCGTTTGGGACCATGGGTTCCTATGCAATTCTGAACCCTTATGATGTCTACCTCCCCTAGAAGTTTTCCCATTCATAATGATACACCCCAGTGGCGGCTCGTGAGTTAATTAATAGGGTGTTCACACCTATTACATAAAAATTAAAATTTATAAAATATCTAGAAAGAGAAGGTATAGTGGATCAATGTTCATAAATCTAACTTCTTTTAGTAGAAACATCTCTCTTTCTTGGAAATATATTTAAAAACCTAAATTATTCAGTTATTCACTGCATGCACTTTTATTTTTTAAAAAAATATGCATTCAATGGAAATGATCACACACTTATGAATAAAAAAAAAGATGCCTTTAATTTTTTACACATTGAGCTTTATACATTCAAGTCATTATACTTAATCATAACACTATTCAAAAACATTTTTTAAACATAAAGTCCAATCGCCTATCTTTTTTTGAGGCAAATAAATCAATGGCACTATCATTGAAATGACATCACACCCGCACATCCATTTATATTTGTCATAAATGTCATCTTTAAATTCTCTTTCAAAGTCTCTATCTTCTCCTTTTGTATTTTGGACAATGGTCAGATGAGGTGTTGGTCTTAAGTTCTTTATTTCAACTTTTTTTTTTCCAGCGGCAATTGGGAAAAATAAAGATGCTTTATCTCAAACACGGAAATTTTACTTAACGCCATTACTTAAAAAGCATCCTAATTAATAACTAAAGTAGTAAAATATTTTAATGAAAAGATTTAAATTATATTTAAAAAGTGCTCTTACTCGTACTTTTCAATTAGTCGAAAAAATCAATTCAATCAGCCGTCAAAAAAGAAAGCGGTGCTCAAAAGTGAAGGCCTCGGCACACTAAATTTGTGCGTACGGGAATCCAAAATCCGTGGACGTAAGCTAAATATTCTAACGGCAAACAGTCGGGGTTTCTTCGGGATCTCATATTTGTTACGCTCACACGTGCGAAAAAGGAAAGAAAAATAAGAGTTCATTCTTTTTTCGATTTCTTTCGAGTTTCCGGTAGTAAATTTTTCTTATTGAGTAGAGAAGGGGGGAGGGAGAAACATAATTCTAAATATAAAAAAGAAATTGTGAGTATATTTCCATTGATATTTATTTATCTTTATATTTGATTTTTGTTCTAATTTTTCTGTGGGTGTTCACGTGCTCCTGTGCTCCTATGGACGAGCCGACACTGATACACCCTGTATAAACCTAGACTTTTAAATCAAAAACTTATTCTATGGAAAGACAATACTGATCTTTATTATAACCTAGTCCTAGTTTAAGCCGTCAAATAAGCCTATAGGTCTTTTGGTTCACGAGATAAGCAGTTTCCCATGGTATGAAGGTTGTTCATTTACTGGTAAATCTTAGTTTAATTACTCTTTCCAGTATGTGAACACTTGTACTTTCTAATCAACATACCCCGTTCATTTACTGGAAGGACACAATTTTGATCATCGCGCATTTTTACATAGTTTAGCTTACATCATTATGAATCAAATAAAACCATAATCATGAGGTTTTACGAAATATGCATTTTCCCCAGTAAATGAACACCTGTTCATTCACTGGGAAATCTCAGTTTGCACTTCCAGTAAGTGAACACCCCCTTATCTATCGCAATTTCAAAAGTACAGCCTTCTGAATTATGCCATATCAAAGATTAATTCTTTAACATTTGATAAAAACAACAAAAATCATAATAAGCGCAATTATAAGTTAGGAAAATATGAATGAATCAAGTCAAATCTTAACTTACCGGAGACTTTTTCATGGGCCTGAAGCTCGAGTATCAGTAAAAAAATTTACACAGACTGAAATCGGAATAAACGGTTAAATCAACGATTGCCTGGCCTCTAGGAGGTCTCATTGCAACTACTGAGTTTTAGTAATAGTCTTTACAGAGTTCAAATAGCTTAATAATTGAGATTATACAACCATGTGTTCATTCACTGGGAAACCCACCCTATATATTTTAAAAAATCGAAGGGGGATGTATTTTTACTATCGGAAAAAAAAATTCAGATAAAAAGAAAACATCAAAAATTTTATGTCACATCGTCGCGGCAGCGAAGCTCCCTGAAAACCCCTCCAAAAGTAGCTTTAGAACACTTTAGCATACTAAAGTTCAAAATTTTTCGGGGGAGAACCCCCAAATTACCTCTTGAATTATGGAGTAGCTTTTGTCGGTCGTTTTCTATGGTGAAAAATTAAAAGTTTTGGGTTTCGAGAAGGAGGTTGTATATACCCTGAAATTCACCCTGAGTTAGCAAGGGGTTATAAATTCTTAGATCAACCTTTACCACGAGGAGGGACAAAATGGAGTATCTAAAAATTAGGTGAAACACTATTTACTAACATTTTCTGGAGGAAGACCCCTCTTTAATTAATATTCAGTATTAAGAGATGTATAGGGGGTCAAAAATTTATATATTCTCGGAAATTTTTGAAAATACAGTAGTACCTTCATAATATGTAATTTAGCCGGAAATTTCCATATTAAAAACTCTCTACCACCGAAAAATATATCATGGATAAAAAGAAGCAAGATTACTTTGCGGCCCGTCTCTTAACTTGTGATTTCGATTTCGGCCCTCGAGTACTTGAAATTGGAAACCCCTACTTTATATCATTTTTAAGCTTGTTTAAAACGACACCTTGTTCATGATTTTGGGTTAAATTGATTTGAGCATCAAAGGTTTAAAAATGTCATGGTAATTACAAAATTGCACGATTTTTGCGTCTTTGAAAGATAATTTCTCAAAAACTTCCAGCTCCAAAAATATGAAATTGGTCTTCTACTGATGGGTACAAAAATCTCACAAAATTTTGAAAATCTAAGACCCAAAGGTTCAAAAGTGTACTTTTTTGGTTGATTTGATGTGGAATGACCACACTATAAATTGGAAATTTCACCAATTCTACGTCCATGAAAGGTTTTAAACTTCTATATGGAATTCTGGGATTATAAATTCATCCTGTTTAATTTTGAAAAAGAGGTAAAAGGAGTAGAATTATTTTAGTCTTTCTTTACAACTATACCCACCATAGGCGTTTTCAATTTCCAAAATTCCTGTTTTTCGCTCCAGCCTACTGCACATGCATATAATTTTAGTTTTTTGCTGCACATAATTTTTATTTTGTATGACATCGCAATTAAAAATGCGGATACAGTTCTTCGAGCATTTTTATGTACTCCACGCGAAAAAATTTTCTGTGCTCATTTCTACATCGATACCCGTAGAGAAACCCCCCAGGGGTAATTATTTCTTCTAAACGCTTATATCGGCAAGACAGTATCTTATTATCGCCCTCCCCGAAAGAAGTCGATCCGCCGACAGATTAAAGGATCCCTGACATAACTTGTTTCATTAGCCCCGCCCCTTCTCCCGCGAATACGCCCCCTCCGCTTTTTATGGGAGGTCGTTAGGTGATTGCTTTCTTAGAGTCTTAGAGGATGCCTTTTGGAGGAAGGAATTGTTTGTTGGAAGGGCAAGATATATTGTGTAGTAGAGTAAAGATATGCGTGGTGGAAAAATACTTGAGGAAATTTTGATAATCTCTGATTTGAAGGGGTGAGTGGAAGAAGGAGGTATGTGCAGGAAAGAAATGAGTTAATGTAGTGAATAAATATGGTACGTTTAGAGTTTAGACTTAACATTTTTGCACCTCTCTAGGTCTAGGACCATTAATAACAGAAATATCATTTAGGCGGGGTCGAAAAAGACGAAATTTGAAAAGAAAAATAATTGCGCGGAAAAGTTGTAACACATTAATACAATTAAAATACAACAAGATTTTTTGAAATCGGTCAACGTTTCAATCTCGCACAACGCTGTCAAAGTTTTGATGGTTTAGTCATTTTTTGCGAAAACGGTCGAAAATCCCTAGATAACGTACTCAGAGACCTCAATTTGTTCATGGTTGCGGACTTTCATTTTTGAAAAATGTGCCCGGTTTCGACTTTGTGAGCAATTAACCCATTTTAGGCCAAGCATAGAAATTTTATAAAATGATGTGACATTTTTATTAAAAAATGCTTAAATAACATTCATTAAGGCACAAAAAATGTTTTGTGCATGAAAAATAATATTTTATATAATCATTCCCCCCTCAATAAGAATGTACAAGGGGCGTGGACGCTCTACTGGAGATTTACAAGTCATAAAACTGTCACGGGATGTCCATTGAAGGTTCTTTTGCACCTGTGTCTTCCTGCCTATCCCCTGAAATTCGATAACCCCTACCAGTTCCTTGAAATGTTGTTGACACAAAAACTTGAGAACCGAAAGTGGATAAAAAATACTGAACCTTTTTTTAAGGTAAATAATTGTTTTAAACACCTCAGAGAACAAAATACATGATTTCACATGACAGCATAACATTTTATTAAAATAAATTGAAGAGAAATGTAAATTTCAGAAAGCGCATTACGGAAAAAACTGTAGATTAGGAAGCGAATTCTCAAGTTTAAACACTTGTAAAGGGAGGCAAAAATCGCTCGAGGACAAAATATTTTTGCACTTTTCTTATAAATTAGTGCAAATTTAAATATTAGCATGCAAATATTTGAAATTTAGGTAATAAAAAGGAATTTGAAATTGTTGGCCACTATTGCATGGATTCGGCCAAAGGTGCGTAAGCCGCACCATTAAATTTAGTTAAAAAAATTTAAGTGTATTTATGACATTTTTTTATTTTTATTTTATTTACAGAACTTACAACCTTAGACCATTATAAAAACGTATGATTGATCTCAAATGAAATAATTTAAAAATTCGAACACATTTTGAAAATTTCTCAACAAAAACTGTTTAGTCCAACTGAACTACTAATCAAATCTAGGGGGGATTTTTGAGGGAGTACCTAGGTCGTTGGCGTTGGACCTTCAAACTCCAGTATAACTAGCCTCACTGGATGAGACTGAACTGTTACAGAACGTGTGACTTGAAAGTCACAGTCAGCTGAGGAGTGGCTAGCTTGATGCTAACCCCTTCTTGATTTCCCCAAGTGACCTTGGTACTCATTTTATCGACCCCGGAGGGATGAAGGGCTGAGTCTGCCTTGCCCGTGGATTTGAACCCCGGGCCTGTGGTGTTCCTCTACGCCACCGGGCTTCAAAAATGTGTCTGAAATATTTCAGAAAATTTAAGAAATCCGAATTTAAGACACTTCAAGTGTCTGTCTGAAACACCGAATTTAAGACACTTCAAGTGTCTGAAAATACCGATGCAGGAAAAAAAAAATAATAAATAGCGAGACTGCGGAGGGTATGAATCGAACCCGGGTCTACTGCTTACCAGGTGAGCTGGCTTGCCACTGAGCCATAGGTACTCTGAACTACTAATATTTTATAAATGTCTTCAGAACCTTTAAGAATAGCAGAAAAATAAATTCAGATAAAATTATGCGGCACAGTGTTAATAAAAAAATACTTATTGAAATGGTGCGTTTACGCACCTTTGGCCTAAAACAGGTAGAGAAATATAAAATTTTAAAATTTTAACGAATTTGTTTTTTCTGTATTCTAAAAATAGCCATATCCACAAGAATAAATACATAAAAAACTTCAGTTTTAGGCCAGTCAATTGGGGCTCAAAAGTGACGTTTTCAAACAGGGGATGTATGGTAAGGGCAGTTCTCTCATTGAGTGTATAGATGCAAGCTGAAAAATTTTAATACAAAAAAAAAATAAACTTGATGCATCTGATCCTGCTAATAAGAATCCAAAATTTGAGTAATAGAAAAATTTTTAAACACAACTTTTGCAAACATATTTTTTTGAACTTTCCTTCCTCAAGATCACCATTTAGTAGGGTGTCCCGAAAAAACCAAAATTTCTCTGATCGCTTAGCGGTAGTGCGGAAAAGTTGTGAACTACCATCACTATGAAAGGTGTGAAATCTTAAAACTCTGGGTTAATATCTTCTGTTGCCCCAAGGGGCCTAAAGTTCTGAAAATTGGACTATAAATGACCAAACTTCAAAAATGAATAGAAAATTCCAGATTTCAGTCCTGATTCTGGAGTAACGCTTAAAAGTTACTATTAATATACGACTTTATCTGCAAGAAGTTTTAAACTTATAGGTTAATATCATCTGTTGCCTCATGGGGCCTAAAGTTCTGAAAATTGGTCTAAAAATGACCAAATTTCAAAAATTAATAGAAAATTCCAGATTTCAGTCATGATTTTTGGGTCAGGCTTAAAAGTTACTGTTATTATACAACTACATCTGTAGAATGTTTTAAACTTATAGGTTAATATCTTCTCCCTCCTTATTAGCTTTAAAATTTGGAAAATTGACAAAACTTAAAAGAAAAAAATACAAAACACTTACCTCATTTTGATGGAAGAAAAAACTTTATTTTTCAGGGAAACTGAGAAATAACACAAGCATTATTGCTTGTAATGACTTTTGGTATTAAATTTTGACATTTGCTTTCTTGATTCTAGTGTCGCTCTAACAAAAGAATCCCTATTCTGCGGGCCAACCGTTTTTCCGGAGGCTGCAGTGATTAATTTCACAATACGCTCGACAGCTTGTGTATGCGAAGGGAATTTAATAAACTCCCAGCATTCTGTAGGCATACCGTCCTGAATCATCTTCATAAGTTCTTGAGAACTAACCTCTCTGAGCACTGGAGGGGATGTGACATAACAAGATGCCCAGCCAATGAGATCTACATAGTCTTTGGCTTCAAAGTTAAGTATACAGGAACGACAAATGTGCGAACACCTTCCCCATCTCTGGTACCTTCTCCAGCTTTGATATCACGCCGAGCTGAAAGGGTCCTATGTGACATCTATCATCAGTTAACATGGCCAAAAGCATGTTTTCTGGAGCAGAAAAGTAGGAGTTTCGAGAAAAAACTGAATCGATTACGTCACGATACTTTTTAGGCAAGTACCGGGATGATTTGATGAAGTGCCACACATGCCTAGTACCGTCTTTTATGGGATGATGAATCTTTATACGGAACCATTAGGGTGGGTAGACTCGTAGAATAAATCCAACTTAAGCAGCTCGTGTGATGGTTCTGAGGCAGATATGTAAAATAGGGTGAGCCGAAAAAAACTTTTTTTCTTATTTCAAAACGCTATACCACGGAAAACTTGCCTCTTGGGTAGATAAGTAAAATGCAAAATCGGTTAAAAATTGCCCTAGCGCATCAGCCCTAAAGTTTGAAAAAATACGCAATTTTCATTATTTTTCTAGTAAATGGAATAAAATAAAATAACTTCTGCAAGAAGTAGATACAGGCATACATTAGTAGAACAATGACCAGAAAAGTAATTGAAATAAAAAAATTGAATAAATTTTAGAATTTATTGGTAGTTTATTACACCTGAAAACTTACGTTTTTACTAGATATTCACATATTTCGATGAAATAAAAAACTTTTTTCCTGATTGAGCAAAATTTTGTTTTTAATAATATTCTGCCTAGCTCGCTATCGCTTACAATCCCCCTCAACGGTTCTGCCGTTTTTACAGGTCGCTTCGCAATGAGAGCTCGCTTGTTGCTCATCAAAATAGCATCAAGATCTCTCGCTAATCCGCACAAATAATACCCTTATAAAACCTAACATAGTACTTTCTCTAGCTTATCAAAAATTCCCAAATTTCTATTGAAGCTAAACAATTTTTGAGATAGTACAAAACTATGATTTTGAGTAAGATATAATCCTTTTATTCAATTATTTTGGTTGTATGAGATAAGACTTAGGGTCCAACTCTTTTCTTTCAATACTTTGAATTTGAAGTGTATTTCAAGCCTAATTCAAGATGACTTTCACTTATGTCACCATTTTTAAGCATTTAATTGGCATGGGAATCTGTCAAAGATCTAGTCTGTTGCTGTTGGACTATATTTATTGGACTTATTGGACTATAAATCATGCATCATGGTTGGTGATTGATGAATCTTCCCTACATGAAACTTGATGGACTTGGTTCTTTATTGCACTGAAATTTTACATAGTAAACTCCCGTTAGTACGCCGTTCAAGGGGATTTGTGAAAACGTCGTAATAAGCGGTACGACGCTATATGCGGAATTCCATAAAACACCGTTTTGGCGATATACCTAATACCCGTAATACCTAATCTTACCTAGACACGTTTTTAAGCGGGATTTTATCACTAAAATAGAAACGAAAAGAACAATGTCTAAAAACAGAGCAAACATTCTTACCTTTACAACTTTTATTGGTATACTATTTAAATATAACACTTGGAAATCATGACAAAACAAATAAAATGGTGTCTCTTATTTCATTTTGTGAGACTAAAAAGTTATGCCCCCCAAAAAACCCTGAATCTATCCAACCAACCGGCAGTTCCACTAAAGTCTGTTACATTCAAACTTTTAGCAATTTCTCGTTGTTCTACTCGCGTTTTCAACGGTTTCTGTAGCTCATACATTATTTGAAAGGAACTCGACGACGCAATAACCGGGATTTTTCTTCGGGGGACCGGAGAAAAGCATCAAAATATGCGGGAAGTCGTTATAAGCGGGGGCGCTATAAGCGGATAGTTTTTAATGATAAAAGGCCTAATGGTACCAGGGACCGGAGAAAAACGTCGTAATATGCGGGACGTCGCACTAAGCGGGGGCGTACTAACGAGAGTTTACTGTAGTTGGTGCATGTTATAGCGTTGCTAACTCAAAAATGACAAAAAGTGGACTTGGTCCACTTTAATTCTGAGCCCTCCATATGATTCTGAGATAAAAATAAGGTTTTATTAAATCTATTTCGTTTTTATTGATTAATATGATACCACTTAAGTTATGTGAAAGTGAACTGACCATGGTTCACAAACGGGTAGTAAAGCTTTTAAGAAAGCTCTCTAATTTTATAACTTATGCCCAATCAGGCAGATATTACTTATGATTTTCCGTTGATATATAAAGAATCACACTCAATTCTGTTTAAATTTATCATCAGAAGTTATTTCCGATTTACCAACCCTTATAAGTAACGATGTCATTGTGTGTTCAAAGGTATCATATCCTTGGAATAAAAACCCAGCTTTTTACATATAATAAATAAAGCTACTATTTGCGCATTTAATCACAAGGCTGTGATCCTTCCAGTCATCAAAATACACTTGAATTAGATTGCGGCTCTCCTTGTTTTCCATGGGATGTATTTAATTATTTTTCCTAAATACTAGTTAGAGCCAATTCAAGAGAATAATTAAAATGTAATTATGGGGAAAATATTTGAATCAAATTTTTGATAAGCTAGAGAAAGTTCTATGTTAGGTTTTATAAGGGTGTTATTTGTGCGGATTAGCGAGAGATCTTGATGCTATTTTGATGAGCAACAAGCGAGCTCTGATCGCGAAGCGATCTGTAAAAACGGCAGAACTGTTGAGGGGGATTGTGAGCGATAGCGAGCAAGGCAGAATATTATTAAAAACAAAATTTTGCTCAATCAGGAAAAAGTTTTTTATTTCATCGAAATATGTGAATTTCTAGTAAAAACGTAAGTTTTCAGGTGTAATAAACTACCAATAAATTCTAAAATTTATTCAATTTTTTTATTTCAATTACTTTTCTGGTCATTGTTCTACTAATGTATGCCTGTATCTACTTCTTACAGAAGTTATTTTATTTTATTCCATTTACTCGAAAAATAATGAAAATTGCGCATTTTTTCAAATTTTAGGGCTGATGCGCTAGGGCAATTTTTAACCGATTTTAAAAATTTTTGTTGCATTTTACTTATCTACCCAAGAGGCAAGTTTTCCGCGGTATAGCGTTTTGAAATAAGAAAAAAGGTTTTTTCGGCCCACCCTAATGTAAAACCTCAGAATTCTATTGGCAGTTGTTAACCAACGATTGGAAGCTTTTCACATCCTTTGAGCTTTCGTCCGATTTCACCTGTGTAAGATGTGAGGCCAGATGATTTGCCGTGAATGGACTCAAACAGGTGTCGTAAAGGTAACTCATTGAAATGTGGCTTTAAACTTGGCCCGTTGGTTAACAACTACCAATAAAATTTTGAGGTTTTACATATTTGCATATAACATTAGGACCCTCTCAGCTCGGCGTATCATCAAAGCTGGAGAAGGTACCAGAGATGGGGAAGGTGTTCGCACATTAGTCGTTCCTGTACTAAAGTAATGATTTATACTTAATAAAGTAATGATTTATATTTTAAACCTTCTGAGTACGTTTTTTTTTGGAGTCGCTGTAGGGAAGCCCCACGTCCTCACATACTTAACTTTGAAGCCAAAGACTATGTAGATCTCATTGGCTGGGCATCTTGTTATGTCACATCCCCAGCAGTTCTCAGAGAGGTTAGTTCTCAAGAACTTATGAAGATGATTCAGGACGGTATGCTTACAGAATGCTGGGAGTTTACTAAATTCCCTTCGCATACACAAGCTGTCGAGCGTATTGTGAAATTAATCACTGCAACCTCCGGAAAAATGGTTGGCCCGCAGAATAGGGATTCCTTTGTTAGAACGACACTAGAATCAAGAAAGCAACTGTCAAATTTTAATACCAAAAGTTTTTAAAAACAATAATGTTTGTGTTATTTCTCAGTTTCCCTGAAAAATAAAGTTTTTTCTTCCATCAAAATGAGGTAAGTGTTTTGTATTTTCTTTTTTAAGTTTTGTCAATTTTCCAAATTTTAATGCTAATAAGGACGGAGAAGGTATTTACCTATAAGTTTAAAACATTCTACAGATGTACCCAAGAATCATGACTGAAATTTGGAATTTTCTATTAATTTTTGAAATTTGGTCATTTTTAGTCCAATTTTCAGAAATTTAGGCCCCGTGAGGCAACAGATGATATTAACCTATAAGTTTAAAACTTTTTGCAGATAGAGTCGTATATTAATAGTAACTTTTAAGCGTAACCCCAGAATCAGGACTGAAATCTGGAATTTTCTATTAATTTTTTAAGTTTGGTCATTTATAGTCCAATTTTCAGAACTTTAGGCCCCTTGGGCCTTGGGGCAACAGAAGATATTAACCCAGAGTTTTAAGATTTCACACCTTTCATAGTGATGGGAGTTCACAACTTTTCCGCACTACCGCTAAGCGATCAGAGAAATTTCGGTTTTTCGTCAAATTTGTTAAAAAGTATACTAATCCTTTTTGCTTTAGAAAACGTCACCTTAATATCAAACGCTTCTATCTCCGTTCGGCAAACTTTGTGATTCATTTGATTAGTTTTGATCTTTCTAGATCGATGATGTCAGCGCTTACGAACCAATCAATTGAGCTTTACAACGATCCGATCGCCGAGGATCAAGATTCACGAAGTTTGCCGAACGGATATCGTAGGGTTTGATATTAAGGTGACCAAAAATTCTTGTCATATTTTGGCCATAACAAAGATTTCAGGTATACTATAGTGATTTTTAACACACATCTAAGAACCTCTGATCAAATAGAAAATTTTTTGTTGAAAAAATATGATTTGGGTAAACTACTAATATAATTGAAATGAAATTATAAATTGTGAGAAAATATAACAACTTATTGAAAATTTTCAACATAAAACTTAAAAAAACCTGACAGGTTTGAAATGGAAAAATGATTTTTAGTGCAAAACATATTATTTAGGAAATAATTATCAGAGATAAACATTAAAAATTATGGTCAACAGCGATAATTGAAAAGTGATTTTTCTTTGCTGATCAATAAAAAATTATCAGGAAAGCGAAACGATTTCATCCTAACGATGATTCGTTTTAGATGAAAAACGCTGCCCGAATTTTAAAAGGGGCAAATAAAAATTTTGATTTGATTTCGAATTTCTTTACTCCGTCTCCATAGTTATCAAATTCAAGCCCTGCGTATACAGGGTGATTCAGAAATAATCATCAATAATTGAGGGGGAGGTAGAGGGGCCCTAGACAACCATATTTCGAATAGGGATTGTGGGGTGCAGCCTCACCGTTACAGAGCTATGACCTAATGTAGTGCATTTCAAAAGGCCGTTTTTAGAAGGCCCGTGTGACGACACAAAACATAATAAAATGAAAAGCATTATTGTAAGGAGTATTGTAAGGTACAGGAGTATCCGTACTACTGAAATCCTCAATGTGATAGAAATTGTACCACTTGCTAAACCGTGGGGTGAGTTTTAAAACGTTCAATATTCATCTTTTAGCGAAAGAATGGAGTTCCCTTACATTAGTGTAATGGTATTTAGAAAAATGATGATGGGGGAAGAAATTTTCAATGATCATACAGTTTCAATAATCAATGTATGATCATTGCAAATTCCTTCTCCGATCATCATTAAGTACCATTACACTAATGTAAGGGACAGGGCCGTATCCAAGGGGGGGGTTTTAGGGGTTCAAACCCCCCCCGAAATTTTGACATCAATTTTTATACTGCTATTTTTCTTGAAAATTATGTCTCACAAGGAGTGATATCCTCTTCAGGTATAACCCAAAGGGTCTCAAAATGAGTCAAAACCCAACTTTTAAGGGTAAAATTTCCAAAATTTTTCTGGGGGAGGACCCCCAAACCCCCTTGAAATTTTGAAATCTATTAAGTATACGGTTTTTCCTTCAAACTTGTGTGATTTACAAGGAGTGGTCCTCTTTTATGTAACCTAAGTGTCTCAAAATGAGTTAAAATGCCACTTTTAGGAGAAAAATTCAAAACATTTTCTGGAGTAGGAACCTAAAAACCCCCTTAACATTTCGCCATTTATTACAATATACCTTCTTTTTACCTTGAAAATTCGGCCGCTTACAATGAGTGGTGCTCTATGGGTGTAATCTAAAGGGTCTCAGAAATGAGCTAAAACACTCTTTTGAGGGGCAAATTTCCAAAAATTTTCTGGGGGAGGACCCCCAGACCCCCCTTTTACTTCGAATTCATATTGTTTATACAATTTTGAAATTTAGTGCAGCAAAATTTAAATCCAGTATAAAAGTACCCGTTAGGAAGTACCTCAGAAAATATTTGAGTCAAAACCCCCCCCGAAACAAAAGTCTGGTTACGGCCCTGGTAAGGGAACTCCATTCTTTCGTTTAAAGATGAATATTGCACGTTTTAAAACTCACCCCATGGTTTAGCAAGTGGTCCAATTTCTATCACATTGAGGATGTCAGTAGTACGGATACTCCTGTACCTTATACGAGGGTAGTCCCAAAAGTACCCGGCCTGACCTATAGATTGCGCTACTAAAACAGAAAAAATGACTGGGGTCGAAAGTTCAGTTCTTATGAAGCCCAAATTCTGAGTCAGTGGGGTGAAAGTTGGTTAGTTTCGTTTTGGTGGCTTTTTTAGGAAACAATCTCAGTGAAATTTTGAAGATGGATAGAATTGGATCATCATTGCTTGATTCTGTTCTTTCATTTGAGTGGCTAAACTTCTACCAATATTAAAGCAAAACTGGATTTGAGTCTGGGGGACTCTGGTCTTTCGTTTACCACCGTGAAATACTGGGCGGCAGATTTAAAGAGGGGAGAATGAGTTGAAAAGAAGAACATCACAGAGGGCGACCAAATGAAGGGGAAACCTTGGGAAATGATGAAAAAATCCACAAAAGGGTAATAGGAGATTTTTGATTGAAAGTGCAAATCCTAGCAGACATGGTAGGCATTTGAAAATGCACTGTGCAACATTTTAAACAGAAAATTTGGACCTGAAAAAGTTTTTGGCAAGATGGCTGCCGCATTTGATGACAATTGACCAAAAGCAGCGTCCATTGTCGTGATGGCTAAAATCAATTAAATCAAAGTTTAAATTGCTCAAACGTGCTGTATTCTTTGGATTTTGTCCCCACAGGTTATTTTATTGCTTCTAAACCTTAAAAATGGTTCAATGGGAAAATATTTGCAAGAATGATCGAGTAAAATATGCTGCTAACGGTCATTTTGAGGGCTTTTACGAATCCTTCTAAAAATAGGTCATGGAACCCATGGAACTTCGCTGAAAGAGGTGTATGGGGCTAAAAGGAGACTATGTAGAAAAATAAAAAAAAATAATTTAAAAATTTTAATTTTTTCATTGTTAGGCCAGGTACTTCTGGGACCACCCTCGTACAATAATGTTTTTCATTTTATTATGTTTTGTTTCGTCACTATTTCTGAATCACCCTGTATTGGTGAAACAAATAAAAATTATCTTAACAATTCGTCTCTAATTTCTAACAGTGAGCGTATTAACTTTGAAATCTGAGCAACTGAGAGATTCTATACATAATGCTTTTAGTTTTATTATTTTATTGGTGAGTATGGTCTGGGGAATTTAATTTTAAATAGAGGATTTTCACCCCCTTAAAGTTCGAACATCAAAAATCTGTGATCTGTTTTTGGAGAGACATTAGCAAAGATTCTTCATGTGAAATTTCAAAGAATTTCGATTATTTTTTTTTTTTGACAGCGCCAGGCCCACATACGTGAAAACACTAAAACCCCTTGGTGGACTCAGGGAAAATAAGCATAACTAATACAACAAGATTTTTGGCCAAAGTTGCGAAAACGCAACATTTCAATAAATATTTTTTTATTAATATTATGACCCATATCTAATTTTATTATTCGGCTATTGTTAAGGTTTTTGAAGACATTAAAAAAATATTAGTAATTAAATTGATATAACCATTATTTTAAATTTTCAAAAAACGTCAGAACGTTTGAAAATGTATAATTATTCCATTGAAGATCAATCTTATGTTTTTATAATAGACTAAAAGGGTACAAGTTCTATAAATTAAATAAAAATAAAACAATTGTCTTAAATAAACTTTAAAATTTTTAACGAAATTTAATGTTGCCTTTTCGCAACTTTGGCCGAATCCATGTAAAATCGGCTAAAAATATCATTTTTTTATAACTTAAAATTTAAGTACGGTAAACTTTGATGTAGAAAAGTGCAAACATTTTTGTCCCTTTTACAAGTGCTCAAACTTTTTATTATTTCGCTTGCTCATCTCCAGTTTTCTCCGCAATGCACCTTCCTAAAATCAACCTTTTTCTACAGTTTCTTTAAAGAAAATCGTATGAAATCATATATTAGATTCTCTGAGGTGTTTAAAACAATTATCTACCTTAAAAAAGTAAATTTAAATATTTAGATATAGCTTGTGCTTCCACTTTATGTTCTGAAGTTTTCCTAAAAAACACCTCATTGACCTCTACTCAGAGATACCATAGTTAAGGGGTCCAGAACATCCAAAAAAATTCCCAAAAACTGCAAGGGGTTATTGAATTTCATGGGGAAGTAAAGACAAGTGGAAGACGTTTCAATGGAAAGCCCATGGCAGTTTAAGACTTGTAAATCTCCACAGCTGTGGTCAGTATGAAAAAAAAAACCCGTTGACGATGCAGACACTGCAAAAAAAAAATACTGTTTATAAGTGCACTAAATGCCAAGTCCCCTTGCATCCAAAATGCTTTGAAAATTTGCATAAACATTTGGAAAAACTCGAATGAAATAAAATTGTTCATCCTTGAAATTTGTTCATTGATTCGGCCAAAGTTGCGAGAACGCAACATTTTATTTCTTTAATAAAATACTATTTTTTTTGCACGAAATTTATTTTTGTGTCTTAGGGCACGGTCAGCCAGAAAACCTATGGTATCTCTTCAAAAAATCTGCAGTATCTGGTTATCGGACAATAGGAAAACCGCAATCAACCCCCTTCAATGGTCCCTCCAACAAAAGACAGCCCTCGGGGAGGAGCGAGAAGTCCCTATCGGGTGTCTGCTAATTGACTGGGGGGGTGACTTCGGACTCCTTCGCTATTGTTGGAGGGGTCATGAATGGGGCGATAGGGCAGATTTTTTGAAGAGATACCATGCTGGTTTTCTGGCTGACCGTGCCCTTAATGAATGTAATTTAAGCATATTTCAATAAAAAAAATATAACATTTAAAAAATTTCTATTCTTGGCCTAAAATGGGTTAAAATAGACTGCTCTTGTTGAAAAACATCCATACATAGAAGTAATTGAAACTTACATAATTGAATAATTGCCAAAAACTTTATATCCATGTAAAAATAGTTAAAAAGTATCCAAGTAGTTTTTTTTGTTTCAGAAAATCTGCAGTTATAACGTACCCATAAGAAGAGAATTCAAAGTTTTTTCTTTGCTTTAGAAAGTATGTAGTTATAATCAGGGCTTAAATTGCACCGGAGCGCACCGAAGCGGAGCTCCGGTACTTCTTGGTTTTCAGTAAATATTTACATTTTAATCGGAACGCACCGGAGCGCATAAAATCGCGTTCCGAACCCTTTCGGAAAGACCAAATTTTACCCCTCGAAGTTTTCCGATTAACGAAAATTACAAGCGCCTTTCACCTCACTACCCCCAACGACTACCGGTCAACAACGACCAAACGACCTTGTTTTCCCCACCCTCAAAGGGAAGGACACCCATACCCTGCGGCGACTAATTCCGAGACAAGAGTGCCCCCTCCCAAGGTTTCCACTGTTTAGTGAAACATTACTGCAAGTCCCTTGAAAATCGACAAGGAGCATCGGATTTAGCTAAAAACAAAGTCCCAAAATGAGTTAAAACACTACTTTTGAGGGTCAAATTTCAAAATTTCCTGGGGGAAAACCCCCAAACTCCCTCCTGATCTTTGATACAATGTTTCTCCCTTGAAAATTCTGCCACTTACAAGAAGCGGTTCCCTTTGGGAACCAAAGAGCATGAAACCTCAAAGCCAAAGAGTTTGAAGATGAGGTAAAACACTGGTTTAAACCGGAATTTTCAAAATTTTTTACTGCAGGATCTCCGCCCCTCCCCTTGAAAATTTGATGTTTATTTATAACTTTTTTTACCTAGAAAGTTCTACGCTTTACGAGGAACTGTTCTTTTTGGATGTAACCCAAACCAACCCAAATGGTCTCAAAATGAGCAGAAACATTACTTTATGAGGCAAATTTCAAAAACATTTCTGGGGGAGAACCCCCAGACCACCCTTTCAAATTTTTACATTTATTTGTTATACAGTGTACCTTCTCTTTGGATATACCTTAAATGTTGTAAAAAGAGGCTGAATTTCAAACTTTTTCTTGGGAAACCCCCCGCCCCACTTAAAAACATCCTTGCCCCCCCCTAGCCAAAATTGAAATGACGCCCCTGTTAAGCGGAGATGTCTCAATTAAGCGGAATGTTGAAATAGTAGCGCTCAGGTACTTCTTTGGTTAGAATTTAAGCCCTGGTTATAATGTTCCCAAGAGAAGGGAATTCAAAGTCTTTTTCTTTGCTTTAGAAAGTCTGCAATTATATTGTACCCAGGAGAAGCAAAATTAAAGTTTTTTTTTCCTTTGCTTCAGAAATTCTTCAGTTTTTTTATAACCGCTGAGAATTCTTTAGATTGGCTGCAAAATTGCTGCAGAATGACGTGCTGAAATGACGTCTGTGAGTTTAGCCTGGGAAAGTTTCCTGTAAGAATACTTTTATCCATTTATCTAAGTTATAAAATTGAAAATTTTTCATTTCCGCGTAATGAGGACCGCTTTACGTGGTTTATACCTAATAATTTTTTTAATTTTTAATTTTCCGGTTTGGGAAATTTTACCTAATTGAGCGTGTGTTTTAGGGGTTCTATTCAAGTCATTTCTCTGCACAGGGTGTCTTTTTGTACTAAATCGATGTTTCTCTACAGCTTTGTAATCGAGTAATTTAGCAAATCTCTAAAACTTTTAAAAATAAAAGTTATAAATCCTAACATTACCTCTAGAAGCCGTTGAAAATTCTTGAATTGGATAGGGCATGGTCACTTTACTATACCTAGAAACCAATTTTATGAAGCTATACTTATATCTTGGGACACCCTGTAAAATCAAATCGTCATTGTTGTTGAATTTGATTTTATTCATTCTTTGCAAGAAAAGCTCTAACTAGGCCTTACTTTTTTTGTAACAGTTATTGCACGTAGTATCTAGAAATATGAGATCCTTGAGAGTAGAAATAATAGATTGCAAATCGTGAAGATTTTTTTCCAAATTTCAAGAAGAATTTAATTACGTTGAAGTTACCAACTGATATTTCTAAGGTATCTGAAACGCATGGGCACTTTTCACTGCAGCCTCAAATAAAGTATAATTACACATAGGACCGAGAAACGCAGAGGCCATATCAAAAGGATTTTCATATTTTTCGATAGCTCTTCTTTCAATCGACTTCAATCAGGGCTTAAGAAACTGAGTCAAAAGATAGCTTAGTAAATATGGAAAAAATTCATCGTTCTCGGAAATGAAACTATTTCATTGAATTTTAAAGATATGGTTCCCGAGTTCAATCTCATGTTTTTTCCCAATTCCCGCCTAATAGCTTTTCGTTCTATATGGCTAAGCTTTAAATCAGATATCTGCTCTTACATTGGAACGTTAGCGAGCAATTCGGTTATCGAGTTTTGCTACTTGTATTTGAAAGTTGGAATTTTATTCGAGATCTGTCAATTGGGTCTACCAAAAGTTAGAATTTTGTTTTTCATTCTTCAACCAATTTCATTCTCAATATTTAAATTACTTTTGAGAAAGCTCAAAATCTTAGATCAATGGGCTAGGGCTGAAATCTATAGGTACTGCGTAGGAAAGAAGAGTAACTTTGGAAGGTTTTCATTAAAAGTGTGCAGTTGTTACTTAAAAGACATTTGATACCTTCAATTTCACGGAATGGTTTTAAGTGAATGCAATTATTGAGTTCAAAATTGATTATACGTTTAAAAAATATGTATATATTGTCTATTTAAAAACATAGGATGAATATTCTTGAATGCAGTTGAACATTAAAAAAAGAATTTCAGAAATACAATACTTTTTAATGTTCAATAGCTTTTAAAAATGCTCATGTTATCTAATCTACACCCTTTATAAAACTTTTTTACCACTTTAGTTGTTGATACATATACAGGGTGTCTCATAAATGTTGGGTCACATTTCTAGGGGGATAGTAGAAACCTAGACGAGTCAGAATCACATAGGATTTGGGGGTCACAGACCAAATCCCAGGGAGTTAAAAATGGAGCGAAAGCCCCCCAAAAAAATATTGAACAAATATTGGTAAAAATTTAATTATGGTCTCATATATTTGGTTTAATATGATCTTTAAGATTATCTTACGAGTTTTCACTTTAAAACTTGTTTTATTATGTGAAAAAAGTAAAAAAAAAAAACACAAAAAATGTGAAAAATCTACCAAAACGTTATTTTGTATTTCGAAATTCTTTCTTTTCATTTGATAATCTGAAAGAGCATAGTTAAAAACCCTTAGTCCGAACTTTCCTGTAAATGCCATCAATATTAAACGCCTGAGAGCCTGTTAAAGTTTGTTTTTTGAGTGCGAAAACAGCTATAGGAAAACTGTTTTCGCACGAAAAAAAACAAGCTTTAACAAGCTCTTAAGCGTTTAATATTGAATTTTAAAATGAAAACTTTTAGGATAATTTTAAAGATCATATTAAACCACAAAATTTGAGACCATAATTAAATTTTTACCAATAGTAGTTCTTCTACAAATTGAATTTTTCAATAATTTTTTTTGGGATGTCGATCCATTTTTAACTCCCTGGGCCAAATTCTATGTTATTCTGACTCGTCTAGGTGTCTACCTAGAAGTGTGACCCAAGAAGTGTGACCCCTAGAAGTGTGACCCAACATTTATGGGACACACTGTATACTAGTCCAATATAACTAATTTGAAATAAATTTTTAAACAACAGTAATTTTATTGATCTTTATTTAACTTTTCAGGATTTATAATACTGCTATCACGAATAAAATAGATTGTGATTTTATTATTACTTTAATCAAAACCGTAGTCTTCAAAATTAAACAGGCTTCGAACTAATATATTCTAGAATCTCTAACCGAAATTCAACCTCAGAGCTCGAAAAACTATCCCCCAACCCAACCGATTACAATAGTTCGTGGCCGTCTGATTCTTTATGCATAGATCCTTTTACTGCATATTTTCCGTCAGATTGCTGTTTACATAAAATTCCCCATGTGGGGTGACAGCTTTCAACCAGCTCTTCGTTTAGCATGAAAAACGTCTTTATCCGACATGACTCTTCATTTTTGCCTCTCCTCATAGATAATGTTATTACATAAATCTTATTTTAGCGGAATAATGTGAGCCCTTCAATCCAATAATCTTTCAGCTTCGCTTCAATCCTCTCCTCTAAACAATGGATTTCGGAAGAAACTTTTCGAGACAAGTTTAGGCTCTTTATTTTTGGGTGGAACGCGTGTCCCATTGACAAGTTTTCACTGTCGATTTTTTATATGCAATTGATAGGATATGCTTTTAAATGTGCAATTTGATAAAATGCATGGCTTTCTAGTTTGGCATTTCATTTTTACACATGTGACCAAAACCACACCTTATAAAAAAGTATATTTTCCCTTGAAAAAGCATAGCAAAAAATTTCATCCTGTAAAAAATAAGAGGCTCTGTATCATGTTTTTCAGCTCTCCTGAAAAATTTCTAGAAGTGGAGATGTCAAGTTTTAAAAAATCTATTCTCCACTAAGGATGGGTTTAAAGTAGAAAAATTATAGGGTAATCTTGATAAAGTATAGGGGAGAGAGGACACATTAGAACAAGCCACTGGTTATTGCTATGAAAGTAACAACTCAACTCTACTCTAATCTCGCTATTTTTTGAAAAATTACATGTTAAATTAAAGCATAATAACAAAAGCAGCAGCCAGGAATCGAACCGGGGTTCATTGGGTTACTAGCCCAAACAATACGACTGTGCTGTCGGTGCTGATATCAGGATTGATCAATAACGTAATTTTAATGTTATAAAACACGTAATAACATTATTCTACTATTGCGCATGGCGCATGCTTCAACTGTCGTAATTTTAACCAAGGTTGAATTTTAACCACTTCGTTTGAGGGAAACCATGTAATACTATATTGAATTTTGAAAAAAAAAACCAATAGGTAACTGTATTAGTAAAATTTTTGCCTGAAAATCTTAAAGCAGTGGCCCCATTGGAATCCTTAGGGTTTGAAAAATTGCCTGCTTTGGAAGGTACTAAGTAAATTTTCTTCTCCTTTTATAATGTGAAAATTCAATCATGAAAGTTTTAAAAGCAGAAATTTTGCCTTGTATTCTATGGCATTAATAAAGTTAAGTCCAAAAAAGTTTTGTTTCCCAATTTAAATTATAAACATCTGTTTTTTACTCTTAAAGTTTGAGATGGTTTGATGGGGCACATTTGAACGCACAAAGTTGAGGCACATTTGAACAGTTCAAAAATCCCTTCCAGTTCCTTTTCTTGATTCTGAACGCATTTTTAAACTTCAATCTAGAGTATTTTAAGGTGTTTAAAATTAATTAGTTCAATTTATTTTAGTATAAAACTTAAAATTCAAAGCTTTTAAGATTTCCCCAGTTTTGACTGTATATGATAGAACTTGGATATGGCTTTAAAAAAGATCATTTTCTATATAAAAACATCTTTTCATTTAAAATTTTTTAATATTGGTCAGGTTTTTTCTAATCCTTTTGAAATAAGTTGAAAGATATTTTTTTTTCATAGTATCAGTAAAATTTTTTAACCATGTAAGTTTTTATCTGGTTTAAGAAATATATGTATCAGTAATTCATTACATATAATTTTTCACATACCTACTTAGATACATAAATTGATTTATTCTTTTATTAGGTAATTTAAAGCTTTGCAGGAAAGCTTTCTGTTAATGAATGGATAGCTTTATAGAAAATATACAGGGTGTCCCAAAACGACCGCATAAACTATGCATAGCTAGATTCCTCGTTGGGAGTACATAAAAAATGCCCAAAGAAGTGTCCCTCTACGATCCAAAGTTTTCGAGTTATAGGAAAAACAAAGTATGGCTGTTACCCCACTTGGCGGCCATAGAACCGGACCCCCACGTCCGATCCAGCGGCCGGGGTATTCCATATTGAGCCAACCACGTACATTAGCACAGAAATGCGCCGGAGCCCCATCATGCTGAAACCAAAGTCCCTGTACTGCCGCTAAAGTATGTTATCGAGGAACTCGATTAAGACTTCATTGAGAAACACCAAGTATGACTGTCCCGAGAGCCGTTCAGGCAACAGATATGGTCCAAGCAGTCGATCCCCGAGTATGCCGGCCCATACGTTAAGAGACCAACGTTCCTGATGTTTCTGCTGCCGGATTGACCGGGGACCACAGTGGTAACAGCCATACTTTGTTTTTCCTATAACTCGAAAACTATGGATTGTAGAGGGGCACTTCTTTGAGCAGTTTTTATGTACTCCCAACGAGGAATCTAGCTATGCATAGTTTATGCGGTCGTTTTGGGACACCCTGTATATATGTTATGGGCAAAGTGATTAATCGGGCATTATTAATAATTCCCGAAGTGGAGGCGGGCAAAGTGATAAATTGCATTCATAAATTCCACTGAATTTATCACATTGCCCGGGCATTATTAATAATGCCCGGATTTATCACATTGCCCGTAACATATATATATATATATATATATATATATATATATATATATATATATATATAATTAAGGCAAAATAAATTTTTATAATTAAAATAATCACTTAAATGAGCCAGAAACAAAACCCACAACAATTATTAATGAAGTCCACCATACCTCTGTCACTTCATCAGGGGTACCAAACAGAAGCATGGTGGACGGGTCGTTTTCTGTTGGTTGTTGGAGAGTACATACATACAAAATTCCCTAGCGTTTCTAAGATTAATAGTTAAATTTTTGGCTTCATATAAATGTTTATTATTATAAATAAAAAGTAATAAGAGAAAAATATAAAGTTCTCTGATTGTTAAGATATTTTTAGGCAGAAAGTTGTTTTTTAAATGAGATAAAATCTTATTTTGTAAATGAATTAAAGGTTTAATATTATTGTAATAATCAGATGCAAAGCATGTAATACCATAGTTTATAGTTGATTGTACCCAAGCAAAATATACAGTAGTTAGAAATTTATGGTGGATTATAGGATGTAATTTAAAAAGTTTCAAATTAATAAAACGCAATTTGTTTAACAAAGTGTTAATATGGGATTTCCATTTTAAATTACTATCAATATGTAATGCTAAATATTTTATTGTATCAACACACTTAGTTGCATCACAGGTAGAAAAACTATTACATTCAAGATTACAATTTGGTTTATGTATTTTTAGGGAATCCTTCAAGGTCATTGTAGATTTAAGGTTAAAAATCATAAATTTAGTTTTCAAAACATTCAGCTTTAACAGATTATCACAAAACCAAACATTTACGTTTTGTAAGCAAAATTCAATTTTTTTTTAAACAGCTCAGAGTAATTAACATCCGAGAAAACCAAAACCGTATCATCAGCAAATAGTAATTCAATAATAATAAAGGCCCTAGGATAGAACCCTGAGGTACACCACCTTTAATTGGTTTTTGGTAGCTGCAAATATCATTTATTTTAACAATTTGAGACCTGCCATTTAAATATGATTTGAACCAATTATAAACATTTCCTCTTACTCAAATCAAGAAAAGTTTATGTAAGAGTAAATCGTGATCAACTGTGTCAAAAGCTTTGCTTATATCTAAGAAAACTGCAGCTGTTTTTTAAACGCTTTTATTAGACTTGCTCTGGGCCAAGGTCAAGGGTGAAATCTTACAATTCGATTTTCGGGCACTTCCTGATATGCCAGGACCCTGACACTTTACACATTGATGTAACCCTCATGACACTCCAATATCCAATTATTATCTAATCAATAACCAAAAAATTAAGTTAATTAACGAGTATTTTTAATTATCAGAAAAACTGAAATTTGAGACCCTTCCATAGAGATTTTAGCTCCCAAACAAAGAACAATACACACTGTAATGGGTATAGTTCTATTATATTCAATCATCAAAACGACAATTCTGAAGTAATTAAATTAATTAATGGCAAATTATCGAAAAAAATTTAGATTCTTGCACATAAAATTTCAGATACTTCTAAACGATATTAAGCCTTGAAATTTTGCAGCATGGTGTAATATTCATGACAATGCAATATTCAATTGTCAACTAGTCAAAACCTCCGTAATTAAGGTAATTAAAGAGTATTTTTGAGTATCCGATTAACTCGATTTTGAGACCCTTAAAAAATATTTTAGCTCCCAAACAAGAAACAATACTGTAATAGGCATAGTACTATTATATTCAATCCTCAAATCGGCAATTTTCAAGTAATTAAAAAAATTAAAAATGAATTTATGCAAATTTTTAGGTTGTCATTTAGATTCTTGTACATAAAATTTCAGGTACTTCTAAACGATATTAAGCCTTGAAACTTTGCAGCATGGTGTAATATTCATGACAATGCAATATTCCATTATCACCGAGTCAATAACTCTCTAATTAAGGTAATTAAAGAGTATTTTTGATTATCCGATTAACTCGAATTTAAAACACTCCAAAAAGACTACGGCCTCCAAAACTTGTACAATAGCGTATTATATGTATTTGAACCTTATTCAATCTTCAAAACGGGAAATATTATCTTTAAATTAAGATTATTAACGAAGTTATTAACTAGAAATTAGAGCGCTTGGAAATAGTGTTCTAAAAGCTTGGAAATACTTTCATTCATTCTTTTCATTTGATGGATAAATGGGAGTTTTGATGTCAGTTATGACAGTTATAGCTATTCATTTCTTTTACATTTCGTTTTCGTTCAGATGGAATTATTTATAGCTTAAATATAAATACTGAATATGCTTCGGGTGTTGCGCATGTGTTGCGCTTTTCAAGTAAAAAAGAAATTATAAAATCTCTTCCTTTTGGAATATTTTTTTTTTTTTGGAAATTCTTCACTGGTGTTTGGAAAAGTTTATTACACACAAATTACTTGCTTTGAAAAATTTTATTTAAGTAAATAGAGGGGTAATGTTTTAATTGAATTTAGGGGCTTTTACTCATCATAGTACCAACAATCTAAAAACAATCTAAGACTAAAAAGTAGAAAATAAAATAAGTAAAAAAAAGCTTTTTTAAAAAAACGCTTTTATTAAAATGTCCTAAAAATTCAAAAATAATTTATTGTGTTTTGTGAAATAATTTATTGGGGAGTATAAAATAACTTTCCGGTAAGTAAAAATTAACTGATTTTCTGATCACTAAAAATAAAAGTGTGGGCGCTAGTAATTTATAATTTTACATAAAAGAAAATGAGAAAAAAGAAGCTAGAATAAATAGTGATTAGAGAATTATTAGCGCCCACGCTTTTATTTTTAGTGATCAGAAAATCAGTTAATTTTTACTTACCGGAAAGTTATTTTATACTCCCCAATAAATTATTTCACAAAACACAATAAATTATTTTTGAATTTTTAGGACATTTTAATAAAAGCGTTTTTTTAAAAAAGCTTTTTTTTACTTATTTCATTTGTTATTGTTAACATTAGAGAATATTATTTTTGTAAACTTCATTAAAGCAAGCTCGGTACTTTTACCCTTACGAAAACCAAATTGATTGTCTGATATAATACCATATTTATCTAAAAATTTAACTAATCGAGCATGCATCAATTTTTCAATTACCTTTGAGAAAACACTGAGCAATGAAATAGGTCTATAATTGTTCAAATCATTTTTATTGCCTTGTTTGAAGATTGGAACAACTATAGAAGTTTTAAGTCCGGAAAGAAATATATTAGGAAATTAAGAAACTCTTAAAGATGTAATTCTATAATTCTATCACGGAATAAAATTATACATACAGTTTTAAAGTATATCTCTTAGATAAATACAAAAATTGTGTTCATAAAACATTGATAACAAAAAAACATTTTGCATTAAAAGATAAGTTGAAATGTGTGTTGAGATTGTAAACAGCATTTTTAAAAATTTAGTTCGTTAATGAGAATAGAAATTAACATTATGTCAACAGGACCACATTTTAAAAACAGACTAAGTTGAAATGTATTTATTTGTTCGAAAACAAGATTAAAAAATGTAGATAATTATAAAATTATCATTATGTCCAATGTTTTGGAATAACTTGCTGATCGCTCTTAAAAACGAAATACATTACACACAATGGCCGGTTGATATCTTTTGCCGCCGCCGCATAAGAGATTTATTTCCTCGGCATCTTTTATTAACGGCGTTGCGCGGGCTGCCTCTGGAAACCACTTGCGGTCCATTTGATGATTACTCTTCCCGCTCCTCGTAAATAAAGTATAAACGCAAATCCCCAAAAACCAAGAGTTCCAAATTGAACACGGTGAGCTTTTGATTTTTTTTTTTTTTTTTGGTTCCGTTTCTAGTTTTCGATATGAAGGCTCTCCCACTGAAGGCAGCCGGAGCGCTCAGAGGTATTTAAATATTTTACGTATTACCTTAGTTGCCAGATCTGGGCTCGCGTAACGGTAGAGTTGTAGTCAAGATTTATCCGGTAAGTGAACATTTATTTCCCCTTGTTTTCTTCTGTTTGAAGTTGTAAAAAATAGGGTGACCAGGTTGGAATGTTCCTCGGTAGAAATAATGAGAATATCTCAAATATTTTATTATCAATTTAAAATATTGAGTGTTGTTCGTGTTTTGATTTAAATATTCCTTTCAATTTTTATCTCTTTGTTTTTGTTATTATCTTGTAATTTTTTGTACCAGAAATCATTTTCTACTTATCCAGTGTATTTCCAACATGAAGTTCTTGTCAAAAGAATTGGGATTTTTGCAGTTATGACTTATTTTTTACACTTTGAATTATAGGACTTTTAGCATATTCGTTCATGCTTGAAAATTTTAAATAAGAATATTTCTGTTTTTAGTTATATTGTTAAAAAATATTTCTTGACTAGTTCAATTAAAATTTAAGAAAAAAAATTGAATCCGGATAAACTAAAATTAAAATTTTGTCATCTTATCCCATTAAATAATTTCTATTTAATGTAATTGATTTTATGTACAATGAGCTAATAGACATAGAGAGTACAATGAGCTAATAGACAGTCAAACTAAACTGGGGTAGTTCTAGTTTTTTTAGTCATGGAATTTATATCTATATAGTATATTAGGATGGTCCTTATTTTTAAACTTTGGAAATCTTTATGCGACGCCCCCCCCCCAAATTCTTCCATCATACAAATAAATGATATTTGCAAAATTTTAGCTCAATAAAAAAATAATAACACATGCCCCCCAGGCCTTAAAATTTCAAAAAAGTGCTGATTTTTTTTTACAAAACATCAAAAAAAAAAAAAAAAAAAAAAAAAAAAAAAATTAAACCCTCCCATGTTCTTCTTGATTTTTAATGAAAATCTAACATAGTTATAGTTATAATGTTTCAGATTTCATTCTTCTATCACCTTTCCTTTGGTAGTAAAATTTTTTAAAGTAAAAATAACTCTTGTAAAGTTTTTTTTCCTGCATTTTAAAACAGCTAATAACTCTAGAACTATACAACTTAAAAACCTGAAATTAGTGCCATTTTGTTTGTAATTTTATTATCTTTGATTTGATGTGCAACATAATTGCCTTTCTTAAAAAAACTTTTTCAAAATTAAAAAAAAATGGGAAAAAAATTAAATAAAAAAAATTCTGAAAAAAATTTTTATTAAGTAAATTTAAAGTTTTCCAACTCCCAAAATAAACATTTCTGCCGAATATCGAGTTGAAAATAAAATTTGATCATGTAGAAAAAAATAAAAATTTTCGAAATTTTGGCAAGTCCCAACATTCCAAGTAAATTAACAAAAAAGCGATTCACTCATTGGAAATTCATAAACTCCCTTGAGGATGTTCATACTATTTGTACCATGCAAAAATATTCACTTAAATTTTTGAAAATACAACTATTAGCCGATTCGGTACAAAATCTTACACACCTAGTTTCCAACTTAATTCAATGTGCCTTATTTTACCTGAATTTTCCTTAGAAATAAGTTAAGTTAATAAATAAGTTCTTAGAATAAAATTACAAACAAAATGGCACTAATTTCAGGTGTTTAAACTGTATAGTTCTGGAGTTATTAGCTGTTTTAAAATGCAGAAAAAAGAACTTTACAACAGTTATTTTTACTTTAAAAAATTTTTACTACCGAAAGAAAGGTGATAGAAGAATGGAATCTGAAACATTATAACTATAACTACAGTCGTACCGCAAGGAGAAGAGCTTTGAACAGGGTTGCCGTGAGTAGACGAGTTTAAAAGAAGAGGGAAGCTGGTATGAATTGAACGGCAATATTTGGCTTTTTAAGCGTACATTTGGCGAAAAACGCGTTTCGCGAATGAAAATAAGATAATCATATTTTATTAAACTGCATTGAAATATAGATTATCTTTGAAATTTCTCGTAATCGAAAATACCTGTAGGCATGAAACATTTCTGTAGGTTTAGTATGCTTTAATATTGCTATTTTGAGTGAATTAGTCATATTTAGTTTTATATAAAATAGCTCATATCACTTAAATTAATAATTTTATAACTTAATCACCATACTCGAAATTTAAATGAAGCTTTAGAAACTTGTAAAGAGACAAAATATAGAAATATTTATTAATTTTTTAAAAATATTTTAAAACATTTAAATACAATCTAATGCAATTCATTGTCACTAGAACTGCACTCACTGTCAGTGTTTGACAAAGATTCGAATCGCTGTCCGACAAATTAATCACTAATTCGTCTACAATATCTTCGATCAACCCATCTTTTTCCAATAATCACGTCTTATATTTTGTACAGTCGGCCGCAAAAAAAAAAAAAAAAGAGAGAGACGATTGTGAACGATCGGATGGGGTTCGAAAGATGAAATATAATTTAAACGCTGATTTTCATGAATTAACGTCTACTTTAAAAGAAGGTAAGATCAGATCCAATAAAATTAAAGGTAACTACTTGATAGGATAAATGATAAGCGACTTGATAGTTTAAAAAGAAGGATTAATGAACATGGTAAAAATTATAAAATATCCAAAATCAGATAAATTGATGTAAATCACATAACATTATATCAAATTAAAATAGATCAGATTCGGTGAAACATTTAAGATCAGTTGATAAAGATCAGATCAGTTAAAATAGATCAGATCAGTTGAAAAAGGTCAGATTAGAAATATTTAATCAAATCAGATGTAATGCGAAAAGAAATTCTAAAATTCGTTACTCTAGAATCGAAAGAAGTACACAGCTGAAAGATACCCACTCAGATTTGGCTCGGAACATTTATTTTAGCGCCAAGTGAATTAATTACCACCACCCCCAAAATTCAGTGGAATACTTCGTTTCTATACCAACCGCAGCATCATCGTATGACGTCAATAGCTCTTCTCCTCGCGGTACGACATCGACAGTATGTAAGATTTTCATAAAAAAATCAAGAAGAATATGGGAGTGGTTAATCTTTGTTTTTTTTTTGATGTTTTGTAAAAAAATCAGCACTTTTTTGAAACTTTAAGGCCTGGGGGGGGCAGGTGTTATTATTATCCGAATGAGCTTAAATTTTGCATACATTATTATTTTATATAGTGACACTGAACTAGGGGGCGTCACCAACTGAATTCCCAAAAAAAAAATTTTACCATACAAATAAGGACCACCCTAATATATATATACAGTAGGGTGTATCGAAAAAACCGAAATTTCGCTAATCGCTTAGCGGTAGTGCGGAAAAGTTGTGAACTGCCATCACTAATAAGGGTGTGAAATCTTAAAATTATGGGTTGATATCTTCTGTTGCCTCAGTAGACCTAAAGTTCTGAAAATTTGACTAAAAATGACTAAACTTCAAAAATTCATAAAAAATTACGAATTTTAGTCATCAGTTCCTGTCTAAGCTTAAAAGTTACTATTATTAACCAACTACAGCTGCAAAAATTTTTAAAACATTAGGTTGATATCCTATTTTGCCTCATCAGCTTTAAAATTGGGAAAAATAAGGCAAAAATCAAAATAAATGCACATAATTCTCTAGGGTGTCTAAAAAATCTTTTGTTATAAAAAATCTCGCTCCCTGGGGCTATTCGCATTTTTTTTGGTCCTAAGAGATAGTGTGTTACGTTTCAACTTCCTAAGTTAACTCTAAGGTTTTCCTGTTTAGCCCTAAAGTTTGAAAAAAGTGGAAAAATGAAAAATTTTCTGAATTTAGGAAAAATATATTTCAATATTTATATTCTGATAAACAGGTTCAAATGTGCTATTTAAGGCTTATTTAGATGGATTAAAAACATTTATGTTTATTAACTGTAACCTAAGCGCCTATAATTTAAGAGTTAAAAGTACTACAGAGGTGTTGCGCTTACCAAAGCTTATAATGGCACTACGGTGGACGAAAGGAATTAAATTCCAAATGTCTTCGAAGGAACTCCCTCGAATGATGCCATTTAGTGTTAAATTGATATTTTAAATTATAAAGGACAGTGAAATAACAATAATGAAGCCTTTCACTCTGCTTTTAATGTAAAAAGTGTTTTTATACAGAAATGTTCGTTTTTGCTGATCAAACCCAAAATTTATCCTAAAAGAAGGGGACGTAGTACTTTTTTAGATCAAAAACTGTAAAATACTTTTGAAACCTTTATAGGGATTTCATGTTTTCTATGTAGAAATTGATTTTAAACCGTACAGATTGGAAATGACATGGATTATTCCTATTACAGGAGTGAAAATCGATTTTCTTTTTTAAAGTTATGAAAATTCCCCTTTTAAACGTGTTTGGGGGAAAGTTTAATCAAAAACTTCTTTCTTCAAAATTTCAACAAGAATTAACTATAGTGATAACTTTAAAAGAAAAATTCGATTTTTTTTTCTTGTCATTTCCGATCTGTACGGCTTAAAATTAATTTCTACTTATAAAAATAAAACCTAAAAGGATTCAAAGGTATTTCAAACTTTAGGATCTAAAAAAAGTACAACGTCCCCTTCTTTTAGGATAAATTTGAGTTTGATCAGCAGAAACGAACATTTCTGTATAAAAACACTTTTTACATTAAAAGCAGAGTGAAAGGCTTCATTATTGTTATTTCATTGTCCTTTATAACTTAAAATATATATTTAACACCAAATGGCATCATTCGAGGGAGTTCCTTCGAAGACATTTGGAATTTAATTCCTTTCCTCCACCGTAGTGCCATTATAAGCTTTGGTAAGCACAACACCTCTGTAGTACTTTTAACTTTCAAATTATAGGCGCTTAGGTTACAGTTAATACACATAAATGTTTTTAATCCATCTAAATAAGCCTTAAATAGCACATTTGAACCTGTTTATCAGAATATAAATATTGAAATATATTTTTCCTAAATTCAGAAAAAATTTCATTTTTCCACTTTTTTCAAACTTTAGGGCTAAACAGGAAAATCCTAGAGTTAACTTAAGAAGTTGAAACGTAACACACTATCTCTTAGGACCAAAAAAAAATGCGAATAGCCCCAGGGAGCGAGATTTTTTATAACAAAAGATTTTTTAGACACCCTAGTGAATTATGTGCATTTATTTTGATTTTTGCCTTATTTTTCCCAATTTTAAAGCTGATGAGGCAAAATAGGATATCTACCTAATGTTTTAAAATTTTTTGCAGCTGTAGTTGGTTAATAATAGTAACTTTTAAGCTTAGACAGGAACTGATTACTAAAATTCGTAATTTTTTATGAATTTTTGAAGTTTAGTCATTTTTAGTCACATTTTCAGAACTTTAGGTCTACTGAGGCAACAGAAGATATCAACCCATAATTTTAAGATTTCACACCCTTATTAGTGATGGCAGTTCACAACTTTTCCACACTACCGCTAAGCGATTAGCGAAATTTCGGTTTTTTCGATACACCCTAATATACAGGGTGTATCTGAAATGATGCGACAAACTTTGAGGGGTGATAGTACTCATCAAGACGAACAAGAATTGGTATAGAAAGGGGGTCACATATACGCCGTTAAAGAGCTAGGACCTAATGTAGTGCGAGTGCGTTTCAAAAGGCCGTTTTTAGAAGGCCCGTGTGACGAAACAAAACATAATAAAATGAAAATCATTATTGCATGAGGCACAGGAGTATCCCTACTACTTAAATCCTCAATTTGATAGAAATTGGACCACTTGCTAAACCGTGGGGTGAGTTTTAAAACGTCCAATCTCTTTTAGCCAAAGAATGGAGTCCCCTTGATGATACTTAGAAAAATGATGATCGGGGAAGGAATTTTCAATGATCATACAGTTCCAATGATCAATGAATGATCATTGAAAATTCCTTCCCCGATCATCATTTTTCTAAGTACCATTGCAGTAATGTAAGGGAACTCCATTCTTTGGCTAAAAGATGAATATTGCACGTTTTAAAACTCACCCCACGGTTTAGCAAGTGGTCCAATTTCTATCACATTGAGGATTTAAGTAGTACGGATACTCCTGTACCTCACGCAATAATGTTTTTCATTTTATTATGTTTTGTTTTGTCACACAGGCCTTCTAAAAACGGCCTTTTGAAACGCACTCGCACTACATTAGGTCCTAGCTCTTTAACGGCGTATCTGCGACCCCCCTTTCTATACCAATTCTTGTTCGTCTTTTGATGAGTACTATCACCCCTCAAAGTTTGTCGCATCATTTCAGATACACCCTGTATATTAGGGTGTATCGTAAAAATCTTTTTTTTGATTTTGATAAAGTCTTAGTGCGGAAAAGTTGTCTAAGGTGGCAGAGAGTACCTGTGAATTTTTTCAGAATTTTCGGATAATATCTAGGGATGCCGTAAAGGCCCTGAAGGTTCCTCATGTTAATCCTATGGAGCGCGCAAGCCAAAAAGGCAGAAAATTGGTTTTTCGCCCCTCATTTCTACCCTAATCACACGAAGAATGTCTTCACTCGAGTTATCGACCCTATAGGAAGTATGCTACCCGACAAAACTTGAATAAAAGCCTAAAGATCTATATTACGTTTTTTTGTGAAATTTCGTTGAAAATCGCGCATTTCCTTGTACAAATTAAGAGCCCACAATCAACGAAATTTAGATATTTAGGCTATTATTCAAGTTTTGTCGGATAGCCTAGATCATATAGTGTCCATAACTCGAGTGAAGACATTCGTCGTGTGATTAGAGTGGAAATGAGGGTCGAAGAACCAATTGTCAGCCTTTTTGGCTTGCGCGCTCCATAGGATTAACATGGGGAACCTTCAGGGCCTTTGCGGCACCCCTAGATATTATCCGAAAATTCTGAAAAAATTCACAGGTACTCTATGTCACCTTAGACAACTTTTCCGCACTAAGACTTTATCAAAATAAATAAAAAACGTTTTTTTTTCGATACACCCTAATATACAGGGTGATTCGAAATTACGTGGACAAACTTCGCATGGGGGTAGAGGGGACCTAGACAAGCATATTTTGAAAAACAAGAGGGGGCGTAGATGCACCGTTAAAGAGCTAGGACCTAATGTAGTGCGAGGGCGTTACAAAAGGTGGTTTTCCCAAGGCCCGTTTAACGAAAGAAAACATAACAGAATGAAAAAATTTATTGCATGAGGTACAGCAGTACCCGTTCTACATACATGATAAATTTGTAGAAAATTGGACCACTTGCTAAACTGTGGGGGTACTTTTAAAGCGAGAAATATTAATATTTTAGCCAAAGAATGGAGTTCCCTTACATTAGTGTAATGGTATTTAAAAAATGATGATCGGGGAAGAAATTTTTCAATGATCAAACATTGATCCTTGAAACTGTATGATCATTGAAAATTCTTTCCCCGATCATCATTTTTCTAAATTCCATTAAGGTAACTCCATTCTTTGGCTAAAAAAGTAATATTGCGCACTTTTAAACTCCCCCCACGGTTTAGCAAGTGGTCCGATTTTTGTCAAATTTATGGTGGAAGTAGTACGGATACTGCTGTACCTCATGCAATAATTTTTTTTATGCTATTATGTTTTGTTGCGTTAAACAAGCCTTGGGAAAACCGCTTTTTGTAACATCCTCGCACTACATAGGTCCTAGCTCTTTAGCGGTACATCTGCGCCCCCCCATTCCTATGCGAAATATGCTTGTCTAGGTCCCCTCTACCCCCATGCGAAGTTTGTCCACGTAATTTAGAATCACCCTGTGTATACACTGCTGGCCAACCAAAATGTTACACCAATAAGGAAAAGAGATATCAAAGCCATATTTATTTCTGTGATTACACATAGTATGAATGTTAATTGATTAAAAATACAGCCTTCCTTGAAGTGAGGGGGCCAAGAAAATCAGAAATTAGTGTTATCTCCATAGGTGTCAATTTCCGCCTCTACCCGCCATGTTATTGAGAGACAAGGACTTTAAATGGGCTGTTGGGGATTGTCAGGCCATGGTGCCTCCCCAGGTATGCAAAGTTCATCTGGTGTGCCTTCGGACGTCGTATACCGGGGTAATTGCTTTCTCCTTATTTAGAGGACAGGTGTTATGGACGTTGGTTCTGAAGAACGGGCTGGCCAGGGAAAACAAGCAACTTGGTTGGATAAGAAGAAGGCTTGGGCATTGCGTTCAACATGTGGGTGTGCATTTTTCTCAAGAAAATTGTCCTCCACCAAGGCCTGAAGATAAAGGTGGAGAAAAGGCTAAAAAAAACAATGATGCAGCTCTGGCTGGTAAATGTATCGGTAATTCGTACTAAGGAGGTGCAGAAGAAGAATCATATGGCCCCTCACTCTGTTACTCTGCGCACAAAAAAGTTAGACCACATGAAAATCAACAGCTGAGTGCCCTCTTCGTTCGGTGTCTCCAAACTCATATCCAATCATCAGGATGGTGCGAGGAAAAGCGTTAATTGCTCAGAAACACATTTTCATCTCATAAAGATGTCCATTTTCAACATTTGGCTCACTATTGCCAACACCAAACCCGGTGTTGAAGAATGAAAGATTATTGAAGCTATGCGTGCCAAACGGAGTATCCACTGTACTGAAAACGACATGAATTACACTCCCCTACCTCCTCACTATGAATTACCGATACATTTTTCCAGCCAGAGCTTCATCATTGGGTTTTTTAGCCTACTCTTCACCTTTATCTTTAGGCCTTGGTGGAGGACAATTTACTTGAGAAAAATGCACACCCACATATTGAACACAATGCCCAAGCCGTTTTCTTATCCCTCCAAGTTGCTTGTTTTCCCTGGCCAGCCCGTTTTTCAGGACCAACGTCCATAAAACATGTCCTCTAAATGAGGAGAAAGCACCAAGCCCGGTATACGACGTCCGAGGGTACACCAGATGAACTTTGCATACCTGGGGAGGCACCATGGCCTGACAATCCCCAACAGCGCATTTAAAGTCCTTGTCCCTCAATAACATGGCGGGTAGAGTCGGAAATGGACACCTATGAAGACAACACTAATTTAGGATTTTCTCGGCCCCCTCACTTCAAGGAAGGCTGTATTTTTAATCAATTAACATTGATACTATGTGTAATCACAGAAATAAATTTGACTTAGATATCTTTTTTCCTTCTTAGTGTACCATTTTGGTTGGCCAGCAGTGTATATTAGGGTGTCCCAAAAAAATCATTTTTTTTAAATCCCAGGTCTTACCCTCCAAAAATGATCTTTATATGAATGTAAGACACCATGAATTTTTTTAGAATTTTTAAAAAATATTTAGAGGTCCCTCAAGGTCATCAAAGTTTCATAAAAAGTGTCAAAATAGTGTAAAATGCGGATTTTTTTAATTTGATTTTTACAAACATAATGTTAAAAGTACATTATTTTCATTTATGAAAGCTATTTAAATATTGTTTCAAACCAATTCTGTATTAATTATCTGGGTAGAGAGAATCCTAAAGTATTATAGAAATTTAGAAAAATATGATTTTTTAGACATCTTTACCTTTTGGCACGAAAAGTGAAGCAAGGTAAAATCCATTTTAAAATTGGTTGTAAAACCAGTGAGGAATAATTTATCAATGATTTACAGTGTTTATTTACACCTTTTTTACACATTCACACTCCATTAACTTAATCCAACTTTATCATATTAATTTCCAATTGTAGATAATTGTAGTATTTTTGTAGACAGTTGCACCAGAAAATGCCCACAGGTGAATTACAACTTAAAATTGTGATAAATAAAACCAATGGGGAAGAATTTTTTTTTAATAATAAACTTTTTTACACAAACAGTAAAACATCATTAGGAGAAGCATCAAAATAGATTGTCAATTAAATTTTGACTGGAAATACACACAACCAAGCAATTAAATCGTTGTGTATCTTGAAACACTTCAGCAATTAAAATTATTGTGGGTTCTTACATTTACATTTTTAAAAGTATCTCAATTTTCAAAGAATAAATGGGATTTGTCATCCAGCGCTTAACACTTAGGCAAAAGCTCTTGATTCTTAATGTGAAATCGACTTTCTTATCCACATACTATTGATGTAAGACTTTATTGCTCTCTAATCATCTGTAGGTAGTTTTATAGTAGTTTTTAGGTGAAATAAGAGTTTTTAAACCGTCTGACGGCTGTTGTTATGGGTAATGATCTCCTTTTCGCTTAATGGACCATGAATCAAAAAAGCAATTAGCAAAAGCTTCGATATTTGCTGGAAAAAAGATGCTATGTAAAAGATGTTGCTGAACAAACTGTTGCATTAATATTTGATATAGAATTTGAAGTGTGCAGCAAAGAACTAAAAGCAAAAACAGTTTTAAACAAACAGATCAAACAGTCTAAAAAAATACTACGATTATCTACAATTAGAATTAATATGAATAAGTTAATGAAATAATGTGTGAATGTGTGAAAAAAGGTATAAATAAATTGTAAAGCATTGATAAATTCTTCCTCACTGGTTTAAAAACCAATTTTAAGTTAGATTTTACCTTTGTTCACTTTTTGTACCAAAAGGTAAAGATGTCTAAAAAATCATATTTTTCTAAATTTCTATAATATGTTATGATTCCCCCTACCCAGATAATTAATACAGAATTGGTTTGAAACAATATTTAAGTAGCTTTCATAAATGAAAATAATGTACTTTCAACATTATAAGTTTGTAAAAATCAAATTTAAAAAAATCCGCATTTTACACTATTTTGACCCTTTTTATGAAACTTTGATGACCTTGAGGGACCTCTAAATAATTTTTAAAAATTCTGAAAAAATTCATGGTGTCTTACATTCATATAAAGAACATTTTTGGAGGGTAAGACCTGGGATTTAAAAAAAAAATGATTTTTTTTGGGACACCCTAGTCCTAGTGTATATAGTATATAGCAGTAAACAGATGCAGTTCTAATTTTTTCTTGGAAATTTTTTTATTCTGAAAATTGTATGCAAAACATTTTAGATTGAGTTGAATTTCATGTATCTCCGAAATTTATTCGTAATTATCAAAGAGCATTTAGTTTTGTTACTTAGTTCTATGATTTTACTGACATAAGTCTAAATTATTTTCTGAATATGGTTACAGTACTAAGCTCTAGGAATTTTATTGTACTAGAGTAAGTAAAACGTTTTCAAAGTGATAATTTACAGTCTCCCAAATGCCTTCCAGTAACAAGGTAGGGTATCTAAGTTTTTGTTTGCACCAAAACAGAAATTAAAGACACCGTCAACTGTACCTGAAGCTTGCTTAGCAATACTTACAGTACTTGGCAATAAGATAGATAATCCATGTGCTCGGAAATTTTGTTTATGACGCTTTTTAAAAGGGACATGCAAATCTGGTCACCCTATTCAGAAACCAAAGTATGTTGAAGAATTAATTGAATATGAGTTTTAGCTACATTTACCACGTGGTGTGGCTATTGTATAGTATAAGTTGTAAAATTTGATTCAAATAAAAACATTTCTTCGAAACATATGTAGTCTTTATTCATGCTTTAGTGTCTGATTTTTAAGGGTGATCATCAGTCCCTAAATAAAATATTTGAAAGCATGTTTAAATCCATGAAAATACAGAAAGGAAACAGTGAGGTTTTTCAATTACATTGGGCAACATTGAAAATGTAAAATTGATAAAAATGTCAAAATATATGTAATTTTAACCTGCTAAACACAAATATGGCAAAAAATGTTAGATCTTGGTTCCGGTTGTTTTGTTGATTTGAGATTTTAGAATGTATAATAGAAGCATAAGAACTCATTTAAATTGCCTGACTCAACTTTGAAAGCCCATAACTTAGGAACTAATAGGAATATCAAGAAACCGAAGGTGACAAATTAAGCTGAATAATCTAAATTACCAGCGTTTCTTTTTTCAAATATTTGTAATAGTGGTAGGAAGTTAAGATTTTTTTAGAATGTGTATTTACACATTTTCAAATAATTTATTTACCTTATTTGATTCAAAAGTTTGAAAGACTTCATTTTTTAAAAATAATCTTCAGGATATTCAACATTTCAAACGCAAAGTTAACTAAAAATTAAATTTTAAAAGCAATGTGCTTGTCATATTTTAATGAAATATAAAGTCTATTTAATACAGTAGTTCCGAGTTTTTTTCTGATTGGTCCGAAAGGTTAAAAAAAAAAATTAGATGTGATAAAACAGGATTGCCCCCCTATGAACTAGTATTATATTAACATAAATATGTATTGCAAAATTAAATCTATGTGAATTTTCAAATTAGGGTCTAGTTAAAAATTGAAAACTCCTTTTAATTAATAAAAATTATTATTTTGCTGGAAGCTTATCTTAAAATCCCTCGATTTTTTTTAATTAACTACATAGTATTCTCAGTTTTGGAAGAATCTTGATTCAAAATTTAGTGTCTGGTCGTCTGCAATATATAATTTTGCGATTGATTATTTGAACTAGATTTTGGTGATCAAGATTGATCATTTAATTCAAATCCTGGGTTCAGAGAGGACCAGGGGCCATGTCCTTTCTGAAAATTGCATAAAAAATTTTTTACGCTCAGACCCAAAAATCATCCGGGGATCCAAGGTAGTATTTTAAATCAAGTCTAAAAAAAATTTTGTATACCTCCGGAATTAAATCTCTAGTTAATTGATATTACTCGTCGTAATGACCCCCTCCGATTACACAGGTCTGCAACGAAAAAGCTGTCTGAGTAATTTCATCGAATTCCTACGTATTTCGGTGTGCTGATAACGGGAAAAAATAATTAAAAAATTACTATACGTCAGGATTTTGCACAAAACGCATAATTATTTTCAATTTTGGCCTATTTTCCCCAATTGTAGGTGTTTTTTTATCCGAGGGTTTTCAACAAAAGTTTTAGTTGAAACTATTTTTATATAGTTCATTTCAGTGTCTTTAAGATACATATTTCTAAAAATCCCTAACTGTCAAAGAAATCCCCAAGGAAGGATTTAATGTGAGCAGCGTCGCGCTGGCGTCTCGGCTCGACCTCACTCGGCTCGACCTCGAGACTCCGTGTATTTCTATGGGAGAAAATGCAGTAGTACAAGAGTGCGGGATTCTTTTCTTCGCTAGATTTTCATGAACCAATGATGGATTATATTTTAATGAGCTGCTAAAGAAAACTACAGGAGTTGTTTTTATCATGAAAATATGTAATAAAAATAAATTTCACTGAACAATTTTCATTTATATTGAGATTGATTTTTTTTTACATATTTAGCTAATTTGTAAAAAACACGCGAAGACCTAAAAATAAGCGGTGGTCATTTTCGGATTTAGCACACCAAAGACCATAAGAAAAATCAATTCAATAAGAAATTTTAATAAAAAAAATATTTTTTAAAATTTAATTTAATTTTTATTGAGATATTCCCCTTGTTTACAAACTTAAACTCTCAAACTAACCTAATTCAACTCACTAACCACATCTTCAAAATACTGGCCTGTGCAGGGGGACTCCAGAGAAAACATCAAAGGTAAAAATAACCTCGTTTATTCCGACTTTCCACAAGTTACATTTTTAAAACAAACTAATAACAAAAATCAACATAACAACATATATATTAGGGTGGAGCGAAAAGCACTTTTTTTTCGAAATTCAGGCAAAAGTGGTCTTATGTAATAAGATGAAAAACCGCGCAAAAATTTTTGAAATCGGTTAATATCTCAGTTCGCGCATCGAGCTCAAAGTTTATAAAAATGCTTAAAAATGAACATTTTCCAAAATTTTTTAAAATTTCAAATTAAAATTTAAAATTTAATTTAAAATTTAAAATTTTTTATTTTCAAATAAAATTTATAGAAATATTCTCGCTTGTAACCTCTTTATAAAAACTCAAAAAAGTAAAAAAAGAAAATTTAATGTTTATTTTTAAAATATTTGGGTGCGCAATTTTACTTGAAAAATGCAAAATTTTCGAATAACACTATGCGACATAAAAAAATGGGTCAAAATGCCACAGAAACTTTGAAAGCAGATTCTTATGTAAAATGACCCCCTGAATCTGAATCCGACCCCCGTTTTTCTCCATCAGCCTCAGATTTTCGGGGAACAGCCCCTCCCACTTTTTACGTTTTTCGACGACTTTATAACTTTGAACTCGATTTTCAGGGTCAAAGAGCATTGCTTTAGTCTTCAAATTGCCCCCCAGGAGACAAGAAAGGTTCAAATTAAATAAATATGAAAATTTGTAACAAATGGATAGGTTTAACCAGTGGCGGATCCAGGGGGGGGGACCCTGGGGGCCATGGCCCCCCCCCGAGAAACCCTAACAAATAGCTTAAAAAACACTTTCTTAATGCTAAAATTCAAAAAAATTTCTGGGGGAGAACCCCCAACCCCCCTTTAATATTTTGACATGTGACATCTGTTTTAGAGTGTTTTTCCCATGAAAATTCTTCCGCTTAAAAGAAGCTGTTCTCTTTTGGGAAGTTTTAAAATAGATGAATACTATAGTTTGAAAGGGCGCATTTGCAAACATTTTCTGGGAGAGGACCCCCAGTCCTTTTCAAAATTTGGCATCTATTTATAATTTCATCCTTGAAAATTCTGTGGTTCACGCTTTCAAAATGAGCTGAAACTTTATTTTTAGAGGCAAATGTTCAAAATTTTTCTTGGGGATTACCTCCTAGACCACCTATTAATTTCTCATGGTTACTTATTTAATGTTTTCTACTTGAATTTGTTTCTCTCCTCTCCTTTTAGGAGTACAAGAAGTTGCTCTCTGTAGGAGTTATCCAATGGGTACCAAATGTACAAAAATGAGTAAAAAAACTTCTGTTGGAAGCCAAATTTCACAAAATTTTCTGGGGAAGGACCCCCAGAACCCCCCTTTTGCTTTCGAGCTAGTATTATCTGATGAAACCTTTATAACTTTAACAAAGTTTCGTATTTTATTTATGTTATACTCGGAAAATTGGGAGCCAAACACCTCGCGAAACATAAGTATTGTTATGCCCCTACCAAAAAGGTTTCGCCCCCCCCCCCACTTTCTAAAACAATGGCACGGGCCCTGGATATCCTCTAAGTTACTATAAACCCCTAAAAAGCTGCTTAAAAGCAAGCATTCTTCAAAAAAATTTCTAAGGCACTGAAAATTTCGAATGTAATACCCTCCGACTCTGACATGCCCCCCCCCGAAAATCTGGTCTGGATCCGCCCTTGGGTTTAACTCTTTCGCCCGAGACCTGACCCGGCCCGACACTCCCCCTTTTGAGCGGGAGCTCCCCTTCGGATTTATGGCGCCCCTGACTTTTTTATCTGGACTCCTCCGGCTTGGGTGGGCAGCGGTCGGTGTGGGCTTCTGGTGTTTATGTTTTGCTCGGCCGCATGGTTTTGTCAAGTTTCGTTCACGTTCACACTTTTACTTTGCAAATTGATAATTATAATTTATTTAATATTAGTACTTATGAAATAGAAAAATTCATGTGAAAAATACAAGTTTACTCGACTAATTTGAACTTTTCGACTAACTTTATCACAGTTTGAAAGACAACGAATTTGAAATGATATAAAAAAAATTCTGTATTGCTTTGAGGTACTAAAAATTTTCCGATTGAAAAATCGTTTTTTAAATTAAAATCTTTTTTTAAATTAAAATTTGATTAATTTAGATTTTTAAAATTTACAGAAAGAAAGTTCAAATAGCGAGCGAGAAGGACTTTTGAATATAAACGATGAATGGTAACTTGTTTGTGGCAATTTAAAACAAATAAAATTATAACGCGTTTGAAAAAAAAAACTCAAGAGCTTTCTAAAAGTACATTTCGTAAATAATGTTTTTAAGAAATTAATTATAATTTTATTTTTAATAGTTTTTATAATAAATACGAATATATTTGTAGAGTAGAATATTTATAGCATATATTAGCCATTAACCAAAGTAGATAAAGAAAGTTTTATTAAGACCTAAAAAAATCGGATTTTTAAAAACTTGATAAAAAATTCTTTACAGAGTATTAAAAACTGTAAGGAAAGTTTTAGATGATTTTAGAACAAAAGTTTATGTAATTATGTCCCCAAAACCTTGTTTCGGTAATGGGTAATTGGGTTAGTAATGATTCTAAGTGAAAACAATTGTAGTTTGTTGCTAATAAAAATCATTTACTCTTTTAACAAGTAGAAATAATTTTAATCGATTTTAATTTTTTTGTTGTATTATTATCCATTTAAAAATCTGATTAAAACGATTGCTTTGATTTTATTCTTAGAGGTTTTATTGATTTCTTCTTTTTTTGTTGTATTTTGAAATAAACTAATTTCCTGCAATAAAATAAGATCACTATAATTTCTTAAGTTTTATGAAATTAAAATCTTCATAAACGATCTCACCTTACTATAGAATCAGAAAACACTCCACAGTCAAAACAGAGCCAACTGGCCCACCCCACGGGGAAAAGTGATCCCGTTCTGAGAGAGTGACCACCGCGACAAAAAGGCTGCGGTCAGCAAGAAAATCAGTATGGTATCTGTTCAAAAAATCTGCAGTATCTGGTTATCGGACAATAGGAAAACCGCAATCAACCCCTTCAATGGTCCCTCCAACAAAAGACAGCCCTCGGGGAGGAGCGAGAAGTCACTATCGGGTGTCTGCTAATTGACTGGGGGAGGTGACTTCGGACTCCTTCGCTATTGTTGGAGGGGTCATGAATGGGGAGATAGGGCAGATTTTTTGAAGAGATACCGCAGATTTTTTGAAGAGATACCATAGGTTTTTTGGCTGACCGTGCCCAAAGGGTAATAAAAGAAGGAGGGTTTGAACCGGGGGGTCGAGAAAAGCCCGGCCGACCAGGAGTTTGGAGGGTGTCCAGGACGTTTCGCCACCACCATTGTATACGACCCCGACGGTCCTCCCCTTCTCATCCATCACAGCTGTCAATTAACGAAGGGTTTGGGCGGGAGTCTTTCTCCGTCACCGTTTGGCGAAATGGATGTTGCGCCTGGTTCGCCAATTTTAAAATGAATTGCAGGAGGGGTTCATCCCTTTTCTTTAGGGGATGGTCCCCTAAGAAAAAAGGGGTGTTGCTGTTTCTTATCTCCCGCACGATCTGACGAAGTTTGACCATTTCCACGAATCCGTTTTTAGTAACATTTAAGTGGTATGGAAACAAACAGCGTATAAGAAAACAGAGCAATCACCAAAACAAATATAAGTACATTAAAAAAATTTAACGGTTAAAAAAAGTTGATGGACCTTTCTTGCATCTTACGAAATTTTTCTGAAGAAAAATCTAAAAAAAACCCTTAAAATTGACATTTAAATTATATTTATTCTTAGTTCACACCACAAAAGGGAGAAATACGAAGAATAAGACAAATAAAATAATGGAATAAAAGAATATGAATGAAGTCAAACATTCCCTACATAAAAAAAGTTTGAAAATACTTCTAAATTAAGAGAAGATTTCATTTTGGTTTAGTTTGCATTATAAATAATAGGAAAAGAAAGAAAAATTAACTTTAATTCCAAATCAAATATAAAGAATACAATGAGAACACATCTATTTCCCAAATTCAGAGGGATATCTGCTGATAGGGGGTAGATTATTTTCACCCTCTTTTCACTCATGTGTAGAGCAAAGCTTGGAGATGTTTTTAAGCACAAAAATCAATTTACTGACGATTTAATTATAAACTGACAAAATCACTATTTTTAAGTGTAATCAAAAATGTAATTTGTTGTTCAAATTCAATACAATTTTTTATTCAGTAGATTTTTCTTAAAAAGGGGCTATAACTGGTACATCTACCGTACTTTTTTAACAAAAGCTTCCTTCCCTTAAAATATTTTTGAAGTAAAAAATGTATAAAAGATTTTATAAGTTTAGAGAAAATTTATTACATTTGAATTTAATTTTTTACCTTTAATACATTTAAAAATTAGGTATCATCTGTACCCAAACAAGGTCGTTCATAAACTCTAAAAGTTTGTAAACTTATTGTTTGTAATTAGATTTAAAACAAAAATGCTACACAAAAACCTAGCACTCCTCTACTTATTTCGTTCTTTTTAAACAGTATTTAAATTCAATATATTTTTAGAATTATTTCTTCTCTATTTCATTTTTACCAGTTTCCCAAAGTCATTTTTTTTTCTAAAAAGTCTATTAATTTTTTTGTCTACTGCGTCAAATCTAGTTGGGTGTAAAATTGCTGCCGTTGTGATGTAAAATTAATATGACGCTACATTGAGAAGCAGAATATTAAAGCTTTAAATAAATAAATTTAGAAAATCCCCCGTGCAAGGCTAGGTATATCTGTTAGTACACTTATTGTGTTAAACATAATAAAATATAATTATAAACAAACAAATGTTATTTAACTTTTACTTTCAACCTTTCAAAATTTAATAGACAAAATATTTACTTTTCCCCCGCACTTAACACCTTTTGCTCTTATAGAGGAAAGAATACTGACCATTGCATTATCAAATGTGTTCCTATAAAGGTAGCGTCAGAGATATAACCAAAGGAAATTAACCATTTATTAAACACATATATTTAAAACATAAAATTTTTATTTGCATTATAAATAGTTTTATCTGTTTATAATTTGCATTATAAACAGATTTATAATGCAAACTAAACCAAAATGAAATCTTCTCTTAATTTAGAAGTATTTTCAAACTTTTTTTATATAGGGAATGTTTGACTTCATTCATATTCTTTAATTCCATTATTTTATTTGTCTTATTTTTCGTATTTCTCCCTTTTGTGGTGTGAACTAAGAATAAATATAATTTAAATGTCAATTTTAAGGGTTTTTTTTTTAGATTTTTCTTCAGAAAAATTTCATAAGATGCAAGAAAGGAATAAGTCCATCAACTTTTTTTAATGTACTTATATTTGTTTTGGTGATTGTTCTGTTTTCTAAATAGGTTCCGTATTTCTTGTAACCAATTTGGTGGTTATACAATGAAAATTCCAATACTTATACAGGGTTTTTTTTCGATTTTCTCAAAACATGGTGTATGGACTTATTCCCTTCTTGCAGTTGACCGACCATTTAATTGTACTTATGAGTAACTCATAAAAAGAGAAGTTTCAGTTCATAAGAAATTTAAAACAGAACAGTTTTTTATGGATTGTTTACAATGATTAATTCCTCGCATATAGTAAATTAGAAATCAATTGTTTAAAGAAATTATTTCTGGACCGTAAATACTCCTTTAAAGGAACTTAATAAATAAATGTCTTGATATCTCACTAAAAATATACAAAACACAGAATTTAATCACATATAACAAAGTTACATCTAAACACTATCTAATTGACTTTGAAAATTTCTATATTAACATTTTGAATTGGCTGGTCAGTAATTTTGAGTCTAGAGTTTAAATCAGTTTTTAAACCATTCAAAAAAATATAATTTATACAGCTACTAACCAAAAGAAAAAAATAAGATTTCTGTAATAATTTTAAGGGTTAGTGTTAAAAAATAAATTATATTTTCAACTCATATACCCATTTTTATTGACGAATCCTCAAAAAAAGTAGAGTTAATTCATGAAATTAGGCTCGAACATACTTTAACTTAGAGAAGCTTATTTAATTTTACTCTATTTTTTGTTTATTTATTTTTTTCTGAACAATTGTTTTTATTTGAACTACAAATAAATGAAAAAAAAAATACAAGTATCATAGTCACCTTGGATCACTTGGTCCATGTAGGTGACCGTATGTATGAATAACAAAAATTATTTAAAGTATACAAGAAAAGAAAAAAATATAGTACAAAAAATAAAAGATACAAGAAATACAAACATAAGATGACAGTGGCAAACAGGGCGCCAATCAATATTTTGCCATAATGAATTAGAGTGCTTAAAAATAATTCTAAATCATACACTAAATAGTACAAAAGAAATCATCAATATTGTCAATAGCAAACAGACATTCCATTAATTGTTTTTTGAATATATGTGTGGAAGGTCTATTGTGAATATATATCGGTAACTTATTAAAACACTTAGGGGCTATATAACAAAATTTTTTACAGAATATGGACTTATTTAGTTTAGGTACAAAGTATAATATGTTAGGCCTTCGTAAATTTATGATGTTACGTTTTTGACAAATGTTGGGGTTTAGATAGAGATGGAGGCAAATTTTAAAATAAAACAGATGGCTAACTGGAAGAATATTCAAGGATTTGAAATAGTTTATATTATTTGTGTGTAAGTGTGCTCCATTTTTTAAGAACCTCAGAAATCTTTTTTGAAGCCTTTCAATTCTTTTTAAGTTGATCATGTAATCCCCTCCCCATACCACTAAACCGTAATTAAGTTGCGAATGAACCCAAGAATAATACAAATTGATTAGTAATTTATTGTTTAACTTATGTTTAAAATAATAAAAGTTACACAGTAGATACCTTAGTTTATCTGATATATATTTTGAATGGGATTTCCATTTTAAATTTGAGTCTATGTGAAGTCTGAGGTATTTTATTGTGGATACGTTTTCCGAGGGTTTACTGGCTCAATTGTCATGAGTATTGCAGTATTTTTCGAATAATATTTCTTATTATTATTTCGACTTATTTCTAGTATTTGTCTATTCTGAAATGACATAGTACTTTACATGTTTATTTATAATCTATATTTCCATAATACTGTAACTATGGTTAAGTTTCTTTTCAATTTTAATATAAACACGTGGTTACTAAGTCCTTACACACGTGGTTAAAAATCGTTGGACGATGTTACTGCAAGAAATGAGATGTTAATCAGGCGTGACCCCCTTTACAACCGTCGATGTCAAAGACTATTCATTGGAACATTGGAAAATAACATTGGAATAGTTCAGACTTCATTATCTCGCCAAATAGGGCAGGGGTCACCGGGGAGGCGGACCGCACCTGTCAAGATACCCATCAATCACGTTGGCGAAATGTCGGGTGAACCGTTTGGAGAACAGGTTTTCGGAAGGGCCCCGTAAGGAACGGTGGTGCATTTGCTGTACGGTTGCTGCCGTTCCCGTATGGAAAGAGTTAAAGGGTAATTAACCCCCTAAAAACGTAAAAAAATTGCTACAAATAGTAGGATTTGTTATACCCCATTTATTTCACTTATTTTTGAAGCAATTCATTTTTAAAGAGTCCTAACCGTTCCCAAAGGACCCAAATTTATTAATGATATGCAGCAATGATTTTTAGGAAAAGCGGTTGAGGAGTTATCACCCCCGAAGCACCCGCGGAAGGGTTCGGAAGACTCTCTGAATCGCGCTGGTGCACGCGTGATCAAGAAATTATATTCATGCTTTGAAAATTTAAAAAATGACATTTTTCGTATATTATAAGTTTTTTCAAAGTAGAAATTCTTTGGTTCGATAGTAACTGGCTGGTTTTATGGAAGTGTTCCTTGTTTCTTGAGCGCGCGTGCGCCAGCGCGATACAGAGTCTTCCAAACACTTCAGCGGGTGCTTCGGGGGTGATAACTCCTCAACCGCTATTCCTAAAAATCATTGCTGCATATCATTAATAAATTTGGGTCCTTGGAGAACGGTTAGGACTCTTTAAAAATGAATTGCTTCAAAAATAAGTGAAATAAATGGGGTATAACAAATCCTACTATTTTTAGCAATTTTTTTACGTTTTTAGGGGGTTAATTACCCCTTAAACCTATCCATTTGTTACAAATTTTGTTGGATCGTACCTTTGAGGAGGGTGGAAAATCAGACAAGACTAGCTTGGGTTAAAACAGGAATAATCATTTTTACAGTAAAACAGAAATATTGTACATTATAAGACGCCACCTGGCGGATCAACAAAACATATCTTCACAAAACAAAGTTCCCCCGTACGGCACTAGATAATCGGGAGGAAATAGAGTTCGATTCCAACACATGCCCCCTTTTCCTCTCGATTACTTCAAAACAAGTACTAATTTACCTAGAAAAAATCCTATCACAAAAACATTGAAATTTATCACATGTTAACGGTTTAGTCAGACAATCAGACAAATTTTCTTTTCCAGAAATAAATTTCAAAGTGAAAAAACCCTTTTTTAAATAGTCTTTAACAAAATGATACCTAGTATCAATGTATTTGGTTTTCTTGTTTTCAACAGGGTTTTTAGAAAAATAAATAGCACTCTGGCTATCACAAAATACATTTGGCTTCATAACCTCCTTTCCGAAAACTTCACTTGCAATTCTGAACAACCATACAATTTCTTTAATCAATTCAGATAATGCAATATACTCTGACTCCATGGAGGATAGGGCTACTGACTGCTGTTTTGACGATAACCAGGAAATAGGAACTCCTCCCATCATTACAATAAAACCATTTACTGATTTCCTGTCATCTCGACAGCCCAACTAGCATCGCTAAATGCTGAAAAATTACCATCTGTAGCATAAGATAGGTTTATACAATAATGCTTAGTACTTATGACATAATTATAAACCTGACAGAGCATCCTCCAATGAATCGCGGAAGGTTCGTTGCTGAATTTTGACAACAGAGTTACTGCAAACATAATATCAGGTCTTGTCCTCGATGCCAAAAACAATAAACTTCCAATTAAAGACCTGTATGGAACATCTTTTAAAACTGAATTTTTGTCAGCAACTTTTTCAATAACCATACCGGGATTCAGTGGAAGTTTTACTCTAACATGAAGGATGTCTCTAAATACATCATACATCTTTTCGATGTAACCCTTTTGATGCATCAAAAAATTACCATCTTTTAAATCAAACTCAACACCTAAAAATTTAGAAATTGGTCCTAAATACTTAACTTCAAATTTTGATTTTAGCCTTTTCATGACATCGTTCATGCTGTTTTCATCCATGGCATAAATAGCCAAATCGTCAACATACACCAGCATAATAACTTTAGAGTCCAAGTAATACACGCAATTACAATTTTTCAACTTTTCAAAACCTAACTTTAGTAACACTTCATTTAACGTAGAAAACCATTCTCTTCCGGCTTGGTGTAAACCATATAACGCTTTCTTTAGCTTAAAGACATAGTCCTTACCAAATTCTACAAAACCTTCAGGTTGCTCAATATAAGTTTCCTCTTTAAGATTACTATACAAGTAAGCACATTTAACATCAATGTGACGATTTACCCATTTTTTAAATATGACCAATTGAATCATAAAAAACCTTACAAGGGTAAAGTTCACTACTGGCGAAAATACTTCATAATAATCAATCCCTTCAGTTTGTCTGAACCCTTGAGCTACAAAACGAGCTTTATAAGACTTTATTTTTCCAAGCAAATCCCTTTTTAGGTTAAAAACCCATCTACTTCCCAACACCTTGTGATTTGTTGGTCTTGGTACCACTTCGTACACATCCCTAGATTTTAAAGTAGTCACCTCATCTTTCATTGCATTTAACCAACATGATCTCTCTGGAACACTTTGAGATTCATAGAAAGATCGAAGAACTTTGACCTCTACACAATGAGCCTCAGCTTCAGACTGATCACTAGAGTCTTCCTCACCTGAAAATTCCTCCTCAATCTCTATTTCTTTTCCAGAAAAATCATAATAACCTGGATTAAAACTTAATCCCTCTTTATCACAATATTTCTTTACATCATTTAAACTTCTAAGTCTAACGTTACTTTTTGGGTAGTAGAAAACTTCCTTTCTCCCTATATATATTTACCCTTCTTTCTAGTTGTAACCTTTCTTTCCCATTTAGAAATATCAGGAATTTCTTTAGTTTCAACCTCGGGTTCCGATTCCTCTTCAGAATCGGAGCTCACTTTAGACCCACTTGATTCTAAATCAAAATACGATTTGTTTTCATCACCCTTATCTGAAAAATTTAACCCCAATTTTGATTCATCAAATTTCACATGATTAGTTTCTATTACTCCCCGAGTGCCTGGTTTCCAAACTCTATAACCCTTAGTTTTAATAGCATAACCTACTAATATTCCTTTTCTAGCTTTCCCATCTAGCTTGTCTCTCTTAGGTTTTGGAACATGCATATAAGCTACACTACCAATAGGTTTTAGATGTCTAACTGAAAACCTTTTTCCTGACCAAACATTTAAAGGTATCTTTCCTTTTAGACTTTTATGAGGAAAACGATTCTTTAAATAGTTCTGGGTATTTACTACCTCTGCCCACAATGTTTTAGGCAATTTCCCTTGATATAAAGAAGCTCTTGCCCCCTCAACAATAGTTCTATTTAACCTTTCGGCTACACCATTCATTTCTGGCGAATAAGGATTAGTCCTTTGTATCTTAATACCACAATCCCTCAAATGTTCTTCAAAATACTTTGCACAAAACTCCAACCCATTATCCGTTCTAATCCTCTTAATTTTCTTACCCGTTTGCCTTTCCATTTCAACTTGATACTCTTTAAAGTAATCAAAAGCCTCGTTTTTATTTTTCATAAAATAAACTTGAGAATACCTAGAATAATCATCTATTATACTTAAGAAGTATTTAGCACCTCCCATAGATCTGACTGGAGCGGGTCCTCACACATCCAAATGAAGCAATTCTAAAATCTCTTTAGAAGAAATTTTGCTTATCTTCTTAAAAGAAGCTCTGTTAGATTTAGACATATTACATACATCACAAAACTTAGTATCACCAGTTAAGTTTTCAATACCAAATACATACCTGATCAGATTTAGACATTTTCAAAACCTCTCTAGGATTTTGGTGTCCTAGTTTTACATGCCAATACATAATGTCATTTTTGTTAACAACCCAGATAGCATTTTTTGGTTTTTTGAAGGTTTTTTTACCCTTGCATTGCAACCCGAAAAAGGTTTTTTGAGGGTTTTATTTGCAACCCGATAACCCCAAAAAAACCTCAAGGCAACCTAAGAAAAAGGTACGCTAGTAAACATTTCCAACCTTTTGCGTAACCTCGTGGAATAACCTTCTACAAGGTTAGAAGAACAGGTTTTTTCAAGGATACACAAGAAAACCCTGTTTCAATGCTCTTGAGCCAGGTTTTTGAAAGGTTTCATAACAACCTTAGAAAAAATGTTTTTCGTGTAGACTGCGGTAACCAATGACAAAAAACCTTCGTTCATTATTGCGGATATTGGTTTTTGTAAGGTTTCCAAAAAATCTCGATTCTATATTGATATTTAGGTTCAATATCGCATTTTTTATTTTTTTCGGAGTTTCTTTGTTGAATTATATGATGTCGCAAAATTTTCCCAGAAATATTGCACAGTATATGATACATATTTTCAGGGAAAATTTTATATCATAATTCAATAAAGAAACACCGAAAAAATAAAAAATGCGATACTGAACTTATAACTCTGGAGATAAAAATAATTTATCACAACTTTTTAACTAGGTCAACACACCACTTTTAACAAAAAGTAACTCGAATTTTATGCTGTATGATTACAGAATATTTCAAAGTAATTATTAAGTAAATACAGTAAAATGAAGTAATAAAATAAATTTAAAATTCATGAAAACAAAATATACATATATATTTTAATTTCTACAAAAATTTTGTTTAATTTAGGCTCTTAAAGCACTAATGAAAAAACTTACCTTTAAACAGAAGTATAATTCAAATTGGAGAGAAACATGGACACATTTTTATTTAAAAAACTTATTTAACAACACATTAAATGTAAGAAAAATCAAGTTTATTGAACAACTGATACAAACAGGACAAATTTTACAAACAGCATTCTAGCATCCCAGGGATCAAGGTAAAAGTGTACTTATAAAAAAAATATAGATTAAATATAAACTGTGAAGGTAATAACTTAAAAATGTAATATAATTAAAATTTGTTTTAAAAAATGCTTCAAATAATACTTTTTCAGGGGACATCAAATGCAACTGACAGCTCCTGCAAAAAAAATGTAGCAATTTTATTTTTAACTATTAAAAAAAGTACTTTTGCATTAACCCATTGAATGTGCCACTTCATCGTAAACATCTCAAGAGATAAGAGTGAGAATACATAAAAGTGCCAACCCCGAAAGTTTAAATTAAGGTTACTGATTTAAAAAATTATAGACTAATGGTAGGCAACTGGTGGACTGAAGTCCAAACAATTTATGTAAATTCCTTGGTTACCAAAATTTTCATTTTGAAAAATAATTTGTAGAGCCAGGTGGGGAAAATGGGGAAAAAAAAGGTTTGATGTTTATGTTAAATGTACTATTGACAAATCAATAGTTATATTTTAACCAAGGTAAAATGCACAGTTTTCAAAATAAGAAATTTTACAAGCTTTTTCAATGTGTTAAAAAACTTCTGGAAAACATTAACTGCAAAATATTAGTAAATATCATAATGTAAAAAATTAAAACAAATATGATTTTCATTATATACTCTTTGATCCATTTGCATAGAGATTTACAAATATAATTTTAAAATTTCTTATAAGTGGGAATAAGCCCTCAATGAAAAAAGTAGTGCAAATTGTACCCATTTCCCCAAACTGTGAACCTACTATAATTACATATAACATATATGTTACGGGCAATGTGATAAATTTAGTGGAATTTATGAATGAAATTTTTCGCTTTGCCCGCCTCCACTTCGGGCATTATTAATAATGCCTGATTAATCACTTTGCCCATAACATATACATTTGAGAGATAGCATATCAGCAGCGATCAAAATTGCCACTAGTCAGAAAATCACTAGTCCAGCAGACCAGTGAGGAAAAAATATCTCACTCTCCAGTTCTAGTCTCTTTTTTTAGCTGCGTAACTAATTAGAAATTTTATGTCAATTAGAGAAATATTAACATTTCATCAAGAAAAGTGTACTTAATAAATATATATTTTTAGTTTTTTAAAATTAATATTTGGTACTCACTTTAAATGGAGTAACTACTTTTAAATAAATTGGAACCTGTTCTTTTTAATTTGGCGGACCAGTCATTTTGGTTGAGGACCAGTACGATTTGCAAAGTAATAGTTTGCAGGACCAGTGAATTATTTTTTAATGCTGCATTTCAGTTTTTAAGCTCATACAAGAAATAAAGCTATGTAAAATGGTTTTACTGTTCACTGGGTCACATATGACAGCATAGTTGCCAACCTCATGGCTGCAAAGTACCTCGATTTTAACGGAGTTATTTCCTTTTCCATCTTTTCTCTGATAATCCGGGTAAAGTATACTAATCTTTCTAACCCCAATTTCCTTTACACAACATTGATAGCAATTTTAAGGGGAAAATCTTATAGGAGTAAATATGAAATTTGCAAACTCCGATAAAATCGGTGTTGTTTGTGGCTGGGTCATGTGTTTGCAATATTTCTCAATTGTATTCCAGTGTGAAGTCAGGAAACTCAGAGGCAAGACACCCCTGAGAGCAGCGCTCACTAAGAGTTGACCCAGTGGTATAGACTTTTGCCATTTGGCTGTTTTCGATTTTAGCCAAGGACCCTAGTTCAGGCTCAAATGGTTTAAATTTCTACGTTAGTTTTTGTCTTTTAAATTCTTACTACTGGACTGGGTCATAATCTTAGCAATGCGACTAAAATAATATTTTAACTCACCCGTCAGCTTTTCTTGTCCACTGAGACTACATTCTAGAGCTGTTACTTTTCCGACAGTGCATCCCTGGATCATGCTGTCACATCATACCCTGCTGGCGCTATACCAGCAGCTGCTGCTCTTGCTGCCAAAGGAAAAAGATGTTTTAATGCATGATGCACGTTCCGCCAATGAATAAAAAAAAATTAATTTCAACATGTAGCAATAAAAAACTCGTAGGGCACTGCATTTTCAAATCTTCTTTTTACGCAATGCTAATTGCAATTTAAAAAAACTGGAGTTTTAGGGTGACATCTGATTATCAGAGTAAAGATGAAAAACTCAGTAACTAGGTACTTGCGTATATCTTGTCGACAGCTGTTAAATTAAGCGACACAAGTATAGAACAAACAATAAACTTTAACGAACTTTTCGAATTCAGCGGCACTGTCAACGGGATAATACATAAGAACCCTCCAATAAAATCTGAGTACTTGGCAGCTATGTGACAGTATGGATTGAGTAATTCAAAAAGCATAAACTTACGATGGAATTGGGTGGAAACAGACTCGGGGGTGGCAGGAGAGGTCCGGGCATTGATGTCATAGGGCGCTGGCTGGAGCGACTGGCGGTGAGCCATAGGTGGAATCGCTACGGGGAAGGCTGCTACCTGGGAAAAAAACATGCTTTAAAGCTCAATGCTACTTGGTGTTCAGATATTAAGTTCTGCCAATGAATGAAAAGTTATAATCTCAACGTAGCAAAGCCCAATCACCAATTTTCAGTGAACTTTTTTAAGGAGGCTGTCCGTAAAACATGTCACTTTCCCCCAACATTTCTGACCCCCTCCCTCCCCTGTCACTTTGAGATTAAAACTTTTAAAACAAAAAGAGTCCTTTAAATAACAACTTAAAAAGATAGTTCATTAAATTTAGTTTTAATTTGACTTACTTACTCATAACCAGCAAATGGTAGGTGATGGAACATTTCTTCTAAGCCTTCAAACCTTCAAGAATTGCGGAATCTAAAAAAAAATTATAAAAATATTTAATAAATGTTTTGAATATCATTAATTGGAACAGATTTGATAGAGGTCCTCTAAAGCGACAACCAACTTGGCAAATGCTCTAAAGCAGTGATCATTCAACCTACATCAAATCTGTTCTCATAGAGGGGTGAGTAAATTAATAATAAAACACAAGATGAAATGTACTAAGTCGTTGAAGATTAATTATCTCTAACAGATTCAAAAAGGGAATCCACAGTAATTAAGAAGAGGCAAATGCTTTAAAAACAATGAATTCCTTTTGATTTAAATAGTTTCTTGTATTTACTTAATTATAACATCCTAGCTGTGGGGTGTAAACAAACAGTATGCAATTTACAAAAATAAATAAACACTTCTTTCATGATACTGTGTCTTACTGATATTCTTTTAAAAGTGGTTTAAATCAAATATCAATAACATGGATATTTTGAAAATTAACCTAATACTAACTTGAATAAACATCAACAAACAAACCCTGGTAAACCACCCAAATCATGACGCTTGGTAACGAACAAAATTATTACATTCATTTGAAATTACAAGAAATAACAGGTAGAATAAACAAACATGCCTCATTATTAGAAGAAAATAGAGATAAAAAAAGTTATTTAACTCCTAATAAAGTACGGAATCCTAATAAAATTACAACCCAACGATAAACCCATTACATAATAGTATACTGAATAGTCCAGAAAGATAATGCTTAGTCCGCAGTAATTGCTCTTTGATAACTCAAATCTTAAGGAAGTACTATAAAAAAATTCAAATTACTTAAACCTTCAAATTGAAATTAAAAACATTCAATCATAAAATTTTCGGCAATTATGATCTTTTAAACTAATATTTTATTTTCTACCCAATAATCAAGCGGTGTAGACCATGGCAATGATGAAATCACAAGGAAGCTCTCAAATCTGCAATCAATGGGTTTGGCAACTGATCTTTAGCACTGCTACTTCGCTTGACGATTGAACCTACTTCTGGGTAGGACCCCAAGAATAACTAATGTGTTAAGTAAATATGATATAGCACATAATTTATGTTTTTAGGTTGTCAGATAAACAAATCAGATCAAAATCAGACAAACAAATGGTGCTTTAAAGTATAATGCTACTTGGTGTTCAGCTGTTTTTAGTTCTGCCAATGAATGAAAAGTTTTAATCTTAACGTAGCAAAACCCAATCATAAATTTTCAGATATTTTTTTAAAGAGCTGTCCATAAGATGTCACTTTCCCCCAACATTTCTGACCCCCTCCCTCACCTACATCTAAGGTGACATGAGATAACTTTTAAAACAACAAATAAATAATAACTGAGTTAGCTAATTCATTAAAATTAGGAGTTATATAATTTGATTTACTTACTTATGGCCAATGACCAGCAAAATGGTAGATGGAGGTGGAACATAACTTCCTTCAAATTTCAGGAGCATAATATTCATCCTATTGCAGAATCTAAAACAAAACATAATAAAAATATAACGAATATATATATCATAAATTGGAACAGATTTCGTATAGGTTCTCCACAGTGACTGCCAACTTGGCGAATGCTCTATAGCAGTGACCATCAGGCGTGGATCCAACACGGCTACAAGTGGGGGGCACTTTTTTAGACTATCACCTTTACCTTTCGAGAAAAATGTCAAAATGTTGGGGATTTCTAAAAAGTATCACTCAAGATAACTTTTTTGGTATCGCTGGGGGGTATAAGGGTCCTCCCCCAGAAAAAATTTTGAAACTTGACCTGCAAAAGTTGGGTTTTAACTCATTTTAAGTACTTTTTTTCATACTTATGAGTGTGTTTGGGTTCAAGGGGGGGCACTTTCCAGAGTGCCACCCCCCTGGATCCACCACTGGTGACCATTTAACCTACATGAAATCAGTTCCCATAAAGGGGTGAATAATTAATATGGTTCCGTATTTATATCCGTTCCGATTTATATCCGATATATGGTTCCATATTAATCTTATCCGTTAGCCGGGCGCTCCAAAAAAATCTCCAAAAAATTTAGAATGAATTAAGGAATTCTCTGTCCCAACCGGCACATAACGTGTTTAAAAGATAACAGGTAAGTTCTCATAAAATGCAATTACAGTCGACTACGCTTAATGTTATCAATCGGATAAAGTTATTGAAATTGACTCGTCCCAATCACTCCTATTTAATTTAAAACACAAAATACATTGTTCTATGTGATCAATATATCACGTAATGTTATCAACATCTGGTGAAATCCCCTAAAACTCTTTTTTTCCCATTTGAAGGCCTAATTTATAACATTATCATACGAAATGAGTCAATAATGTATTAGTTATGTTCAATTCTCATATTTTTGTTTAAGAATGTAAAAGTTTCAAAATACATAGTTGGTAATCATTTTAAATACCTACTTTGAATTTGGACAAGAAGTTAACAATGAATGGCAAATGAAAAGCCTCACCATTTGTCGACCTGGATTACTTCAGTCGAAGGGATGTTATAACTTATCAAAACATTGAATTATGAAAAGATTACAATAAGCTCATTAGCGCACTAGCCTATAATGACCATCAAGGCCTACAAAGCTAACATATTTTTGTGACCAAGGTAATGTCCTAGTTATGTGGTATAACACAAGACCACAGTTTTCATTCCAGATCCTACTTGGTTTTCAGTCTATGAACCATCTGAGGAGGGTGAGAATTTAAACCTAGATCCTGTGGCTTGGTAGAAAAAAATTCTGCATTGTGGGAGATATCACATTAAGTTTTCACAAAAGATTTTTAAAGATATCAAGAGTTACCTAATGTGTAGTAAATACGCTAGTAGGTACAGCATGTAATTTATGTTCTTAGGTTATTTACATACACTGCAACAAAAACTAATCAGATTTTGAGAAGGAAATTTAAACATAATAGGTCATTAACACAACAGAAAGCACAACATGTACCGAATATTAATGTCTCAACTCAAATTTTAAAATATGTCATTAAAAGCTACGATTAGATATGAAACATAGAGAAATCTCGTCCAAAATGCTTTTGCTGAAAACGAATTAAACAGCATCGTAAACAAATAACAAATCCATCCAATGATTGGATTGGATTGGATTGTTTACATACATTTTCCGGTTTGACTGTTTGATATTTTTCATGCAATGAACCGGCGATCATAAATCCTAATCGCGGTTAAAAGTAAATAAAATAAAAAGTTTACTCACTTGAACTTGGATTTAAAATGTATCGGTCATTCTTCAAGTCTTCGTCATCGTGCGTTCCGGGGTCCATTTTGTTTCGGCGGGATTCGCGCAGTGAACATGACGCATGCGCAGAAAGGCTTTTACGGCTTTTCTTTGGTTTTCAAAAAATAGGCCTTTTTGTAATATTGAGGATGGGTTCCGCAACCCAACAAATTGTTGGGTTTTTGTAATGTCCCAATAACAATAAAAGAAAAAGGTTAGCCGCAAGGTTTCATGCTACTTGGGAATATACCCTTCTGGCGATTTACGACTTTTAATAACATCTGCATTTAAAGAATATAAATTATTTTCCAAAAATGACTCTAGGAAATAATAACCATCAGATCTTTTAATGACCAGTTTACCATTTTTGATATGTATACTGAAATTTGCCTTATCAATTAATCTACCAGATATTAAATTTCTAGACATTTTAGGAGCATACATAACGTTTTTCAATACCATAAAACGTTTACCTGATCTTTGATGAACATTCAACTTAATATCACCGTGTCCGAGAATTGGAGTAGATCCCTGGGCAATTTTAGCAGAACTCGTTTCTTTACTTTCAACGTAATCACTAAACATGCTTAAATTATTGCAGAAATGTTCTGTAGCAGCTGTATCAATCACGAAGTTCACAATGTCCTTGTCTGCAACCATGGCTGTTGAGGCAATGAAGACATTTGAGCGTTCTCCTTGGGAGGTAGAGGGACCACGAGAGGGACCTTTGGTTGACCGTCCTGCAAAGTTCTTTTTTTCCTTTTTACAGTCTTTGATGAAATGTCCTGGGAGACCACATTTGAAGCAAGTCCTCTTATCTTTTTCGACGTTTCCGTCACTCTTACGAAGTCTGGTTTCGGATTCAGATGCCAGTGTCGTCCTAGTTGACTCAGCTACGTCAGTTCGGTGTTGCAAGCGATCAAACTCAGCAATCAGAGCCCTTCTCACGTTAGTAGAAGTGAAATCCTCATCCTCCAATTGGTATAGTTGGATCACGACGTTGTCATAGTTTGACGGGAGCTGATAAAGCATTTGATAAGCTATCTCATCATCAGGCACGACTTTACCAGCCATCTCCAAATCTTTAGCGGCTCTTAACAATCTGCCCATGAACATAGACATCGTTTCAGTGTCCTTCAGCCCAATGTTCATAAACTCTGTTCTCAAAGCAGCAATTCTTGCTCTAGTTGTTGGCTCGAAAGTACAGCAGACACTGTCCCAGGCTTCCTTTGAAGTAGTCCAATCCATAACTAGATTCTTTAGATCCTCCTCTATCGACAGGCAAATAGTTGAAAATGCTTTTCCATCCCGGCTCTGCCATGCTTTGACAGCCTTGTTGTCAGTTTTTTCAGGTAGGGGTTCTGTTCCGTCCACATATCCAAATAACCCCTGATGCATAAGGAGCATCTTCAGGTTGAATTTCCATGATCGGAAATTATCACGATTCAGCTTCTCAATCCGGAACAAACTACTTTCCTCTCCGGAACTCATACTGTCGACAGTCTACTATCAGAACATAAATCATAATTCCACCACACAACCACGAAATTCCACCATACAACCACGGACCTCTGCTACCATTTTGTTGGATCGTACCTTTGCGGAGGGTGGAAAATCAGACAAGACTAGCTTGGGTTAAAACAGGAATAATCATTTATTACAGTAAAACAGAAATATTTATATACATTATAAGACGCCACCTGGCGGATCAACAAAACATATGTTCACAAAACAAAGTTCCCCCGTACGGCACTAGATAATCGGGAGGAAATAGAGTTCGATTCCAACAAATTTTCATATTTAATTAATTTGAACCTTTCTTGTCTCCTGGGGGGCAATTTGAAGACTAAAGCAAAGCTCTTTGACCCTGAAAATCGAGTTCAAAGTTATAAAGTCTTCGAAAAACGTAAAAAGTGGGAGGGGCTGTTCCCCGAAAATCTGAGGCTGATGGAGAAAAACGGGGGTCGGATTCGGATTCAGGGGGTCATTTTACATAAGAATCTGCTTTCAAAGTTTCTGTGGCATTTTGACCCATTTTTTTTATGTCGCATAGTGTTATTCGAAAATTTCGCATTTTACAAGCAAAATTGCGCACCCAAATACTTTAAAAATAAACATTAAATTTTCTTTTTTTACTTTTATGAGTTTTTATAAAGAGGTTACAAGCGAGAGAAATTCTTAAAAATTTCGGAAAATGTTCATTTTTAAGCATTTTTATAAACTTTGAGCTTGATGCGCGAACTGAGATATTAACCGATTTCAAAAATTTTTGCGCGGTTTTTCATCTTATTACATAAGACCACTTTTGCCATAGGTATCTTTTTGAATTTCGAAAAAAAGTTTTTTTCGCTCCACCCTAATATATACAGGTAAATAGAAGCCCGGCGGCGTAGAGGAAGCTCTTCGCGCTCCCACACTACAGGCCCGGGGTTCAAATCCCGGTCCACGGGCACGGCAGACTCAGCCCTTCATCCCTCCGGGGTCGATAAAATGGTGTCGTGCTATGAGCGTACGTGCTTTGAGCGTACATCTGAAATTCGTGCTTTGAGCGTACATGGGTGAAAAACCCCCCCGAAAATCAAGATCGATACTTGAGATCGAAATCGAATTGCCGCTGAGGGTAAACCGGAGTAAACCGGGTTTTTTGGAAAGGGAATTTTGAAAATTTCCGGTAGTTTTCGGGAATTTTGACCTTTGACACGAGAGAAGGAAAAAAACATCTGAACTCGCTTAAAAAATCTCTTTTATGTTGATTTTCTCTTCAATGTGGAGTATTATAAATTCCCGGGAGTTAGCAAATTTTAAGACACGGGTAGTAAAGTATCAAAATTATTCTTAATATGATGACTAAAATTTATTTTGAACTTCATAAATGAGCAGGGAAAGTTTGTCTGTCTTGTTGAAATCTGTCTGTCGCTAAAACTGTTGTGACCTTTAGAAAGTATATTCAAATTTAAACAATTGAAATAATTCTCTGACAAATACCAAATCCCCGATCTACATACATTTTTTTGTCATGCTTTGATGCCCAAATAATAATAATAATAATAATAAATTTGAACTTTCTTTTATCATTACAAAATCTGCAGTTTTATTGAATACTAAATAAAACCATCAAATTGTATGCAAATGTGTCAATTGATTTTTCCTCCATTCCGACAATTTATTCTTGTTATAATTAAACTATTTTTTCCTATTCTAATTAAACTAAATTTAACTATTTTTTCCTGTTCTAAATAAACTACATGCACTTCACTCTAGATACAATGAAGTTACAATCTAATACATGGAATTACATGGCTCTGCATCTAACAAAATCTAACAGCTGTTTTATGGTTGGGAGTAAGAGTTCGAGTGCGCATATTATCGATGTACGTTTTAATCTATCTTTTAAAAACTCGATTTCGAATTTTCAATCTCGATTTTCGATTTTTCATCAATGTACGCTCAAAGCACGAATTTCAGATGTGCGCTCAAAGCACGTACGCTCATAGCACGTAACCGATAAAATGAGTACCAAGGTCACTTGGGGAAATCAAGAGGGGGGTTAGCATCAAGCTAGCCACTCCTCAGCTGACCGTCACTTTCAGTCACACGTTCTGTACAGCTCAGCTCAAGCCTCACCCAGTGAGGCTACTTATACTGGAGTTTGAAGGTCCAACGACCTAGGTACTCCCTCAAATATCCCCCTTGATTTTTTTTATACAGGTAAATCAACAGTATCGCCACCTGGCCGTTTTACTGTGGCTTCATCTAATAACAAAATTTATTAACATTCGGCCCCCATGACTCCGTCATACAGCTGAAATCAAAAATTAGCTGAAAGTAGGTAAATAAATCAATTATGTATAACAATATCTCAAAATTAAAATAAAAACAAATTAATCATCCACTGGAAATTTGTGAATTGGTCTTTTAAATTCTCCTGTAGCCGTTCTCAAAGTCACAGTTCTCACTTTATTGTCCGTTTCTTTAAAAGTATTGATCACTCTTGCCAGTCAGTGGTGGCAAGCAGGGCCGTATCCAAGGGGGGGTAGGGGTTCAAACCCCCCCCCCGAAATTTTGACATAAATTTTTATACTGCTATTATTCTTGAAAATTATGTCTCACAAGGAGCGACATCCTCTTCTGGTATAACCCAAAGGGTCTCAAATGAGTCAAAACCCTACTTTCTACTTTTAAGGGTAAAATTTCCAAAAATTTTCTGGGGGAGGACCCCCAGACCCCCCTTTTACTTCGAATTCATATTGTTTATACAATTTTGAAATTTAGTGCATCAAAATTTCAATCCAGTGTCGTCATCTAAAACTTAACATATAAAAGTACCCGTAAGGAGGTACCTCAGAAAATATTTGAGTCAACCCCCCCCCGAAATAAAAGTCTGGTTACAGCCCTGGTGGCAAGTTATCCTCTTTGATTAATGCTGGATCATTTACCTTCAAATCAACACTTTGATACTTTCACTTTGTTCGCACTTGCAACTGTGTTAAGCATGGGCGTAGCCAGGTTCCATGTTAGGGGGGGGGCAAGGATACTTACCTTTGCCCCATGGCATGGTCTCAGGTACCCCCATGGGGAGTACTTTTACACGTTAAATTTTAGAGTAATTATACGAAGGGTTTGAACTTTTACACTTTGCACACTTAACTTAAATAAAAGTGTAATTAATGTGTGCTCTAAGAAAAATGGGGGGGGGTCTGGGGGTCCTCCCCCAGAAAACTTTTTAAAATTTGCCCCTTAAAGTAGTGTTTTAGCTCATTTTTAGACTCTTTGGCCAGAACAGAACCACCTCTTGTAAGTTTGGGCCACATACTTTTCTAGGAAATTTATGTGGCTAATGACTAAAAGTATAATTTGTAGAATCTAATCGAGTTGAGTTAAATTCAATAAATTTTATCTATTTTATTTTATGTTACTGGGTGAAACTTTCGTATGTTTGGACATTAAAAAAAACATCAAGCTTGAGGAAAATACGCAAATGCTTTAATTACATAATAATTTAGAAGAGAATAAAGAAGAATACAAAGTTACAGTTAGTCTGAAAATAGTCCGAGCAACTTTGTATCAACTGTTCAAGTTGTTGCAGTTACTTGAATAACCATGATATAAGATATAACATTTAACAATAACCTTAAAATGTAAAAGTAAAACCGTCCTGCTTTCTCAAATATTATTTAGCTTTTTTTTCACTCTTAAAGAAAAAATTCTCTTGTTAGATATTTTAAAACAAATAGTTTATCCCCCAAAACTAAGATGCAATACTAAATTCAACTTACTTTAATTGCTGGTGATGGTGCTGGTGATTAAGGCTTTACATAATACAGGGTGTCCCAAAAAAGACTGACGCATTTTAAAAATCGATAACTCGAAAACTAAAAAAGATAAAAATATGCGGTTTCTTGCATCCTACTCAGGGGGGCAAAGAATTTTCGTACCCAAAATTTCAAAATTTTAGTTCCAAAATGCAGTTGTAGATGGCAGCACGAGAAGTTTTCCCGAAATTTAGGTATAAACTGTCAGCGGAATCCCTGCTATTGCCTTGTGGTAGGAAAATCGAAGTTGAGAGATAGAATCGATTTCAGAATCGAATTGGATTGAAATGCTTTAGCTAGTTGGTTGTTTGATTGATCTTTTATGGCACAGAGGAGATATTGTTAGGATTTAATTCTAAATAATAAAATCTTTGGGGAAACGAACTTTGAGTTCTAATTGGAAATTATTTTTAAGGAATATCATGGAAAATTAGAACATGATTTCTGACAAAGGCTGCGCCATAAATTGTTTAATCTAGTGGGTTATACACATTTAACCCGAAACTTTTTTATTTAAAATTTCTATATGAAGCGTTTTTCACTGCTTTTTTTTTCAGAGGATGGTTATGTTATTTTAAAAAATTTATATAAAATTTGGGGTTAAAATATTTTAAAGGGAAATCAAAGTTTTAGAATCTTTGAGATTACTTTTTAGAGGGGATATTAAATTTGACTTGGTGTTTGAGAAAGGGCCCCGATCAGACTAAGTTACACTAAATTTAAACTACATTTATTTTCGGAATTAAATAAGTGGATGAATTTGGCAAGAATTTCAGTGGAAGTGCGGAACTTCTTTAAACTATTATTTTAGTGAAAATAGGGTTGGTTGGCTGAAAAATGATCTTTTGGGGTTAAACAGAATATATTTATATATAATATATTTTATTTTGGCATGCTGATTTTTCTATTGGGCTCAAGAAGAATCAGGATGTCAAAAAATAATAAACTTCATATAGTCTGTTTAACCCCATATGTTTATTTTACCCTACCCATCACTACTCGCATATGTAATGTACCCACATCTCTATCGAATTATGAGTAGGTTGGGGTGGGGAAAAATGGGTCTAGTGGGGTAAAATAGGTCTAGCTATTTTAACAGTTTATAGCCGCGTTCACAACAGCCAACCTGTTCAACCGGAGAAAGAGCTAAAGAAGTAGGGGAAAAGAGATCTCCGAAAACCAGCCGTGAGGAAATTTAATAGCCCGTTCACAAGAGCACTCGTCCTACCAGTAGAAAGAATCGCGTGACAAGCGAGCGAGCTCGTAGATATGCGGGAAGCGAGCGAGAGAGCTGTCTACGAGAGTTGATCCAATTAAAACATTTTTCCTACTGCTATTGCCCAGGAGAGAATTTCCAACTGATAGTCAAGTGATTTATTCCCTGCGTAGGGAGAGCGGTGGAAGAAGAACCAGTTTTCTCTGCCTTTCGTCCGGTAGAATGGCTGTTGTGAACGCGGCTAATATTTATAAAATTTAATGTTTTTTTGGCATGCTGATTTTACTTGAGTCTCAATAAAAATAAGCATGCCAAAAACATTAAATTTTATAAATATAAACTGCTAAAATCCCTAGACCCCTATTTTACCCCACTAGACCCATTTTCCCACCCAACGCTATCTGACCCACATCCGCCATAGAAACTTGCAAGTTTAATAGAAAACCCGGTAATCTAGGATATTCATTCGGAACACAATCACCCCTGTTATGTGCATCGCAGCACAAACTACCATATACTGTTCTTCTAAAGATCACCAATAAAATCTAAACTTCTCATTCCCTCAATAAACGTTTAAAGAATTTATTTGGATTTCACCTATTTAGAAAAAATTAATGCGTATTTAACAAAATCAAATTCAGTAATTTGAAAAATATTGGCTGAAATGAGAGATTCGTCTTAAGGGGAGACCACAGTTTTGTTTAGTTGTCAAACTGATTCAAAGCGTAACCCAAATCTTAATATTTTCCTTAGATCTAATCTTAAATCTTCCGAGAATCGAATAAGATTCGTTCAGGATCGAACAACATTCGATTCTGTGAATCGATTTTTAATCAAACTTTGGTTTTCCTGTCACAAGTTAACAGGGATTATTCCGATACCTTTTCCCTAAATCCCTCTAAAAATTCTTGTGCTAGTTGTCTTGTCTTCTAGTTAAAATTTTGGAACTAAAATCGAAAATTCTGGGATGAAAATTCTTTGGCCTAACAAGTAGGGGGCAAGAAACCGCATATTTTTATCTTTTTTAGTTTTTGAGTTATTGATTTTTAAAATGCGTCAGTCTTTTTTGGGACACCCTGTACGTCTAGATATCAATATGGAGGACTGAAATACGTACTCTTTTTAAGTTCAATGCTTGAAAACTAAATCACATATCTTAGACTAAAGGGTATTTTCTGCAGGAATAGTCAATGACCACACGGCTTTCTTTCAATTCGTTGAAAGGTCAGCCAAAGCTTCCAAATAATAATGGCTGGGTTCACAAAAGACCCCTCTGTTTTTGTGTAAACACTTGAGAAACACATTGAAACAATTTCCTGACACACCCAGACACCTGCAGCCCCCTTGCTTGTTTGAGTCGTGGAGTGCCGAAGATTTATGATACCCTTTCACACCCCAAACCACTGTCAAAGGTGTACGTATAATTGGATTTTGTGGTTTGGGAAGAGCATTTCCCCCTCACCCCTATTTCTTCTCCAATTAGGACAGTAGAAGACAATAGGAAAGAGGGAGCGTTCACCCCCCGCTGGCTCCTGTATGTAAACAACAGGTGTGACCAGTAACGAGTTTACTTTACCCTTATCTTATCTTGGGGCTGTTTATCAACTCTTCCCATTTCTAGCCGTTCAATAGATTTCCACTCCGCGGGAGGTGGTCAACTGGGGTTGTATCTTATCTCGTATCTTTGAATTTGTCGAATATTTTGACTGGCCCGGTCGTTTGGGGAACTAAAAATGCTGAATGAAATGAATTCTGCACCACATCTCACATATAGGCTCGTTTTTTTTGGCACATATTCTTTAAAAAAAATTGAAGGGTTTCAGCTTTAAAAAATTTTTTCAGAAAAAAAACATTTAAAATTTTTTTTCAATTTTACAGAAAAAATTATTTTGGGGGAAATTTTCTGAAGAGTTATGAAAAATTTAGGGGGGGCAGCTGCCCCCCCCTGCACCCCCCTGGCTACGCCCATGCCGGTGGCGTAGAGGAAGCGCTTTGCGCTCCCACACCACAGGCCCGGGGTTCAAATCCCGGACCACGGGCAAGGCAGACTCAGCACTTCATCCCTCCGTGGTCGATAAAATGAGTACCAAGGTGACTTGGGGAAATCAAGAGGGGGTTAGCATCAAGCTAGCCACTCCTCAGCTGACTGTGACTTTCAAGTCACACGTTCTGTTACAGTTCAGCTCATGGCCTCACCCAGTGAGGCTAGTTATACTGGAGTTTGAAGATCCAACGACCTAGGTACTCCCTCAAAAATCCCCCTTGATTTTTTTTAACGCAACCTGTTCTTCTTTTGCAGCTTAAAATCCGGATTCGTAATCCAAGAGACACGAACTCCACCCCCCCTCAGCCTCAATCAATCAACCCGAGCCGTAAATCTTCTGCGAGCGAGATTTGACGGTCTTGAGTTTTTTCTCCCGCCGAATCGCGCCGAAGACACTTCTCCGCATGGAGTCACTTATGTCCCACTTCACCCAAATTATCGACTCTTGAGGGGTATCGCTAGAGGTATCGCTCATGTGGTATCGAACATTTTTGCGATACTTTTTTCGATACCGATACTTTTGGTATCGAACCTTTTTGCGATACTTTTTTCGATACCGATACTTTGGGTATCGAACCTTCTTGCGATACTTTTTTCGATACCGATACTTTTGGTATCGATCCTTTTTGCGATACTTTCTCGATACCAATACTTTTCGTATCGAACTTTCTAACGATACTTTCATCGATACCGATACTTTTGGAGCTGCAACTCAGCGATTGCTTACTGAAACTTTTTGGGATCCCCGGACATGTGGTCCCCGAAGAAAATTTTATCGATTAGTTCCTCCAGGGTTTCAAACCTAGGGATGTAAATTGTGCGAAATGTGAACGATCACCACTATTTTAGAACATTTTTATTTGTAAGTATTTTTAATTAAGATCTACTGATCAGATATTAATTAATCTAAATTTCAGTGCTTGTTATTAATTAAAATTAAAATAAAATATGGAAATTATAAGCGTTAGTGACAATCTAATTATACAGGGTGAGCATAAAGTCCAGACCTGTTTTTAAAAATCAATAACAAAAAAACAAAAAGAGATAAAAATCCGCCGTCTGCACCAACCTACTTGAAATGTTTGGGAGTTTTTGTACACAAAGTTTTGAAAAATCGTAGTTCTCGAGTCAATACATAGATGGAAGCACTGTTTTTAGGGAAAAGTTCATTCAAAGTCCCTATTTCGTTCATCGTGGGGAAATTATATTTAGGGATAGAATCAATCTTAGAATCGAATGATAATAAAGTACTTTGAAATCGAACCTTAGTTTCCAGTACACGGGGAGGGTTTTCATTGAATTTTGGGGATTGCAAATCTTGCCTTATGAATGATTCTAATTTAGAGAAAAACCTTTTAAATAATTTCTTGTAATTTGAGTTAAATATTTTATAAATTCCTTTATGTTTCTTTTAATAATACAAACGACTTTTATTCGAGAACTCCAAACTGTTATTTACAATTTATTGCGTTGGACATTATTATAACGTAGTGGTTATTCGTACGAAAATACGAAAAAAGTTGCACGGCGATATTTTCGGCGGGTTTCGATCGCTCCATATAAATAATTAGATTGTTTCAATGAATTTTATACTTTTGGGCGGTATAGTTCATCATGGGAAGGGATTAATTATAGGTTTAGGGACATGTTTAATCAGTGATTTGAAAGGGGTTGTTTTCACCTATAATTTAATTCAGTTTCACTACTTTTTATGTAATTTTTGCGGCATTGGCTAGGTCAGTTTCAGTACTTTTATTTGTGCAATAGAGTTTATCATTAGAATAGTGATTTAGAAGAAAACGAAAAATGACTACAAATCAAGAAAAAGCTCAATGTGTGCTTTGGTTCCTTGAAACCAAATCGCCCACAATTGTGACTCCAATGCGATCTTTCAAATTGATAACAAGCCGGAGAATATGTGTTATTAAAATCAATGATACAAAATGATCACAATTCTATCATATGAGTTTTAAGAAATGCAGTCTAAATCAACTAATCAATAGCCCTCCTCCCCAAAAAGAGGACCATCCGAATGAATGGTGAAAACCTCCTTTGTCTGGTTAACCACTGGTCAGATGGCACAGTATACGACAGGTTGATGTCTTCTGCAGACTTTTACAGGGTGTGTCATTATCAAGGGACAAACTTCTAGGGGAGGTAGGGTGCATCATAAGGATTCAGAATTGCATAGAAACCCATGGTCCTAGACGTCACCCTAAGTGGTGTTTTGAAACTACCCTCGGGAGCCACCCTTACTTCGTCAAGTAAGCCGGGGTTGTGTCGATCATCCTTCATCATGATCGACACGACCCAATACTTTCCTTTCAGTAAACCATCCGGGATCCCATAAGTTCTGATGTAATCATGAAAACAATCTGTGGTTAGGTTGAATTCTGTGGGGGGAAGCGATCGAGAAAAATACTTAGAAATATAAAATGTTCTAAAATAGTAGTGACCGTTCACATTTCGCACAATTTACATCCCAAGATTTTAAACCGTGGAGGAACTAATGGATAAAATTTTCTTCGGGGACCAGATGTCCATGGACGAAGTGTCTCGGGGACGAAGTGTCCCGGGGACCTAATGGAAGAATATCCAGGTTTCAGTAAATTATTTTAAAATAGCTAAATTTTTTCAATTTGGTCTTCATCTCATTCTGTGATGGATCGGAGGGGATGATTTTGTTGGTGGATCTACTCGTAGTTTTCGGCAGGGATGGGAAAGTTTGCCGATGGTTGGAGATGTTCGGTTGGATCGGCTTTGCTGGAGAAGGTTTACGTGCTCTGCCTGATGTTCCTGTTTGACTTTTCTCTTGCCATTTTAAATGAGGTTTCGAAGCGCTGGGAAGATGTGTTTGGTTGGAGATACGTTGGATTGGATTGGGTTATCTGAATATGCAGCCTTTGGGGGGTTCGGGTGTTGTGCTGCTCGGGTCTTTCTCCTTCCTTTAGTTATTTGAAATTTGCGTCGCTCGCGGGTCTGCCTTCTGCGCTTTCGGCGGGGGCTCCGAGCGGCATGGTTACTCCCATCCTCAGCCGTGTTTTATAACTATGGTGCTTGCTTTCAAGATCTTGTTCTCCGGGAATCGGGAGCCCGCTTTTTGATAGATCGCTTTCAGTTTTCTGAATTTCAGTCTGAGTATGGATAGGCCCTAATAAAAAATGGTCCCTTCCGGTTCATTTCCCAACATTGAAAAAAAAAAGTACTCGATACTTATAAGTATTCGATACCAAAGTACTCGATACCTAAAATTATCGATTTTGCCCATCACTAGTCAGAATCACATAGGATTTTGGGTCCCAGACCCAATCCCAGGCAGTTAAAAATGGAGCGACACCCCAAAACAATTATTGAAAAATTCAATTTGTACAAGAACTACTATTGGTAAAAATGTAATTATGGTCTCAAATTTTGTGGTTTAAAATGATCTTCAAAATTATCTTGGCAGTTTTCACTTAAAAAATTTTTTTATTACGAAAAAAGGTAAAAAACAACAAAAAAATGGGAAAAATATGCCAAAACTATATTTTGTTTTCCGAAATCCTTTCTTTTGATTTGATAATCGGAAAGAGCATAATTAATAAACCTTAAATCCTAAGTTTCACGTAAATACCATCAGTATTAAACGCTTGAGAGCCTGTTAAAGTTAGTTTTAGGCGTGCAAAAACGACTTCGGAAAACGAACGTTCAGGGAGAATCTACAAGTTACGGATAGATGCTCGCCAAATTTCCCAACATTATTTGCAATACGAGATTCCTCGCCAACTTACGCTTCTACAGATAGTCCAAACTTCCTTGGCGATTTATGTGGCTTTAGTTTTCGGATCGTCACTAGAAGTCTAAAAGGTAAATGTAGTCAAGCTATCAAATCAGACACTCAAGAAAAAATTGTTACTATACCTAAGAAAATAAGCAATGTTTGTTTAGCAAAAGGGATAGTTACAACTTATTTTTTCTTAAGTCTCTGTTTTGTTAAGTTAAATAAACATTTACCTGGTCCGAAATCGAAGGCAAAAATTTAAGTAAATTAATTAATTTACTAATTTTTTTTTCAAAATAATTCCCATACCAAAAAAATGTGATCCATTATGCCAACTTTGAACACTTTTTGTAAATAGTTTTTGTCGGTTATTTTCCATTGTACCCCTGCACTAGGATAGGTCAGTCGGCGGATCCTCGATCGCTGGGTTCGTGATTTCGAATTGCGATACAAGGTTGGTTTCCAGTAATCGAGAAATGTCAATGGGTATAAGCCAAGGTTATTAGAATAAGATAAGGTTGGCTCTTCACATAGGAAAGAAAATTCGTGTGACGTACTGCTCTCCAGCCGATTACGTAATTCGCGTGATACCCCAGCTTCTCCTTCGATTGGGTCAGATAGAATAGGGATTTTTTTGACAGGAGAGAGGGAAATTTAAACTTTGATCCAACAATTCAGTTTTGAAGCATTTAAGATATGAATCTAAAAGGGTTTTCGTTTTAGATTGATTTGATATTATAGCTTCATGTTGATGAATATCTATTGTTAATTTGAAGTAAGAAACCGAAGTAGATCGTCCTAAAGGCAAGAGGAATCCATAGATTGGTTTTAGGAACATATTAATTTCTTTTAGATTAAAAGCAATTTTGATTTGGGAGGGACAATATATTTCTAGCTCCCTTCAGGAATCTGAAAAGAGTTGAAATAAAATACTAAAAGCAATTTATAGACTTAATGATTATATTATTAAAGCTTGGCAATATTTTTAAATTATTATTATGTATCATTTTTTAATTTGAAGACTATTCAAATTTTACACCAAAACAGGATCAATGTGACCTCACCTTGGAGATCTTATAAAATGATCATATCGTAACTTTGGAACACTGATCCAACTTCAAAACTAACTGTTTCATTTCGAGTTTCTTTCGGAGATCGTATGTGGGAGTCGGCAAGTTGGTGAAAGTTTATACCCAATAAATTATCTCCTTCATGTTTGTCATGTTTAATCAAAACTGAATTCGAAATCAACAGATTATTTGATTTTTTCTTCATGTAATTATCACTTAGAATCTAAGTGATCATTTATTATCATCTGATTATGTGATTGTTTTAACACTGATCAAGATGTCTTACAAGGAAACGTTCTCAGGGTGAACTCACAGAATTGGATGAAAATTTTACAGGCATAAGAAGATGGCTAAAAAAACTTACTGTGAAAAAATTAGCTAATAAATTTCATTAGGAAAGGAGTAAATTAACTTTGAAAATAGGGTTCTGAGATGCCAACCACATTCAGTTATCCCCACTTGGCGACTTGGCGAATTTTCTATCAGATGGAATGATTAAATTTGTATTTAACGTGAAATTGAGATATTTTGTTAAAAGTACTTCAGAATATCCATTAAAACAACAGTTTTTTAATTATCTTCCTTTCCTTTAATTTAATTTTCCTCCTTTAATTCATTTTTAATCCTTTTTTGCATTTGATGAACCTTTTTTTTTATTCGCTCATTTAAACTACTTCAGAGAAAACGCGGCCAGTTTATTCTAGTATTTTTTGGCACAGAGCCAAAGGAAGCATCCTCGCCTAGTAGGGTTACATTTGGCGTTAAATATGATAATTTTTAATAATTTTTTACAGCTTTTCTACTGTAATTTAGCAGCTAATTTTTTTACAGAAGGTTTTTTGATTCATATACTAACCCCTGTAAAATTTTCGTCCAATTCTGTGAGTTCACCCTAGAGAATGTTTCCTTGTTAGATAGATCAGTGTTACTACAATCATAATCAGAATATAAGATACATTAGAATAATAAATTCAGTGAGATCAGATTAATTAGTACCTAATAAACTAACTTTGAATTTTAATAAATTACTAATAAAAGCGATTAGTAGCGTAATCAATTTTATACAAAACATACAAAAGAACAACCAAAAAAATAGCTCACAATTTGAGGATTTTTTAGTGATCTAAAAGTATCGGATTGTAACTAAATACTGCTTTAAAAAACGGTATTTTCTTTGTATTAAGAAATTTCTAATGAACCTCTGTAATTATGCATATGAATCAGTTTTTAATTTCATAGTTTGTATTTAATCCACTATTTGGTAAGCTATAAACTTGTTCTTCAAGTTGCTTATGAGAAGGAAAACAAGATACCCATAATTTAATTCAATGAAAAATTTTAATCAGTTTTAACCCATCAAAAGTTAAAAAATTGAATGCACCCATATAGATCACAAGTATTGATATTTAAATATATGATTTGTTGCTAAGCAAGTTCACAGGTCTATATTTTCCCTTCCGCGTCTTATATTACTCCCTTCTACTTAAGAAAATCCCTATAAGAAGCTTAGCGATTTCCCTATGTAACCCTGATTGGTCATTCCTGTCAAAACTTCAACGCCTTCCAGCCGATTACGTCATCCTGGCTGAAAGTAATCGGAGAGTCAGATGAGCCCCCCCTGCTGCCTACCTATCTGTCAATCATTTTGTTTCTCGTGGCGCCCTCACATCTCTTACAAGATTTGAAAATAGCCTTGTGGACCCTCTGTTAGGATATTCCTCTGTGGGTATAACTGTTGGGGAAGTATTTCTCTCTAATTATGTTCCCCTTTGGACATCCCATTTCTAAAATGAAATCTGAAATGGTGCAACAAATTTTCAGGGATGATAGTACTCATCAAGACGAACAAGAATTGGTATAGAAAGGGGGGTCGCAAATGAGTTTTTAGGAGTGAAACACCGGGGTGAAAATCAGCAAAAAAACTTGCATATTTGTGCAGGAAGAGACACAATGGTTCGATTCCGGTAGTTATTTTGTAAAACAACTTCAAATATTATAACTTCTTCTACTAAGCGAGTTTGCCCACCAGTAACACTTTTACATTCGACAGGGAAAAAAATGTCGCCAAACCGTGATCGCCAAATACTATTTTGTGATTCTTAAGGTAACACAAATTTCTATGCATTAGGTATTGTTAATATTTTTAGAAATAAGATCACATCGTGCAATCTAGACGCATAGCTTTTAACATTTAACTACCATTATAAGCATATTATTATTTAGCTACCGTTTTAATGGTAAAATAAGAATCGAAAAAAATTGCGCCTATTGGCTAATAAGTTGCGAAATCTGTTTGAACATGCATTAAAAAAGAAGACTGATCGAAATAAGGGCCGCATTCAAAATTATCATCTTTTCTTTACAAGATATGCTTTGGCGAGTTCATATTGCCGCGATCATCTTTTCTCTCTTGTCTTGTCCGCGATTCAATCGGCATATCTTGTGGGGAGGAGCTTCTGAAGATCTTGTACGTCACGCTTTCGCGCTACCTGAATGGTCCACCGAAATTCCCATTTTTTCCAATGAGAAGGAAGTTACATTGTCTTTTCGGCAATATTTGGTTGAAAAATACGAAAAATACTCTTGCAAGGCTGAACTTGATCGTAATTTTAACTGTTGTGTTCCTTGTATGTAAATAGTGAGAAGCGTGGTGCATTCAATTTTTCGTGTTATAACGTCACGTCGTGTGACGTCATCTACTCTTCCACTCTCGTCCAGAAAAAAGATACGCATACGAGACGGCTGCGGACTTGCCTTGTCGGGAAGTATCTTTTTCTCTCGGTCTTTTTCTTCTTGTTTGCGCTTTGAATACCGGAAGGTCACGATAAAATAGCTTTAGACGCTTGGCTTGGAGAGTGCTTGGCGACTGAAAAAGATCTCCATTTCCCGTCTTCTCGTAATTTTGAATGCGGCCCTAAATCTTTCGCTACGAAAAGATAACTTCCTGAAAAAGTTGCTGTTAAAATTACTTTTTGCAAGAACGAGTTTTATTATTTTGAAGTAAAAAAATTACGAAATTGAACAATTGTGTCTCTTCCTGCACAGATATGCAAGGTGTTTTTGCTGATTTTCACCCCAGGGATTCACACCTTAAAACTCATTTGCAACCCCCCTTTCTATACCAATTCTTGTTCGTATTGATGAGTATATCCCTGAAAGTTTGTTGCACCATTACAGACACACCCTGTATATTCTTAAAAATACTCCCCGGGATTGTCCCTAAATTATCTAGTTATAGGATGTGTGGATTTAAAGATAAAAAGCCAATGTGTGTTGTGAACATGACCTTTGATTTACTCTGATCAAATGCTCCCAAAATAGTTTTTAAAAACCTTATAGATGGCATTTAATATGTTGAACTGGTAAGATTAGATATCTTAAGTGTGAAGAAGGGGTATTCAAACTCTTACAATGTGCATGCCATTTATATTTTCAAAAGTTTTCGTTTTATTGAATACGGAGTTAGCATACTGTTCCATTCTCAAAGAAACATCCAAATTTTTAAAATTCCTGTTGAAAGTACCAGTTTAAGTACTCCTTGACTTAATTTTGACAATTTGTTTCCAAAGATACTACTTGTTTACATGGGCCGAGTCCATTTTATACTATCAAACCTTCGGTATCCATGCGAAACACAAATGCTGTAATTTCCATCAAATTAACGATAAGATTTTGTAGGACAGCAACAAAAGTTTGCATTATAACATGTTTTTAGGAAGTGTTGTATGATTAAAGGCATTCTAAATAAATATTACTCATATTCATGTCTAAATTATAAATTGATTTTGAGCAATGTTTTAAAAATTGCAATATTTCTGCACTGAGCACAGTATATCATGACTCTTTTGTAATTCGGAAACAAGAACCAACAACCAACCCAGAATTTTTATAGTGACATTCGAGTTTAGCATGTCAAAATAAATAGGAAATGGCTACTTTTATTATTTTTAAAAATATTTCGTCAAATACTGTTGCCTAGTGTTATTGGTTCTTTCGTAAAGTCCTGTTGGGTTTTGTTGTATACCTTACCTAGTTATCCGTGTTAGGAACAAGGAAGTAAACGTTAAGATATGTTTGCGTTTATTGTTTCTATCACCATGTTAAAAAATGTCATATCCTTCCCAAACCGTAAATATTAATACAGGGTGATTCGTAAGTACGTGGACAAACTTTGCAGGAGGGTAGAGGGGACCTAGAGAAGTATATTTCGAAAAATCATGGGGGCGGAGATGCACCGTTAAAGAGCTATAGGACCTAATGTAGTGCCAGAGCGTTGCAAACGAAATAAAACAAGAGTAAAACGAGTCCAAACGGGTTAACGGTGCATGTGCGCCCCCCATTCCTATTCGAAATATGCTTGTCTAGGTCCCCTCTACACCCCTGCGAAGTTTATCCACGTACTTACGAATCACCCTGTATAACTGCATCCAAGCGTCTGTTTTTTCTAAATCACAGTTTTCGTGAGTTCTGCTTTGCGATTTTTGTTTTCCTGTATATTAGACGAAAAAACCCACATATTTGCTAACACCAATGACACTTTTCGAATAAACCATTAGTGTAGCCAGAAAAAAATTCGGGAGGAGATATTCAAATTTCGGGGGGATATGGGGTAAATTTCCATTTCCATGGTCAAAAACGGAAAATTTCTGACTTTTTTTTGAGGGGGGTTGAGTTATATACCCAAATCCTCCCCTCTAGAATAAACAAATTTAAGAAAACTTAAAAGTTGAACATGAGTATTGCTAGGTAATTCTAATTAACTTAAGAGAAATTTCTAAAAAAAGGATGTTAGAAATAAAACAAAGAAGGAAATATTGCAGTCCTCGTTTTACAAAGATGGACTTGAAATATAAAACTTGACTTCTTTCGAACAATGATTTTAAAAAAAAACCTTCAAAATGGTACTTGTATAGAAGACTGGAAAAATTTCCACTTTTGGTGCAGGTTAACTATAACATAAGCATAAAAGATGCAAAAAATGAAGCAAAAATAATTATTGTTATGAGATAGTTTAGCTTATCGTATGAACTAATAATAACTTAGATAAGTAGTATTTTAAAATAAAAAACAGACTTTTAAAATTGTTCTACTTGTTCGATTTGTTCTCATTAAATTGAATCGAAATTTTTATCATCGAAGAAAGAGTTTTGAGGAAATATTCGGTGACTTCACTGAAATCCCCCCTTCCTAAAGAGATTTGCGGCACTGACTTTGGCGCAGGGTTATCCACTAATTTTTTTTGGAGCAGAGCTGCAAAGTGTATTTTTCTAGGAAGTGATTTTGCAAGCGATGGAAAAAGAGGGGAGGCGTGATCGTATTAAAAGAGATTACCGATATGATAATGTTGTCCGAAATCAAGCGTATTATTCCTAATCTTGTTTCATCGCCGTTAATCCGCGACATTTTTCGTGGTTCGCTGGAAATCTCTCAAAAACCATTAAGTCAACGGATTAGCGAACCGATAAGCTTTGAATTACTTTTGTTTCTGGCCGCTCTCACGGGACGATGGGGAAAAAAGAACCGTTATCTGGAGAAGTTATTTGAGGCCCCACACAAAGCGGCTCTTGCTAATAGGGCCTCATGCTGAAGTTGGGGGTTGACCTTGAACACTTTTGCATGGTGTAATGACACATCTCAAGTTTCTGGGTATAGTTTTCAGTAATCTTTTTTTAAATGCACGAAGTTTTTATATCTGAAGTCGCTTTATCTGACTTTCGTTTTATCATTTAAAAATTATTTATTACATCTTTGATGGCCTATAATAAATATGATTTGCTTCAAGTTTTAGATTCGTAATGATCTTTTCCAATTATGAACACTGAAAATTGGGTGAAATATTTTCCCAATAATTTGAAATATAAGTCAATTTTATGTCTAAGTGTATGATTAAATAACACGAAAATTTCCCCTTTCCAAACTTTTTGCATTAAAGATAATACAATTTTATGAACAAAACACAAAAATATAGTATCTATTGTATTAAACATTTGTATGTGTGACAAACCTCAAGGATTATAAATGTTTTAAATAAGGTTTAAAAAAGTGATTCAGTTTAGCCGTTTATTGAGTTTGGATTAAATGATTTTGGGAAACATATCTATTAAAATAAAATCATCATTAATTTCTTTTTTTCCCCAATAATTTAACAAAAATGTTCTTTGAGGTTTAGTCAGAGTTAGCTACAACTTTCCATACATTCCGAATAGGAAAATCATTTCTTTAATTATTAAAAATATGTAATTTATATGGGGAATATGGTGGTCCTTATTTTCTGAAGTTTTGAAATTTATTGGTATAATTCTGGTAAAATTTTATCAATTTCAAAAGATATTTACTGGTAGCTCAAGTTTGAAAAATGTAGGGAAAATGACCAATTTTCAGAATTTTTTAAAAAATATCTTCAAGATTTATATTGAGATAAAACTGGTTGAAATGTTTTATTTAAGACATATTTAGATGGCTTATATTTTTTATGTATGTATTAACTACTCTATAGACCCTATAAATTATAAGTAAAAAGTACTATTTGGAGACGTCTACTCACCAAAGATTATAATGCACTACGGGTGGACGAAAGAAATTAAATTCCGAATTTCTTCAAAGGAACTCCCTCGAGTGATGCCATTTGGTGTTAAATTGATAGTTCAAATGATAAAAGCCAGTGAAATAACAATAATGAGGCCTTTGACTGAACTGAGTGCTTTGCTACAGAAATACTCATTTCTAACAGATCAAACCCAAAATTTGTCTTAAAAAGCGGAATTGTTATACTTGTTTCGATCAAAAACTTTGAAATACCTTTGAAACTTATCTAGGTTTCATTTTTCATATGCAGAACTTAATTTTAAACCTTACAGATAGGAAATTACAGGCATTATTCCTCCACCAGAAGAAAGAAATCTAATTTATTTTTTTAAAGTTATAAAAATTTAATAATATGTGAATTTTTGTTAAAATTTTGAAGGAAGAAGTTTTTAATTAAACTTTCTTTCTAATATGTTAAAAAGAGGAAATTTTCATAAATGTAAAAAAGAAAATCGATTTTCACTTCTGGTATAGGAATAATCCATGTCATTTCCGATCTGCACGGCTTAAAATTAAGTTCTACACATAAAAAAATGAAACCTATAAAAGTTTCAAAGGTATTTCAAAGTTTTTGATCTAAAAAGGTACAACAATTCCTTTTTTTTAAGACAAATTTTGGGTTTGATCAGTTGGAAATGAGTATTTTTGTAGTAAATCACTTTTTACATTAAAAGTTCAGTGAAAGGCCTCATTATTGTTATTTCACTCTGGCTTTTATAATTTAAAATATCAATTTAACACCAAAATGGCGTCATTTGAGGGAGTTCCTTCGAAGAAATTCAGAATTTAATTCCTTTCGTCCACCCGTAGTGTACTATAAGCTTTGGTGAGTGGACGTCTCCAAATAGTACTTTTTACTCATAATTTATAGGGTCTATAGAGTAGTTAATATGCATAAAAAATATAAACCATCTAAATAAGTCCTAAATAACACATTTGAACCAGTTTTATCCCAATATAAATCTTGAAATATATTTTTTTAAAATTCTGAAAATTGGTCATTTTTTCCACGTTTTTCAAACTTTAACTTCCTTGAGCTACCAGTAAATATCATTTGAAATTGATAAAATTTTACCAGAACTATTTTTAGATATAATGGAACAAATTAGGGGGTGAGACGAATAAATTTCAAAACTTCAGAAAATAAGGACCACCCTAATGGGGAAATATAATTTCATTAATAAGGTTTGATCTCTCCTTAAGAGAAAGTAATGAAAGAGAGAAGAACATAAAATATAGGAAGTAAAAAACCGTAATTGATGCGTAAGTTTGAAAATGTTCAAAAAATTTAATTTTAGTGCTCAAAAAAATCTCCAAGATTCGCTCCACACGAGACACCCTATAGGCAGGTATATCCCCTTAAATTTGGCGAAATCGATGTTCTGTCCATTCATTGTATTTTTTTTATTCATATTTGAAATTTAAGGTATTTTGTCTTTCTTTTCTTATTCTTTGCACTCTAAACGATGTCAAAGCCAAATTTGGTTTTTTTTATCAATAAGTGCTTTATCTCTTTTATCCAGTGAATGTTGGACTCCTTTGATATTCATTTACACCAATAATACTGCCTTAATGACTCGGTTTCATAATATTTCAACTTTTTCCAACTGCGTATTTAACTATCTGTTAAACACGCAGTTAAGTATAACTTACTTAATCCTATTAAAAAATATTTCAAGGGAACTAAAAATAAATGCTCTGTGATAATTAATGTTCCGATTATTTTGACTAATTTTTTCTAGTTAGTATTGTTTAAAGGATTTCAATACGAAAATAAGTGTACAGTTGGGGAAAAAACCCGACTCAGTTGAGATTTCTGACGAACCACTTGTGTTAGGAAGACAATTAAGGTGTCATTTTTCATGTCATGAAGTATTCCTTAAATGAAAAAAATTTCGAGTCCTTAGGTGGTCGTCTTCATATTAAACGAATCCCTAACTTTTTATTTTCCTATGGGGACCCCCAATTATTATGCGTTTTTCTGAAAGATAAACCCCCAAATACCAAGTTCCATTCACATCAGACGGTAAATTAAGCTTTATACGTTTTGGGGGTCGTCTCCAGAGTGAGAAGGATTAATTTTCTGTCTCTGTTTTAAGACACTTTTACTCACCACTTTAATATTTATTGAAAAATTTATAAGTATTTTATTGAAATTTTATATCAAATTTGCGTTTTAATTTAAGTTATGGTGATTAAAATAAGGCGACTGTTTCCAGAAAGAGCATTCGCCGGTATGCATTTGGCAGCGGTATACGGTCCCTTAAAGAGTGGGAATATAGTTTATTTTGTTTTTTTCTAAAACTATTAAATGAAATCGACTGAAATTTTGGTTTTCCACATAAAATTACTACCAGAATCGATTACCATAAAAATATTAAAAGATTTTCAAATTTAATTTTTGGGTCAAAATAAGACGTAAATTATCTATCTATTAACCATTAAATATCTTTACAAAAGCATAATTATTTTGTTTGGGGACATAAATTTGATCTAAATTCAAAGTTTCATATTTTTACGCCGAAAATATTTTGACAAATTTCCCATTGGATGGTTGACATTTTAAAAATATATTATGCTTCTATTTGGATACTTACATTGATGAAACTTGGTATTTGGGGGTTTATGGGGATGTTCTTTCAGAAAAACTCATAATAATTGGGGGTCCCCATAGGAAAAAAAAGTTAGTGTTTCGTTTAATATGAAGACGACCCCCTAAGGACTCAAAATTTTTTCATTTAAAGAATACTTCATGACATGAAAAATGACACCTTATTTGTCTTCCTAACCCAAGTGGTTCGTCAGAAATCTCAACTGAGTTAGGTTTTTTTCCCCAACTGTACCTTTTTAAATGCTCAATATGCACTATTCCTGTAGATTTTTTATGAATATAGAGTGTAAACCAGGAATATTAAATTTACAAATAAATTTTCATCTTATAAAGGCCCGTGATATTTTATTATAAACTATCGTTAACTACGTCAAACAATATTATTAAAGGGTTGGAGAAAAGTGTATAAAAACATCCCTGAAAATTCCATTAAATGTTTCCCGAAAGTTAGTGTTGTTTAGAACTACCTCTGGTCATTCAAAGTTGAAATTCCTTTTTTATTTGTTTTAAATAATCTAAGGCTAAGGTAACATGTGTGGTTTATTCATGCAACTCTACATAAACTGTGCATGTTACGAGGTAACGATGAAATATGATATTTTATTTTTAATGAACACAAAAACAGTTACAGTTAGTAATAAATTAAAGCATTTAACAACACGCATGTTAATTACTAAACGGAAAATGCTAAACAAAACCACAGGATTCAGTAGGATAGAAGGTTAATAGCATTGAATACATCAATATCATGAGATGAAGAGGATATTTATTGCAACAACTTTAATATTGGTATTATAGATTCTAGAATATATTTTCCTTAGATAACAAGGTAAGTATTTAATAAAAATAAAGAAGAAAATACATGTCTATTAAGAAACATATAGGCAACCGCATTCATAGCTATCAGTTTCAACTTAAAATATTGGAACAAATTACAATTTTGTACAACAAATCTTTCGGGAAAACAATTTACTGTTTTATTTTTCATGGATATTTTAACCACTTTCCTACATAAATTTTTATTTTATTTTATTACTGATTACGATAGTTTGGAAATTACTATTGGGCTTTTTTAATTGAAATATTCATTTGTATTTATAACAAAGGCGTTATTTTTAGTTCTCTTGAAATATTTTTTCATAGGATTAAGTAATACTTTATGGTTTAAAGAGAATTGCAAGAATATGAAATAAATATTCATTTACAGCTGTTGAGCTATATGAAAAAAATATGGTTTTGCGTCAGGAACTCTAAAAATTGGATCTCAGGTTTTAGTTTTCCTGATGTATCTAGCTTAAAAATATCTTAAAATTATTTAAAAGCACTCTTAAAACTTTATTTTTAAGGCTCAATTGATTATCTTAAATTATTTCTAAGATCTCAGTAAAAAATTGTATTATATCTTAAGTTAAGCAACTTATCAGAGAATACTCGGAGGCACCCACTGTTTCCAGTACAACCACTATATTGGCGCATTATCGCCGGTTTGGCGACATGCGTTTTCAAAAGCTGACCACTAAAATGGCCGTAGCGGAAAACCCTCCAGGCCAAATTTAGAGGACTTTTGTGTGAAGCACCCCCAGACCCATCCGAAAAAGTGTGCCAAATTTCAGAACTTTATAAATTATTTCCAGAGATGGCCTTTTTTGGTTCTACGTTGACTGGTCTGACAGGGGAGGCCGCGACTCAAGATATGCAATGCATTCAATTTCCGAGCGATTCCCGCGCGCGCTGCATTCAAAAACAGAGGACGAATAATCTGATCCCGGCTGCTCTGTCGTTTACAACAAAGAGGATCAAGAAGAAAGCCAGATTAAGGGCACATAAAATGGAGTCGCCATCTCCTGCTCGGCACCACCGAAATTGACAAATAAAAAATGAAGGCCCTCCTGGGGTTCCGAACGAATTACCACAGCGACCCTTCTGTAATACGATTTTTGAAGTGCTCCAACTCCTGCTTCCGAACTTAAAAGCACCCCAGTAATAGACCCGGCCGAGGGCCAATGGAAGTCCATTGTGATGAGAAACGAGTCCTCTACGGCTTCGATAAATTTTTAAGACATTTTATTTGATTTAAGCTTGTAGTCATAATCACGAGGATTCTTGGGGGAAAATTTAATGTGTTTTGTCTGATAAAAAAACTAGGGCACTATTGTCCTTAGACCGAATTACCTTGTAAAGGGATACCGAGAAAATGATTTTTAGCCCTTTTAGATTCTAGATTTTTATTTAGAAACTAATTTATTTTTGTTATGATGTCACACTTTCCTTAGTTATTACTCGAACTAAAACAATTTAGGAAAACCACAAATTAGTACACCATAGTAGAACACAATATTCAAGGTCAACGAATTCGATAAATATCTTTAAATTCTCTTTTATTTTTTAAGGTAGTATACATTATCATAGGATAATAACAGAATTTGATGCATTAAATAAGTTTAAAGTTCACATAAATGAGTAAAATTTCAAATTTCATTTGTTGCTAATAATGTAAAACAAAATGGAACTATTATTTAAAAAAAAGCTCTAATGACAAACACGACTGTTCCTTGGCGAACATTTTTTTATGGAACTCGTTTAACAATACATATCAAAGGTACTTAATATTTTTCAAAAACTTAAAGATTTGAGCTGCCATTTCTTTTGTATTATTCAATTGCTTTATAATATTTCACATTAAAAGAAAAAGCATTCCTAATTACCTTCTACACCTCCAAAGATCAGTTCATTCTTTTGTCATTGTCAATAAACAAAATCTTTCTATTGCACTGCTGGAAGCTATTAACACTCGAATCTGTTTTAATTTTCCGCAGTTTATCTAAAACCAGTTATTGTCTAAATTTACAAAATTAAATCAATTTCCTTTGAGGGCATTTTTATTGGATCTTGAACTAAAATACATAGTTCACACTTTTTAGATTTCAGTTGGCATGTGAGTAGAAGATTGCACTTTGTCCCTTCTTTTGTTTGACAGTTTCACCTGAGGGCGGAACTTCATTTTCTCAATATGCCTCATTTGGAATTCAGTCTCTCCTGGAAGCATCGCTGATGCGGATAACACTTTAAATAACTTGAATAAAACTTTAACAACTTTAACTTTAAGTAACACTTAAATAGAATTGAAACGCGGGTTATGTTTTGAAATGAGTGAATTTTCTTTATTTACTAAGGCCGGACACAATCAAACGAATAGAAATTAAATATGCAAGAGTTGTTATCCTTTCAGGAGCATAAATAGCACGCAATCGCTGCTTTTAATTACTTTTATGATACTTTTATTTTTAATCTGAAGAGCTTTTCATTTTACTTTTGCTTTAAAATAAGTTTAAAAACTTTATTTTCATTGGATAGATTAAAAAAAGATTGATTGGACCTATTTATTTACGAAAAGAGAAGCATGCGAATACCAGCATACCTAGTGCTAATAAAGTGTTTATCCCTTATCATTTTTAAATAAACTAGAGAGCAACTTAAGTTGAGCCTACGACGTGTCATTCATAAACAAAGTAGTTCCCATCGCGGTGTCTGAATTTTGAGTGAAATGAAGAACTTCAATATTAAAATAGGCTTATTTTGTTAAACCCATGTATATATAGTGCTTTTCAATCACGATTTGCGTACCGAAATTCCTCCAAGCAACTTAATAGGCTTTGTGTTTACCGATTTCTTCTTCCTCATTTGTGACGTACTGGGTTCAAGAAACGTTGCAGTCTAGTATAGAATTGAATCATATTTAAAAATTTGTGCCTTCAGTTCAAAGTAACTAATTTTTCTGGAAAACACTAAAGACATTTTTATTTGCCTAGAATTCTCACTCCTCATTTAAAAATTAGAAGTGAGAAAAATATTTATATTTTCCAAAAAGTATTTTAATATCACTGTAGTCCTATAAAATTTAGCTACAAAACTTTTGAAGTATACTCTAAAAATCATTAAATTCTTAATTAAAATACAATGGTTAGAATAAATCCCAGTTAATGTCTGTCTATATCACAAGAAGAGATCTGGTTTACATCTCTGTTGCCAAGGCAACAGGACTCTGCTCCTTTTCAACGGGTGAAACCCATAGAGCGTGAAACCAGAAGAAAGGCTCAACAAATTTGGCTTACTGAGCGCTTTGTTGGGGGTTTTGGCGAGAAACCTTTTTTTACTATTTTGTAATTACATTAGCAATCAAAGTTTTTCAGGTGGTAAGAAAGCAAACTTCACTTGAAAAACTAGTTTGATAATATAACCTATTTAAAAAATAAAACAAATTCTGTAACAAAACTGATATTTTCTGATACATTTTTAATATGAACACAATTTCTACAATCGAATCAAATTTTTATTTGCCACTTTTAAAAATCTGATGACGTTTTTCATTAAGAAAGGATAATCAATTTCCAATCACAAGAGAAAAAAACTATTTGAATCATCACTTTCATCGTAAATTTTAAGGATCGTCTGTGATTATTTATGAGTAATATTTTTTTTTAATCAAGAAAGATAAATAACATTAGTTTCATGAAACATCGACAGTTTGCAAACGGAGAGATTTCGCGATTGTTCTGAAAATTTTTAAAGAAAACGCCTATGCTCGAAAAATCAGATTATAGGTTTTTAGGTGTGAATGATATGATTTGGAGATAGAATAACAACTGGGCTACCTGACCCGTTGCCGTAAATTTGAATTGTAATGTTTGATAAAAAAAATATACGTATTTCAACGCATGAATTACTAATCATTATTATCCGAGGAAAACCTTATCGCACAAAAGTAATGGCTGAATTTTAATCTCGAAAAATTCAAGATCGGTTTTTATTTTTATCAATAAAGAAAACAAGGTCTGATATTTAAAATATTGCTTAAAATGTATAATTAAACCAGGTTCTTTCGATGAAACGTGATCATCGAATTTAAACCCTGCCTTTTAATTTGATTGTGAAGTAAATTTGAACGTTTCAACAAACATATTCAATCAACAATCAATCGCCAAAAGTACAATTAATGTTCCGTCGTTGGCTTTAATCTCGCCAATGCATAGCACGGTTTATCCCTATTTAAAATGAACCGGTCTTGTTGCTATAGCGACCACCATAATCAGACAAACTGGCGGGAGCTCTTCTTATGGTAGACAGACAGTACAAAAGAAAAGGTTTCTATGAGGAGGAAAAAACCTTTTTTTTTAAATTATAATAATGTTATTGAACAATTTTCGCTATTATCATACTTAGCTATAACTTATGAATGTGTGAATGTGAATAAAATAGCAGAAAAATATTAAACAATATTTGAAAGACCCAATTTGTTCATTCAATTACAGAATATTTCAATTATTTTCAACATAAAATTACAAAGGTATGTATATTTAAAATTAAAGTAAAATTAATATCCTTTAGCAATAAACCTGTACAATTTTTACAATTGTCAATTCAATAAGTTAAAATTATGATTACTAATTTTAAATCAAGAGTGTGTTTCTAGTTTTATTTTCCTTTCTTTACTATACTCTCATTTTCCTTGTAATTAAGTCCTGTTATTAGTGAAGTTTAAATTTATTTATTTATCATTGCTATTTTTAGAAAGCTACTGAAGAATGATTTTATTAGTAAGTTTTTACAAGTATATGATAATCTGTTGGAAGAAAAAATATTTAATAAACGCACTATCCTCTACTAAGACGTAATTTAATAAATAATATTTTGTTCGACCTCCCCCATTTTAGTGATATCATTTATGTTTCAAAATGAGAATCTGATTGTTTAGACGTTTAGAGAATATCAATATTAGGAACTTAACTTGACTCTCTTCACACCGATGTGGTGTATGAGGCCGCAAGCTCAGCCCTCCACTCCCGCCGGTTAAGTGCCGAAGCCCTGGCAGCCCCCCAGCTGGGCCAACCCAGGGAGTTTCTTTCTGTTATGGACATCCTGCGCCAGGTCTGCCTGGGTCTTCCTCTTTTTCGCCTTCCTTCAGGTGCCCAGGTCAAAGCGACTCTCGTAGGGTCTGTCGAAGTCATTCTTAAAAGGTGTCCAATCCAGGTCCATCGGCGTTTCTTAATTGTTAATGTTATTGGTTCAAAACTAGTCTTCTTGTAAAGTTCTCCATTGGGAATTTTATCTGGCCAGTAGATTTTTAGAATTTTTCTTAGGCATTTGGTTTGAAAACTGTCAGACTTGTTTTCCTGTAGTTTTGTTAACTTCCAAGATTCGCTGCCATATAGTAAAACTGATATTATGGTTGCTTTAAATATTTGTAATTTAAGGTTTGTTTTTATATTTGTGCTTTTCCATATTCTCTGCAATTTCCTGTAGGCATTCTGCGCCTTCTTTATTCTTGTTATTATGCCTTCATTTTTTCCCCCTTCTATAGTTACATTCGCTCCAAGGTAGGTAAAAGTCTTGGTTTCTTCAATACTTCTTCCATTTATGAAAATATTATCTTTTTTATTACTGTTAATTTTGAGTAGCTTAGTTTTCTTTTCATTTATGTGAAGCCCGACCTGTTTTGCTGTTTCTTCCAATCTGGTGGTCTTAATCTTCATATCTTCTATTCTAGATGTTAAAAGTACAATATCATCAGCATAGTCAAGGTCTTCAAGGCAATCGGTGACGTTCCATCTTAATACCGATTCTTTGATCTTTTAAGGTGTGTCGCATTGTCCAATCTATTACAATGTTAAACAGCATTCCCGACATCACACATCCCTGTTTGACTCCAGTGCGAATATCAAAATTCGTCGTGTATGTTCCATCCTCTAGGACTTTCCCATTACTGCCCTCGTAGAGATTTCTAATTATGTTGACAATTTTTTCTGGGAAACCATATATCTTTAGGATTTTCCAAAGGCATACTCTATCTACTGTCGTACCGCGAGGAGAAGAGCTATTGACGTCATACGATGATGCTGCGGTTGTTATATAAACGGATTATTCCACTGAATTTTGGGGGTGATGGTAATTCACTTGGCGCTAAAATAAATGTTCCGAGCCAAATCTGAGTGGCTATCTTTCAGCTGTGTACTCTTTCGATTCTAGAGTAACGAATTTTTGAATTTCCTTTCGCATTACATCTGATTTGATTAAATATTTCTAATCTGACCTTTTTCAACTGATCTGATCTATTTTAACTGATCTGATATATTTTAACTGATCTGATCTATTTTAACTGATCTGATCTATTTTAACTGATCTGATATATTTTAACTGATCTGATCTTTTTCAACTGATCTTAAATATTTCACCGAATCGGATCTATTTAATTTGATATTACTTTATGTTATTTACATCAATTTATCTGATTTTATTTTGGATATTTTATAATTTTTTTTATTTATAGTAACCGTGTTCATTAATCTTTCTTTTTAAACTCTCAAGTTGCTTATAATTTATCCTATCAAGTAGTTACCTTTAATTTTATTTGATTTGATGATATCTTCTTTTAAAGTAGACGTTAATTCATGAAAATTGGCGTTTAAATTATCTTTCTAACCCCATCCGATCGCTCACAATCGTCTCTGTAAAGTGGTTTTTTTTTTTTTTTTTTTTTTTTTTTTGCGACCGACTGTACAAAATATAGAAAGCGATTATTGGAAAAAGATGGGTTGATCGAAGATGTTGTAAACGAGTTAGTGATTAATTTTGTCGGACAGCGATTCAGAATCTTTATCGAACACTGACAGTGACTGCAGTTCTAGTGACAATGAATTGCATTAGATTGTATTTAAATGTTATAAAATATTTTTTTAAAAAATTAATAAATATTTCTATATTTTGTCTCTTTACAAGTTTCTAACGCCTCATTTAAATTTCAAGTATGGTGATTAAATTATAAAATTATTAATTTAAGTGATATGAGCTATTTTATATAAAACTAAATATAACTAATTCACTCAAAATAGCAATATAAAAGCATACTAAACGTACCAAAATGTTTCATGCCTAAAGGTATTTTCGATTTGTATTAACGAGAAATTTCAAAGATGATCTATATTTTAATGTAGTTTAATAAAATATGATTATCTTATTTTCATTCGCGAAACGCGTTTTCTCATTCGCCAAATGAACGCTTAAAAACCCAAATATTACCGTTCAATTCATACCAGCTTCCCTCTTCTTTTAAACTCGTCTACTCACGGCAACCCTGTTCAAAGCTCTTCTCCTCGCGGTACGCATAAAAACCGATCCTACTCGAGGCTTTTTGCAAAACCCGCCAAAGTAGTCTTATTTGGCGATTTTTCGCTAATTTGAAGAGAAAGATCGTAGAAGAGTTTTTTTATTTTTCAATTTCTGAAAGTACAATTTCTGACACATTTTTGTGTTCGTCGTACGATTCGAATGGTGTTGATTTTGTTGGAATGAATGGTTCATTTGTAATCAGGGTTTAGGTAGAGAAAATATCGTTTAGCAAATAATATATAATGGAGAAAAACAACAAATTTGTAATTATATGTATTTAAATTATCGAGGGTTTTAAAAAACTATTATTACTCTATAATAATACATTTCTTCCTATTATCTACTATTATCAAAAATAAAAACTATTATTTAAAAACTTAGCATCAAACTTTCATTAAAATATTAAAAGCTCTACAAAAAATATTAAAAATGAAAGCTTATTTTAAATTAAAGTAATAAAAGATTACAATAAATGAACAGTTCGTAAGAAATTACAATAGGATTATAAGAAATAAAGATATCAGGGTTTTTCGCGCGATGACTAGAATGAATGTAAAAATATAAAACTTTACAAAAAAAATATACTTCAGCTGCGTCTTTCTCACTTATATTTACACCAAATTTTAGTTCATCTTTATCTTCAGACAAAATGCTGTGAGAAAAGTTTGCAGGCAAAACTGCCTTTATATAATTATAGTCAATATTCATTTAGAAATCGAAACTCGAAACTTCCACACGAAACGCATATGCAAACTCAGCGAAAGGGAAATCCCCGCCAAAGCAATGCAACCCAACTGATCACGTGATCCATTGGCGGATTTTTGCTTAGGGTCTCGAGTAGGATCGGTTTTTATGCTCGCGGCACGACAGTATGCTACACTGTAAAAAAAAAGTTTCTTCAAAAAACGGAAATTTCCCGGCGACACTGTTGCCGGATTATTTCCATCATTTGACAAGGCATCCGTTTTTTCTTTTTCCGTCATTTAAGGGACTGTCCGTTTTGTCTTTTTCTGTCAAAGGAGGGAAACCTTCCCTTATTTTAGGGAACGTCCGTCTTTTCTTTTTTCCTTCATTTGAGGAAATGTCCGTTTTATAAGTGTAACTTTTTTTCCGTCATGTCGTACTTCCAGTGTATTCTTACGCTTAAGAAAAAACGTGAACATTTCATTCTGAGAGTCTAAAAGTATTTTTTCATTGTTAAACTATTATTAGTAGTGAAAAAATAGTTTTACAATTGTTTAAAAGTGAATTAACATTTAAATTCTTCTTAAATAACATCAATTAAAATCCGAAGAAGAGCTGTTTTCTAACGTGTATGTCCGCCCAGATAGAAAAACTATTTCTTAACTAAGATAATTAAAAAATACATTCTCCATATCGATATATTTAAATGTTTTGGAAATCCATATAAACAACTAAGGAAACACTCTCAGATATTCTTAAAACCTTAAAGAAATCTAAACTCTTGGCACTACTTTTCCTTCAATTCCTTTACAAAGTTTTTATTAAAACCTTCATTCCGTCGTTGAAATATTAACCTCGCATGGTGGTCAAGACATTGGCAACCAGATCCAAAGGTTGCGAGATCGAGTCCAAGAAAAATTTTTTTTTTTTAATTCTTTAAGCACATTGAAATTTTTTGTGAGTAGTAGAAAATTATTCTTTGAATTTTACAAATATTTCTAGGGAAATAAGACACGAAGAATAATTTTTTTTTACGGTTAATCGGTTATCGTGTATTTTTCTTAGAATTAACTGCCAAAGACCTTAATAGTGAATTAGATGCCGCACCTATTTTTATAAGTGAACATTTATGCCCTGCCATGAAGAAACTCTATTTTGAAGCCAGACAGTTTAAAAAAAATAACTTTAAATTCTGCTGGGTCAAGGACTCAAAGATATTTCTTCGCCAAAACGAACAGTCCAAACCCTTAAGAATAAGAAAAATGTCTGATCTTTCAATGTGTTAAAAAGTAAGTTCTTTTCTCCAGCAGAATTAACTCAATGTAAATCAATAAATAACACAACCCTGCGAAATTTAACTTTTTGAAAAATACTAGATAAGTGTTTAGTAATTTTTATGTTATTTGGTGTGCTGATTACGAAAATGACCTCCATTTTCCCCAATCACATCAGGATTTTTTGTAAAATCAAGATCAATATTTTTGCTAAAATCCTATAAAAGAGACATTATAGCGAAAAATTGTGGGTTTACTATCTAGCAACCATGGGCGTAGCCAGGTTTCATGTTAGGGGGGGGGCAAGGATACTTACCTTTGCTCTTGATGTTGCGAATACTAGTGACTAGGGGTTGACTCAACATTATTTCCCAGGTACCCCCATACCCCATGGCGAGTACTTTTACACGCTAGATTTTGGGGTACTTATACAAAGGATTTGAACTTTTGCACACCTAAAATAAAAATATGGGTAATGAATGTGAGCTTAAAAATGGAGGGTCTGAGGGTCCTCCCCCAGAATTTTTTTTTAAAATTCGCCCCTCAAAGTAGTGTTTTAGCTCATTTTGACACTCTGAACAGAACCGCTTCTTGTAAGCCACACAGTTTTCAAAGAAAATTATGTACAACTATTGCTTTAATAAATATTTTTAAAAAAATTTAACAAACTGAGAACTTAGGGGGGGGCAGCTGCCCCTCCCTGCCTCCCCCTGGCTACGCCCACTGTGGTTTTATCCACTTAAATATGTGTAAAATAGTCAAATCCTTGTTAGAAAAGTTGGTTTGATTATTTATTGACCATATCGCCGCTCCGGTGCAACAATGACGCAAATGTAAAAATTGAAATTTCTACTACACGGGAGCTTGGCAGCAAGGCTTCTAGATTGGCCACGATATCGCGCGAAGTCGAAAAAGTCGAGTCAATCTTTGGTGATCATTTCAATTGTCACAAAGATAAATCGCCAAAAAAGGCTTGAAATGCCTAAACTCTTAAATCATGGCCTAACCAGTATCGCACGTCTTCTAATATTCTTCACTAAAGTTAAGCACCTTCAGGCGCAGTCAGTATTTGGGAGGGTGACCACCAACCATCGCACCTCACAGTGGTGTCGGATGAAAAAAATATTAAAAAAACTCTGTAGTATTTGTATCTAACCACTTTAATTTTTTTTAAATCTTTTGTTTTTGTGCTAGTTATGCAGCTGTGTATTCTAGATTTCAAACGCCTCGCGAGCAGATGGAATTTTTTAGGTCTTGGCTTTATTGTTTTCATTCTGTTTTCTGAGTAAACGTCGGGGCAAGAATTATTTATTTCTTTTATTTTATTTATTCCTTTTGGAAGCGAAATTAAAATAGCATCTAGAAATACTTCATTTAAGAGATCTACAAATTGTATTAATTTTAAAGTAGGGCCGTTATTTTATGACCACCACATATTTTGGAGGAACTTACAATTGTTATTATTTCCAATTTTTTGGTTAAAATCCATATATTTTGGAGGATTGCGTAACCCGTGGAACCTTAGAATCTCAGCACTACCACCATCGGTTCTATCCAAAACAATGGACATGTAAAGTAAAACGCACGTAATTTAGTATTAATTTATTTAATAAAATAATATTGTTCTCCTATCGGATCGTCAGAGTTTAATTTCAAAGACTGATTATAGCACCAGTGCACCCTTATAAAAAATATTTGGCATTAGCATATTAGCTTAATTTTTAAAAGAATGCACCGATAAACGATTGGAAAAAGTTCTTATTGAGAATTTGCCTAGTAAATATTGTACCTCTGAAATCGACGATAAAAAAAATCGTAATTTAATAATATATAAATTCTCATCATATTTAATAATTTAATAATATAATCATTTATTATATAGGGTAGAATATTTCTGATAACAGGTAGATCTTCTAAAAAATAAAACCAAATATGAGCAAGAAACGAAAGAAAACGCACCGATGATTGATTTGATCACTTGGTCACCCTCCCAAATACTGACAGCACCCGAAGGTGCTTAACTTCGGCGTAGGAAGTTGATAATCGATATACCAGCTAAACCATGATTTTTGGAGACTTTTTTTTTAGCGGCGATCGCCAAAAATAACACCGTTGTTTCTTGGCTCGACTTTGATTTGGCTACCAATCTAACTTGTTGCCAAGCTACTGAACGGTAAATATTTACCAAGTTGCATTTGCGTCATTGTTGCACCGGAGAGGCGATATATCTTCTTATATTATACCATATATATGATCTTTTATTTTATCCCCTTGCAGATAAAATTCAGCCCTACTATTGCTACAACCCATGTGCAATACCTGACATTTACCTATGTTAAAGGACATACCCCATTTTTCTGCCCATACCAATATAATATCTAGATCGCTTTGTAAATTTTGAACCTGCTCCTGAGTATCTACCCTCCCCCAAATTTTTAAGTCGTCAGCAAAGATGCTAATTTTGTTCTTGATATCCTGACTAATATCGTTGATGAAAATTATAAAGAGAATCGGTCCCAATACTGACCCTTGAGGTACACCACTCTTGACCTCTGCCCACTGAGAATAATTACCCTTGACATGCACCCTCTGCTTCCTACCTATCAACCAGTTCCTAATCCACAATAATGTTTTACCCCTGATACCCATTTTTTCCAATTTAAAGAGCAGTGCCTCATGTGGAACTTTATCGAAGGTCTTTTGAAAATCTATGTAAAATATATCTACACTATTTTTCTTATCCAACTCCTTTGTTACTTCGTCATAGAACTTTAACAGGTTTGTTTGACACGACTTTCCCTTTCTGAATCCAAACTGGTAGTCTGAAAGTATGTTAACCCCTTCTAAGTACAGCATTAAGTGTTTTTTTAGTACGGTCTCGAAAATCTTACAGATGACTGACGTTAAACTCACTGGTCTATAATTGCCTGGATCGCATTTTGGTCCCTTTTTAAATATTGGTGTTACGCTCGCTATTTTCCAATCATTTGGTACCAAACCCGAATCGTATGTTGATTTAAAGATTGTCAGAATTATGTCCCCCAATTCTTCTCCGCATTCCACCAGAACTTTAGGATAAATATCATCTGGCCCTGGTGCTTTAGATGGCTTAATGCCTTTTAGTAGATGAATAAATTCCTCCCTATTAAAACTACAATCCGGAATTACCCCACCTCCATTACTAACTACTGTATAGTCACCCGTAAATTTAAAGTTCTTATTAAAAACCCCTGTGAAAAAATCATTTAACAAATTTGCCATACCCACATCATCCTGAACAAATATGCCCTCTCCTGACTTTAATGGCCCCAAGGTAGAATTTACTTTAATCTTCCCTCCCGCATACGCATAAAATTCCTTTGGGTTTCGAATGATGTCCCTAGCAAGTTTTTCCTCTAAAGCCATTTTCTGCCTCCTACTGATGTATTTGAAATCTTTTCTAGCCTTTAAATAAGCCTCCCTATCACTATTATTACCAGTGCGTTTGTATAATTTAATGGATTTTTGTTTCAACTTCAATGCCTTTCTCGTTTCCCATGAAAACCACATGGGTGTCATTTTACGCAATTTCCCTTTTTGCTTAAATATTATATGATTTTTTATCACCTTGTTTAAAATACCCTTAAATTCTTCCCATTGTCGACCTGATTGCTTTTCTTTCAGACCCCTACTAAATGTCTCCTTTAATTGATCCCTGATATTTTGAAAGTTTGCCCTTTTAAAATTTGGAATTATTCTTGTGTTACATACTATTGTAGACTGAAAATTGATACTAAACCTAATACTTCTATGGTCGCTTTCTCCTAAATGTTCCCCCGTAGTTAAATCCCTGACCCTATCCTCTTCATTGGTAAAAACTAGATCTAAAATAGCACTGTCCCTAGACCCTTCATTTACCATCTGGTGTAGAAAACAATCTTGAATCACCTCCAAAAACTCTGAGCCTTTGCCGGAAACTACATGGTTGTTCTCCCAGTCAATGTTCGGATAGTTAAAGTCACCCATTAATACCAATTCTCCCTTTTGAGAAGCTTCTTGAATTAGCTTACACATTAGGGTGGAGCGAAAAAAACTTTTTTTCGAAATTCAAAAAGATACCTATGGCAAAAGTGGTCTTATGTAATAAGTTGAAAAACCGCGCAAAATGTTTTTTAAATCGGTTAATATCTCAGTTCGCGCATCGAGCTCAAAGTTTATAAAAATGCTTAAAAATGAACATTTTTCGAAATTTTTAAGATAATATTTAAATAAATTTATAGAAATATTCTCGCCTGTAACATCTTTATAAAAGCTCAAAAAAGTAAAAAAAGAAAATTTAATGTTTATTTTTAAAATATTTGGGTGCGCAATTTTGCTTGAAAAATGCGAAATTTTCGAATAACACTGTGCGACAAAAAAACAATGGGTCAGAATGCCACAGAAACGTTGAAAGCAGATTCTTATGTAAAATGACCCCCTGAATCCGAATCCGACCCCAGTTTTTCTCCATCAGCCTCAAATTTTCGGGGAACAGCCCCCCCCCACTTTTTACGTTTTTCGAAGACTTTATAACTTTGAACTCGATTTTCAGGGTCAAAAAGCATTGCTTTAGTCTTCAAATTGCCCCCCAGGAGACAAGAAAGGTTCAAATTAATAAAATATGAAAATTTGTAACAAATGGATAGGTTTAAGGGGTAATTAACCCCCTAAAAACGTAAAATAAATCGCTAAAAATAGTAGGATTTGTTATACCCCATTTATTTCACTTATTTTTGAAGCAATTCATTTTTAAAGGGTCCTAACCGTTCCCCAAGGACCCAAATTTAATAATGATATGCAGCAATGATTTTTAGGAAAAGCGGTTGAGGGGTTATCGTCCCCGAAGCACCTGCGGAAGGGTTCGGAAGACTCTCTGAATCGCGCTGGCGCACGCGTGCTCAAGAAATTATATTCATGCTTTGAAAATTTTAAAAATGACATTTTTCGTATATTTTAAGTCTTTCCTAAGTAGAAATTCTTTGGTTCGATAGTAACTGGCCGGTTTTATGGAGGTGTTCCATGTTTCTTGAGCACACGTACGCCAGCGCAATTCAGAGAGTCTTCCGAACCCTTCCGCTGGTGCTTCGGGGGTGATAACTCCTCAACCGCTTTTCCTAAAAATCATTTCTGCATATCTATTAAATTTGGGTCGTTGGGGAACGGTTAGGACCGTTTAAAAATGAATTGCTTCAAAAATAAGTGAAATAAATGGGGTATAACAAATCCTACTATTTTTAGCGATTTTTTTTACGTATTTAGGGGGTTAATTACCCCTTAAACCTATCCATTTAATACAAATTTTCATATTTTATTAATTTGAACCTTTCTTGTCCCCTGGGGGGCAATTTGAAGACAAAAGCAATGCTTTTTGACCCTGAAAATCGAGTTCAAAGTTATAAAGTCGTCGAAGAACGTAACAAGTGTGGGGGGCTGTTCCCCGAAAATCTAAGGATGATGGAGAAAAACAGGGGTCGGATTCGGATTCAGGGGGTCATTTTACATAAGAATCTGCTTTCAAAGTTTCTGTGGCATTTTAATGCATTTTTTATTTGTCGCATAGTGTTATTCGAAAATTTCGCATTTTTCAAGCAAAATTGCGCACCCAAATATTTTTAAAATAAACATTAAATTTTCTTTTTTTTACTTTTTTGAGCTTTCATAAAGAGGTTACAAGCGAGAATATTTCTATAAATTTTATTTAAATATTATCTTAAAAATTTCGGAAAATGTTCATTTTTAAGCATTTTTATAAACTTTGAGCTCGATGCGCGAACTGAGATATCAACCGATTTCAAAACTTTTTGCGCGGTTTTTCATCTTATTACATAAGACCACTTTTGCCATAGGTATCTTTTTGAATTTCAAAAAAAAAGTTTTTTTCGCTCCACCCTATTACACATGTCATTTCCCTGTGGTTCACTGCTATTCGGAGGTTTATATATATTTCCTATAATTAAGCATTTTCCCTTATCGTTCATTAGTTTTACCCAGACTGATTCGATACCCTCAGGTTTACAGTTTAACTTAATTTCCGAAAAAATTAAAGAATCCCTAACAGAGATTAACACCCCTCCTCCTTTTTTATTTTCTCTATCATCCCTGAAAATTGTGAACCCATCGCTAAAATTAATGAATCCTCACTGTTTGCCCAGCTTTCTGTAATTCCAATGATATCCAAAGCCTCATATTCTGCAATGCCTCTTAACTCATCCATTTTATTCCTTATGCTACGAGCATTACAATAATATACTTTTAAATAGTTTTTACCATGATTACATAATATTTTCCTATTAGTTTTCCTGTCGTTTTTGAATGGCCTAATATTTACCAAAGAAATATTTTTATATTTTCTTAACCCACCAGGTTTTGCCCTTACCCGCTCTTTAATCAGTTTTTTGAGTTTAAAGTTTCCAAAACCAGCTTCCCAACCTCCCTGTTACCTATACGGCTCAAATGCACACTGTCCCTGCCCAACCATTCCCTCTTACAAACCTTCCACACATCTAAGAATTTAACCTCCTCCCTCTTACACAAATCCCTTAACAACCCGTTCATCTCTTTTGCCCTTTGATTTGACCGCCCATTATTTAACCCATACCTGGGTAGTAACCCCAAAACTGTAACCTCTGCCCCTTGGGACTTAATGTCTCCTAAAAGGGTACCCACCTCCATCTCAAACTCTTCATTAGATGTCCTCCCAACGTCGTTAGTTCCCACCCACACAACTGCCTTTTCCTCCCCCTTAACTACCCCTCCCTTAACTGCCTCAACTAAATTTTTTGCCCTAGCGCCTGGCAAGCAACCTCGTGCAAAATTGCGCTTCTTCCTCACAACCATGTCCCCCAAAACCCTAACCATTGAATCTCCAAGTACCAGCCCATTAGTAACCATGTCAACCTCCTCCCTCTGATCTACATGCTCCACACCCTGAACATCAACCCTTTCCACTTCCCCAGCTAACTTTAACCTCAAAGCCTCCAACTCCTCTCGCAAAACACCCACCTCCTTACAGCTACTACAAGTAAAGTTAACCTTCTCCTGCCTGCTTACCCCAGTTAAACCACCCTTTTTAGCCTCAACCAAATTCCCACACACATCACATTCCACGTACAAATCCCCGCTAGCTCCCCCTGTTCTCATCTCCTTTAAATTCCTCACTAAACCCATCCTAATCAAAAGTAAACAATATACAGATAATACAAATATACAGAAAATGCAGTAATTGATATCAACAAACAGAATAAGCACTAGAAAAATTCTGTACTAAGTCAAATACACAGAAAAAGTACTCTCCTAAATTATATATACAGAAAAAGTTGGAATTCAAATACTTTATAACCTAAGAGCAGTTAGTCAACAACTCAACTCCACTTGGTTACACAAATGTGAAATGTAAACAAACGAGGCACGTGATGCAAGAAAAATACTGTACTAAGTCAAATACACAGAAAAAGTACTCTCCTAAATTATATATACAGAAAAAGTTGGAATTCAAATACTTAATAACCTAAGAGCAGTTAGTCAACAACTCAACTCTACTCGGTTACACAAATGTGAAATGTAAACAAACGAGCCACGTGATGCAAGGCCTACTAAATAACTACAAAAACTAAACCCTAAGAACAATTTAACACTTATAAAGCAATAAGAGCCTATTAATTAGATGTAAATACCCTGAATAAAACACAGATACACTACTTAGAACTAAAATAACGTCAAAAAATGACTCACCAAACCGGAGCAAATTTTCGCGACACTCACTCTGCGACGCCTAGCGGCCGATCTCTGATAGTATCAGAGATCTAGGGGTGATAGTAAATGAAGACTTTAAAATGAAACATCAGTGTTCAGCTGCAAGTAAAAAAGCTAATAGGATGTTGGGATACATTAAAAAAACTGTTTCTTCAAGGTCCGGAAACATTATTTTGCCATTATATAGAGGCTTGGTAAGGCCTCATCTCGAATATGCTGTTCAGTTCTGGTCTCCATACTTAAAAAAAAGATGTAGATTTAGTTGAAAGGGCATAGGGCTACTAAATAGGTCAAGGGTATATCTAGTTTTAGTTACGAGGAAAGACTTAAGAAGTTAAATATGTTCACTTTAGAGAAAAGAAGGGCTAGAGGGGATTTGATTCAACTTTTTAAAATGTTAAAACAAGGGGACACAGAGGGACTAGATTTCTGTACGGGTAATAGAACGAGGGGTCACAGTTTAAAATTGAATAAGGCAAGTTTTAAACGGGATTGTAGGAAACATTATTTTTTTAATAGAGTAGTGGATAAATGGAATGCATTACCTGGGGCCTAACCGCGATCTCATCGCCTATAGTTGCTATCGACAATAGGCGAGATGGAATAGGCGAGAACACTTTTTTCTCTATGCGAGACCTTCCCAAAACGCGCTTTTGGCCCGACCGCGAACCGGTTGTAGAAAAGGATTTACTGATGCACCTCGCTTTCGTGTCGTGTTGTATTCATCCGCATGAGCTGCAATATCGTCCGCCATCTTGTATTAAGTTTCGAACCGTATTCGGATTTCTTTTATACTTTTGGTGGTCCGTTAAATAGTTCAAAAAATATAAAACAGCTATTAATTTCCAAAGCAAGTCCTCAGATATTAATCTAATACGAAAGTAATGGACATTAGTGTTTATACAAATTTGTAGGATCAGTGTAGAATTACTTGTGACGTTTTTCCATAGATGGCTCCACTATCACATTAATGAATAAATCAATTTATAAATGGAAGAGCTATACTTTTCAATTTGTTTTCGTTTCTTAATCGTGTTAAAGTTTCTGAATGCATCCCTAAAGTCCCAGCCATAATGAAAAATTGTCTTCGGATTTAGAAAATGCAAACAAAACACTACACCGCATCACTACTCTTCCCAAAGTAAACCGTGAGCAGACATAGAGAAAGAGTTCTTAAATAAAATACTTTAAAAAGTACAATCTAAGATTTTTAAGCATAACCTCAAAGAATGATAAGGTTAAAAACTAAAAGAAACGTCATAATATTCGGAAATAATAGCAAAAAAACAATACATAGCGTATACGATAATTGCGAAAAGACCTTTACGATTGCTCCGAAGCAGTCGCTTCGTAGGCGAGGGAAAATTGGTCGTAGGCGAGGTTTCGAATGCTTCGCGGTTCGACTATTTGCCGAACTATCGTAATGTGACGTCACGAGCTCGCCTAGACTCGTTTCGTCTACAGGCGATGGGATCGCGGTTAGGCCCCTGAATCGATAGTTAACTCAAGTGGGGTGGACGAGTTTAAAAGAAAAGTAGACGAGTACTGGAAATCGGGGGGGGGTTGAATTGAATAGACTGGATCAACCTTGCTGGGCTTTTAGCCTGTAGTTGATCGACTATATTTGTATTTGTATTTGTATTTGTATATTTTTATTTTTTATATATTTAAATGTATGAAAATACAGTAGCCAGATCCCATGACCCACCTCTGGTCGAGAAAATCACAAAAAAAATTCAAAAGTTAAAATTTTTAATTAAAAGTATTGTTTCTTCAAAATAAAATCGCCGAAATATTATTTTAGTTTGTTTTTATAAAGATATCTTACATGAAATAGACGAATGATCAAGAAATGCAAATACGATGGTTTTTTTTTTTCAACTTCCGTTTTGCTCCTGAAAAAAAAGTACTAAGAATTTCGAAATAATTTTGGTACTGGTAGTTAGGTACATCCTTCAGGATCAATTTGCATCTTTACTGCATAAAAATCGGACATTTTTTCTGTTAGTTATCGAATTTACAAGAGCGCTCCTCGAACTTATTAAACAAAATTGGGTTGGCGGGAAATAAGTTCGAGGAGCGCGCTTGTAAATTCGATAACTTGCAGAAAAAATGTCCGATTTTTATGCAGTAAAGATGCAAATTGATCCTGAAGGATGTACCTAACTACCAGTACCAACATTATTTCGAAATTCCTATTACTTTTTTTTTCAGGAGCAAAACGGAAGTTGAAAAAAAAAACAACCTTCGTATTATGTTTGTATACATAATAGCTTGAAAAAAAATTAAGCTTATTCAATAATAATATTTAGGTGATTTTATTTTGAAGAAACAATACTTTTAATTAAAAATTTTAACTCTTGAATTTTTTTTGTGTTTTTCTCGACCAGAGGTGGGTCATGGGATCTGGAAACTGTATTTTCATACATTTAAATATATAAAAAATAAAAATATGGTCAATAAATAATCAAACCAACTTTCCTAACAAGGATTTGACTATTTTACACATATTTAAGTGGATAAAACCACAGTTGCTAGATAGTAAACCCACAATTTTTCGCTATAATGTCTCTTTTATAGGATTTTAGCAAAAATATTGATATTGATTTTACAAAAAATCCTGATGTGATTGAAACTTTTCGTTGGTATTTTCGAAATCAGCACCAAAAACTACCCCAAGAACAGCTGTCAGACCCGTTGTATTTTTTTCATCGCAGGGTAGTGTAATCTCAGTGACTTACCAGCTTTTATATCTAGTCTAAAAAAACCCTTAAATTGTAACCAACTATCTGTATTGCACTTAAATATAAGAAGCATGAGAGCTAATTTTGATGAATTTTTAGTTCAAATTAACGATTCCCTGTGTTTACTTGATTGTTTAATCTTAAGTGAGACTTGGATTTACGATAATGAAAGTAATTTTTATAATACACAGAGTAAAATTTAGCAATATTTTCAGTCAGTATGTATTGGCCAAAAAAGGGGTTCCTCAAGGTTCACGTCTTGGACCACTATTATTTAATATATACATAAATGATTTCTGCAGATTGAAGCTTTTGGGTAAAGTTATCACATTTGCTGATGACACAATAATTATTTACTCAGCTGACTCAAATGATTTAATAGAAAGTAAGATAAACCAGGATCTAAGTTTAATTCACAATTGGTTTCTAAGAAACGAATTGAATATAAATGTCAAGAAAACTAGCTATATTGTCTTTAGTTTGATGAATAATATTGAATCAAATTTGAATTTGCACTTTTGTGACTGCAAAATTAAATTATGTGATCATCTTATTGAACGTACATCCTCTTTAAAATATTTGGGTACTTTGTTCAACCAGAACTGGAAATTTAAAGACCACATAAACTTAGTTTCCCGTAATCTCAAGTTTATTCTATATAAATTTTATCACCTAAAAAAATGTATTAATCTTGAATTGCTCTTAAAACTCTACTTTGCTAGGGTTAAATCACGTATTGAATATGGAATAATAATTTGGGGTGGGGATTATTTAAGCAATATAAAATCATTAATTAATCTACAAAAAAAGTTTTTACTATTTTTTCCTGATAAAGTTCTCTTAAATGTGAGTCAGTTGTTTGTATTTTATACCCTGGGGGCCTACCACGAGCCTCTCGACAAAAATAACGACACCCTTACTTCTTCCGTGTCGAGAACGCTGAAGAAGCAAGCAAGTTGTCGACACCACACTGTCGCGGAAGGTTATCCATAGGAAATAGCATTCCCAGATAGCACGTATGCTTGCTTCAAGTTTGAGATTTCCTGTAATTTAAGTTGACACGTCAAACTTGCAAAAAAAACCTTACTTCAATTAATTTTCAAGCTGGATGTTTCAAGATGGAAAAAAATCCAACTATTTTCAAACTTGAGAGTTCAAACGAAAAACAAGCTTGACTTTATCAAACTTACTTCGATCATTTTTCAAGCAAGGAAATTCTAGCTTGGTTAATACAATATTTTTCAATCATTAAAGTTGGTTGAAAATACAAGCAAATCACAAGCTTGACTTTATCAAACTTACTTCGATCATTTTTCCAGCAAGGAAATTCTAGCTTGGTTAATAAAATATTTTTCAATCATTAAAGTTGGTTGAAAAAACAAGCAAATCACAAGCTTGAGTTTATCAAATTTACTTCGATCATTTTTCCAGCAAGGAAATTCTAGCTTGGTTAATAAAATAGGTTTCAATCATTAAAGTTGGTTGAAAATACAAGCAAATCACAAGCTTGACTTTATCAAACTTACTTCGATCATTTTTCAAGCAAGGAAATTCTAGCTTGGTTAATAAAATATTTTTCAATAATTAAAGTTGGTTGAAAAAACAAGCAAATCACAAGCTTGAGTTTATCAAATTTACTTCGATCATTTTTCCAGCAAGGACATTCTAGCTTGGTTAATAAAATATTTTTCAAACATTGAAGCTGGTTGAAAATACAAGCAAATCAAAAGCTTGAGTTTATCAAATTTACTTCGATCATTTTTCCAGCAAGGAATTTCTCGCTTGGTTAATAAAATATTTTTCATTCATTAAAAATGGTTGAAAATACAAGCAAATCACAAGCTTGATTTTATCAAACTTACTTCGATCATTTTTCCAGCAAGGAATTTCTCGCTTGTGTAATAAAATATTTTCCAATCATTAAAATTGGTTGAAAATTTAAGCGAATCACAAGCTTGAGTTAATCAAACTTACTTCGATCATTTTTCCAGCAAGGAATTTCTTGCTTGGGTAATAAAATATTTTCCAATCATTAAAATTGGTTGAAAATTTAAGCAAATCACAAGCTTGAGTTTATCAAACTTACTTCGATCATTTTTCCAGCAAGGACATTCTAGCTTGGTTAATAAAATATTTTTCAAACATTAAAGCTGGTTGAAAATACAAGCAAATCACAAGCTTGAGTTTATCAAATTTACTTCGATCATTTTTCCAGCAAGGGATTTCTTGCTTGTGTAATAAAATATATTCCAATCATTTCAACTGCTTGAAAATTCAAGCGAATCACAAGCTTTAGTTGATCAAACTTAGTTCGATCATTTTTCCAGCAAGGGATTTTTTTGCTTGGGTAGTAAAAGTTTTTCAATGATTAAAATTATTTTGAAAGTTCATTAAAAGTTTTTGTTCTAGTTAATATATTGTTTAAAGGATTTCAATACAAAAATGGGAAAATAAGTGTGCCTTTTTAATTGTTCAATAAATAATTGTTGGTTCAGTGTAAACCAAGAATATTAAATATACAAATAAATTTTCATCCTATAAAGATAAAGACTTATGAAATTTTATTATAAACTATCGTTAACTACGTAAAACAATATAATTAAAGATTTGGAGAAAAGTGCATAAAAACATCCCTGAAAATTCCATTAAATGTTTCCCCAAAGTTTGTGTTGTTTAGAACTATCTCTGGTCATTGAAAGTTGAAATACTAATGAGATAACGATGAAATATGATACTTTATTTTTAATGAGTAATATTAATTTTCTGTTGACATAAAAACAGTTAGTAATAATTAAAAGCATTTAACAACACGCATGTTAATTACTAGAAGAAAAAAGCTAAAAAAACCCCAACAGGTTTCAGTAGGATAGAAGATTAATAGCATTGATTACATCAATATCATGGTGGTTGATTGAGACGAAGAGGATATTTATTGCAACAAATATTTAATTTTGGTATTCTAGAACATATTTTCCTTACGAGAATTCTAATTAAACGGATTCTATTATGTCCGGTGTTTTACCGAAAATCGCCGATAATTCTTATATAAATCGGTTTATTTTTTTAATAATGGTTCAAAAGGTGATTGATTCTTAAAATATACATCGAGATTCATGTCATATCCGATTTTCATGAAAAAATCTTTATAACTTAGTAAGTTATTAGACTTTTTAAAAAATATATAGGATCGTTAAAAAACACAAGTCCAATTTTTGCTTAATAAATCGATAAATATTATTTAATTTTTTTATTTTATTTTACTTATGAGTAAAGGACCGTTATGGCAAAGTTTTTCCAGAATTACGGGTTTTCATGGTGATTATGACGTAATTGAGAATTTTCGAAAGCAGAATGGAGCTTACTGGTCTTTGACGCGAATGACTCTGGAATATTTCCCAGATTTGAGTACTCGGTTTGTTTACTTTTAAAGTTAGATTTTAATGCTTTACATATTTAGAAAGCTTATAAAAAATGATTTTAGGAATTGGAAATTTTGAGGGGAATATATACATATTGCGCTTGTAATTTAGGTTCAAAGAATTTTCGTTTTACTTGAAATTTTTTCCAAATATGGAGATAAATATTTAAGATTTTAACATGTTGTAGTAGACCTTTAGACGAACAAAAATATGTATCGCAATAAGGGATTGATGAATTAGTTCTGGATTTATAAATTATTCAAGTTTATTACTGTATTTATTATGTATACGGCCCCCTAATTGAAATTGGACCCTGAAAATTTAATAGATTGTTTGAATTCACACCATGAACAACATATTAAAATTTCATGGTCCTAGCTTTATGGGAAGTCCCTTAATTAGCTTAATTACTTGCACATCCGGTGTATTTTAATACTTGGAAAAAATTCCAGTTCAAAAACCTGCCTACCGATTTCGATGAAATTTTAGTATGTTGTGGAACTCGAAGAGACGCTTCGTACAGCGTATCTCACTAATGTGGCGTGTGAAATTTATTTATTCCCACAGTTGTCACATGCAGGGCTTAGGCTTAACAGCTCCATGATACATGAGGCATGGGCATGCCAGAGAGTAAACAGTTGTCATTTAAAAAGGAAAATTCATTATTTAACAAGTTTGTTAAACTAAAATTTAAAAAAAAATGTTTTCTTTGATATTTAATAACTATTTAAGTGATTTATTACCGAATCTTGGTTGTTTTGATTGGTTTGATTCTTATTCAGTTCATAAAAATTACCTATTTACTCAACGAACTAACATCCTAAATGAAAAAAGAAAATAAAAATTTCAATAACATGGACAGTTTGCTTGAAATAATTGGAAATAATGATAAAAAATACTAATTGTCGGTTTTTTTTGTGTTTAATTTCACCCCACACACAAACCAAGTGAAATGAAGCAAGAAATATTGTTTTGGCGGGCGTTAGTTAGGGTTAGCCACTAGCGTCAGCGACAGCGTGACTAGCGTAATTCAAGTAAGTACAAATATTTGCTTATATTGTTGATGCCCTTTTAAATGCTTTTAAAATATATTTTCTCTTTAAAAGCAAGGGTTTTTATGTTTGCACATTAGAATGTAACAAAAATTAAGAGAGTGATAGATAAATAGTGCTAGTTGAGATATTTTGAGGGTGTTACACAGGGCCGTAACCAGACTTTTGTTTCGGGGGGGGGGGGTTTTGACTCAAATATTTTCTGAGGTACCTCCTTACAAGTACTTTTATATGTTAATTTTTGGATGACAACACTGGATTGAAATTTTGATGCACTAAATTTCAAATTGTATGGACAATATGAATTCCAAGCAAAAGGGGGGTCTGGGGAAAATTTTGGAAATTTGCCCCTCAAAAGAGTGTTTTAGCTCATTTTGAGACCCTATAGATAACTCCCAAAGAGAACCACTCATTATAAGCGGCCGAATTTTCAAGGTAGGTATATTGTCATAAATGGCAAAATGTTGAGGGGGGGTTTGGGTTCCTACTCCAGAAAATTTTTTGAATTTTGCCCCTAAAAGTGGCATTTTAACTCATTTTGAGACACTTTAAGTTGCATCAAAGAGGACCACTCCCTGTAAATCACACAAATTTGAAGGAAAAACCAAACTTAGTAGATTTCAAAATTTCGAGGGGGTTTGGGGGTCCTCCCCCAGAAAATTTTTGGAAATAAGTAGGGTTTTGACTCATTTTGAGACCCTTTGGGTTATACCCGAAGAGGATCGCTCCTTGTGAGACATAATTTTCATGAAAAATAGCAGTATAAAAATTGATGTCAGAATTTCGGGGGGGGGGGGGGGGTTGAACCCCTAAAACCCCCCCTTGGATACGGCCCTGGTGTTACATTTCATTATTTGATAAGTTTCGGCAATTCAGCATATTCTATGCTGCGTCAGCTAATCCAAAAAAACTTCCGAAATCTTCCCAAGATTTTTTGGGTAAGAAATTTGATAAAATTTCCAGACCTGTGCACCATATAACAAGCAGCCTATATAGTAAAGCCTGATTTTAAAGATTCAACTGCTTTAGTTTAACAGACTCCCATTTTTAAGCTCATATTCATTAACCATACTTTTACGTTAGGGGACATCCATAAATTACGTGAGGTCAAAAGGGGGGAGGGGTTTGGAAAAATCTCACCAAGGGGGGTGGGGGGGTCCAGATTTTGGAAAAAACACCTCACGTAATTTATGGATGTCCCATTAGGTGTGCAAAAGTTCAAATCCTTTGTATAAGTACCATTAAATTTAGTGTGTAAAAATACTCTCCATGGGGTAAGGGGGGACCAGGGAAATAATGTTGAGTCAACCCCTAGTCTAGTCACTAGTATTTGCAACATCAAGAGCGAAGGTAAGTATCCTTGCCCCCCCCCTAACATGAAGGTTAAACTTTATATGCCAAGGCCTTTTTCGCCAAGTTCTGTTGTAACAATACAGTCGAGTCCTATGTGATCACATTTGTACAAGATCACAATAACAATATCTAATTGATGATAATAAGCAGTCTATAAAAAAGTGACAAACAGTATAATTCCAGTGTTTGCATTAAAATCAAGACTAGTCCTAATTGGAGTGAATTTCTAGGGTGTATTTTGCAACTTAAACATTGTTAAAGAAAAATATGAAAAAGTGGATCATATTATACTTCACATTAATGACTCATTTTGTATGTTTATGTACTAATAAAATTGGCCTTCCAACAAGAAAAAGGAGATTTTTAAGGGATTTCACCAAATTTTGATAACATTAAACGATATTCTGATCACATAAAACAATTGAATTAATTTTGCGTTAATTTAAATGGGAGTGATCAGGACTAGACAATTTTGATAACATTAAGCGGAGTCGACTGTACCTTCAAAAAAGTAATGGTTTAATTCCTTTAACTGTCCCATTAAATACTGCCTAATATCACTAAATTTTTATTCTTGTTATTTTAAGGAATTGTATATTTTATTGATTAGAGTTTGCAATTTTACAGAATATTTCTAATTTTTGATGTCTAAAATAGCTTGGTAATATTAAACAGGATATTCAATGAAATTGTACCAAATTATTTTTTATGATCTGTAAATGTGTGAGATTTAAGTGGGCATTCCACATTTTAGATTGCTGTATAAGAGTAATCTTAGTTGGAGGGTGGAGTCTGCGTTGACATAGACTGAGATTGGCCACTACTGACTTCCTGTTCTCGATGGCATCCCGGCGAGCTGCATCTCTTCACCTGACAGCGACTTGGATGTCCTCCTCATTATGTGCCCCCCCTCCCCGAAGATCCCCTACACCACTCTAGGATGGAACGCTACACAGCAGCAGGTGGGTGCTCCCTTTCTTCCGATTCATGTATCGGTACTTACGTATTATCCCGTCAACCGTGACGCTTAATCCGAAAACGTTATCAAATCCCATTGACTTAACTACTACTGTGCCACTGAATTAGACGGCCGCTGAACGGTCGACGGAATAATACATAAGTACCCAATCTTACAAAATGAATTTTTGTTTTTATTTACGGGCCTTGCAAAACTCGCTTTCTGAATGGCCCCTGTATTCATTCAGATATTTTTAAATGTTGTCACACCGATACCAGGGATTTCGTGATACCCGTCATGCTGATTTGTCTCGCCCGTCACACAAAAAGTCATACAAAATGATAATTTTAAAACCTTTTAACATTTTACATGTGTTAAGAACTGCAACAATCAGAACTACTAAAACCTTCAAGTATTCAAGTGAAAAAATCTTGTGTAATAACCATCTTTTTTTGTGACGAGTGTGACAGAAGGAGGATCTAAATTTAAATGCATCAAAAAATGTTTTTTCTTTAAATGTTTTTTCAAAAATTGAGTGTTTTATTGGATAATCAAGGTCAAAAATAGTGACATTATGCTCATACAATGAAAATTCTGCTGCATTTAGTATTTTTTTGGTCAATATGAAAATACCCTATTTTACATACTTGAAAAGTTTTCAAGTAACTTTGAGCCCCCAAAAAATTATCAAATAATAATATTGTTAAAGCTTAGCTCTCTTTAAATCCATCTTGTTCATATCTCTACCTTTAATAATAAATAATTTATAGTATAATTTATAAACCAATTTGCATCAATTTAGCCCTTATGTCCACTTTTTCATGGAATGACCCTAATATTTATGTAAGGCATTAAAAGTGTACTATTTTCAAAAATATCTTCTTGCGTATAAAACAGGGTTCCCACGGTCCTTAAAAGTCCTTGAATTTTGAATATACTCCAGCCGTCTTTCGCTGATTTATCTAAATTTCCTTTCCACATTTAACGGCAATGTTTGAAACCATAAAACTGTGATAACTAACTTAATAACTTAACTTAAGATGATTAACCAAGGTTATCTAAATTATTATCTAAATTTCCTTTCCACATTTAACGGCAATGTTTGAAACCATATAACTGTGATAGTAACACCCTCTACATCGGTTCCACAAGTGAACAAACTAGTTAGAAAATTAAGTTGGAGTCAGTAGGCAGTTTAAAAACACCTCCAATTGCTCTAGAAAGATTATAATTTTTAAATGTCTGCAAAAAAAGGTCCTTGAAAAATTTTGTTGAGGTCCTTAAGTCCTTGATTTTCAATGTTTTTGAAGAGATGAGACATTTTTTCTTTTAAGCCATGTAAGTTGTTCATTGATATTTAGTACTATATTTAAAATAATGTCATTACTGAAAGTTTGGTGCAAAAAATAACTGAAAATTAGAGTTTTTCTTGCATAGTTTTAAAGGGAAGTTAATATTAGGGTGACCATAAGTACCGCTTTTGACGGGTTGTCTGTGGGACATCATGAATTCCAAGATCCACTTCTGCTTATACTGGGTATGCTTATACTTATAACAGGTATGCTCAATAACAATTATACCCTAATATTATAATTGCTCAATAACAATTATAACAGGTATGCTCAAACTCTACACACCCAGATTCCTTGTATGTAGTGCATTAAAAATGCCTACTGAACTATAACTCTACAATGTTTAGTTTTCGATGAAATCACAACAGAAAAGCTACATACTACTCCGAGTAGGGATCATGTAAAAAAATTCACTGGTAAAATGTGATATTGTTAGGTATTATGCATAATTTTCGGATTAATCACAATTACTGTAACATAAATTTGCTAAATTATTTAAGAATTATCATTGTGTACATTCTATTTTGTTTAACAGGTTTTTGACTGGAACCCCCAGGGCCATTGAAACAGGGAAAGGCTACAAAAAGATTGGAATGTAACAGAAGCAAAGCATCTTGCCACCAACTGTCAGGTGTAAACATGATGGAGGCCCTATGCTCCAGTTAATGGAGTGCGAGAGGAATAAATTAAGTAAGTCATTGTATTTTAATTACAGAAACCAATAAAATTAAGAACATTAAAACTGTTATAAAATTTTTGGATACTGGGCTTATATAAAATCAACATTCTAGTAGAATTGATAATCAATTATTTTAGTCTATATCTTTTTGCGCTAAGTGGCTAGGAATGAGAAAATGCAAATTCAGGTAGGGGGTGGGAAATTCGGGTAGCTAGCATGGGCATGAAATTTCTCACTAGCCAAGAGGGTACTTACGTATTATCCCATCGACCATTCAGCGGCTGTCTAATTCAGCGGCACAGCAATAGTAAATCAATGGGATCTGAAAATGTTTTCGGATTAAGCGACACGGTCGACGGGGATAATACGTAAGTACCACCAAGAGTAAAAAATCCGATATTCTTGGACGTAGAAATTATAAAAATTTTAAGAAAAAATACTATGGTAAATTGTCATCTGCTTGACCACAAGAGTTAGTGTAACAAATAGGACCATATGGGCTTAATTAAAAGACCTGCCTGTAGCAATGAGCTTCATGAAAGATAAACCACTTCTTAATAAGTAGGGGAAAGTGGGAGATAATGGGACATTTTTTAAAAATAAATGCTAGTAAAAAAAGCATAAAAGCAGTTATTTTTATAATGTTTATGATTTAAACCATTTACATTTAAGTTTTGTTTATAAAAATATTCCTTGAAATGCCTTTTTTATTTACATATGCTACTCTATATATTGAATATGCAAAAATTGTTGTGGATGAAATTTCAGCATTGAACATTTTAATACCACAATGTCTTCTGCAGTGTTTAGTTTCACTAATCCTACTTATTTCTTCACTAATTGGAATTATCATAATAGGGTATGGATAATTCTAGATTTAGTAAAACTTATGGGTTTAAAGTAATTTATTTATTTATTAAAATATTGACTTTGGTAAAAATATTGACTTTGGAACAAAATATAATAAAAGTCCATTGTTTTGTTTTTATGAATTTTTTTTTTAAATTCATTTAGAACTAGATACTTGAATGCATCATAAAAACCACACAATTGATTTTTTAATGCTTTAAAAAGAAACTCTTTATTTTTTTTTAAATATATGAACACCAAATTTGTTTTTAATCCATAAAAAAGACAAGATATTTGAATCTAGGATAAAAAACAGTTGGTTTTTATTTATCAATAAAAAAAACCTTTCTTATTATAAAAATGTACATATAACCACTGTCTTTTCCATGCTATAGAAACTTTTTAATGCAGCTAAAAAATCTGATGGTTTATATATAATTTTTACTTTTTAAAACTTAAATAAAATTAATTTTAATTAATAAATTAGTTAAGTCACTTGAACTATTTATTCAATGCATTCATAATTTAAATCAATCAGAAATATTTATATTTATGTGTTAAAGGGAAATTTAAAAAAAAAAAAACAGTTTAAACCAAACCTGAAAAAACCTGTTTATTTTTCAACCCTGCTTAATACATATATAGGAAATTTTTTTTGAAGGATCCTATTTAAAATTACTAATTTGTTTGCCTAAAATGTTAAAATTTGTCCACTTAAAAAACTATTTAGTTCTTATTATCTTATTCTATTATTAACTTTTTTTTTAAATTTTATATGTTGGTAATGACTGTCTAATTCTGTTTCCATACTACCTAATTAAATATGCAAAGTCAAATAAACACTACAATGTTCTTTTAAGAAATATTCAGCCATATTAAGTTGTCCCATTAGCCCCCACAACACATGTAACATTAGCCCCCATGATGAGGAATTTACAATCCTAGAAATAGTTCTTTAAATGTGCAATTTTTCAGTAATATTTCTTATTTTCCAATATTTGTAGAATATAAAAGTGTCCTTAAATAAGATTAAAATATTCTTAAAATACAAATGTTTGTTTGAATTTTTGCAATTGATATCTGGTTTTGTATTCCAATGAAATTTATATATTTCAAAGAGCATATTAACAATCACATTAAATAAAAGGAATTTAGCAATTTAGAATAGACAGTCTTTAGATGTTAAGCAAATTGCAATTGACTGTTTAATTTCCGGATAGTTGCAAACTTATTTATCAGAATTTGAGGACAGTAAGCAGTGTTTAAGGGGTTTAAAAAAATGTCACTAAAATATAGGGGTTTCTTTCAAGAAGGTCCCATGGAAAAACACTTTTCTAAAAGGGTCCCATAGCTTTACTCAATTATTATTATTTTCATTTTATTACTTTAAGAAGTCCAGGGATTATCGTGTCAAATTTTCAGGTGAATTAAACTGCACTACCCTCAAAAAATTGTTTGAAATAAGTTAATTTCTTACAACTAAAATCTAAACCTTTGTCTTGAAAGAGAATATACAATGCAAATAACAATGAGGTACAAATATTTTTTTTTATATCTTAAATTTTGCTTATAAATGGTAGTAATCTAATATTTATCCTAATACATCTTTAGTTTTGGATTTCAGATAGTACCCAATGCCTAATAAATATTGTAATTGTATCATCCACATTAAAGAAATATGTATTTATAATCTCATCTTAAATAATAACTCTTTGTTTATGACTCAGTGACCATAGGGGTAAACATTTAAGACCATGTGACAGGTCTATAGAGTAACAGCAATGGTGGAAAAATAAATTTAATTTTTAGTTTGGCACAAAACCAGTTGCACTAATCTTTTACTATGTGATACTTATAAGTTATACATATTATAATATTTTTTACCTTTTTCACAGGAAAAGAGAAGAAGAAATAATAAATGATGGAAATGATCTATGATCTGGTCTTTTTATGTTTAAATTTTTTTGTGAATAAAGCATTATTTTGAATATTTTAGTTAATAATTTATTTTTAACAATGGTGTTTGTGAAAGTGAACTTTCAATACTAATGATTCAATTAAATCTAAAGCAATTAATTTAACAGATAAGTTGTTGAGCATTTAAACTGGATTAATAATTATGATTTCAACTTTAAGAACGGTTAATTTATTAATCTTTAACGTTACCATAATTCAAAGCTGCTATTATTTCAACCTTAAAACGGTGTAATATTCAAGCTTAAAATTAGCTATTAAATATTAATTTAAGGCTGAAACAAGCAATCACTGGTACAAATATATGCATAAAAAATTAAAAAAAAAAGTTTGAAATTTCAAACTTATAAATTATTGAAATTTCAAACATGGAGAATAATTGAAATTCAAACCTGAATAATAGTTGAAATTTCAAACCTGAATAATAGTTGAAATTTCAAACCTGAATAATAATTGAAATTTCAAACCTGAATAATAGTTGAAATTTCAAACCTGAATAATAGTTGAAATTTCAAACCTGAATAATAATTGAAATTTCAAACCTGAATAATAGTTGAAATTTCAAACCTGAATAATAATTGAAATTTCAAACCTGAATAATGACTGAAATTTCGAACATGAAAAAAGATTGAAAGTTACAACATGAAAAATGATTGAAATCTCAAGCTTTAAAGTATTCTTTTTTCCATCTATATTTCAAACTTGAAAAATAATTGAAATTTCTATCTTGAAAAATGCTTACTTTTAGCATGAAAATTCAATCCTTCTTTATACATGATTCAAGATCGCCGTGGTACAACTATACACATTAAATACTGCTAAACTACCGTAATTTTCAAGTTTGATTCAGGTTTATCAAGCTTGAGCGCTTAAGTTTGATTCAATCTTTTTTCAATCTTTCTGTGCTATCTGGGTTAGTGATCTCAAGTGAGGTCGAGAGTATGGGCTCACTAACAAGAGGGTCTACCATCAGACTGTCGGGAAGTTTTTAACTGTCGTTAAGTGGTATCGAGAAAGTGAAAAACTCAACGACACCTCAAGAGGTGTCTATATCTTGTTAACGACACGAGAACAAGCTCTTTTATACGCTATAAATTATGTGAATTGTTTACCCTGTTATCATTGCACGTTTTTTGAGATACTTAAAGGTATTTTTAAAGTACAATTGGCTTGCATTACATCTTTTTTTTAAATTATCGACTTAAAAATCGGGCCGGTTTTATGTACTAAAAATTAAAGTCGATTTGTGGGTTTTATTTATTAAGAGAATTGAGGGGGGGGGTATTACTCATACGTTTTTTTTTCAGATAATATATAAACAATCGTGCATCCAAAAAGCAGCTTTAAAATGATTATCTGATTTAAAAAATTTTAATCAGAAATAATCACCGTGGTGATGGGAAAAAATTTTGTTCTTTATCCAAAACTTATTTTTTTGCGATTAAAAAATTGTAACCAATTGATAACAAAAATTTCCTGAATTTAAGTTTGTCCTCCGTTATATGTTCGTAAAGGTATTCGTTTTAAGCGTCTTAATCTTATTACGATCATCCCTTGTTTAGAGTGGCGAGAATTTTGCTCATGAAAAAACGAGTTCCTTCCCTTGCGTTGGTGATCATTTCAAATTACGCCAGTGTAACTTAACTCCCCGCCTATTTCTGACCTACAAGATGACGAAAACTTTTTACACCAATCAAAAGCGTTATTTCTTCTCGACACCTATACTCTCGAACTCAGTTGCAATCGGTAAAAGCTTGCATTTGTCGACATTCAAAAACTACATCGTCGTGGTAGGCCACGGTAGGCCATCGAGAATTTGATCTTGATTTTTCAGAATTCCCGACACCATCGTGCTGCTATCTATAAATCGGAGGATGAAATCCACATGAAATCACTTCTGTGGTTATTCTACCTCCAGACTCTTTTTACTGTATTAATATAAACTTGAACCTTGGAAAAATATATTTTAAAAATGAAAGAAAAAATATTCCATCATAAATAAGTACCCAATGACGTGTATTTTTATGAATAGAATTTTCATCTATTTCATACAAAGCAAATAATGGCGGCGATTTGGGCTATTTGCAATGGAAGATCTGATGACTACGCAGAGAAAACATAGTTCCTACTCAAAATAAAAATATTGTTTTATCTATAGGTTGAAAAGTAATTCCTAAGAGCGCTTTTTAATGTACAATAGCTATTAATTTGAAAATAATGCTACAGCCCTCGATAAGAGGTGTCGACGTAGAGCTTTTTCGCCTCTCTGTCGTGCCAGCGTGTCGTTATCGTTAATATTGCCGAAATTATCGACAGTCACGTGATGCGCCTCAAACTTAACTACAGGTCCTACCATGAGAGGAGAAACCAAGAGGAGAAAACGACAGAGAGGCGAAAAAGCTCTACGACACCTCTTATCGAGGGCTGTAGCATTATTTTCAAATTAATAGCTATTGTACATTAAAAAGCGCTCTTAGGAATTACTTTTCAACCTATAGATGAAACAATATTTTTATTTTGCGTAGAAACTATGTTTTCTCTGCGTAGTCATCAGATCTTCCATTGCAAATAGCCCAAATCGCCGCCATTATTTGCTTTGTATGAAATAGATGAAAATTCTATTCATAAAAATACACGTCATTGGGTACTTATTTATGATGGAATATTTTTTCTTTCATTTTTAAAATATATTTTTACAAGGTTCAAGTTTATATTAATACAGTAAAAAGAGTCTGGAGGTAGAATAACCACAGAAGTGATTTCATTTGGATTTCATCCTTCGATTTATAGATGGCAGCACGATGGTGTCGGGAATTCTGAAAAATCAAGATCAAATTGTCGATGGCCTACCGTGGCTTACCACGACGATGTAGTTTTTGAATGTCGACAAATGCAAGCTTTTACCGATTGCAACTGAGTTCGAGAGTATAGGTGTCGAGAAGAAATAACGCTTTTGATTGGTGTAAAAAGTTTTCGTCATCTTGTACGTCAGAAATAGGCGGGGAGTTAAGTTACATTGGCGTAATTTGAAATGATCACCAACGCAAGGGAAGGAACTCGTTTTTTCATGAGCAAAATTCTCGCCACTCTAAACAAGGGATGATCGTAATAAGATTAAGACGCTTAAAACGAATACCTTTACGAACATATAACGGAGGACAAACTTAAATTCAGGAAATTTTTGTTATCAATTGATTACAATTTTTTAATCGCAAAAAAATAAGTTTTGGATAAAGAACAAAATTTTTTCCCATCACCACGGTGATTATTTCTGATTAAAATTTTTTAAATCAGATAATCATTTTAAAGCTGCTTTTTGGATGCACGATTGTTTATATATTATCTGAAAAAAAAAAAACGTATGAATAATCCTCAATTCTCTTAATAAATAAAACCCACAAATCGACTTTAATTTTTAGTACATAAAACCGGCCCGATTTTTAAGTCGATAATTTAAAAAAAAAGATGTAATGCAAGCCAATTATACTTTAAAAATACCTTTAAGTATCTCAAAAAACGTGCAATGATAACAGGGTAAACAATACACATAATTTATAGCGTATAAAAGAGCTTGTTCTCGTGTCGTTAACAAGATATAGACACCTCTTGAGGTGTCGTTGAGTTTTTCACTTTCTCGATACCACTTAACGACAGTTAAAAACTTCCCGACAGATAGATGGTAGACCCTCTTTTTAAGTGAGCCCATACTCTCGACCTCACTTGCGATCACTAATGCTATTTCCTATGGATAACCTTCCGCGACAGTGTGGTGTCGACAACTTGCTTGCTTCTTCAGCGTTCTCGACACGGAAGAAGTAAGGGTGTCGTTATTTTTGTCGAGAGGCTCGTGGTAGGCCCCCAGGTCTTCACAAAGAAGTTCCCGCCTCGAGACACAGTCAGTTCTATTGATTCATATGATTTCCGAAAGCAAAAATTTTACTGTGTACCTGCCCCTCATAAAGAAATATTTAAGAAACATTTCAAATACCTCTCTGCAATCTTATTCAATAAACAACCAAATGAAATCCAATCGGAATCTAATATCCGTTTTTTTAAAAAACTTTGCATTTCCTTTATTATACATAATATTAATACTGAGGAAATATTTTAAATCAGTCAGGTTAACATAAAACTCGATTTAACAAATACTTTTACTAAATTTAATTACTAAATTTAATACTTTTACGATTTACAAATACTTTTAACAAATACTTTACCTTAGCCAGCCAAGTCTCCCCTTTTCTTTTTCTTTTTTTTTATCTTGCTTTTGTATATGTGTGTATATATATATGTGTATATATATATCTATATATACAGGGTGTTTCAAAATTGCGTTGCACGGCTTTTATTCGGAACCAGCGCCTCCTAGGGTCATGGAAGTAAGGTCTACCCCTAGGTTAGTGACCCTGGAGAATCTAATGAGATGACTTACAGCGCTCCTAGCGGCGAAATTAAAAAGTTAAAAAAATTAATTTAAAAACTAAAAGAGATAGAGTAAAAAGTTCAGTACAAAAGTTGTTGCCAAGATCATAACGAACTCAAGTAAAAAAAATTCATCAAAATAGCTTAATTATTCGAGGAGATATTCACTGTTGAAAATGGCACTTTTTTGAGTGGCGAAAAAGGGCCCGGCCACAAATTTAGAAACGCTTTCTCGTCATTATCGTGCGGGAGTTTTAAGCTTTACAGTGACTGATTTGATGGATCAATCGAAAATTATTTTTAATAAAAAAAGTATTAACGATCAATGGCTAATCGAAGGTTAATTAGAATTAAATATTTCGAAATCTGTTGACTTTTTAATGTTTTGCATATTGATAGGGATTGTCGTTGAGGGATCTGATTTGTTTGCCGCAAGGTAGTATAATTTCGAATATGGTTATTCAGTCAGCGAGCGCTTAGATTGGCCTGAGGGGAAAACGTCACTTGAATTTGACAAGCGTGCTGATTATTTCAGATGAGAGAAAGGAAATTATAGTTCTTAAATCTGAAGTTGATTTCTTTCTCAATTATAAAGCAATTTCACGTCATTTATTTTTCAAACATGACGACTTTTAGTAAATCTCAGTATTTAGAAATGGTTCTCATCTATGGAGAAACTCTACGGAATTCGGTTCGAGCTGCACGTGTATTTGCTGATCGCTTTCCAAATGATCCTCATCCTACATCAGCGACTATCAGGAAAGTTGTGCAGCGCCTTAAAGATACAGGAAGCGTTCTTAGGAGACACTATTCGATGAGACAATGTTCTACTAATCGCATACCAGATGAAGACTTACTGGCATACGCTTTATCCCATCCTCACACCAGTATTAGAGAAATGAGCGATCTGACTGGCTTACCAGTAAGTCGAATTTGGAGGGTTTTGAACAAGAATGGAGCGCATCCTTACCATGTTACACCACAGCAAGGATTGCTACAAGGAGATGAGGAACGACGTTTCGATTGGTGCAATTGGGCACTTAATGAATTGGAAAGTGACCCAAACTTTTTTAAAAATATCATTTGGTCCGATGAGGCAAAATTTCATCGCAATGGAATCTTTAACAGGCATAACACTCATGTTTGGGCTCTTCAAAATCCTGCATGGGGAGTTAGTGTTAGACATCAAGTACAGTGGTCAGTAAATGTGTGGTGCGGTGTTTGGAGGGACCGTCTAGTTGGACCAATTTTCTTCGTTGGTTCGCTGGATGGAAACAAGTACCTTCAGAATTTGCAGGATATCTTGCCTGATTTCTTGGAAGACATTCCTCTCTCACTGTTACCATCACTTTGGTTCCAACATGACGGCGCTCCACCGCACAAGCCACATCTGGTTCAAAAGTTCCTCAAAGACACATTTGGCAATAAGATAATTGGGTATGGTGGGAGTATTGAATGGCCTCCAAGATCTCCTGATCTTAATCCACTCGACTTTTTCCTTTGGGGTCACTTGAAAAATCAAGTTTACGAAACGCCATCTACGAGTCTCCAGGACTTAAAAAACCGCATCATCGACAGTTGCGCAACTGTCACACCCCATATGGTCCAAAATGTGCTTTCTAACATGGTTGAAAGGACACAAAAGTGTATTGTTGCCCATGGTAATCTTTTTGAGCAAGCTCAATAAATTATAATTTTGCACTGTGAATTTCTTCCTTTTCTCCTACTTTGTGTCCTACCAATATGCAAAACATTAAAAAGTCAACTGTTTTCGAAATATTTATTTCTAATTAATCTTCGATTAGCGATTGATCGTTAATACCCGTTTTAGTAAACATTTATCTCGCAAAAGTAACGATTTCTGATCGTGGTAGTTCTTAAATGTCCAAGCTTGGACTTTCCTTTTTAAAAAAATTTGAAGCATTATTTTCGATTGATCCATCAAATCAGTCACTGTCAAGCTTAAAACTCCCGCACGATAATGACGGAGAAAGCGTTTCTAAATTTGTGGCCGGGCCCTTTTTCGCCACTCAAAAAAGTGCCATTTTCAACAGTGAATATCTCCTCGAATAATTAAGCTATTTTGATGAATTTTTTTTACTTGAGTTCGTTATGATCTTGGCAACAACTTTTGTACTGAACTTTTTACTCTATCTCTTTTAGTTTTTAAATTAATTTTTTTAACTTTTTAATTTCGCCGCTAGGAGCGCTGTAAGTCATCTCATTAGATTCTCCAGGGTCACTAACCTAGGGGTAGACCTTACTTCCATGACCCTAGGAGGCGCTGGTTCCGAATAAAAGCCGTGCAACGCAATTTTGAAACACCCTGTATATGTATACATATAAATATATTTTTTTTTATTTTGTTTTGTTTTAAGTTAAAAACTCATAAAACCTGGAAATCTGTGAACTCATGGACGAGCTGTGGCTCCTTTGGGATGTATTTACAATGGTATTTTTTCTTTTTTTTTAATTATGTGTAAACTATTGTGATTCTTCTTTAAATTTTGTAATTTGTTTTTGTGTTTGTTAATAAATTGATTGAATTTACCTCACATAAAAGTATTCGCATTAAAATAATGCATCAAATATATAATAAATTTCAATTTAAAATAAATTTATAAAAGATTTTCCATTTTAATTAAAGCTGTAATGATAATCGAGCATTATATCAGCTAACAAAATAAAATAAAAGTAAATTTATTTGTTTTTAAAAAATAGTTTGGTTTAATAAAAGAAATTAAGAGGTCACAATTCAAACGATACTGCTATCAGGAGTAAGATAATTTGAAGGGTAATTTTAACCTTTTTTAATTTTTAATAATAAAATATTTACTTAAGCGAAAATGTGTAATTTATTAGTATTATTTTAATTAAAATGTAAACAAATATTTTACAATTTAATCCAATTTAATACTTTGATGCGAACTCTTTATTTTGCTTTATTATTTTATGCTTTATTTTTTCCAGAAATATTTTCCACTACAGAGACACAAAAAAATTTCAATGCGCTCAAAAAATCATTAAAAAACAATCATTTGAATTCCCGCGTCTTGACCACCAGGCTAAATTATTTAACAGCCCGGGAAAAAATATTTTACATAAAAATTAGTCAAGTAAATGAAGGAAAAGTAGTGGAAAGAGTTTTGATTATTTTTATGGTTTTTTAGCCATCTTTCCCACGATAATGAAGTCAGCAACAAGGCGAGGAGTTAAAATAACAAACAATTTATTCAACATTAAAAATAAAAGGTAGGAGCTAAAATTGCAAAAGGCAAGTAGAACGATCCGTTAAAACCTACAATTCCGAGTGTGACGTCTGAGTCAATTTCCTTAGCAGAGTTTATTGCGCATGCTTGTGGACTTGATTTTTGCTGTATTTTAAAAAATTTAATAAAATAATAACTGGGGATAGAACCCACGAACTGCCGCATGCTACGCAAGTATCTTACCACTGCTCCAGCGGGCACTCAGAAACTTCAAAACTTATTATAACATGCACCTTATTATAATACACTTTCATACGTCACACTCGGAATTGTGGGTTTTAACGGATTGTGGAAAAAATAAACATTGAAGCAACTCCTTTTTATACTGTTCTCGCTGCCAACTCCGAAACATGAAAGTTCCAAGCTCCTCTCGTGGCCAGGCTAGAATAAGGGTATTGTGTTTGAATCCACCACAGTGCTCCCCCCAAGTTCCGAAGGAACTGAAGCTAGGCGTACCGCGAGGCGAATCTGACTCTCCTACCAGAGCGAGTGACATAAGCAGGCTCGTCTGGGTTCGCATCCTCTTTCACTCCACTGGACGTAGAAGCGGATGGAGTTCCGGTACCTAACGGTGATGGTGGAGCAATTACAGTTCCCGCTACGTCCCCGTCAGTAGACTGAAGAAAACACGGCTTCAGACGATCCAGACTAATCGTAGTCGACCTATTGCGGACCAAGACCGTGAAGTATTTGGCGGAACGCTCCAATACCCTGTAGGAACCATCATAGGGAGACTGGAGTGGCTTCCTTACACCTCCATGACGCACGAAGACGTGGGTACAGCTGGTCAATCCTGGATGTATGAATGACCCAGGCTGACAATGGGCAGATGCTGGTGTAAGAGTCAGGGACTGCATGGACGACCTCAGATGTTGAACAAACTCCGACGGGTCTTGAGTGCCGCTTGGAGTTGGAGAAATGAAATCCGCAGGAAGTCTCACTGTCGTGCCGTACACCAGCTCAGAAACTGTGCATTGCAGGTCTTCCTTGAAAGCGGAACGCAAACCCAACAATACGAGTGGTAAGGTGTCTTTCCATCTGGTGTCGTTGTGACACTTCAGGGACTGCTTCAAGGACCGGTGAAACCTCTCCACTAGGCCAATGCTGACTGGATGGTACGGTGTAGTCCTGATCTGCTTTGCTCCAATCATCCTCACCAAGGACGAGAAAAGTGATGACTGGAACTGTCTCCCTTGGTCCGTGGTAACCACGGCAGGAACGCCGAAACGTGATATCCATCGGGACACGAAGACCCTCGCCACAGTCTCAGCGGTGATATCAGCGATGGGGACTGCCTCTGGCCATCTAGTGAACCTATCTATACATGTGAATAGGTAAGAGTAACCATTAGAGGGTGGCAATGGGCCAACCAGGTCCAAATGCACATGATCGAATCTAGCAGCCGGTGGAAGGAAAGGCTGGATCGGACTGACTGTATGGCGAGTTACTTTGGATCTCTGGCAATCCAGGCAAGATCGTGTCCACTCCACGACATCCTTGGAAACGGATGGCCACACGTATCGATCAAGAATAAGCTTCTTGGTGGCCCTGATGCCTGGATGGGACAAGTTGTGTAGAGACTCAAAGATACTCTTCATGAACTTCAAAGGAACGTATGGTCGGATCTTCTGATAACTAGCATCGCACATGATCTCAAGATCCTTGGACAAGGTCAACTTCTGGAGCTTTAGTGAGCACCTATCGTTAGTCATTAGGGCCTGAAGTTCAGCGTCATCCTTTTGAGCTAAAGCTAAATCGTGGAAGTCCAAAGAAGGCTCTGCAATCTGCTGGATTCTTGACAACGTATCAGCTACGACATTCTCAGCTCCAGAAACATGTCTAACATCAGTACTGAACTGTGATATAAAATCCAAGTGCCTTAGCTGGCGAGGGGAAATGGAATTCGAATTTTTAGTAAAAGCGAAAGTTAAGGGACGATGGTCCGTAAAAATAGTAAAATTTTGACCCTCAAGCTGGTGCCGAAAGTGTTTAATAGCCAAATATATTGCCAACAATTCTCTGTCGTATGTACTGTAACGTATCTCCGTGGGGCTCAGTTTTCGTGAAAAAAAGGCAAGTGGTTTAGGACCACTTGTAGTAACAATGTTTAAAGCAGCTCCAACAGCAGTGCTGGATGCATCTACCAAAAGGCACATTTGCAAGTGAGGATCAGGGTAAGAAAGGGTAGCAGCATCAGCCAGTGCCGATTTGCATTGAAGGAATGCAACCTCTGCCTCGCCGTTCCAATCAACAGGGCGTTTATCGTTTTTCTTGCAGTTCGTTAGTAACCCATTAAGGGGTATCTGCATTTTGGCTGCATGTGGTAAAAATCTCCTGTAGAAATTAATCATAGCCAAGAAACGTCGGAGCTGTGAAATAGTCTCGGGCTTTGGGAAGTTTGCAATGGCCTCCACCTTATCAGGAAGTTATCGTTTATCGTTTTTCTTGCAGTTCGTTAGTAACCCATTAAGGGGTATCTGCATTTTGGCTGCATGTGGTAAAAATCTCCTGTAGAAATTAATCATAGCCAAAAAACGTCGGAGCTGTGAAATAGTCTCGGGCTTTGGGAAGTTTGCAATGGCCTCCACCTTATCAGGAAGGGGTCTTACACCCTCTGCAGTTATGAAACAGCCCAAGAATTTGACAGAGTTTTTCCCCAAAACGCATTTACCCGGGTTTAATTTTAGGCCATAGTCTCTCAAGCGAGAAAAAACTAACTTCAAGTGTTCAGGATGTTCACTCTCGGATGTGGAAGCTATTAACAGGTCGTCAAAGTAAGGAACACAAAAGTCCAGGCCGGCTAACACCTGATGTATATGCCTTTGAAACGTCTGGCCAGCATTTCGTAAGCCGAAGGGCATTGCTGTGTATTCGAAAAGCCCGAAAGGTGTTGTAACTGCTGTCTTGGGTATATCTGATGGTTTGGTTTGGTTTGGTTTTTGGTTACATATATTTTCCGGTATGTGTGCTTGATCTCAAGGATCCGCTTATACACCTTCGTCAAGTAAGACAGACACAACAGAATTTTTACTGGCACAAAGAAGGAAAATACACCCAGGGGCGAGGTGAGAATCGAACTCACGACGGAGCAGTGCTTATATCTGATGGGTTGACGGCAATTTGGTGATATGCCCTAGCCAGGTCTAAAGTGGAAAATATTGTTTTTCCCGAGAGACCTTGTGTACAGTCCTGAATGTGCGGGACTGGATACCTATGCATTGCATACAAGATCAGAAGGTTGCGCGTTCGTATCACGTCCGGGTCACCAATCTTTAGCCATCTTTCCCACGATTATGAAGTCAGCAACAAGGCGAGGAGTTAAAATAACAAACAATTTATTCAACATTAAAAATAAAAGGTAGGAGCTAAAATTGCAAAAGGCAAGTAAAAAATAAACATTGAAGCAACTCCTTTTTATACGGTTCTCGCTGCCAACTCCGAAACATGAAAGTTCCAAGCTCCTCTCGTGGCCAGGCTAGAATAAGGGTATTGTGTTTGAATCCACCACAGTTTTAAGATTATCTGAAACTGTTTACTTAGTTCTTAATAAGGATTTCCAAAACATTTAAAAAATACTTTTGGTGAATGTATTTTTTAATGATCTAAATTATAAAAACGTTTTTCTATCTCGGCGGACGTGCACGTTAGAAGAAAGCTGTTCTGTGGATTTTAACTGCTGTGATTTAAGAACGTTTATAATGTTTATTAACTTTTAAACGATTGTAAAACTTTTTATCTTAAGTAATCTTACTTTAACCCTGTAAAAATACTTATGTAGACTCAATATGAAAAGGTTACAGTTTGTAGTAGGCGTAAGAATACACTGAATGAGTTCGTGACGAATTTCACGGTAAAATTTCCGTTTTCTAGTTTACGGAATGAATCCATGAAAAATTCACGGAAAAGAATACATAAAAAGACGTTTTTTTACAGTGTATCAAAGGCCTTTGGGAAGTCGATAAAGTTTAGGTACAAAGTTGAATTTAATCCAACACTCTGTTCAATGATGTTTCTAAGAATGAAAATCTGGTTCATTGTTCCTCTACCACCTCTGAAACCAGCCTGTTCAATTCTGAGTCTTTTATCAATATTGTCTTATATCCTGTTCATTAAAATTCTTGTGAATATTTTATATGGCACAGACAAGAGGCTTATCCCTCTCCAATTTTTGCAATCTGTGAGATCACCTTTCTTCGGTATTTTAACTATTTGTGATTCTTTCCAGGAATTAGGGAGGGTTCCTCTTTCCATATTAAATTAAAAAGTTTGTGCAGAATCTTCGTAGTTACTTCCAAGCTGTGCCGCAACAGTTCAGCATTTAAATTATCATTTCCACTTGTTTTTCCATTTTTCTGCATTTTTATTGCTTTAGTAATTTCTTGCGTCGTAATTTCATTCATATTTATGTCTAGCTCTTCAATGTCTTTATTGAAAGGAGAAACAATATCTTGATTGATGAGGTCTTGCCTCACATTCAACAGTTCTTCAAAGTATTCCCTCCATCTTTGGTTAATCTCCTTCTCCTGTGTCAATAACTTTCCATTTTTATTCCTTACACCACTTGTGTTTTTTGCATGACCTCCGCTAAGTTGTCTAATTATTTTGTAAACCTCTCCGGTATTTCCAGCCTCACTCGCTCTCTGAGCGTCTTCAGCTAGCACCTGGTAGTGGTTTCTCTTATCCTTCATAGCTTGTCTCTTCACCATCTTATGAAGTTCCCAGTACTTCTTTTGATGTTCATTCCGTAATCTGTCAGACTTGCAGTCGTTTATTCTTCCCTTCATTCTCTTCCTTTCCTCAATGAGTTTTAGAGTATCTCCTGATATCCATTCCTTGTTAACCTTCCTGCCTATCACTCCTAGAGTGTCTTTAGCAGCATTACTGTAGGTTTCTTTGCATGCGTCCCATAATTTCTTAATCTCATCCTCTCCTTGTCCAATATCACTCGAATCCTCCAGAACAGCAAAGCGGTTCCTTAATTAGGTGACAAAAACCTTCTCGATTTTCTTTTCCTTGAGTTTTTGTATGTCATATCTGATCTTTTTGGTTTTCCGGTTTCTGTTTGTTTTTGCTAGTTTTAATTTAATTATAGCGATTAACAGAAAGTGATAAGCTGCCACGTCCGCTCCTCTTTTAACTCGGACGTCTTGTAGTGAACTCCTACAGGTGCCGTTAGTGGCAATATGATCTATTTGGTTTCGTGTTTTCCCATCAGGCGAAACCCATTTTACCTTATGTATATCTTTATGCTTGAAAAAGCTGCCTCCAATAATAAGATTATTTAGTTCACAAAAGGAGGTAAAAAGTTCCCCGTTTTCATTTTGCTCTCCATTTGCCTCATGTCCTATAGCACGGTCAAGGGCGGATCCAGACCAGATTTTCGGGGGGGGCCATTTCAGAGTCGGAAGGTATTACATTCGAAATTTTCAGTGCCTCAGAAATTTTTTTGAATAGTGCTTGCTTTTAAGCAGCTTTTTAGGGGTTTATAGTAACTTAGAGGATATCCAGGGCCCGTGCCATTGTTTTAGAAAGTGGGGGGGGGGGGGCGAAACCTTTTTGGTAGGGGCATAACAATACTTACGCGAGGTGTTTGGCTCCCAATTTTCCGAGTATAACATAAATAAAATACGAAACTTTGTTAAAGTTATAAAGGTTTCATCAGATAATGCTAGCTCGAAAGCAAAAGGGGGGTTCTGGGGGTCCTCCCCCAGAAAATTTTGTGAAATTTGGCTTCCAACAGAAGTTTTTTTTACTCATTTTTGTACATTTGGTACCCATTGGATAACACCTACAGAGAGCAACTTCTTATACTCCTAAAAGGAGAGGAGAGAAACAAATTCAAGTAGAAAACAGTAAATAAGTAACCATGAGAAGTTAATAGGGGGCCTGGGAGGTAACCCCCAAGAAAAATTTTGAACATTTGCCTCTAAAAATAAAGTTTCAGCTCATTTTGAAAGCATGAACTACAGAATTTTCATGGATGAAATTATAAATAGATGCCAAATTTTGAAAAGGACTGGGGGTCCACTCCCAGAAAATGTTTGCAAATGCGCCCTTTCAAACTATAGTATTCATCTATTTTAAAACTTCCCAAAAGAGAACAGCTTCTTTTAAGCGGAAGAATTTTCATGGGAAAAACACTCTAAAACAGATGTCACATGTCAAAATATTAAAGGGGGGTTGGGGGTTCTCCCCCAGAAAATTTTTTGAATTTTAGCATTAAGAAAGTGTTTTTTAAGCTATTTGTTAGGGTTTCTCGGGGGGGGCCATGGCCCCCAGGGCCCCCCCCCTGGATCCGCCACTGAGCACGGTCATCATCAGTTGTTCTTTTTCCAACTTTTGCATTTAGGTCACCCATTAGAATTAGCATATTCCGTTTGGGGACTTCATCCACTACTTTCTGAAGCTGATCGTAAAACTCCTCCTTCAGCTCCTCATCAGCATCATTTGTAGGTGCGTATACTTGTAAAACAGTAAGTCTCTTGTATTTGGAGTAGAAATCCGCCTTTATTATTCGGTTGTTTATAGGCCGCCACTCTAAGAGGCTTTTTCTTGCATTTTCACTCATTATAATAGCTACTCCTTTTTCGTGTTTTGTTTCATCACCTGAATATACTATGTGATGTTTATCGTTTGTTCTAATCTCTCCAAAGCCAGTCCATCTTGATTCAGCAACTCCTAAAATATCGATCCCGTTGCTCATTTCATTTACGATTTGTTTCGTTTTGCCAATCTGAAACATCGTACGAACATTCCATGTTCCGATATCAAGTTTGGTTTTAGGCTGGGTGAGTGTTCTCATCCGCATGTGAGGTTCCTTCCGGCTTTGCCCCGCATGCATTATATTTGGTGCCCTATAGATGTGTTCCCTAACGAAGTCATCAGCAGGGGGACCACAGGACGCCGCCGCACCCCGCCAAGCAGGAATAATAACATTGCGTGCGGTTTCAGTAAACTAGGGTTTTTTACTTGGATGGGTGTTTAGCCCATCGCACAACCTTCCTCATTTTATCCGGGCTTAGGACCGGCATAGGTGCAGGCAAGCCTGACCTATGGCAGAGTTAATATTAGGAACAAATATTTATTATAAGTGATACTTTATTACATGAATAATAATGCTTGTGAAATCGTTTGAAAAATATCCTTTTTAAAACAATTTAAATATAGGGTGAACCGCCCAGTGAATGAACACTTAGTATTTGGGTTTGCGATTTTCCCACTTCAAAAATTTTTTCAGGGCTTTTTCTCGGTCAATTTCTAAAAATAAGGTATGTTTCCATATTGTTTTTTTCTTGGCAATATGATCGAAGTATTTCCAGATCTTAGAAATCAATAGTTTTGAAGGAATCCTGATTTGAGTGAAAAAAGTGGGATAGACCCAGTGAATGAACAAAGTTTGCCCCAAGTATGAACAGTGTCTTCCAGTAAATGAACACTGAAAAATACCATGATTTTTTCCAACTGATCAGCCTGCGTTACATAAAATAGAAAATGTTTTACTAAGAACTCAAAAATTTCTTCAATACACACACACGCACGCACACACACAAAAAAGTAACTTAGGATTAGGTGGGTGCAAATCTTGCCAGACATCGATTGCGACGTTATACTAATTGCATATTCCATCTTAACACAATTAATAATCAATACCTCCTAGCACGGACGTAGCTATAGCTTTTACAAGGGGGGGTTCAAGAAACTTCTTTCAGGGGTCGCAATGGGCAATGAAAGTGTATCTAAAACAGGGTTTTCCAACTGGCGGGCCACATGCGGCCCGCGAAGCTCCCTGAAAACCCTAAAATATAGCTATATAGAAGACTATTTAGTATACTACAATTTAAACATTTTTGGAGGAGGACCCCCGAACCCTATTTACCCACTTTTTCATTAAGGAGTAACTTTGGTTGGTCGTTTTCTATGGGGGAAAATTTAAAGTTTGAGGTTTCGAAAGAGGGGTTGTGTACCTTTAAATTATCTCTGAGCGTAGCAAGGGGTTATAAAAGCTTAGGTTAACCTTTATCACGAGGGGGGACAAAATGGAGTACCATAGGCGTAAGTTCAACTTTTTGATTGGGGGGGGGGCAAAACCTATAAGACCTCAGGACCAAAGGAGCCGTTACTAAACTGTTTTAAAGGGATTCTGTAACCCAAAATGTTTCTAATAGTTTTCCCTTTCCGAGTAAAATGTAGGGCAAATGTGAATTTTTGTGATTTGACAATTTTGATCATCGCGCATTTTTACATAGTTTAGCTTACATCATTAGAAATCAAATAAAACTATAATCATGAGGTTTTACGAAATATGCATTTTCCCCAGTAAATGAACACCTGTTCATTCACTGGGAAATCTCAGTTTACACTTCCAGTAAGTGAACACCCCCTTATCTATCGCAATTTCAAAAGTACAGCTTTCTGAATTATGCCATATCAAAGATTAAGTCCTTAACATTTGATAAAAAACAACAAAAATCATAATAAGCGCAATTATAAGTTAGAAAAATATGAATGGATCAAGTCAAATCTTAACTTACCGGAGACTTTTTCATCGGCCTGAAGCTCGAGTATCAGTAAAAAAATTTACACAGACTGAAATCGGAATATACGGTTAAATCAACGATTGCCTGGCCTCTAGGAGGTCTCATTGCAACTACTGAATTTTAGTAATAGTCTTTACAGAGTTCAAATAGCTTAATAATTGAGATTATACGTCCAGTGTTCATTCACTGGGCAACCCACCCTATCACAATATTGGAAAATAAAAAAAAATTGTTAATTTGAAAACTTGTACTAAAATTAAATAAAAAATGATCAAGCTATACAAAAGTACTTAATAATAATAATAATAATAAATAATTTTATTGTAATAAATAAATTCCATACGAGCATGCAATAAACAAACAAAACACATACACTAAAAAAAATATGGAAGAAATATTAAAGTGGTATTGATTACTCAGGGGTCAACGCAGTAAATATAATTTATAAAAATAATATAGGTGATAAGGAAGAAGCATAAACATTTTTAAGAATTATCCTTTGATAGTTATAAAAGAATAATAAAAATATATAAAATCTTAATGAATACTTTCGGTACTTATAAAAGTATCATAAAAATAGTACTTTGATGTAATATAAACAATAAAAGACTCCTATCTTTTGATACATTTAAAAAAAACTGTAGTACTTAAGGATATAAACAATAAACGACATATATTTTTTTATACATATAAAAAATACTTTGGTAAATTTAAAAAAATAAAAGACAAGTAGTATCTTTTTAAGCTTGTGAAATACTTTTAATATTAGTAAAACAATAACTTAAGAGAATCAAGATGAAAATTGAACATTTTAATACTAGCTATTAGGTCATCCGGAAAGTTCTGTCACTTCATGGAGCGTCTGTATACAATGTATTTTTTGGTACTTTTTCATTACGATAAACCAGTAAGATACTTCAACTTCTATCTAAAGCCAATTTGGCGAATTTTGGCATTGGAATTTTTTTAGTTGGATCACTTTTCGAGCTTTCCTAAATTCTACGATTAATAAGAATTTGTTTACTTCAAGCTGCCATCTTTAGAAAACTTATTATAACTAAAATTAAAATTAATTTAACTTTTAATTAGAGTAATATTTAGATTGTATGGATGATCTTATATGTTTCATAAATTGAAACTCCTTTTAAACTACTATTGATGAGCGGCTGTGGATTTCTCAGAAATCTAGATTCGAGTAAATGGTTTTTCTTAATGGAGGGTTAGGGGTAGTGATCCGGCAATTTTATATGAATTGTTGTGATAGAACTATCCAGATGGCTCAAAAAAAATTTAAATCTAATTTAGATTTTCCCCATGACACGTTTATGTAACTTTAATACTTAAAAAAATCAAGGGGGATATTTGAGGGAGTACCTAGGTCGTTGGACCTTCAAACTCCAGTATAACTAGCCCCACTGGGTGAGGCTTAAGCTGAACTGTTACAGAACATGTGACTGAAAGTCACGGGCAGCTGAGGATGGCTAGCTTGATGCTAAACCCCTCTTGATTTCCCCAAGTAACCTTGGTACTCATTTTATCGACCCCGGAGGGATGAAGGGCTGAGTCTGCCTTGCCCGTGGACCGGGATTTGAACCCCGGGCCTGTGGTGTGGGAGCGCAAAGCGCTTCCTCTACGCCACCGGGCTTCATAACTTTAATATTTAATAAATACTTTAAAGAAACTAGCCAGTTGATTGTAATTTAAAAATCTTAATTTTAAGAAAAATACTTAGTTTTTTGAGTTGAAAAGAAACGAAGTAACAAGTTATCATAGATTTAAGGAAAGCCGATATGGAGATCAATCTCAAAACCAAGCCAAGATGCCAAATTGATATTTGATAGAGTTACAGTTTATGGTGATCTGGCATAATGGAATAGAGGTAAAAAATATGAGGGGACATCCATAAATTACATTGAGTTGTTTTATCCAAAATCTGGACCCCCCCCCCTTGGTGAGATTTAGTGAGATTTTGTTGGACCCCCCCATCCCCCCACGTGAGATTTACCAACAACTTTTTAAAAATGATTTTCTATCCTATTCATTTGCATTTAGTGCTTCATAGCACCTAAAACCTTTACATTTATTAATAATGTGGAGAGGAAAGGACATTATGTTATCATGCGGTCGAAATTTGTAAAATGACACCAATAAATAGAAGTTAACTCTCTAATAATTTCTGACTTAACCTTTTAAACGCCGCAATTCGAATTTCAAATTAAAGGTTCTGATTTTGGGCTTAAATGGCTTGTTTCATCATTACTAAAACCAATCTTAAAACCAATCAATTAAAAACAAATCAATCACGTTTTTTGGCAGAAAAAAAAATCCTAAGTATAATTTTGAGGATGTTCCCATTTGGGAACATCGGCGTTTGGAGTGAAGTTTTTAGGGGGGTTTCCAAAAGGCATTTATTTCAAAATTAATTCAAGTAAAACTACTGAAATAAATTTCTACTCAATAATTTTGAACATTTTTATGATCTTGGACTGTTTCTTCATATTTAGTTCCCATGGTCGGACGATTGGGTAAAATTTTATAGATTTTCATAAGAAAATATTTACACCTTTATTACATGCGTGACACTTTTCCGTACATCTTTATTGCACAATGGGTAATTTTTCGGTATAAAAAATACGAAAGAATGTTCCCATGCGTTTCAAAGCTAAACAGTTATCTTTCTGAGTGAAAAATTAGTTTTAATTACTGTTCTATCCAAATATCTAGCATAAAATCCATGAATTGCATTCAAATTTAATTAACTTTCAAAAGGGATAATCATAACTATCTCCATTGATTTGTTAAATCTGCGTTTCTCATGGAAGATTCCAGTAGGAATCTGCTATAAAGATTTGGCATTTATTCCTCCATAAATCAGGTAAAAAGAATTAAAATTATAGATTTAGGAATTTAAAACTGCATGATTAACCTGTTTAGATCCTTTGAGACAGAAAAGGTTAAAAAAACTAAAGAAAATAAGAAATAACTTGAATTTTTACAGGTTATAAAAATCCTCTCAAAAACTATACCCCACACGCCGATGTTCCCATTTGGGAACATATACGTTGAATTGGTAATTACTCTCCAAAATTGGAATATGAGGCTATTCTGCCAAGCCAATTGAAAAGATGTGTACTTAAGCTACCTAAACACAGCATAATTATTTAAAACTAAATTTATTTAAATTTATCATAAATTGAAACTAGTGCAACTTTTGGAAGAGCCAAAAATCTGTAATTTTGATATAAATTTCACAAAAAGGATTAAATTGCACGTGAAAAACTTTTGCATGTAAAATAACTTCATATCTTTGAGTTTCTTACTACCAAGTATCAAATTCCTGCATGAAAAATTAAGTGGTGAAAAAATTCCCTAAAGTGATGTTCCCATTTGGGAACATCGGCAGGTAAAAGGTTAAAAAGTTGACATGAGATTTTTATCGACACACCCCTCCCCCCTTGGTGATATTTTTCCTAACTCCTCCCCCCTTTTTGACCTCACGTAATTTATGGATGTTCCCTAATTGTTAGGGGACATCATGTGTTAGGGCCTAACACATACAGACGCTCCCAAGCGCGCTTTCCGGATGACCTAATATGTATCTTTTGATGCCATTATCTCTTGTCGTTTGCAGGGCTGGGCGCTGCCGGAAGCTCCCCGAGCGGCGCGGACGAGTTCGGCCACCACTCGGACAGCCGTCAGTCGGAGTCACCGCTGAGCGGCGGCGGCGACTCGGAGGTGCCCGACGCCTCCAAAGGAGGTGCGGCGGCCAAAGCGAAGGCGTCGCGCCGCAAGAAGAAGACGCGCACAGTCTTCACCCGCAGCCAGGTGTTCCAGCTCGAGTCCACCTTCGACATGAAGCGCTACCTGTCGTCGTCGGAGCGCGCGGGGCTCGCCGCCTCGCTGCACCTCACAGAGACCCAGGTGAAGATCTGGTTCCAGAACCGGCGCAACAAGTGGAAGCGGCAGCTGGCGGCCGAGCTCGAGGCCGCGAACATGGCGCACGCCCAGCGCATGGTACGCGTGCCTATTCTCTACCACGATAGCGGCTCTACCACGGCCGCCGCCGCTGACCCGTCGTCCTCGGCCTACCCCGCGCTCTACTACGCCTCCTTCGGCGGCGGCGGTGCGCGGGCGCCGCCGCTGCCAAGCCTCGTCTGACGCGTGCTTCCTAACGAACTACGGACCTTTTCTACTGCCAACGCCACGGGCCGCCGGTGAGTCTAGTTAGCTATCGCTTGTGTCAGTTGAGGAAGAAGCGTGCAATATTTGTGTTTTTGTATTAGAAAGCCCCCGTTAGGACTGGAAATCAATGCCAGGGCCGTATCCAAATATTCATGATGCCCCTCGAAAATTCTGAACAATACGAGGAGCGATTCTTTTCAAAAGATCCGAAATGTCCAAAAATACGCCAAAACACTCTTTTTAGGGTCAAATTTCAAAACGTATTAGGGGAGTAGTACCTCTAGACTACCATATTCGCTTGAAACTCAGTATTAGTACTTATTATCAGTATTAGTTAACATGAAGTGGACGAAGGTTCACATTTGACCTATCATATATTCTGAAAAGGAGGTCTCAGAAAAACGTTTGGGGCCAATACTCTTTCCGAAACAAAAGACTGGTTACGGCCCTGATCAATGCTGTTTGGGTTCCCTATCAAAATAATCAGTTTAGATACTTGATGTGTTTATGTTTATCTCAAAATTTCTGTGGTCTTCTAAAACAGAACGTTAAAATCTTTAGTAAACCCTAAATGTAAGAAAAAAAATTGTATTGGTTTCCATTCGTAACATTTCAATTCAACGCATCCCCATCATAAGTTAAAATAACAATGTTCATACCACGGTTTGAAATCACATATCTTAATTTGTAAAAAATATGGAATACAGTTTCTTTCAGCATTGAGAGAGGTAACTCTTACATACTCCTTTTCCATTGAAACTGAGATTTTATCTTTGGGATGATAATTGCCTTCTCGCTATAAATGTATTATTTAGCTTCAACTCGAAGATACCTAATATTCTTTGCCCTAAAAATTGATTTTATTTCCATAGTTTTTTATTGTTTTGAATGTATGATGTGAATATTGTAGACTGTTTGGTTGCAAACTTGACCTTGAAGTTATTTATAATTCTTGTTACGAGTCTTAGTTTATTCCTCTTTTTAAAGTCAATTTCATTGTTTATTAGTTTCCTTGTGTATAAATGAAATGTTCAAAACTTCTTAATATATTTCTGAAAATACTACAATAATACTGAAACACAAGTAGCGATGAACGCCAGTAAGAGAGTTGAATGATAGACATTTTCTGAAACAAGTTATTTCGAGGCTTGGAAGTTTAGCGAATGAAAAAACCTATGAACTATTTGATATCATCTCGTACTATTTCTCTCTTAAAAAATTAACCCTTGCGTTTGTGAATAAAGGAATATTTTGTTTTCATGTTTTGTGGTAAAAAGCTGTTACGTTTTCTAACGGCGTTTAAACTAACTTTCCTACACAATCTCGAATATAAAACTATATCTTGTAAATAACAGGCACTCACTCTGCTCCTCTAATACCTTTCGAAGTAATAAACTACCAGAAGTATTTCAGCAATAAACTATCAAATGTGCCAAAAAGTGATTTGTTTTCTTTCTTGACTTACTAATTATTCGAACAAACTGAGAGGAAACATTTTATAACGGTAGAAGTGTTAAGCGCAACAATTTTCCAAAAATATTAGAGGTGATGTCTTTCACCTACACTATAAAAATTTAGAGAAATTTTGTAGCATATCAAATCTTTTCTGTATAACTCCGTTGATTTTCAAACTCTGATGCACGATAAATGTTTGAACAATATGGTCACATGTGTAGTCTGTTTGCCACTTTTTTCATAACATGTCTGTATAATATAAAAAGGTTCCTATGCTATTATTTAAGGTTATTGAATAGATTTGAACAATAATTTTGTGTCAAGGTTTTGTCTATATTTATATCAATAACGTTAAATCATATGTAAATCACGATTTCATTACGATAAAAAGTGCGATTTTCTCTAACGGGGTTTATAAAATTGAGTGAAATACATAGAATATCAATTTCGCCTAAAATATATGGTACAAAATATAAAACTGAAGGAATAAACCGGGGACCATGACGTAATACAATGTACCTGTCTCCAAAATTTAATGCTGGTAAGAAATGCAACTTACATGATCAAAATTAACTATTCTATAGCAAAAAGGGATTTTGGAAACAATGTTACATCTGAGATAAAATCTCCCAAGACTTAATAAATTTGTAAAACAAATCTTCAATCTACATTTATGTATACGTATGTTTGAATTCATGCAGTTTATAATGCAAATGTTAAACTTGTAGCTGTCATAATGCAAATTTTTAACTTGTAGCTGTCATTATACAATACCCAAATACAAAATCATGAATGAACTGATCAAAGAGCTAATTATCAGGGGCTAAAAGTTTTTGAATATGTTTTGGGAATGTTAACGTAAGAAAAGTGCATTCATTCGATAGGTACAATTTATGGCTACGTGATTATTAATATGAATATAAACATTTCATAAGTCACATAAAAAGCTTTGTGCCCACACAAAAAAATCTAGTCACACAAATAGTATATTAAAAATAAGATCTAAAGGTGTATAGTAGTTATTTGGATGTTTGTCACATTGAAATAAAAACCTTGAGGGACATACAGATTTTAAAGCTGTAAATTTTTGTTTTTATAATAAATGAGTTTGTTTAATATTTAGAATGAGCTATTTCTGTGATAACATTATTTTTGTATTTAATTTAAGGATGTCACTACATATAATTTTTTCGCTCCGTTAAATGATAAAAATTAGTGATGAGCTTCAAAAATACCAAGCTTTTAAACTACTCATGTCCAAAAATTAAGGATAATTTGGCTTTTTGGAAATTTTGACACAAACTTTTGTTTCTTATCAATGAAACTAATGCCATAGCATCATCTAAGAGTGTGAATGTGTGGTACAATAGTTTAAGGGGGGTACAGAGGCCCTCCATCGTTAATGGAGTTCCATACATATTAACAACGGTAGCAGAAACGTCTATGTGAATGTCATTTAGCAAAAAATTCCCTTTTATTTTTGAAGGATGTGATATTTCATGCATGTGACATTTCCATGTGAACCATACTCCATGCATGATTTTAAGACCGTAGAATACCTATAAGTATGATATTTGGTTGAAGTAAAGTGACAACTAGGCGGGTGGCAACCATATTTTTTGAAGCTCTCATAAGTTTGTTTTGACTTATGTCTGAGGACCCTGAAAATTACATTATTAACTCAATAATGTGATTGTTTAGGAACTCTGAGATGGTGACAATAAGATTTCACGCAGTATATTCATCCATAAAGAGAAAATCTGAACCCGAATCACCTTCAAAAAGAACCAAGTGAGACAAGAGAACCATGGTGAAACCATGGTACACAATTGCAGAGATCAGTGAAAATCTCTGTGGTTTATACCAAATAGAATAAGATAAGGTTGGCTCTTCACATAGGAACGATAATTCGTGTGATGTACTGCTCTTCAGCCGATTACAGCCAGCTTCTCCCTCAATTGGCTCAGATAGAATAGGGATTTTTTTTGACAGGAAGAGAGGGATATTTAAACTTTGATCCAACAAGTTCAGTTTTGAAGCATTTAAGATATGAATCTAAAAGCGTTTTCGTTTTAGATTAAATTGATATTATAGCTCCTTGTTGATGAATATCTATTAATTTGAAGTAAGAAACCGAAGTAGGTCGTCCCAAAGGCAAGAGGAATCCATAGATTCGTTTTAGGAACATATTAATTTCTTTCTTTTATATTGAAAACCATTTTGATATTTGGGAGGAACAATATATTTCTAGTTTCCCTCATGGAAACTGAAAAGAGTTGAAAAAAATACTAAAAGCAATTTATAGACTTAATGATTATATCATCAAAGCTTGGCAATATTTTTATAATTATTATGTATAATTTTTTAATTTGAAGACTATTCAAATTTTACACTAAAACAGGATCAATGTGACTTCACATTGGAGATCCTATAAAATGATCATATCGTACCTTTGGAACACTGATCCAACTTCAAAACTAAACGTTTCAGTTCTAGTTTCTTTCGGCGATCGTACGAGGGAGTCGGCATGTTGGTGAAGGTTCACACCCAATAAATTATCTCCTTCATGTTTGTTATGTTCAATCAAAATTGAATTCGAAATCAATAGATTATTTGATTTTTTCTTCATGTAATGATCACTAAGAATCTAAGTGATCATTTATTATCATCTGATTATGTGATTGTTTTAACACTGATCAATATGTCTTAGATAGTCAGTGTTACTAATATCATAATCAGAGTATAAGATACATTAGAATAAATTCAGTGAGATCAGATTAATTAGTACCTAATAAACTAACTTTGAACACTAATAAATCAGTAATAAAAGCGATTAGTAGATACTATTCAATCCACTATTTGGTAAGCTATAAACTTTTTCTTCGAGTTGTTTATGAGAAGGAATGCAAGATACTCATAAGGGGACATCCATAAATTACGTGAGGTCAAAAAAAGGGGGGGGAGTTAGGAAAAATCTCAACAAATCTCACCAAGGGGGGGTCGATTAAAATCACACGTCAACTTTTTAAGTTAGAAATTATTAGAGAGTTAACTTCTATTAATTGCTGTCAGTTTACAAATTTCGACCGGATGATAACATAATGTCCTTTCCTCCCCACATTAATAATAATGTAAAGGTTTTAGGTGCTATGAAGCACTAAATGCAAATGAATAGGATAGAAAATCATTTTTAAAAAGATGTTGGTAAATCTCATGTGGGGGGGAGGGGGTCCAGATTTTGGAAAAAACACCTCACGTAATTTATGGATGTCCCCTAATTTAATTCAATGAAAAATTTTAATCAGTTGTAACCCATCAGAAGTTAAAAAAATTGAATGCACCCCTATAGATCACAATTATTGATATTTAAATGTATGTTTTGTTGCTTAGGCAAGTTAACAGGTCTTATTTTCCCTTCTGCGTCTTATATTACTCGCTTCTACGTAAGAAAATCCCTATAAGAAGCTCCGCGGTTTCCCTATGTAACCCTGATTGGTCACTCCTCTAATTAACACGTTAAAACTTCAACGCCTTTCAGCCGATTACGTCATCCTGGCTGAAAGCAATCGGAGAGCCAGATGAGCCCCCCTGGTTTATACGGGGTGTTGAAATGGCTTATAAGGATAGTACACTTTCAAAGTAGGCACAACTGCTCTTAATGTTCGGAAAACAACATTTTCACTGTGTATGAATGTACACTTGGGGAAAAAAAACGACTCAGTTGAGATTTCTGACGAATCACTTGGGTTAGGAAGACAAATAAGGTGTCATTTTTCATGTCATAAAGTATTCTTTAAATGAGAAAAATTTCGAGTCCTTAGGGGGTCGTTTTCATATTAAACGAAATACTAACTTTTTTTTCCTATGAGGACCCCCAATTATTATGCGATTTTCTGAAAGAGCATCCTCATAAACCCCCAAGTACCAAGTTTCATTCAAATCGTGCGGTAAATAAAGCTTTTACGTTTTGGGGGTCGTCTCCAGAGTGAGAAGGGTTAATTTTCTGTAAACACTATTTCTTAAAAACGGTGGGATAGTAAGACTTTTACTCACCACTTTAATGTTTATTGAAAAGTTTATAAGTAATTTATTGAAATTTTATATCAAATTTAAGTTTTAATTTAAGTTATGGTGATTAAAATAAGGCGACTGTTTCCAGAAAAAGCATTCGCCGGTATATATTTGGCAGAGGTATACGATTCGGTTTTTTCCAAAACTATTGAATGAAATCGACTGAAATTTTGGTTTTCCACATAAAATTACTACCAGAATCGATTACCATAAAAATATTAAAAGATTTAAAAATTTTATTTTTGGGTCAAAATTAGATGTTAATTATCTATCTATTAACCATTAAATATCGCTATAAAAGCATAATTATTTTGTTTGGGGACACAAATTTCATCTAAATTCAAAGTTTCATGTTTTTACGCCGAAAACATTTTGACAAATTTCACATTGAATGGTTGACAATTCAAAAATTTCTTATGCTTCTATTTGGATACTTACATGGATGAAACTTGGTATTTGGGGGTTTATGAGGATGTTCTTTCAGAAAAACGCATAATAACTGGGGGTCCCCATAGGAAAAACAAAAGTTAGTGTTTCGTTTAATATGAAGACGACCCCCTAAGGACTCGAAATTTTTCTCATTTAAAGAATACTTCATGACATGAAAAATGACACCTTGTTTGTCTTCCTAACCCAAGTGGTTCGTCAGAAATCTCAACTGAGTCGTTTTTTATTTCCTCAACTGTACATGTTACGGCCAATGTGATTAATCCGGGCATTATTAATAATGCCCGATGTGAGGTGGACAATGTGATGAATTCATTGGCCTTTATCAATGAAATTTATCACTTTGCCCATAACATATGCATATCTGAAAAGGAACAAATATCAATAAAAAACAGCCATCCTCTCAAAGATAAGTTTTAAGAAGATAAAATTTCACTTTTGAAACTGTATCCTTATGAACCTTTTCAACACCTTCTAAAACCACAGAGATTTTCACTGATCTCTGCAATCGTGTACCATGATTATCTTGTCTCACCTGGTTCCTATTAAGAGTGATTCGGGTCCAGATTTTCCCTTTATGGATTAATATACTTCGCCAAATCTTATTGTCACCATCTCAGAGTTCCTAAAAAGTCACATTATCGAACGAATAATGTAATTTCAGGGTCCTCAGACATTAGTCGACACAAACACATATGAGAGCTTCAAAAATATGGTTACCATCCGCCTATGATGGATCCAAGAGCCAAAATCCACCCGAAATGAAATTTTAGGAGTTGTCACTTAATTTCACCTAAAAATCATACTTACATAAACGTTTTTGCTACCGTTCCGAATGTGTATGGAACTCCATTAACAATGAAGGGCCTCTGTACCCCTTTAAACTATTGTTTGGGTCATTTGATCGCGGGCCACATTTTCACACTCTTAGATGATGCTATGGCTTGAATTTCATTGATAAAGAACAAAAATTTGTGTCAAAATTTCCAAAAAGTTAAATTATCCTAAATTTTTGAACAAGAGTGTACATACAAATAAATAATTGACTTTGGAAGCTTTAATTACTGTAGTAAAACTCATTGTAGTAAAATTTCATTGTTCCCCCCCACAAGATTGTGTACATACATCATTGTAATTTAACTACAAAACTGTATTTTAGTAGTTTTTTATTGATTCAACCTGATTTTTGCTACATTTGTAAATACAGGGTGGTCCTTAATTCATGGTACAAACTTCTAGGGGTGTTAGAGTACACCTAGACGAACAAGAATTGGTATAGGAAGGGGGGTCGCAGATACGCCGTTAAAGAGCTAGGACCTAATGTAGTGCGAGCGCGTTTCAAAAGGCCGTTTTTAGAAGGCCCGTGTGACGAAACAAATCATAATAAAATGAAAAACATTATTGCATGAGGCACAGGAATATCCGTACTACTTAAATCCTCAATGTGATAGAAATTGGACCACTTGCTAAACCGTGGGGTGAGTTTTAAAACGTGCAGTATTCATCTTTTAGCCAAAGAATGGAGTTCCCTTACATTAGTGTAATGGTACTTAGAAAAATGATGATCGGGGAAGGAAGTTTCAATGATCATACATTGATCATTGGAACTGTATGATCATTGAAAATTCCTTCCCCGATCATCATTTTTCTAAGTAAGTACCATTAAGGGAACTCCATTCTTTGTCTAAAAGATGAATATTGCACGTTTTAAAACTCACCCCACGGTTTAGCAATTTCTATCACATTGAGGATTTAAGTAGTAAGGATATTCCTGTGCCTCATGCAATGATGTTTTTCATTTTATTATGATTTGTTTCGTCACACGGGCCTTCTAAAAACGGCCTTTTGAAACGCACTCGCACTACATTAGGTCCTAGCTCTTTAACGGCGTATCTGCGACCCCCCTTCCTATACCAATTCTTGTTCGTCTAGGTGTACTCTAACACCCCTAGAAGTTTGTACCATGAATTAAGGACCACCCTGTATAAGATTCTCCGAATACATACAGTTTTTTTAAATGAAAGATATTTCTCTTGAAGTTCAAATGAGTTTTGAATCTAGTCACATGGAAATTTTAAATGAATTAATTTTTCAAATGAATTTAAAAATTATAAAGAGTAATTTTTTAATAATATACTTTGAGACTGAGAGAAAATATTGGATTACATTGAGAGAATAAAATAAAGTCCTCACAAAACGTTTTCCTAAAATAATTTGTAAGGTAATTGCTTCAAATGTACTTTCTAATATTAATTGTTTTATAATACAAATTTAGTTGTTTATACAGGTTCTAGAAATATCCTGAATTCACTTTGATTTTCTAGTTTTCATTTTATCACTCGTTGATGTATTGAAATCTTAAATTTTACCATAAAGGGATTAATCCTATTATCAGTTTGTTTATGCTTTCGAGGATGAACCTTGAAGCATTTTTGTAACAGTCCGTGTACATTAGAATAATATTGTTGTGTTAATTGTGTTTAATGAATGTGTATTAAATTTAGTTTGGAATTATATTGGTGCATTTATTAAAATAAAACTTTGATATTGAATAAACTTGTGGTTTTTGACTAAAATGAAAATCATTGTCAAATTGCTAAGAGATACTCATAGCTATATTAATTAATGTCATTTTACGTACACCCATAAATATACATTATTTATAAAATATAATGTTACAAATATAATACCATTAAGATAACTACTTCAAATACGGACAGTTAAAACAGAAATAACCTTGTCCTTGAAAAGTAACCGTGCCATTGATAACTGAAAGTGGTTTAAGTTTACTCCAATTGTGCGCGAGATATTTTTAGTTTTGAACTTAATTTTCCTTTTGATTACGTTAAAGTGAAAATAAAATTTGAGTAAAAGAACAAATTGGCCTGTAAAAGGCTGTTGAGCTTTTGAAGAAGAAGAAAAGAACAAATATTCAATTGCTGATGAATATTTGTAATTTTTAAACTTTTACCTCTTTTAAATTAAAAGGCAATATTCAGGAAGTACTTCTGCTAGAAAATATTTTTACAATAGGAGAAACAACATACGAGGTTTTTTTTTCCAACTTCGGATTTACTCCTGAAAAAAAAATAGTATGAATTTCGAAATAATTTTGGTACTGGTAGTTAGGTACATCCTTCAAGATCAATTTGCATCCTTACTGCATAAAAATCGGACACTTTTTCTGTTAGTTATCGAATTTACAAGAATTTATTTATTCCCCGCCAACCTATAGAGAATTTCGCTTTCCCCTCCTGCGATTTTCACCTGCTCAGTGCTCCAGCTCACTCATTGTTTGGTGCTACGGTCGTTTCGCCGACACGGAAATTTCCTACCCCCATTTGTTGGCCTTACACTCACAAATTCCTAAAGCGAAGATGAAACAGGAAACCCGGGGGTAAGGAAATATTTTTTCGGCGAAACGTCCGAGACACCCATTGTTTAATGTTAAATGCTGGGCGAACGGAGCGGTCGCGTGAAGGAGAAAGCGAAATTCTCTATGGGTTGTCGGGAAATAAGTTCGAGGAGCGCGCTTGTAAATTCGATAACTAACAGAAAAAATGCCCAATTTTTATGCAGTAGAGATGCAAATTGATCCTGAAGGATGTACCTAACTACCAGTACCAAAATTATTTCGAAATTTATACTACTTTTTTTTTTCAGGAGCAAAATGGAAGTTGAAAAAAAAAACAACCCTCGTATTTAAGTGAAAAACCTCTAACAAAATTAATATTATTTATTCTCAATCTTAAGTTCCTTTCTTACCCTTTAGTTGTTGTCTACTTTTTCTTAACACACAAAATCAATTAAATTTGAAATCTTCTAAAAATTATAGGTACACATGATGAATTTGTACAAAACCAGGAGTAAACAATTTTATACAAGAAAAGTAACGCAATCATAACTTTCAGTAAATATTTTGATTGAATTAGATGTATTACAAAACATGTATAGTGTTATAATGTATTGGTTCAGTAGGTTATGATTCTATTCACGGGAGATCCAAGACTTTCGTTGATTAAAAAACTTTTAAGAACGTCTTTTCAAGAAAGAGATAGAAGTACCAATTGAAAATGAAAAATTATTGAATTATTATTGATTAAATATTTAGAATATATTGAATATCTTACATTTCAGATAAGTACCAATGAAAAATGAATTGATATAGCTTTCTAGAATTTTTGAGTTCCCAATCATAAATTTTTGAAGCAGTACGTACAGGTACACTCCTGTTCATAAAAAAATGCAACACAATGAAAGACTTGTTAGATTTTGATGAAATTTACACAGCTGGTGACCTATGTATAAAAAAAGCAAAGGGACAAAATAAAGTATCGAAAATCAGTTTTAAGTAGTCCATACGGACTGCAATGAGTGTCTCTATAAGACACTTCATTGAATCAAACAGATTATTTTTTTTGCCTGAGGAGGAGAATTTCATCAAAGATTCTTCGCAAACCCAAAGTTTGCCAATGTTGGGAACAGAACATGCATTTTGAGCATGAGGACTAATCAACGAAACTTCAATCAAGCTCCATAGGTGAAATATTGGGTGAAGAAGTTTGCCGGGATTAAACTGACTTTGTTGGATTTAATGGACATTCCAAACAACATGTGTTTAACATTCCAAAAAATATGTGTCCGTGTTTTTTCCTGATGAAATACAGCTTCAGGAATGCTTCAAACATAGGGTATAACTTTTAGCTCCAAAAAAAATTTAATGCATTTGTGACTGTTTAGATCACCTTCATTTCTTATCTCATAAGGTTGCCCATGGTACCCAATAGTGCTCCAGCTCATAACGCTTGGCGTTCGTGCGGTATGACACAAGATAAAAAACTTCAAAAGATTGCGTTTTACAGAAAAGCGTTCAAAGCAGATGTTGGTGTCATGTTGACAAAAATTGAAATTGGATTCGTATAATTCTTCTAAAAAGACCATTTGTTGGCATTAATCACGCGAAACACTTTTTTTTTTGTGGACCCCATAGTAGCATTATGCACCAATAAAATTCCATCAATGGAACTCCGTAAAAAAGAATGATAACTCGCGGAATTCGGTGCAACAACCACCGATTAACTGTTGGAGCAGAAAATGATAGACCTGTAACAGTGTTTTAACAGTTTGAAAGATGTCGAAAAGTCGCTCCATATGACATCCTTTAAAGTTTAAGGGGTATAATGACTTCTAATGACAAGATAATCAGCGGCAGACAACCTTCTTACAACCCCTTAACGTTCCGTTTCAGCCCCCCCATATATACAACTAAATTAGCGGATGAGATGGTGCTGCTCAGCTCACGCATGCGCTATAACTCTGAATTTGTAATCATTTAAATAGCAAACCATAATGAACATACCCTGAAAATTGCACGTTGATCGGACAACTCGTTCTTGGTGTTGCATTTTTTATGACAGGAGTGTATTTTGCAATCAATAATTTGCTTTGAAAACGACTTGAGTTGATAACACTGTATAAAAAAAAGTCATACCGCCAGGAGAAAAACTTTTGACTTTTTACAATATTATTGCTATTGTTATAGGAAAGGATTTTCCATTTAATTTCAGAGGTGACGGTAATTTACTAGCGATGAACAAAGGTTTTGTACAAAATCTGCGTGGCAATCATTTGGATTTGTACTTGTTTTCAGGATTTTGTTTATTATGTCAAAGTTTTTCTCGTGGTGGTAAGACTATAGGTAATCCCATAAGTTGCAAGTTACCCTTCCAAAGAAAGATAAAAAAGAAATATTCCAGTACAAGGTATTAAAAATACTAAACAATGCCAAATCTTCCTATCAATCACCTGATGGTAAGTAAAATTATCATTACGCAGGAGAACTTTTGCGTTGGGTTGTGGTACGGCAGTCTAGCGAGAACTCAAAAGTACCCGAATTAGGTTTGGACCGGATGAAATGACGTCATTTTTTACTTCCCTGGATTCCACAACCAAACGCTCCTTCAGTGTTCCAAAACACTCCATTTAACGTACCTTCCAAATAATGTTGATCCCTCCCTCCCTTATCGATCATCTTTTTGTTTCCGCGCAAATTAACATCCCATCCGAACACAAACCCGGATAATGTGAGCAGGGCCGGCCAATTAGCCGGGGCAGGGCGCTGATTGGGGCAGAGGGGTAATTGCGTTAGCAGCGACGGAATCCCATTTCATGCACACTTGTGGAGGAGCCACTCCAAATGAACACGTAACCCTAATAGATGTTTGACAGGGCGGTTTGGCTGGGGGAGGATGATTCTTTCATTATCCCGCTCATTTTTCAACCCTCCCTCCCCGCCTTTGTGAAGGGGGATCAGCGCTTTGCTTAACGCGCAGATTGGAATTCGGCTCTCTCGGGGCTCTCTCTCTAATGCGCGCTGTTTGTTTCCTTTGGCGGCTGATTTTTATAGCCGCACTGACAGCGCCTGATGAACACTGATCCTTCGCATCACAAGGGACACATGGCTGGGGGGATGTGCTCTCTGGCTCGTTTCGCCCGCTGTTGATTCATACACACTGTAAACAGGGTGGTCCCGATGACCTTCCCCTAAAAATGTTGCTTTCAACCCGGTCTCTTTTTCTATTAACTTTTGGATAATGTCATTTGATGACCGAAGAAAGGAAAACACTATTACATAATTTCTAGTTTACATGGAACACTAAGGAGAAGAGTGGTCGAATTCATTTCTGACAACTTTTGAGAAATTAACAATTTTATAGTACCCCTAGTTTAGTTTTGTATATCTCAAAGTCTTAAATACAGAACTCAACGATGATTGATCTATATTATTCTAATACCTTATCTCCTTTTAAAAATAGACTCAAGGGTATTAAAATAGGAAACAAAGCAAGCGATCAGTTAAAAGATAGGGTCAGGTGAATAAAATGGATATAGGGATTTTAACAGTTTATACTATACAGGGTTTTTCAAATAGAGTGTAGCAATAAGCTATTTCCTAAAATATATCCCCTAGGCACATAGGGGAAGGTAGTGTACCTCGGTCCTACAGTGTTTTTAGCTTAACTGTCAGGCATAGGGCAACACTAAAAATGTAGTTTCCATCTTTACCACCAGAGCACTCAGTCAAGCTAAATTATTTCTAGAAAAGCCAACTACTTTGGAAGATATACGCTAAAAACTGATTTCTTCCTTCAAAAGTAAGTTTTCTATCTTTGCTTTCGTAAGCTATTGTTCAATATATATGTTACGGGCAATGTGATAAATTTAGTGGCATTTATGAATGAAATTTATCACTTTGCCCGCCTCCTTTTCGGGCATTATTAATAGGGCGTATCACGAAAACTTTTTTTTGGAAATTCAAAAGGGCATACTGAAAAAAAGTTGCCTCAGGGGTCGCATATTCTCCAGAAAAAAATTCAGCGGGATCAAAAAATATTTAGGTCCCCCGGCATTGAGTCAAAGTTCATGACCAAAAATGCCAAAATAAAATTTTAATTTAAACTTCATAATTTTTCTATGATGATGTACTATTATGCCTTACAATATGCGCTTGGTTTCATATTATTATTATCATTAGTTTGAGAGAAATAATTTTTTTAGCGTTAAACGAAACTCGTAAAGTTGTTTTTCCTGCATTCATTAAACGCTAATACTCAAGAACTAATTTACCGAGAGACTAGTGATTGGTGCCATTTTGTTTAAAATTGAATATTCTTTAAATCGATGTGGATCATGACCAACTTTCTTTGAAATTTTGCTTCAAAATATAAAACACTTAAAAAAAATCAATTTTTTTTTTAAATTTTAAATTTTGTTGCTTCTTAACTTCTAAAAGAAACATGTGTACCAAATTTGAAGTTTAAAATAAATGTCAATCATAGAGAAAAAAAACTAAAACTAAGCAAAATTTAAGTTGATCCCACCCCCTAAAATATACTAAAAGAACAATCAACCCATGAAAAGTTCAAAAAAGACCACTGAGGATATTAAATATTCTCAGTGGTTTTTTTTTAACTTTATGTGATTCATAACCAATAAACATATTCATATGTATTTAAGAAAATACAACTCTTAAAAGGGCTCTGTTTAGAAGAAATTTGGGTCCGTTTAGAAATTATTTACAAAATAGTTTCTCTGAAAAAAGACCCTTTATAAAATATTTTATCAGGAAAAGGACGCTTCACAAAATATTTCATTTTAAAAGGGTCTTTTACAAACTATTTTAGCTTAAAAATGTATCTTCACAATATTTTTCACTATAAAGCAGATTCTTTTTATCCTTCTCTATGGTAATTTTACCATGTTATTATCACGATATCCCCAAAACGGTACTCAGGCAGAAAGAACCCAATTTAACAATGATTTTGATACACAAAATAATGCATGGGTTTTCTCAATTTCACAAAAACAGGGCATTTCTAAAAAAGTCTGGACAGACCCCCTTCTTAAAAGTTTTATTTCAAAATCTAATAGTTGTCCCATTTCAAGAATCGTCCATATTGAATTATTTTTTTAATCTCCATATTTCTTACAGTTTTGTCTTAATGCTTCATTATTTTACCTTTAAAACAATAATCTGATTTGGTGAGAGGTGTTAGAATGTAAAAGAATGAAAAATTATACATATTCTTAGACAAATTAGGGAGAAATAGCCAATTATTCTGAACATGTTCTAATACGGAAGAGGTAAGCTCTGCAAGATTTTGTAGTGAAATATATGAAGTTGTATTTTCTTGCATATATATTAATGTTTTTACTTGTTATGAATCACCTAAATATCCTCAAGGGATTTTATGAATTTTCCATGAGTGAATTGCTTTTTTAGTATATTATAGGGGGTATCAAGGGATCAACTTAAATTTTGCTTAGTTTTAATTTTTTTCCTCTATGATTGAAATTGATTTTAATCTTCAAATTTGGTAGATATATTTCTTTTAAAAGTTAAAAAGCAACAAAATTTAAAACTTCAAAAAATTGAAAAAAAAAATATTTTGGAATTTTTTTTAAAGTTTTTTAAATTTTGAAAAACAATTTCAAAGACAATTGGTATGATTCACATCGATGTGAAGAACATTCAATTTCAAACAAAATGGAACCAATCACTAATCTCTGGGTAAATTAGTTTTTAAGTTATTAGCGTTTAAAGAATGCAGGAAAAACAACTTTACGAGTTTCGTTTAACGCTAAACAGGCATAATAGTACATCATAATAGAAAAATTATGAAGTTTAAATTAAAATTTTATCTTGGCATTTTTCGTCAAATTATTGAAAAATAATGAGATTTCATAAACTTTGATTCAGTTCCGGGGGATCTAAATATTTTTTGATCCCGCTGAAATTTTTTCTGGAGAATATGTGACCCCTGAGGCCACTTTTTTTCAGTATGCCTTTTTGAATTTCTAAAAAAAAGGTTTTCGTGATACGCCCTACTGCACAGGCCAGTATTTTGAAGATGTGGTTAGTGAGTTGAAATAGGTTAGTTTGAGAGTTTAAGTTTGTAAACATTTTTGGTGTCAGAAATGGGGTCGAGATGATTTAGTTGTGACTTGTTTATGGTTTGTTGTGTTTAGAATAGTTGGATTAAGATTGAAATTAGAGTTGACTTGTTGGTTAGAATTGCTATACCAGATTGCAACTGCTTTGTTGCAACTTGCCAAAAAAGTTTTTCTGATGAACCAACGATGGCCCAACCAAATTTTGCTATATGAACCAACGATGGCCCAACCAAATTTTGCTTTCTAAACCCTTGATGACCCAACCATGTCACATGCTATAGACATCCTGACAATCATGTTTGATAACTCTTAGCCACCAACTCAAAGTCACCCTGAAATCTTCTGCGCTCCATTATGCCAACATTATATCATATAATCAGAGATATTTTTAACTCCTCTGAGAGAGTATTTCACTCCTTGAAAATCGGAAATACTCTTTGAAAAAATAGCCAGGAGTATTTTCACTCTTTGAATTTTTCACAAGGGTTAAGCTTAAAAAATGCACATCGTGTCCGCACCGAAATCAACAAAAAAAAAAATTTTCTGCACAAAACACCAACTGATTTCAGTGGAGACATTTTCGCCCGACTTCTGGCCAAAGCCAATTGCCAAAAGCCACGGCACCCTAATTATCATACTTTTTTAATTGTGTTTTCATACAGCCATAGTCTTTTTATTTATTGTTCTGAGGCTTTTGGAGTTTGATTGCGGTTTTTGTATTTCTGTATATGTAGTAGTTCATGCTATTTCCGTATTTCACTCCTCATAATTCAATTTCACTCCTCCTAAAAAAGTCCAGGAGTATTTTTACTCCTCCCAAAAAATCCTAGGAATAACACTGCATATAATATTTATAAAAATACATGGAGCATAGAATATTTCAGGGTGAAATTGAGTTGTTGGCAAAGAGTTATCAATCGTGATGTCAGAATATTTATGGCACGTCACAATTTAAACTTTTTTGGCCAGAAAACAATTTTATTACTTTAAAATTCAAACATAATTAAAGCATGTATAATGTTAAAATGTAGGTATTTAAGAGTCACTTATAAACATAATCATATCAAGAGTTTAGAAAGTTTCAATTATGTCTAGCTAAATTGTAAAAGTATCATTATTTATTCATAATAACATGACATATATGTTATAGATATAAAATACACAAATTGTATCAAACAAATTTTATTCATCAGCAAATAAACATTACAACAAACTATATTAAAACTTTTCACATATTTAAACATGCACTTGAGATTTGATTTTCAAATCTTAATAAAAATATGGCAGATACATATAATAAAGAGTTTATGAATAAAAGTATTTTCTCAATATGCAGTAAAATTTTGTGCCCATGCCCATATGATCAAAGTTGTAATAAAAAGTTTAAATATTTACATATATTTAAAAAGGGTGGTCCCCAATTCGTGATAAAAACTGGGTAGAATAGGTAGAGTATATCAAGACGAACAAGAATTAGTATAGGTTAGGGGGTCGCAATACCTTGGAAAAGTTTCTGAACACGCTCAATCAACATTAAAATTCTTTAATTGGAATAAAGTGGAACTCCCCACTCTTAAACTAAAAGGTATACAACAAATATTATGTTAACAACATCATTTAAACTTTAAAAATACATTGATTTTTAGTACATATACACCTTTTGAGCACTAGGGTTATGACAGTACTGTTTTTAAAAAAAATTTTAGGCAAAGCCGTTATCAAATCAAAATTACAATATCCAAATATTACATATTCTGGTTACTATGTACATTGGTTACATTTTACTATGTACATTGGTACTGGTTACTATGTACTCCAAAGACTCCTTCTTTCATTTCAATCTTGATCTTGGCAGAATCTTTATCAATTTGTAATCACACCATAGATTTCATTGTCATGGCATTACTTGAATTTTATTTCTCTGAATGATTCCTAAAATAATTTCACACAATTTTAAAACTGTGATACATGTACCAAATAAAATTGTCTTTTACTTTTCAATTATAAAATAAAAAAGTTATTTTACCAAATGCCCAGAAGAAAATGTAACATAATATATAACAAAACTAACAATTTTAATTGCTTTAATATCTTAAGAACACTTTCGTAAATTTTGCATATGAATTTATTTTTAGTTATTTTGATAACTTGATGTTTTTATTTTATAGGGGTCTTGAAAATAGTTTAACAGATTGTTTTAAATTAGACAAACCTTTCAATAAATAGTATGATAGTTGCAGCATAAAAATTTTGGTTCTTACGTATTATCCTGTCAACTGTGTCGCTGAATCCAAAAACGTTATCAAATTTTGTGATTGACGATTGCTGAACGGTCAAAGGGATAATACGTAAGTACTAAAATTTTTAAATCACTAATAAATGTTATTATCGACTAATTCCATTGCAATGTTAAATGCTAAAAAAATACAAGCTAGGCTTAATTAATTACGTTAATATTTATTCAGCTGTGGATTAGAAAATGGTATTGGACAACTTCTTATGTTTGAGTTTTGAAATAACACCATTAATTATTAATTCTTATTGAATATGTATTTCGTTCATTGACAACTGAATGTGCACTGAAAGGTATTTTGAATCTTAGATGAGATCAAAATAAAACTCAGCGATTTGATTTAGACTTATTAATGTATTCTTTCAAAATACTTTCAAAACTAACTTTTACTTTAGAAAATTAAATGTTATTCCGGTACTTTAGGATTAGCTGGGTGCAAATCTTTCCAATGGGACTTTATTGGTGATGTTGGTAATTACGTTTTAATGCCACTGCTGCTATTTTGAAAGTGTTTTGATTTTAAATAAAGTGTTTTATTTTACAGATAAAGTATTATTTAGATAAATAGTTATTTAACAGATAAAATTTTAAGTAAAGTGTTTTATTTAAAATCAAAACACTTTCAAAATAGCTGCGGTGGTGTTAATAGGTAAGTTCTGTGATGTTTTACAAATTACACATAATTACAAATGACTGCTAGTTGAGATATTTTTACGTATTTTTATTTTGATACTTGATTATTATTGGTGATTTGGTTTAAAACTTGGCGCTTGCGCTCAGCTAATCCTAAAGTACCTACCGTTATCCGTTATTCTACAATTAATATAATACAAACTAAGAATATAATCATGTAAGTATAAAAATACTTTACCCGTTGATCAGGTTATTGGGAAGTTTTTTGGCAACTTCAGCCCTGACACGAATCCTTGGAAAGTAAAATTCATTTTGAAGTCATTAGATTCTATGATGCTGAAGCTGAATTTTTTTTATAGGATCTTCTTTTCTTTTTAAGAGGATAAGCTACTTCTTGCCCAAAACTGACGTTAAATTCCATCTCAGCTTCACTAAACTTCCTTAGAGTTGTTACAATAGCATCTGAAAATATGGTTTGATAATTTAAAACTGCACAGATGCTAGTAAAAATATAAATTATAAGTCACTAAATCAAATTAAAAGTGAAATATTTTTTGGAAATTTGTGAAGAAAAACTTTTTTGCTTTGAAGCTTTGTATCTCATTTTTAAAGATTCCAAGAGTTTCTACACTACTCATGGATTAGCCAGGTTTGATTGTAAATGGTTTGATAAATACTCCCCTACAAAATCAATTACTGAAATTTAAAAAAAAATCTAAATATTTCAGTTCAATTCCATTAATTGTCCCGTTAAATATTGCCAAGCTGTTTTAGACTCAAAATAATAGAAATATTGCAAATTAATGTGTTAAATCATAGTTATATCAATGGAAACCATAAAAATTTAGTGATATTTGAATAGTTGATATTTAAAAAAGCTTTGCGATATTTAATAGGGCAGTTAATTGAACCAATATCTCAACAAGAAATGTTGCATTTTAATTTGTACACTACTTACTTACTATTATGCATAATTAGTAAAACGTCAACAACAGTCTGATTAGCGCCCAGCTAATCCACGAGTATCGTTTCTACTATACTTTTTTTATGGTTCTTGCGTATTATCCTGCTGACCATTCAGATTCAGCGGCAATCTATGAGATTTGGTAATGCTCTTCGGATTGAGCGGCACACTCGACAGGATAATACGCTAGTACCTTTTTTATATATACTCCTGTTACCTACTATAACCACTTTCAATCATACGGGTGTCAATATTTTGGATACAATGGTTACTAGGGAATCCCTAATAAGCGGGGTTCACTGGATGAAACCTGCAAAGTTGGAGAAAGGTTTGCCAAAAAATAAACAAATACAAAAACCAAATGACGTCAAGCTCATCACATTTAATCATTTATCGCTCTTAGATTTGGCGACAAATATGGGAAAAGGTTTATGAGTAAATTAAGTACTTACAATCCTCTTCTTAATTTAATTAATTAATTAAGTACTTCAAATCAAATTTTGAAGAATAACTTTTTTTTAAAAAATCCTACAAGTTATAATACTTATGTAGAATTTTCAAATAAATCCGAATGTTATGATTATGCAGCTTTAGAAAGAGTCCTCCAACCACCATGTGTAACCAGATCCCATAGAAACATGCTTAAGTGTTGTCATCATCACTGAGCTATACATAAACCTGGAGTGCAAAATTCCTATACTTTTAACATTATGAAAATTGTTATTATATAGCTCATTATACAGTTATCATATAGATCAGTGGTTATCATTTGAGCTATCGGTAAACATGGCAGCTGGAGGACTATTTTTAAAGCTGTTCCAAATAGGCTAAACCTAAAGATTTGATTAAAAATATAAATGAGAGTAAACTTACCAGATACTATACTAGTGAAATCGCAATCTTCTTGACGAGTGATCACTTGGCAATGGTTTCTGATGTCTCAACAAAAATCAATAACTTCTCTTTTCATTTAAAAAATATGGATAAATTGGGAATTGGGATAATACATATAATACAATGATCGGCAAACTACAACACGTTTTTATTGATGGAAATTGAAAGGAGCAAAGAAGACATTTGCTTGCTGGCTGTGAGCCGCTTCGTCTTCTCATGAATTTGTTTTTATGGAAAATTGTGACGCGTTAAAATTGGTTAAAATTTTTGTCTCTAGAGTATTTAGGACTTTAATTAATGATGTGTCTGGATTTTAATTAATCTTTATCTAATAATTAATCGTTATTTTTCATTAAATCCTCGGATTCTGAATCTGATTCTTTTGGTATTTAATGGCAAAAAACATTTTCATTTTTCATTCTTCTTGCCAATTGCAATAAACTTGAGGTTGTTAGCTAATAATTAACGTAAAAATAAAGAGGTTCGTTATTTATACCAACGGTAAGACAACGTTGGGCCATTGTGGTTATGCCAACCGTTGTCCACCTCATAAGCTGATAGTTGGGGTTTTGTTGGGAAATTGTTGGCAAAACTACCGACCGTTTGCCAACAGTTCCCACCAATTTCCCAACGTTGGGCTAACGATATGTGCTACCAGGGCTATTATTATCTCATTGCCAAGTAATGCTGAAGGTTTTTACAATTACCTATTCCTCTTCCCATTACTATATTATTCTTTCATTAATATCTCTTGATTGTAAAGCAATGCCATATAAAATACCTCTTTATCATAGTCTTACGGGCATTTGAATGGGAGGGGGCATAGCGTGCGCGCGCAGGCGGCCGGCCGTGATTCGTCGCTTCGGAGGCTATTAGCCGAACCCAAGCCGCAGTCACTCCTCGAAAGGAAACAAAACGCAACGAAATACATTTTCTCGGACCCTTTAAGGGGGAAAAAGAGAGAGGCTCAAAAATGCGGGTCCGCGGGGAAGGAATGAATAAAAAATCGGTCGAAATAAAAAAAGGGGCGGAAATCCATCCTGTAGTGACCGTCAGGTGCTCTCCCTGATCCCATCGAACAAAAGGCGGCCGCGTTCCCCCGGGAGAGGAGACTCTTTGCGAAATCAGATAACCGCCGGAAAACTCAGTTTGGCGCTGCGGATCGAATTCGAAATGGCTCCTCCCGCTCCTCGCTAAAATCATCTGCAATACACTATCTTACAGGAGCTCCACCCTTTATCTTTATAATCTTTATAATCTTTATTAAACACAAAAACAAATTACAAAATTTAAAGAAGAATCACAATAGTTAACACAAAATTAAAAAAAAGAAAAAAGACAATTGTAAATACATCCCAAAGGAGCCACAGCTCGTCCATGAGTTCACAGATTTCCAGGTTTATGAGTTTTTAACTTATAACAAAACAAAAGAAAAAAAAATATATTTATATACCCATATACAAAAGCAAGATAAAAAAAAGAAAAAGAAAAGGGGGGACTTGGCTGGCTAAAGGAGTTTGTTTAGTAAAAGTATTTGTTAAATCGAGTTTTATGTTAACCTGACTGATTTAAAATATTTCCTCTGTATTTATATTATATATAATAAAGGAAATGCAAAGTTTTTTAAAATAACGGATATTAGATTCCGATTGGATTTCATTTGGTAGTTTATTAAATAAGATTGCCGAGAGGTATTTGAAATGTTTCTTAAATATTTCTTTATGAGGGGCAGGTACACAGTAAAATTTTTGCTTTCGGAAATCATATGAATCAATAGAACTGACTGTGTCTCGAGGCGGGAACTTCTTTGTGAAGACCAGGGTATTAAATACAAACAACTGACTCACATTTAAGAGAACTTTACCTGGAAAAAATCGTAAAAACTTTGTTTGTAGATTAATTAATGGTTTTATATTGCTCAAATAATCCCCACCCCAAATTATTATTCCATATTCAATACGTGATTTAACCCAAGCAAAGTAGAGTTTTAAGAGCAATTCAAGATTAATATATTTTTTTAGGTGATAAAATTTATATAGAATAAACCTGAGATTACGGCAAACTAAGTTTATGTGGTCTTTAAATTTCCAGTTCTGGTTAAACAAAATACCCAAATATTTCAAAGAGGATGTACGTTCAATAAGATGATCACATAATTTAATTTCGCAGTCACAAAAGTACAAATTCAAATTTGATTCAATATTATTCATCAAACTAAAGACAATATAGCTAGTTTTCTTGACATTTATTTTCAATTCGTTACTTAGAAACCAATTGTGAATTAAACTTAGATCCTGGTTTATCTTACTTTCTATTAAATCATATGAGTCAGCTGAGTAAATAATTATTGTGTCATCAGCAAATGTGATAACTTTACCCAAAAGCTTCAATCTGCAGAAATCATTTATGTATATATTAAATAATAGTGGTCCAAGACGTGAACCTTGAGGAACCCCTTTTTTGGCCAAAACATACTGACTGAAAATATTGCTAAATTTTACTCTGTGTTTACGCAATAGTAGAAACGATCAATGATAAACCCTAAATAATAACCCTACAATGATAAACGCTCTACACACAAATAAACACATTTAGGAATACTTTTTTTCAATTTAATTACACTTCAGATATGTTGTTAGGTACAACACTTTAACACCTTATTATGTTGTGATAGTGTATATGAATGAAGTGAAAAGTGTTAAAAATGTTTTCAATCCAGAAACGTGTACTAAAAATAGTGTTGTAAAATAGGCTTAGAATGTGGAAATGTTCTTAAATTTGGATTTTTTCTTTGTTATTTATTATTATTATTATTATTACTATTATTAAAAGTGGTGTTTAGGTATAGTAAAGTGACCATGCTCTATCCAATACAATAACGTTCAGCGCCCTCTAGTGGCAATGTTAAGAGTTATAACTGTTATTTTAAAAAGTATTACAGATTTGCTAAATTAGTCAGTTACAAAATTGTAGAGCAACATCAATTTAGTACAAAAAGACACCTTGTGCAGATAAATGACTTGAATAGAACTCCTAAAACACAAGCTCAATTAGGTAGATTATCCCAAGCCTTTACCTCCTAAAACGGTCCGCATAACACGAAAATGAAAAATTTTCATTTTGATGTCTTAGACTTAGATAAATGACTAAAAGTATTCTTAGATCATAAAAGAGGACAACTTCTTATTTTCGCGTTATGAGGAGCGTTTTAGGAAGTAAAAATTGGGAAATTCTATCTAATTGAGTGTGTTTTAGGGGTTCTATTCGAGGCATTTCTCTGCACAAGGTGTCTTTTCGTACTAAATCGATGTTGCTCTATAACTTTGTGAGTGAGAGTGACTAATTAAGCAAATCTCTAATAGATTTTAAAATAAAAAGTATAACTTCTAAAATTTCTTTTAGAGGGTGTTAAAAGTTGTCTCATTAGATAGGGAATGGTCATTTTACTATAACTAGACCCCACGTTCATGACCATATCTGTAGGGGTTCAAAAGTTAAAGGGATGGGCACTTATCTTGGGACACCCTGTATAAGGAGCTGTCCTCTTTGGGTGTTACCCTAACTGTCTTAAAGTATGTTAAATATATTCGGAATATTAAGGTAATCACGATACAAATCCTATCAAAAAATTTTCTAATAACCTACATTTTTAATCCTCAGAGCGTGCAAGGAGGGAGGAGTAATTATTTTTTGTGGTTATATTCTTAGGTGCGAAAATCTAATTATTTGATAAATTTCTTTAAAGGATATTTGGACCCCTCCCGAAAAAATTTTAAGTATGCCTCTGAGGGAAGGGTAATTTTAATATGAGGGCTCGCACGAAAATCTCGTCAGGGAGAAACTTATGGGCGGCCTGCAGTTCCATATCCAAGGATATACAGGTCCTCTTAGAAAAGTCCTCTGTGTACAGGGGGATCCGTGCCCCCTGATGTGATCGTCTTCCGGTCGCATCTAATTTTATTTTAAAGTTTATTACATTTAATTTTATGATACAATAATATCTTTATGTAGTGTTGCTGCTATAAGCGCATTCTTCTAAAGATCTACTAAAGTATATAATTTAAGTTTAATCTGAATTTCAACTTAGCGTGTCTTTTTGTTATGGTTATTATTTCCAGCACTATCATTTTATCACACAACACAATCGCAAAACAATCAGAACACTTTTCATTTCAGAAAGGTATTCATTATTGTATTTACTTTGCGTTTCAGAAAGGTATTCATTATTGTATTTACTTTGCGTTTCAGAACGGTTTCGCGCATTTGAAGTGTAGTTTACTACCACCCAAAAAAAGATGGACATTACTATCCGTTACGACTAGATAAACTCTCATTCCCTCATCTTAGGCCAGGGATGAATTAAAGGGGGGGGCGGAAGGGGCGATCGCCCCCGGGAAAAATCCCCTTAAAGTAGTTTAAGAACACTCTTTGGCATGCTAAACTTCAGACATTTCCCTGGGGAGGACCCCCGGACCCCCTCTTCTTTCTTTGCCTATAGAGTAGTTTAAGTCGTTTTCTATGTAATGAGATCGAAGTTCTTATTTAGAAGCGTATCCCAGGGGAGGTACCCTGTTCCAGACTTGACCTAAAACTTTTTAGACCCTAGTTTAGGTGTTATAGGGGAAGCTGCTGTACCTTCGGACAAAAATCACGTTTTAATTTTTCTGAGACAGATAAAATCACATTTCGACCACTTAAAGTGCCCAACCTAATAGTCACAACCTTAGTAAATAGGGTGACATTTTTTACTAGCTCAAATTTTAAAAATTGGATTTTTACCAATTTTAATAACTTGACAAAATTTGTGTCCATAGGTAAAACAACCTGTTCTCCCTATAGTCTATAGACAGACCCAGTTGTACCTGTGGACACCCTAAAAAGGGTTGTTTTAGTTAAAAAAAACTTAAAAGGAATATTTTTTACCTTTTAATGAACAATTCCTAGCATGTAATGAATCGGAAATCGATTTTTTACAGTAAAGTACTTTTATAGTTTATTAAATGATCATTTAATGGAACGTGATTGATACATGGCTTGGTTTCCTACTGAAAATATATAAATCACATTGAATTTTCAAATCGAAATTTAAGTTTAATAGTTTCATTGATTCTGCTGATTGATTTGATTGTTTCACTAATCCAAATTAATATCATGCAAAACATTAAAAATTATAGGGTCACTTGGGGTAAGTGGGGCCCCTTTTTGGAACAGTACATTTTTGAAGCTTGATAAAAAAATTCTTGAAGTGCTTAAATTTGAACTTATTGACATATTTTATTTAAGACTACATTAATAAACAAAAATGTATTATTAGATTCTAAAAATAACGTGTTGCATATTTCTTAATTGATCTTTTTTTAAAAAATGAGAAGGGTATCCCACCTACCCCATAAGAAGGAGTAAGTGGGTCACTCCCTCTTTATTTAGATTGAAAGAAAGAAGAACTTAAAAGGGAGTAAGTGAGTCTTACTCGATAAGGTACAGAAATTTTCTGTACAAAATATTTTACTGTAACTTTATCCATGTACGAGATAAATACTCACATTTAAATTAATAGGGTTGGTTGGGGTAAGTGGGACCCCTTTTTGGAACACTACAATAGACGACATTAGTGTGACGTCACTTGCTTGTTTGGAAACGTTGATTCTATCCGTGATTGGTTCCGTGATTGGAGGTAAATCCGTACGGAACCAATCACGGATGGAATCTACGTTTCCAAACAAGCAAGTGACGTTATGACTAATGTCGTCTATTACGGAATGTTTACAGATTGTTTTCTTCAGGTTTGAATGGTTCAGGAGACTTATAAAGAAACCCTCGAAACAATTCCCCCACTCCACTTTGTGTTTTAATTAATTTCTCGGCAACGTGATTAAAAAAACCCAACTTAATAGTTTACTTTACTTACCACAACTGAAATTAAAACGGAAAATTAATATAAAATTTCAATAAATTACTTATAAATGTTTCAATAAACATTAAAGTGGTGAGTCTAGGGTGTCCCACTTACCCCTACTAGGCTAAAATTACGGGGTAAGTGGGACCCCCCTCTTAATTATTTTTAAATTAGAGATTTTGTAAAAATTCAAATTGCAGTATATATTTTAAGTCAAAATTTGCACAATAGTTAAAAAACATTATAATATAATGAAAACTTAGCTGGGAACACTTCTCGGAAAAATGTAACTTTAATTTTCCAAACAAATCATTCTGGAAATATTTTTTACATTAGTTCTATAATCTTAAAAATAAATGTAACAAAACTCTAATGTATGCAAAACCCTTCAGTGTGACAAAGTGTAACATGATCAATGTGAATTATTGTGATATGTCCTGTACATAGTTTGGTTTGAGGGGGTGACCCACTTACCCAAGTGACCCACTTACCAGAAGTGACCCTATTCGACTTTTGCAAATCTTCTTCGGTAGATATTTTAATTTTTTTTTGTCATCCTACTTGAGCATGATAACGGTGTAAAAAATACGGTGTCGGTGTTAAATACAAAGTAAAATCAAAAATTTAAAAAAGTAGTCTAGATCACAAAATCTTCGATTTTTCATCCTAAAACTACTAGATCATAATCGTCGACAAACACATAATTGAAGGGCTTGGGAGATGAAGGGGTAATGTAAAAAACCCTAATTTAGAGTAAATTAGGTTCGAAGTTTTATTGTTACATAATGTTTAATGTTACATAGCCCCTTCATCTTCTTCATACTATCTTTGTTTCTACAGGGTGATTCAGAAATAATCATCAATAATTGAGGTGGAGGTAGAGGGGCCCTAGACAAGCATATTTCGAATAGGGATGGTGGGGAGCAGCCTTACCGTTAAAGAGCTAGGACCTAATGTAGTGCGAGTGCGTTTCAAAAGGCCCTTTTTAGAAGGCCTGTGTGACGAAACAAAACATAATAAAATGAAAAACATTATTGCATGAGGTACAAGAGTATCCGTACTACTTAAATCCTCAATGTGATAGAAATTGGACCACTTGATAAACCGTGGGGTGAGTTTTAAAACGTGCAATATTCATCTTTTAGCCAAAGAATGGAGTTCTCTTACATTAGTATAATGGTACTTGGAAAAATGATGATCGGGGAAGGAATTTTCAATGATCATACATTGATCATATAAACTCACCCCACGGTTTAGCAAGTGGTCCAATTTTTATCACATTGAGCACTAGCGGATCCAGGGGGGGCTAGAGGGCTTGAGCCCCCCCCCCGAAATGAAAAATTTTACACTCTAAAATATGGAATTTCTTGCACCAAAATGAGTTAAAACCATGTTATTTTAAGGTCAAATCTTCAAAAATTTTCTGGGGGAGGACCCCCAGACTCCCTTGGTACTTGTAACTCTATTATTATAACTCTATTTTATGTTAAATTTGTTAAAACGTAAAAATTCTACCATAAAATCTATATCCGAAATCGGATGAGGCGTACCAAAACAAAATGAAAAGTGGGTTTTTTTACTTAAATTACCAAAAAATTTCTGGGGGAGGACCCCCAGACCCCCCTTTTAGGGGTGAGAGCAGGACAACCCTATTGGAAAAATATTACAGGTATGAAAAAAATTATATCGGTTTATGAAACACCGGTACTGGTATCAAAATTCCCTGTATGTTACCTATATAGATTACCTGTATGTTACCTATATAGATTACCTGTATGTTACCTATATAGATTACCAGTATGGTTACCTATATAGATTACCTGTATGATACCAGTACTGGTGTTTCATAAACCGATATGATATGGATTACTGGTATGTTACCTATATAGATTACCAGTATGTTACCTATATAGATTACCAGTATGTTACCTATATAGATTACCTGTATGATACCAGTACTGGTGTTTCATAAACCGATATGATATGGATTACTGGTATGTTACCTGTATATGGGATTACTGGTATGATATCGGTTCTGGTATGAAATATTACCAGTATACCAGTTCTGGTATGAAATATTACCAGTATGATACCAGTTCTGGTATGAAATATTACCAGTATGATACTCTAGATCCAGTATAAAACTGCTTCTACAAACCAAAAGAGTACAAGAATACAGGATACAAAAAAGTACAAGAAAACAGTCATATGAATTATGTACATTTATGGGACACAGGTTTATAAAAGAGAACAATACTAAATCAACAGAAACATCATACTAAATTGTAATTAAAAGTTTTCAAAAATTAAACTACGCACAATATAGCACGACACGAAATGATGATGATGGCAGTTTTAGTCTTCCAGAGACTTCAAAGGGCGAAGAGTGCAGTGTTCCAACCACTGGCCTCATTCTCAAGCTGAAGATTGTTGCCCCAGACAACAAGGGTATGGTGTCCCTGACACCAAAAGGAACTAGAGGGTGGTATCCCAGATACACTTGAGGGGCTAGAGGAGATAAGGTTGTCCCAGACAGAGCCAATAACGAACATATGCATCCTCGAGAATGGTTCCTTTCTTTCTCTCGCTGCAACGAACAATACGGAATACCTTTGTACCCTCAGGCAATGATGCTGACGTTGCAGTACTCTCGTTCACATACCAAGATAGAACCGCATTTAATCTGAAATAAAACACAAATGTGTAAATTAACAAGTCACAAGATATTTGCCAAATACATTTAAAGTATATTATATAAAGTGCAAAATTTACAAGGGTTGCAGCTAGAATAAAAAATATTTTAAAAAATGTCATTCATTTTATTGTCTAGAATATATACAATACAGCTGGAATATAGCAACAAACCTAAACTATACAATAAATTATTCCAGAGCTTTCAATGTTTAGTATAAAATATTATATGCCTAAGATTTGAAAAAATTATCAAGGCAAATAAGGAAAAAGAATTGCAACACAAATATATATATATATTAAATCTGCTATACCACGTTAGAAAAATTGTTGCTCTACAAATCAGCAACAATGTTGAGCTATGTTAGGGTTGGAAATAGTTGGATTCTTTATGTCTTATTCCAGTTGTTTTTAAATTATTCCCAATTAATTAAGAAGAGGTTTAATAAAAACTGTTAAAAAGTTAATAAATCATTGCTTGTGAGCTTGGAACAATAATGAATAACAAAACAATCAGATTAAAGAGATGTTGAAATCAGATTAAAGAGTTGCAAACTCTTTAAAAAAACAATCAGATTAAAGAGATGGCAACAGAGAGTTGGCTGAATATTGCCAATGTTCATAGAATTGGCCACTTCTCATACCCTTCATTACAAGTAAAGTTTAATAAAATGTCACTATAGCAATTTGTTTTTTAACCCACTCATGTGATTATATCAAATGCCATCAAAGTATACCAATAATCTCAGGAATTTAGTTTTGCCTTTTATCCCATAGAAAAAGAACCCTTTTTTAATTATAAAATTAAGCATAATGAATGTATTATTACATTGAAACCAAAATGACAATTATAAGAAAACTATATTACTAGTGGAAAACCCAAACTCACAGGATGCAAACACATTAGATTTTTTAAATTTTTTTATGGAAAGGTTTTCTGTATAAAGAGGTTTTTCCTACCTGCTACGTAGTTCCATCTGTTTGTCCGCAGACACAGCATCCATCTCTGCACGGTGGTCGTCGGTGGTTAATCTCAGGAATTTAGTTTTGTCTTTTCTCCCATAGAAAAAAGGACCCTTCAATTATAAAATTAAGCATAATGAATATTTTATTACATTGAAACCAAAATGACAATTATAAAAAAGAAAACTATACTATTAGTGCGAAACCCAAACTCGCAGGATTCACCCACATTAGATTCTTTTAATTTACGGGTAATTTACACTTAGGATGGTAATAAATAGATCTTTTGGGGAATAAAACAATCTTTTGGAGACAAAATATTTCAACAAATTAAAGACAGGGGAAGAAAAAGAAAATAAATTAAGCTAAATATTGCAAATGAAATGCTACAAGACATAAACAGAACAGAAATCAGTACAAAACATTTAAAAAGGTTAAAAATTGGTACTACTTCAAAATTATTTCACACACAGTGCTTCTGAAAATGAAAATGCACGGTTAAAGCCCATTAAATGTGCTGCTGAAACTTATGGTTTAAGGGATAGCACGTAAGAACTAAGAGAACTATATATTGTAATGTGTGTGAACAGTTGTAATGGGGAATCATCAGCGTTCGAAATTGGGGTGTTTTGCTGGTCCGGGACAACTAAAAACAACTCGGACCAGTGGAATCAGAAAATCACTGGTCCGCCGGACCAGCGATTTCTCGTGCACGTTTAAAATCCTTTAGACGATTTGTTCAGTGATAGCAGCATTTTAAGTGCGTTTGATGATTGCATTTGGAGACGACTCTCTTCACACCGATGTGGTGTATGAGGCCGCAAGCTCAGCCCTCCACTCCCGCCGGTTAAGTGCCGCAGCCCTGGCAGCCCCCCAGCTGGGCCAACCCAGGGAGTTTCTTTCTGTTATGGCCATCCTGCGCCAGGTCTGCCTGGGTCTTCCTCTTTTTCGCCTTCCTTCAGGTGCCCAGGTCAAAGCGACTCTCGTAGGGTCTGTTGAAGACATAGGTCATAGAACTCTGCCATAGGTCAGGCTTGCCTGCACCTATGCCGGTCCTAAGCCCGGATAAAATGAGGAAGGTTGTGCGATGGGCTAAACACCCATCCAAGTAAAAAACCCTAGTTTACTGAAACCGCAAGCAATGTTATTGCATTTGGAGAAGCAAGTACATATTTTTGACAGAACCCGAAATGTGGTGATACAGGATAGGGGAGCCCCCGGCGAAAAAGAAAAAATATTATTAATATGTATTGATTTTTATTTAACATTACTTTTAGGTACTCACATTCAGTGCAATAGTTACTTTATATATTTAAACCGGCCCTTTTTAATTTGTCGGATTTGTCCTTTTTAATTCGGTGTGAATTTTGTTGCGGACCAGTAAGATTGGCAAAGCACTGGTCCGCAGGACCACCGTTTCCCCCCCCCCCCAATTTCTAACTCTGGGAATCATTAATATGTGCATGCATTTCGATTCATATGAAATATCACACATAATCACCAATTAGCAAAAACAATATTAAATAGACATGAACACTTAATAAAAACATTAGAAACTCATCAAGCATTTGCCTGTTGTCAAAAACAAAATACATTAAAGAATAAGTTCCCAGGACTGGGTATGAATGCATTGTATTATAGTGCTTCCAAAAACCCAAACAAATCCCCAAACTTTTTATATCGTGGACGATTATAGATATTTCATTTTTGTCATTGATCCCAACTCTATAACTACATATTCTTTAAACAAGAATTTAAGCGTAAAATCTCAATCTTGTAAATTAAATTGGTAATTTTGAAAGTCAAGTAGACCGTTTAAAAGCATTGCATTTAAAAATTCTTTTCTTCATCCTATATTTTCAAAATCAGAATCACACTAAGGCATCTTGTATGAAGTTGTGAAAAGGGTTTTATATAGCATTTAACTGCCTGGAAATTTTATAGAAACCTATTCTTATCAACCGCCCCTAATTAGTGCTGTAGGGGCCATTCATTAATTACGTAAGGATGATTTTGGCAATTTTACCCCCCCCTACCCCCATTGAGGGTACGTAAGATTTTTCAAACCCTTCCCCCCATTCTTACATAAGATTCCATTTTGTTTTTCAAAATAATAAAATGTTAGAAAAGGATCAGTTACACTAAAACTCTCAGTTTGGCGTAAATCAAAGATTTATATTTTTCCAGATATGTAATAACATTCTTGCTGTCAACTACATATTTTTAAGTTTTTCTGGGGTTATTCAATAGTAATTTGATTAGAATAATTGGAATTTGTTTACATTAACTTGGAAAATCTTATGTAAGAATGACTTTTCAAATCAAAAGTAGGTTTAACTACATTATCTCTCTCATGTAATATTGCTAATCTGTTTGGGACACTAAAAATTAGAAGTATTGCCAAAAATAGTTAACTAACCAATTATTAGTAATACAGTTAGATATATTAATGAGAATCGTAAAAATTAGTTGACTTTTAAATATTTGTTGTCCACATCAACTTGGCGGTATTTTATGAAAAGTTAACAAAATTGAACTCGAAAGCAAATTATTCTGTAGTACTTACTATATAATATACTATCATCCCGTCAGTTTCCGCAGCTTATAGTTGGGCTTGACTGTTAGCAATCTGGTGGGCATCCAGCGATAATTGAGCATCACATAATTTCTTCTCATCCTAAAAAATATGAAACAGATTCACAAAGTGGATTCAAGTGTGGAAAAGGTGATTTAAATTCAGGCTTTTTTTTAAAAAAAAAAGGTCCTGTAAACCAAGCAAATAAATATTTTATTGAATTAATGTCTTAATTTAATTATTATATAAAAGAGGTTAATAATGAAGCCTAACCATTTTTTCACAGCAAAACATTAGAAAAAACACACCTTACCTATCCACTCTCCCCCATGGTGGGGAAATGAGGCAGAGTGAGTGGAAAACATAGTCCTAGAGTCAAAATATTAGTTTGGAATTCAAATGTATAAATATTATATGTATTTGAAGGAAGAATAAGCAAGAAATATATGCATCGCATAAATCTTCGTTACTTAAGTTCAGCCGGCCCCAATGATAACAAATCGGACTTTGTTTGAGGTGTTCTAGAAATTACTCACGAAGACATATAAAGAATTAAAAGCAGCACTGTTTTTATTTTGCAGAAAAGAAAAAGATTATACTAATTCTAAATGAATAATATTGAACTTACTTGAAAATAGAAGAACAATAGATTACCACGAGGATCTTAAAATACTTAAAATTAGTCAACAAATAACTTGTGTTGTGTTGCCATTTCCATTTCCAGAAATCAAATCTAATAAATCCAAATCTTTGCTGTGCCTGAGGCTCACCATATACAGGGTGATTCAAAACAACGTGGACAAACTTCTAGGGGTGATAGAGGGGACTTAGACAAGCATATTTCGTATTGGAATGGGGGGGCGCCCAGGCACCGTTAAGGAGCTAGGGCCTAATGTAGTGAGATATGGCGTTCCAAAAAGCGGTTTTCCAAAGGCCCGTATCACGAAACAAATCATAGTAGACTGAAAAAATTGCTTGCATAAGGTACAGGAGTATCCCTACTACTATCCTAATACGTGTGAAAAAATATTGGACCCCTTGTTAAACCGTGAGTTGAGTTTAAAACGTGCAATTGTGATATTTTAGCCAAAGAACGGAGTTCCCTTAAAGTAATGGTATTTTGTGATCATGCAGTTTTTTTTAAACAGATTACGGTGTTTACTTACATGGTAGATCAGTCATACAACAAGGATCAAAAATCGCATATGAACAAGTGGTCGCAAACGCCCGTAGAGGGCGCTAGAGCCACGAGAGGGCGTTGCGAAACAAACCCGACCTGAGCAAACGGAGATTGTCTTCATTCGAGCCGTTGATGCGTTGGGCGTAACATGGCTACTTACACACACCGCGAAATGGCTGACATGCACTTAATTTACGGCATGGCAAAATTAAATGGACGAGAAGCCTTGCGAATGTATCGTGCGAAATATCCTGGTAGACAGTTGCCTAGCCGCTCATTCTTTGCCACTCTGCATCGACGATTGTGTGAAACCGGCTCGTTTAACGTGCACAAGCTGGATACTGGCCGCCAACGAACAACTCGGACGGTTGATGCTGAAGATAGGGTTATCCAAGAACTGGAACGTAATCCTTCAACAAGTACACGAGTTGTATCCCGAGAGACCCATATCCCCCAAGCTACCGTCTGGCGCATTGCACACGACGAAGGACTACATCCTTATCATTTACAACGCGTCCAGGCACTGGAACTGGGAGACTACAACAAACGTATGGATTTTGCGCGGTGGTTTTTGCAGGAAAGTAATGCAGACCGAAACTTCGCAGCAAGTGTTCTCTTCACGGATGAGGCTACGTTCTCATTAGAGGGTGTGATGAACTTTCACAACCTGCATACGTGGGCGGATGAAAACCCCCATGCCATACGTCCGCATGCCGCACAACGAAAATGTTCCATTAACGTGTGGGCTGGCATTGTAGGAGACTGTTTAGTCGGTCCGTACATTCTCCCAGAAAGACTTAACGGTTCCGTGTATCTAACATTCTTGCAAGAGGTTCTGCCCGAAATGCTGAATGATGTTCCGATGCCTATTCGTCAACGCATTCGATTTCAACACGACGGAGCTCCAGCACATTTCAGCATAGCCGTCAGAGCACATCTGCAGGCTACTTTTCCTGGCGGCTGGATTGGTCGCGGTGGACCGATCGCATGGCCAGCACGATCACCAGATCTGTCTCCCTTGGATTTTTTCTTATGGGGATTTTTAAAAGGCCTTGTCTATGAAACACCTGTTGCAACGCCGGAAGACTTGGTAGGAAGGATCGTTGAGGCAGCAGGATGTGTTCGAGATACACCTGGTATTTTTGAGAAGGTGCGCTGTTCCATGCAACGTAGATGCCAGGCATGTCTCGATGCATCTGGAAAAAACTTTGAGCATTTGCTGTAAGACATTAGTCGAATGTGAGAGATTCATTAACAATAAAATTATCTGTAATGGTTTCGTTTCTTCTCCTTGTGCTATGTATTTTTTTTGGACGCCCTGTAGCGGATCCGGATCGCAGTTGCGACCACTTGTTCATATGCGATTTTTGATCCTTGTTGTATGACTGATCTACCATGTAAGTAAACACCGTAATCTGTTTAAAAAAAACTGCATGATCACAAAATACCATTACTTTAAGGGAACTCCGTTCTTTGGCTAAAATATCACAATTGCACGTTTTAAACTCAACTCACGGTTTAACAAGGGGTCCAATATTTTTTCACACGTATTAGGATAGTAGTAGGGATACTCCTGTACCTTATGCAAGCAATTTTTTCAGTCTACTATGATTTGTTTCGTGATACGGGCCTTTGGAAAACCGCTTTTTGGAACGCCATATCTCACTACATTAGGCCCTAGCTCCTTAACGGTGCCTGGGCGCCCCCCCCATTCCAATACGAAATATGCTTGTCTAAGTCCCCTCTATCACCCCTAGAAGTTTGTCCACGTTGTTTTGAATCACCCTGTAGAATAAAATAATACAAGACGCTATCTAAAAACATAAAAAAAGTTTTCAAAAGGAATCTTGATGAAATTTTATAGGCATTAAATTAGCGGAAAGCCAAGAACGACAAGTGTACACACTACAGCCATTTCGTTTGTTAGTAAGTGGTGTCTCTATTTTAGGTTATAATTGGCCTCCCCATGCCCTGTCCCCCTTTAATTTTTACTTACTTCATCAACTGATTAAATCATTCACATTATGACACTATTTTCATTACATTTCAATATTAATGCAAACATTTTTTTAATCTATAGTGCGGGGGGCAATTTATCATTACAGGTATTACCAGGTGAAAATAATGAGTTTTTTGGCATTAAAGACCTGGTAAACGTTTTTTAAAAAAACATTTGAATTGAATAAACTTAAAAAGGAACTCAAAATATATTATAAATCAAATTTTTGTGCAATTTGATGTTCAATTAGACAGATTTTCAGAGTCGAGAAAAAAACAGTTTTTCGAGTAAAAAACACAAGTTCGAAAAGGCCCAAAAATTGGTATTTAATAATAAGTTTGAATTTTTTTCAATTTTTATTTTTGTAGTTAAGTAATGTCGTAAGCTTTTCCCAGAAATTCGGGTTGCCATGGTGATTCTGACGTCATCCAGGGATTTTTAAACACAAAAGAGGTTTACTTGTCTTTATATGGATCCATTGCATTTTTTGGAGTATAGAAAAAGGGGGGAAGACGAAAAATTTGAATGAACCCCCAAGTGTTTTATATCACCGTATTCCCTTTGATTAGTAGATTAAGAATATGTAAAGTATGAGGGGGGTGGGTCCTATATTTCGGGAGTTTTTCCCCGGTTTTACTGAAAACCTGAATCTGGGCGTTACGCCCGGAGTTTTAGAGCTATAGGTCTAAAATTTTAGTATTTTTACTTACTCAAAATTCCCTTTAGAACCATGTAACACAATAAGGGGTAGTACTCATATTTCGAGATTTCGTGTCCATGTGCTGGTTCTAATGTTCACTTCCTAACGCCCCAGGTTCTTTTTTTTAACTATTTCTTAGTGATGCATAGTGTTCGAATCCCCACTTTAAATGCTTTCATAAAATATAAATCACTAAACTGTAATGAAAATAGATCCGCAGCTATTCAGCGTTAAAGTTAGCATGTGTTAGGCTTAACGTACCACGAGGGGTTTGTTCCCGCCAGACACTACGGTTTTCACCACTTAGCTCTAAAAGTACCGGCCAGTAAACCAACCGGTAAAAGCCAGATAATATTGTCCTAAACAAATTTCTGTAACTTTTTAGCTACTTATGTATTAATATTTCCAAAAATTTTCATACAGGTATCGAATTACCCAGTATGTTTTGGAATTGATATCAAAATTTCTTTATTTTTCGAGAAAATTTCCAATTATTTTTAAGTTCTATAACTTAAAAAAAATAAAGGTTGGGATACAAAAAAATCCTGGTAAATAAAATACTGGTATTTAAATTTTCAGTATGTTTTAAAATTGGGTATCGAAATTTCCAGTATGATTTTATAGCAGTTTCTAAATTACCAGTATTGATTCAAACTGGTATCAAAATTCCCAGTATTCGTTAAAACTAGTATCAAAATTTCCAGTATCGTTTCATATCGGTTTTGAAATTCCCAGTATTCGTTAAAACTGGTATCAAAATTTCCGGTATCGTTTCATATCGGTTTCGAAATTACCAGTATCGTTTCATATCGGTTTCGAAATTACCAGTATCGTTTCATACCGGTTTCGAAATTTCCAGTATCGGTTTCATACCAGTTTTGAAATTACCAGTATCATTTCATACTAGTTTTACAGTTTCCGATATCAATTATATCGGTACCGGTATCATTTATACCGGTACCGATATAATTTTGATACCGGTATTATGATTTTTTTCCAATAGGGAATTCACAATCTTTTCCATTTTAAGATAATCAAGCTGATACAATTGGATTTTATGAAAATTCTTAGCCCCCCCCAAATCCAAATCCTGGATCCGCGACTGACATTGAGGATTTAAGTAGTATGGATCTCCTGTACCTCATGCAATAATGTTTCTCATTTTATTATGTTTTGTTTCGTCACACGGGCCTACTAAAAACGGCGTTTTGAAACGCACTCGCACTACATTAGGTAATAGCTCTTTAACGGATTATTGATGATTATTTCTAAATCACCCTGTATAGCTCTTATGAAATATTCATATTTTGCTACATAACACTTCTGCACATAACTCTTTCATCCATTGAATTAGATTGCATTTTCAAAAAATGTAACATCCCTATTGGAAAAAAATCATAATACCGGTATCAAAATTATATCGGTACCGGTATAAATGATACCGGTACCGATATAATTGATATCGGAAACTGTAAAACTAGTATGAAATGATACTGGTAATTTCAAAACTGGTATGAAACCGATACTGGAAATTTCGAAACCGGTATGAAACGATACTGGTAATTTCGAAACCGATATGAAACGATACTGGTAATTTCGAAACCGATATGAAACGATACTGGTAATTTCGAAACCGATATGAAACGATACCGGAAATTTTGATACCAGTTTTAACAAATACTGGGAATTTCAAAACCGATATGAAACGATACTGGAAATTTTGATACTAGTTTTAACGAATACTGGGAATTTTGATACCAGTTTGAATCAATACTGGTAATTTAGAAACTGCTATAAAATCATACTGGAAATTTCGATACCCAATTTTAAAACATACTGAAAATTTAAATACCAGTATTTTATTTACCAGGATTTTTTTGTATCCCAACCTTTATTTTTTTTAAGTTATAGAACTTAAAAATAATTGGAAATCTTCTCGAAAAATAAAGAAATTTTGATATCAATTCCAAAACATACTGGGTAATTCGATACCTGTATGAAAATTTTTGGAAATATTAATACATAAGTAGCTAAAAACTTACAGAAATTTGTTTAGGACAATATTATCTGGCTTTTACCGGTTGGTTTACTGGCCGGTACTTTTAGAGCTAAGTGGTGAAAACCGTAGTGTCTGGCGGGAACAAACCCCTCGTGGTACGTTAAGCCTAACACATGCTAACTTTAACGCTGAATAGCTGCGGATCTATTTTCATTACAGTTTAGTGATTTATATTTTATGAAAGCATTTAAAGTGGGGATTCGAACAGTATGCATCACTAAGAAATAGTTAAAAAAAAAGAACCTGGGGCGTTAGGAAGTGAACATTAGAACGAGCACATGGACACGAAATCTCGAAATATGAGTACTACCCCTTATTGTGTTACATGGTTCTAAAGGTAATTTTGAGTAAGTAAAAATACTAAAATTTTAGACCTATAGCTCTAAAACTCCAGGCGTAACGCCCAGATTCAGGTTTTCAGTAAAACCGGGGAAAAACTCCCGAAATATAGGACCCACCCCCTCATACTTTACATATTCTTAATCTACTAATCAAAGGGAATACGGTGATATAAAACACTTGGGGGTTCATTCAAATTTTTCGTCTTCCCCCCTTTTTCTATACTCCAAAAAATGCAATGGATCCATATAAAGACAAGTAAACCTCTTTTGTGTTTAAAAATCCCTGGATGACGTCAGAATCACCATGGCAACCCGAATTTCTGGGAAAAGCTTACGACATTACTTAACTACAAAAATAAAAATTGAAAAAAATTCAAACTTATTATTAAATACCAATTTTTGGGCCTTTTCGAACTTGTGTTTTTTACTCGAAAAACTGTTTTTTTTCTCGACTCTGAAAATCTGTCTAATTGAACATCAAATTGCACAAAAATTTGATTTATAATATATTTTGAGTTCCTTTTTAAGTTTATTCAATTAAAATGTTTTTTTAAAAAACGTTTACCATGTCTTTAATGCCAAAAAACTCATTATTTTCACCTGGTAATACCTGTAATGATAAATTGCCCCCCGCACTATAGATTAAAAAAATGTTTGCATTAATATTGAAATGTAATGAAAATAGTGTCATAATGTGAATGATTTAATCAGTTGATGAAGTAAGTAAAAATTAAAGGGGGACAGGGCATGGGGAGGCCAATTATAACCTAAAATAGAGACACCACTTACTAACAAACGAAATGGCTGTAGTGTGTATACTTGTCGTTCTTGGCTTTCCGCTAATTTAATGCCTATAAAATTTCATCAAGATTCCTTTTGAAAACTTTTTTTATGTTTTTAGATAGTCTTGTATTATTTTATTCTATATGGTGAGCCTCCGGCACAGCAAAGATTTGGATTTATTAGATTTGATTTCTGGAAATGGAAATGGCAACACAACACAAGTTATTTGTTGACTAATTTTAAGTATTTTAAGATCCTCGTGGTAATCTATTGTTCTTCTATTTTCAAGTAAGTTCAATATTATTCATTTAGAATTAGTATAATCTTTTTCTTTTCTGCAAAATAAAAACAGTGTTGCTTTTAATTCTTTATATGTCTTCGTGAGTAATTTCTAGAACACCTCAAACAAAGTCCGATTTGTTATCATTGGGGCCGGCTGAACTTAAGTAACGAAGATTTATGCGATGCATATATTTCTTGCTTATTCTTCCTTCAAATACATATAATATTTATACATTTGAATTCAAAACTAATATTTTGACTCTAGGACTATGTTTTCCACTCACTCTGCCTCATTTCCCCACCATGGGGGAGAGTGGATAGGTAAGGTGTGTTTTTTCTAATGTTTTGCTGTGAAAAAATGGTTAGGCTTCATTATTAACCTCTTTTAATATAATAATTAAATTAAGACATTAATTCAATAAAATATTTATTTGCTTGGTTTACAGGACCTTTTTTTTTTAAAAAAAAAGCCTGAATTTAAATCACCTTTTCCACACTTGAATCCACTTTGTGAATCTGTTTCATATTTTTTAGGATGAGAAGAAATTATGTGATGCTCAATTATCGCTGGATGCCCACCAGATTGCTAACAGTCAAGCCCAACTATAAGCTGCGGAAACTGACGGGATGATAGTATATTATATAGTAAGTACTACAGAATAATTTGCTTTCGAGTTCAATTTTGTTAACTTTTCATAAAATACCGCCAAGTTGATGTGGACAACAAATATTTAAAAGTCAACTAATTTTTACGATTCTCATTAATATATCTAACTGTATTACTAATAATTGGTTAGTTAACTATTTTTGGCAATACTTCTAATTTTTAGTGTCCCAAACAGATTAGCAATATTACATGAGAGAGATAATGTAGTTAAACCTACTTTTGATTTGAAAACTCATTCTTACATAAGATTTTCCAAGTTAATGTAAACAAATTCCAATTATTCTAATCAAATTACTATTGAATAACCCCAGAAAAACTTAAAAATATGTAGTTGACAGCAAGAATGTTATTACATGTCTGGAAAAATATAAATCTTTGATTTACGCCAAACTGAGAGTTTTAGTGTAACTGATCCTTTCTAACATTTTATTATTTTGAAAAACAAAATGGAATCTTATGTAAGAATGGGGGGAAGGGTTTGAAAAATCTTACGTACCCTCAATGGGGGTAGGGGGGGGGTAAAATTGCCAAAATCATCCTTACGTAATTTATGAATGGCCCCTACAGCACTAATTAGGGGCGGTTGATAAGAATAGGTTTCTATAAAATTTCCAGGCAGTTAAATGCTATATAAAACCCTTTTCACAACTTCATACAAGATGCCTTAGTGTGATTCTGATTTTGAAAATATAGGATGAAGAAAAGAATTTTTAAATGCAATGCTTTTAAACGGTCTACTTGACTTTCAAAATTACCAATTTAATTTACAAGATTGAGATTTTACGCTTAAATTCTTGTTTAAAGAATATGTAGTTATAGAGTTGGGATCAATGACAAAAATGAAATATCTATAATCGTCCACGATATAAAAAGTTTGGGGATTTGTTTGGGTTTTTGGAAGCACTATAATACAATGCATTCATACCCAGTCCTGGGAACTTATTCTTTAATGTATTTTGTTTTTGACAACAGGCAAATGCTTGATGAGTTTCTAATGTTTTTATTAAGTGTTCATGTCTATTTAATATTGTTTTTGCTAATTGGTGATTATGTGTGATATTTCATATGAATCAAAATGCATGCACATATTAATGATTCCCAGCGTTAGAAATTGGGGGGGGGAAACGGTGGTCCTGCGGACCAGTGCTTTGCCAATCTTACTGGTCCGCAACAAAATTCACACCGAATTAAAAAGGACAAATCCGACAAATTAAAAAGGGCCGGTTTAAATATATAAAGTAACTATTGCACTGAATGTGAGTACCTAAAAGTAATGTTAAATAAAAATCAATACATATTAATATTTTTTCTTTTTCGCCGGGGGCTCCCCTATCCTGTATCACCACATTTCGGGTTCTGTCAAAAATATGTACTTGCTTCTCCAAATGCAATAACATTGCTTGCGGTTTCAGTAAACTAGGGTTTTTTACGTGGATGGGTGTTTAGCCCATCGCACAACCTTCCTCATTTTATCCAGGCTTAGGACCAGCATAGGTGCAGGCAAGCCTGACCTATGGCAGAGATCTATGACCTATGTCTTCAACAGACCCTACGAGAGTCGCTTTGACCTGGGCACCTGAAGGAAGGCGAAAAAGAGGAAGACCCAGACAGACCTGGCGCAGGATGGCCATAACAGAAAGAAACTCCCTGGGTTGGCCCAGCTGGGGGGCTGCCAGGGCTGCGGCACTTAACCGGCGGGAGTGGAGGGCTGAGCTTGCGGCCTCATACACCACATCGGTGTGAAGAGAGTCGTCTCCAAATGCAATCATCAAACGCACTTAAAATGCTGCTATCACTGAACAAATTGTCTAAAGGATTTTAAACGTGCACGAGAAATCGCTGGTCCGGCGGACCAGTGATTTTCTGATTCCACTGGTCCGAGTTGTTTTTAGTTGTCCCGGACCAGCAAAACACCCCAATTTCGAACGCTGATGATTCCCCATTACAACTGTTCACACACACATTACAATATATAGTTCTCTTAGTTCTTACGTGCTATCCCTTAAACCATAAGTTTCAGCAGCACATTTAATGGGCTTTAACCGTGCATTTTCATTTTCAGAAGCACTGTGTGTGAAATAATTTTGAAGTAGTACCAATTTTTAACCTTTTTAAATGTTTTGTACTGATTTCTGTTCTGTTTATGTCTTGTAGCATTTCATTTGCAATATTTAGCTTAATTTATTTTCTTTTTCTTCCCCTGTCTTTAATTTGTTGAAATATTTTGTCTCCAAAAGATTGTTTTATTCCAAAAGATCTATTTATTACCATCCTAAGTGTAAATTACCCGTAAATTAAAAGAATCTAATGTGGGTGAATCCTGCGAGTTTGGGTTTCGCACTAATAGTATAGTTTTCTTTTTTATAATTGTCGTTTTGGTTTCAATGTAATAAAATATTCATTATGCTTAATTTTATAATTGAAGGGTCCTTTTTTCTATGGGAGAAAAGACAAAACTAAATTCCTGAGATTAACCACCGACGACCACCGTGCAGAGATGGATGCTGTGTCTGCGGACAAACAGATGGAACTACGTAGCAGGTAGGAAAAACCTCTTTATACAGAAAACCTTTCCATAAAAAAATTTAAAAAATCTAATGTGTTTGCATCCTGCGAGTTTGGGTTTTCCACTAGTAATATAGTTTTCTTATAATTGTCATTTTGGTTTCAATGTAATAATATATTCATTATGCTTAATTTTATAATTAAAGGGTTCTTTTTCTATGGGATAAAAGGCAAAACTAAATTCCTGAGATTATTGGTATACATTGATGGCAATTGATATAATCACATGAGTGGGTTAAAAAACAAGTGGCTATAGTGACATTTTATTTAAACTTTACTTGTAATGAAGGGTATGAGAAGTGGCCAATTCTATGAACATTGGCAATATTCAGCCAACTCTCTGTTGCCATCTCTTTAATCTGATTTTTTTTTAAAGAGTTTGCAACTCTTTAATCTGATTTCGACATCTCTTTAATCTGATTGTTTTGTTATTCATTATTGTTCCAAGCTCACAAGCAATGATTTATTAACTTTTTAACAGTTTTTATTAAACCTCTTCTTAATTAATTGGGAATAATTTAAAAACAACTGGAATAAGACATAAAGAATTCAACTATTTCCAAGCCTAACATAGCTCAACATTGTTGCTGATTTGTAGAGCAACAATTTTTCTAACGTGGTATAGCAGATTTAATATATATATATATATATTTGTGTTGCAATTCTTTTTCCTTATTTGCCTTGATAATTTTTTCAAATCTTAGGCATATAATATTTTATACTAAACATTGAAAGCTCTGGAATAATTTATTGTATAGTTTAGGTTTGTTGCTATATTCCAGCTGTATTGTATATATTCTAGACAATAAAATGAATGACATTTTTTAAAATATTTTTTATTCTAGCTGCAACCCTTGTAAATTTTGCACTTTATATAATATACTTTAAATGTATTTGGCAAATATCTTGTGACTTGTTAATTTACACATTTGTGTTTTATTTCAGATTAAATGCGGTTCTATCTTGGTATGTGAACGAGAGTACTGCAACGTCAGCATCATTGCCTGGGGGTACAAAGGTATTCCGTATTGTTCGTTGCAGCGAGAGAAAGAAAGGAACCATTCTCGAGGATGCATATGTTCGTTATTGGCTCTGTCTGGGACAACCTTATCTCCTCTAGCCCCTCAGGTGTATCTGGGATACCACCCTCTAGTTCCTTTTGGTGTCAGGGACACCATACCCTTGTTGTCTGGGGCAACAATCTTCAGCTTGAGAATGAGGCCAGTGGTTGGAACACTGCACTCTTCGCCCTTTGAAGTCTCTGGAAGACTAAAACTGCCATCATCATCATTTCGTGTCGTGCTATATTGTGCGTAGTTTAATTTTTGAAAACTTTTAATTACAATTTAGTATGATGTTTCTGTTGATTTAGTATTGTTCTCTTTTATAAACCTGTGTCCCATAAATGTACATAATTCATATGACTGTTTTCTTGTACTTTTTTGTATCCTGTATTCTTGTACTCTTTTGGTTTGTAGAAGCAGTTTTATACTGGATCTAGAGTATCATACTGGTAATATTTCATACCAGAACTGGTATCATACTGGTAATATTTCATACCAGAACTGGTATACTGGTAATATTTCATACCAGAACCGATATCATACCAGTAATCCCATATACAGGTAACATACCAGTAATCCATATCATATCGGTTTATGAAACACCAGTACTGGTATCATACAGGTAATCTATATAGGTAACATACTGGTAATCTATATAGGTAACATACCAGTAATCCATATCATATCGGTTTATGAAACACCAGTACTGGTATCATAGAGGTAATCTATATAGGTAACATACTGGTAATCTATATAGGTAACATACAGGTAATCTATATAGGTAACATACAGGGAATTTTGATACCAGTACCGGTGTTTCATAAACCGATATAATTTTTTTCATACCTGTAATATTTTTCCAATAGGGATAGCCCCTTCATCCACCAAACCCTTCAATGCAGAAGTAATTTAACATGAATTAAGATTATATTCACATTAACTAAACCCGATTTTAAAACGCCGCGCTGATTAGATACAGAAACATAAATAACGTGTCCAAAGGTGCAACATTTGGTGTCCGATGGTGTCCGTAGCAACCGCTGGTGTCTGTAGGTACAACATAAGGTGGTTTGGAATTGGAATTCAAAATTCAATGAAAAATAAAAGGATTGCGATCTGGCTACTTCTAATATCAAAACTAAATAGTCAAAATCTTGGGGATTCACAGCATATATCCAGTTAAATCATATAATCATTAAAAGGGGGGAAGAAAAATATTAATGTAGTGATGCACTAAAAGTAACTTGGAGCATCTGAAAACAGAAAAGTTATTATATTTAATTAAAATTTTAATTCTAAAAGCTGATTTCAAGTTAGCAACTAGATAGCATCTGTTGTGTTGACATACAATATAGACCACCAATTAATTTTTCAGTTTATTTTCGAATTTTAAAATTAGGTGTCCGAAGGTACAACTGTCCGTAGGTGCAACAGTCTCCCCTAATTATGATTAGCCACTCAACAAAAGACGTCTATACCCCTCAAAAGTGTCTGAAAAACACTTTTTTGCTTTTTAAACTTTAAGGGGAAATCCCCAGTACCATGCCATGGGCCAGAGGCGTATATAGAGGGGGTTAAATGGAATCGGCCTCCCCTTCGAAAGTCGGACTAAATGGATAAAAACGAGTTAAAATGCTGTTTTCAAGGGTCAAACTTCCAAAATTTTCTGAGGGAGGACCCCCCAGACTCCCTTTTTACTTGGATTTCTATACTGCCCACAATTTTTTTACTTTCAAATTTTTTTTAATTAATTTACTCCCTTCTCTACTACTTTTAAACTTATTTTATATCAGTTTTAAGTCTCAAAACATCTTAACAGTACTAGTTATAAAGATTTAAAAAACATTATATCCCAGGGAGGACCTACTGTTAATTTAATATTCCATCTGACCGCCCCCACCCACAAAATTGCATTAATCCGTCACTGCGTAGAGTTTGAACAAAGCAATGGAGTAGTTGGAAAAAAAATGTAGGGTGATAAATTTATGACTTTTTTCTCTTTATGGTCAAAAAAGGAAAATTTATAACTTTCGGGGAAGGGAATATTGGATTCAGATATTTCAGATAAAACCCATGTGTACAGGCGTTGTATTTCAGGGTCTGATACCCTAGTAGCATGAAACCTTGCGGCTAACCTTTTTCTTTTATTGTCATTCGGTCCTTACAAAAACCCAACAAATGGTTGGGTTGTGGAACCCATCCTCAATATTACAAAAAGGCCTATTTTTGAAAAACCAAAGAAAAGCCTTTCTGCGCATGCGTCATGTTCACCGGACATGACGCGGCCTTTCAAGATGGACGCCAGGACGCCGACCCAAGTTCAAGTGAGTAGCTTATTATTTAACTTTTTATTATATTTACTTTTAACCGCGATTGGCATTATGATTTATCATCGCCGGTTCATTGCATCTGCATGTATTGTATCAAGCACTCAAACCGGAAAATGTACGTAAACAATCCAATCCAATCATTGGATGGATTTGTTTACGTCCTTAATGCTGTGTAATTCGTTTTCAGCATAAGTATTTATGTCGACATTTTGTGCGAGATTTCTCTTCTTTGTTGTTTTTCCTGAAAGTTTCTCTTTTATACCTCCAAATCACATAAGCACGGTGGTGGTAAGTTCAAAACGTGAATTTGAATGAGTTGTGAAATGAATTGTAAGATCCTATGGTTCCCGCCCTATGCTATGCTTATCAACAATGCTATCGTATGATAACAATGCTTATCGTAGCTTTTAATGACATATTTTAAAATTTTAGTTGAGACAATAATATTCGGTACATGTCCTATGCTTTCTGTAGTTGTGTTAATGACCTATTATGTTTAAATTTCCTTCTCAAAATCTGATTAGTTTTTGTTTACAGTGTATGTAAAGAACATAAATTACATGCTGTACTATTATATTTACTACACATTAGGTAACTCTTGATATCTTTAAAAATCTTATGTGAAAACTTAATGTGAATATATCTCCCACAATGCAGAATTTTTTTTCTACCAAGCCACACCATAAAACCCAAAACAACCAACCATCTACCAAGCCACAGGACCTAGGTTTAAATTCTCACCCCCCTCAGATGGTTCATAGACTGAAAACCAAGTAGGATCTGGAATGAAAACAGTGGTCTTGTGTTATACCACGTAACTGGGATATTATACGCTATAGTGTGCCAATGAGCTTATTGTAATCTTTTCATAATTCAATGTTTTGATAAAGTTATAACATCCCTTCGACTGAAGTAGTCTAGGTCAACAAATGGTGCGTTTCATTTGCCATTCATTGTTAACTTCTTGTTTTGAAAATCTAACTATAAAATAGATTGATAATAACCGATTTGATACTAAAAAGTTTCAAACAGCGTTAATACTCGAGTGTTTGCTTTAAAATCTCATAATGTAGTCCAAATTCAAAGTAGGTATTTAAAATGATAACCAACTATGTATTTTGAAACTTTTACATTCTTAAACAAAAATATGAGAATTGAACATATAGAACTAATACATTATTGACTCATTTCGTATGATAATGTTATAAATTTGGCCTTCAAATGAGATTCGTGACATCACTGACAAGAAAGGTTGGAATCTAGAATAGTTGCAACGTATTCAAAACAGGTCCTCCATGGCATACAGCTACTGCCAATTTAAACAGTCGTCAAACTTTGCGACTGCTCTACAGCTCTTTAGACAATCTCCCTAATTGCCGTGGATTCCCTTTTTGAATCTTTTAGAGATAATTTATCTTCAACGACTTACATTTAATCTCGTGTTCTATTATTAATGGTACTTATCCGTTAGCTGGGCACAAATGTCGCCAATTGTGAACTAAATGCTCGCCAAGCGAAGCGAATGACAATACAGTTAAGTGAAAACGAAACAAATGCAGTAGGCGACGGTTGGGACAGAGAATTTTTTAATTCATTCTAAATTTTTTTCAGGATTTTTTTGCTTGCGCTCGTTTAACGGATAAGAACCATATTAATTATTCACCCCTTTATGGGAACAGATTTGATGTAGGTTGAATGGTCACCAGTGGTGGATCCAGGGGGGTGGCATTCTGGAAAGTGCCCCTCCTTGGACCCCAACATACTCATAAGTACGAAAAAAGTCCCAAAAAGAACTCAAAATGAGTTAAAACCCAACTTTTGCAGGTCAAGTTTCAAAATTTTTTCTGGGGGAGGACCCTTACAGCCCCCAGCAGTACCAAAAGGGGATCTTGAGTGATACTTTTTAGAAAATCCCCAACATTTTGACATTTTTCTCGAAAGGTAAAGGTGATAGTCTGAAAAAGTGGCCCCTTCCTTGGAGACGTGCTGGATCCGCGCCTGATGGTCACTGCAATAGAGCATTCGCCAAATTGGCAGTCACTGTGGAGGACCTATACCAAATCTGTTCCTATTTATGATACATATTCGTTACATATTTTTATAATGTTTTGTTTTAGATTCTGCAATAGGATGAATATTATGCTCCTGAAATTTGAAGGAAGTTATGTTCCACCTCCATCTACCATTTTGCTGGTCATTGGCCATAAGTAAGTAAATCAAATTAAAACTTCTATAAGTTATCTCATGATTCTCAGGTCACCTTAGATGTAGGTGAATCGTTTATGAACACTTCCTTAAAAAAATTTGTGATTGGGTTTTGCTACGTTAAGATTAGAACTTTTCATTCATTGGGGGAACTAAAAACAGCTGAACACCAAGTAGCTTTGTGCTTTAAAGCAGTGGTCTCCAACCCCCAGTCCGCAGACCGGTGCCGGTCCATGGATCAAATGGTACAGGGCCGCGGGTCGACCATTACATTGAAAATGAATTTAAATTCTTAGGTTTATAGTACTCCAAATTAAAAACATCTGTGTTTCATTAAATTTTATTTATTTTAAAAAGGGGCCTGAAGGTAGTGACATAAATCATGCACACCATGAGAACCATCTTATTTTACCAAGAAAACTGAATAAAAACGCTTCATTAGAAATCCATAAATTTTTATATTCCTTTTTTGTGGCGAACTTGTTCAACCCGGAAGTAATGGTGACAGTTGTCTGAGTTTTTTGTTACAACTATAAGTTAATGAAAAGAAAATCCATTAAACAGTACATTTTTCTGCGAAACGGAAAGAAAAATAAAAAAAAAGTGTAATAATATCAATGCGCTTTGTCGGATTCATCTTTTTGTAAAGAATTGAAAATTTGCGTATTTTAAACTTCCGAAAATCCCATTACATCGAAAGTGAAACCAAAATCAACGCCACCCCCCAGCGGGCCGCGGTAAAATTATCAAACGTTGACCGGTCCGTGGTTGGTAAAAAGGTTGGGGAACACTGCTTCAAAGCACCATTTGTTTATCTGACAACCTAAAAACATAAATTATGTGCTATATCCTATTTACTTAATAAATTAGTTGTTCTTGGGGTTTTTAATTTCAATTTGAAGGTTTAAGTAATTTGAATTTTTTTCCTTCCTTAAACTTTGAGTTATCAACTTTGGTTTATCGTTGGGTCGTAATTTTATTAGGATTCCGTAGTTGTTAAATAACTTTTTTTATCTCTATTTTCCTCTAATAATGAGGTTTGTTTATTGTTATAATTGTTTATTCTACCTGTTATTTCTTGTAATTTCAAATGAATGTTAGCAAGCATCATAATTTGGGTGGTTAACCAGGGTTTGTTGTTGATGTTTATTCAAGTTAGTATTGGGTTAATTTTCAAAATATCCATGTTATTGATATTCATATTTGATTTAAACCACTTTTAAAAGAATAGCAGTAAGACACAGTATCCTGAAAGAAGTGTTTATTTATTTTTGTAAATAGACGACATTAGTCATGACGTCACTTGCTTGTTTATAAACGTTAATTCCATCTGTGATTGGTTCCGTTTGGAATTACTTCCAGTCACGAAACCAATCACGGATGGAATCAACGTTTCTAAACAAGCAAGTGACGTCACACTAATATCGTCTATTGCATACTGTTTGTTTACACCCCACAACTAGGATGTTATAATTAAGTATTTAGTATTGGGTTAATTTTCAAAATAGTATCCATGTTATTGATATTCATATTTGATTTAAACCACTTTTAAAAAAATAGCAGTAAGACACAGTATCATGAAAGAAGTGTTTATTTATTTTTGTAAATAGACGACATTACTCATGACGTCACTTGCTTGTTTGGATACGTTAATTCCATCTGTGATTGGTTCCGTATGGAATTACTTCCAGTCACGTAACCAATCATGGATGGAATCAATGTTTCTAAACAAGGAAGTGACGTCACACTAATATTGTCTATTGCATACTGTTTGTTAACAGCCCACAACTAGGATATTATAATTAAGTAAATACAAGAAACTATTTAAATCAAAAGGAATTCATTGTTTTTAAAGATTTTGCTCCTTCCTAATTGCTGTGGATTCCCTTTTTGAATCTGTTAGAAATAATTAATCTTCAACGACTTACATTTCATCTTGTGTTTTATTATTAATTATTCACCCCTCTATGGGAACAGATTTGATGTAGGTTGAATGGTCACTGCTTTAGAGCATTTGCCAAGTTGGCTGTCGCTGTTGAGGACCTCTATCAAATCTGTTCCAATTAATGATATTCAAAACATTTATTACATATTTTTATAATATTTTTTTTAGATTCTGCAATATGACTAATTTGAAGGCTTAGAAGAAATGTTCTATCACCTGCCATTTGCTGGTTATGAGTAAGTATGTCAAATTAAAACTAAATTTAATGAACTATCTTTCTAAGTTTTTATTTAAAGGACTCTTTGTTTTAAAAGTCGTTATCTCAAAGTGACAGGGGAGGGAGGGGGTCAGAAATGTTGGGGAGAAAGTGACATGTTTTATGGACAGCCTCCTTAAAAAATTCACTGAAAATTTGTGATTGGGCTTTGCTACGTTGAGATTATAACTTTTCATTGATTGCAGAACTTAATATCTGAACACCAAGTAGCATTGTGCTTTAAAGCAACTTTTTTTCTCAGGTAGCAGCCTCCCCCGCAGCGATTACACCTACAGCTCATCGCCAGTCGCTCCAGCCAGTGCCCTATGACATCAATGCCCGGACCTCTCCTGCCACCCCAGAGTCTGTTTCCACCCAATTCCGTCGTAAGTTTCTGCTTTTTGGATAATTGATTATGTCTGTTTTGTTTAATTTGGATAATTGATAATTGTTTTGGATAATTGATACTGTCGCATAGCTGCCAAGTACTCAGATTTTATTGGAGGGTTCTTATGTATTATCCCGTTGACAGTGGCGCTGAATTCAAAAAATTGGTTAAAGTCTATCGTCTGTTCTATACTTGTGTCGCTTAACTTAACAGCTGTCGATGGGATATACGCAAGTACCTAGTTACTGAGATTTTCATCTTTACTCTGATAATCAGATTTCCCCCTTAAAACTCTAGTTTTATAAATTGCAATTAGTATTGTGTAAGAAGGAGATTAGAAAACGCAGTGCCCCACTTTTTTTTTATTGCTACATGCTGAAATTAAAATTTTTCTTGCATCATGCAATAAAACATCTTTTTCCCTTGGCAGCAAGAGCAGCAGCTGCCGGTGTAGCGCCAGCAGACTTCTATGATAGAAGCAGGCTGACTAGCCCACGAATTCCCCCACTAACTAGCAGCAGCGAGTAGCTTCTTCAGCGCTAGGGTATGATGTGACAGCAGGATCCAGGGATGCACTGTCAGAAAAGTAAAGAAAAGCTGACGGGTGAGTTAAGATATTATTTTAGTCGCATTGCTACGATTATGACCCAGCCCAGTAAAGAATTTAAAAGACAAAAACAAACGTAGAAATTCAAACCATTTGAGCCTGAACTAGAGTCCTTGGCCAAAATCGAAAACAGCCAAAAGGTAAGTCTTCTACCACTGGGTCAACTCTTAGTGAGTGCGGCTCTCAGGGGTGTCTTATCGGTGTTTGCAAATTTCATATTTACTCCTATAATTAGATTTCCCCCTTAAAATTGCTATTAGTATTATGTAAAGGAAATTGGGGTTAGAAATTTTAGTATACTTTAATCGGATTATAAGAGAAAAGATAGAAAACGAAAATCGAGGTTCTTTGCAGCCATGAGGTTGGCAACTATGCTGTCATATGTGACCCAGTGAACAGTAAAACCATTTTACATAGCTTTATTTCTTGTATGATATTAAAAACTAAAATGCAGCGTTAGAAAATGGAAAAATAACTCACTGGTTCTGCTAACTATTACTTTGCAAATCTTACTGGTCCTCAACCAAAATGACTTGTCTGGCAAATTAAAAAGAAAAGGTTCCAATTTATTTAAATAGTTACTGCAGTTAAACTGAATACCAAATATTAATTCTAAAAAACTAAAAATATCTATTAAGTACACTTTTCTTGATGAAATGTTAGTATTTCTCTAATTGATATAAAATTTCTAATTAGTTATGCAGCAAAAAAAAAAAAAGAGACTAGAACTGGAGAGTGAGATATTTTCCCCCCACTGGTCTGCGGGATTAGTGATTTTTTGAGTAGTGGCCAGAGCCTATTTTCAGTCGTCTCGGACCAGTGTTAATTTTGATCACTGCTGATATGCTATCTCTCAAATGTATACGTATATTATATGTAATTATAGTAGGTTCACAGTTTGGGGAAATGGGTACAATTTGCACTATTTTTTTCATTGAGGGCTTATTCCCACTTATAAGAAATTTTAAAATTATATTTCTTAATCTCTATGCAAATGGATCAAAGAGTATAATGAAACTCATGTTTGTTTTAATTTTTTATAATTTATGATATTTACTAATATTTTGCAGTTAATGTTTTCCAGAAGTTTTTAACACATTTAAAAAGCTTGTAAAATTTCTTATTTTAAAAAATGTGCATTTTACCTTGGTTAAAATATAAATATTGATTTGTCAATAGTACATAAACATCAAACCTTGTTTTTCCCATTTTCGCCACCTGGCTCTACAAATTATATTTCAAAATGAAAATTTTGGCAACCAAGGAATTTGAATAAATTGTTTGGACTTCAGTCCACCAGTTGCCAACCATTGGTCTATAATTTTCTGCATTATATTGAATATTATTTAGAATTAATTTTTTAAATCGGTAACGTTAATTTAAACTTTCGTGGTTGGCACGTTCAATGGGTTAATGCGAAAGTACTTTTTTTAATAGTTAAAAATAAAATTGCTAAATTTTTTTTCAGGAGCTGTCAGTTGCATTTGATGTCTCTTGAAATAATATTATTTGAATCATTTTTTTAAACAAATTTTAATTATATTACATTTTTAAGTTTAGTTATTACCTTCACAGTTTATATTTAATGTATATTTTTTTTATATGAACTTTTTAACCTTGATCCCTGTGATGCTAGAAAGCTGTTTGTAAAATTTGTTGTGTTTGTATCAGTTGTTCAATAAACTTGATTTTTCTTACATTTAATGTGTTGAAATAAGTTTTTTAAATAAAAATGTGTCCATCTTGAATTATACTTCTATTTAAAGGTAAGTTTTTTCATTAGTGCTTTAGAGCCAAAATTAAACAAAATTTTTGTAGAAATTAAAATATATATGTATATTTTGTTTTTATGAATTTTAAAAACTTAATTTTAATATATCGGATATATATCAAGATTTTGATATATATCAGATATTTTCAGATTTTAAAGTAGAAAAATACTGCTCTTTAGAAGTAAATACTAGTTTGAACCAAAATATTACTACCAAGGAATATTTTTAATTAAATCATAATTACCCAGAGTATAATTGCTGATAATTGCAAGAAAATATCAATGTAGCAAGAATTATATGCATGTACATTATAATTCCATTTCTGCTTCTAAGAAAATATTTTTACTTATGAAATTTTAAATAATTTTTAATGAAATAAATAATTAATATAAATTGGAACAATTTATTCATTCATGATTTGAAGGATACTATTAGTATATTTAAATTATCTTTCATTTTTTAAATGATGATTCTAGCAATCATTACAAAACAGATAAAACATTATGGTAATTTTCAACATTAAACATTATGGTAATTATTTTTTTAATAAAATAAAAGGATAGAAATAATAAGATTTGAAAATACAAACTTGTAAGCATTGACATTGTTAAATGCAATGTGCCTAAGAAAAATAATCAAAACTGCTTTTTATAAATAAATTACTTCCTACGCTAACTTGTATAGTATGTTGCTAATTAACCTGTTAACAGAGTACTCAAAAATGAATTTTGGGAGATTTTAGCTCGAAAATTGTTGATTTTGTTACAGGCTGATATATATCATGATATTTATCCAATAAATATCATGATATATATCAAGTGATATATATCGGCCAACCCTGCTTCATTTTACTGTATTTACTTAATAATTACTTTGAAGTATTCTGTAATCATACAGCATAAAATTCGAGTTACTTTTTGTTAAAAGTGGCGCCTAGCTAAAAAGTTGTGATAAATTATTTTTATCTCCTGAGTTATAAGTTTAGTATCGCATTTTTTATTTTTTCGATGTTTATTTATTGAATTATGATACAAAATTTTCCCTGAAAATATGTATTATATACTGTGCAATATTTCGGGAAAAATTTTGCGACATCATATAATTCAACAAAGAAACTCCGAAAAAAAAATAAAAAATGCGATATTAAACCTAAACATCAATAAAGAATCAAGATTTTTTGGAAACCTTACAAAAACCAATGACCGCAATAATGAACGAAGGTTTTTTGGCTCTGGTTTCCGCAGTCTACACGAAAAAATATTTTTCTAAGGTTGTTATGAAACCTTTCAAAAACCTGGCTAGAGAGCATTGAAACAGGGTTTTCTTGTCTATCCTTGAAAAAACCTGTGCCTATAACCTTGTAGAAGGTTAATCCGCAAGGTTACGCAAAAGGTTGGTAATGTCAACTAGCGTACCTTTTTCTTAGGTTATCCTAAGGTTTTTTTGGGGTTATCGGGTTGCAAATAAAACCCTCAAAAAACCTTTTTCGGGTTGCAATGCAAGGGTAAAAAAACCTTCAAAAAACCGAAAAATGCTATCTGGGTATTTGGTTACAACAATAACTTTGAAAACTTCAAGGACAAACAGATCTTCTATCCATGCTTTACGTTGTAGAATAGGGGACTAAACTGTACAAATTGTTGTGGAGCCGGTATATCTTCCCTTTTATTTAAACCTAATTCTAGTTCATGCAAATAATCATAATCCCAGATTTGTTTAGTTACACACTTTTAGTTCATACGCATAATCTAAGGGAAGTAGTAAATGTATGTAAAATTTATGTATAATAATATAAATTTACTATAAATTTATGTAAATTTCCCAAAATGAGGGGTCATTAAGCATTTTCATCTTATGGGAGTAGAAAGTATAACTTCAGGAGAGTGATACCAAAGGTATAAATGTATTAAAGGTTAGTATACCTAGCCTTTAGCTTGAAAAAGTGTTTTAGACCACCCTACTTTATAATCAGTAGGTATTGTTAAGGGGTTAATCGTAAGGGCTGAACAAAAAAAAAATAGCAGAACAATTATTTTGAAAAAAATCTATCAGCTTTTATAACGATGGTAAACATCAACTATTTAGAAACACACCGAACGCAAAGGAGGTGAGGGGCTTCTCTTTTTCGTTGAGAGAGCGACATAAATGTTCACCAGGGGCAAGTAAATAAATAAATATCTGGCCGTCAAAAGGGGCGACGATCAAGAAAGAAATGGGAAAAGTGTTCTCCTCGAGCCCCGCCTTAATGCTGTTGAAATGATTCAGCTTAAGTGCCGAAAATGGTAAAATAAAAGGATTGTGTCGCGTAATCCGCAGTGTGCTGACTGATAGGATCAGAAGACGTCTTGTCTACTTGGTTTCCGCGTCAACGTAATCACATCAGGGCAGCCGTCAAAGCGAACGAGACTTTTTGAGCGCGCTTTAGTCGAACACGCGTTGGGGTAATATCTTTAGTTTAGTCCTCCCTATTTTAACCTTGCACAGGTCTTACGAACAAGTCCTAAAAGCAAAGTTTGTGGGGAAAACGGTGTAAATGGTGAACTTTTATTGTATATAACTACCAAATATTCATTAGGACTTAAAAATCATAGGGTACAGCTAGAGCTGTAAAGAAAGCATGAAAGATTTATTTCCTCTTATATTAAGTTTGAGCTAGATAAAAATAGTAAAAGCTTTTTAAATGAAGGTTGAATTAAATTTTGGGCGTATTTTGCAAAAATAGGAGACTTGACACAAATATGAAACTATACAAAAAAGGAGTCATAATGTCAGTTTAAATAATGAAGTATGTCGATTTAAATTAAGAATTAAACTATATCTTCTTTAAATTTGCAGCAAAAATGTGGGAAACTGTTGTCTAGCACTTATAAGGGATACCTACTTGTACATTAGGCCGGGTCGAAAAGACGAAAGTCAAAAATTCGAAATGTAATAGTGCGGAAAATATGTAACACATTAATACAAGTATAATGCAACACAAAATTTTGAAATCGGTCTACGTTTGACTCTCGCGTAACTAGGTCAAAGTTTTGATGTTTTGGTCATTTTGGGGGAAATTGGCCGAAAATCCCTAGATAACGTAGTCAAATATTGTCCTCAATTTTTTCATCGTTGTGTACTTTCATTGCCTATGGTATGTGCCTAACTTCATTTCTTTGTGACCGAATGTTTAAAAGAAATAAATTTTTAAAGTTTTGAACTTTACGTAAAGTTGTTTTTCTTGCATTCTTAAAATAGCCATAACTCCAGAAATACTATACCCAGAAACTTGCAACTTGGGTCATTATATTCATATTTCTGTTCTGTTTAAAATGGTATGTATCTAGACTAACTATCTCTTAAAAAAGTATTCAAAATCTTTAAAATTAAGAAAAATGCAATTAGTTCTTTATAAATCCAAATTTTTGTAAATTTTTAAAATTTTAATTTTATTAAAACTGAACATATCCTAATAAACATTCCTGTAAAATTTTAAGTTGAAATTCTAATATTATTATACGGAAAAAATATTTGGCATTGGTAATTAGTGCAATTTCTTAGAATATTCTTTACTAGCGCTTTCAGCGCTAGACCCGGCGTTGCCCGGGCGCAGTAAAACTTTAAACATATATATACCTATGTTACTGACGGGCTGCGCCCGTACTAAGTTCTTTTGACTGAATCTCATAACTTTGAAATAGTTTGCCCGGGCGCAGTATAACATATATGTACCTATACACATTTAAAAGTTAACGTCCTTTTCTGGTTGGAAAATTTGTGCAGGCTTCACCCGTACAACACATCTGACTAAATCTAAATTTCCCTCTGCCCCTCTCTTGTGATTGGCACTGCAAGCAAACCCATGAAAGTAATTACTTAAGAAACTAACTGCGATAACTTGCTAGTGGAAGAAATGTAAAACTATCTTTATACAAAATTAAACAGTAAACTGCATAAGATTGCTTAGAGTGATAAATGTACAAACAAATGCAAGTCTGAAAGTACTTGGACTCAAAGAATTAAATGAAACTATTTTTATTCGAAGCATAAAAACAAAAATCAGTAAGTGTATGAAAGTGTACAAATAAGCAACCAAAAGTGAGCTGCCTCAAAAACCAAACAGTTAAATTGTTATCTGTCCCGTTAAATATTGCCAAGCTGTTTTCAACTATGGTGACAGTGGTATAGAACTATGTAAACTAACTGACTGTTATGAATTGACTCTGTGACTGCCACGGAAGTTAGTGGCTGGAGTGGCAACAGGAGATCATTGTGTCCTGGCTTGTAAACACGCCGGCTGCGTTGAACGTCAGTCTTGCTCTGTCATGCAATAAACGATATATAACCTAGAACTATTAGTTGATACTTAAAAGTGGCGACGAGGATGGGATCAGGAGTTTGTGAGATGCGAATCTTTTTAAGCGGGCGCGCGAGACGTAGAAGCCGATGCACGTAATGTCGCTCACCGCCTGTTAGGCTTATCAACGGACGCCGGAGCACGCGGAACCAGAGGCCTGCCTGCCGGAGCGCTCTTTCCCCACCGCCGCTAGGCCTGACTCCCAGAGCGCGTGGAACTACGCGGCCGCATCATGGCATCTATCGGGACCATGGAGCCGTTCGACGTCGGACAGTCAGGTGCGTGGGATGCTTACCAGGAACGCCTTGAATGCTTTTTGGCCGCTAACGACATTACGGACCCGGGGAAGAAAAGAGCTGTTTTCCTCAACGTCTGCGGCCCAAAAATGTATGGGGTCATTAGATCCTTGGTGTCCCCTGACATTCCAACGGCCAAGCCTTACCAAGAGCTGTTGAACATCATAAAGGGCCACTTTTCCCCGAAGCCGTCAGAGATCTTCCAAAGATGTCTCTTCTACCGCCGGAACCAGCGACCAGGGGAGAGTGTGGCGGAATATATCGCCGAACTGAGGAAGCTTACAGAGCACTGTAACTTCGGGAGCTACTTAGAGGTCATGCTGCGAGACCGTCTTGTCTGCGGCCTGCACGACGAAGCCCTCCAACGTCGGCTGTTCTCTGAAACATCGCTCACCTTCGCTCAGGCGAGGGACAAGGCGTTAGCGGCAGAATCTGCATCTTCCCAAGTCAGGGAGATTCGGGAGTCAGGGTCAGCACCAGCCTTGGCCCTAACAAAACAGACGAGACGGGACCGACGACGACCTCCACGGACGAGTGGACAGAGCTGCATGGGCTGTGGAGGGAACCATCCCAGGAGCCAGTGCCGCTACAGGGATGCAGTATGCGATTACTGCGGTAAACGCGGACACATTCAGAGAGCGTGCTCCAGCAGGAATGCCCCAAAATCAGTGAATGAGCAGGAGCTGGAGGAGGAGACCTACCCACCAGAGGAGACTGACACCCTCAATGCTCTTTACCTCAACAGCTTAACAAGCATCAACAAAGTGGATGGACTGCCCGACATGAAAACCACCATCTACATTAATGGTCGCCCTTGCACTATGGAGGTGGATTCAGGGGCAAAGGTGTCAATAATAGACAAGGGGACCTTCAACACCCTGTTTCCTGAGCAACCCCCTATGCTTCATAAGTCTCCTTACATCGTTAGGGACTACAATAGGCAAGTAGTGGACCTCTGTGGCCAGTGTCACGTGCATGTAAAATACGGCCCCACCGTAAAGGAACTTCCGCTCTTGGTAGCCAGGAAGGAGAGGATAGGACTCCTGGGTCTCAACTGGTTTGGGCCGTTGGGGATCAGGGTTGCAGGAATCCATGCCCTCCCCACGACCCCTTTAAATGTCCTAGATGAGTATCCGGACGTATTCAGCAAAGAACTGGGCAGCTATAAGGGACCCCCTATCAAGCTGCACCTGGATCCCTCAGTGAGGCCAATCCAAGGTAAGGCAAGGAATGTGCCCTTTGCCTTGAGGCCTAAGGTAGAGGAGGAGCTCCAGCGCTTACAGGACCAGGGAGTCCTCGAGCCGGTAGAATACTCGGAGTGGGCAACACCAGTAGTTCCTGTCCTCAAAGCCAACGGGAAGGTTCGGCTGTGTGGAGACTACAAGTGCACAGTAAACAAGGCTTTGGGCAGCCACCCTTACCCAGTCCCTGCAGTCAACCAGATCCTGGCGGAGTTGTCCGGAAGCCGTTACTTCGCGAAGCTAGACTTATCCCAGGCATACCTACAATTGGTAGTCGATGAGACGTCCGCATTGGCCCAGACTATCGTCACTCATAGGGGAGCCTTCAAGGTCAATCGATTACAGTTTGGAATATCTACAGCCCCAGGAATTTTCCAACACTTTATGGAGACCCTGTTAGCTAACATCCCGGGCGTCCTTCCATATTTCGATGATGTTTTAGTCAAGGGATCAACCCCAGAAGAACTGGCCGAAAGGCTCAGAACAGTCCTGGGTCGCTTTTCCAAATCGGGGCTACGCCTCAACAGGGAAAAGTGCATCGTCGGAACATCGAAGGTTGAATTCCTGGGGTTTGAGGTAACTGACAAGGGCATCAAACCGACAAAAGAGAAGGTCCGAGCCATTCAGGAGGCTCCTGCTCCAACATCAAAGGAAGAGTTACAGGCCTTCCTAGGCCTCCTGAACTTCTACCACGTCTTCCTGAAGGACAAGGCTTCAGTTGCAGAGCCCCTTCACCGACTACTAGACAGGGGTTCTGTATGGAGTTGGACTAAAGTTCACGATGAGGCTTTTAGGAGGGTAAAGGGCCTATTATCTACAGATGCCCTCCTAATCCATTTCGACGAGAGAAAGCCGATTGTCTTGACTTGTGACGCTTCCCAGTATGGGGTGGGAGCCGTGCTGAGCCATCAGTTATCAGAAGGAGTGGAGGCACCTGTGGCATTCTACTCCAGAACGCTAAACCAAACCGAACGGCGTTACGCCCAAATCGATAAGGAGGCCCTGGCGATCATGCAGGGGGTCAGGAAATTTCACAATTACCTATACGGCCACAAATTCCTTATCAAAACGGACCACAAGCCTCTGCTAGGGTTGTTGGCTAGCGACAGGCCTACCCCAGGCATGTTATCCCCCAGGATGCAACGCTGGTCGCTGACCTTAAGCTCCTATGATTACCAACTGGAATATTGGCCAGGGAAATCTATTTCCAACGCCGATGGACTCAGCAGGCTGCCCCACCCAGGACCAGGGCCGGATGACGCATCCCCAAGGGAGGTCTTGTTATTGGAGGCGTTGGACAAACCTCCCCTGTCGGCAGGGGACATTTCTCGGATGACAGCCCACGACCCTACCTTGGCCAGGGTGCACAGCTGGGTTTTAAGGGGCTGGCCCGATACGAAGCCAAGTGACGAATTTACCCCTTACTTCCAGAGGAAACTGGAGATTTCTACCCACAAAGGCTGTCTCCTCTGGGGGTCTAGGGTCATCATACCACTGAAGGCTCGAGAGCATTTGCTGGCCACTCTCCACGAGTCACACCAGGGAATTGGCCGAACTAAGAGCCTCGCAAGAAGCTATATGTGGTGGCCAAAAATGGACAAGCAGATTGAGGGGCTAGTTGATGGTTGCGTTGTCTGCCAACAATCTCGGCATGCACCCCCCAAGACAACAGGAACTTGGGAAGACTCAAAAAAGCCATGGTCCAGACTCCACATTGACCACGCTGGACCATTCCAGGGGTCACTGTTCCTGATCGTCGTGGACTCGTTCTCCAAGTGGCTGGAGGTCGTCCGAGTCCCATCGACTAATACCAGTTGCACCATCGATGTCTTGCGAGGACTGTTTGCCACCCACGGCATTCCTGAGGTGATTGTGTCGGACAACGGGACCAGCTTCACATCCTCAGAATTCACCGTGTTCATGGCAAACAATGGAATTCGGCATACGCGCACTGCCCCCTACCACCCCTCATCCAATGGACAGGCAGAGAGGATGGTACAAACTACGAAAGGCGCCCTTAAGAGGATCGTCTCGGGGAACTGGAAGTTCCGCCTAGCATCCTTCCTGCTGGCTCAACACTGTACCCCAAATACCCTCACAAATGTTTCCCCGGCCGATCTTCTCATGAAGCGGCGTCTGAGAACCTGCCTCGACCGGTTGCACCCCGATTCTGCAATCCCTCATGACACTGGGCCTACATCACCCAGGCGCATGTTCGCGCCATCAGACCTAGTGTATGCCTTGGGGTTCCCACCACATGATAAGTGGGTGCCAGCAACGATATCGCGGGCCAAGGGCCCAACGATGTATGAAGTCTTGACAACTGAAGGGTTAGTGTGGCAGCGCCATGTGGACCAATTAAGGCAACGTAAGGGGGCATCACTGGACACATCTGTCCTTGGGGAACCTGCCGTTCAAGGGGCACCGCACATATCACCCCCAGCAGATCCTGTAGCCCTGGAGAGCGCCACCCAACTTTCCGCACCAGAACCCGAACCAATGCCCGAGACTGTGCCCGTACCGGCCAAAGACCCTGCTCCCATTATCTCAGACGGAGAGGGAACGACGGAAACCCCACCTAGGCCATCAAGGGCGAGGCAACCCCCATCCTACCTCAAGGACTACATTACTTAAGGGGGGGAATATAGGCATACCCACGTTGTTCATAGTATCTGTATTTAGCCCAGAATCTTGTTTATTTTTACTGTGTATAATTTGTATTGTAGTAATTAGTATTGTATTTGTATGTAACAAGTAACATGATTTCATAGGGGACATTCTGTAGCTAGGGGGGAGGACTGTTATGAATTGACTCTGTGACTGCCACGGAAGTTAGTGGCTGGAGTGGCAACAGGAGATCATTGTGTCCTGGCTTGTAAACACGCCGGCTGCGTTGAACGTCAGTCTTGCTCTGTCATGCAATAAACGATATATAACCTAGAACTATTAGTTGATACTTAAAACTGACTAATACCGAAAACCAGTAATCGTAAAATGCAACCTTCGGTGCAGTAACTAAAATTCAACTACGGTGACAGTGGTATCAAACACCGTAAACATACTCACTAATACCAAAAATCAGCAATTGTAAAAATGCAGCCTTCAGTGCACTAAATAAAAATCACAACTACAGTGAAGCTGGTATCTAACCAGGAACACAAACAACACTTGGATTCAAAGAATTAAAAGAAAATCAGGAAGTGTATAAAAAGCCACTAATGTAATATGTAATAACTTAAATTATGTAACTAAACATAAACAATTCTCAAACAAAAGTAAGACTAAACTAATTCAAAACAAAAGCAAGTTATGTTGAATTTGAAAGTGTGGAAGAAATGCATTACTGTATTGAAAGAAAAGTAAACAGCTACATAGATTTTCTTAAGTGTTAAAAATGCACACACAAAAGTAAGACTAAAGAACTAAGATTCAAAGAATGAAATGAAAATCAGTAACAGGATAGCGATAGCATAGATCATGCATCGGCTCATCGCAATGCCGTAAATCTAAAGAAAATGAAATATAACAATACCCAGCCGGCGTTAAATAGAATAAATAAAACCTATGAACCAAACGTAAATGAAAATATCAAGAGTAAGAAGCACTGAAACATAATAAACTTAAACACGAAAACAAGTTCGATGTAAACAACAGCCGCTTTACCGGCACCGGCAGGATTATTCTTAACATAAGGAAATTCTGAGAGGATAAAGGAACAACCAATCGCGGGGTGTAGGATAACGTAGGAGAAAGAGCTTTGGACCAATCACATACGTTGTACAGGCAGCGCGGAGAAATAAACAGACAGCGCGGGTTTCCGGCACTTCCGGGTTTCTATTTTATTAGTATAGATTAACGGTTAAATACCAATTTATGCATGGTAATTTTTTTTAAAAAAAGACATTAAATTGATTATTATAGCAAATAAAAAGAACATACAGGTTTTTTTCATTAACATTTAAGAATGAATGAATTTATTTTTTATATCAGTATAAATCACTATCTCAAAAGAATTCTAACATCTAGGGGTGATAGTAAATGAAGACTTTTAAATGGATCAACTGTGTTCAGCTGCTAGTAAGAAGGCTAATAGGATATTGGGTTACATAAAAAAACTGTTTCTTCAAGGTCCGGGAATATTATATTGCCATTATATAGGGGATTGGGGTGAGGCCTCATCTAGAAGTTCAATTAGATGCTGTTCAATTTTGGTCTCCATACTTGAAAAAAGATATTGGTTCAATTGAAAGGGTTCAGCATAGGGCGACCAAAATGGTCAAGGGCAAGGTTTATAGAATATAAGGTTGGCTCTTCACATAGACATGGAAAAAGCTCGTGACGTCTCGTTTCCGCTGCCAGTGACGTCATTTGTAACGCCTCCTAACTGTTTGAACAGCCAATCACTTTCAGTTTGAGCGGAATAAGGGAAAGATACTGGTGGTATGGAAACTTAACGCTCCGCCTTAACAAGCCTGATTGGCCAGTGTAAGCTTTGGCTCGTCACTTCCGCTGCCAGTGACGTCACTGGTAGCAGTGTCAGATGGGCCCCCTCTGGGTCAAGGGTATATCCAGTTTAAGTTATGAGGAACGATTAAGTAAGTTAAATATGTTCACTCTAGTCTAGACGAAAGAAGGATTAGAGGGGATTTAATTCAACTTTTCAAAATGATAAAACAAGGGGACACAGAGGGACTAGATTTCAATACGGGTAATAGAACGAGGGGTCACAGATTTAAATTGAACAAAGCAAGTTATAATCGGGATTGTAGGAAGTATTTTTTAACAGGGTAGTGGATCGATGGAATTGGTTACCGGAAACGATTATCAACTAAAGTGGGGTAAACGAATTCAAGAATAAAATTGACAGATACTGGATTTTACAAATTTTTTACTGTGAAAACAAACTGGCAGTACATCTTCCGACACTCATGCTTTGACCAAAATGGGGGTTATTTAATTCGAACATAGGGTGGGTTGCCCAGTGAATGAACACTCCCAGTGAATGAACACCTGGACGTATAATCTCAATTATTAAGCTATTTGAACTCTGTAAAGACTATTACTAAAATTCAGTAGTTGCAATGAGACCTCCTAGAGGCCAGGCAATCGTTGATTTAACCGTATATTCCGATTTCAGTCTGTGTAAATTTTTTTACTGATACTCGAGCTTCAGGCCCATGAAAAAGTCTCCGGTAAGTTAAGATTTGACTTGATTCATTCATATTTTTCTAACTTATAATTGCGCTTATTATGATTTTTGTTGTTTTTTATCAAATGTTATAGACTTAATCTTTGATATGGCATAATTCAGAAAGCTGTACTTTTGAAATTGCGATAGATAAGGGGGTGTTCACTTACTGGAAGTGTAAACTGAGATTTCCCAGTGAATGAACAGGTGTTCATTTACTGGGGAAAATGCATATTTCGTAAAACCTCATGATTATAGTTTTATTTGATTTCTAATGATGTAAGCTAAACTATGTAAAAATGCGCGATGATCAAAATTGTGTCCTTCCAGTAAATAAACGGGGTGTGTTGATTAGAAAGTACAAGTGTTCACATACTGGAAGGAGTAATTAAACTAAGATTTACCAGTAAATGAACAATCTTCAATCTTCATACTATGGAAATTGCTTATCTCGTGAACCAAAAGACCTATAGGCTTATTTGACGGCTTAAACTAGGAATAGGTTATGATAAAGATCAGTATTGTCTTTCCATAGAATAAGTTTTTGATTTAAAAGTCTAGGTTTATACAGGGTGTATCATAATAGTAGTGTAAAAATGACAGTTCTGCGGCACTGGGGCTCTGGGACTCGAGCCCCAAAGTAATTAAATTAACCCTTTATGTACCTAATTAGTTAACCCTTTATGTACCTAATTAGTTAACCCTTTATGTACCTAATTAGTTAACCCTTTATGTACCTAATTACCTAATTAATTAACCCTTTACCTAATTAGTTAACCATTTATGTACCTAATTAAATTAACCCTTTATGTACCTAATTAATTAACTCTTTACCCAATTAATTAAATTTGAGTGATTTATGACTCAATTAGATAATTTTAACCCTTTATCTACCTAATTAATTAACCCTTTACCCAATTAAATAAATTTAAGTGATTTATGACCCAATTTGAGTGATTTATGACCGTGGAGCAATAATTTTTAACCCTTTGGTTCCTAATTTCGGGAGTTGTACTTTTTCCAACTATTTTTTAACCCTCTTCGATTACTTATTTCCATTAATGACTAATTTCGGGACTTGTACTTTTTCATACTATTTTTAACCCTTTGATTACTTATTCCATAGTGGTGCAGCAATAATTCTTAACCCTTTGGTTACTAATTTCGGGAGTTGTACTTTTTCCGACTATTTTAACCCTTTGATTTCTTATTTCCATTAATGACTAATTTCGGGACTTGTACTTTTTCATACTATTTTTAACCCTTTGATTACTTATTCCATAGTGGTGCAGCAATAATTCTTAACCCTTTGGTTACTAATTTCGGGAGTTGTACTTTTTCCGACTATTTTAACCCTTTGATTACGTATTTCCATTAATGACTAATTTCGGGACTTGTACTTTTTCATACTATTTTTTAACCCTTTGATTACTTATTCCATAGTGGTGCAGCAATAATTCTTAACCCTTTGATGACTAATATCGGGAGTTGTACTTTTTCCGACTATTTTAACCCTTTGATTACTTATTTCCATTAATGAGTAGTTTAGGAATTTTTGCTTTTTCGAGCATTTTTTATAGTATTGAAAATTTGAATTTTGAGGACCTATAATACTATTTTCAAAAGTCAAAGATATTATAGAAGATGGATAGAAATAAGGTAGATGTAAAACACTAGATGGTAAGATAGTCGCATACCCTACGAGTTCAGAAGAAGGACAACCATGGAGGGTTTTATTTTTCCATTGTTATTTTCTTTTACATATTTAGGTACTCAAGTAATAATTTTTCCCCATTTCTTCACAGGATATTAAAAAAATTTCTCAAAGTATTTGAACAAAATTTTTAAACACAACATTGAGGATCTTATAATTTCTTAGATCTTAGAAATATCATACCATTGAACAAGTTTATAAATACTCTAATGCCAGAAAAGAAATAAACACTTCTTATAAAAAGAAGTGCAATTAATTTTTTTCTTCCATTACTTTCTTCACATTTTATAAAGTTATATTGGAAAACTATTTTTTTTTCATTTCTTAAACAAAACAATTTTTATACTATTACCTAAAATATTTCTGCAAAATTTGTAAATCTGAAGAACTGATATGATTAAGAAAACAAGTTTATTTATTAAATACTTTACAAAGATCCTCACATGAGCTTGTAAAAAAAAAAGATTAATTTTATAAAGAGTCCCTCTTTAATCACATTTTAGGAAATATATCACTTTCTAGTTAAACCATTTTTTCTCCAAAAAGCTTTAAAAAGTTTCAATCATGATTTTAGTTTTTAATACTGTTCTAAAATATCGTATGTTCCCTAACTTTTTTCTCAGTTCAAAAGAACTGATTATTTCAAAAATTGTGTGAAATAGACTATTATGTTTGAAATGTTTACATTACATAAGATCACATTTTAAAACATAGTTGATGTGAAAAAAAATTAATAAATAAGTTTTTACTAACATGTAGAGGATATTATTAGCTTTCTTTCCTACATGCTTCATGAGATTGCAAAGTGTGAACTAGTCTAAGAATAGTAAAAGATCAAGATAAAAACTTAAAATGAAAATATCCGATAAATAAGTGACTAAAGGAATCTATAAGAATTTATTTCATAAAGTATATGGTCAACTCCATAATTATCACCAAATAACTTTAAGAAAAATAATCATGTTAACAATAAAACTAAAACTTTGATAAAACAAAATACAGATGAAAACACAAAAATTAACAAGAAGAAAAAATTTAGTCACTATATGAAACTAAAAACTTTTTTTGAAATGAAGGGAAAACAAACAAATTACAAGAAATAAACACCTAGACTAAATATTTTGTTAAAAAAAAAGGAGAAAACCTTAAAAGTATTTCAAGAATTATAAACTTAGAAACTGCAAAACTAAAAACTTTGTGAAAAATAGAGGGAAAACACAAAACTATTACAAGAAATAAAAATTTATAAACTCTGTATGAAACCAAAAACTTATTTTAAAATTGAAAATTTTTTAAAATGTCATAAGAAATAAACACATCGACTCTATAAACTAAAATGTTTGTTAATAAATACAAAAACATAAAATGATTTCAAGAATTATAAAGGTAAACACTATATGAAACAAAAAATTTGTTAGAAATGCAATAGAAATTTTAAAAAATATTTCCAGAAATAATCATGTTAGCGATAAAACTAAAACTTTAATAAAACAAAATACAGATGAAACCCAAAAATTACCATGGAGGAAAAATTTAGACATTATAGGAACTAAAAACACTGTTAGATATGGAGAGAAAAACGTAAAAATATTACTAGATATAAAAACTTAGACACTGTAAATATAAAAACTTAATTAAATTGTAATCTAAAAAATAAAGATGAAAACCTAAAAATATTTCCGAAAATATGAATCTAAAATCTTTGTTAGAAGTTTTAAAAATATTACAAGAAATAAATACCTCCACTCCATAAAACTAAAAACTTAGTTTTAAAAAATGAAAACCTAAAAATATTTCAAGAATTATAAACTGAGACACTATATAAAGCGAAAACTTTGGTAGAAATGAAATGAAAACGAAACAAAATATTACAAGAAATGGAAACTTAAGACATTATAAAACTAAAAACTTTATTGGACATGAAGAGGAAAACGTAAAATATTGTGAGAAATAAAAACTGATACATTATAAAACTTGAAACTTTGTAAAAGAAAAAAAAACCTTAAAATATTACAAGAAATAAAAACTTAGTATCTAGTTTTAAATGAGAATATATGACTAATCACCTAAACGTAAACTATTCAAATAATTTTTTCTAAAAGCATTGTATGAAAAAGAGAATTTTTGCAACAAAATTGTAAAATATATACGACTTCCCCGACAGTTGGAAGAATTTCTCGTTAATCTTTTCTTTAAAGTAATCTTATACACTCACTGCATGCATTCATTTTTATGAATAACTTATTATATTTACAGGGTGTTTCACAAAGAGCCCCCGATTTTAAAAATTAATAACAAAAAAACGAAAAGAGATAAAAATACGCCGTCAGCGGCATCCTACTTAAAAGACCAAAGAATTTTCGTACACAAATTTTTAAAAATTCGTAGTTCTCAAACCAATTTATAGATGGAAGCACAACTTCTTTGATATTTAGGGAAAGCTATCCTCAAAGTCCCTATTTTCGTTCGCCATAGGGAAATCAAATTTTGGGAAAGAATCGATTCATGAATCGAATTAGAATAAAATAATTTGGAATCAAACCTTTGTTCCCAGTCAGCAGAAACAGGTTAATCTGATCTATTAAGCTTCTAAATAATCAAAGAAAATTCATATTGAGTTTAATTTAAATAAAATGCAATAGTTTGTAAAGCAAATCTTTTATATATTGTTTTAAATACAATAATCAATTTATCCTTGCAGAAATTTCTTAGTAGTTCAGAATATTTCTTTAAATTTATTTTACTAAATTTTTAAATTTGCTCGTGTTTCCTACAGATTTTTTAAAACTGTTTAATGAGCTCGTCATAAATGATCAGACCTAAAAATGTCGAAGATGGAACTTAAACCCTTCTTTGTCTTGGGGTTTTATATTTGTATTGGTATTGGTAACATATATTTTCCGGACTGTGTTCTTGATCTCAAGGATCCGCTTATCACTTTAAGACCTAGCCACCCCATATGTTCCATAGTATCTAATGGTTTTCTCGGGCACCTTAGGATTGAAAGGGTTATAAAGCTTCGTCAAGAAAGACAGACACAACAGAATTTTTACTGACACAGAGAGAGAGAGAAAATACCCCCAGGGCAAAGGCTGGAATCGAACTGACGGCTGGTACAGTGCGCACACTGCTAGCGTGCTAGCTTGATCTCAAGGATCCGCTTATACACCTTCGTCAAGTAAGACAGACACAACAGAATTTTTATTGGCACAAAGAAGGAAAATACACCCAGGGGCGAGGTGAGAATCGAACTCACGACGGGGCAGTGCGCAGACTGCTGGCGTGAAAGGCAGAGGAGCAATAGCCCAGTCAAATGGGGTTTTTTTCAAAACTTTTATATAGAAGTTTTTTTTTCGACGGTTTTATATGTTTTCGAGGGCGCTGATTACGAATATGAAGTTTGCTGCCACGTGGGAGGTCGGCTTCATATCGAAAATCGCAAAAAATCGCAAAATTTTTGCTCTTTTTTCGATCTTTTGCTTATACATCAAAAACTATAAGTTTCTCGAAGATAATCTCAATTATAAAGTTGAAGTAAACAAAATTTCCTACAAAATGCACTGCTCAACATTGATATTCTGAAGAGTGGTTCTGCCGCTAGAGCGCGCTGAAAAACAGCGATTTTTTGGCCTTTCCGCAAAAAAATGAAAAGCGCGCGCTTCTACCCTCTACAAAAGGAAAACTATTCACGTTACCAACAAAACTTTTATACCACGTGAAAGAGAATTTAATTGCCTAAAAATAACCTACCTTACATTATTATTTTTTGAGAATGGGGGAGGGAGCGAAGCAAAGATCGGAAATAAAACTTTCGCGCCTTACAGCTAAAACGAACTCTCGCAGTTTTTAATTTCCAATCTGCGCTTTAATTCCGGTATATTACCAATAAAATTGGTTGTTTTGGGTGAATTGATGACTAAGCATGTTTAAAAAAATAATTTTTTAAATTTATTTATGAAATATTAGGTATTTTAGGCGAAAATTCAATATTTTTAAAAAATTCATAAATTAAATTATGGGAATTTTTTAATGAACGAATTTATAGGTTTTTTGCATTGCTGAATCCGAATTTCAAGTTCATTTACATTTCAAAAGTCATCTTCACATCAAAAAATGCAAAAAATCTCAAATTTTCGCTCTTTGGTTCGGTTTTTCATCGATTTTCTCAAACAATTATTCGTTTTTCGAAAAATAACAGTACACCAAATTAAAGTACATAAAATTTGCTATAAGATACACTGGTTCGTTTTTATTTTACAAAGAGCGGTGTACGCTTTAGAGGGTTTTAAAGAGCAGCGATTTTTTTTTCTTTTCTACAAAAAAAGTGAAGAGCGCTTGCTTTCCCCCACTATAGCTCTAAATATATACACGTAACAGACACATATTTTATACCATAGGAAAGTACATTTAATTTCCTACAAAATGCACTACTCAACTTTCATTTAATAATGAGAGGTATTGACGCTAGAGCGCGCTGAATTACAGCTGTTTCTTGACTTTACACAGAAAAAAGAAAATCATTTTTCTTCAGAACTCTCTAAAGCGTACACCGCTTCTTGCAAAATAAAAACAAACCAGTGAATCTTATAGCAAATTTTACGTTCTTTAATTTGGTGTACTGTAATATTTCGAAAAACTAATAATTTTTTGAGAAAATTGGTGAAAAACCGAACCAAAGAGCAAAAATTTGAGATTTTTTGCATTTTTTGATGTGAAGGTGACTTTTGAAATGAAAATGAACTTGAAATTCGGATTCAGCAATGCAAAAAACCTATAAATTCGTTCATTAAAAAATTCCCATAATTTAATTTATGAATTTTTTAAAAATATTGAATTTTCGCCTAAAATACCTAATATTTCATAAATAAATTTAAAAAATTATTTTTTTAAACATGCTTAGTCATCAATTCACCCAAAACAACCAATTTTATTGGTAATATACCGGAATTAAAGCGCAGATTGGAAATTAAAAACTGCGAGAGTTCGTTTTAGCTGTAAGGCGCGAAAGTTTTATTTCCGATCTTTGCTTCGCTCCCTCCCCCATTCTCAAAAAATAATAATGTAAGGTAGGTTATTTTTAGGCAATTAAATTCTCTTTCACGTGGTATAAAAGTTTTGTTGGTAACGTGAATAGTTTTCCTTTCGTAGAGGGTAGAAGCGCGCGCTTTTCATTTTTTTGCGGAAAGGCCAAAAAATCGCTGTTTTTCAGCGCGCTCTAGCGGCAGAACCACTCTTCAGAAAATCCATGTTGAGTAGTGCATTTTGTAGGAAATTTTGTTTACTTCAACTTTATAATTGAGATTATCTTCGAGAAACTTATAGTTTTTGATGTATAAGCAAAAGATCGAAAAAAGAGCAAAAATTTTGCGATTTTTTGCGATTTTCGATATGAAGCCGACCTCCCACGTGGCAGCAAACTTCATATTCGTAATCAGCGCCCTCGAAAACATATAAAACCGTCGAAAAAAAAAAAACTTCTATATGAAAGTTTTGAAAACGTCACTTTTGAACCCCAATTGACTGGGCTACAAACCGAACAGGCCATCCCGTCCCCTCGATCGATATATTTGTAAAAAATTATTTGTCTTAAAACTTTTTAGTACTGGAGGAGTTTATTAAAAAACTGATTTCTTATTCTAGGGTTCACGAAAGAACTCCAAACTTTAATTTATAATTTCAAAATGATGATGAAAGCATTTAAAACACAAGTGACAAATTAATTTAAAGAACAATCACATTAAAATTGACTCAAAATGCGCCCCTTTTACTGCACAGACATGTCTCAAACGAAGAACGAAGTTTTCGGTGACTTTGTGGAGTGTGTCACGGGAAATCGACACACAAGCTTTTTGAATTGCATTTTCCAGCTCGTTGATTGTTGAAGGATTAGTGCCGTAAACTTGGTCCTTAAGTGTGCCCCACAGAAAGTAGTCACACGGGGTAAGGTCGGGAGAATACGGGGGCCAGTCGAAACCTTTTCCTTTGAATTTCAAATAGTCTAATGCAATTACTCTGTCATCAAAACATTCCTCCAAAACGTCAAACACGTCTTGGGTTCGGCGTGGGCGTGCGCCATCTTGCATGAACCATGCCGTGTCAGGATGATCGTCCAAAGCTTGTTGGTAGTCGACAAATTGGTTCAAGAGTGCAATATAACGGCCTGTAGTAATGGTTTCTCGCAAGAAAAGGGGCCCGATAATTCCTTGTCTCGAGATAGCAGCCCAAACAGTGAGTTTTGGAGAGTGGAGGGGTTGCGCTTGAGACAAATGAGGGTTTTCAGTTCCCCAAAAACGCCAATTTTGTCTGTTGACAACCCCGTCTAGATAAAAATGGGCTTCATCTGAGAACCAAATTTGGCCGACATCGAGACTGGCACCATCAATCATTTCGAGCATTTTTTTAGCAAATACCTCTCGTTGTTGTTCAGCTCTAACAGGTATAGCCTGCCGGCATTGAATTTTGTATGGAAACATCTTTAATTTTTTTCTAAGGATTCTATACGTGCTGGATGGGCTGATGCCGGACTCAGCTGAAAGTTTGCGCACAGATTTGTTTGGGTTCTTCTCGATAGCTGCAGCAATTGTCGTGGCATTAGTAGATGTTACGACAGAGTGTTTGGGACCCACATTTCCCACTAAGTCATCAGTCACGCTGCCCGTCTGTTGAAATTTTTTAAACAGTTCACGAATTGTCTTCTCCGCTGGTCCTTTTTGAACTCCGAATCGGACTTGGAAACTCCGCTTTGTGGCAATAGGGCTGTGGTTTAATCTGTGATACTCCAAAACTATGAAAACCCTCTCCTCTAAAGAATACATTAGGATTAGCTAAATAACTATCAGATGAATCAATCGTACAATAATATTTATTCGCTGATAATAAACCTAATCGTTTTGAGCTCTTCGAAGCACTCCGTAGTTTGTAATGCCAACAAATTTTAAAAACCTTCTACATTTTACAAAGATTTTGTTAGAAGTTAAAATGTCGAAATTCCTGTCTCTAAGATGTTAGTAAATTTGTACTCCATCCACTTATTATCTTTTAAAAATGTCCTTTTTTATGGGATAGATAACGAAATACTACTACAAAATTTAACTTAGATTATAACTTAATTAATTTATGTTCCTAAATTAGTGAGATCTAGTCTTTAAAATTGGCTGAGAGCCGTTTCTGCAAACTGGAAACAGGGTTCGATTTCAAATTGTTTGATTCTAATTCGATTCATGAATCGATTCTTTCCCAAAATTTGATTTCCCTATGGCGAACGAAAATAGGGACTTTGAGGATAGCTTTCCCTAAATATCAAAGAAGTTGTGCTTCCATCTATAAATTGATTTATGAACTACGAATTTTCAAAAATTTGTGTACGAAAATTCTTTGGTCTTTTAAGTAGGATGCCGGAGACGGCGTATTTTTATCTCTTTTCGTTTTTTTGTTATTAATTTTTAAAATCGGGGGCTCTTTGTGAAACACCCTGTATTAAACATGTAATATACCTAATTTTCTTATACTAAAGAGAACTGTTTTGAATATTTTTTTAATCAAATGGCTACGTTGAACATTTTTAACCTCCTTGATACTTGCAAGAATTTACCACTTTGTTGATCCTTTGACAACCATTAAATATCATTCACAAGAAGAAACAAAAGGTAGAATAAAGAAATGAACATATGATAGCAATCCTTCTTTATGAAAAAATAAAGACAAATTTAGTATAAAAATTGTTTTGTTTAAGAAATGAAAAAAAATAGTTTTCCAATATAACATTATAAAATGTGAAGAAAGTAATGGAAGAAAAAAATTAATTTCACTTCTTTTTATAAGAAGTGTTTATTTCTTTTCTGGCATTAGAGTATTTATAAACTTGTTCAATGATATGATATTTCTAAGATCTAAGAAATTATAAGATCCTGAATGTTGTGTTTAAAAATTTTGTTCAAATACTTTGAGAAATTTTTTTAATATCCTGTGAAGAAATGGGAAAAAATTATTACTTGAGTACCTAAATATGTAAAAGAAAATAACAATGGAAAAATAAAACCCTCCATGGTTGTCCTTCTTCTGAACTCGTAGGGTATGCGACTATCTTTTACCATCTAGTGTTTTACATCTACCTTATTTCTATCCATCTTCTATAATATCTTTGACTTTTGAAAATAGTATTATAGGTCCTCAAAATTCAAATTTTCAATACTATAAAAAATGCTCGAAAAAGCAAAAATTCCTAAACTACTCATTAATGAAAATAAGTAATCAAAGGGTTAAAATAGTCGGAAAAAGTACAACTCCCGATATTAGTCATCAAAGGGTTAAGAATTATTGCTGCACCACTATGGAATAAGTAATCAAAGGGTTAAAAATAGTATGAAAAAGTACAAGTCCCGAAATTAGTCATTAACGGAAATAAGTAATCGAAGGGTTAAAACATAGTTGGAAAAAGTACAACTCCCGAAATTAGGAACCAAAGGGTTAAAAATTATTGCTCCACGGTCATAAATCACACAAATTGGGTCATAAATCACTTAAATTTAATTAATTGGGTAAAGGGTTAATTAATTAGGTAGATAAAGGGTTAAAATTATCTAATTGAGTCATAAATCACTCAAATTTAATTAATTGGGTAAAGAGTTAATTAATTAGGTACATAAAGGGTTAATTTAATTAGGTACATAAATGGTTAACTAATTAGGTAAAGGGTTAATTAATTAGGTAATTAGGTACATAAAGGGTTAACTAATTAGGCACATAAAGGGTTAACTAATTAGGTACATAAAGGGTTAATTTAATTACTTTGGGGCTCGAGTCCCAGAGCCCCAGTGTCGCAGAACTGTCATTTTTACACTACTCATAATGAATGGGAAAACTTCTAGGGGAGGTAGACATCATAAGGGTTCAGAATTTTATAGGAACCCATGGTCCCAAACGACAGGCATGGACGTATATAAGGGGGGGTTAGAGGGTCCAGACCCCCCCAATAGCCTAAACCTTATGTTAGCCAAACAAAAAGGTTCCTGTCCCAAATATTCAAAAAATGAGTGAAAATACAACTTTTTGGATCAAATTTTCTGGGAGAGGACCTAGACACCCCTCTTTTGCTTGAGGGCATGTATTAACCACACAAATTTGTGATTAAGTTCACAAAAATTCACATTTGCCCTACATTTTACTCGGAAAGGGAAAACTATTAGAAACATTTTGGGTTACAGAATCCCTTTAACCCATTTTCGGCCAAAGTTGCGAAAACGCAACATTTCAATAAATATTTTTTTATTAATACTGTGACGCATATTTTTCTTAAATTTTATTTTTCGGCTATTGTTAAGGTTTCTGAAGACATTAAAAAAATATTAGTAATTAAATTGAAGTAACCATTATTTTTTAAGAAATTTTCAAAATATGTCATTTTTCTAACTTGAAACAGTTATTGACAAAGTCGAATTTTTGAAAATGTATAATTAATCCATTTAAGATCAATTTAACGTTTTTATAATGTACTATGGTTACACGTTCTATAACTAAAATAAAAATAAAGCAATTGTCTTGAATAAACTTAAAATTTTTTATCTAAATTTAATGTTGCGTTTTCGCAACTTTGGCCGAATCCATGTAAATTCGGCAAAAATATCAATTTTTTTTATTACCTAAATTTCAAATATTTGCATGCTAATATTAAAATATGTTCTGATATAGAAGAAGAGGGCGAAAATTTTTGTCCTCGAGCGATTTTTGGCCCCTTTATGAGTGTTCGAACTTGAGAATTCGCTTGCTGAACTCCAGTTTTCCCCGCAATGCACTTTCTAAAATCTACATTTCCTCTACAATTTACTTTAATAAAATGTAATGCTTTCATATGAAATCATGTATTTGAGTCTCCGAGGTGTTTAAAACTATTATCTACCTTTAAAAAATGAAAATTTAAATATAAATTATGCATCCACTATCTGTTCTGGAGTTTTTCCTGCAATACACCTGCATTAAAAAATTGCGCTTGACCTTCAAGCTATGTTGAGGTTGACCTCTATTCAGACAATTCAGACCATAGATAAGGGGTCCAGCACATCTGTGTACACAAAATTTTAAGTAATTGGTAGGGGGTTATAGAATTTCAGGGGAGAGGTAAAGGAAAACACAGGTGGAAGAGCTTTCAATGGAAAGCCCGTCGCAGTTTTATGACTTGTAAATCTCCACAGTAGAGCGTCCACGCCCCTTACATTCTTATTGAGTGGGGGAGGTAGGAAATTGTATTGAGACAACTAAAACCACAAAATATCCCACAGCGTAGCGAAATTTTTGCCCGTCGCATGACGGGCAACGGTTTCCACTGATAGACTACCCCCGTAAGATTGGTGCATTGATTCGGCCAAAGTTGCGAAAACGCAACATTTCATTTCTCATATTAAATATTATTTTTTCTGCACGAAACTTTTTTTATGTCTTAATGAATGTAATTTAAGCATGTTTCAATGAAAATAAAACAACATTTTATAAAATTTATATGATTGGCCTAAAATGGGTTAAAACAGTTTAGTAACGGCTCCTTTGGTCCTGAGGTCTTATAGGTTTTGCCCCCCCCCCAATCAAAAAGTTGAACTTACGCCTATGGTACTCCATTTTGTCCCCCCTCGTGATAAAGGTTAACCTAAGCTTTTATAACCCCTTGCTACGCTCAGAGGTAATTTAAAGGTACACAACCCCTCTTTCGAAACCTCAAACTTTAAATTTTCCCCCATAGAAATCGACCAACCAAAGTTACTCCTTAATGAAAAAGTGGGTAAATAGGGTTCGGGGGTCCTCCTCCAAAAATGTTTAAATTGTAGTATACTAAATAGTCTTCTATATAGCTACTTTTTAGGGTTTTCAGGGAGCTTCGCGGGCCGCATGTGGCCCGCCAGTTGGAAAACCCTGTTTTAGATACACTTTCATTGCCCATTGTGACCCCTGAAAGAAGTTTCTTGAACCCCCCCTTGTAAAAGCTATAGCTACGTCCGTGCTAGGAGGTATTGATTAATAATTGTGTTAAGATGGAATATGCAATTAGTATAACGTCGCAATCGATGTCTGGCAAGATTTGCACCCACCTAATCCTAAGTACCTTTTTTGTGTGTGTGCGTGCGTGTGTGTGTGTATTGAAGAAATTTTTGAGTTCTTAGTAAAACATTTTCTATTTTATGTAACGCAGGCTGATCAGTTGGAAAAAATCATGGTATTTTTCAGTGTTCATTTACTGGAAGACACTGTTCATACTTGGGGCAAACTTTGTTCATTCACTGGGTCTATCCCACTTTTTTCACTCAAATCAGGATTCCTTCAAAACTATTGATTTCTAAGATCTGGAAATACTTCGATCATATTGCCAAGAAAAAAACAATATGGAAACATACCTTATTTTTAGAAATTGACCGAGAAAAAGCCCTGAAAAAAATTTTTGAAGTGGGAAAATCGCAAACCCAAATGCTAAGTGTTCATTCACTAGGCGGTTCACCCTATTTGAAATAAAAAATAAGTTCCGGAAAAAACCTAAAATTTTGAGAAATTCTATTTTAATTCGAAAACTGGAATTCGAAACTATTTCCTCCCTTCCTTCCTATTTCCTCTAAATTAATTAGTCTAACTGAATCGAATTTCGTTCCAGAACAAAATATAACTTCAGCGCCATATCGCACCTTTGCTACAAAAGTGCCACAACTCAAAAATTGTAATTTTTGAGTTATGACCGGCATTAGGCGTAGTTTTCACGTCTCTTCCAATCTTCAAAAGAGCCAGAAGTTGCATTGAAAAATCCGCCGCCAGATGACAGTTATGGCGTTTTGTTCTTATCAAGATGGCTATGATTCCTTCCACTGAAATGCCACATCTTGAGTTGTCGTCCAGCCGTCGTTGAGTAACGTGCGTGTCGTTTGTCTTCTAAACTGTGATATTTCGAGTCATAGTTTGAGATGTATCGTTCTTCTTATTGACAAATTTAAAAATACTAAAATGTGCCTAGTCAGCCCGGGAACAGTTTTTTGCAATTCCTGGAAAACAGTTTTTTGAGTTGTTGCACTTTTGTAGCAAGGGTGCGATATGTAGAATTTGTTCGGGAACAAAATTAATATGCTGAGCAATATTAAATTTTATTCCGGAGCAAAATACATTTCTCCACGGAATTGAACAACAAGTAGAACCCCGCAATATTTTAATTTAAAAGATACCTGGAGTGATCAAGAAAGGGTTACAGAGTCTCTCTCGAAACGTTAAATGAGAAGAAACCTCCAAAAGTATGGCATAATAATGTGAAATAAAAAGGAAATATAATTAATAAAATTTCCTTACAAAAACTGCCGTGTTTTATCAAAGTATTAACATGCAAATTAGCTTATGCCAACTTACCCCATACGTCATACCAAGTTACTCCGGGTGTGAGGATAATTGGCATAATCGAGAGTAAACAAATTATCTCAAAGTATTACAGAAAAAGAGTTATACATAAAAGAACAAAAACTAAGCCCACTAACTCCGGTCTCCCCTATCTATTTCACCACCTTTTATCCCACTTATATTTTATATAAAATTTGAAACGATGACAATTTAACAATTTTACATGCCGATGTAAAGAGTACATCAGACAAAAGCTTTTGACGACTTAAAATGATTACGTCTGTGTCTGGGGCAATATGTCCTGTTCCGGGCTTTGTGCCGTAAAACACCAAGTAACCAACCAACCAAACTCCTCTAGGAATTTCTGTAACCTTCATTGGCGCACTGCCCCGTCGTGAGTTCGATTCTCACCTCGCCCCTGGGTGTATTTTCCTTCTTTGTGCCAGTAAAAATTCTGTTGTGTCTGTCTTACTTGACGAAGGTGTATAAGCGGATCCTTGAGATCAAGCACACATACCGGAAAATATATGTAACCAAAAAACCAAACCAAACCAACCTTCATTTCATTTATTTCCATCTCTAATCGGCAGAACTAAAAAATATAAACATTTTCACAATTAGTTTATTCTGCAGCCAATCCTTAAAGATTTACAAATAAAACAAATCATTTTAACTAAACTTGACTGTATTTTTTTCTGGGCCGTGTGTAGTGAAAGCCTGGCTTAAACTATCCTTCCTTCCGAATCTGGCGAAAAGCGATCGCAGTGAGACGGGCGTTCGCCAACTGTTGCCGCCCGCCCTTGACGTGTTAATAGAATAACGCTCTTTAATAATTGATATTTAATTAGGAGGGGAGGGGTCCCAGGAGAGACCGGCTGGCGGACGCACGCCTGACCCGAGGTGTCTATTAACTGTCGCGTCAAGCGCCCAGCTCATTTGTCAGCGCCCGGCTTTCGAGCGGGTTTTTGCGGTGCACCTGCGGACGGAGTGTCGCCGCGATGCGCATTCGCGCGTGCGACGTCCCCTCCCCACTTAATTTCCCCCGGACCCCCGGAGCGGAAAACGCAGCTCGTGTTTTTTTTTTACAGCTTACCAGTTAATTTTCCGCCAAGTCTTGTTCAAAGAAAAGAATTTTTTTATGTCGTTAATACGCTGCTGGCCAACCAAAATGGTACACCAAGAAGGAAAAAAAAATATCAAAGCCAAATTTATTTCTGTGATTACACATAGTATCAATGTTAATTGATTAATACAGCCTTCCTTGGAGTGAGGGGGCCGAGACAATCCTAAATTAGTGTTGCCTTCATAGGTGTCCATTTCCGCCTCTACCCGCCATGTTATTGAGGGAAATGGACTTTAAATGGGCTGTTGATTGGGATTGTCAGGCCATGATGCCTCCCCAGGTATGCAAAGTTCATCTGGTGTACCCTCGGAAGTCGTACACCGGGCTTGGTGCTTTCTCCTCATTTAGAGGACATGTTTTATGGACGATGGTTCTGAAGAACGGGCTAACCAGGGAAAACAAGCAACTTGGTAGGATAAGAAGAAGGCTTGGGCATTGCGTTCAACATGGTGGGCGTGCATTTTTCTCAAGAAAATTGTCCTTCACCAAGGCCTGAAGATAAAGGTGGAGAGTAGGCTAAAAAAACCCCAATGATGCAGCTCGGGCTGGTAAATGTATCGTTAATTCTTAGTGAGAAAATAGGGGAGTGGAATTCATGTTGTTTTCAGTACAGTGGACAGTCCGTTTGGCACGCATAGCTTCAATAATCTTTCATTCTTCAACACCGGGTTTGGTGTTGGCAATTGTGGACCAAATGTTGAAAATGGACATATTAATGACATGAAAATGTGTTTCTGAGCAATTAACGCTTTTCCTCGCACCGTCCCGATGATTGGATTGGATATGAGTTTGGAGACACCGTAGGGAGAGCTGTTGATTTTGATGCGGTCAAACTTTTTTGTACGCAGGGTAACAGAGTGAGGGGCCATATGATTCCTCTTCTGCACTTCCTTAGTACGAATTACCGATACATTAACCAGCCAGTGCTGCATCATTGGTTTTTTTAGCCTACACTCAAAAAAATGGTAGTCTTCAACCAACCGAACCCAGTTCGGTTGATAGTGGTTTAGTTGCCATAACCAGACCGATCGTTTCCCAAAAACACACCGGTCCGTTTCGTTCAACCGAACTCATTCTGTTACTTAGTTCGCTCCAGGGAACCGAACTGGTTCGATTGCCACAAACGCATTCAATCCACTTGCTAAACACGCAAAATCACACCATTTAACAGAAAGGGCGAATATTTAATAATTTTGAGTGCAATTCATTAAACATTTGTACAACAACTTTATTATCATAATAAGTGTAGGTTTTTTACGATGGGAAAAAAAAGAAATTAGTACGTCCATCGAAACGAACGAACTATATACCGTCGTGAAATCAAAATTATTTTATCGCGGATGAATACAAAGTTTTGTTTCCTCTGCTGGCGGTTCGAATTGGCCATGATCATGATGGAAATGGAGAAGACGAAACACAAATTTTGGAAGTGAGTAATGTTCATTTTCAATTCTTATTTTTTAGTTTAATAATGTGTTCTTTAAAAGTACAGGTTTGCAGTCGCCAAGTTGGTGGATGTGATTAGTAAGTGTATTGTATAGCATACATAAGGGCTAAGGCGGGCCTGGCCCCCCATTGCACTGGAAAAATTTACGTAAAATCTTCCTTTGACCATATTTAATCGGTTTTTATTGATATTATGTGGGCTTTGAATTGTTTTTACAGTTCAAAAACTTCTAAAACTATATTTTCATGTGTAAATCTTAACCCTTCAGGCGATCGCGTGAGTCGGAGACTCCGAACATATTTTTGTGTTACGAAAGCATATAATTCCTAATAAGTATTTTAAAATTTATTATTATTAAAAAAGAAACCTTATAATAGTTTTTCAGCCTTTACAAGTGATAGTGTAGCGTCAAATATAATTTTATTCTGAACCCAAACCTCTAGTGCTAGCATGATGTGTTTATATGATTGACAAATGTTTATGTGCACAGGTTATTAAGACAGGCAATTGTTACATTTGTAAGATTTATGTGACATTTTCTGTTTTGAATTCAGACAAACTGTAGATTATTGTCAGCTAATACATGAACTGTTTACATTTTACATTCACTACCTTCTGTCTAATTTAACACAATTTTGGTGATTTGTATGAATGTGTAATTGTGATTAGTACAACAGTAATCTCCTTTCCTGTGAACTTATTTCTTTATTTGCTTAAACTGTATGTGTAAAAACACTCTACGTCTAACGGTGAGATGCAGCTATACAACTGCGCTGGGTTAATCTGGTTCACAGAAATAACTTAATGCACCCATAATTTATTCTAAGGATTCTAAGTTGTGTTTTAGGTTAATAATACACAAATTACAGTATAATTTATTTGTAAATATTACAATTGAGGTAATGGGAACATATTATATGATGTAGGTTTTCCACAGCGATAATTCCAAAGAACTGGTGACCGGTGAATGGCTGTTGCTATAGTTCTAGTTGCTAAAGTCTTATCTTGCTAGGTAGTGTGTGTAACCCCAAATAAGCCAGGACATTCACTGCCTACGGTTAGGTAAATACTATAGAGAGCCAAACTGGTTACTTCCCGCCAAGAACTATCCCACTTCCCTCCCCTCTCCTTGAAGAAGTTTTAGGAGTCGAGGCTTACCTCGGTTAGAGCTTATCATAAGATGTCAGATCACCAATGGGACGCTAGGCCCCGTTTACATGGACCATATACCCGGGTATAAGTGGCCGATATACCCAGCAATAGGGAAAAATGCAGGGTATAAATAAATCCACCTATTTACTCGGGAATTTGAATACCCGGCTTTCCCATGATGCATTTCGGTCTCACTCAAAGCAAAAAGTCATCCATGTTAGGCTTAAGTGAGTACTTGTTGGAAAGTAAGTTGTTCTTTGTTATTTCAATTGGATATTTAAGATTGATTACTATCTTAAATGTCGAAATAACTTGAAAATAATCCATTATGAACGCAAAATTCCAAGACGAAAACAGATAACAGAATGTAAACAAACTCAAATCGCAATGAATGATGGGACCAGTGACGTCTATACCCGGGATTTGAGGACTGGTCATGTAAACGGGTTTTTAGCACGGTTTTCAATATCCCTTTCTCCTGCATTATACCCGGGTATAAGAGTGGCACATGTAAACGGGGCCTTAAGTAGCCAAGCTAGCTACCCTGATTTCCTGCTCCCCTACTTGAACTTGGATTTCTGCGTTACCAACGGCCTAGCAAAGAAAGACCATAGCACAGGCGCTAAATTGCCGACTGTTACAGTTGACAGTTGCCGTGGAGGACCTATATCAAATTTGTTCCAGAGAATGATTAATTGAACTATTATTTCACTTTTTTTTTACGGTTCAATTCCGTTAGAGTCCACGCTAAATATCGCCCAGTTCTTTTAGACAACAAAAATTAGAAATATTCATAAATAATCCCAGGTCAAAATTTTATGCTGGAACTAGCAAAGAAATATGCTAGATTTTGCTAGTTTTTGCTATGTATGCTAGATGTTTATGCTAGGTTATGCTTTTTTATGCTTGCCAGCATGGGATGCTATGGAGAGCTAGGTAGCTTGATCTGCTATTTTATGCTTTTTTATGCTTGCCAGCATGGGATGCTATGTAGCTAGCTTACGAAAAAATAGCATGACATGCTGGATAACAAGTATCCAATGCTTTTTAGCAAACCAAGCTATCTTCATAGCACGGACAGCTAGGTAGCTTTATCTGCTATTTTATGCTTTTTTATGCTTGCCAGCATGTGATGCTTTGTAGCTAGCTTACGAAAAAATAGCATGACATGCTAGATAACAAGTATCCAATGCTTTTTAGCAAACCAAGCTATCTTCATAGCACGGATAGCTAGGTACCTAGATGTGCTATTTTATGCTTTCCAGTCTTTCCACCATGGGATGCTATGTAGCTAGCTTACCCAACAATAGCATGGCATGCTAGGTAACAAGCATCCAATGCTTTTAAGCTGTTAAAGCTACTTTCATAGCATCCAGCCGAAACAATTTTTGGTACAGCCATCTAGCGGAAAAATTAAGAGTTATTTGTACGGATTTATTTAATTATTTTTAAAAGAGAATATTAAAAAAAAAACCTTTTTTATTAAACCGATTTTTTTGTTAAACGTAGTTCAAACTAAGTTGTTTTTTTTTAATTGTTTCAGAATAAGTCATCTTACAATAGCAGTGATAATAGTATAGTAGTAGCAGTATAATTGAGTTGTAAATGTGACATTTATTTCAGGGGTTAATTATAATTGATTAGTTTATTTTAATTAGTTAAATAAAATAATATTAATTTGTTTAAAAAAAAATTCTCGAAAAATAAAGAAATTTTGATACCAATTCCAAAACATACTGGATAATTCAATACGAAAATTTTTGGAAATATTGATGCATCCCTATGTAAAAACTTACAGAAATTTGTTTCGGACAATATAATCTGGCTTATAATATATTGCAATAAACTGTGCAAATATACTCAATCGGTATTTTTAGAGCTAAGGGGCGAAAATCGTTGTGTTTGGCTGGAACAAACCCCTCGTGGTGCGTTAAGCCTAATACATGCTAACTTTAACGCTGAATAACTACGGATTTATTATGATCACAGCGATTTATATTTTATGAAAGCTTTTATAGTGGGCTTCGAACAGTATGACTTACTATGAAATGAAGTAGTGTAAAAATTACGTGATCCAGACAATTAAATTAATTGTTTGGTTTTCTAAGACGGTTTTTCACATATTTCTTTAGAAATAACTGTCAAAAAGCTTAGCAGTAACCAGATTCTTGAAGAACTCTTAAAAACCTTTAAGAACCATGTTAGAAAGACTGGAAAAAAGAACCAGAGGGGTGTTAGATTAAAATTTTGGAAATATTGATACCAATATAAAAACATACAGAATTGTGTTTCAGACAATCTAATCTGGCTTAATGTATTACAATAAACTGTGTAAATGTATACTCGATCGGTACTTTTAGGGCTAAGTGTCGAAAACAGTAGTGTTTGGCAGGAACAGACCTCTCGTGGACCGTGGTGCTTTAAGCCTAACACAAGCTCACTTAACGCTGAATAGCTCCGGATCTATTTTGATCACAGCTTAGTGATTTATATTTTATGAAAGCATTTAAAGTGGGGATTCGAACATTAGGAATCACTAAGAAAAAGTGTAAAAATTGCGTGATCCAGAGACAATTCAATTCATTGTTTGGTTTCCAAGACGGTTTTTCACAGATTTCTTTAGAAATAATCGTCGGAAAGCTTAGCAGTAACCAGATTCTCGAAGAACTCTTAAAGACCTTTAAGAACCGTGTTAGAAAGACCGGGAAAAAGAAGCAGGGGCGTTAGGAAGTGAAATTTAGAACGAGCACATGTACCCGAAACCTCAAAATATGGGTACTACCCCTTAGTGTGTTACATTGTTCTAAAGGGAATTTTGAGGAAGTAAAAATACTAAAATTTTAGACTTTCAGCTCTAAAACTCCGGGCTTGACGCCCAGATTCAGTTTTTCAATAAAACCGGAAAAACTCCCGAAATATGAGACCTACCCCCTCATACTTTACATATTCTTAATCTACTAATCAAAGGGAATACCGTAATGTAAAACACTTGGGGGTTCATTCATATTTTTCCCCTTTCCCCCTTTTTCTATACTTCCAAAAAATGCAATGGATTCTTATAAAGACAAGTAGACCTCTTTTGTGTTTAAAAATTCCTGGATGACGTCAGAATCACCATGGCAACCCGAATTTCTGGAAAAAGCTTACCACATTACTTAACTACAAAAATAAAAATTGAAAGAAATTCAAACTTATTATTAAATACCAATTTTTAGGCCTTTTCGAACTTGTGTTTTTTATTCAAAAAACTGTTTTTTCCCCGACTCAGAAAATCTGCCTAATTAAACATCAAATTGCACAAAAATTTGATATTTATTATATTTTGAGGTCCTTTAAAAGTTTATTCAATTGAAATGTTTTTTAAAAAGTGTTTACAGGGTCTTTGATGCCAAAAAACTCATTATTTTCACCTGGTAATACCATAGTAATGATAAATTGCCCTCTCTATAGATTACAAAAAAAATGTTTGCATTAATATTGAAATGCATTGAAAATAATGTCATAATTTGAATGATTTAATCAGTTGTAAAAAATAAAGGTGGATTATTTTATTCTTTAATCTGAGCCTCATGCACAGCAAAGATTTTGATTTATTGGATTGATTTCTGGAAATGGCAACACAAATCGTTTGTTGACCAATATATCCCGCCCGAAGCCGAAGCATGCAGCATGGCTTGATCTTCTCTTTTCAAGTAAGTTCAATATTATTAATTAGAATTAGTATCCTCTTTTTCTTTTCAGAAAAATAAAAACAGTGCTGCTTTTAATTTCTAGAACACCTAAACAAAATCCGATTTGTTATCATTGAGGCAGACTGAACTTAAGTAACGAAGATTTATGCGATGCATTCATTTCTTGTTTATTCTTCCTCCAAATACATATAATGTTTATATATATTTAAATTGGGAAAACTAATATTTTGACTTTAGGACTATGTTTTCCACTCACTCTGCCTCATTCCCCCCCCCACTGGATCCACCCCTGATAAGGTGTGTTGCTGTGAAAAAATTGAATGGTTAGGGTTCATTATTAACCTATATTAATATAATAATCAGGGGCGCCGACTCCGGGGGTGGTTGAGCAACCCCTAAAATTTATGTGGAGGTGCGAAGCACCCCCATGAAAAACTTCTTGTCTAAAATTTTTTTTTATGAGCTAACAAAAAAAACTTGACACAGGCACTCTTAATGAGAGTATTTTTGTCCCCAAAGTCATCAATATCACACAACGGGATCCAGTGTCAAAGAAAAGGCACCCCAATGCCCCATGGCAGGGCCACCCAAGGGGGTGGTTTTAGGGGTTCAAATTCAAATTCAAATTTATTAACAAGAACAAGAAACAATAGAATAAAACAAAACTAATACATAAATACATACAACACAATAGATGTCCCAAATTATTTATGAACCAAATTATTTATGGTTCAAACCCTTCCCGAAATTTGGACATCAATTTTTTATTTTCTATTTCCCCTTAAAAATTATGTGACTCACAAGGAGCGGTGATTTTGGAAAATTTCCAAACCTTAACCCCCTCAAAAATTTTTGTTTATATTACTGGGTTTCTTCAAAGATTTTGCCGCTTACAAGGACTCGTGCTCTTAAGGTGTATAATCCAAAAGACCTATTTAAAATTCACATTGTTAGTAAAATTTTAAAATTAACATCACTAAAATTAATATAAAATGTGCAAGTCATCTAAAACTTGACATAAAAAAGTACTCGTATCGTAAGGAGATACCTCCGAATAAATGTTTGATCAACAAAACCCCACCCGAAACAAAGGTCTGGTTACGGCCCTGCCCCATTGGACATTTTTCTAGCTTGTCTCAAGTATGAATTACTACTGTTTTTTCTTTGAAAATTATGCAACTTACAAGGAAGGGTCTTCTTCGCATGCAACCCAAAAGGTCTTAAAATGGATTAAAACACTACTATTAATATTTTTTTCCCTGAAATTTCTGCCGCTTTCAAAAGGCTTTTGAGGGTAGTACAAAGGTGCACAAATAAAATAAAACTACTTTCTAGGGGCTAATTTCAAAATATTTTTGGTAGGAGAGAGCCCACTAACCCCCTTCAATTTTTAAACCTATTTATGTACTACTTTTCCCATTTATATGCTACTAGCGGTTCTGTTCGGGTCTAACCCAAAGAGTCTCAAAATGAGCTAAAACACTACCTCTGGACCCTCCTTTTTACTTAGAGTTCAAATTTCAAAAATTTTGATGTTTAGTGCTCAAAAGTTAAAATTCTTCGTGTAAAAGTACTCGTCACAGCACTCTGACTTCATAAAATGAATATGAGCAACCCCACTGATTTTCAAAACCCGGCACCTCTGATAATAATTAAAGGTACAGCTTTAGAAAAGGTCCGCTTTTCGCCATGTTTAACCATAGGTCAATTTGTGACTGACACGACAACCATTGAGATCTAATTGTTAATATTATTATTAGAAATAATAGTAATTAGTATAAAATTGTTAGAGATCTAATAGTACGATTAGGTAGATCTCTATACTGACAACACTTAATCATGAAGTTGTCGGAGCTGTGGTTAAACATGGAGGCAAGCAGACCTTTTCTAAAGCTGTTCCTAATTAAATTAAGACACTAATTCAATAAAATATTTATTTGCTTGGTTTATTGGACCTTTTTTATAAAAAAAAAGCCTGAATTTAAATCACCTTTTCCACATTTGAATCCACTTTGTTAATGTTTTATATTTTTTAGGATAAGAAGAAATTACCGTAAAAATACTACTTGAAGCACAAGTATCACTGGATGGCCACCAGATTGCTAAAAGTTAAAGCTCAACTAAGCTGACGAGACTGACGGGATGATATATTATGTATAGTAAGTACAGAATAATTTGCTTTCTAGTTCAATTGTGATAACTTTTTGTTAAATACCGCCAAGTTGATGTGGACAACAAATATTTAAAAGTCAACAAATCTTTGTGATTCTCATTAATATTAGTCATAGAAGCTGTATTACTTTTTTGGTTAGTTACAATTTTTGGCAATACTTCTAATTTTTAATGTCCCAAACAGATTAAAGCAATATTAAATGAGAGAGATAATGTAGTTGAACCTACTTTTGTTTTGAAAAAAAAATATCTGAATATTTGGGTTTTCACTTTTCAGTCTAAAGCACTACTAGGGGTGGTTGATAAGAATTGGTTGCTATAAAATTTCCAGGCAGTTAAATGCTATATAAACCCTTTTCACAACTTCGTACAAGATGCCTTAGTGTGATTCTGATTTTGAAAATATAGGATGAAGTATAAAGAATTTTAAATGCAATGCTTTTAAAGGGGTCTACTTGACTTTCAAAATTACCAATTTAATTTACAAGATGGAGATTTTACCCTTTAATTTTTGTTTAAAGAATATGTGGTTATAGAGTTGGGATCAATGACAAAAATAAAATATGTATATAGTGGTCAATGAATATAAAAAGTTTGGGGATTTGTTTGGGTTTTGGAAGCACTCATACCCAGTCCTGGAAATTATTCTTTAATGTATTGTGTTTTTGACAACAGGCAAATGCTTGATGAGCATGGGTGCCACTCTTCAGTCCTCAGGACGGAATTCCGTCTTTCTAAAAGTTTTGTGAACGGAATTCCGTCTTGGCTTTAATATGAAAAGTAAAATCGACAGCAATTTGTACTAAATTTTGGTACTTACATAACTCCTTTTGCCAAGAAATAATCCTGTTTTACACAGATACAGCTTTAACTTGTAACATTTAAGGACCTGTTCATGTGATATTTTATGGGTTTTTCAGCAATTCAGCATTCAATGTTAGCTTAATTTATTTTCTTTTTCTTCCCCTGTCTTTAATTTGTTGAAATATTTTGCGTATTTAAAAAATATTAAAAAGATAGTTTCAAGTTCAGTCTTAAAATTTTTGAATAGTGGCACCCATGTTGATGAGCTTCTAAAGTTCATATTAAGTGTTCATGTCTATTTAATATTTTTTTTGCTAATTGGTGATTATGTGTGATATTACATATGAATCAAATTGCATGCACTTGTTAATGATTCCCCATTACAACTGTTCACACACACATTACAATACATAGTTCTCTTAATTTTTACGTGCTATCCTTGAACCATAAGTTTCATTACCACATTTAATGGGCTTTAACTGTGCATTTTCATTTTCAGAAGCACTGTGTATAAAATAATATTAAAGTAGTACCAATTTTAAACCTTTTTAAATGTTCTGTACTGACTTCTGTTCTGTTTAGTTCTTGTAGCATTTAATTTGCAATATTTAGCTTAATTTATTTTCTTTTTCTTCCCCTGTCTTTAATTTGTTGAAATATTTTGCGTAGTTTTATAATTTATTCCAAAAGATTATTTATTACCATCCTAAGTGTAAATTACCCCTAAATTAAAAGAATCTAATGTGGGTTAATCCTGCGAATTTGGGTTTCACACTAATTATATAGTATTCTTTCTTATAATTGTCATTTTGGTTTCAATTTAATAATACATGCATTATGCTTAATTTTATAATTAAAGGGTCCTTTTTTCTATGGGAGAAAAGACAAAACTAAATTCCTAAGATTAACCACCGACAACCACTGTTCGCTGCTTTTGACGAGGTGGTGTAAATCCACCATCAGCCTTTGGTTTTATTCCTCCGGGGTGATAAAATGAGGACCAAATATATACTTGGGGAAACAAGGGTATTCTACCTCTGATGACTGTGACTTTCATAGTCACACTTTCTGTAACAGCTCTGCTTATGGCCTCACTAAGTGAGGCTGGTTATACTGGAGTTTGAAGGCCTAATGACCTAGGTACTCCCTCAAGTATCCCCCTCATTGTTTCATTAAAGAAATTAATCGATTGAAAGTTATAGATATTCTAACTTTCCAAAAACAAACGACAAATAAGGTTTAACAAATATTATTTCCAAACTATATCTATTCTTTTTTAGCATTTAAATTATGCATGATTATATATTTTGATAGTTTCTCTTAAGTAAATTTCGACTTTAAAGAATTAAGTTGAAATGTTTTCAGGAAATCTTTTTGGATCAAAATACAAAAAGATATTTGAACTAGAGTATCAAATAAGTCTTCCTGTTTTTTTGTTTGCGAATTAAAAGGCTACTTTGTTGAATAAGTGAATTGAGTACCTATAATTAATCACCTATAATTTTATTTTGAGCTATTAATATAAATAATTATAATTGGGATTTAATTAAATATAAACATAACCTTTTAAGTGGTTAAAGCCATTTCACATCACAGGAACACGTCAACTGTATGAGATAATGAATGAGATGGCCCAGGAATTCCTGCCCGAAAGATTTACAAAACCCTAATTTATTACCAAAGGTTTTTTTTAAAATTCAGCACCCCGTTTAAATGGTAATATTCATAACTATTGTCTTCTACCTTTAGGCCCACCTCCCCTGCATGAGACTGCCTGCTGAGAATGTCCCCCCAGTATTTACTGCAACTGGGCACTAGGCCAGGACTAATGCCCTGGATAGGCGTTGATTAAGTAAGTAACTTGTCTAAGAGTTTTTATAATTAAGGGTTTTTTTTATTAAAAAGGTTGTTTCTGGTTTCCCCCAGGAAATTTGTTTTCAAAATTTGACCCTCATAATGAAGGTATATAGCTAATATGTGTTGTACCATTTTTATAACAACCAATGCTGTTAGAACACTTTTTTTTTGCCTAAAATTAATTATTTTGGAGTGTTTCAGGATTTAAACAAGCATTTTTTTAAAAATAAGACTTTCAAAATGAAGGTATTGGTATAGCTTTATTTTGTTTTTCAAAGAATATGTATTAACAATTAATATTTTAGGGAACAGCTTAAATATTACTAAGTACTATATACTTTTGGGGCTCAACCCAAATCTTAATTAATTGGAGATTAATTCCAATATTTTAATAAAGCACAAATTCTGGGGATGTATTATGGGTGTTTTAAATAAAGTGTAACAATAGACTTTCTTAAAATATCTCCCCTAGACATACTCTCAATTGCAAATCTTCATTTTAAAAAGCAAAGAATTAGATGAGACTAGTTGAAACTCCTTTAGAAAATGCATAAACTAAATTTATTTTTATATGGCCCCTGTAGTTAAAAATTTTCAACTAGCCAATTTTTTTTTATTTTCTAAGTAAGACCCACAAAAAACTCTTATCTCAATATCTTCAAAGTTCACTGAGATATACATGTATAAATTTTTTATGGGCTCTTCACAAATTAATTTTTGAAGTTATTTCTATTACTGCCTAAAAGCAGGTTCAACTTAAATTGGTAGATGAACCCTGTTTGGTTCCATAAAAAGGTGTTATAAAGTGGTATCACCAGTTTTAAATTTTTAGTATCTCAGCAAGATATTGAGGTAGAGGTTATTGTGGCTTTTTCAGGAAATAGTAAAAAAATAAATTAGTTGGAAATTTTAAACTACATGGTCCGTCAAATTTTTTTTCTGCATTTTGTTAAGTAGACCCCCATGGAACATAAACTAAACTAGTTTAATATTTTTCTTCTTTATATGAAACTTTTCTTTACATGAAAACTTGGTAAATGGAAGTATGTGTCTAGGGGAAAATAATTTAATAAATATATTGTTATTGAAACACCCTGTATATTATAATGAAATTGTCCCATTGTAACCATTTAATTAACTTTTGTCGCAGGCCCACCTCCACTGCATTGGGCTGGCTGGTGACGATATGTGCCCTCTCTGCCAGTCCTCCAGGACATTTGCTCGAAAAGCCACAGATGGACATTGGATAAAGTAAAGTAAGTAACTTTAGTCATAAGTTTGGAAACTCCAACTCTCAAGCGTCACCTCCAGCCATGGACCGGTTTCGTCCTTGTTAGGACTCATCAGCACGGCATAGGAAGGTAACGCAAGAGAGTGGAGGAAGGCTTCTTCCTCCACTCTCTGTAGGAAGGAGGTGACGCTTGAGAGTTGGAGTTTCCAAACCTTTCCCGAACCAGTGGTTATGGTGAAAAATACTCCTTTTCTTAGTCATAAGTGTTTGTAAATTATAATTAGCTTTTTATTAAAAAGAGGGTTTCTGTGTCAGGATTGTTTTTTTGGAAATTTGACTCCTAAGGTAACCGACTGGGTTAGGAAGCATTTTTTAAAAATATGAACTAAATAAATAGTTGTTATTTTCCGAGAGCTAATATTCTAAAACTGAAAATCCTGCAAAAAAGTATTTATTAAAAATTATTTTTTTAATTATTGAGAACTTTGAATAGAAATAATGCCAAATTTAAACTTCTGCCAACAACTACAGAAAATGTTCTTTTATTAGATAAAAATAAACTTTTTGCAGGATTTTAAGCTTAAGACAGAAATGTGTTGGTAACTAAAAAAATATGGGATTTTAAAATAGTAATGAAGTACTGGTGTTTGAAATTAAATTAGAATTCACTTTAATTTCATTAATATATTTGAAAACAATTACCTATAATTAACCCTTGTATAAGCCATTTAGATTTTTTTTTGGCCAAAGGTGGTATTTCAAAAAATTTTAAGCGCATTTTCATTAATCATTTATAGTCATATTTTGTTATTAATTGCTCTATTTCTATTTTAGATCAAATGAAAAGAGAATTGATGAAATAAGAAAAGGACCTGCCTGAGATAAAAAAAAAAGATGTTTTGAAATGTTGAAGCTTTAAATAAATATTTTTAAATGTTAAAGCTTTATTCTTTTTTTATTTAAAAGAAATAAATTTATTTAAATGGTTGAAAAAAAGTTATTAGAATAGTAAAAAATTAGAACAACTGGCAGGTAATAAACATGCTCTTTTAGAAAAAACTGAATTTAGAACTGAAGATTTAGAAAAGTATTGCTACAGCCTATAGCACTATAATAGGCTTATATAAAAAATAAAGGCAACTGATGGTAGAAAAGTAATGCTAAAATAATATAAAAATAACAGCAACTGATGCTAGAAAAGCAATGCTAGAATAATATACAAATTAACAGCATCTGGTGCTAGAAAAATAATACTAGAATAGCAAACCTTTTCCAGTAATACAAGCTAGATTTTGTATGCTAGAATAGCAAGCTTTTTCTAGCAGTACAAGCTAGACTAGCAAGCTTTTTTAGCAGCACAAGCTAGATTTATTTGCTAGAATCTAGCATATGTTGCTAGAATTTTTAATTAGTTGGTATGTTTAAGCTAGGAAAAATAGCATAAATGTTTGCTAGGTCCACCATAATAACCTAGCATGCCATGTCGTGTATTGGAACACTTTTTATGCTATCTAGCATAGAAAATCTAGCTTCCGTTGCTATATTTTTTATGCTAACTAGCATACAAAATTAGCTTGTATTGCTAGATTTTTATGCTAGTTAGCATAAAAAATCTAGCAACGGAAGCTAGATTTTCTATGCTAGATAGCATAAAAAGTGTTCCAATACATGACATGGCATGCTAGGTGATCATGGTGGAACTAGCAAACATTTTTGCTAGTTTATGCTATTTTTCCTAGCTTGAACATAGCATACTATGCTTGTCTAGCAAAGAAATTCCAGCATAAATTTTGACCTGGGATTTCGGTCCAATTCCGTTACAGTCCCCGCTAAATATCGCCAATATCCAAATTGCTAAATATATCCAAATATCAAGAAATTTTTCTGACTTTTATTAATAAACTGAATAGTTATTGATCTAATTAAACATTTTAATTCAGGAGTTTGAAATTATTTATGAATATTTCTACTTTTTGTAGTTTAAAAGAACTGGGTGATATTTAGCGGGGACTCTAACGGAATAGAACCATAATTTCAAACTCCTGAATTAAAACGTTTAATTAGATCAATAAGTCAGAAAGATTTCAGAAAAGGTCAGAAAAATTTGTTGATATTTGGATATATTTAGCGATTTCGATTTGGATATTGGCGATATTTAGTAGGGACTCTAACGGAATTGTACCTTTTTTACTATCGACAAGTTCCAAATTAGTTTCTGTTGGCCTTTTACATTTTTGTAGGTGTTCTGTCCTTTGCTGTTACCTATTGTATGAGGAAAGAGGCTAACACCAATGGCACAGCTTTTCTGGGTGGATGTTGTGAGCAGATGGTAAACAGAGAGTTTTACCTTCCTGAGAACTTTTGGAAGTAAGTAATGTTCATTTTCAATTCTTATTTTTTAGTTTAATAATGTGCAATACCACTATTTTTTAAATTTGAATAATAAATATCGTAACCCTATGAAGAAAACTCGTTCTGAATTCGATTTTCTGCATGAAAACAACCAAAAAAATTTATTTTCTTAATTATTTAAGATTTAAAAGCGCGGAATTTGAGCCATACTCAAATTGTTCTCCCATTGGCTGATGCGATTGTGGCGTACTTCCATCCTATACAAACAACCTCGTTTTGACTGCTTGGGCTTGTCTTTGTTTACTGTTGGGTTGTCGATATTCTTTGTTTCTATCAAAAATTCATTTAAAAAGTTTCCCAGCTGAAATATCCCTTAAAGACCGACGGAAATGCAAAAAGGACTAAAAAATACATCTTATAACATCAAAATTACATACCTTTCGTGCAGTTTTCTTGGTTTTTCATCCCGATTTGTGTTTTATTTATTTGTGGAACAAGTCATTGTTATTCTGATTTTGCCTCTTGTTAATTAGAATGGCTCCAAAAGTGTTTTTTAAAACACTAGTAAAATGAAAATAAATAAGAATGAAAGTAACACTTTATGTAAGTTTCGTCTCTTATTATACATCTAAGGAATTTAATTTAATTAAATGTTAAGTTTGTCTGTAAAATATTCTTATTCTTAAAATACTGTTATATTTTTATTTCTACTAGTGTTTTAAAATATCAAAATCTGCATAACAATGATTTCTGATTTCTTAGTTTCGCCAGTCGGTGGCAATGCGACTGGTTTGTATAGGATGGAAGTACGTCACAACTTTTCCCCGCAAAAATTTTGATTTCGCGCCCAAAAAAACCGCAAACTTTGAATTTAATTTAAAAAAAAAGTATGCATCGCAGTGCAAAAATTTTTGAAGGTATATTTATGTTTATGCAATCTGAACCAAATAAAAAAAAATAGTGGTATTGCCCATAGTGTTCTTTAAAAGTACAGTAAATTTTATCTTTAAAGCATCTATACAAATATATCTCATTATTCATCTCATGACAACCCTTTATGCATTAGAAGTTTGTATGTTTATTTAGTGTTCAAATAGATGTATTTCAATTTAGTTTTTCGGTAATCAAGCCAAGCCGTTTCTGCTTTATGGAGTCGTGGTAATAACCACTGTTTTTGTTAATTGTGGAAAATCTGTTATCACGTGTTCGCCATTTATCTCCCACTAATCTAAGGCTTAGCAGTAAATGGAAAATTAATCTTTGTCACAGTAAATGAAATTTCTTCTATTGTGTTATTACCGTAGATTAAACTTTTTTCTAAAATTGGTTAACCCTAAAATTTTTGACATTTGGTTATCTCAATAGTGAAATATTTGCTAGTAAATGGTAAAATCTTAGTATTTAAATACATAAATGAAAGGGGAAGTGAAGTTTCATTTGCATTGCTAAACCTTAAATTTAGCTCAGTGGGTTGTTTATTATTTTCAACACAACAACAGCAACAAGAGCAAAGATGAATTATGAATAATTTATCCCTTTTTATTAATTCAATTGTGTAATAATAACAAGTTTTGGGACGGTATCAAACTTAAAGTTTTGGTGTCGGACGTGAATCGTGCAATTTACAAATTATTTGACATTTGTGGAAAAGTGGGGACATTTCCACTCTTTTTTATTTGTTTATTTTTTTTTACTTAGCAATAACAATTTTCTGTTATATTTTTCAACATTATTTCTAGCGATCAAAATTTTTAAAAAGGAGTTTCGCACAGCTGGGATAAGTGTCCTCCTTGGCAGTATATCGCGATTAGTTGTAGTGTTTAGCACGGGCGCCCATACATACCTTTTACCCCTACATACCTACATCACCTTTTGCATTAAGTAACACGTTAAAGGCTCATGAGAAATAATTATGAACCAACCTCCCATTAGAAAACTTAAGCGGGCTTGACTGGCTAACTTGCAAAAATTTTTCTTGGCCCCCTCCTGAATTCAAACATATGGGCGCCCATGGTGTATAGTTGGCGATCACGACACAATTGCCAAATGGAGGACTCTTATCCCAGCTGATCCAGGTGTTTTTTAGCATATAATTAGAATTAATCATAAAATTATCTACATTGTTTAACTAGTTATTAATGAGATATTTTGAATTTTTAAAGGTCCGTTCGAGGATCCCCTCACTGCAAGGAACTGCCACCTGATCTCCCATCCACCTCGGCTCTCAGGTGCGTGAGAGGAGGATGCCCCCCAGAGTGAGTGAGAGCTTCTTTGTGGCTGTGTCTGCTTCGAGGTGAAGTCCTCGCTGGCTTTAGCAAATTCAGTGGAAAAGCCTCAACTACAGCTGCACATCTTTTGTGATGCATCAACATATGCTCATAGAGCATTAGTGTACGTGTGATTTCCTCCAGCACTTAATTTGTGATTTGCAAGGGCCGTGTAGCCCCTTCTAAGAAACTGACTAAAGAAGAGACTGGAACTTTTATTGGCTGGGGCTGATGCGCGAATGCCAAAATTCCTAAAAACTCACTTCCCGACGGCAGTGGTGTACTTATGGAGTGATAGAACTTTATTGAAAACTTTAGTTGTCTGTGAAAATTACTTTGTGTTACTGCCTATGTGTTTAGGTTTATTAATAACATAAAATCAAATGTTAAAATTGTAGGTCATATATCTACTAGGGAAATTTCTGTTGCTTTGAATTATTGGATTAAATCATCTCAAGGTATGTGCATTAAATCAGAAATTAATGATCTGAAGTTAAATAAGTGTGTTGATGAAAATTCTAAATTGTATGGTCTTAATCCTAAAATTGATGATAAGGGTTTATATTAAGAGTTAATTAGTAGATTGGTCAAATCTTCTTTAGATGTGGGTTCTGTAAAATCTATCATATTGCCTAGTAATTATTTTTCTCATCTTATTGTGTTAAAAAACCATGAAAGAGTTCTTCAATTTGGTATTAATGATACTTCAGTTCAAATAAGAGCCAAATTTTGGATTTTAAGAGCCAGATGGTTTGTAAAATCAATATTGCATGATTGTAGATTTTGTAATAGACGACATTAGTGTGACGTCACTTGCTTGTTTGGAAACGTTGATTCTATCCGTGATTGGAAGTAAATCCGTACGGAACCAATCACGGATGGAATCAACGTTTCCAAACAAGCAAGTGACGTAATGACTAATGTCGTCTATTGGGTTAATGCTTGTCCTGGTCAGGAAATTTCTGCCCCCCCCCCTTCCTCCTGATCGAATTGAAAAATATCAGCCCTTTGAGGTAAGTGGAATTGATTTTGCAGGACCATTAAATTTAAGAGATGGCTCTAAAGTGTATATTGCTTTGTTTACTTGTGCAGTTACGAGAGAAACTCATTTAGAAGTATATCTAATTTGAGTGCTGAGTGTTTTATCCAGGCTTTTTGTAGATTTATTTCACGTTGTGGTGTATGTAAAATCATATATTCTGACAATGCCAAAACATAAAAGAGCTGATAAAGAACTAAGTTTGTATAAATTGTGTAATGATGAAAGTGTCTGTTCTTGTATTGCAAATAGTGGTATTATATGGAAGTTTATAGTTGAAGTTGCTCCCTGCATGGTACACAGGTAAAGCATGGCCTATTTATATTTAGGCGCAAAGGTTCCCTTGTCAGTTGTCGAGTCAATTTTTGGTGGATGGGGAAAAGATTTTTAGTTCATTTATTTCTAAACCTATATTTTATTAGCTCTCTTGCATAGCACTGAATTTGTCTGTGTTACTTTACTACTGATGGCAAGGATTTATTTGTTTATGCTGTCACTGTTTAAATCTTGGTTTATAGTGCTTGAATATTTTAAATGATTTTGTATTACTGATGCATTCATAACATTATTGATTGTATTTTCTAATTAGTACTTTCTTTTACTTAAATGCATCTTAGTTCCTATATTATGTTAATATATTGTAGTAAACCTACAGTACAGCGGACCTGGAAAAAGTTGTAACCTTCCCCCGAACCTAATAAAATTTACCCGAACCTAATGTATTGCTCCTATGGAGCTGACAGGGGCTTACCCCGAACCAGGTTCGTAGGTTCGGGCATTTTTTCCAGGTCCGCAGTACAGTAGAACTCCAACTATCCAAATTGCTGATTATCCGAATCACTTTCAGAAAAAAAATGAAGACCGAATCGTAAGTACTGTCATGGGAAGTCAAACACCTCAAGTGCATTTAAAAATGGGGAAAGCTTCCTTTCTTATTAAAACCAATCCAAGGTTTGGATGACCACAGCATTGTTTACAAAGTGGTACTTCAGTTAATTGGAGTTCTACTGTATCACCATCCATGATTGAAATTTTTAAAAGATACATTTCCATTCTCTGAAATTTCAAATGGAAATTTTTAAAATAAAATCACTTTGTATTTGAAAAACTGTTTGGTTGATTTGTTCAGTAAATTAAACTTGAAGGTTAATTCTGAAGTAATACATCCAAATTCAATTCTATTATCTGAACAGATTTTCCCAAAGTTGAAAGTTGTTAATATTACTATTAAAACATTCTTAAATTCTATTAGCTACACAGGATATGTGAAAAGTCACCAAAAGTAATCAAAATAAAAAGCAAGCAAAATGTATCAACTTGTAGAATTGCTGGTAAATCCAGGATTTTTTATTATTTTATTTTTGTGTAAATAAAAAAACATGCCCTATTTGTAATAAATTATATTATCTTGCAAGTTTTTTTGCTTTGAATCTGATATAGATTGAGAATGATAGACATGACTGATTCATGTATGACAAGTGCAACTTCTTTAAAATTGATACTCTTAGTTATTTCAAAATCAGAATTGAAGATGTAAGTAAAGCAAGGTAAGTACATACAAGCGATTTTTCTTGTTGAAAGTTGTTTTTATACGTTGAAAGTTTTGCATTTATGATACGACAAAATATTCTTAAGAACGATTGATTAAGCGGATAGTTTCGTTAGTAGATTTTCTTTAATATAATTAGAATCTTCGGAGATAAGAAGTTACTATAAGTGTTTTTTTAGTGTTAAGATATAGTCAGCAAAACATGTAAACATGAAAGAAACTTAGACATTTTAAAATAAGTTTAGTTGTAGCATGGTTAAAAAAAGTTTTAAATATGTTTTCTAGGAAAATAAAGCATGGGTAATTCAAAATTAAAAATACTATCCTGTATAAACAAAATTACCCGAAGTCCGTTTACGGCAACTGTACATTTTCCGTTTATGACAAGCGTACTAACACCGTTTGTGGCAACCCGACAGTCGGGTTACCTCAAACAAACTTGAGGAACGTAGGTTCGATTGGCACAAGCAAACAGTTCGGTTGTCCCAACCACACCTCTCTCATTCGAACCGGTTTGGTCACCCCAAACGGAGAGTTCGTTCAGTCCTATATCAACAGGACGGTGCGGTTGGGGGAACCGAATTTCTGGTTGTGGGAGCAGAACTGTTTTTTGAGTGTACTCTCCACCTTTATCTTCAGGCCTTGGTGGAGGACAATTTTTGAGAAGAAAAATGCACACCCACATGTTGAACGCAATGCTCAAGCCAAGCCTTCTTCTTATCCCATCAGGTTGCTTGTTTTGCCAGCCGTTCTTCAGAACCAACGTCAATAAAACATGTCCTCTAAATGAGGAGAAAGCACCTAGCCCGGTATACAACGTCTGAGGGTACACCAGATGAACATTGCATACCTGGGGAGGCACCATGGCCTGACAATCCCCAACAGCCCATTTAAAGTCCTTGTCCCTCAATAACATGGCGGGTAGAGGTGGAAATGGACACCTATGGAGAAAACACTAATTTCTGATTTTCTCGGCCCCCTCACTTCAAGGAAGGCTGTATTTTTAATCAATTAACATTGATACTATGTGTAATCACAGAAATAAATTTGGCTTTGATATCTCTTTTCCTTCTTGATGTACCATTTTGGTTTGCCAGCAGTGCTCGATTATCCGACCATCAGCATGAAGTATTTGATTTTCTTTTGCTAATTTTATCGATTGATTTTAATTATTATTAACAACAAAACGAAACAACCAAACAGTTTACCCTTTTTAATTGTAAACTTTTAGTTTATTTAAAAAAAAATTTAGTGCCTAAAATGTTCCTTTTTTCCCTTCTTTCATTATACTTGACAACAACGTTTCTTGAACCAAGTACGTCACAAATGCGGAAGGAAATCGGTAAACACAAAGTATTTTGGGTTGTTAGGAGGAGTTTCGGTACGCAAATCGTGATTGAAAAGCACTATAAATACATGGGTTTAACAAAATAATCATAATATATTTAAATTTACGTTCTTTATTTCACTCAAAATTCAGACACCGCGATGGGAACTACTTTGTTTATTAGTGACGTCGTAGGGTCAACTTAAGTTGCTGTCTAGTATAGACATGGTATTCCTTTATTAATCACTTTGGTTTCATATTTCCTTGATTATCAGGCCATTACAGCCTTCAGACCATCGCCTGGTCCCAAAGAAAAGAAGACGGATAATTGAAGTTCAACTGGATTGGATTGGATTTTTTTGGTTACATATATTTTCAGGACTGTGTGCAAGATATCTAGGATCCGCTTATAAACCTTCGTCAAGTAAGACAGACACAACAGAATATTTACTGACATAAGAAGAGAAAGAAAGTACACCCAGGGCAAGGCCGGAATCGAACTGACGAACGATACAGTGCGCAGACTGCTAGCGTGGTTGGCTGCACGTAATCCAACCAGGCCACTCAGCCCCCGAAGTTCAACTATATTTCAGAAACCAGTGTAACACCAAATTTTTTGTTTTGAGAAAAACGAGGAAGTTCTTAAGTGATCGTACGATTCATAATACAAATTAATAATTAAAATAAGGAAATTTTTAACTCTTTTTACGAATACCAATGCAACAAAAAACGATTCTGTATTTGTTTATTACGAGGTAATTTATCCTATGTTTTAAAAAAACCCTATTTTTTAAGAAAACATTTTCGCTACGACTTTGAGAACAATTAAACTCCCATTTCAACGACCCGATACTGAGTTACTTTAAACAGACAAAAAACATAATTTTTAAGTAATACGATCTTTTCCCTACAGCGTAGTTTTAAGCTATGTAGGTGTTTAAATAAAAAATAAAAAAGTTTTTGTAACGATATTATATCCGAAAGAGCGAGAGCAATTTCTTCTCCAGGAGGTTATAAAACAAATATAAAAACTTATGAAGCATGCAATTATGCTACTTTTTATTTAAAAAAAAAAAAGAGTTTTATCTGTTAGTTTTATGAACCTTTTTTCACAAAATATCTGGAAAAAAAAGGATTCATACTGCATGTAATATACAGGGTGTCCCACGAAAAGTGGCCCAACCCCTATAACTTTTGAACCCCTACAGATATAGTCATGAAAGTGGGGTCTAGGTATAGTAAAGTGACCATGCCCTATCCGATGAGACAAATTTCAACGCCCTCTAGCGGAAACTTTAGAAGTTATAATTTTTATTTAAAAAACTATGTGAGGTATGTAGAAAAAGTTAACGACTAAGTTGTAGAGCAGCATCGATTCATTATAAATCGACACCTCCACCACAAAAATGCCTACAATAAAACTCATTAAACGCCCGTTTATTTAATTGTGATTTGGAACACTCAACCTCACGAAGCGCTTAAAACGCTTTCTTGTTTATTTGAGGTCTCGAACACTTAACCTCATGAAAATAAACTTTTTACATTTACCGCTGATGCTGTATGTGCTTCCCGTCCGCGACAATGCACATTTGGACTCTAGATTGAATATCGAGTTGCACATTTTACACCTCACACACAATTACGCATAATTAAACAATAATACCCAAAATTCAATAGCCTCTTAATTAGTATATCCAACAAGACAGAGCGTTTCAAGCACCAAGTTACTACATGCAAAAGCGTTTCGTGAGGTTAAGTGTTCGAGACCTCAAATAAACAAGAAAGCGTTTTAAGCGCTTCGTGAGGTTGAGTGTTCCAAATCACAATTAAATAAACGGGCGTTTAATGAGTTTTATTGTAGGCATTTTTGTGGTGGAGGTGTCGATTTATAATAAATCGATGCTGCTCTACAACTTAGTCGTTAACTTTTTCTACATACCTCACATAGTTTTTAAAATAAAAATTATAACTTCTAAAGTTTCCGCTAGAGGGCGTTGAAATTTGTCTCATCGGATAGGGCATAGTCACTTTACTATACCTAGACCCCACTTTCATGACTATATCTGTAGGGGTTTAAAAGTTATAGGGGTTGGGCCACTTTTCGTGGGACACCCTGTATTAATGGCTTGGTTTTAAAACTTCGAAAAAATAATAGACTTTTTTAAATCATTTCGTTCATTCTTTTTAAATCTTAATGTGCTAAAATTGTATGATATATTTTCTCCTTTGTTTTATTAAAAGGGTGTTTTCGTCAAGCATATATTTAATTATTTTATACATTAAATAAAGTTTCTAATTAATTTACTTCCTTATAATTAAAGATAACGTGACCATCTGATTTAATGAGTGTGGTAAAATGAGAACTTGGTAGAAGAAAAATAATTTGGCAACAAAACCACTATTTCAAATCAGGAGTAAATTATTTAAATTTGTAAAAACATAGATTAATTTATAAATTTTGTTTTTCAAAATTGAGATAAGTGAAAAAAGTATATTTTCTATAATATCATATAATTCCTCAGTAAGATTGCTTAAGCTTTTAGATTTAACTTTTAATAATAATAATAATAATAATAATAATAATTTATTTATCTTTTTTTAAAAAATACAATCTACAAAAAATAAGAATTGGTCACCAAGAGGCAACAGAGCCAGTACTGGTGACTACTTCAATGACATAAAAACTTAATGAAAAACTTGGGTAAATAACAATTATAATTAAGATTACACAAAATTATAAAAATCAAAACAACACAAATGATAGAAAACAAATAAGGTTTTTGAACTAATAAATAAACACAAGACATAAATTTATCAAAATATACATAAATCAAACATTCTGGACAAACTGGAAAATATAAAAAATATTTCGATTCTAAACATGGAAAAATAAATCAATATCGTCAATTTAAATTAAAAACGTAAATAAAACTTTCTTGATATGATAGTAATTGTTCATTGACTGCAACTCCAATGGTAAACTATTGCATAACTTAGGAGCTAAATAAAGAAAATGCTTGCGATAGATTTCTTTACAAATAATTGGTAGTTCAAAGATTATAATAGGACGTCTTTCTGAAATATCACTCTCCCAAACTAAAATTCCGTATTTAATAATACACTGGTGTGCAAAAATTAAGGACCGAACTGTTTTTTCAATATAACACCTAGCATAATTATTTTTCATCCAGACATCAGTGAAAATCTCTGTGGTGTATAGGGGGTGCTGAAACGGCGCCAAAGAATTGTATAGTTTCACAAGAAAAATTCCATGTCTTTAAAACTTATTATTGGGTGAATGGAGATATTTTTATAGATATTTGTTTCTTTTCAGACATGGCTAGGTCCATAAACACTAAAAAAATCCTTTTTCAAACGTTAATAAAAGATGTCCTTCCTTTGAAACTATACAATTATTTTGTGCCGTTTCAGCACCCCCTACCCACCGAAGAGATTTTCACTGATGTCTGCAATTGTGTACCTGTGTTTTCATGTCTCATTTGCTTCTTTTAGAAGACATTTTGGGTCCTTATTTTCTCTTTTTGCATGACAAATCTGCGAAAAATCACAATTTGGCTTTTTCCAAGTTTTTCATAAGTCACGATTTTGAAAGAATAAAGTTACTTTCCGGGTTCACAGACCTAAACGCGATCAAGCACATGTGAGAACTACTAAAAATATGGTTGACGGTCAGATACCAAATATACCAAAAATGACCCAGAGGCTAAAACTTGACAAAAATAATGATTAGATCAATATCTCTCAATAAAACCTAAAAAAATACTATTTAAAAGTAGAACACACATTTAAAAACATGCGTTGAGTTCAGGAATAATCATATTCTTATAAACAACAAAATTTTCGGTTAAATACCTCTCACATACACTGTAAAAAAAACCACAGTAAATTTACAGCCAAAAGTGCTGGCAATATGGGTGCCAGCACTTTTGACTGTAATTTAACAGCAGTGCTGTATTCTTCGAATTTTACAGCGCTCCGTTATTTTACAGCGTTCCGTAATTTTACAGCGTGCCGTAATTTTTACAGCGATTCCGTTATTTTACAGCGTGCCGTAATTTTTACAGATTACCGGGTTTTTTTTCACGAAATTTTTTGGCAAACGGTTGGAGGTAGAAATGAAACTCCAGTACCAATTATCTTGTAATCACCAATAATTATCACCAAATATCAACTTTACTAATAAAATGTGAAAACTGTAAAGTTTTTGTTCTTAAGAGGTAATTTCCAAATACGACAATAGTAATTTCTCTACTGTTGGATTTTGAAGGACAAAAAACACCCTAAAGAAACAAAATCTTCAAGTTTTGATTAGAAAGTTGAAACATGATAATTGGTACTGGAATTTCATTTCTACCTCCAACCGTTTGCCAATGGTAACCATTGCTTCTGGACTCCAAGAACCTCAGGATTGCTTTGAAGGACCCTCCAGGAGCTCTCTGGAATTGTCTTTTGGTATTCTAAAACTTCTAGCATTTTTGCCCCTGAGTTTTGAATTACCCCGTATATTTATATACTCAAACAGTTTCCCATGCATGGGAAACTGTCCTCATTGTGCACGAGGAATCTGTTACAAGTTGTAACTGTGGTGACCCAACTGGTGCGAATAGTTACAGTATGGCGCAGTAACCTTTAGTTGGATTGTTACTATTTCTGAGGGGATTAAATTTATTAGAATAAACAGTGCCGAAAAATTAACTATCAGGACGTAACAAAATTATTTTAAAATTTGGTAATTAAATACCATACAGCTAAATAAATTTTTAAAAACCAGTATTTTGGAAAGCAATTTTTTACAATTTGCTTAGGTTTTGCAGAGTTATTATTTAAACCAACATAAGTAACCGATTCTAGTAATAATTGATTCAGTAATATTTTCAAAACAATTTTAAAATTCTTTCTGTGCTATTCTATACATATAATTAAATTTTAACAAGTTTAGTTTAAATCCAACTACAGTCAACTCCGCTTAATGTGATCACAGTTAATATTATCAAAATTGACCGGTCCCGATTACTCCCCTTTCATTTAATGTAAAATGCATCACATAAACACTTTATGTGATCAACATTTTGCTTAATGTTATCAAAATTTGGTGAAATCTCCTGAAAACCTTTTTTCTTGTTGGTAGGCCAATTTAAATATATGAACATACAAATTATGCATTAATTTATTAGTGTTATGTTTTTGTTTGTTTAAGAATGTAAAAGTTGCAAAATAATACATACTGAAAACCATTTTAAATACTTCAATTAGGACTACCATAGTTGAGATTTTAAACCAAACGCTTATTATCAATTGGATATTGTTATTGTTCTACTCTTGGACAAAAGTGATCACATTAAGCAGAGTTGACTGTTAGTTGGAAAATATTGAATATTTATCAATATTTAGGTTCTGCTTCTACATTGCAATATAATGTATTGTATACTCTATTTTTGAAAAAACTTTTAAGCTTCTGCAGATCCATATCACAATAAGTAAACAAATGTTCTTGCATATTATCCTGTCGACTGTGCTTCTGAATTCATAAACATTATCAAACCCCATTGCAGTCAACAAGATAATACGCAAGAACCATAACAATATACTACTTTAAATATTAATAATTACTTAAGGTAAATGAGCAAGGCTTATAAATTTTTTTGTTTATTAATATTCAATACACTTACTAAATTTTAAGAAAAATTTAATAATTTTTAGGATGTTTTTTATATTAGCTAGATTAAAATGTTTAGCCACCAATATCAAACTCAGATACTCAATCTGAGTTGTATGATTTTTAGAATTAGTTTACTTGATACAAAAGGTTCCATTCCATTATTTATTTGTCTTGTCAATTATCGCCAAGCTGTTTTGGACATCCAAGATTAGAAATATTGCTAAAAACAGCTAATGAACTGATAAAAATGTACCATCACATTAATGTCAACAATAAAAATTTGGAGATATTTGAATATTTGGTGCCAAAAATGCTGAGCGATATTTAACAGGGCAGAGAACTGAACCAAACAGAACCTTTCAAAAGACAAATGAATGCAAATGTTTATTTAGCCCAGAAAACAAACATTTTTTTTTCACATGACTGATTTTATTTTAAAATTATTAAAGCAGAATTTTCAACATTTTATAATATTTTAACACCAGAAAGAAAGTTATCACATCTAAATGTATATTAAATTTTATGGATTAAAAGCTTTATAATAATAAAGTAAAAAACTTAACTACACCCGATCCGATACCCCAGCTCCCATGGAAGGGTCGGAAGAGCATGTCCCTATCTTTAGAAAGAGATGCTCTTGAGCATTCAGCATCCTGATGCCACTTAAGACAAACTATCTCTGTCGACTGAAGAGGACGAGAAGCGAGAATTCATCAAGAGGGTTCTGAAGGCGCTGCAAGAAGGGCACCGGAAAGATGTTGGGTTCAATTCCGTTAAAGAGTTCCTGCTAAGTATCGCCCGGTTCTTTTAGACAACAAAAAGTACAAATATTCATTAATAATTTCAAATTCCTGAATTAAAATGTTTAATTAGATCAAAAACTATTCCGTTTATTAATAAAAGTCAGAATTGTTTTTTGATATTTGAATATATTTAGCAATTTGGATATTGGCGATGTTTAGTGTGAACTCTAACGGAGTTGTACCAGATGCTGAAGCCTAGCAAGCTGGAAAGTGTCATCATGCAGAGAGACAGCCCAGCATGCTCCCGTCCTCAAATGGGACCAGCCACCTGCCTCACAGGCCGTAGTGGTCCTGCAAGTCCCAGTAACCAACAGGTCCCATGAGCACAGTTACAGTCACCGAAGCAGAGAATCCAAAATGCTGATGTCAATAAAAGAGGCCGACTGTGATGAGGGGCTGCCCTGTTCCCCGGCCACTCCAAAGAAGTCCAGCATAAGAAGACTTTCAAGCGGGTAGTCAAGGGACTACTGGGAGCCAGTGCAGTGGTGACCACGGGCTCCAGGAATGCCAGACCAGTCAGATGATGACACCTGCGGACCCGAAGGGCGCCTCAATTCTTGGAGGACATGCCCGCTGTACAGACGAGCCCGCCTGGAGAAAGTCGCCACCATGAAGGAGACGATCCACTGGTACTGTAACAGCCAAGCACATGATGCAGGGTGGTGCGACCCCGAGCCACTTCAGTTGAAGAGATATTGGCTGACCTGGTGAAGCAAGGATACCAAGCTGTCAGCTGTATCCGGATCAAGGAGAGGAAGAAGTCAGCGTCAGGAAGCGGTGCAGTAGTGACCATAGGCTCCGGAGGACATGCCCGGTGTACAGACGAGCCCACCTGGAGAAAGTCGCCACCATGAAGGAGACGATCCACTGGTACTGTAACAGCCAAGCACATGATGCAGGGTGGTGCGACCCCGAGCCACTTCAGTTGAAGAGATATTGGCTGACCTGGTGAAGCAAGGATACCAAGCTGTCAGCTGTATCCGGATCAAGGAGAGGAAGAAGTCAGCGTCAGGAAGCGGTGCAGTAGTGACCACAGGCTCCGGAGGACATGCCCGGTGTACAGACGAGCCCGCCTGGAGAAAGTCGCCACCATGAAGGAGACGATCCACTGGTACTGTAACGGCCAAGCACATGAGGCAGGGTGGTACGACCCCGAGCCACTTCAGTTGAAGAGATATTGGCTGACCTGGTGAAGCAAGGATACCAAGCTGTCAGCTGTATCCGGATCAAGGAGAGGAAGAAGTCAGCGTCAGGAAGCGGTGCAGTAGTGACCCCAGGCTCCGGAGGTCATGCCCGGTGTACAGATGAGCCCACCTGGAGAAAGTTACCGCCATGAAGGAGACGATCCACTGACGTGCAGTCAGCAGCTGACCATTCAGGAACTGCTACACTCTAGTAAGCTACAATGAAAAGAAAATTCTGGTTAATATTTTGTTATACATCCAATACATACAACCTAAATGTGAGGCACAGACGATAAAATGTAAATTATCAAAAGAAGTTACATAATTATAGTAATAAATCCAAAAACATTCCTTTCTATTACTCAAAATCTACTCTAAGTTAGCTTTCTTTCCTCCATTTTAAGGTCAGAGGAAGCAGAACCAGAACAAACTGAAATAAAAATTAAATAAATACAACATTTCTGGCATCATCAATAAAACTTATAGCTCAAATTTAGGGAATCTACAGCAAAAGATATTTGTGTAAATATTCATGCTAATGAACGTTACTAATGACAGGTTAAGATGTTAAGAATCCCTAACATATCATTGTAAATACTAAGAACGCATGACCCAAATAGACGCTAAATTGGGGAGTTGCTGCCTTTCTAGAAATATTAGTAAATATCTACTAAGAAGAACCCTTTAACTGTTTTACTTTTCAAAATTTACAAAATAAAATCCACTTGAGTCCACCCGAGGGAAAATATCGCATTACAACATTTACTAGTGTGACTGGAACTGAGCTAGGTGATAACTTCTCTAATTTCATGCGATTTGTTTTTGTTTGTGAAAATCTGTCCTGCACTGTATATTCCCCAAATACGAGATTCAAGGTTTTCCGAAGATGCTAGTGACACAATTCAATGAATTTTCAAATATAACTCATGTTAGTAAGATCAAACTTAAGAGTAGGGAATAAAGGTTTTGCACGATTCCTTCCTTGGCACTTGACTATTGACCAGGCCCAAACAAAAGCATTCGGTAAACACACGCGAAATACATAAATGCACCAAAACAAATAATATATTAATTCAAAAGTAATGTAAAACAATAGTGATGATACATTACAGGAGCATTATTTTAGGAACTTCAATTAACTAAACATTACAGAAAAGAATACAAATTAAAGGGGTGGAGGCAATTGTATTGGGGTTATTGCCTAGGTACGGGGCTAGAAATGGGTGGATGAACCAGAGGGCCAAAAAAATGAATGAGCTGTTAAAGGGGATATGTAAGAGGGAAAAGGTGGAGTTTTTGGATGTGTGGAATGAGTGTAGGAGGGATTGGGTAGGCAGGGATAACTTGCATTTGAGCCAGATAGGTAATAAGGAGGTCGCGAAGAGGGTTTTAGATTGTCTGGGGGCAAAAAACTAGATTACAAACAGGGGTGGACAGGATATAGAGGGGTTTCTGTTCAAGGTAATTTCGGGGGAACACAATTGGGTAATAATACAAAGGGTAAGTGCAATACTAGGGTAAAAAATAAGATGAAGGTATATTATTGTAATGCACGGAGTGTAAGAAATAAAATGGATGAGCTAAGGGGAATTGTACAGACAGAGGATATAGACATCATAGGGATAACTGAGAGCTGGGCAAGCAGTGAGGATGAACAAATATTGGAACTGAGTGGATTCTCATTGTTTAGGGAGGATAGGGTACAAAGGAAAGGGGGTGGGGTTTTGATTTATGTGAGAGATTTCTTGAATTGTACAGAGCTAAAGTTAAATAGCAAGACTGATGGTATAGAATCAGTCTGGGTGAAACTGAATACAGACAAAGGGAGAGGACTAATACTGGGTAATATATACAGACCTCCTGTTTGCAGTGAAGAGCAGGAAAATGGTATGTGCAATCTGATAAAGGAAGCATGTCAATTAGGAGAATTAATCTTAATGGGGGACTATAACTATCCTCATATTGACTGGACAAACAATCTAACTACAAATGGGAAAGGGGCAGAATTTTTGGAAGTAATACAGGATTGTTTTTTGTACCAGATGGTGGGTGAAGCTACTAGGGATAATGCCATATTGGATTTGGTATTCAGCAACGATGAGGACAGGGTGCAAGACTTGGTAATAGGTGAACCTCTAGGAGAGAGTGATCATAGAAGTATCAGAATGAGTATAAATTTCCAGTCAGCATGAACAAGCAACAGTAGGATAATTCCAAATTTTAGGAAAGTAAATTTTCAGAAGATAAGGGAAGAGTTAAAGGAGACCTTCAAAGGTGGACTAATAGCAACACATCATGCTGAACTATGGGAGGAATTCAAAATTAAGTTGGACAGGGTGATAAAAAAACATGTAACATTCAGGAACAAGGGAAAAACTAGAAACTTGCTTCCTATGTGGTTTTCAGGGGAAACACATAAAGCTTTAAAGTTAAAACAAAGAACTTACAGGGTATATAAAAGCACAGGTAGGGATAGAGACAGGGAGGCATATCTGAAAGCTAGAAAGGCTTTCAAAAATATGAGTAGGAAGCAAAAGGTATCCTTGGAGGAAAGACTGGCAAGGGAGATAAATACAAACCCAAAAAAATTTTTTGCATATGCAGGGGGTAAGAATAAACTAAGTACTACATTAGGCCCATTGGAGGGGAGTGAAGGTGAATTAATACAGGATGAAGTAGGAATGGCAAATGTGCTAAACAACTTTTTTCTGGGGGTTTTCAATAGTGACTATGAATTACAGGATGAACCTAGGGATGGAGCCTTTGCAGGAGGTACAATCAAAGAATGTAAATTTAATAGGGAAGACATAGTACATCAATTGAAAAGAATAAAGCCAACTAAAGCACCAGGGCCAGATGAAATTTATCCAAGAGTACTAGTGGAATGCGCGGAAGAGTTGGGGGATGTAATTCTAATGATATTCAATACAACATATAGCACGGGTTGGGTACCAATGGATTGGAAATTGGCCAATATAACTCCAATATTCAAAAAGGGAATAAAAAGTGAACCGGACAACTATAGACCAGTAAGTCTAACCTTAGTAATATGTAAAATATATGAATCCTTGCTAAAAAAGCATATAATGTTATTCTTGGAGGAGGGAGGATTGCTATCAGACAATCAGTATGGGTTTAGGAAGGGAAGGTCATGTGCCACAAATCTATTAAAGTTCTACGGGAAAATTACTGAGGAGCTGGACAATAAGAGTAGGGTTGATATCATGTACCTAGATTTTCAGAAAGCTTTTGATAAAGTACCTCATGAGGCACTACTGTTTAAATTGGAAAGGATGGGGATTCAAGGGAAAACATTGATTTGGATTAAGAACTGGTTATTGGGTAGAAAACAGAGAGTGCAGGTAAAGGGACATTATTCACAATGGACAGAAGTAACAAGTGGGGTACCTCAGGGATCAGTATTGGGACCAATATTATTTATAATATTCATAGATGATATAGGGCAGGGGATCAGGAATAGAATAAGTATATTTGCAGATGACTTAAAAATATGGGGGAAGGTGGATACCAAGATACAGATAGAGAATTTACAAGGTGATCTAGATATGATATCTGATTGGGCTGAAAAATGGGGCATGTCTTTCAATTTAGGAAAATGTCAAGTACTGCATATGGGTTACAGGAATAGTGAAGCTGAGTACTGTCTACAAGGAGTAAAGGTAAAGAAGGGAGAATCAGTCAAGGATCTAGGGGTATTAATACATAGGGACTTTAAAATGGGTCATCAATGTACAGCTGCGGGTAAAAAGGCAAATAGGTTATTAGGGTACATAAAAAGGACTGTAACTTCAAGGGATAAGAATATAATATTGCCTTTATACAAGGGATTAGTAAGACCTCATCTTGAATATGCAGTACAATTCTGGGCTCCATACATGAGGAAGGATATAGAGGTAATTGAAAAGGTACAGCACAGAGCTACAAAAATAATTAAGGGGATAACACATCTGGATTATAATGAACGTTTGAGCAGGCTCAACATGTATTCACTGGAAAAAAGAAGAGAGAGGGGGGATTTGATTCAGCTATTCAAGTTGGTAAAGCAAGGGGATACGGAGGGCTTAAGTTTCAGCAAGGATAACAGAACAAGGGGCCATGGGTATAAACTAAATAAGACACATGTCAATCGGGATTTAAGGAAGTACTACTACTTCAATAGGGTAATTGACATATGGAACGCGTTGCCAGAAAATATAGTTTATTCAAAGGGAGTGTTTGAGTTTAAGAGGCAACTGGATAGGCTGTGGGAATTGGGGAATTCATAATCATAGGACCAGCCTTGTTGGGCTATGAGCCTGTAGCTGGTCGTCAGTTTTGTATTTGTATTTGTATTTGTATTTGTACAACTTACCAACAACGAACGAAGCCATTGCAGCCATGTTTTCTGAGCCGGGGATTCCCCGTCTAGAAGACGACGCGCATGCGCTGTGCTGCGTTTTGGCGGTCAAATTGGAAGTTATCAGTCCTAGTCGACAGATGGCGCTTATTTTACAGTATAAACCGCGGTGATTCCAAAAAACAGTGGATGCTGTAAAATATTCACAGTCCTTTTTACTGTTATTTTTTCCGTTTTTTCTTACAGTGTAGACATTTCTGTCACTGCTCCAAATGTGTAATGGAACTCCATCATCAAAGGAGGGCCCATTTACCCCCTTAAATTATTGGTAGGGAAAATCTGTTCTCGGGCCCTATATTCCCACTCCTTGAACATCTTGTGGTATTATTTTCATGGATGAAAAATAATTATACCAGGAGTTGTATTGAAAAAACAGTTCAGTCCTTAATTTTTGCACACCAGTGTAGAATAAAACCATGAATTATAAAGAATAATAATTTTATTTAATAAATAATTTTATAAATTTTATTTTTTAGATAATAAATCCTATAAAGAATAAAAGAAATTTTATTGACATGTGTTTTCCACTTTCTTTTTAATTAAAAACAAAGCACCTTGGCCCGTAGGGCCCTTATCTTTGGTTAACAATTGACACAACTTAGGATACAAAAAACACGTTGATTGACAAGGTAAAAGCTATTTTCCATTTTAGGTTGCAATCAATATACAAACCAAGGTATTGTAAGGATTGGCTTCCACCAAATACCCCCTAGCCGTCAAGAGTGCAACCCTTGAGCCGATAGTTGTTGTAGTAAACAGTCTGTTACGAGAGCTCGTTCTATGTATGACGCTAGCTAAGAATGAGAAAGAAGAATTCCTAATTTCTATCGCAGTAATGATGCTCTCTTTTTTGTATAACTTTAATGTAATCTATAATGTCCCTTGTCCGTTCTTTTAATAAACGTAAGTTTAACTTAAATGATGTATTTTCACTAGTGAGGGATTCGCTTAATATCACACTTTTTCGATGCGTTATGGTTTAAAACTATCAAATTTCAAATTTTTTCGTTGAAAAATGGTTTTAAATCATTTAAAATGCTATTTTACTTTCGCAAAAACGCCAGAAAAGTCACGTGATCAGAAAACGGGCTTCTATTGGATGTGATGTCACGGCCCGCCAAATCAAGTGTGTTTACTGTGCTTCGAATGGTATTCTCGCTTCGTTCTTGAACAAGTGCTATTATAATTCATTTTTATTCAAAAATTTTTTAAATTTTTGAAATGCCTCTTCTACCTGGATTTTTAAAAGGATCATCGGACAATTTGCCGAAGATAGATACAGTTTGCATGTTCTCTTTCTTGGGTTATAACCCTGATTTCATGAGTGCGGAAATGAGAGGAGTGAAAGCCATATGAGGTACAGTACTGGAAAAAAAAATCGACTCAGATTTTTTATCTCCGGAACGACTTGAGATACAAAGACAAATAAGGTACCATTTTTCATCATTTGAAGTACTCTTTAAACTAAAAAAATTTTAAGGGGTCGTCTTCATATCGAACGAAGCACTAACTTTCTTTTTTCCTACGGAAGACCTCAAATATTATATTTTATTCTGAAAGATCACCCTCCATAACCCCTAAATACCAAGTTTCACATCTCTGCGTCAACAAATATACCCCCCAAAAAATTTTAAAATTTAAAACATCCCATGTTAAATTTCCTATTTAAACTTGTTTTGGAACCTTGTCTAGTAGGCCAGGATATTTCTGTGCACTCTGCAGGAAACAACTGTCTTAAAACTGTCGCCAACCATCGAGCCAAACTCATAAGACTGGTGAAAGTGAGAGAACCATCCCCAGGGGTGGAAAACCAAAAATTCATTTTTGGAGCAGCTTTAGAGCAGTTTTGGAGCAAGGCTAATCAATTTTTGGAGCAGTTTCGGAGCAAGGGTAATCAATTTGGGGAGCAGTTTTGGAGCCAGGGTTGGCTTGATTGGACCCAATTGGGTTGGACCCAATGGGTTTTTTCAAAAAAAAAACATCTGAAAAAACCCTCATTTTGGACCCATTTTTGGGTTTTTTAAAGAAAAATCAAGATTTTGGCAGTTTTAATATTGAAGAAAAACATTTAACGAAATAACATACCCAGAGCTACAGTTGAGTGGGGTTTTCCAAAATTTAAACCATGTTTCAAAAATTATGGGTATTTTTTTCATTATTGAATGGGTTTTTTCAAAATGAAAGAGAGAGAGAGAGAAAAAAAAAGCGACATTATATTGTTCACTAAGGGGCCGAAATTGGCCCTTCCAAGTGAAACAAAAAGTTTTTCGATTTAAACATATATAAATAAAAAGAAATTAAGTACATAAATATAAAAATAGAAATAATTACAAGACATGGCAATGGACAGCACAGAAAAATATTACAGTTACTTTGTGGCTCTATACAAAAATACAACCCAATTTAAATAAAAGATAAGAACACACTAGCCCATATGGACAAAGACAAATATATATGATATAAAACAAACGACGTTAGATGAAGATCATAAACTGAGAACTAAATGAGCAAAATGTGAATATTCATCAAGAAAATACATAATCATCCGAGTTCAATAAAAAATTAAATAATTCCCTTTTAAAAGAAAATTTATTGGAATTTGTAGTTAATTGCATAGGTAGTTTATTGTAGAAGAAAGGACCCTGGTAGACAAAACTTTTACGTAAAATTTCTTTGTTGGGTTTCGGAGTATCTAGAAGAGGTGGTTTTCTGAGATCATAATAGGTATTAGAGCTATCAAACAAGATAAAGTTGTTATGTATATAAAGTAATGTTCTGAAGTAAAAAAGTTTCTTTATAGATAAAAGATGGTCATCGTTTATATACTTAAGTAATCTTTTTTGTAAGTTTATTAAAGGTAACAGATTTGACAAATAATCACCCCCCCCCCAGAAAATAATTCCATATTGTAAAATAGATTGTATCCATGAATAGTATAGGATTTTTAAAAAGGATCTATCTACATAATTTTTCAAATGAAAAAATATAAATAAATAATAACGGAGTTTATTTTTCAAAAATTCAATGTGAGATGCATATTTTAAGTTTTGGTCGATGTGTAAACCTAAATATTTAAAGCTATTTACTCGTTCAAGATTCAAACAATTACAATTAACGATATTGAAACAATCATGATATGTTATATTAAGATCTAAACTAGTCCTCTGAATTAAACTAAAATTTATGTACTTTGTTTTATTACTGTTTATTGAGATATCATTTTTTTGAAACCAATCCTTTAGCTTAATTAAATCTGTGTTTATATTTTTTTCTAAAGTAGTATAATTTTGAGCAGAGTAAACCAATACAGTATCATCTGCGTATGATATAATTTTTCCAAAAAGTCTTAACTCACATAGATCATTTATGAAAATTAAAAACAGCAAAGGGCCCAAAATGGATCCCTGAGGTACTCCCTTCTTTATAAATTCGAAATCACTTAAATTATCCCCTAGTTTTACACATTGTTTTCTATTTTTTAAATAAGATCTAAACCACAGTAGCTGCTCTCCTCTAATACCTGCCCTTGATAATTTTTGAATTAACAGATCATGGTTTATTGAGTCAAAAGCCTTTGATATATCTATGAAAATTGCAACAGTTTTTAAGTTATTATTTATGTTATTGTAAATTAAGGTAAAAAATTTATGCAAAGCATTTTCAGTGCTAAATCCCTTTTTAAATCCGTATTGATTTTTAGCAATGAAATTAGATGAGTCCAAAAAGCAAGTTAATTTGTCCCTCATAATCTTTTCTATAATTTTTGAAAAAATTGGTAAAACAGATATTGGTCTATAGTTTGTTAAATTTTCTTTATCTCCAGATTTAAAAATGGGAGTAACAACTGCCATTTTCAAACTGTCTGGGAAATTTCCATCCTTTAACAAGCTGTTTATTAATCTCGTAAACTCATGGGGATTATGCTTAAATATCATTTTATACAGTTTAATTGGGATTTTATCATAACCAACAGCTTTATTTTCACATATTGAATTTAGGACATTATTTATTTCTTGTATACTTGTATCATAAAGATAAAAGGAATTGACATTTGAATAAGTAGTAGTAATTGAGAGAGCATGATGATCTCGTTTGGAGTCTGCAACATTAACGAAAAAATGATTGAAGTTATCTGCCAAAATTTTATAATTTATAGTGTTAGGAATGATCCTTTTTTTGCTATTTTTGCCCAAAATATTATTTATAAGATTCCATTCCTTTTGCCTGTTTTTACTACATTTTGAAAACTCATTACAATAATAACTTGTTTTAGCTAATTTAATTTGTCTTTTTAATTTATTTTGAGCCTCCTTGTAACGATTTTTTATATTTACATCATAAATATTTTTTCTAAATTTACGGTACAATTTTTCTTTTTCATTTATCAGACTTATAATCTCTGTTGTTATCCAACCATTTTTCTTCTTTTTTGCTTTAGGATAAGAAATATTATGAGTTGAATTTTTAAATACATCAAGCACTAAATTTTCAAAAGACACGTAATCATCAATACATCCCAAAGAATTTTTAAAATCAACACTGCTGACAAGGGCCTCAAATTTTCCATGGTCTATACAGTATTTTGAATTACCTACATTATTTTCTTCAGAATTTATTGACTTAGCAGTACTTAATTTGCAAACAATTGGATAATGATCAGTTAAGCTGTTTAAAAGACAACCAGTTTTAACAAGAAATGTTTTGGTTCTGATAAAAATGTGGTCAATACAATTTAGGACGTTTAAAGTTTAAACTTATAGTTAGTTATAAAAAATTAAGGAGGCCTTTTTTTTAAAATTTCACAGTGGTTTTTTTTAAGTTAAATAGATTTCTTTTAATATTGAATGGGTTTTTTCAAAGCTTAGGATATTTTTAAAATTTAAGTGGGGTTTTTCAAAGCTGAGGATTAATAAGGAGTTAAATAATGAGGAGTTAAATAAGTTCTTTCATGATTGAATATTTTTTTTCTTGGTTTAGAACGTTTTCTTTTAATTAAGTGCGTTTAAAAATTAAACGGATTTTTCCCAAAATGAAGGAACGGTTTTATAGGATGAAATCCAAATTGTTTAATTATAAAGTACATTTTGTTGAGGTTTCCCTGGGAACATCAATGACACTGCGAGTAGTAATCCTTTTACTCTCATGTTATCAAAATAAAAATTATTTTCATTACTGAGAGAAAATATTCTGTTACAACCACACCTGCTGCATTGGCTGTGAGCTAAGGGTAGAGCGGTAGAGCGAGTGGAGCACTTATCAAGTTTCTCTCGATGTTGATAGCATTAGAGTAAAATAATAAAAAATACATATAGGTCTTCTTGTGAGTAGTCTTCGGAACACCTGCTGTGTTTTCTCTAACAGCTTATTAAAATGCAATGTTAATGGTCGTCTTGTACTATATATTCCTCAAATCAAAGATAGGTTATTGGATGATGCCAGCGAACTGCATAAATGACAATATTTTAGAACGGAAATGCTTTAATTAACCAACAAATTTCAGTTTGGGCCATCTGGATTGACAGCTGGAATGTTTCCATAACCTTTACCGAACATTTCTATGTTCAACGGTTTGAGATGATGGAAATTTTGATTCTTATGCAGATGATTTTAGTAATGTTAGACAAGACATGTGTGATTTTTTTTACTGTCAATTTCTTTTTTTCTTCTTTGTGACTGTAAATTAAATATTCAGCTCATTGAACTACCGATCAACCTTGATCTATTCTACTACTTCATTTTAAGGGAAAAAATACAAGCAGTTGTTAATCCATGAAACCTTTCTTTCAGTCTTTGTAAAAATATTAACATCTTTTGGCGCCGTTCTTTCCCATTTGAAATGCGAAGTGTGAAGACTTTCCATTCTTTTTTTACTCACAATGATATAGAAATAGATGGTGTTTGATTTTATCAAATAAATACCCATTAATTAATTTTTATCTTTATGTAATGATTAATGTTCTGAATAAAATTGAATTATTTTCTACCGTACCGTCAGAACACGAAAGGAAAATAAAAACTGTAAAATAGAGTCATTAAATCAAGGGTTACCGATATAAGGTTTATGAACCTCCATTTACAAAAAAAAAAAAAAAAAAAAACCCTCCTTGCAGCTAAAAATTAACATAACTAAATTAAAAAGAATTTTTGTCTGTTCTGTTTGGAGAAAAGCTTAAATATAAATTACTATAATTAGTAATTTATATTTTCAGAATTATTTTGAAAAGGAGTGGATGGTATAAAAAGGTAGTGGATGGTATAAAAATTGCGCGATCCAGAAAATCCAATGTTTTGTTTTTCCAAGATTTTTTAAAGATATCTCCCGAACTAATCGTCGCATCGCTTAATGCAAACTATATCCGTAAACTACTCGTACTTATGTATTAGAAAACATGATTTTTCTGAACCAGAAAATAATTTATTTTGGGCGGGAAAAATAAATTTCAAACACCCCCTCCAAAATTAATGTCTTTTTGTAACGCACCTATAGGAGGCAAACATAGTGAAAAATCATGAAAGTGATATCAAAACTTTGGTAGAAATAAAAGAAATTCCCTTTCTTCTTTGTCTGCCCAACTTAGCCAAAAAGCAGAGTTATTCTCAACAAGAACCAGTAGGCTTCTTTTGTGTTTATAAATTCCTGGAAGACGTAAGAATCACCATGGCTACCAGAATTTCAGGAAAAAGCTTACCCTATTGGTCAAGTACAATATAAAAATTTCAGAAAAAATTTACCTGAATAATTAATATCAGTTAACATGCTTTTATTAGACTTGTGTTTTTGACTCGATATCCAAACTTTTTTCAACAACTCGAATAACCCACTTAACCTTTTAAACGCCGCAATTCAAATTTCAAATTAAAGGTTCAGATTTTTGGCTTAAATGGCTTGTTTCATCATTACTAAAACCAATCTTGACATTTTTTGGCAGAAAAAAAATCCTAACTAGGATTTTGAGGATGTTCCCATTTGGGAACATCCTCATGAGCGTTTGGAGTGAAGTTTTTAGGGGGATTTCCAAAAGGCATATATTTCAAAATTAATTCAAGTAAAACTACTGAAATAGGTTTCTACTCAATAATTTTGAACATTTTTATGATATTGGACTGTTTCTTCATATTTAATTCCCATGGTTGGACGATTGGGTAAAATTTTATAGATTTTCATAAGAAAAAATTTACATATTTATTACATGCGTGACACTTTTCCGTACATTTTTATTGCACAATGGGTTATTTTACGGTATAAAAAATACGAAAGAATGTTCCCATGCGTTTCATAGATAAACAGTTATCTTTCTGCGTGAAAAATTAGTTTTAATTACTGTTCTATCCGGATATCTAGCATAAGATCCATGAATTGCATTCAAATTTAATTAGCTCATGAGCGTTTGGAGTGAAGTTTTTAGGGGGATTTCCAAAAGGCATATATTTCAAAATTAATTCAAGTAAAACTACTGAAATAGGTTTCTACTCAATAATTTTGAACATTTTTATGATATTGGACTGTTTCTTCATATTTAATTCCCATGGTTGGACGATTGGGTAAAATTTTATAGATTTTCATAAGAAAAAATTTACATATTTATTACATGCGTGACACTTTTCCGTACATTTTTATTGCACAATGGGTTATTTTACGGTATAAAAAATACGAAAGAATGTTCCCATGCGTTTCATAGCTAAACAGTTATCTTTCTGCGTGAAAAATTAGTTTTAATTACTGTTCTATCCGGATATCTAGCATAAAATCCATGAATTGCATTCAAATTTAATTAGCTTTCAAAAGTGATAATCATAACTATCTCCATTGATTTGTTAAAGCTGCGTTTCTCATGGAAGATTCCAAACTAAACAACATATCTCTTTACATGCAACGTACGTTAGAAGAGTGTTTTTAGATGCACACACTTTTCCTTATTTTCAAAATTCTTCAAATTTGTACCTAAAATTTTATGTAAAAAAGAGCACTTGAACAAAATAAGTACCCAAACCCCCAGAAGTACACCAAATATGCCCTTTGCATAACCCCTAACAATAATTACTGAAAATTAATCGGTCAGGGAGTTAGAAAAATATATAAAAGTAGGAATCTGTTATAAAGATTTCGCATTTATTCCTCCATAAATCTGGTAAAAAAAATAAAATTATCGATTTAGAAATTTAAAACATCATAATTAACCTGCTTAGATCCTTTGAGACAGAAAAGGTCCAAAAAATTAAAGAAAATAAGAAATAGCTTGAATTTTTACTTGTTATAAAAATCCCCTCAAAATCTATACCCCAAACGCCGATGTTCCCATTTGGGAACATATACGTTGAATTGGTAATTACTCTCCAAAATTAGAATATGGAGCTATTCTGCCAAGCCAATTGAAAAGATGTGTATTTAAGCTACCTAAACACAGCATAATTATTTAAAACTAAATTTATTTAAATTTATCATAAATTGAAACTTGTGCAACTTTTGGAAGAGCCAAAAATCTGTTATTTTGATATAAATTCCACAAAAAGGATTAAATTGCACGTGAAAAACTTTTGCATGTAAAATAACTTCATATCTTTGAGTTTCTTACTACCAAGTATCAGATTCCTGCATGAAAAATTAAGTGGTGAAAAAATTCCCTAAAGTGATGTTCCCATTTGGGAACATCGGCAGGTAAAAGGTTAATATGCATGAAATGGCACGGAAATTTTTATGGATGTAGCCTTACACATACAAATTTTTAAAGTGAAGATTTAACAGGAAACCAGGGGGGTAGGAAATTTTAGAGTTGGCGAAACGTCCGTGACACCGTCGGGAGATTCAGAGTGGTCATAAAATAACTACTCTACTATAAAAATATCTACAGACGAAATTATTAATTCGAGACGAACTATCAATTAGACGAAAATAGTAATAAGGAAATATTTTTTTCTGCTCCCCTGTGTCAGAATACAGATTCCGCTTTTACATGGAGTTAAAAGGGAAAAATAACTCTTTTTAATACAATTTTCCGAAAAAATTCCCACTCTTTTGTGAAAAAGCAAAATATGTATTACTCCCTAATATTCTATCTCATCCTTCTACCCTCCAATAAACGCTTTTCAAAATGGCTTTCATGCATGGCCGCTATACATTTTTCTCAATTTAGGAATATACAATCTTAATAAAATTATTAATCAAACTAAAATAGAATGTTTCGCATTTTTCTGCGCCGTCCACCTTCCCCAGTCTCGGGTCCCAAATTACACCATCGGGTGACCCATTCTGGGGAGTATGAGAAGGAAAACTGTCATTGTTAATCTAACTATTTAAGACATTTTCACGCCATTATTCAAAAAATAAAAGGTTACCCTCTTATGTTCTGTTTCATCCTTCCAACTCCCAAAGCTGAGTTATGCTTCTCAAGATACACAACCCGACCCAGGTCAAAATTTATGCTGGAACTAACAAAGAAATATGCTAGTTTTTGCTATGTATGCTAGATGGTTATGCTAGGTTATGCTTTTTCATGCTTGCAAGCATGGGATGCTATGTAGAGCTAGGTAGCTTGATGTGCTATTTTATGCTTTTTTATGCTTGCCAGCATGAGGTTCTATGTAGCTAGCTTACGAAAAAATAGCATGACATGCTAGGTAACAAGTATCCAATGCTTTTTAGCATACCAAGCTATCTTCATAGCATGTAGAGCTAGGTAGCTTGATGTGCTATTATATGCTTTTTTATGCTTGCCAGCATGTGATGCTATGTAGCTAGCTTACGAAAAAATAGCATGACATGCTAGGTAACAAGTATCCAATGCTTTTTAGCAAACCAAGCTATCTTCATAGCATGGAGAGCTAGGTGGCTTGATGTGCTATGTTATGCTTTTTTATGCTTGCCAGCATAATATGCTATGTAGCTAGCCTACACAAATATAGCATGACATGCTTGGTAACAAGCACCCAATGCTTTTTAGCAGCTCAAGCTATCTTCATAGCTTGCAAAGCTAGGTGCCTTGATGTGCTAATTTTTACTTTCTTATGCTTGCCAGCATGGGATGCTATGTAGCTAGCTTACGCAAAAATGTAGGCTGGGTCACAAAATTGTCCGGGGTTTCATAAATTTAAGATTTGTGTGACATTTTTATTAAAAAATTCTGACCAAGATGTTTGAAATTGCATTTTTTTTCTTTTAAGACTTAATTTGATCATAAAATTCCCATAAAAGTAAGTCAAACAAGCATTTTTTGAAAAAAGTTATGTCAAATAAAAAGTACAAAAATAAAATACTTTAATATTTCTGCTCGATGTTTTTAGTTTGAATGTTTTTTACTTAGTTTTTCATCTTTGATGAATCGATATGGTACTTCATAAGTAATTTCAAAAATATGTCCTGGGTTGGACCCAAGAAAATATGGAAAGCCTACAGGGTGTCCAGCAAAGAGCTCCCTGGTTTTAAAATTCAATATCTTTAGACAAAAAATAGATAAAAATATAAAACCAACGGTATCGTTCTCGTGAAGGCTTGGAATTTTTTGTGTCGCAATTTGAAAAATCTAAAAAATTCTAGTTACTTTAACTGTTAACAGATGGCAGCACGTTGAATATGTCTCAAAGCAATTAAAAAATTGAGGGTTTTAAATCGATTCTTCGATCATTTTTAAGATCGATTCGTTGAATTAAGATTAAATTTTTCAAGTGAAATATTCCCCGTTCCACGATTGGTTTAAGTCAAATTGGTAATGAAAGGAGTAAACTATTTTGAATTTTATTTAGAAATCTGTTTTAGGGAATAAGATCTTCCAAGCCCTTTATTTATTTTTATTTTAGTTTTATTTTAGATCAAGGATACAAATTGAGAGAATTCTCTCTCTCTGATGATCTCTGATTTTTATAGAATCACGAATAATGATCTGCTTTCACCGTATTAAAATAAAAATTTTCATAATGGAAAATTCTAATAGGTTAAAAAACAAAAATATTAATGTATTGATCACTAGTTGCAGTGTCTCCTTTGCTTGAGACAGCGGCCTATGCAATTACTTTAGACTTTAGGTGATAATAGAGGTTTTACAACTATACCATGTGGATTTTCATTTTCCCAAAATCTTGAATTTTTTTATGAATTCATTCAGATGAAAATGCGCTTCTCATCTGAAAACCACAGTAAATTCTTCGAAATCGATCATCGAGAGAACTTTGATCGCGCAGTCTTTTTAGAATCTTTTGATTAGGGTTTCAGGTAGGGTGAAATGGTTATAGTGGGGTAAAATGGATATAGGGTTTTTATCAGTTTAAATTTACTTTAACAGTTTTTTGGTATGCGGATTTTAAGATCAAGATCTAAATCAAGTTTTAAAAATAGATTGTTAAAATCAAATTATATCGATATAAAACAAGATGAATTCAAATCATTATTAAGATTTTGAATACAGGATCATCAAGCTACCTAATGTGGGATATCAAATCTCTCAAAATTTGTTCCCTAGATCAATTTTTAAAAATAGATTGTTAAAATCAAATTATATCGACATAAAACAAGATTGATTCAAATCAAGGAGAAAATAAAACTCAAGAAAACCTAAATAAACATTTAGGTTTTGAAGAACTTATTCCCTAAAACAGATTTCCAAATAAAATTCAAAATAGTTTATTCCTTTCCTTAACAATTTGACTTAAACCGATCGTGGAAAGTGGAATATTTCACTTGAAAAAATGCACTAATCTTATTTCAAAGAATCGATCTTAAGAATGATCGAAGAATCGATTTACAACCCTCAATTTTTGAATTGCTTTGAGACATTTTCAACGTGCTGCCTTCTGTTAACAGATAAAGTAACTAAATTTTTTTAGAATTTTCAAATTGCGACACAAAAAATTCCAAGCCCCTACGAGAACGATACCGTTGGTTTTATATTTTTATCTATTTTTGTTCTAAAGATATTTAATTTTAAAACCAGGGAGCTCTTTGCTGGACACCCTGTATGTACAAGCTACTTTCATAGCATTGGAGATGTACCTGCCCAGCGTTTTGAAAATTTATTTTTAAAATTTCATCAAGTCCTTTTTGAGCCACTATACTTTTATCTTGATGATCTTTTCAGTCGAGTATAATTTTATTTTATATTTTGAGCCACAGCGCAAAATAGGATTTATTGGATTTCTCTTTTGTAACTATAGCAACACAAGGTTTGTTATTTATTACATTAGAGTAGTTTTAGGTCCTTGGTGCTTATTTCAAGGAAGTTAAATGTTTGATATACTTAATTTAGAAAGTTACCATCGCTTAATTTTAGCTGTTCAAGCTCATTTCATAGCATGGAGAGCCAGGTACCTTGATGTGCTACTTTATGCTATTTGTTTGCTTGTCAGCATGAGATGCTATCTAGCTAGCTTAGCAGCGATAGCATGACACGCTATGTACAAGCTTCCAATGCTTTTTAGCTGTTCAAGCTTGCTTCATAGCATGGAGAGCAAGGTACCTTGATGTGCTACTTTATGCTATTTGTTTGCTTGTCAGCATGAGATGCTATCTAGCTAGCTTACACAGCGATAGCTTGACTTGCTTTGTACAAGCATTCAATGCTTTTTTTAGCTGTACAAGTTCTTTGATGCTATTTGTTTGCTTGCCAACATGTCATGAACATGCTGTTGGTTGGTGTCGAGACATGGGTATGTATTTCTTATATAGGACCGAAGGTCCCATATATAGCATCAGCGATCTGGAGTCAACATGCTGTGTAGCTGGCCTAAACACACGGTTCGTACGCCTCCTGAAAAACTCCTAAAATTTGCTTTAATTTACTAAGGGCCCTTAAAACTCCTGGAAATTTTTCCTCCAGAATTTTTCTTTAAACTTCTGAAATTTATCTATCCAAGGGCAAAAGGAAGTTTAAATAACAATATGGTGAAAGTTATTGTTTTTTAAATCAGTAAAATACTGTTGAAAGATAAAATTCTAACATTTTTTGCACTTCTATGTTCAATAATTCATTTTCATTTTGCTCGTGATATTTGAAGTATTAAGGTTAATAATTGTTCACGTTACCTCCCAATTTTTTTTGTAATTTACTCCTTAAAGACTCCTGAATTTCATTCTGTTAGAGCAGGGGTTCCGAACCTGGGGGTAATTACCCCCGGGGGGTAAACACACTATTCTTCAGGGGTAACAGAGAACAATTTGTTAATTGAAGGCTGAATCCTGAGTCACGGCGCATCACGCCGTGATGCGCCGTTAATAACCTGTTAATAACCTGTTAATAACCTGTTAATATCCTGTATAATATCCTGTTATAGCTAACAGAGCTTTAAAAATGATAGTACCTTTTGGCACCACTTACAGATGCGAGAGTGGTTTTTCAACTTTAGTTTCATTGAAAACAAAGGCCAGAAACCGTCTCACTGTGGAACATGACATGAGATGTGCTTTAAGTGATACTAAACCTAACATAAAAAATCTTGTAAACGCAAAACAATTTCAACCTTCACATTGATATTATTATTATTAATTCATAGTTAAAATATCGTAATATTGTTGTGTTTTTATGTAGCCACAATGTATCCAGTTTTCGGACAAACTGCTGGGCAATGACAAATTTGCAATTAATAAACATTAGAATTCGCTTGCATTGAGTGTTTTTATAACATTTTAAAATTGGGGTAAAATTTGATTTCCTAACAGGTTACAGGGGTAGCAGTATTATAAAGGTTAGGAACCACTGTGTTAGAGTATAAACCCTGTATACAGCAATAGAATGACAAAAGGCTTTTATTTTCATATCATGGGAAGGAAAGTACCTTGATGTGCAATGATAAGCTTTTTTACGCTGGCCGGCAATACACGCTGGGTCCCAGTAAGAAATTGTAATTTGCATTGAAAGGTATAGGAAACTCCAACTAAGCTGCTTTCATAGCATATTACACATAGTGTGACTTTTGAAGGTTCTGAGCTTTCAAAGCTACTTAGTGCTTTTTGGTATATACTTAAATCAGAATTTAATTTTATAGTATTCTTAATGTTTATTCATTATGAACAATTTGCATTGAAAATAAAAAATTTATAATTACTTTGATGTATTTTTGAGTTCAAAACTGAATTACTTATTACTGAGATACCAAAAGCAAAAACATTAACAAATACTTGTGATTTAGAAAAGTATTAACAGGAAATAAACCAAGTAACTTACTAAATGGTGTCCCAGAAAAATGTCCCTCCAGATTCTTACATGCTTTATTGATTTTCTACCCAGAAAGTATATATGTTACGGGCAATGTGATTAAGGCTTTTATAAGGGCATTATTAATATAATGCCCGAAGTGGAGGCGGGCAAAGTGATAAATTCCACTGAATTTATCACATTGCCCGTAACATATATAGAGTGAGATTTTACCCATATATGACACATAGGTGTCTCAGTAATTTCTTCTTTTCAATTTTTTGTTAAATATCTTGTGATTAAATAGATAAATTTTAAAAAAAATTGCAAATATAACAGCGACAATGACTTAATTTTAAGAGTTTTCCATAATATAATAATAGTTATAATTAAGAACATAACACACATAAATTAATACAACTTTTATTTTATAATCCAATATTGGCAAGAAATATTCTTGTGTTTACATGCATGATTTTCTGTAGAACATTCATAAAATACATAAATTGCATAGCATTTAAAATTTAAACTAATTGGGAAAAATTTATAAGGCAATATACGACATTAGTGTGACGTCACTTGCTTGTTTGGAAACGTTGATTCTATCCGTGATTGGTTCCGTGATTGGAGGTAAATTCGTACGGAACCAATCACGGATGGAATCTACGTTTCCAAACAAGCAAGTGACGTTATGACTAATGTCGTCTATTTTCAAAACCTTCAAATATTTTTGAAGTTAAAAGAAGTTGAAGAATAAAAGTGTTTTTTGACAACCTAAATTTATTTCAAGCACCAGGGATTTAAGTTTGGCATAAGATTGGTTGCTTCAAGATTCCTCAATAGAAGAGCAGATGGAAACATACTGGGCAAAAATGAAATGAAAACTGCAAATGAAGTTTTGGGAAAACAACCCAAGAACTAGCACGGAATGGATTTCAGTAAGCACTCAACCTCATAAAAGAACAAAAGAAAATTAGTAACATAAAATCAATAGCACTAACTCTGAAAGACTTCTAAAGAAATATTTGATGGAATACCATATAAAAAAAGCAGTAACTTAAAGTCACAGCTTTGATAAGAGTAATATATTTGATTAAAAATATTAAAACGTAAGGTGCAGCAGATTTAGCGTTACCCAGACTGCAAGGATGGGACTGGGGGCAAGGATGTTTTTAAGTGGGGCTGGGGGTCCCCCCAGATAGATTTTGAAATTTAGCCTCTTTTTTACATCATTTAAGGTACATCCAAAGAGAAGGTACACTGTATAACATATATATGTAAAAATGTTAATGGGGGGTCTGGGGGTTCTCCCCCAGAAATGTTTTTGAAATTTGCCTCTTAAAGTACTGTTTCAGCTCATTTTGAGGCCATTTGGGTTCAGTGGCGGATCCAGGGGAGTGGCACTCTGAAAAGTGCCCCCCCTTGGACCAAAAAAATTACTCATAAGTACGAAAAAAAGTCCCAAAAAAATACTCAAAATGAGTTAAAACCCTACTTTTACAGGTCAAATTTCCAAAAAATTTTCTGGGGGAGGACCTCATACCTCCCAGCGGTACCAAAAGGGGATCTTGAGTGATACTTTTTAGAAATTTCCCAAAATTTTGACATTTTTCTCAAAAGATAAAGGTGATGGTCTGAAAAAGTGCCCCCCCTTGGACCCGTGCTGGATCCGCGCTTGTTTGGGTTACATACAAAAAGAACAGTTCCTCGTAAAGCACAGAATTTTCTAGGTAAAAGTTATAAATAAACATCAACTTTTCAAAGGGGGGCGGAGATCCTCCAGTAAAAATTTTTGAAAATTCCAGTTTAAACCAGTGTTTTACCTCCTCTTCAAATTCTTTGGGGTTTCATGCTCTTAGGTTCACAAAGGGAACCACTTCTTTTAAGTGACAATAATTTTCAAGGGAGAAGCATTGTATCAAAGGCCAGGAGGGAGTTTGGGGGTTCTCCCCCAGAAAATTTTGAAATTTGACCATCAAAAGTAGTTTTAACTCCTTTTGGGACTTTTTGAGTTAAATCCGATGCTCCTTGTGGATTTTCAAGGGACTTGCAGCAATTTTTCATTTAACAGTGGAAACCTTGGGGGGGCACTCTTGTCTCGGAATTAGTCGCCCTTTGAGGGTGGGGAAACAAGGTCGTTTGGTTGTTGTTGGGGGTAGTGAGGTGAAAGGCGCATGTAATTTTCGTTAATCGGAAAACTTCAAGGGGTAAATTTTGGTCTTTCCGAAAGGGTTCGGAACGCGATTTTATGCACTCCGGTGCATTCCGGTTAAAATGTAAATATTTACTGAAAACCAAGAAGTACCGGAGCTCCGCTCCGGTGCGCTCCGGTGCAATTTAAGCCCTGTTTTCTAAAAATATAATTTAGTTTTCTATCATTCAGCAAGCCAATTTTTAATTCAATCCTAACTCAAACATTTTCAAACCAATTCAGTTTGTATTTTCTATCATCAGTTTCCTAATTCCAACATTTATTTAAATTTTTATTGCTATTTCAACCTTACCACAGCACTATCAATCATTTCTTACCCAACCCACATATCTTATTTAAGTTCAAACTAATCAAACAAATTTTTTTCTAATATTTCTAAAAGTCTAATTCAGGTTGCTTTCATTCAGTTACCCCTTAAACATTTTATATTTTATTTCAACCCTAACTCAAACATTTTAAAATCAATTCAATGTTTGGATTTTCTATTATCAGATTTCCTAATTCCAACATTTTATTTTAATTTTCATTGCTATCTCAACCTTACCACAGCACTATCAATCATTTCTTACCAACCCACGTCTCTTATTTTCAGTTCAAACCATTAAGAAAAATTTCTTAAAAAATCTAATTCAGTATGCTATCATTCAGCTAGCCATTCAACCCTATCTTAAACATTTATTTCAGTTTTTGGATTTTCATACTTATTTTCAGTTTCCTAACATTTATTTAAAATTTTGATTTTTTGTGTAAAAAATAGGGGTTTTTTTGTCACACGAATCAGCCAATTTATACATAACAATAAAATTTTCAATTCATATAATCATGCCTTCTACATTATCAAAAATACACATTAATGCCAGTCTATTGCAGAAAACTTAAAAAGCTCTGCATTTTGGTCCAAACTTTTTGCAAGTACTTAAATAAACCTAAGTCAATCCATTGATTCTATTCAAAAAGAATTACTATCCAGTTTGAACACGGTGTGATAACAATTGATTCACAGTTGAACAGAACTTATCAGAAAAAGCCGCGTGGTTCAGGTAACACGTGTGCAATATTTTTCGCTGCATGCCTATGGGTAACTCTATTTTTCTAATAAAAAGTGTTTAATTTGATTTCAATGTATAGTTTAATGTTGCTATTTCTCTCGGATTTTTAAATCTATCGACTGATCATCGTTTGCATGGATCTTGTCGGACTTGAATGAAATATCATGGCCCCACAAGTATTACATTTCGAAAAGAGCAACTCAAACGATTGAATCTATAAATTATAACACCTTCTTGAAAGAAATGAATAAGAGGCAACAGGATATTATCGGAATGTACCAACATCTTAGAACAAGATAACTAATCAGAATTTTATTGTAGGCAGATCAATATTAACACCTTACCATAATGCTGAATAAAACCCAAACAATTATTACACACCATATTTTATTAAAAAATTAAGTTTTTAGTTAAATTTAGTGCAAGAAAACAACTTTTTTAACCAGAAAAATTACATTTTAGAAAAATAAACAATAAAGAATATGCTTTTACCATTTTAGAAGTTTAAAATAAAAAGAATTCGGTTTATATGTTTTCGCATTTGCAGAGGAATATGACAAATGTGCAAAACAGCAAGCTTATTTTACTACATGAGTGGAACAAGTTACAGAAGAATTTTTAACAACATTAACATTATCAACTTGGGGCCATTCTAATCAAAGTTGCTGATTTATTGGTAATAAAGCACTATTTAGAAATGCAGAAATAATCACTTACTCATATTCTTTAAAATCAACACATCTAAACTCTACCTAATGTTTGAATCAGGGCCGTGTGGTAGATTTACCCAGTATGAGGCAAGTCCTAGAAATGCCGCCCCTTATGTATTTTTCCTTTAAATAATTGATACTTCAAATTAATTAAGATTAATTAATGTAAATATTTAATTAAAATTAATCATAAATAACTTATTGATTGGTAATTAATGATATATATTTAATTAGTAATTAATGATACATAATTAAGTCCCCCAATAATTCTCTAATTATGGGGGAATTGCGTTATAGCTTGTAGAAAACTAACCAATTTCTAGTAATATAATTAAATTACCATTAATTAGTTTCAAAAAGGGCAATTATATTTTACATGATTCAAAACACTTTTTTTTTTCAGCAATAAAAGCAACATTTTGTGATTTTCATATACACTGCATCCTTGATAATTCAGAACTAACGAGAGAATTTCTAACCTAAACCATCATTCTAAGAATTGAGAAATTATGTTCAAAAGTGCCCCATTTGAGAAGTAGATTTAAACATGCATTTCATTTGAACACTTGAGTAAATTATTCAAAATTCATTTTTAGAAGCTACACATTTATCAAACAATAATTGAGGTTTTTGAGCTTTCAAAGTTAGCATACCCGCTTTGGGGTACTCTCCCCTATGGATTTAAATTCCTAAAGACACGACCAACAATCCCAAAATTGAATAAATAAATAATATAGTATTTTTTCAGGTCATTAGTATATTTAGTCATAGTATAATCTTCCCGGGAAATCCCCGGAATTTCAGTCATTCCCGGGAATGGATTAATTTTTGAAACTACTTCATAGAAATTATATTTAAACTTCAAAATAAAAGTCCAGGAGTTTAAATATATAAATTACAACACAATTTATTTTACTACTATAAAAATGAATATTTAAGTTTTAACTGTTTTTTTTTTATTATTATGGAAGGATTTTATTTTAATTACCAAAATACAATCAATATGAAAAAAGTTAAAGGATGGTAATATTTTTTCGGGGGGGGGCTTAGTTTTTCTTCATAAATACAGTTTTGGAGGTTCCTTAAAACTGTTTGCTTTCATGAAATTAAACTTATGGAATGAAAAAAATAAAATACCCTTAGATTTGTATATAGTGTAATTCGGAATTTTTGTTTTATTTAGTTAATTTTTTTTAATCAGAGTATCTTGTTAAAAAACTCTATACAAAAGGTTATACGAAAATTACGGTTAGTAAAAACTAAATTATTACATGGGTAAAGCTATATAATTTTTTTTTGATTCTTCACTGGAATTAACTGAACGGTTTTTATTTTACATTGACCGGAATTTTCGCACTTATGAAACGTCCACTAAAAAAAGTTACGTTTTATAAAAGGCCTTTTGAGCAAAAACTGGAGAATTTTCATGTCCCATGTCATATACAAATATCAAAAAATAAAATCAATTGTAATTATCTAGATAAAAATATAAAGAAAACATAAATCCTTAATCCCTTCACTCTACTTTAAAAAAAATATAAACACAACCTAGCTCTTTTTGGGACATTATACTTCTAAGCAGTTGGTCTTCTTAAATAAATATACTTCTTCTATCCAGGAGGCAGGAAACTTGCAGCTTTTCGAGAGCACAAACAAAAAGGGACTGAAGGAGGCTCTGGTAAAATTTGATTGCCTTTGCCCTTGAAAATGTGCCCTCCCTCCCTTTGGTTCGTGGAAGGTGGGGTGGGAAAACAAGAAACTACGAACAATTAGTGGCCATAAAAGTATAAAACGGTGCCATATCGGCTATTCCATCTCCTGCGCTGCAATTCGAGACCTGCAAGGCGGCCGGCCACCCAGAGAACACACAAGCGCCCGCTCCTCGTCAACACAGGGGGGCTATAAATTGTCGGGGGAGGAGTGTCAGCGCTGTCGCTCGTGTGTCCGGTCGGGCAGTCGGCCACTGCCGAGAACGCTTTTTCCCCTCAGGCTATGCGGAAGCAGGAAGAAGTGTTTTGTTCCCCTCTCCAATGTTGGATTCCGTTTTTTAAATTCTGGGTTTAGAAAGTAACTAAAGTACAGCATAGGTATTTAAGTAACAAAGAGTTAGTTACTTTAAAATTTTTGTAGTTAAATACCAGTTCGATACTGAAAAAGTAACTAATGTAACTAAATACTTTTAAAGTATTTCCGTTACTAAGTATTTAAATACTTAACAACCTTGGTCAGAGTCAAGCTGAATCTGAGCTGAAACTGAAAAACTATCAATCACTGGACCCCGACACACTAACATCGCGTAAACAAGACGCTCTCGACCCCCTCTCTTTGCATTGCGAAGGCTGCGAGGGGTCGCGTGCCGGGCACCTGTTTTGGATCGAGTTTCAAGCTGACAGATTTTTCAGCTTGACTATAAAAATACTATTTCTGTTTTCCTACCACAAAAACGTGTAAACAAATTGCAGAGAAAGCTCCTTTAGAGTAAAAAAATAAAAATTCCAGGGGAATTTTGCCGCCCTCAGAAAAATGCCGCCTGAGGCAGCTGCCTCTTTGCCTCATACCACCACACGGCCCTGGTTTGAATCAGGAAGTTCTTATCAGAAAATCAGGTAACACGTGTGCACATTACATTATCTGTTATGGGTAACTTTATTTTCTAATAAAAAAGTGTTTAATTTGATTTCAATGTATATTTTTTTGTTATTTGCTTATTTCTCACGGAATTTTCACAATTTCAATCACCCCCCAAAGAGAAAAAATTCAGGCGTCCGCAGATCTCTAAGGCGATGCCATGTGGTTTTAGCGGGTATAGTGCACAGAGTGAGAGTGCTATTCAACATTATTTATCTTATACTTGTATTACTATTTTAATGTAACTTGTTTTTATTGGTGTTTCCGAAAAAAACATCTTCATACACTGAATCAATTTTCAAATACAACGGAATATATATTTTTTCAAAGTTTTTTATAGGAACAAAAATTTCAAATATTGCATTCAATTAATGGTGTTTTCATAATTCGAAGCTAAAAAGGCGTTGCTCTGAACAAATTATGTTGAGTGTTTTGGAGAAATAAAACAACTTTCGATAATACAAAAGTTTACACATTTTATTATAAAGTAAAAAAAAACTGCGATGTACATGGCTAAAAACTTTGTGTATAGACTATCAAAAAAATATAGTTAAACTATCACACTCATGATTAACAAGTTGATAAGATACTTGGTTGAAACACTGATTCAAACATATTTTTCATTCTTTTCTGCCGTACTTTATTACAGTTCATGCTGCTTTTCTGGTTCACATTACTTGAAACAAAGTGGTTTTTGAGATATGCGTGACTAAAATATATTGCTCCAATTTTATTATATTCACATTCTTCTCATGGATTTAGCTTTTTACCCAAATTTTTAGTTAATTATGTGCTGTTACATATGCAACACTCGGCAATATTAGAGTAGATATTTCCATAATTTCTGTAAAGTTGTTTACTATGCCTATCTCTTTTGTTGAAAATCTATGAAAATTGGCTTGTGTGATAAAGTACTTGAAAGTTTTCCTTGGAAAAAGAACCCACACTCATTTTCGGGATAACATAAAATTCATTGTGAAAAAAAATTATCCACAAACAATACTTGAAAAAAATTTTCTTATGCTTCTTACAATATTGTTAAACAAAGTTTAATTTTTTCTTTAAAACTGAATACAAATACCAAATTATTTTAAAAAAATTCACAATGTACTTTTCACATGTGTGTTGCCAACTTCATGTTGTAGTTGAATACTTTTTCTTAATGTTGTAGTTGAATACTTTTCTTAAATACTAAATATGTTTTACTTTAGTGTTTATTTTTTATTTTCTCAATGTATAATTTTTAACTTTAGTTATTGTTGAAATTATTTTTTAAATTTTATTGTGAAAATATTTTTTGCTAACTTTTTGGAATATTTTACTATAATGTTAAATATTTTAAACAAACTTTTTAAATATTTTTCTTAATGTTAAACTTTTTTATTTGTTGAACATTTAATTTTTTTGCACTTTTCATGTTTAATAAATTTTTTTCATGTTGATTTTTTTTATTATATAAGTAGAATAATTTTTTAAGTAATGTAATTAATATTTTTAAGCAACTAAAGTGTAAAATATTTTTTATTAACTTGTTTTAGTGTTTTTAATTTCATTCTAAAATATTTTTATTAATATTTAAATATTTTTAATGCTAAAATTTTTCTATTTGTTGAACATTTAATTTTTGCACTCTTCAATATTTTTAAGTAATGTAATGACTATTTTTAAACAACTAAAGTGTAAAATATTTTTAACCCGGTGGGACGCGCACCTACCGGACGAACGTTGAGACTTGCAGGGGTAATGGAATAACCCCAACCATTTTTGCTCTATTCTAAACAGATAAAAATATTTTTTTTAATTGGAACCATAAATTTTTAGACATTTGAACTGAACTGATTGAAGAAAACACATATTCTATAGCATTTATACGCTTAATAAATAATGTGTTAAGTTTGATAATAATTTTTCTCATTGCACAAAAAGTGCATGTATAACCGAATAACATAATAATTTCACTGTGAAAATAATTTTAATTACTTTTTTAAAAGTATGTAGGGTGGGTTGCCCAGTGAATGAACACTCCCAGTGAATGAACACATGGTCGTATAATCTCAATTATTAAGCTATTTGAACTCTGTAAAGACTATTACTAAAATTCAGTAGTTGCAATGAGACCTCCTAGAGGCCAGGCAATCGTTGATTTAACCGTATATTCCGATTTCAGTCTGTGTAAATTTTTTTACTGATACTCGAGCTTCAGGCCCATGAAAAAGTCTCCGGTAAGTTAAGATTTGACTTGATTCATTCATATTTTTCTAACTTGTAATTGCGTTTATTATGATTTTTGTTGTTTTTTATCAAATGTTAAAGACTTAATCTTTGATATGGCATAATTCAGAAAGCTGTACTTTTAAAATTGCGATAGATAAGGGGGTGTTCACTTACTGGAAGTACAAACTGAGATTTCCCAGTGAATGAACAGGTGTTCATTTACTGGGGAAAATGGATATTTCTTAAAACCTCATGATTATAGTTTTATTTGATTCATAATGATGTAAGCTAAACTATGTAAAAATGCGCGATGATCAAAATTGTGTCCTTCCAGTAAATGAACGGGTACAAGTGTTCACATACTAGAAAGAGTAATTAAACTAAGATTTACCAGTAAATGAACAACCTTCATACTCTGGGAAACTGCTTATCTCGTGAACCAAAAGACCTATAGGCTTATTTGACGGCTTAAACTAGGACTAGGTTATAATAAAGATCAGCTTTGTCTTTCCATAGAATAAGTTTTTGATTTAAAAGTCTAGGTTTATACAGGGTGTATCATTATGAATGGGAAAACTTCTATGGGAGGTAGACATCATAAGGGTTAGGAATTGCATAGGAACCCATGGTCCCAAACGACAGGCATGGACGTATATAAGGGGGGGTTAGAGGGTCCAGACCCCCCCCCAATAGCCTAAACCTCAGCCAAACAAAAAGGTTCCTGTCCCAAGTAAACAAAAAATGAGTGAAAATACAACTTTTTGGATAAAATTTTCTGGGAGAGGACCCAGACACCCTTCTTTTGCTTGAGGGCATGTATTAACCACAAAAATTTGTGATTAAGTTCACAAAAATTCACATTTGCCCTACATTTTACTCGGAAAGGGAAAACTATTAGAAACATTTTGGGTTCAAGAATCCCTTCAAAGCAGTTTAGTAACGGCTCATTTGGTCCTGAGGTCTCATAGGTTTTGCCCCCCCCCCAATCAAAAAGTTGAACTTACGCCTATGATACTCCATTTTGTCCCCCCTCGTGGCAAAGGTTAACCTAAGCTTTTATAACCCCTTGCTACGCTCAGAGGGAATTTCAAGGTATACAACCCCTCTTTCGAAACCTCAAACTTTTAATTTTTCCCCATAGAAAACTACCAACCAAAGTTACTCCGTAATGAAAAAGTGGGTAAATATGGTTCGGGGGTCCTCCTCCAAAAATGTTTAAATTTTAGTATGATAAAAAGTCTTCTATATAGCTACTTTTAAGGGTTTTCAGGGCATGTGGCCCGCCAGTTGGAAAACCCTGTTTTAGATACACTTTCATTGCCCATTGCGACCCCTGAAAGAAATTTCTTGAACCCCCCTTGTAAAAGCTATAGCTACGTCCTTGCTAGGAGGTATTGATTATTAATTATGTTAAGATGGCATATGAAATTAGTATAACGTCGCAATCGATGGCTGGCAAGATTTGCACCCACCTAATCCTAAGTACCTTTTTTTTGTGTGTGTGTGTGTGTGTGTGTGTGTGTGTGTGTGTGTGTGTGTGTGTGTGTGTGTGTGTGTGTGTGTGTGTGTGTGTGTGTGTGTGTGTGTGTGTGTGTGTGTGTGTGTGTGTGTGTGTGTGTGTGTGTGTGTGTGTGTGTGTGTGTGTGTGTGTGTGTGTGTGTGTGTGTGTGTGTGTATTGAAGAAATTTTCGAGTTCTTAGTAAAACATTTTCTATTTTATGTAACGCAGGCTGATCAGTTGAAAAAAAATCATGATATTTTTCAGTGTTCATTTACTGGAAGACACTGTTCATACTTAGGGCAAACTTTGTTCATTCACTGGGTCTATCTCACTTTTTTCACTCAAATCAGGATTCCTTCAAAACTATTGATTTCTGAGATCTGGAAATGCTTCGATCATATTGCCAAGAAAAAGCCAGTATGGAAGCATACCTTATTTTTAGAAATTGACCGAGAAGAAGCCCTGAAAAAAATTTTTGAAGTGGGAAAATCGCAAACCCAAATGCTAAGTGTTCATTCACTGGGCGGTTCACCCTACCCGTTTTCTTTATAGTTTGGTTTGATAAAGATAATCGTGACATATGGAATTAAAGTGATTCTTGCACAAAAAACTTGAGCACAAATTTCAGATTCTAGAAGTTTTTATATCCCTATTCCTCACACAAATATTACGTTTTCAAATCTTGATTTCTTTTTTGGGGTTCTTTAACAGAACCGCCACGATATTTTTCTATTTCCACTCAAGTTCATTGTATAAAGTATGTTTATTCACTCATTTGTTAGGTAATCAGTAACTCATAAGTGGAAAGGTCAAGTCTTTGATGAAACGTCGTCTCTTTTTAAACGAGATTTTCATTAAATTCAAATGTTTTTCTTGTATTTCTCGCAGCAACATTTAGAATGGAATAAAAGTTGACAAATGTTGACTAAATATATTTAGTTTACGCGTAGTAGAATAAAAAATAACATTTGCGTTTTATAATCCTAACACTCAAAAACTGATATTGTTCTATGAAAATTACATAAAAGTCAATGAGAAAACTGTAATGTTTTTTGTCTGAAATCAAAGTTTTCTTAGAAAAGAAAAACAAATTAGCCTATATCTAAATAATTCCACGAACTTATGAATTTCTTTGAGTAGTATTAAAATCTAAGTTGATTTTGAATAAAAAAAAACGAAAGCCTTAGCGCCAATTGTCTTATGTACTTATCTTTTTTATACACTTCCAAAAAATACATAAAAAATTATAAAAACGTAGAAATACCACCTCAAGTCGAGCCCTGACACTGCATCTCACACGCGAAAGAAGTGATCTGCAGGGCTAGCGAAAAGCGTCGCGGGGGTCATTCCATAGCCCCAGTAACAAACAAAGTGGGCCTGGGGGGCGGAAGAATGAATGGAATTCCATGAAACCACTCAAGCATGTAGATAAGGGTCAGAAACTCAGCTACTGATAAGAAAGGAATGCACAGGTGGGTAGTTTTCCGTAAAAACGAATGTCAACGAGAGCATGGGGTTATAAAATGACCCCGCGCGTCCCAACGGGTTAATTAACTTGTTTTTTTTTCTTAAATATTTTTTATCCAATATTTTTATTTTAAAGTTTTTACATGTTAATTATTTTTAAACTTTAACGTAGATTGGTAAATATTTAAACATATTTCTAATTTGTTTAGGTATGTATTTTGAATGCACTGAAATCCTAATGGTGGAAAAAAGCAAATAATTTTTCCGTTTGCAATATACATGTGGACTTTAAAATAATTTTATAAAAACAAACAGCACAGTCTTCAAAACCCCTCTCATTCTAACTCACTCCCCCATTTTTAATCGCATTCTTTGTAGTTATATTATGTTATCATAGGGACTCTGATGGTTATCTGACGATAAAACTGGTTGCTTGTTTATCATGGTGAGCAAGATGCTAAGAATTTCAATTCAAATTTTACTAAAGAAGCACAATTGAATGTATTGCAAACGGAAAAATTATTTGCTTTTTTCCACCATTAGGATTTCAGTGCATTCAAAACATATACCTAAACAAATTAGAAATATGTTTAAATATTTACCAATCTACGTTAAAGTTTAAAAATAATTAACATGTAAAAACTTTAAAATAAAAATATTGGATAAAAAATATTTAAGAAAAAAAAACAAGTTAATTAAAAATATTTTACACTTTAGTTGTTTAAAAATAGTCATTACATTTCTTAAAAAATAGTGAAAAGTGCAAAAATTAAATGTTCAACAAATAGAAAAATTTTAGCATTAAAAATATTTAAATATTAATAAAAATATTTTAGAATGAAATTAAAAACACTGAAACAGGTTAATTAAAAATATTTTACACTTTACTTGCTTAAAAATATTCATTACATTACTTAAAAAATTATTCTACTTATAAAATAAAAAAAATCAACAATCAACATGAAAAAATTTATTCAACATGAAAAGTGCAAAAAAATCAAATGTTCAACAAATAAAAAAGTTTAACATTAAGAAAAATATTTAAAAAGTTAGTTTAAAATATTTAACATTATAGTAAAATATTCCAAAAAGTTAGCAAAAAATATTTTCACAATAAAATTTAAAAAATAATTTCAACAATAACTAAAGTTAAAAATTATACATTGAGAAAATAAAAAATAAACACTAAAGTAAAACATATTTAGTATTTAAGAAAAGTATTCAACTACAACATTAAGAAAAAGTATTCAACTACAACATGGAGTTGGCAACACACATGTGAAAAGTACATTGTGAATTTTTTAAAAAAAATTTGGTATTTGTATTCAGTTTTAAAGAAAAAATTAAACTTTGTTTAACAATATTGTAAGAAGCATAAGAAAATTTTTTTCAAGTATTGTTTGTGGATAATTTTTTTTCACAATGAATTTTATGTTATCCCGAAAATGAGTGTGGGTTCTTTTTCCAAGGAAAACTTTCAAGTACTTTATCACACAAGCCAATTTTCATAGATTTTCAACAAAAGAGATAGGCATAGTAAACAACTTTACAGAAATTATGGAAATATCTACTCTAATATTGCCGAGTGTTGCATATGTAACAGCACAGAATTAACTAAAAATATGGGTAAAAAGCTAAATCCATGAGAAGAAAGTGAATATAATAAAATTGGAGCAATATATTTTAGTCACGCATATCTCAAAAACCACTTTGTTTCAAGTAATGTGAACCAGAAAAGCAGCATGAACTGTAATAAAGTACGACAGAAAAGAATGAAAAATATGTTTGAATCAGTGTTTCAACCAAGTATCTTATCAACTTGTTAATCATGAGTGTGATAGTTTAACTATATTTTTTTGATAGTCTATACACAAAGTTTTTAGCCATGTACATCGCAGTTTTTTTTTACTTTATAATAAAATGTGTAAACTTTTGTATTATCGAAAGTTGTTTTATTTCTCCAAAACACTCAACATAATTTGTTCAGAGCAACGCCTTTTTAGCTTCGAATTATGAAAACACCATTAATTGAATGCAATATTTGAAATTTTTGTTCCTACAAAAAACTTTGAAAAAATATATATTCCGTTGTATTTGAAAATTGATTCAGTGTATGAAGATGTTTTTTTCGGAAACACCAATAAAAACAAGTTACATTAAAATAGTAATACAAGTATAAGATAAATAATGTTGAATAGCACTCTCACTCTGTGCACTATACCCGCTAAAACCACATGGCATCGCCTTAGAGATCTGCGGACGCCTGAATTTTTTCTCTTTGGGGGGTGATTGAAATTGTGAAAATTCCGTGAGAAATAAGCAAATAACAAAAAAATATACATTGAAATCAAATTAAACACTTTTTTATTAGAAAATAAAGTTACCCATAACAGATAATGTAATGTGCACACGTGTTACCTGATTTTCTGATAAGAACTTCCTGATTCAAACATTAGGTAGAGTTTAGATGTGTTGATTTTAAAGAATATGAGTAAGTGATTATTTCTGCATTTCTAAATAGTGCTTTATTACCAATAAATCAGCAACTTTGATTAGAATGGCCCCAAGTTGATAATGTTAATGTTGTTAAAAATTCTTCTGTAACTTGTTCCACTCATGTAGTAAAATAAGCTTGCTGTTTTGCACATTTGTCATATTCCTCTGCAAATGCGAAAACATATAAACCGAATTCTTTTTATTTTAAACTTCTAAAATGGTAAAAGCATATTCTTTATTGTTTATTTTTCTAAAATGTAATTTTTCTGGTTAAAAAAGTTGTTTTCTTGCACTAAATTTAACTAAAAACTTAATTTTTTAATAAAATATGGTGTGTAATAATTGTTTGGGTTTTATTCAGCATTATGGTAAGGTGTTAATATTGATCTGCCTACAATAAAATTCTGATTAGTTATCTTGTTCTAAGATGTTGGTACATTCCGATAATATCCTGTTGCCTCTTATTCATTTCTTTCAAGAAGGTGTTATAATTTATAGATTCAATCGTTTGAGTTGCTCTTTTCGAAATGTAATACTTGTGGGGCCATGATATTTCATTCAAGTCCGACAAGATCCATGCAAACGATGATCAGTCGATAGATTTAAAAATCCGAGAGAAATAGCAACATTAAACTATACATTGAAATCAAATTAAACACTTTTTATTAGAAAAATAGAGTTACCCATAGGCATGCAGCGAAAAATATTGCACACGTGTTACCTGAACCACGCGGCTTTTTCTGATAAGTTCTGTTCAACTGTGAATCAATTGTTATCACACCGTGTTCAAACTGGATAGTAATTCTTTTTGAATAGAATCAATGGATTGACTTAGGTTTATTTAAGTACTTGCAAAAAGTTTGGACCAAAATGCAGAGCTTTTTAAGTTTTCTGCAATAGACTGGCATTAATGTGTATTTTTGATAATGTAGAAGGCATGATTATATGAATTGAAAATTTTATTGTTATGTATAAATTGGCTGATTCGTGTGACAAAAAAACCCCTATTTTTTACACAAAAAATCAAAATTTTAAATAAATGTTAGGAAACTGAAAATAAGTATGAAAATCCAAAAACTGAAATAAATGTTTAAGATAGGGTTGAATGGCTAGCTGAATGATAGCATACTGAATTAGATTTTTTAAGAAATTTTTCTTAATGGTTTGAACTGAAAATAAGAGACGTGGGTTGGTAAGAAATGATTGATAGTGCTGTGGTAAGGTTGAGATAGCAATGAAAATTAAAATAAAATGTTGGAATTAGGAAATCTGATAATAGAAAATCCAAACATTGAATTGATTTTAAAATGTTTGAGTTAGGGTTGAAATAAAATATAAAATGTTTAAGGGGTAACTGAATGAAAGCAACCTGAATTAGACTTTTAGAAATATTAGAAAAAAATTTGTTTGATTAGTTTGAACTTAAATAAGATATGTGGGTTGGGTAAGAAATGATTGATAGTGCTGTGGTAAGGTTGAAATAGCAATAAAAATTTAAATAAATGTTGGAATTAGGAAACTGATGATAGAAAATACAAACTGAATTGGTTTGAAAATGTTTGAGTTAGGATTGAACTAAAAATTGGCTTGCTGAATGATAGAAAACTAAATTAGATTTTTAGAAAAAATATATTAGAGGAAAATTTGCGCGATTAGTTTGAACTGAAAATAAGAGATGTGAGTGGATAAGAAATGATTGATTGACAAATTACAATAAAGAAATAAAATAAATGTTGGAATTAGGAAATCGGATAATAAGTATGAAAATCCAAACTGAATTGGCTTTAAAATGATTTGAGATTATAAGTAAAATGTTTAAGGTGTAACTGAATGAAAGCAAACTGAATTAGATTTTTGAAAATATTAGGCTAATGAGAATGGTAAGTTTAAATAGCAACGCTGAAATATATGGCATGCTGTTGATGACAAAGTAAGAATGGGGTTAATTAAAAAATAAAATATGGTTAGTAGAATTAGATTTTTAGTAATATTACCCAAGTAGACGAATGACGTGATTTATGACGTCATTTTTTTGTCAAAATATGCCTTAAAATTGACGTCATGTTTTGCGTCTAATGTCCAATCTTTCGTCGTCATTTTCGACGTCATAAATGACGTGAATTTGACGACATATGTGACATGAACTTTGACGTGATTTTATGCCTTAAAATTGACGTCGTGTTTCGCGTCGGATGTCCAACCTTTCGACGTCATAAATGACGTGAATTTGACGGCATATGTGACGTTAACTTTGACGTGACACGTCATGTTTTGCGTCGAATGTCCAACCTTTCGTCGTCATTTTCGACGTCATAAATGACGTGAATTTGACGACATATGTGACGTCAACTTGGACGTGATCAAATTTACGTGATTATCACGTGATTTAATGACGTTCTTTATACGTGGTTAAAGGACGTGATTTTCACGTAATTGTATGTCGTGAATTATTAGTGATAGAATGACATGTTTCTTTTGTCCTAGCCACTGGTTAGTCATAAATAGTTAAAATATGCTAACTTTAATTCAAATAAAATCCATTTTATAGAATTGCCAAAATATATCTATAAAATGGATTTTATTTGAATTAAAGTTAGCATATTTTAACGATTTATGACTAACTAGTGACTAGGACAAAAGAAACATGTCATTCTATCACTAATAATTCACGACATACGATTATTCAATCAAGAAATAATATTTTCTAAAAAATCTAAAATACTATAATTCTTTACTTGAAAGAGATTGTGTTTTCAATTAATGTGAGCCATTTCTTTTTCTCTAAAGACATACAATATTAACAACATAAATAAAATAATTCTATTATGAAAATAAGTTTAAGTTTTGCCACAAAAATAAATAAAATCTATAACCTCTAAATATCTATTCAAAAATATTAATTATCCCAAAAAAGGGAAAAAATAATTTTTCTTTAGTTAAAAGATTGAAAGAAAATAGGAAAATTTTTCTTATTTAATATTTATTTCAACACATTAAATGCAAGTAGTAACACAAAAATAGTTTATTGAACAGAGATTTTCACAAACTGACAATTAGCATTTCTGTTATCCCAAGGGCCAGTTGAAGGGATGTATACAAAATGTAAGACAAGTTAAAAATATACAAAATGACACTAGTGAGGTTCCCAGTAACAATATTACAAAATTTGAATTTCTTCGTCAATACAAATAAAACATTTTTCCTTTTAACAACTTATCAGTAATTTTCGCAGACTTCTTTGAGGAATTTTGCCAACATTATATTCCACAATAAAATTTAACATAGGAGAGAAATTTTAATTTTTTTTTCTTAGATTATTGTTTGTTTTATTATATGACTCAAAGGCATTTTTGCTAAACAGCACACAATAGGTACTCAATTAAGCTTTATAAGAATAACTCTTAAATAAATATATATATAACTTTGAATAAATATAGCTTAAAAATTAAAAAAAAAAACCCTTACAATTTTGACAGTGCAGGGAAATTCAATGCAACCATTGTTAATAACTTTGAATGCAACCAGATTCAATAGCCCAGAAAGTTAAAGAAGTATTAATATTTTTTAAAGAAGTAATAATATTTTTTAAAATAAGTATTTTATAGATTGCATGCATTTCCAAAACATGCTTTGTTAACATTTTAATTAAAGCATGTTTCAATATTACATTTCCAATCAATATTGATTCAGATTTTACTACTTGTAAAAGGTATTTTATACTTACTCATAATTAAAAAATGCAAAATGCTTGACTTAATTTAAGATATTAATCAATAAACTGAAGAAAATACTATAAGGGAAAAGGATACAGACTTGATTGGAAAGTCAACAGTAATTACAAGATAAGCGTAGTTTTAATTTAGTTATTATAAATACATTTCTCAAAAAGTATGAATATAACATTCATTAAATAATGTTTTCACAAATGAAATAAAAATAAATCAATCAAAGGTAAGAATAGCATTGAAACGTACTTCCAATTTATTGGCATTGGAAAGTCGTTTATAAAAATAATAAAATTTGCATACTGTAATAAAAATGCAAGGATTTACGAAACAAAGTACTCACAAAAAACATTTGTAACATTAAATAATAATTTTTCATCTTTAAATATATGTATTTTCAGAAGATTTTAATAAAAAAAATAAACACTATATTTATAGTTCTTGATAACTTTCAGTCCATTTCAAAGTAAAATTACCCCATTTCGTTCAATAAAAGTCGGACGTTCCAAAGTTTTTCCATGTCCTTGTCACATCATTTTCTGCAATAGAATAAATATGTCCTCCTCATCTTCCTCGCTATATTTTTCAGTAGTTTCTTTAGCATTAAACCTGAAATCCATATAAAATGATCAGGAATAAAACTTATAACACAAAAGGCCAGAAACAAGGTTGGCAAGTTTCTTCCGGAGTGGAAAAAACCGCGGAAAAAAACATGGAAAAAACCGGCCGGAAGAAATAGGTTTCTTCCAGATGGAAGAAACTGGAAAAAACCTTTTTTATTCAAAAAAAATTGACAAATAAGCTTTAATTTATAAATTATAATGTTTTACTAATAAAATTATACCATTAAAAATATAATTATATGCAAGTACTGTGGTGAGTTAATAATTACACCAATGTTTTTACTAGGAGGTTTCTTCCACTGGAAGAAATCTTTTCTTTTTTTTTAATCTTTTAATAATATTTAAATAAAGAATGGTTAGGTAACATTTATACAGAAATAGAATTAGAAACAATTCTAGCCAACATCCCCTTTAAAAACATAAGTAACCTGAAATTTAATGTTAAAAGTAACTTTTTTTCAAAAAATTAATTATTTTAATTAATAATTAATTAATAGTAATTAAATTAACTTTTATTTTTTAGATTGTGGTTTAAATTGTTCATTTATGTAGTCAGTAAATTTAAAAATGTGGAGCATTTGTTTGGCTTTCAGTGGGTTTTTTCCACTTTCTTCCGCTTCTTCCATTTTTTCCAGTGTCTTCCACTGTCCTGGAAGAAACTAGTTTCTTCCGGAAGAAACCCAACCCTGGCCAGAAACTACTTTTTAATTTTACAATTTGTGCGTCATACCCAGAGAGGAGAACATCTTAATACATTCAATTTCCTGTGGATTCAATTAATTTAAAAATATTTTTCAGTAATTGTTCATTTACAAAAGAATATGTATTTTAGAATTAAATATAGGAGATTGTCTAGACTTCACTTAAAAGGTTTTATTTTTGCAAAAATTGAAAATATATTAACTTTTCAAATTAAAAATCAGTGTTGAATTGAAGAAATTAATTAGTTGCATGCTTTAAAAAATGGTTTGCAAAATTATTTCCATTATAATTTGTAAACTTTATATTTATACTATACACATTTAGCATTTATACAATTGCCTGCAATTTCAAAAATAAGTGTTACTACCATATTGACCCTTTGATTATGAAAATAGCAAGGGTTTGGAATCAGTAATTTAATAAACTAAACAAGAATTAAAATCCTATAATTTTTTTTACCTGGTATCAATTTTTTAAAATGTTTAGATGATTTTTATCAAAAGCTTATTTATAGTAATGTTTCTCGATCCAATTTTTGTCTTACACTACATAAATATCAATGGTTTGATTTTATTTTTTATCACTATTGTTTTAAAGAAATAAACATTACTTTAATGGGTAAAATTAATTTAACTAATCAATAAACTCAAAAATTTATTTCAATTTTACACAAAAATCAGGCATGATTTTTTCATTAATGTATAAATATAATCATTGTCTTGATTTATTTAGTAATGTATAAAAATATAATCATAGTTATAATTTAAAAAAATAATTATTGATTTAAAAATTTGGTAAGTACTTAGTGAAAGAAGGGTAAAAATTTTAGTAACTAATTGCACAATTATTCATTCAACCTAATCACAACAGGTATATATCACTGATGAGATGGCATTGAACTTCTTCTCTTGATTTAGTTAATTAATTATATTAATAAGTGCATAAAATATATTAGAATGTGATGCAAAATTATTATATATCCCACAGAAATTATAATATCAATATATTTTTAACCAGTTTCAGAAAATACAGAGCTGTTAATTCATTTAAATGAAAAAAAAATCTGATTTAGATAAAAAAAATCCAATTTAAATCAAATAAATATGATTTTTTTGATTTTTTAAAAAAAATCAGCATCCCTGGGTTATACTATTGTAAAATTTGTTAACATGGCAAAATAATGACAAAGGAGCATAATAAGGATCTGTGAGAATGAAAAATATTGTAAAGATGAAACTTTTAAGCTAAAACATTTTAAGCTCAAACAGACCTCTAAGTGCAATTAAAAGTGCAACATAATGGGGTATTAATTTATGAATTCTAATTGCTAGATTTTCAGATTTTTAAAAAAATATATTGAAGTAAAATGGAAATCATTTTTATGTTCAGGGGTATTTCTGTATATATATCCTCCCAGCAGTGCATAAAATTTTTCTTTTCCTGACAGTATAAATTGTGTGAATAACAATATTTCCCTTAACTATTTTTTCAAAATACTACATCAGATATTTGTGTAAAACTTAAAAAAGTATTTCTTAACTGTTCAATATATTATCATGTAAGATGGAAAAGGTTGTGGTTAAAAATACAAGTAACTATATATATTTCAAAAATCAAGAAAATATATTACTTTTCAACTTTCAAATTACTCCATCTTTCCCTGGAGTTTTTTTCTACTCTGCTACTGTTGTCTTCAATCAGGTCATTTTACTTGTACATGGCTACTGCTCTCCACCAGTCTTCATAGCTTTCCTATAGTAGAAATTTAATATATATTTTCAGAAAACACAAAACTTTTAAAATTAATAGTAAATTTAGAAGAGATTTTTAAAATAAGTAATATTTAATACACTTAAAATTTAGCTCAGTCAGTATTAACTAATTGCAAGGATAATTTTTATTTATTCCCTTGAAAACTATCACTCAGAAACATATTTAAAAAAATTTCGAAGCACAGCATCCATATCCAAGGATTGCACCATTTTGTTTTACACGATCGTGTATTCGGCGCGGCGTCTCAATGTCAATCACATTATATAAAATCAAATATCCTGGTGCAAATAATTAAAAAAGATATTAATAGAAGTTCAAAAAAATATTTGATTATTTCATAAAACATGAAAATATAAATAACTTACATGCGCGTTGGTTTGACCAAGGCGTTACGATCCGGCACGGCGTCCTCGGCAACAACAAACAACAAGCCAACTTCGGTACAGCCATCTATCGGTGAGAGGGATGCTAATAATCAGGGTTGGCCAATGGGTTTTTTTAAAAAAAAAGCTTTGAAAAACTCAACTAATTTTTAAATAATCCATGGAGCTTTGAAAAAACCCACTTGATTCTTAAAAACCCCACATTCGTCATGAGCCCCTACAACATACTAAAATTTCAAAAAGATCGAATGAGAACAATGCATTTGTTCATACTTTGAAATTTCCCATAGCCCATAGCAACAAAGAACACAAAGACAGAGGAATTCGTAGTGTCAATATTCAAACGGCTGTTTCTTCCTTTCTAATTGATGTACATACTTGAAATTTTAATATGTTGTAATAACAGTAAATCTATATCATAATAAATCTATAAAATTTTCAGGGTTCGGGGACAATTAGGGGGTCGTATACAAATTAAAAACCGTTCAATACAGAAAAAGGGGGCGGGAAAATTTCACACGCCACATTAGTGCGATACTCCGGTCAAAGCGTCACTTTGAGTTGCACAACATAGTAAAATTTCATCAAAATCGGAAGACAGGTTTTTTAAACTAGAATTTTTTCAAGTATTAAAATACACCGGATGTGTATGTATTTAGGCTAATTAAGAGACTTCCTATAGAGATAGAAGCATGAAATTTTAATATGTTGTTCATGGTGTGAATCCACACAATCTATTAAATTTTCAGGGTCCAATTCTAATTAGGGGGGTCGTATACATAATAAATACAGTAATAAACTCGAATAATCTATAAATCCAGAACTAATTCATCAACCTCTTAATGCGATACATATTTTTGTTTGCCTAAAGGTCTACTACAACACATTAAAATCTTAAATATTTATCTCAATATTTGGTAAAAAAATTTCAAGTAAAACGAAAATTCTTTGAACCTAAATTACAAACCCAATATGTATATATTCCCCTTAAAATTTGCAATTTTTAGAACCATTTTTTATAAGCTTTCTAAATATGTAAAGCATTAAAATGTGACATTAAAAGTAAACAAACCGAGAACTCAAATTTGGGAAATATTCCAGAGCCATTCGCGTTAAAGACCAGTAAGCTCCATTCTGCTTTCAAAAATTCTCAATTGCGTCATAATCACCATGGAAACCCGTAATCCTGGAAAAACTTTGCCATAACGGTCCTTTACTCATAAGTAAAATGAAAATTTTTTTTAAAATAATATTTATCGATTTATTAAGCAAAAAGTGGACTTGTGTTTTTTAATGATCCCATATATTTTTTAATAAGTCTAATATCTCATTAAATTATAAAGTTATATTCATGAAAATTGGATATGACTTGCATCACGATGTATATTTTAAGAATCAATCACCTTTTAAAAGATTATTAAAAAATAAATCGATTTATTTCAGAATTATCGGCGTTTTTTGGTAAAACGTCTGACAAAATAGAATCCGTTATAATGATCGGGTCCCTAGACGTCCCGAACAACATACTGAAAAGAAAAGATATAAACTTATTATCCTTGAATGGAAATAAGGAAACCATTTCTTATAAAGAAACTTTGAACCTCGAGGTTCAAAGTTTCTTTATAAGAAATGGTTTTTTAAGTCAATGAACTCACTTAATTTTGTACAAACCCCACACTATTTCTGAAAAAAACTGTTTTACGTGGGTTTTTTCAGGGTGTTTATTGAAAAAACTCGATAAAACCCAACCCACTTGTTTTTTTTTTTAAAAAAACCCGGGGTTTTGCCAACCCTGCTAATAATGCATCAATTTTTAGCGGATAGGTGTTTTTGAGGGAAAAGGGTGTGAGTCTTGAAAATTTCACGGACGATAGTATCCAGTCAGACGTCGTGGTTATATTGTTCAAGTTCAAACATGGCGCCGAGAATGCGTGAATCCCCACTGAATAGCAATAGTACTAGAACGCATGCGCATTTAAAGTGACGAAAAAATGACTAAATTTATAACGTGTTTAAAAATCATGTCATTTAAAGTGACGTGAAAAGGATCAAATTTATAACGTCTTACAAATCAAGTCCTTTTAAGTAACGAAAAATGACCAAATTTATTACGTGTTTAAAAATCACGTCATTTAAAGACACGTGAAAATGACCAAATTTATAACGTCTTACAAATCACGTCATTTAAGTGACGAAAAAATGACCAAATTTAAGGTGTGTTTTAAAATCACGTCATTTTAAGTGACGTGAAAATGTTAACATTTATGACGTCTTACAAATCACGTCAATTAAGTGACGAAAAAATGACCAAATTTATGACGTATTAAATATCACGTCATTTTAAATGACTCAAAAATGACCAAATTCATGACGTCTTTAAAATTACGTCACTTAGAGTGACGTAATAATGACCACATTTATGACGTCGTATAATTCACGTCATTCAAAGTGACGTAAAAATGACCAAATTGTCACCATTCAGCAAAATGTGGTCATTTTAGGTGACGTAAAAATGACGTCTAAATGTCGGGTTAAATTGACGTCATTTTTTGTGACTCAAAAAAGACGTCATAGTTGACGTGATTTTTTCCCAATTGACGTCATATGAAAAAATATGACCTGATTTTGACGTCACAAATGACGTCATTCGTGTACTTGGGTAGGCTAGAGAGAAATGGTAAGTATAGCAAAACTGAAATAAATGTTAATGGCATGCAATGGGAAAGTACGAATTAAATTTTATATTTGGAATATAAATTAGAAAAAAAAATCTAACAGTACGTTGATTTTCAGATGTTTAAAAGTAAACTGTACTAGATGTACTGAAAAGGGTAATATTGGAAAGTGAGGATCAAAACTGAATTAAAATTTGATATTTTAGAAATGTTATAAAACCCTCAAATAAAATGTTTAGAAAATGATAGGCAGCTGTTGGAAACTAAGAATGAGTGAAATTAAAAATATATGTAGGTTGAACAAAATTTGTATGATGTTTTGAAAATGATTCTTGCTGTTGAAAAGAGAAAATGAGGTATTGTATGAGAGGTGAGGGTGGAATTGGAAAATGGTAAAGTAGGTTGATCAAAAATTGATGTTTGAGAATGAAATAACAGTAAGAATAACACTAGCTAGACTATATGTTTAGAGTGTAAATTAATGGTAATTATGAATAAAAATAGAAAATCTGAAATATGTTGTTTAGAATGGAAATGGTAGGTTGGGTTTTGGATATAATAATGCAATTATATTTTTGGAATATTAAATTGATTTTGAAGTGTTGGAAAATAAAGCGATAAAATTGGAACTTTGTTACTTAATTGGAATCATTTGTTTTAAGAAATGTAACTAGTATTTACCCTCAGTAGAAATTCTGTGCAGATTTCAAAAGTTTGAATTTTGTTTCTTCGAAAATTTTTATTAGTTTGAAAGGAAGTAATATTAAACGATATCCGGTTGCTCTCATTGGTTGAAACAACGTAAGTATCCTACAATATGATTGGATAATGCAATCCTCCGCATGCCGCATGCTCGAACTTTTGTTGGGTAGAAATAAAAAATTCATACTTCCTCAAAATATAACAATTTTTTTTTAAATGAAATAAAGCGAATTCGCGAGTGACACATCCAGTTAGTCGTAATCACATAACTACAAACATGTTGGTACATTATGATAACTGCTGATTTATTTCTTATCGTTCCAGGAGTATCCTTGTTCATACACCCCCTTATCTAACCCCTTTGAATCACTCGTTATCTTTCCGGATATCTCTATTGCAAACTGTACTACGTGTTTTAGAATAATAGGGTAATGTGTAAATTGGAACTGAATTAAAATTATATATTTTGAAATGTTTTATTAATGTAATAAAATGTTAAAAAACATGATTGGCTGCTGCCAGAAAGTTTGATTGAAATTTTATTGTTAATGTTAGGCTAAAACAGGAAGTAAGAATAACTCTAGCAAAACTATATATGTTTAGAGAGGAATATAATGGATAATGATAAGTATGAATAAAAATAACAAAACTGAAATATGCTGATTTAGAATGGTAGGTTGGGTTTGGATATAATAATACAATTATATTTTTGGAATAGAGTTTCAGGTGCTGAAAAGCTAGCTAACATTAATAAATTTGATGCTTGAAAATGATAGGCTAGTAAGATTAATTTAGAAAACTAATAAATTTGATTCATAATTGGAAAATTGAATCTTTGGTTTATTTTAAGAAATATAAGAAAAAAATTATTAAAAAGTTTCTTCAAACTGAAAGTACTTTGGTTTTAAACTGCCCATAAAAGTGTGTGGGTAAGTTATCAATTTTTAAAAATAATTTTTCTGAAAACAAAAATTTATTATTATTATTATTGCTAAATTAAGTTTTATTATTTTTATTAGTAAATTGAACAGAAATAGTCCACGTAGAGATAAGTCGCCAAATCTGGCAACACTTTTCTTGAGTTTATAATTTCTGGCAACCCAACGTTTATGAATAGTGCACAAAAAAATCAGGCTGATAATAATAATAATTTAAACTAACTTGTACACGTATAAGATATTTTTAAAAAAACACTTATTAAAAATTTATTCATTAAAATTCAAATTGATATGCTCATAAAGTACTGAATCAATTTATTCATTAAAATTAAATTGATATGCTTATAAAGTACTACTGTATCAAAACTCAGAAAACCCCTTTTAAAAATATCTTGCTTTTATTCGGAACACATGTAAAACTTAAGTTTTTAAAATATAAAAATCTAAGAAAAAGTTAGTCCACAAGTAAAACTAAAATTTTTTAAAATGTAAAAATCTAAGAAAAAGTTAAAGTCCAAAAATCTTAAATTTTTTAAAAATATCTAAGAAAAAGTTAAAGTCCACAAGTAAAACTAAAATTTTTAAAAATGTATAAATCGAAGAAAAAATGTTAAAGTCCAAAAAACTAAAATTTTAAAATGTAAAAAATCTAAGAAAAAGTTTAAGTCCGCAAGTAAAAATTTTTTAAAATAGTATAATAAATTTAAAATAACCAATCGAAAGTTTTTTCTTGCTATCTTATTTTACACTCCAACTCCGAAGATTTCATAGTCTAACGGATAGAGCACGCGTCGTGTTAATCGGTAAGCTATGAGTTTCTTCTTGCTAGGTCGCAGGTTCGAACCCCAGCCCCAGCTCTTGAAAATAAATTAAATATTCTCTTTAAAAATAACTCACCTTTTCCCCGCTAGATGGCGGCACCAAAAATCTAAGAAAAATGTAAACAATCGTTGCCATCCCCAAATAACTAAACTTTAAAAAAACGGAACTAAAATCAGCAGCAGGAAGTAAACAACTCAACATCCGCCACGCCCCCTTCTAATCTAACATCCGCCACGCCCCCTTCCAATTCCACACTTCAGACACGCCTACTTCCGGTGGACATGCCCACTTCCTGTGACGTCACTTCCGTCCCTTGGAGTGGGGTGCCTACTACTGATCGTTTTAATAGCTAAAAAGAATGAAACATTGAAACAGTATTAAATTAAATTTATTCTAATAGTTATTCAAAAATCCATTTTAAGTTTAATTTGTCAAACTTTCTTAAAACCGGACCTTTTGACTGGAATAAAGGTTTGATTCCATGAAGTACGTATTAAAGGATTCTTTATTCGATTCAAAATTCGATTCATCACAAAATTTAATATCCCTAAGACTACTTAAAATAGGGATCTAGACCTAGAGTATTGAAATTCCCTAATGTTCGAATTTTCAGAGCTGCCATCTGTTAAAACATTTGTGAACTACGAATTTTCAAAATTTTGTGAGAAAAATTTTTTCGACCAGCCAAGCAGGTAGCAGCAGACCGCATATTTTTATCGCTCTTGGTTTATTTTTTATTAATTTTTGAAATCGTTCAGTTAGTTTTGGGACACCCTGTAGGTATGCATCAATATTTCCAAAAATTTTCATACAGGTATCGAATTATCCAGTATCTTTTGGAATTGATATCAAAATTTCTTTATTTTTAGAGAAAATTTTTTTAAACAAATTAATATAATTTTATTTAACTAATTGAAATACACTAATCAATTATAATTAACCCCTGAAATAAATGTCACATTTACAACTCAATTATACTGCTACTGCCTTTATCACTGCTAAAATGACTTATTCTGAAACAATTTTTAAAAAAACCTTAGTTTAAACTACGTTTAAACAAAAAAAATAGCTTTAATAAAAAAAAAGATTTTTTTTAAATAGTATTCTCTTTTAAAAATAATTAAATAAATCCCAACAAATAACTCTTAATTTTCCCGCTAGATGGCTGTACCGAAAATCGGCTGGAAAAGCTTCTCTACAACAGGCTCGAAAGTCACGTGACTGCCTCTCCCATCCGATATTCCTTCGACCTAGCTCTCCATGCTATGAAAGTAGCTTTCACAGCTTAAAAGCATTGGATGCTTGTTAAGGTGGACACAAATTAGAGCCGAGGGCCGTAAGCGAACACGCTCTGCGCACGCGCAGCTCGTAGCACCTACAAGCCGCGCGTGCGCAGAGCGTGTTCGCTTTCGGCGCTCGGCTCTAATTTGTGTCCACCTTACCCAGCATGCCATGCTGTTGTTGGGGGTAAGCTAGCTACATAGCATCCATGGGCGTAGCCAGGGGGGGGGGAGGGGGGGCAGCTGCCCCCCCCCTAAATTTATCTTAACTCTTCAGAAATTTTCCCCCAGAATAATTTTTTCTGTAAAATTGAAAAACATTTTTAAACTTTTTTTCTTCTGAAAAAACTTTTTAAAGCTGAAACCCTTCAATTTTTTTAAGAGAATATGTGCAAAAAAAATCGAGCTTATATGTGAGATGTGGCGGAAGAATTCAAGCAGAATTCATTTCATTCAGCATTTTTAGTTCCCCTAACGACCGGGCCAGTCAAAATATTCGACAAATTCAAAGATACGAGATAAGATACAACCCCAGTTGACCACCTCCCGCAGAGTGGAAATCTATTGAACGGCTAGAAATTGGAAGAGTTGACAAACAGCCCCAAGATAAGATAAGGGTAAAGTAAACTCGTTACTGGTCACACCTGTTGTTCACGTACAGGAGCCAGCGGGGGGTGAACGCTAACTCTTTCCTATGTTGTCCTCTACTGTCCTAATTGGAGAAGAAATAGGGGTGAGGGAGAAATGCTCTTCCCAAACCACAAAATCCAATTATACGTACACCTTTGCCTTTGACAATGGATTGGGGTGTGAAAGGGTATCATAAATCTTCGGCACTCAACGACTCAAACAAGCAAGGGGGCTTCAGGTGTCTGGGTGTGTCAGGAAATTGTTTCAACGTGTTTCTCAAGTGTTTACACAAAACAGAGGGGTCTTTTGTGAACCCAGCCATTATTATTTCGAAGCTTCGGCTGACCTTTCAACGAATAGAAAGAAAGCCGTGTGTTCATTGGCTATTCCTGCAGAAAATACCCTTTAGTCTAAGATATGTGATTTAGTTTTCAAGCATTGAACTTAAAAAGAGTACGTATTTCAGTCCTCCATATTGATATCTAGCCGTATTATGTAAAGCCTTAACACTAGAACCGCCGCGCCGGTTTTTGCTACCTACCTAGAACCGCCAAAGGGGACAAACATGTCCCCATGCTGCTTAGGCAGGGTCGAAAAAGACCAAAGTCAAAAAATCGAAATGTAATAGTGCGAAATAGTTGTAACACATTAGTAAAAGTATAATACAACAAAAAATTTTCAAATCGGTCAACGTTTGACCGTCGTGCAACGCGGTCAAAGTTTTGATGTTTTGGTCATTTTTGGGGAAATTAGCCGAAAATCCTAGATAATGTGCTCAAATATTGTCCTCAATTTTTTTATGGTTGTGTACTTTCATTGTCAATAGTATGTGACTAGTTTAATTTCTTTGTGTCCGAATTTTTAAAAGAAATAAATCTTGAAAGTTTTAAAATTTACGTAAAGTTGTTTTTCCTGCATTCTTAAAAAATTAAAAATACAAATGTTTGTAAGTTTTTAATTTTATTACATTTGAACATATCTTAATAAATGTGTCTGTAAATTTTTAAGTTGAAATTCTAATATTATCCAATGGAAAAAATTAATCTTTGGAAATTAGCGCAATTTCTAAGTACCTCAATCATGTACTAATTTATGTATCGGAAGTTAACAAAAAGCCATCAAATTGTATATCTTAGGAAATAAAAAGAACATACAGGTTTTTACAAACATTTAAGAATTAATTATCTTCTAAATTTCTACTGTTAATTTTTCGTTAGCACAATGAAAAGCTTGTAGCCAGCTTGCATTAAAAGGATAGCATTTTTTCTCGCGATTTAGACGTGTTTTTAAGGGAAACCTTGTGAAATTTTGAATATTGGGTAGACAAATAAATGTCTGGTTAAAGTGTGGGAAGAGTTTTCCATAAATAACCACACTGAGACTTGGTAAAATGTAGAAATACTTATAGTAGATGAATCGGTAAGCCACCTCCGTAGCAAAGCAAGGAAACGTCATAACATCACATTTTTTAAGTAGTATATATCAAGGGGGAAATATCTTCGAATATTTCATTGTATTCAACGAGGGGAGGAGAGATGGGCATGCCTGGCGCCTGAAGGAATAGTTTTGCTGTAGGGGACAAAAATGTCCCCTTTGGCGGTTCTAGTATAATCCGCATTTTTATTCTAAAATTCGCAACCGATCGGGAATTTTTTTCCGTGTTAAGTAGAGGGCGTAAAATAAATAAATGGCGGTTCTAGTGTTAATCCAGCACCATCACCAGCAATTAAAGTAAGTTGAATTTAGTATTGCATCTTAGTTTTGGGGGATAAACTATTTGTTTTAAAATATCTAATAAGATAATTTTTTCTTTAAGAGTGAAAAAAAAGCTAAATAATATTTGAGAAAGCAGGACGGTTTTACTTTTACATTTTAAGGTTATTGTTAAATGTTATATCTTATATCATGGTTATTCAAGTAACTGCAAGAACTTGAACAGTTGATACAAAGTTGCTCGGACTATTTTCAGACTAACTGTAACTTTGTATTCTTCTTTATTCTCTTCTAAATTATTATGTAATTAAAGCAGTTGCGTATTTTCCTAAAGCTTGATGCTTTTTTTAATGTCCAAACATACGAAAGTTTCACCCGGTAACATAAAATAAAATAGATAAAATTTATTGAATTTAACTCAACTCGATTAGATTCTACAAATTATACTTTTAGTCATTAGCCACATAAATTTCCTAGAAAAGTATGTGGCTTACAACTTACAAGAGGTGGTTCTGTTCTGGCCAAAGAGTCTAAAAATGAGCTAAAACACTACTTTAAGGTGCAAATTTTAAAAAGTTTTCTGGGGGAGGACCCCCAGACCCCCCCCATTTTTCTTGTTAGAGCACACATTAATTACACTATTATTTACGTTAAGTGTGCAAAGTACAAAAGTTCAAACCCTTCGTATAATTACTCTAAAATTTAACGTGTAAAAGTACTCCCCATAGGGGTACCTGAGACCATGTCATGGGCAAAGGTAAGTATCCTTGCCTTTCCCCCCCTAACATGAAACCTGGCTACGCCCATGATAGCATCCCATGGTGGAAAGCATAAAAAAGCATAACATAGCACATCAAGGTACCTAGCTCTCCGTGCTAAGAAGATAGCTTGGTTTGCTAAAAAGCATTGAATACTTGTTACCTAGCATGTCATGCTATTTTTTCGTAAGCTAGCTACATAGCATCACATGCTGGAAAGCTTAAAAAAGCAAAAAATAGCAGATCAAGCTACCTAGCTCTTCATAGCATCCCATGCTGGTAAGCATAAAAAAGCATAACCTAGCATAAATATCTAGCATACATAGCAAAATCTAGCATATTTTTTTGCTAGTTCCAGCATAAAATTTTGACCTGAGTACTGAGTTTGTTCATCCGACAGCAATGTGAGGTGCGATGGTTGGTGGCCACCCTCCCAAATACTGACTGCGCCTGAAGGTGCTTAACTTTAGTGAAGAATATTAGAAGACGTGCGATACTGGTTAGGCCATGATTTAAGCGTTTAGGCATTTCAAGCCGTATTTGGCGATTTATCTTTGCGACAATTGAAATGACTCGACCAAAGATTGACTCGACTTTTTCGACTTCGTGCGATATCGTGGCCAATCTAGAAGCCTTGCTGCCAAGCTCCCTTGTAGTAGAAATTTCAATTTTTACATTTGCGTCGTTGTTGCACCGGAGCGGCGATATGTCCATGTGATCATACTTGCTCCCCCTTATACTGTTCCCAACAGGGAAAAATGCCACTGCGTACTTTTAACCAACTGTGCACTCTTACCCTCCTTTTCCCTAATTAAAATAAGGAGATGGCGGTTTACTGGCCATGTATTAAGAATGAATAGAAATGGTTGGTTGGTTGCCGAGCCATTCCGAGCCAGACACAGGGTATTATGACTTAACTTTGAAAGTTAGAGGCGCTTTATTAGGTTTATATCGAGCAGGAACTGAAATATATTTTTGTGTGGCACATCTCCAAGAAAGTCAGATAGTGAATAGAAATGAGATCCCAGGTGTTGCTCTGGAGTGGACGCCTGAGGGAAGGCGAAGAAGAGGTCGCCCAAAAATGACATGGCGGAGATTGATGGAAAGGGAGAGAGAAGATGCTGGATGGACCAGCTGGCAGGAGGCGAGGGTGGCAGCAACTGACAGGGCAAGTTGGCGGGCAGGACTAAGGGCCTTTTGTGCCACTGGGCACTTGAAGACTTAATGATGAACTTTTTTTGAAACTGTATGTTTTATAAAGCTTAATGTTACCATTGAATCTTTTTTTTTCTCATAAACATTTTTTATAAGATTGTGTTTAGATTTACTGAATTGTTGGTTGTATGAATCTAAAGAGAATCATAAAGGTTTCTGAGAAAAGGACCACCTAAATAAAGCTACTAAGTGGGAGGAAACAAAAACTTCCATCTAAAATTTTCTTTAAAAACCTGTAATTTCTTCAGTATCGGAAAACTCAAAAACAAAACCCTTCTCTGCATGGCAGAAAAAAATTGGTAATTCTGCTGTTAACATGGAAATTTCAAAACTTAAGTTTTTCCATAAATTACAACTATTTGAGACCAATTCGCTCCCATTGTTCTTAATGCATCACTGTGCTAAGCTAAAAAAAGGAAACACAAGTGGGGAAAAAAGGTTAACACTTGAAAAGTTTGAAATTTCTTTGTAAAACAGGAATTACGGCAGAAACCCTCAAGCATAACGTGTCCCTCCCTTCTGGGGGATTTCTGGGCCCAAAGTGAACGTGAAAGTTCGCTCGCGAACTCCAAACAGACTTTATGCGTGATTACATCATACTCCATTGTGGTGGCGCGTTGTTTGGCATTCCACTTCCCATCTATCAACGAAGAAATGAGGCCGAAAGCAGCGCCAATCAAGAAAGCGTTTCTTCAAGAAAGATCTTTTCGCTCGTCAACTGCCACAGCGCTTTGTTTTCCCGCCGAGCACTCAGCCCGGAAATGAGGAAACTTCGACGAGATTGAGCCGAGCACTCAAGCCTGAGCTTTTCCATCAACTTCCCCCCACCCGAGGACAAAAAGTCTAACCGGGGGAAGGGCGGGGGCCTTTTAATGATGTGCGGATGATTGCGATCTCTAAATTTGATGAGGGAGATTTGCTTTCACCCTTAATAAAGGAAGGATGGTAATTTTCCGAGATTTACTTTCTGTAAAAAACGTCCCGTCAAAATATGAACACCTTCTGATGTTCTTAAATGGGTAGGCCGGTGGATGTTTTTGACTATTATGAAAGTAAATATTGGTAACTTTTTTCTTTTACTTTCAGAAACTTTTCAATATTGAGCATTGAAGTTTTATTTTACATTATTAGACTACAGTTAAAGTGACTAAGTTAAAATACTATGCATTAGAGTGGTCGCTGTTAACATGGGGAAACATTTTTCGTCCAAAGTTTTGGGGCACCCCCCCAAAAGGTGACCCTCGGTATAAAACTAATATTCTCAAAGTTTCATCTCAAAAAATAATATTTAGACCTGACCTCCACCTGAAGTTTTTAAAAGCTTCAATTTAAAATGGACTGAAATCAATTTGTAACGTGACAAACAAAACTACACGGTTAAAAGACTAAAACCCTTTATTAAAAACCTAAAACATGTTAAAACCAACGACGACAAACCCTAACGGCAGAAGGGAACGGGATCTGCCCAGAGCAGCCTCAGTAGTCTGCCTTTTTACTGTGATCAAGATGGTGACGTAACGGAGTGTGACGTGACAGTGGTCTTCTTCTTCCAACAGGATCATATGGTAGTTATCTTCTTCCACTGTCAACGGGATCGTCACAAATTAAAATAGCTACGGAGCAAGAGTTGATGAGGAAGAGATAAAGTTAAAATTAAATGGTATCGAAAATGTTGGAAGCTTCATATCTGGGCTTGATACATCGAACCAAATATCAATTAGAGCACCAGATGCCTTGCATCATTCTCTAGATCAGCGGTTCCCAAACTGTGCTCCGCGAATTAGAATTAAATTTTTAATTTGTGAATAAATTTAGAATTAAATGTTTAATTTGGGAATTAATTTAGAATTAAATTTTTAATTTGTGTTGCTCTGAAATTGTCAGAAAATAAACCAGATATAAACTCAATGTGCTCGTCAAAACAAGCTCATCTTTCGCATTGGGAAACACTCATGTAGTATTTTAGGGTTCAACCCCCCCTGAAATTTTGATATCAATTTTTATACAGTTTCCCCTTGAAAAGTCTCCAATTTACAAGGAGAAATCCGCTTAGAACTAACTCAAAGGATCTCAAAATGGATTAAAACACTACTTTTCGTAAAATTTCGAAACACATTCTGGGGAAGGACCCCCAAACCCCTCTCGAAATTTTCACGCCTATTAATACAGTTTTTACTTGAAAATTCTACCACTTTCAAAGCGCAGTCTTTTTTGGTGGTATAAGGGCTCTGAATAAGGTAAAACAGTAGTATACTTAATAGGGGCTTATTTCAAAAGTATTTTGGGAGTATTTTTTTAAATTTTTTAAGAGCTTTTAAAGTATTTTGGGGGAGATTGCCCCCAACCCCCCTTTGAAATTTTAAACCTATTTGTATACTATTTTTCCTTGAAAATTCCCTTATTGTAAAAACCCCAAATGGTCTTAAAATGAGCTAAAACACTACGGTGAGGAGCAAAATTTCCGAAATTTTCGTAGCAATATTTTTTATGTAATAATCTGTTTTTTTACATCTTTAAAAATTAATTTCCGGAAAAAGGGCTCCGCAACAAATTTGTCTCTTGAAAAGTGCTCCGCGACTTAAAAGGTTTGGGAACCCCTGCTCTAGATAGATGACAAATGCCCTCTATTGAATGGAAATTTTCTTTTTCAGATAAGAATTCCCTCTATCTCTTACAGACATAGATACATACCATTAGAAGTATTTGTATAACCTTAAAACATCAAAATTAAAGTTTGGTTTAGTGCACCAAAGAAATTTGCAACTAATTACGAAAAATAAATGCAGAAGAATCAAGAGTTATAACCACAGTACCATAGTTTAAGAACTTGGTGTCTTAAACACTGAGACATTTGAATTTTTGACGAAAATTTATAAAAGAAATTAAAGTTAACATGCCTTTGTCTAATGACGATGAGCTAGAATACTAGATGAAGACTATAGTGAGGAAAATGGAATACTAAAAGTGAAAGTGAAATGTTTCCATTAATCGAAATACTAGCTCTTAGTTGGTAGTTTCAGAAACTTTTTACGCAATAGAGGGCTTTCGTCATCCATCTAGAATGATGATGACACTAAAATAAATAATTGTAAATAATAAATTTTGACTCAAAGGACAAACCATTTGTAACGTTTGTTTCATTGTGCATCAACTCTTTTCAAGGAGAAACCGTTTTACAGGCGTACTATGTTCTTCAGTCATTGCCAGAAAAACAACATATAGCGAGAGTTTTAACGGATGTGCCGTAGTTAAAGTTATTCAATTAAAATTATAAAATTTACAATAGGATAATTGAATCGCCAGTTCGAAAAAGGAATAAGTCCACTCCAAGCTTCGCTCTACACGTGAGTGTAAAGAAAAATAAATAACTACCCTCTATCGCCAGATATTGCCCCTTGATGTCCAGTAGGGTGATCGATGTCCAGTAGGGTGGCCTAATCCCCCCCCCCTTTTTTTCAGGTAGAGTTCTGGGCACCCTCTACTTTTTTTTCAAATAGTTAATGGAAGCTCACAGTAGTATTTTTAACTCAGTATTCGAATTAGAAGTCGATGGCCAAGAGGAATGAAAGAGTCCAAATTCTAAGATTTTTATACAAAACAACTAAAAAACAAATGATTAAACCCTCTCATTTTGTTCTTGATTTTTTATAAGAAACTACTAACGTTATAGATATAATGTTCCAGGTTTTGTTTTTTTTTATCATCTTTATTTTGGTTGTAGTAATTTTCTAATGTCCAAAGTACTTATATAAAGTTGTTATTTCTGCATTGTTAAACAGGTAAAAACTCTAGAACAATACATCTTAAAAACATGAAATCAGGCTCACTTTTTTAGTAATTTATTTTCTTTGATTGTTCATCATATCAACCTACTTTTTCAAAATTAAAAAAAATGAGAAAAAAAATTAAATATTTTTTTTAATATTTTTATTAAGAAAATTTAAAGCTTTTTAACTCCTAAAATAAACATTTCTACCAAATTTCAAGTAGAAAATAAAATTTAATCATGTAGAAAAAAAGCAAAAAACATCGAAATCCCTAACATCCCTAAACACCCTCAAATAATACAACAGCGATTAACTCACATGGAAAATTCGCAAAATCACTCAAGGGTGTTCATTAGGCTGGTCGCTAATAACATGGGAAAAAAAATTTCATTCAATTTTTGTTGGCATCCCTTCAAAAGGGGCCATTTGATGTCAAACTAATATTCTGAAAGTTTCAGACCAAAAAAATATTTCGACCCCGCCCACGCCCAGCCGTCAAAATTACAAAAAAAACCCGCGCTTTTTCACTAAAAACTTTGCGTTTTTCGGCATAAAATTTAAACCAGATATAGTAGAAACAAAAATAAGGATTCATTCTTTTAGATAATTTATTAAGCTTTAACCTTTCCAATTGAAACTTTTTTGTGTGACGCTTAGATCAAAAGATATAAGGGGGATTCCTTATCCCATCCCCAAAATCAATCTTTTAAGGAGAGACTTGTTTTTTTCTTTTATTCATTAAATATTGTTTACTGGTTTAATAACATGAAAGCAATCATTTTTCAACCATATAGGAATGAAATTGTGTATTTTTACGAAGTTATACTATAAAGGTGTTCTTATTAAATCCATCATAATTTATAATATGTGATCCCTAGATAAGAATTAGGATGTTTTAAAGGATTAGGATGAAAATATATATATAGTAATTAACTTTCTAATTCCTTAACGTAATTAGCCTAGGAAATTTAGAGCAATTAATAGGAGTTCCACTACTAGAAAATAGTAAAGGATCTACTCAAGCAAAATCAGTATTTTCAGAATTGCAAAAATGGGAGCTGCAGAAAAAAATTGAAGCTATATGTTTTGACACAACTTCTGTACATACTGACCGTATGAAAGGTACGTGCGTTTTGTTAGTGCAAATGCTCGAGAAAGATCTCCTGCATCTCGCATGCCGTCATCACATTTTAGAAACAGTGCTTAAGGCTGTTTTCGATATTAATGGGGGCAACTACAGGTCCTCAACCTGAAATTTTTAAGAAGTTTAAATTGAATTGGTCTGAAATTTATAAAAAATAAATATAATTTTATACATAAATATAATTTGGAATCGAAGATTAAAAGGTTAAGGAAGAAATAAACGGATGTGGAAGAGGTTGGGAGCTTCATAACAGGGCAGTTGCAAAATTCAAAATATCTTCCTGGAGAAGACTACAGGGAACTGTTACTTCTGTGTTTATATAACATATGTTACGGAAAAAGCCCGAAATCAGCCACTTCGCGAATTGGCCGGCCTGGCTGGACTTCGGGCTTTGGCCGTAACATATGTTTATTGGGTTTTTAAAACCACATCAGATATCATTTAGAGCTCATGGTGCTATGCATCACGCTCGATGAAAATTATTTATTATTTCTATTAAATTGAAGATTATTTAATCTTCTATTGCTTAAATAGTTCTATCTATTGCTTAAAATAGATTGCTTATCTGCTATTAATCTATTGCTTAAAAATTTTCATCTTTAGAAACGAGTTTCCTTTAACCCTCCAAGGAAAGGAAGCAATTAAAACTATCTGTGTTTTCATCATAAATATTTATGTAAAAGCGTGGTTTAACGCTCTTGATCGCACATTAGCTCCGAATCAAGATTTAAAATTAATTATATCATTAATTAATTATAAAAAAACAGATACTGAAGTATCAGAAGTTGCACTTACTAAATTTATAAACCACTTATGGTATTTAAACCCTGAAATAATTGCATTTGGTTTTTTGATAAAAGCCTAAATAAAGATATAAAAATTAACATGACTTTAAAAGTATTGTCTTACAAAAATTATGTGGACCAAGACAATAATGAAGAAAATAGACCAGTGACGTTGAAAGTGCATTTAAATGACTGCCATTCTCTTTTAAGCAAAGAACTAGATAGCTTTATTACTCCATTTACGTTAAACTATTTTAAAACGTTTAATATTTCGACACAGTTTTTAAAGTTTGATCCAGATGAGTGGTGCACTAACTTAAAGTTTTCAAAAGGATTTGATATTGTGAAAAATTTAAAAGTTGTTAATGATGCTGCTGAATACTAGCGCAAGAATTTATACACCAATTACTAAAGACGAAGAACAGAAGAGATACCTTTAACAAGTTGTTTCTGAGTGTAGAAAATTATACCCGGACGTAAAAAAATACTCTTTCTAAACCCTTGCCTCTTTAATTTTCATTATTTTTTGTAAATTTTAAATGTTAAATTTAAATGTGTCGCTGTTGTGTGAATAATAATCCTAATTTTGTATGCTATCCCAGCAAAAAAAATCAGCATGAAACCTTCAAAAATTTACTTGTTTTGAAGGTATTTTGAAGGTGACTGCAGTTTTCATGAAGGCAGTCAAACGGCTGCAGGTTTTCTAAAGGGAAAACACAGATTCTTTGAAGGAATTTTAGAGGCTCTTTGCAGCATTATATTACCTTCAATTTTCCTTCATAAAATCTGTAGGTTTTATGAAGTTTTAGAATGCAGATTTTGAACTTCTTTTAATCTTCACCAAAACTGCAGTTTTTGTGAAGATAAAATTATGAATATTTTGAACTTCATTTTAACTTAACAAAAACTGAAGTTTTAATGAAGTTGAAATAATGAAGAATTTGAACTTCCTTTTATCATTACAAAATCTGCAGTTTTACTGAATACTAAATAATATAAATCCTACCTATATGTAATCTGTAATATTAAGGGACTACATAAAAGGCTTAAAATGTTTAACTTCACTTAAAATAAAATCATCAAATTGTATGACACTAATTAACTTTTTTATTAGAAACTATATTTCATTGGCAAAATATCACGTTTAACACAATTTCATTCCATTAAGAATTCATTGATAAGATTTAGTAAAAGATCAACCGGTAAACCTTTTCTTTTAAAACAAACTGCTCGATGCCATCTGCCATCCCAGTCCCCGAATCCGTAATCGAAATTCCTCTTTACTAAATCTAAATACCCAACACATGTGTTTCAGACAATCTAATCTGCAATAAACTGTGTAAATGTATACTCGATCGGAACTTTTAGAGCAAAGTGGCGAAAACAGTAGTGTATGGCGGGAACAGACCCCTCGTGGTGCGTTAAGCCTAACACCTGCTAAATTTAACGCTCAATAGCTGCGGATCTAATATGATCGCAGCTTAGTGATTTATATTTTATTAAAGCATTTAAAGTGGGGCTTCGAACAGTATGACTCACTAAGAAGTGTTGTAAAAATTGAGTGATCCAGACAATTCAATTCATTATTTGGGTTTCCAAGACGGTTTTTTACAGATTTCTTTAGAAATAATTGTCGGAAAGCTTAGCAGTAACCAGATTCTTGAAGAACTCTTAAAGACCTTTAACCCTTTCACTCTAACTATTTTATTTTTCATCAAAAAAATTTAAAATTTTGAAAACATGCTTATTTACCAGTCAGAACAACAGGGTTCAAAGGAAAAAAATTAATTTTAATTTTTTCATTAAAATCTTTGATGAGTCCAAATGGCATCATTGGGAGTTAAGGGGTATAAAAGTGGTACTGAATCTAATGCCATATTTATCCTCAGAGAATTCATAAATGATAATATAGGTAAATATTGATATAAACTATTGTTATAAGACTATTGTTTAACATTTTTATCCATTTTTTTAAAAAATGATACAAAATTAGCGAAAATAATTTTTCGAAATAACGAGGTTTTCGAGATAACGAATTTCGAAGTATCGAGGATATACTGTAAATAGATATGCTCTATTTTTAAGATAAAAACAGTCATTTTCTATAACATAATTGGTCGATGGGGTAAAATATTTTTCGAAATAACGAAGTTTTCGTTATAACGAATTTCGAGATATCGAGAGTATAACGTAATTATCTTATTTTTTTTATTTCTATGGTTGCATTTAACTAATATATAAAGTAATTTATCAGAAATATAGCTTTACATTTGATTTATAGCATTTTTTAACATATTATCTACAGGAAAGTAAGGGATGCTGATTGACCTTGAACTCCCAATGATGCCATTTGGAATCATGACTTTTCAATAAATTCTAAAACCAAAATTTTTAGAGGAATATTATTTTAAAAGATCAATATACTCTCTACAATCATTAGTTTACAAAATAAAACAGTATTATTTTACTTTAATTTATTTAAATTGCTTCAAAATTAAAATTGTTTTACACAGATTTAGCAAAAAAAAATTTTTCCAAAAAGCTCTATTTTGATCATTTATTGTGAAATGAAAATTTAATGGTAAGAAAAAATATAAAATATTTTTTAAAGGAGAGTTGGATGAAGATTCTAATAGTATTCATTTGGAGTCTTTGGTATTTCTAGGAAAGACGAAAAAAAATCCCAAATACCATGATTCCAATTGGCATCACTGGGAGTGAAAGGGTTAAGAACCGTGTTAGAATAAGACCGGAAAAAGGACCAGGGGAGTTAGGAAGAGGAGATTAGAAAGAGCACATGGACCCGAAACCTCGAAATATGGGTACCACCCCTTAGTGTGTTATATTGTTCTAAAGAGAATTTTAAATAAGTAAAAATACTAAAATTTTAGACCCTTAGCTCTAAAACTCCGGGCGTGGCGCCAAGGTTCAGTTTTTCATTAAAATCGGGGGAAACTGCCGAAATATGGGACCCACCAGTGGCGGAGCAAGACCATAAGAAGGCGTCGGCGAAACATTCTTGCGAGGCCCTTCATACCAAAATTTTTCAAAGGGCACTTGCAGGGGCGTCCTTTCAGCTTTTGGTTGGGGGGGGGGGGCAAAGAATTTTTTCAAGTGGGATTGGGCCACGCCGTAACCACAATTTTGCTTTTTAGGGGGTTTTGACTCAACGTCAGTTTTAAGGTATCCCTAACGAGTACATGTATACATCAAGTTTTAGATCACTTAAAATTACACATAATGTTAAAATTTTACAGCGTGGGCTCCAAGTAAAAATGGGGGTCTGGGGGTCCCCCCCAGGAAATTTTTGAAAATTTGCCTCTAAAAGTAGTGTTTCAGCTCATTTTGAGGAGACCCTCTGGGTTACATCAGAAGAGAAAAGTTCCTTGCAAACCAAAAAATTTTCTAGGTAAAAATAAGTTAAAAATAAACATCAAAGTTTTAAGGGGGACTGGGGACCCTCCCTCAGAAATATTTTTGAAAATTCTCCTTTAAACTATTGTTTTATCTCCTGTTCTCTTACTACTCTCTCTTACTCTTTGGGGAACACCAAAGGGGAACCGCTTCTTGTAGGCTGCATATAGAATTTTCAAGGGAAAAGCACGGTATTACAGTTGTCAAAATTTTAGAGGGGGGTTTGGGGGCTCTCCCCTAGAAATTTTTTTAAAATTTGCTTTTTAAAGTAGTGTTTTAGCTCATTTTGAGGCCCTTTGGGTTACATACAAAGAGAACAGTTTATTCTAAACCACAGATTTTTCAAGGGAAAGAAATTATAAATAAAAGTCAAGTTTCGAGGGAGCTGGGGGTCCTCCTCCACAAAAAATTTTCAAAATCGCCCCTTAGACTAGTGTTTTATCGCCTTTTCAAACTCTTTGGAAAATACCCAAAGCAAGCCGCTTCTGGTAAGTGGAAAATTTTTCAATGGAAATACTCTGCATAACAGGCGTCAAACTATAAGAGGGGGTTTGGGGGTTCTCCCCCAGAATTTGTTTTGAAATTTGACCCTCAAAGTAGTGTTTTCACCCCTTTTGCATCTTTTATTTGGGTTACACCCAATGCTTCTTGTGGGAATTACAGATTTTTCAAAGGACATGTAGCTATTTTTCTCACATAAAAGTGGAAACCTTGAGGGGGGGGGGCAATTGCCCCCCCCCCTAAATGACGCCCATGGGCACTTGTATTTTAATATAGTTATTGATACGTTTTGTAAAATAACATAATTTAGGGCCAGATTCAACTTGACAATAATTTTATCCCCAACAATGAATTCATGCGAATTTTGAACTCACTAGAGATTTTCAATTTTAACTGAAAGATTTTGAACGAACTACTTTTTAAACTTTAAACGTCGATATTTGGAACCATTATTTGTACTAAGAAATACACCTTTTCTATTTTTAAAAAAATGAGGGAATTGTCCATTACAAAAACTAAATAAATCAGTGGCATATATCGAAATTTATTTCGGGAAGGGCCCAAAATTACTCCTCAGCCCCTCCCACACATATTCAATAAGTCAAAAGTAGCTTTTTTATACATTTTTAGGTGATTATTTAGGCCCTGAAAAACTTAATATAAGAAAAGTTGTGAGGAACATAATTACATGTAACCAAGGGGGGTCTGGGGGTCCTCCCCCAGAAAAGGTTTTGAAATTTGACTCAAAAAACAGGTTTTTAATTAGTTTTGGTACAATTAGTCCGATTATTGGATATATATATATATATATATATATATATATATATATATAACTCATCTTAGAATCTTTGAATTTAAACTAGATAATTAATGCAAACTTGAAGCAGCGCCAATGCTGCATGCAACAAGAGCATGAATATAATTAAGGCAAAATAAATTTTTATAATTAAAATAATCACTTAAATGAGCCAGAAACAAAACCTACAACCATTATTAATAAAGTCCACCATACCTCTGTCACTTCATCAGGGGTACCAAACAGAAGCATGGTGGACGGGTCGTTTTCTGTTGGTTGTTGGAGAGTACATACATACAAAATTCCAACCAACCATGGTACCCAAACGACCCTTAACATATACATGAAAATCAAAACCCCATAATTAATTTGAAAATCAAAAACAACATACCATAATCATAAAGTGAACGAACATAATGCATCAATACCGTGGTAGAGAGCTTATACCAAAAAACTCTCTGATGCCATTCTAGGGAAGAGAAACTCCAACTGCCAGTTTGTCAAATATTGATCTCAAAAATCCCAATGGATATAAGTTAGATTCCAACAATTTATACAGCTCTTTTAAATGTTTAATTATGCTAGTATTTTCATTGCAAATAGTTTTAATTCTGTTAATTTGTCCAATAACTGTATTTCTATATATGTTTCTAGAGATATTGGAGTTCCAATATATAAGTTTAACGATATTAAAATTAAAATCATTTCGTTTATCATATATTTCAATACTCACTGCATCATCAACAGAAAAATCAATACTCAAATCCAGAAAGCTGACAATACTTCCATCACTGGTAAGAGCCAAACTTAATTCAACTGGATAGATAGTTTTCAATACTTCCAAAGTTATTGTGCCATTAAACACAATCAGATCATCAACATAGCGAAATATTCCTTGATTAAAATGGTAATTCTCATAGTAGTGTAGAAAAAGGTTGGCTATCAGAGATGAAAAAGATGAACCCTGTGGAATACCACTAACCTGAACATAACAATTTTCTCCGTTATAAATGAAATTATTATATATGCATTGGATGGGAGGAGGCAAGAGGGTTGGCCCAGGACAGGGGTGCTTGGAGAAAGAGACTCGAGGCCTTATGTGCCAGCTGGCGCGAAGAGGATAAGTAAGTAAGTAAGTATTATATATGCATACATTTACCAAAAATTCCCAATCCTCCAAATTGATATCCAGAAAAATCTTATAATCATGAAAATAATGTAATAGTACATCTCTAATTTTGTCCAAAGGTAAGCTTGTGAAAAGATCCTTGAAATCATATGTATCAACTGAGGTGACTTTATTTTCCTTTATAAACTCCAATACTTTTCTATTACTATCAATAATCCAAGTAAATCCATCATTTCTAATACTATTAGATATTGTTTTCAAATACTTAACAAATAAATTACCAGGTTTACACATATAAGTGTCAAAACCGCAGGTAACAAATCTAAATCCCAAAGGTTTCTTATGAAACTTAGGATAAGCAATTAAATATGGAATTTTAATTATATTACATGAAAAATTCAATCTCTTAAGTAGTTTCAAAATCTTTTTTGATGTAATAGTATAACTAGAGGTAACTCTATATGTGTCTGATGGCAATAATTCTCTATCAATCAATTCTAAATAAAACTTCTTACAAATCAAAGCATAATTATTGGAGGCCTTGTCTATGGGTGTAATGACAAACTTTTCTCTAATACTCGAAATAGCAATGTTCAAATCATTAAAAATCAAATCATTCTTGAACCTTGATTTATTATTAATCACAAAATACATTGGCGCTGCTTCAAGTTTGCAGTAATATCTAGATTAAATTCAAAAATTCAAAGATGAGTTATATATATATATATATATATATATAGCAGCGCCAATGCTGCATGCAACAAGAGCATGAATATAAATAAGGCAAAATCATTTTTTATAATTTTTTATAACATAAATGGGCCAGAAACAAAACTTGCAGCAAATTATTAATATAGTCCACCATACCTCTGTCACTTCATCAGGGGTACCAAACAGAAGCATGGTGGACGGGTCGTTTTCTGTTGGTTGTTGGAAAGTATATACATACAAAATCCCAACCAACCATGGTACCCAAACGACCCTTAAAATATACTTGAAAATCAAAACACCATAATTAATTTGAAAATCAAATCCACCATACCAAAATCAACGTAACCACGAAATGAACGAACACATTGCATCAACACCGTGGTAGAGAGCTTATACCAAAAAACTCTCTGATGCCATTCAAGGGAAGAGAAACTCCAACTGGCAGTTTGTCAAATATTGATCTCAAAAATCCCAATGGATATAAGTTAGATTCCAGCAATTAATACAGCTCTTTTAAATGTTTAATTATGCTAGTATTTTCATTGCATATAGCTTTAACGAAACGTCGAATCCTTTGAACCTTAGAATTAATTTACATAGATCCAATATAAAAAATTATAAACATGGTCATTCTGTAAACATAGAATTCGAACACTTTAAAAGGCATGCCTTTGAAGAGGCAAAATTGTATATACTTGACTCAGTAACAGACTTGAATGAAAGATTAGATAGAGAAAATTATTACATTATTAGGCATAGGACTTTAGTACCTTATGGTTTAAATGATATCTTTTTGAACAGTCAGGTAAATCATACAAATGTGCAGGCATCGAAATTATTTTTCATCAATGACAAGAAAATTGGTAGATTCAAGAGAGGAGGATCAAGGAATATTAATCATGATGATACTAAATTTGAAAATTTGGATGCTTTTGAAAGTAATTTCCTATTGGATTATGATATAAAACCTATAAAAACTTATATTTTGGGTATGAAGGATGCAGTGGTTTACAGATTTAATTTGTCTCTTCAGTCACTTGATTTTAAGTGTAAACATTTTAAGATCTTGGTTTTTGATCTTACTAATTTTAGATTATCTAAAATAGATGTTGATAAACTATTGAATTTGGAAAAATTATATTTTGTTATAAACTTTAGTAGTCCGGTTTTGGATGATTTCAGGTTTTCTAGACTGTTTTCTGATTTGTCTTATTGCTTTCCTGATAAAAAATGTAAAATAGTGAAGTGTTTTAGATACGATAAACCTCTTGGAAGAAGAATTTTCAATTATAATGATTTTTGTAGGAATATAGATAAAGCTAGGGAAAATGCTATTTGTCATTGTGAGGATGAAGCATATTTTTCTTTTAAAAATGATCATTATGGCCATGTCATAACTGGAGATCTGGATATAGTTGATACTAATACTCTTAGAGAACTGATGAAAAAGGGCACTAAATTTAGACCAGTTTTTTCTTTGGGTGTTAAAAAAGCACTTAATAAATTTTCTGAAGATATTGACAAGTTTTGTATAAAAACAGCAAAAAGGTTTAATTTACCGTTGGAATCATTTACAGAATGGAGATGTAAGGTTTTTGCTGAGTTTAAAATTTTGTGATTAATAATAAATCAAGGTTCAAGAATGATTTGATTTTTAATGATTTGAACATTGCTATTTCGAGTATTAGAGAAAAGTTTGTCATTACACCCATAGACAAAGCATCCAATAATTATGCTTTGATTTGTAAGAAGTTTTATTTAGAATTGATTGATAGGGAATTATTGGCATCAGACACATATAGAGTTACCTCTAGTTATACTATTACATCAAAAAAGATTTTGAAACTACTTAAGAGATTGAATTTTTCATGTAATATAATTAAAATTCCATATTTAATTGTGTAGTGTCTGACAGTGGAGTTAGGGGTCACCACCTCCGCCCAGGGTCGGTACTCCTTGAAGCCCGTCTGCGAGGAGAGATAACGGGAGAGGAACGGAACTGAGCGGAGGAGGGACAAGTTTATAAAAGGGGACGACCCCTGATAACGAGGAGAACCTGTTAAGACACGCTGGGGAACGCGTGTGGTTCAGGAGTGATTTCTCGGAGTGTAGTGTGTGTCGCGTGATTTTGGTAGTTTTTTTTTTCCGGAAGTGGATATTGTCTTATTATAATCCAGAGTGTAGTGAAGAAAGAAGTCTCCCAATAAAATTAATTTATTTGGGACTTGTGTGGTAGTTCTTCTGTGGTGTTGTGGTTCTACAAATTGCTTATCCTAAGTTTCATAAGAATCCTTTGGGATTTAGATTTGTTACCTGCGGTTTTGACACTTATATGTGTAAACCTGGTAATTTATTTGTTAAGTATTTAAAAACAATATCTAATAATATTAGAAATGATGGATTTACTTGGATTATTGATAGTAATAGAAAAGTATTGGAGTTTATAAAGGAAAATAAAGTCACCTCAGTTGATACATATGATTTCAAGGATCTTTTCACAAGCTTACCTTTGGACAAAATTAGAGATGTACTATTACATTATTTTCATGATTACAAGATTTGTCTGGATATCAATTTGGAGGATTGGGAATTTTTGGTAAAAGTATGCATATATAATAATTTCATTTATAACGGAGAAAATTGTTATGTTCAGGTTAGTGGTATTCCACAGGGTTCATCTTTTTCATCTCTGATAGCCAACCTTTTTCTACACTACTATGAGAATTACCATTTTAATCAAGGAATATTTCGCTATGTTGATGATCTGATTGTGTTTAATGGCACAATAACTTTGGAAGTACTGAACACTATCTATCCAGTTGAATTAAGTTTGGCTCTTACCAGTGATGGATGTATTGTCAGCTTTTTGGATTTGAGTATTGATTTTTCTGTTGATGATACAGTGAGTATTGAAATTTATGATAAACGAAATGATTTTAATTTTAATATCGTTAAACTTATACAGGGTGTCCCGTAAATGATGTGTCACACTTCTAGGGGGGATAGTAGACACCTAGACGAGTCAGAATCACATGGGATTTGGGGTCCCAGACCCAATCCCAGGGAGTTAAAAATGGAGCGACACCCCAAAACAAGTATTGAAAAATTCAATTTGTAGAAGAACTACTATTGGTAAAAATGTAATTATGGTCTCAAATTTTGTGGTTTAATATGATCTTCAAAATTATCTTGACAGTTTTCAATTTAAAATTTTTTTATTACGAAAAAAGTTAAAAAACAGCAAAAAAATGTGAAAAATATGCCAAAACTTTATTTTGTTTTCCGAAATCCTTTCTTTTGATTTGATACTGTATGCCCCAATGAGCCGTCCGGTGAAAAGAAGACCGGACGGCTCATTGGGGTATACAGTATACAGAAAACCCACCCACACTGATAGGTACCTGAACAGCGATTCTAACCACCACCCTGCTCAAAAGCGAGCAGTACTGAAGTCACTCACCGTTCGAGCGGCACGAATATGTGAGCCCGATGAATTTAAACAAGAACAGGCGCATCTGGTTCGAGCACTACAGGCGAATGGCTATAAGAAACGGGATATCATCCGAGCCTCAAATCCGAGAAGACAGGGTTTGCGAGAAGCCGTTCGACCTGAGCCTCTAGGTTCTGCTTTTCTGCCCTACATAGAGGGTGTTACGGACAAAATAGGAAAGATTCTTAACAAGCACAGAATTAAAGCCATATTTAAGCCTACGAGACAGCTGTCCGCTTGTCTACGCTCTCCTAAGGACCAACGAGACCCCCTCTCTAGCCCCGGAGTGTACCGCATTCCTTGCTCTTGTGGAGCGGTCTATATTGGTACCACACTCCGTAGTATAAATACTAGGATGAAGGAACACAAAAGCAGTTGCAAATTTGGATACATTGAAAAATCAGCTGTGGCAGATCACGCCTTTCAGCCAGGGCATAACATCCTTTTCAGTAATACAACTGTCCTAAATTCAACGAAGCATTATTTTACCCGACTTTGCCATGAGGCCATAGAAATATTTAAACATCGAGATAATTATAATAGGAAGGAGGAAACAACTAAAATAGACAAAATTTGGAACTGCGCACTTCGCAGGTGTTCGATCAAAACAAATAGTAGTATTCCAACCAATCAGAGCCAATCACCGGAAATCTTGACCAAGGAGGAGCCAGTTTCCATAGAATTGACCCCGCCCACAACAATGGATGCCTCTGCATCGCCAGTCGACCAGTCAGTCGCTGTCTTACGACGATCTCAACGATTGCGTGGGAGAGAAACCTGCTGATGATGCCTAACACAGTTTTGGGCGAAACGTCCATTTTATCACCATCAAGACCACGGCAACCAAGCCCGGAAGCCTCTATTTTTAAGTGTACTCTTGATACCACAAACTTCCATGACTCTAAAACTGTGGAAATTAACATTAACTGGAATATTTCCCCTTGATATTTTGGCTGAACTTCCTCGAATAGTTCTCAAACATTTCAAAGTTTTATCTGATGTCTCTTCAATTTAGAAGTATCAAGAATACTGTATTCTATGCCACAGATAAACTAAGAATACATTAACTTATCAACTTATCATTAACTTATCACACAAAATGATTTTTTTTAACTGTCCTGTTGAATATCACCAAGCTATTTTGAACGTAAAGTATTCAAATATTGCTAAATTTTATTGTTTTATTCATATACATTAATACTTTTTGGTTTGCAAGAAATTTACTGTGATAATTCTAATTTGTGATGTTCAAAACATCTTGATAATATTGTGGTGCCGCCACCTGCCACGTGGCGCCACCGGGTAAGCTTCCTCTTTCGTCCCCCCTGCCATTGAGACCAGCTGTCTCCGGCCTGAAAATGAAAATAAATTTTTGTTTTGCTTGGCGAAGGCAACCCAAACCGAAATTGATCTCTCGCACATTAAAGAAAGAACACACCGTGAGGAAATCTTATCGCTTATAGGGCAGTTACAATCAGCTGATTTTCCTGTAAACCGTAACTGAGAAAATTTCTTGGAAGACAAACAACATGGATTTCTCCATAGAGTTAGTATTGCGATTTGCGTTCAAAGTTGATTAAAGATGTATTCTGAATACTTTAATGTCATAAATTTTCATGCTAAGGCCCGTTATATCGACAAAATAAGATTCTTAATGGATTTGATCCATATACAGTGCCGAAAGCGGAATATTATCCACTGTAAAGGACCGTTTTCCAGATCTTGCATACATAGATACGGTGAACTACCTCGTATATTAATCGGTTGTTATACATCTGAATTTAAAGCTTACACAGCACTTTTATGCATAAGTGAATTCTTGTTCTAATAAAGTTATCTGATTCAAAATTTTGATTGTTTTTCGCTTTCTTAATCAAATAAAAACTGAGACAATGGACATAAACAAACTAAAGTGCCTATTTATTTCATCACAGAATATTAAAGTATTTTTCTTTGAATACTAACTATTGGTTTAAAGCATTTTTCTGAATAGATAAAGGTATGGTTTGTTTTATCAAGATATCAGCAAATGTTTGATTTTCTGCTTCATATTTTGTGATAAGAGGCTAGCAAGAGCCTGTTTACACTTTATTTGAAGAAGCTTTTATGAGAAATCTGTTATTTTAGTTTCATCTTAATATTGTTAACTTCATTGTTAGAAATATTTTATTACCATTCAGTCTTTATGCTAGATCAAAGTATTTATTTAATATTCAAAATGCTGTTCCACAAATATGTAATTTTGTGACTATAGTCATGTAAAATTTGATACCCATACCAGGGAAATTTTGGTTCCAAGAATACTTCGCAAACTGAAATTCTTTCTATTATTGGATTGAGGCACTAATTGGAAAGTGTATAATTTAGTTAGAATTGAAACTCAACATGAATAGGGAATGAAATACATACAACCCGTGTAAATATTATCAGGATAGTTCTGAACAATTTACTATTTATGTAGTTTAAACAAATTAGCATTTACATTGTGTTAGTTTTGGCAAGTTAGTAAAATTCTAAGTTTTAGACATTTGCTTATTTTACATATATCATGACTGACACACTTAATTTTTATTACCAATTGGTTAATACCACTTCTTTTTTTGCACAATCTTAAAAATAGTTTTTGTTAAAAAATATTGGTTTCCATGCTTTGTATAAATTTTATATTTGAAATAGAAATATTTTAGCAACAATGAGTATCAATTAGCTCAAAATTGTTTATAATAGACAAATAAGAGTGAACAAGTTTTTCCCATTCAGTTTTAGGTTCTATTTATTTAAATCAGAGAATTGCATCACATCCAAGTTCCAGCTCACAGGACGTTTTACAAATGTAATGAGAATGACCAAATGGCGTTTGGTTTTGGTGACCACTTTTGTGGCATCAATTCTAACCGTTTTTTGGTTGATCATTTAATTTGTACATATATTTCTTTTTCTGTCTATGGTTTAATAGCTGAATTAACCCAGTCTACCAGATGTTTTTGGGAATGGCGACTTACAATGGAGTTAAGGTAAGCATCTTATTAAACATCCTGTGCTCTTTCAAGGATCTGCTTTTGGATTCCTTCTTTACCTATCTGTAATCCTCTAAAATAAGCAATCATATTTTCTTTTTTAATATCTATGATATGGGAGTTTTGTGTACTTTAATTAATCAGATAAGTTAGATACCCACAAACTCTTAAAATGTGGCCCCCATTAGCTGACTGAATTTTCTCGGTAACTGCCCATCCTTTTCAACGAGATTTTTTGTCAACCTCTCGATTATATTTATCATGAAAATTTTTAATATTTTCTCAATCAATATAGAAGTTTTAATTTTTTTCTAATGGCAGGTAATTTTGAACAGTTACAGCTGAACTAAGTTCATTAACCCAAGTAATGCTGGAAGCATACTTACTTTGCGTTACCTGTGGACCAAAGCCACAGAGGTGAAGTACTGTTGCCCACGCCACACATTCACAGCCCCTTTTTACAGGGGGGCCACATTCATTCATCACACACAATGACAGAAACTAACATCCATGCCAAATGGGGATTCGAACCCCAGATGTACGGCTTTGCAGTCAGAGTCGGATGCTCTAGTAGTTTTATTTTGTCTTGTCTGGCGCATAATATCCTAAAGTGGATCATGCGCCATAAAACACTAACGAGCCAACCAACCAATCGGATGCTCTAGATATAGATTCTCTCTCAGATACTAGGCCAGTCCGTTTGCAGAAGGTTTTAATTAAAATTATAAAAATAAAGCATGATACATATATGCCATTCCACAAATATATATTTCCAATACTAAGGTATCACATGGGACCAGTGGTGTAGCCAGAAAAAAAATTTCAGAGGGGTATATTGATATTTTGGGAGGGGATATGAGGTAGTTTTAGTGATTTTCTGTCTTCAAGAAAGGAAAGTTTCGAAGGGGATATATCCCCAAATCCCCCCCTCTGGCAACGCCCCTGCATCAAGCTATTATTGTAATTGACTAAACATTAAAGTTATCCAATAATTAAAATTGTGTCTTGCATTTTAATGAAAATTTTAGGACTGAAAATTCAAGTGACCAGGGGGGTGCAGGGAGGAGCAGCTGCCCCCCCTAACATGAAACCTGGCTACGCCCATGCAAGTGACGTCTGCTTCTTCCAGCCGACTATGTAATTCTGCATCATTCCCAGCTTCTTTCTTGCTTGACTCAGCAATTACATATTATTTGGGGTCGGTATAGGATAAGGATTTTTTGACAGGATATTTGAACTTTTCAATTCAACAGGTTCAGTTTTGAAACATTACTGATGATTCTAAAAGTGTCTTTGTTTTAGTTTAAATGAATGTTATAGGATCTCCGTGTTAATGAATATTTATTGCTAATTTGAAGTAAGAAACCAAAGTGGATTCTGCCAAAGGTGAGAGTAAATCCATAGATTGGTTTTAAGTAAGTGGTTTCTTATTGGATTCAATGCTAGCCTTGGGAGGCTTCAGATAGAAAGTGTTAAAGGAACAACAGTATTTCCTTTGTATGTTTAGAAGTTTCCGAAATACGGAATTGGGAATATTTTCAACTATTTAAGTTATTTACAAATCAATTACTTATGGTCTAAGTAATAAATATCGGTCATTATGGATAGTAATCAGTTTTAAATGTCAGCCAGATACTGAGAAGATCCAGTCAGCTACTGGGGGCTACACCTTAGGAGCTTGTGGGTATCTAACTTATCTGGATTAATTAAAATACACTAAACTCCCACATCCTAGATATTAAAAAAGAAAATATGATTGCTTATTTTAGAGGATTACAGATAGGTAAAGATGGAATCCAAAAGCAGATCCTTGAAAGAGCACAGGATGTTTAATAAGATGCTTACCTTAACTCCATTGTAAGTCGCCATTCCCAAAAACATCTGGTAGACTGGGTTAATTCAGCTATTAAACCATAGACCGAAAAAGAAATAGATGTACAAATTAAATGATCAACCAAGAAACGGTTAGAATTGATGCCACAAAAGTGGTCACCAAAACCAAACGCCATTTGGTCATTCTCATTACATTTGTAAAACGTCCTGTGAGCTGGAACTTGGATGTGATGCAATTCTCTGATTTAAATAAATAGAACCTAAAACAGAATGGGAAAAACTTGTTCACTCTTATTTGTCTATTATAAACAATTTTGAGCTAATTGATACTCATTGTTGCTCTGGTGTTTCTATTTCAATTCAAATAGGTATAAAATGTATAGGAATTGAAGTGTAACAATATTTAAACTAAAATACCAGATTTCTTATAAATTAAAAGCTTCTTAATATAGTGTAAACAAGCCCTTGCTCTCCCATGAATTATAGGCAGTTTGAGTAGATAAATCATAACACAAAATATGAAGCCTAAAATCAAACATTTGATGATATCTTGATAAAAAAAACAAACCTTTAGCTGTTCCGAAAAATGCTTAAAAGCAATGGCTAATTCAAAGAAAATACTTTAATATTTTGTGTTAAAATAAATAGACACTTTAGTTTGTTTATGTTCTGTGTCAGTTTTTATTTGGTTTCTCTCTACACATGTGTTATGAATGGGAGCTGAATATTTTTGTCTTTAAATCTTAAAAAAAGGGCGCACGAAATCACACTGTTTTATTTTTTCATGATCAACGTACCTCTAACTATGCAGAAAAGTAGTTTTAGCTAATAATTAATGATTGATATTTAAAATACAGGTACTATTTACATCGTTTCACACTCGCATTTTAAACCAATGGACCTGAAAAGTTTTCGTTAAAATCTTAAAAAGTGGCGCAAAAAATCAAAACTTTGATTATTTCTTAATGATTACCATACATTTAACTTTAAGGGAAAGAGGTCTATATGTTATCAGATGAGGAATAATATTTTTAAAAAAATATCTTAAAACGCCATGCAAAACTCCATAGGGTAGGGACTGGGTTTGTTTACTTCCTGCGGGTGGAAGAATCTGTTGGTTATTTCAAATATATATACTCGGTAGCAGATAAATAAACATGAAGCATGCAGCCTACCTGGGGAAGCGTAGATCTATGTTTCATCTAGTAGACATCAAAATAATTGTCCGCTGCTGTTATTAGATGTGGAAAATGACAAAGAGCTTCTTTAATTACTAAAAATTAGATTTAATTAGATACTTCTATCATTTACATAACATATTAAAAGAGTGATAAAAACACGCGGCAATTTCGAAAGGTAGCTTTTCATAATAAACAAAAGTTCGAAGGAGAGTTCTTAGAGTTCCGGGTTTGGCGCTTTATCGCCCAGGAGGGAGAGAAATGTTAAATAGACAGTTCATATCTAACACCCCCGCTGAATGTCTATCTATTCTGACATGATCTGTAATGAGTTCCTAAAGCGTTCGAATTGGGGTTTAGGAAGAGGTTTTGTGAAAGTGTCTGCGACCATGTCGTGGCTGGGTAGATATTCTATTTCTATTATGGACTTTTCTTGCAGGTCACGTAGGAAATGATACTTAATGTCTATTGCTTTGGTTCTTGCGTTGTTCTTCTCTGTTTGTGACAGCTTTATGCATGATTTATTATCTTCAAACAGGGTGATAGGTAGTTGTTGAGGTAGACCTAAGTCGTTGGTTAGTTGGATTAACCACTGAATTTCCTGTGCGGCATTTGCTGCTGAGATGTATTCAGCTTCTGTCGATGACATGGCGACACAGTTTTGCTTTCTAGAGCTCCAGGATATGGTGTTCTTCCCAATTTGAAATAGGTTTCCTCCTGTCGATTTTCTTGTCGTTCGGTCATTTGCCCAATCTGCATCTGCGTAAGCCCTGAGTGTGGGATCTCCTTTTCTAAACATCAGCTTGAGATCTTTGGTCATCTTTAGGTATCGAATGACCCTTTCCACGGCTTTCCAATCACTTTTCTTGGGGTTTTCTAATTTTCTACTTAGGAGATTTACAGCAGCTGAGATGTCGGGTCTTGTGACATTTGCTAGGTACAATAAGGCTCCTATGGCTTGTCTATAAACCGTGTTGTTTGACATTGGCTCGTCTTCTTCTGATTTGCAGAAGTTTGTCTCCATAGGTGTATAGGTTGGTTTACTGTCAGTAAGATCGAACTTCCGTATTATATCTTCTATTTTTCCATTTTGACTGATTCCTATACTTCCATCCTTTTCTTTAGTTATCTCCATTCCCAAATAGTGCTTGGGTTCTCCAAGATCTTTTATATCATATCCCTTCTTCAGTTTTGAGATGATATTCGCAGCTTCATCTTCATTCTTACTTGCTATCAGGATGTCATCTACGTATACAATAATAAACATGGAATGTTCCTTCGTAAACAGGCAAGGATCTGTTTTGCTTTGTTTAAATTCGTTCTTGAGAAGACTTTCTGCAATTCTTTCATTCCACGCTCTTGCTGCTTGTTTCAAACCATAAATGGCTTTCTTCAACTTGCATACTTTGTTTTCTTCTCCTGGTTTCTCGTATACTTCAGGTTGATCCATGTATATTTCTTCTTCCAGTTTTCCATAGAGGAAGGCAGTTTTTACATCTATGTGACGTATTTTCATGTTGTAGTGCACTGCGCTAGCTAGGAATGTTCTGATTGTTGTGTGCTTGACTACGGGAGCAAATGTTTCATCGTAGTCTGTTCCAAATTTCTGGCTAAAACCCTTTGCTACGAGTCGGGCTTTATATCGGTAGACTTCGCCTTTTTCGTTTCGTTTTGCTTTAAATGTCCACTTGCATCCTATGGATTTTCTGTCCTTTGGTAGATTTACGAGTTCCCAAGTTTGATTTTCTTCAAGACTCTTCATTTCTTCTTTTGTGGCTTGTATCCATTTTTCTCTTTCTTCTATCTTTATCGTCTGTATTTCCTTCCAGTCTTTAGGTTCAAATTCGTCTGGATTTTCGGCATGATAACCATATCTTTCAGGTGGTTGGCCCTTTGTTGATCTGTTGGATCTTCTTACTTGGTTATCCGATTCGGTTTCTTCATTTTCCTTTTCTTGATCTTTGTGAGTTATCGGAGTGACTTCAGATATTTCTTTTGCTTCAATAAATTTGACCGTTCTGCATACTTCTATTTTGTCGTCAGGGAGCAGGATCCTGTATCCTTTTCTTCTGCTGGCATACCCAACTAGTATGCCTTCAGTTGCGGTGTTTGAGAGTTTTCCTCTTTTTGCTTTGTGGATGTATGCAAAGGCTTTGGATCCGAATGTCCTCAGGTAGGAGAGGTCAGGTTTCCTTTTATTCCATAACTCATATGGCGTCTTCTTGTTGGCTTTAGTAGGAATTCTGTTCTGAAGATAGTTTGCCGTAATAACTGCTTCGGCCCAATACCTCTTCGGTAAGTTTGAGTCGGCTAGAAGACATTTGACCATTTCTATGAGGGTTCTATTCTTCCTCTCACTAACTCCATTTTGAGCTGGACAATATGGAACTGTGAATTCGTGTTGAATTCCATGATGTTCAAAGTAGCTTGATAGCTCTTTGTTGAGGTATTCGCCTCCGTTGTCGCTTCTTAGCGTTTTCAACTTTGTTCCAAATTTGTTACTGGTTAAGGCAACATATTGCTTCAGCTTTTCCGTCACTTCGCTTTTCTTCTTCATTAGGTAAATCATTGTGAATCTGCTGTAATCATCTATAAAGGTTACGAAGTACAGATTTCCACTCACGGATGGAGTTTCAATTGGTCCGCATACGTCTGAATGAACGAGTTGAAGGGGTTTCGTGGCTCTAAATGTTGATTCTTTAGGATATGGATTATCTGTGAGCTTGCATTTTATGCAGTCTGTACATGTAGTATCGTGCTTGCAGTTATCTAGTGAGATTCCGTCTGCTAAATTCTCTCTTACTAGTTCTTTGATTGCATCATTATTTTTGTGTCCTAGGCGTCTGTGCCATAGTTGGACGCAGTTCTTGTTTGTGCACAGTAAAGCGGTGGTAGCATGTGACTGACTTGCTTGTGACTGGGTTGCTTGTAACTGGTATAGCCCGTTAGTAGCTTTGCATTTTAAGAGTATTTCATCCTTTCTTTTAATTTTGCATTCATTTTCTTCAAAAATGATAGTTAGGCCTTTTTCGGTCATCTTCTTAACGGATATTAAGTTAGTTTCTAGATCGGGAACGTACAGTGCTTGTGTTATTTTTACGTCAGTGGTGCCCTTAGAATCTTGGGTTTTAAAATTGACATTTCCTATTCCTTTTATGTCAATCGCAGATCCGTCCGCTATTTTTATATTCGAGGGTGGGACATCCTTTAATTCGCTGAAATACTTTTTGTTGTTAAAGTAGTGATTTGAGGCTCCACTGTCAATTACAAAACTTTCATTCGTTCTGTGTTCTTTTTCCCAGTTTCGATTTGTGCTCAGCGCTACTTCTTTATTCATTTCTTGAGTGCGCCTTTCTTCGGAAATATCATCGGTAGGCTGTTTTTTCTCTTTTTCACATTCCGGCGCCGCGAGGTTACACGATTTGCTTTCGCTGTACTGGCGGTAATTCCCCTTGGCTTTTTGAGCGTCATTGTAGGTTCCTTGGCGAGATTCGTTTTTCTGCTTTTGTTTTGGTTTTAGGTGAAAACATTCTGACCTAAAGTGGTTGTTTTTATGGCAATACGTGCAGAATTTATCCCTTTTTGGTTTGTTTCTGTAGGATACCTTTAGTGCCTTAGATTCCGATGTGTCGTTCTCAACTCTTCTGTTATGTTCGTCAATTAATTTCCCCTTAATGAATTCCGGAGTTAATTCATTTTCGGGTCTTGCTTCCAGCGCGGTTATTAAAGTATCGTAAGAGCTAGGTACTGAACAGAGTAGAAGGGCGGATACATGGTTTTCTTTTATCTCTTCTCCTATAGCTTTGAGTTTATCAATTAGCTCTAAGAGGGAGTTTATGTGTAGTTGCATATCCCCATCTTCACTTAGTTTCAGACTGTAAAGCTTTCTTAGAAGATACAGTTTACTTGAGAGATTAGCTCTTTCGTGGATTGTTTTTAGTTTATCCCAGGTGGCTTTTGCACTGCTTTCATATTTTACATGAATGATTTGATTATCCTCAATATACAAGTTAATCAGCGCTCGACATTGTCGGTCACGCTTAGTCCATTTGGCATCAACAGGTCTGGGGGGATCATCTTCAATAACATCAAATAGATCTTCTTTTATTAATAACATCTCCATCTTAAATTTCCAAGTTGAGTAATTGTCAGTGTTTAGTTTAACAATTTGGTTTTGGTTAGACATAGTTATTACTTTCGTTTTTGAGGATAACTTCGTAATTAATCACTTTGCTTGATAAGTTACACCACTTGTTTAAACTTATTTCACGCTACTTATTCAGTCTCATAATCTGTTGGTTATTTCAAATATATATACTCGGTAGCAGATAAATAAACATGAAGCATGCAGCCTACCTGGGGAAGCGTAGATCTATGTTTCATCTAGTAGACATCAAAATAATTGTCCGCTGCTGTTATTAGATGTGGAAAATGACAAAGAGCTTCTTTAATTACTAAAAATTAGATTTAATTAGATACTTCTATCATTTACATAACATATTAAAAGAGTGATAAAAACACGCGGCAATTTCGAAAGGTAGCTTTTCATAATAAACAAAAGTTCGAAGGAGAGTTCTTAGAGTTCCGGGTTTGGCGCTTTATCGCCCAGGAGGGAGAGAAATGTTAAATAGACAGTTCATATCTAACAGAATCGAGGATGGTCACGTGATCATTCTCCAAGTTTGAGCTCGTGACGTCATATGTAACTTCCCTATTCAAAATTATGTTCCAAAGAAAAATAAAACAGCAGATGTTAAAATGAACATTCGCCTTTCAAGTGATATTCCAATTAGTTCTAATCCCAGACGCTTGCCTTTAGTGGAGAAAAAGATTGTTGACGAACAAGTCACCCAGTGGTTAGATGAAGGGATTATTCGTAAAAGCGTTTCCAAATACAGCTCCCCAGTCGTGCTAGCAAAAAAGAAAGACGGCTCTTCGAGACTATGTATTGACTATCGTCGCTTAAACAGAGTAACTTGCCGAGAACATTTTCCCCTTCCCCTAATTGATGGCATACTGGACAGTTTACAAGCGGCCAAAACATTTACCACCTTAGATTTAAATAATGGCTTCTTCCATGTCGATGTAGACGAAAATAGCAAAAAGTATACAGCCTTTGTAACCCATTCCGGACAATACGAATTCAACAAAATGAGCTTTGGGTAGAACTAGAACTTTCACTCATACTAACTAACTCATACTAACTCATACTACTACTCATACTAACTAACTCATACTAACTTGAACTAGAGATTTCACTCATACGAAGTGAAAGCTCTTACTGGGTCAACTACCAACCAAAAGTAAGAAACTTAAAAACACAAATTGGTTTTATTCAAAAGGTTCAGTCTGTAAGAGAAAATTTAGAATTTTGCGATGTAGTACAGAAAAATATAAAACCACAGAACCCTATTGAGTCTGGAGGGATTGTAACTGGTCTAAAACTTAAAGAAGTTGTTGTGAAGAGTCAAACAGCCCCTGAAATTTTGAAATCCCTTGCATTGGAAACAATTCATACGGATTACCCAGAACAAAATTGGCTACATGTATATACAGATGGCTCCTATTCTAACTCGAACATGACAGCAGGTTCTGGAGTTTTTTCCGATCTTTTTTCATTCTATGCATCTGCCGGAAAATATAGAACAGCCTTTGATGGTGAGGTAAATGCCTTATTGATTGCATTAAAGCAACTTTTGGCGATTCACAATAAGTTTGAAAGAGTCGTTCTACTCTCAGACTCCCAGGCTGCAATTCAAGCTGTTGACTCACCGGGAAAAGCATTATCTGATACGGTTCTGCAATGTCGGGAGCTCATCACGCTTTTGGTACAGAAGGAAAAAAGTGTGGTCATACAGTGGATTCCCAGCCATTGTGGCATTTACGGTAACTAGCAGGCTGACTTCCTCGCTCGAAAGGGAACGCAGTTAGTTCAATCAAACTGCTCTGGCCTATCCTACCACTCCATAAAACTATACATAAAAAACATAATGAAATTAAGAACCTATTCTAGGCTTCAGGAAAGTATAAAGAATAAGAATTGGAGTGAGGTGGAGCTTGTGGCAATACCAGATAAGCCTCGTCGAGATGCTGTAGCCCTCTTTCGTCTCCTGGTAGGCCACGACTGCCTGGGCGAACACTTGTATCGTCTACACATTTATGACCATCCTGACTGTAGAATATGTGACGCAAAGGAACCAATGAACAGAAAGCATCTTCATCGCTGCAAGATGCTCCACACTCTTAAGTCCGAGACCGCAAGATATTGGCGTGCGAGAGAGCTCATGGGAAGATGACCTCGGTCTCATTGTTTAATTCACCTTTTGGTGTTTTATGTTCTTTGTTATCTTTATGTATTCCCTGCCATTGGAAATAAAAAAAAAGCTTTGGGTTAGCTAACAGTCCCAGCGTTTTTCAACGTTATGTCTATCAAATATTCAGTGACCTTTTGAAAGAAAATGTAGTAAAGATATACATGGATGACCTAATCATTCCCTCCGAAAATGTCGTTCAAGGGTTAGAAAATCTGAAACGTGTCTTAGCAGTCGCGTCAGACTACGGGTTAGAGCTTAATATTAAGAAGTGCCAGTTTCTCCAATCGAAGATAGAATTTCTTGGACATGTTATTGAAAACGGAAAATTAACCCCATCCCCAGCAAAAGTAAAAGCTGTGCTGAATTACCCTGAGCTGAAAAAACACCAAAGACGTGCAGCGTTTTTTAGGCCTGACGGGTTACTTTAGGAAATTTATTCCAGCCTATTCTGCTATTGCAAAGCCCCTCAGTGACCTGCTGCGTAAAGATGCCCCTTTCGAATTCTCTCCTTACCAGAAGACCGCGTTCCAGAAACTCAAAGAAATATTGTCTGTTAACCCTGTTCTTAGCATATTCTGCCTGAATGCCCCAACTGAAATTCACACAGATGCTAGCAATGATGGCCTAGGTGCTTGTTTAATGCAGAAATCCATGATAGACAACCAACTACATCCTGTTTACTACATGAGTAAGAAAACGTCAGAAGCAGAACGAAAACTTACAAGTTATGAACTAGAAGTTATGGCTGTAGTAGAAGCCCTGAAAAAGTTTAGACCATACGTGTTAGGTATCCCTATCAAAATCATAACGGACTGTAAAACTTTCAAGCAGACTATGACCAAAAAAGATCTTTCAGTGAAAATCACTAGATGGGCCCTCATGTTAGAAGAATACGACTACACCATCGAACATCGTGAAGGTACGAAAATGCGACATGTAGATGCACTAAGTAGGAGCCCAGTTTGCATGGTAATACAAGATAGTCTGTTATTACAGATAAGTAACTCCCAAAATACAGATGAAAAAACCCGAGTAATAAAAGAGTTAATTAAAAGCGGTAATGCATGTGACGATTACAAAAGGAAGGGTGATCTCCTATATAAGACGATTAATGGCAATGACATTATAGTCATACCAGAAGAGATGCAAATGTCCTTAATAAGAAGCACCCATGAGAAGGGACATACAGGAGTTAAAAATACTGAAAAGAACATCGAGGATTATTACTTCATTCCGAAGCTCCGACAGAAAATTGAAAATGTTATTTCAACTTGTGTTCAGTGCATACTTTTAAATCGCAAGAAAGGAAAGCAAGAAGGATTGTTAAACCCTATTGCCAAAGATGACTTACCATTATCTACGTATCATATTGATCATTTAGGACCCTTGGAGAGTACCAACAAAAATTACAACCATATACTCGCTGTGATAGACGGATTTACCAAATTTGTATGGCTGTACCCAACGAAGACAACGTCAACAGCTGAAGTGATATCAAAATTAGAACTGCAAAAAACCACCTTTGGAAATCCCGGAAGAATTATTTCGGACCGTGGATTGGCATTTACTTCAAACGAATTCCAGAATTATTGTTCCAATGAAGGCATACAGCATCACACAATAACGACCGGCTTACCAAGAGCTAACGGTCAAGTTGAACGTCTGAATCAAGTAATCATCTCCGTACTTTCGAAGCTGTCAATAGAAAACCCGTCACATTGGTACAAGCATATAAACGAGCTACAACAAACTATAAATTCAACGTACCAGCGAAGTATTGATGCTACCCCATTCGAGTTACTCGTAGGGACCAAAATGAAGACAAAGACGTTAAACTTAAAAGAAGCCATTGAAGCTGAATTCCGCGAAATATTCAAGCAAGATCGGGAAGAATTGCGCCAAGAAGCGAAAAGACAAATAATCAAAGTGCAAGAGCAAAATAGAAAAACCTATAATCTAAGAAGAAAACAACCTAAAACACACCAGCTAAACGATATGGTCGCTATCAAAAGAACACAGCAAGGACCCCATTTAAAGCTTAAATCCAAATATCTTGAACCCTACAAAATAGTTAAAATTAAACCCAACGGCACATATGACGTTCAGAAAGTCGGGTTTACTGAAGGACCCCTTAATACAACTACTTGTTCCGAATCCATGGAACCTTGGAATTGTCTTCTTTAGAGCCGGAGTTGCTGTTTTTTTTTTCTCTTTTCAAAGCTCCAGTTCTCCTATCTGATGTCTTGTCTTCCTTTTCTTGTCCAGTGAAGTCTATTCGTGATCCTGAGGTCAGAATCCAGTCAGGAAAAGCCGAACTTGTGGTGCCGCCACCTGCCACGTGGCGCCACCGGGTAAGCTTCCTCTTTCGTCTCTCTGCGCAACAAGCAAGAGCAACGACGATTCAACTCCAGAACATTCCCTCTGAGAGACGACGCCATGACAGACGGCCTCCACGACGCAAGGAGTTAGACGGAACTCCAACGACGACTTCTATAAGAGTGCCGACCTGATGTAAATGTGAACTTTCCTCGAACTTTAACACTGTAAATAGCCAGCTTAATGTTTGTAAATATTTGTCTTAATATAGTACTTTCGTCTCTAAACCGTGTTTCCTTTATCTACCACCCTTTCACTCCCACAATATATAACAGGACAGTTTACAGAATTGAACCCACAAAACTACTCTTAATTCATCTTAATGCTACAGTTTCAATTATAATTTCTTTGTTATTTAAAGGTTTGGCACAGCTGGAATGAGTCCTGAGTTTGGCGACTCGTGTTGCGGTCGCCAAGTTGGCAGTATATCACGGTTAGATATAGTCAAGGTTAATAGAATAAGATAAGGTTGGCTCTTCACATAGGAACGAAAATTCGTGTGACGTACTGCTCTCCAGCCGATTACGTAATTCGCGTGATACCCCCAGCTTCTCCTTCGATTGGGTCAGATAGAATAGTGATTTTTTTGACAGGAGAGAGGGAAATTTAAACTTTGATCCAACAATTCAGTTTTGAAGCATTTAAGATATGAATCTAAAAGGGTTTTCGTTTTAGATTGAATTGATATTATAGCTTCATGTTGATGAATTATCTATTGTTAATTTGAAGAAACCGAAGTAGATCGTCCCAAAGGCAAGAGGAATCCATAGATTGGATTTAGGAACATATTAATTTCTTTTAGATTAAAAGCAATTTTGATTTGGGAGGGACAATATATTTCTAGCTCCCTTCATGGAAACTGAAAAGAGTTGAAATAAAATACTAAAAGCAATTTATAGACTTAATGATTATATTATTAAAGCTGAGCAATATTTTTTAATTATTATTATGTATCATTTTTTAATTTGAAGACTATTCAAATTTTACACTAAAACAGGATCAATGTGACCTCACCTTGGAGATCTTATAAAATGATCATATCGTAACTTTGGAACACTGATCCAACTTCAAAACTAACTGTTTCAGTTCGAGTTTCTTACGGCGATCGTATGTGGGAGTCGATAAGTTGGTGAAGGTTTATACCCAATAAATTATCTCCTTCATGTTTGTCATGTTTAATCAAAATTGAATTCGAAATCAACCGATTATTTGATTTTTTCTTCATGTAATTATCACTTAGAATCTAAGTGATCATTTATTATCATCTGATTATGTGATTGTTTTAACACTGATCAATATGTCTTAGATAGATCAGTGTTACTACAATCATAATCAGAATATAAGATACATTAGAATAATAAATTCAGTGAGATCAGATTAATTAGTACCTAATAAACTAACTTTGAATTTTAATAAATTAGTAATAAAAGCTATTAGTAGCGTAATCAATTTTATACAAAACATACAAAAGAACAACCCAAAAATAGCTCACAATTTGAGGATTTTTTAGTGATCTAAAAGTATCGGATTGTAACTAAATACTGCTTTAAAAAACGGTATTTTCTTTGTGTTTAGAATTTTCTAAAATACAGATAGTGGGAATTTGTTTAACTTTTAAAATATTGTTAAAATCGATCACTATTGATTTAGGTAATGAACCTCCGTAATTATGCATAGGAATCAGTTTTAAATTTCATAGTTTGTATTTAATCCACTATTTGGTAAGCTATAAACTTGTTCTTCAAGTTGCTTATGAGAAGGAAAACAAGATACTCATAATTTAATTCAATGAAAAATTTTAATCAGTTTTAACCCATCAGAAGTTAAAAAATTGAATGCACCCATATAGATCACAAGTATTTATATTTAAATATATGATTTGTTGCTTAGGCAAGTTCACAGGTCTATATTTTCCCTTCCGCGTCTTATATTACTCCCTTCTACGTAAGAAAATCCCTCTAAGAAGCTCCGCGATTTCCCTATGTAACCCTGATTGGTCACTCCTGTCAAATAGTCCAGTAACCAGGTGTCAAAAAAGGGGTGTTTCAGGAAAAAAATACAGAAGTTTTTTTCTCAACGGTTTTATATGTTTTCGAGGGTGCTGAATCCGAATATCAACTTTGTTAACAAAATTTCGCATGGGAACATTGAAAAAAATCGAAAAAATCCTAAAATTTTACCCCTTTTTTTTGGTTTTTTCCTTCTAGCACGTAAAGTATAGATTTCTCAGAGAAAAAGTCAATGCAAAAGTTGAAGTACTCTAAACAAGCTAAAAAAAGTCAATTACAGCATTTCTGTCAGACTAATAGTTTGGCCGCTAGAGCGCGCTGAAAATCAGACATTTTCCGCCTCTGTGGTGGAAAATCCAAAAATTTTCACTTGCAGCTCGAAAAACCCATATATTTTAGAATATAGTACTATAAAAGCATACTTTAAAATGTTTTACACGTAAAAACCTTTCAAACTAACCTAATATTAATTGATTAAATGTTTTATTATTAAGGGTTTTCTCTGAAAGAGCATATTCTATAGCAATGTACAGTAATACAATCCATATTGTTATTCACAAAGAAAAAAAATGCAGAAGTTATTACCTCATCGGTTTTATACATTTTCGAGGTGCTGAATCCGAATATCAACTTTGTTAACAAAATTTCGCATGGGAACACTGAAAAAAAATCGAAAAAATCCTAAAATTTTACCCCTTTTTTTGGTTTTTTCCTTCCAGCACGTAAAGTATAGATTTCTCAGAGAAAAAGTCAATACAAAAGTTAAAGTACTCTAAACAAGCTAAAAAAAGTTCATTACAGAATTTCTGTCGGACTAATAGTTTGGCCGCTAGAGCGCGCTAAAAATCAGACAATTTCCGCCCCGGCGGAGAAAAATCGGGTAAAAACGTACTTAACTGCGGTGAAATAAATAATAAGACTTAATTAAATGAGGACATTTAATTTAATTCTGGACATTTTCTTGACACCAAGAGTGGAGAAATTTGTTTTGCGAATAGTTAGAAAGAGTAAAAGTTTTTTCAGAGTTTTACAAGCTTCAAATATTAAAGACTATTTTTTTCTCAAAGATGAAAAAATCCAGATAGAATCAACAAGGGTCCTAAAACACCTTCATGTTTTAGGTTAGGGTACTATAAAAATATACTCCATAATTTTGTACATGAAATAAAACTAAATAAAATTAAAAGAAATGATTTATTATTGAGTGATTTCTATGGAAACGGAATTGCTTTTATAAGAGAGTATAAGTAATCTAATTACAAAACATATTTTCACTCAATTCAAAAATGATAGTAGCAAATGATGTGTTTCATGATAACAATGTACAATATTTTCTTCCCTCGAAAATTCATTTAGAATTGTATTTAATGAAATTTTTCTTCAATGATCTCAGGATATTCCAATTCGAGAAGATGAAAACGCTCTGCCAAATTTTTGAGGGAAGAAAATATTGTTCATTGTTATCACGAAACACATCATTTAGAAATGCATGAACTTTCAATACAATTTATTGTTTTTTATTCATTCCCTATTTCGTTTTATCAGTTTTTGAATTGAGTGAAAATATGTTTTGTAATTAGATTACTTATACTCTCTTATTTAAGCAATTCCGTTTCCATAGAAATCACTCAATAATAAATCATTTCTTTTAATTTTATTTAGTTTTATTTCATGTACAAAATTATGGAGTATGTTTTTATAGTACCCTAACCTAAAACATGAAGGTGTTTTAGGACCCTTGTTGATTCTATCTGGATTTTTTCATCTTTGGGAAAAAAAATAGTCTTTAATATTTGAAGCTTGTAAAACTCTGAAAAAACTTTTACTCTTTCTAACTATTCGCAAAACAAATTTCTCTACTCTTGGTTTCAAGAAAATGTCCAGAATTAAATTAAATGTCCTCATTTAATTAAGTCGTATTATTTATTTCACCGCAGTTAAATACGTTTTTACCCGATTTTTCTCCGCCGGGGCGGAAATAGTCTGATTTTTAGCGCGCTCTAGCGGCCACACTAATTAGTCCGACAGAAATTCTGTAATAAGCTTTTTTTAGCTTGTTTAGAGTACTTTAACTTTTGTATTGACTTTTTCTCTGAGAAATCTATACTTTACGTGCTGGAAGGAAAAAACCAAAAAAGGGGTAAAATTTTAGGATTTTTTCGATTTTTTTCAGTGTTCCCATGCGAAATTTTGTTAACAAAGTTGATATTCGGATTCAGCATCCTCGAAAATGTATAAAACCGATGAGATAATAACTTCTGCATTTTTTTCTTTGTGAATAACAATATGGATTGTATTACTGTACATTGCTATAGAATATGCTCTTTCAGAGAAAACCCTTAATAATAAAACATTTAATCAATTAATATTAGGTTAGTTTGAAAGGTTTTTACGTGTAAAACATTTTAAAGTATGCTTTTATAGTACTATATTCTAAAATATATGGGTTTTTCGAGCTGCAAGTGAAAATTTTTGGATTTTCCACCACAGGGGCGGAAATTGTCTGATTTTCAGCGCGCTCTAGCGGCCAAACTATTAGTCTGACAGAAATGCTGTAATTGACTTTTTTTTAGCTTGTTTAGAGTACTTCAACTTTTGCATTGACTTTTTCTCTGAGAAATCTATACTTTACGTGCTAGAAGGAAAAAACCAAAAAAAGGGGTAAAATTTTAGGATTTTTTCGATTTTTTTCAATGTTCCCATGCGAAATTTTGTTAACAAAGTTGATATTCGGATTCAGCACCCTCGAAAACATATAAAACCGTTGAGAAAAAAACTTCTGTATTTTTTTCCTGAAAAAACTACCTGGTTACTGGACTAAAAACTTCAACGCCTTGCAGCCGATTACGTCATCCTGGCTGAAAGTAATCGGAGAGCTAGATGAGCCCCCCCTGAGATATAGTGTATTGTTGGCGACCGCAATGCGAGTCTCCAAATGGAGGATTCTTATTCCAGCTGTGCCAAAGGTTTGCCTCCTGATACTTTTTCATGATATTGAGATTTATACGGATGGTATAATTTGGTATACTTTATGATTAAATGGGTGCAAGTCTCTCCATTCAGACTATTATAGCAATGTTTTGTTATTTAAATATAAAAACATTACAAATATTAAAAGGAACACAGCTGTTTAAGATACTGTGATGGTATTTTAATTTGATATTTGATTATTTATGGCAATTTGGTATAAAACCTGACGCTTGCACTCGACTAATCTTAAAGTAGTACTTATTTTTTTGTTAAAACAATTACTATACAGTTTCAATACATTAATTCCTACATTCCTTCCACTATCTATCACATTTTTAACTTCTAATAAATTAGAAGTTGTCAGGGTTGGAATCTGAAAAGACATTATTTTGAAGTAAACAGTGCAATTGAGAAACACAATTTAAAGTGTAATGCATATTAAACAGGACTTGGTTCAATTCCATTTACTCTCCCATTAAATATTGCTAAGCGTAGTTTAGAGTAGATAGGAAATGCCGGTTCTGCGCCAGTAGGTGGATGTGGATGGGCCTTATCACATAAAGGGTATATCAGCAATCTCTTTTAAAAGTGCTCATACAGCCATCTATGGGCAAGTGAGCGAACTATTTCAAGGATGTATTTAAAATAAATGTAAGAATATATATAAAATAATTATTTTTTCGAATAGTAAAAGCTGGGATTCGAACCTGTGATCTAGCAAAAGCAATCGTGGCCGATGGTTTGGACTACTACAGAAGCCATTAGGCCACGACCGCCTATGATTTAGTTAGAGAATAGTGAAATGATACTTTTCATAAGGATTTTTTAAATTTAAACTTTTTATTAAAATTAGTCATTATAATTAATATCATTATTCTATTAAATAGTGAGCCTTTATAATTGCATAGGCTATTCATAATTTTTGCTTTTCAATGAATTTTTTTTTCAATAAAGGAACAAAAAATAATTACAACAGTTTATCTAGAAAAATATTTTTTTATTTTTGCACAAATAATAATACACAATTTTTATCAATCATTTGATACATCATACAAATTTGAGATCATGTTTAAATTAGTAATCCAACCATGGTGTAGTTGATTTTCTTCTTCGTTTCGAGGGAGGTCTTCGATTTGTAATTACGGCTGGTAAATTATCAAGGTTTTTATTTTGAATATAATAATGAGGAATATTCATAACTGCTAATGCTTTTAAAAATTCATCCTTGCCTTTAAGGTCTATAACATTTTTTCTATTTGTGAAAATTAAATTAATTAAATCTGCAAGGTTAGAATTAGATAAGGATTGGCCTTTAATGGATATTTCTCCCTTTTCATTCCAATTAAAATAATTAGGGTCCTTTTTCATGAGCTGCAGCAAAAAGCCGGCTTGTTTTCTCAATGGAGTTGGAACAGTATTTAAAACTACATTGTCATAATTGAAAGATTACACTTTTACCATTTCCTTATCAAAGTCTTTTATTTGTCTCTGAGAGGGAACATGTTTGGACCCTTTTGGCGCCAACAAGAATTTCTTAGCAAATTCCATTGATAAGACCAGTTAGAACTGACAATGTACTGAGTTAAAGGGTAAAAGCCAATAAGAGAATACATGAGAAAACCATCCAAGTTCGTTTTTAGTTTATAGTGAACAACATAAACTCTCCAAAACGCAAGAGTAAATCAATTAAGACTCTTGAGAAAATGGAAAATATCATCCCAAAACATCCAGAAATGTCCGATGTAGAAAAACGCCTCGAGACTTTCAGAAAATGGTATAAAGAGAAACCAAATATTAAGAATATGGCGGACTCTGGATTATATTATATTGGCGTTGAAGATATTGTAGCTTGTTTTAATTGTGGAGGATTATTGGAAAATTGGATGAATGACGACGATCCAATGGTTGAGCATAAAAAGTTTTTTCCTGACTGTGAATATATTAATTTTATAATGAAAAACAAAGACACTGTTCTCCTTCAAACAAGGGAAGTCTCTCCAAAGTATGTTGTAAGAAAGAAAAGTGTTTCAGAGACTTTAGATTTAGTAGAAGAAGTGTATGCTAGTAGTAAAATAAAGAATCAACCTGGAATAAAAATTTCAAAAATTAAGCATCATAAAAGTGAGAGTGAATTTAAAAAGGAAAATTCATTTTTATGTAAGATTTGCATGGATCGAGAAATGTGTATTGTATTTCAACCTTGTGGTCATCTTGTTGCATGTAAAGAATGTGTGAAACAATTATGTAACTGCCCTCTTTGTCGTAGGGTAATTTCTTCAAAGATAACAACTTTTATGAGTTAAAATAAATGTCATTGAAAAGACTAAGTATTTTTTCCTCAATACCTAAATTAGTTGATGTATAGTAAAAAAAAAGAAACAACATTTAAAGTGTTAGAAAATCGAATAAATTACAATTTTTAAATGTATCTAAAAGATAAAGTTTTGTCTTAGATTCTATGTTTCATGTAGATGAAAGTAGAAAAATACAAAACAGAAATTAATTTTTTTTCCGCTGAAAAAGAAATTGAGATTAAACTTTCATTTTTAAACATATCATTATAAATTTCTTTTGAATATTTATAATATTTTTCTTTTATAATATTTCACACCTTCAGCAGGGGGCTGGGTACCCAGAAGGGTACCCTGGATATGCAGAGAGAACCCTGCATATCCAGCCCAGCCCCCTGCTGAAGGTGTGAAATATTATCAAAAAGTGTCATACTGAATTGTTAGAACATATAAGATAGTGAAATTATTTCTTTCAGCAATAGAACGGTATAAAAGTTTCATATTGATTGTAAAAGAAGACTTTGAGTTTTAGAAAATTACATTATATTTTGTGAAAAATTTCTCAAAGATAAATATGGTGTAAGGTAAAAATTTTCATAAAAATGAAATCTGAAATAAATTAAAACATTTTAACTTATAGTTTAGAATTAAAATTTCTCCCATGAAAATATTCCGTGTAAAAAAACTTATTCAGAAATTTCTAAAAGTATAAAATTATTTGTGCGAATTGTAATTTTTATACAAGTTTAAGATTAATTTTTTTTTCGAAAGAAAAGAAGACTCCAAGTAGAAAAAAAAAAATTTAACTCAGTGAAGGCAAAGAAAATATTTCTATCCAAAATGAATTTTATTTCGTAAAAGGAATCCTTAGTTAAACTCTGAAATTTATCTTTCATAGCTATCTTTTAAATTAAAAATTACTTTGCTTTGAATAGCGAATTCCAAAATAATTTAAGTATGAAAGTTTTATGAATATAATTATTTAGAAATTTTAAAAAAAAGTTTGATGGATAAGTTTAAGAAAATTTTTACTATATTAATTTTAAACAAGTTAACTCTTTTAAAAGATAGATTTTTTTTTTCAAAGACCAAAATTGGATTTTACTAATGTAAAAAATACTTGTACACTATCAAGAACAGTGCGAATTGTAGATATCTTAAGAAAGACAACACACATAAATATGGGAAAAAAAACTTTTTATTTAAAAATACTGTTCAAATTGAATTTTCGTATGGTTTACACATTCAGCAAAATTTAGAGAAATGAAGAAGTCCTTAGAAACAAAGTCAATTAATCTTGACTTCAAAATAGGGTGAGGGGCTTCACCTTTTAAATTTTCATAAAAGTACCTTACTACCAAATAAGGGTTCAAACTATTCAACGCTTTATAAAGTTTACTAGGCGGATTCTGTGCTAAGATAGCATCATTTTCTTCATATAGAGGGTTGCTTAGTCCTTCTAATTCACATACAACTTCAATCATTGCGGATCTGAAATTGTATCTCATCAATGTAAAAATAATATCAGAGTCAATACCTCGCGGTATAGAAATGGATTGTGGGAGTTTTTTCCCTAAACAAGTCTCAAAAAAGTGAATGAGGGGTACACAAGAAAAACTTGCAAATTTCACATTTATCAGGCTGATCCTGATATTATTTTCTGTTGAAAACAGTTTCAACCACTGTGCATTGGATAAACACACACTATTGGTATATTTTCTACCACTCGAGCAAATTATCTCCTTTTTCAGAGTCACAACACTGGGGTTGCTAAAGTCTATCAAAAGTTCATCATCCCTATCCTTATCATACACGCCAGCCAGAGTTAATGAGTATATATTAAATATACTTTTCTCCAGTTTTCTTGCAGAGTCATCAATTGACAAATTGGATGCTATATCAATAATTTCCTTATTCTTTAGCCGTAGATTTTCAATTACTGTTTCAAACTGTACCGTTGAAAGTGAAACTCCGTCCCGAGTGGGGTAGCAAGTCTTGCCGATTTTCTTATACTTTCGAATGTGAACCATCAGTCTGTTCTGGAATTTATTACAGGAGACAAACACATTATCATCTAAGGAAAAAATATTTTCGGGTACGTCGTATTCGAGGAATGAATCTGTAGTCCTCTGAGGGAAAAAAGAAAAAAATAATTAAAATCCATTTACTACAGATTAATGAGTGAAGCATGTTGAAAATTAATATTGTAACATAAAAAGCGTAAAAATAATAACTCACATCTTTTAGGGAAGGTTCTTCAAACCTCCTTTTCCTCGTGGGTATTTGGTAGGAAAGTTGATGATGATCAGAATGAGGTTGCTCCCTAATGAATGTTTCCTCCGGTTCCTCACTCATCTAAATGGTGGAAAAATCATGAAATTCAATATTCTAGATGTATGAGTGTGGGAAATCATGAGTCAGACATTTAAAATTTATAAACGAAATGACAATGCGTAAAGTAACTTACAAACACTCCATCCACAATTATCAATATTTCCTCGTTGAGATGTATTTCTCAGTTATCAAAAAACTCTTCCAAGTACATTCTTCAAACAGTGATGAGGATACCAGAGCAAGAGAGTTAAGGAATAGATTTCCGCACTGATCAATATTTCATGGATCAGATTAATTTTGATGTTCATAGAAAATTCTTTTTAGGGACATTCTTCAAACAATGATGAAAATATCACAGCAAGTTAAAGTAGACATCAGTCTTGCGAAGTAGTTTGAAATTAGTCATTGAAAGTTAGTTTTCATTAGTAAGCAGCCGAGTCGGTGAATTTGAGAAAAAAGTTTATAACTTGCTATCACATGTTAGCTTCAAATAAATAATGTAACATTTATCCTCTTTGTCTTTCCACTAACATTGTTTAAATTACGTTACTCAGTTGAGTATACTACGGAAAGTCAAACTTATTCTAGCACATGAAACTTTCTCTCTAGGTATAGAATGATACCAAAACGAGTTAGTAGGTGAATGCATTAGTAACAAACTTCCATTTTCTAAACATAAATTCTTAGTCTGGAATTTCTTCCTTGAAAATATAAATTGTCTTCTCTGACCAAAAGAAACAGCTGCTATTGGAATGTTTAAATTCAACTCCTTTTCATCATCTTTAGGGGCACCAATGCAATCGGAACCATCTTTATAACGGTTTACTAACACGAAATTGAATGAAACTTTGCATATAAATTCAACTTTCCTTTTGATTTCGAGCAATGAAGGGGTCCATGGTTTCGCCGGTATCGATGTTCCACTAAACTTATAACTAACTCCCTCATCTCCATAAGCTGCAACATTGCGAGGCATGAAATATTTTTTATCATAAACTTTAATCATTGCATCTTCTTTCTTTAGATAAGTTAATTCTTTTTCTAACAATCGAAAATATTTCCACCCTTCGCAATCCGAAAACAATTTGCCGTATTCATAAGATAAATAGTCCTTATTATACTTTTCTAAAACAATATTTTCAACACGCATTTTCTTTAAGGGATTTAAATCACTTTTTTTAGATGAGTTATGTTTTTCCTAAAAAGAAGAAAATAAAAAAGAATTTATTTTAAAAATAGAAAAAAAATAAAGCGCAGCAGATTAAGGAAAACAGTAAAAATTTTACAAAAATAACTTACCTCAAAGAAGTTAAATCCACGCTTCATTCCTAACATAACACTAAGGGTATAAATTAAAACAAAAAGAAAAGAATGGATTTTGGTAGTTCTTTTGCTAGTCTTGAGAAACTTGTATAAAAAAACTATAATTGTATAATTCGCTAACTCTTCAGAGAAGTAACATCGTACGTTTCGCACTGAATGAATACCATTGCATTCCCTTATATACAGGGTGATTCAAAACAACGTGGACAAACTTCTAGGGGTGATAGAGGGGACTTAGACAAGCATATTTCGTATTGGAATGGGGGGGGCGCCCAGGCACCGTTAAGGAGCTAGGGCCTAATGTAGTGAGATATGGCGTTCCAAAAAGCGGTTTTCCAAAGGCCCGTATCACGAAACAAATCATAGTAGACTGAAAAAATTGCTTGCATAAGGTACAGGAGTATCCCTACTACTATCCTAATACGTGTGAAAAAATATTGGACCCCTTGTTAAACCGTGAGTTGAGTTTAAAACGTGCAATTGTGATATTTTAGCCAAAGAACGGAGTTCCCTTAAAGTAATGGTATTTTGTGATCATGCAGTTTTTTTTAAACAGATTACGGTGTTTACTTACATGGTAGATCAGTCATACAACAAGGATCAAAAATCGCATATGAACAAGTGGTCGCAAACGCCCGTAGAGGGCGCTAGAGCCACGAGAGGGCGTTGCGAAACAAACCCGACCTGAGCAAACGGAGATTGTCTTCATTCGAGCCGTTGATGCGTTGGGCGTAACATGGCTACTTACACACACCGCGAAATGGCTGACATGCACTTAATTTACGGCATGGCAAAATTAAATGGACGAGAAGCCTTGCGAATGTATCGTGCGAAATATCCTGGTAGACAGTTGCCTAGCCGCTCATTCTTTGCCACTCTGCATCGACGATTGTGTGAAACCGGCTCGTTTAACGTGCACAAGCTGGATACTGGCCGCCAACGAACAACTCGGACGGTTGATGCTGAAGATAGGGTTATCCAAGAACTGGAACGTAATCCTTCAACAAGTACACGAGTTGTATCCCGAGAGACCCATATCCCCCAAGCTACCGTCTGGCGCATTGCACACGACGAAGGACTACATCCTTATCATTTACAACGCGTCCAGGCACTGGAACTGGGAGACTACAACAAACGTATGGATTTTGCGCGGTGGTTTTTGCAGGAAAGTAATGCAGACCGAAACTTCGCAGCAAGTGTTCTCTTCACGGATGAGGCTACGTTCTCATTAGAGGGTGTGATGAACTTTCACAACCTGCATACGTGGGCGGATGAAAACCCCCATGCCATACGTCCGCATGCCGCACAACGAAAATGTTCCATTAACGTGTGGGCTGGCATTGTAGGAGACTGTTTAGTCGGTCCGTACATTCTCCCAGAAAGACTTAACGGTTCCGTGTATCTAACATTCTTGCAAGAGGTTCTGCCCGAAATGCTGAATGATGTTCCGATGCCTATTCGTCAACGCATTCGATTTCAACACGACGGAGCTCCAGCACATTTCAGCATAGCCGTCAGAGCACATCTGCAGGCTACTTTTCCTGGCGGCTGGATTGGTCGCGGTGGACCGATCGCATGGCCAGCACGATCACCAGATCTGTCTCCCTTGGATTTTTTCTTATGGGGATTTTTAAAAGGCCTTGTCTATGAAACACCTGTTGCAACGCCGGAAGACTTGGTAGGAAGGATCGTTGAGGCAGCAGGATGTGTTCGAGATACACCTGGTATTTTTGAGAAGGTGCGCTGTTCCATGCAACGTAGATGCCAGGCATGTCTCGATGCATCTGGAAAAAACTTTGAGCATTTGCTGTAAGACATTAGTCGAATGTGAGAGATTCATTAACAATAAAATTATCTGTAATGGTTTCGTTTCTTCTCCTTGTGCTATGTATTTTTTTTGGACGCCCTGTAGCGGATCCGGATCGCAGTTGCGACCACTTGTTCATATGCGATTTTTGATCCTTGTTGTATGACTGATCTACCATGTAAGTAAACACCGTAATCTGTTTAAAAAAAACTGCATGATCACAAAATACCATTACTTTAAGGGAACTCCGTTCTTTGGCTAAAATATCACAATTGCACGTTTTAAACTCAACTCACGGTTTAACAAGGGGTCCAATATTTTTTCACACGTATTAGGATAGTAGTAGGGATACTCCTGTACCTTATGCAAGCAATTTTTTCAGTCTACTATGATTTGTTTCGTGATACGGGCCTTTGGAAAACCGCTTTTTGGAACGCCATATCTCACTACATTAGGCCCTAGCTCCTTAACGGTGCCTGGGCGCCCCCCCATTCCAATACGAAATATGCTTGTCTAAGTCCCCTCTATCACCCCTAGAAGTTTGTCCACGTTGTTTTGAATCACCCTGTATAGTCTTAAAGACAAATAATTCCTTTACTGAATATGTGATAGTCCGCTGATAGTGTATGGCTAGACTAAGAGTCTTCAAGAAGTTTGTTTTACGATTTAACCATTCTCCATCATAATACACTATTCTTATCTTATCATAGCATGTGAGTGTTAACATTCCATACCCCTATCATATCGTTTTCCTCTCTACCTCCTAAGATTCTCTGTTCAACTATAATAACTTTACTCTTTCAAAAGAAATTTATAATGATATGTTTAAAAATGAAAGTTTAATCTCAATTTCTTTTTCAGCGGAAAAAAAAATTAATTTCTGTTTTGTATTTTTCTACTTTCATCTACATGAAACATAGAATCTAAGACAAAACTTTATCTTTTAGATACATTTAAAAATTGTAATTTATTCGATTTTCTAACACTTTAAATGTTGTTTCTTTTTTTCTACTATACATCAACTAATTTAGGTATTGAGGAAAAAATACTTAGTCTTTTCAATGACATTTATTTTAACTTATAAAAGTTGTTATCTTTGAAGAAATTACCCTACGACAAAGAGGGCAGTTACATAATTGTTTCACACATTCTTTACATGCAACAAGATGACCACAAGGTTGAAATACAATACACATTTCTCGATCCATGCAAATCTTACATAAAAATGAATTTTCCTTTTTAAATTCACTCTCACTTTTATGATGCTTAATTTTTGAAATTTTTATTCCAGGTTGATTCTTTATTTTACTACTAGCATACACTTCTTCTACTAAATCTAAAGTCTCTGAAACACTTTTCTTTCTTACAACATACTTTGGAGAGACTTCCCTTGTTTGAAGGAGAACAGTGTCTTTGTTTTTCATTATAAAATTAATATATTCACAGTCAGGAAAAAACTTTTTATGCTCAACCATTGGATCGTCGTCATTCATCCAATTTTCCAATAATCCTCCACAATTAAAACAAGCTACAATATCTTCAACGCCAATATAATATAATCCAGAGTCCGCCATATTCTTAATATTTGGTTTCTCTTTATACCATTTTCTGAAAGTCTCGAGGCGTTTTTCTACATCGGACATTTCTGGATGTTTTGGGATGATACTTTCCATTTTCTCAAGAGTCTTAATTGATTTACTCTTGCGTTTTGGAGAGTTTATGTTGTTCACTATAAACTAAAAACGAACTTGGATGGTTTTCTCATGTATTCTCTTATTGGCTTTTACCCTTTAACTCAGTACATTGTCAGTTCTAACTGGTCTTATCAATGGAATTTGCTAAGAAATTCTTGTTGGCGCCAAAAGGGTCCAAACATGTTCCCTCTCAGAGACAAATAAAAGACTTTGATAAGGAAATGGTAAAAGTGTAATCTTTCAATTATGACAATGTAGTTTTAAATACTGTTCAAACTCCATTGAGAAAACAAGTCGGCTTTTTGCTGCAGCTCATGAAAAAGGACCCTAATTATTTTAATTGGAATGAAAAGGGAGAAATATCCATTAAAGGCCAATCCTTATCTAATTCTAACCTTGCAGATTTAATTAATTTAATTTTCACAAATAGAAAAAATGTTATAGACCTTAAAGGCAAGGATGAATTTTTAAAAGCATTAGCAGTTATGAATATTCCTCATTATTATATTCAAAATAAAAACCTTGATAATTTACCAGCCGTAATTACAAATCGAAGACCTCCCTCGAAACGAAGAAGAAAATCAACTACACCATGGTTGGATTACTAATTTAAACATGATCTCAAATTTGTATGATGTATCAAATGATTGATAAAAATTGTGTATTATTATTTGTGCAAAAATAAAAAAATATTTTTCTAGATAAACTGTTGTAATTATTTTTTGTTCCTTTATTGAAAAAAAAAATTCATTGAAAAGCAAAAATTATGAATAGCCTATGCAATTATAAAGGATCACTATTTAATAGAATAATGATATTAATTATAATGACTAATTTTAATAAAAAGTTTAAATTTAAAAAATCCTTATGAAAAGTATCATTTCACTATTCTCTAACTAAATCATAGGCGGTCGTGGCCTAATGGCTTCTGTAGTAGTCCAAACCATCGGCCACGATTGCTTTTGCTAGATCACAGGTTCGAATCCCAGCTTTTACTATTCGAAAAAATAATTATTTTATATATATTCTTACATTTATTTTAAATACATCCTTGAAATAGTTCGCTCACTTGCCCATAGATGGCTGTATGAGCACTTTTAAAAGAGATTGCTGATATACCCTTTATGTGATAAGGCCCATCCACATCCACCTACTGGCGCAGAACCGGCATTTCCTATCTACTGTTTAGATCCTAAATATTCAAATATTAACAAATTTTTTTTGGTTGTCATTGATATAACTGTATTTAACTAACTAACTAACTAACTAACTAACATTTTTATTATTTTACAACAACAACAACATACACATTAATAATTGAAACAAACAGACACATATATAAGAAAAAAACAACAGGAAGACATATGAGTTGCCAAGGGGTCAGAAACCCATATGGGCAACCAAAAGCAGTAGTATTTGAAAACAATAAAAATAAAAAAACATACATATAATAAAAAAACATACATATGGTTATGTTGGTTAGTTTGCATTTTTTGGTGTTCAAAACAGCGTGGTGATATTTAACGGGAGAATTAATGTAATTCAACTTAGGACTGAAATTAATGTACCAATGAATCTAAAAATTGGTACTTTGGGATTAGCTTCGATATAAGCACCAAGTTTTCTGATAAATGGTCAAAACAAGTCAATTATCATGTGGCGACCTGGCCATTGTGGTTCGAGTCCTGCGGAACTCGTCGGCTCAGGTGGCGTTGCTGTCGGCGTACATGACATCCCGTTCACTGTGACTGTGATCAACGCATCACCACTTCGACTATAAAAGTTTGGGCATTTTCAAGGACGCTCTCTCTTCTCTTACCTTTTTCCTGCCGCTACGGAGTGAGCGCCGGCCATCGTCCAACGACCAATTGACCAATTTGTTCCTTCAGACAGGCAGTCTTTGCTCTTTTCTGTTATGCCTCAAGTTGACTTTTTGATGTTAGATTGTTAATTGTTAAGTTTGTTCATTAAACGTTAGTTTATTAAAATCATGTTCCTTTCTTGGATTTAGGAGTCAGACACACCTTTTGAGGGTAATCAAAATTAAGGCTAAAACTCAGGCCGCCTTAATCACAATGAATGCCACAACCAGCACAATTACTCTTGATTTTTTTAACACAACTACAGAAAGCAAAACATGTACCTAATATTACTTCAATAATAATAGGAGGGTTTAATAGGATCTTACAATTCAACCCAAACCATTAAAATTCACGTTTTGAACTTACCACCACTCTAGAACTCGGTTGCTTATGTGATTTAGAGGTAAAAAATATATACTTTTTAGATATTTTAGGATTCGTGGGGATTGTCTAGCCTTGCTACGAGATAAGTAACAACAACAGAGGTAAAAAAAAGAAACTTTCAGGAAAAACAACAAAGAAGAGAAATCTCGGCATAGTAAATACTTTCGCTGAAAACGAATTTACCAGCATTTAGGATGTAAACAAATCCATGCAATGATTGGATTGGATTCGTTTACATACATTTTCCGGTTTGAGTATTTGATTAAGGTACGTCGAACCGCACTTATTTCAGCGGACCAAATCGTAATAGTGCGGAAAACTTGCCTACCCATAACAGTAACTCGTGTGTGAAATTTTAGCCCTATCAAATAATATCTTCTGTTCTGAACCTCGGCCTAAAGTTTTGACTTTTTACAAAAAAAATTGCTATTTTGCCGTACTTCTTACCGTTCCGTGACCTCCTGATGAACATAATTTTTTCAGGTGGTGTGGTAGGGGTCTAGGGGGACTTTTCCGTGAACCCCATCCTCATACCCCCCTTTCCCCCTACGTGAGCTGGGGTTTTGTGGGCGGGCGCGCTGCTCAAAATGTTGGCTTTCCCTCCAAACTCTAGCCCTGCGCCCGCCTTCGTTGCCCGTTTTCTACATCAAAACCTCACGTAAACCAATTATTTTCATAAAAGTGACCCAGAACCCACTGTTGAGAGGTATCTTTCCATCAGGATCCATGGATTTATAATTATTTTATAAAATTTTCATTTATAACTCCTTTTTCACAAAACAAGCATTTTTATTACAATCTACTTTTTTTACAAACTGAAATTTCCAGGAGGATGTCTATGGTGGATAATTTTCATCTAATTAGTGCTGTTATACAGTCTGATTTTGTCTGAGGCAGCTCTTTTCTTGATTTAAGAGAGTATCTGACGAAGTCGTTCCGAGCAAGAGGCACCAATCAGTGGCATAGCCAGAAAAAAAATCTGGAGGGGAATAGTGTAATTTCGGGGGAATTTAAAGTAACTTCAGTGTTTTCTATTTTAAAAGAAAGGAAAATTCTGATTATCGAAGGATATAACCCCCTTTCACTAAGCCCCTGGAACCACACACCTTTCTGGAAGCTCTAGTAACTAACTGTACCCTTTTCTCCACTGTAACGGTGTGTGGTGGGAACTTCGAGAACTCCCACTCGACAAATATTTTGTGTGAGCTAATGTATCAGTTCCTAAGAACTGGTGGAAACGTTATATGAACACTTTCCTAATCTATCCTTTCAAAATAGCGTTTAGTTTGGAAATGCTAAGTAAGAACATTATTATGCCTAAGTTGTGAACACTTACAACGAATTGCTTGTTGTCTTGCCAAGAAAATCTTATTAAGGGCGTTTTTTCTAACAAATTTCCTCTCATAAGTCGTTATGCCTAGCAAGATGTTTTCTGGTAATGCAAAAATGGCATTTTAATGCATTTGTCAAATATTTCACGATACTGAACAGGTAAATATCAGGTACGTATGACAACATCAAAGAGATGCCGCGAACCATCTTTGATAAACTTCTGAAGTATGGTATTGAACTATAGTGGAAAGTATACAGTAAGGAGCAAGTACATGGCATAGACGGGGTAGAGCCCAGAACCTCCGTCGGTTGTTGAAGTACCGGTGAGATATGGTAATTAATGAAAATATGTTTGTTGATTTTACCTATTTTCTCTTTTGATAATCCACATTTAGTGATCGAGATATCACTCTGAAATTTCATCTGGTGTGTGATCATGAACTAATTTACCTACTTCCTAAGTGTGCTATTGTCCCCATACCCTATGCTATGCATACCTCATACAATACACTATGCTTGAGCTAAACAGAGAATAGAATGATATCTCTCAAATTTATATGATTAGTTTTTAAAGGAATGGTCGTTTCACAAATCACATTCCACAATTTTCAGAGGGGTTTTATACTCTTTCCTCCATCCATGGCACATTTATATGTAAAATAATATTTATGTTATAATAAGAATAGGAATCAATCTTAAATCAAGGAAGGAGAATACTGACAAAATCTGACTGCTTATAACGGTTTAGGGTATTTTCGTCCCCGGACATTTCGTCCCCGAAAAAATTATCGATTAGTTACTCCAGTGTTACCAGTAACATCGACATCCTATGAATATATTTATGCGCATGCTCCGGATCTTAGCGATCTCGGACACGATTCTAGGTATCACTACTGTCTCTATACAGCACAAATGTTAACAGTGAACGCAATTGTAAAAAATGCGTAGTAGTGACAATGCCTCGTCAAGAGGAATCTAGAATCGTAATTTCATTTTTTTAATTGATTTAAAAAGGGTTTTATACTACACTCCTGCACTTGCAAGACTTTTTTTCTGGGCTGATTTTCAGTGCTGATTACAGATATTTCATCAAAACTGTGGTTTGAAAGATTTTAAAATTTTAAATTTTTTAAAATTGATTAAAAAAGGATTTAATACTACACTCCTGCACGTGCAAGACTTTTTTCTGGGTTGTTTTTCAGTGCTGATTACAGATATTTCATCAAAACAGTGGTTTAAAGATTTTAAAATTTTAATATTTTTTAAAATTGATTTAAAAAGGGTTTAGTTCTTTACTCCTACAGCCACCCAATTTTTGATGAAATATCTGTAATCAGCACTTAAAAGCAGCCCAGAAATAAGTCTTGTAATTGCAGGAGAGTAGTATTAAACCCTTTTTTAATCAATTTTAAAAAATTTTAAATTTTAAAATCTTTCAAACCACAGTTTTGATGAAATATCTGTAATCAGCACTGAAAAGCAGCCCAGAAAAAAGTCTTGCAAGTGCAGGAGGGTAGTATTAAACCCTTTTTTAATCAATTTTAAAATATTTAAAATTTTAAAATCTCTCAAACCACAGTTTTGATGAAATATCTGTAATCAGCACTGAAAATCAGCCCAGAAAAAAGTCTTGCACGTGCAGGAGTGTAGTATTAAACCCTTTTTTAATCAATTTTAAAAAATTTAAAATTTTAAAATCTTTCAAACCACAGTTTTGATGAAATATCTGTAATCAGCACTGAAAAGCAGCCCAGAAAAAAGTCTTGCAAGTGCAGGAGGGTAGTATTAAACCCTTTTTTAATCAATTTTAAAATATTTAAAATTTTAAAATCTCTCAAACCACAGTTTTGATGAAATATCTGTAATCAGCACTGAAAATCAGCCCAGAAAAAAGTCTTGCAAGTGCAGGAGGGTAGTATTAAACCCTTTTTAAATCAATTTAAAAAAAAATTTAAATTTTAAAATCTTTCAAACCACAGTTCTGATGAAATATCTGTAATCAGCACTTAAAAGCAGCCCAGAAAAAAGTCTTGCAAGTGCAGGAAGGTAGTATTAAACCCTTTTTAAATCAATTTAAAAAAATTTAAAATTTTAAAATCTTTCAAACCACAATTTTGATGAAATATCTTAATCAGCACTTAAAAGCAGCCCAGAAAAAAGTCTTGCAAGTGCAGGAGGTTAGTATTAAACCCTTTTTAAATCAATTTAAAAAAATTTAAAATTTTAAAATCTTTCAAACCACAAATTTGATGAAATATCTGTAATCAGCACTGAAAATCAGCCCAGAAAAAAGTCTTGCAAGTGCAGGAGGGTGGTTATTAAACCCTTTTTTAATCAATTTTAAAAAAATTAAAATTTTAAAATCTTTCAAACCACAGTTTTATTGAAATATCTGTAATCAGCACTGAAAATCAGCCCAGAAAAAAGTCTTGCACGTGTAGGAGTGTAGTATAAAACCCTTTTTAAATCAATTAGAAAAAATAGAATTACAAATCTAGATTCCTCTTGACGAGGCATTGTCACTACTACGCAGTTTTTACAATTGCGGTCACTCTTAACATTTGTGCTGATTAGAGACAGTAGTGATACCTAGAATCGTGTCCGAGATCGCTAAGATCCGGAGCATGCGCATAAAAATATTCATAGGATGTCGATGTTACTGGTAACACTGAAGGAAGTAATCGATAATTTTTTCGGGGACGAAATGTCCGGGGACCAAATGTCCGGGGACGAAAACGACGTATCCCGCTTATAACAGCACTAGTTAGACACAATACATCCACCATAGATATCCTCCTGGCTATTCCAGTTGGTAAATAAGTTTTTTCCAATGGCAGGTTTGAACAGTTGTAACAGAGTTTATTAACCAACAGACATGCCGTAAAAAAGCAGATTGTAATAAAAATGCTAGTTTGTGAAAAAGGTATTAATGTAAATGAAAATTTTAAAAAATAATTATAAATCCATGGATCCTGATGGAAAGATACCTCTCAACAGTGGGTTCTGGGTCACTTTTATGAAAATAATTGGTTTACGAGAGGTTTTGATGTAGAAAACGGGAAACGAAGGCGGGCGCAGGGCTGGAGTTTGGAGGGAAAGCCAACATTTTGAGCAGCGCGCCCGCCCACAAAACCCCGGCCCGCGTAGGGGGAAAGAGGGGTATGAGGATGGGGTTCACGGAAAAGTCCCCCTAGACCCCTACCACACCACCTGAAAATATTCTGTTCATCAGGAGGTCACGGAACGGTAAGAAATACGGAAAAATAGCAATTTTTTGGTAAAAAGTCAAAACTTTAGGCCGAGGTTCAGAACAGAAGATATTATTTGATAGGGCTAAAATTTCACACACGAGTTACTGTTATGGGTAGGCAAGTTTTCCGCACTATTACGATTTGGTCCGCTGAAATAAGTGCGGTTCGACGTACCTTAGTATTTGATAAAATACATGCAATGAACCGGCGATCATAAATCATCGCATCCCAATCCCGGTTAAAAGTAAATACAATAAAAAGTTAAATACTACTCACTCGAATTTGGGTCGGCATCCATCTTGAAAAGAGGTAGCGTCATGCCCAGTGAAGATGACGCATGCGCAGAAAGGCTTTCTACGGTTTCTATGGTTTCCGCAACCAAACCATTTGTTGGGTTTTTGTAATGTCCCATATGACAATAAAAGGAAAAGGTTCGCCGTAAGGTTTCATGCTACTTGGGTATTAACCAATATTTGCAGTGTTTCCCAGGTCAAAATTTATGCTAGAATTTCTTTGCTAGACAAGCATAATATGCTATGTTTAAGCTAGGAAAAATAGCTTAAACTAGCATAATTGTTTGCTAGTTCCAGCATAATCACCTAGCATGGTTATGTGTGTATTGGCCCACTTTTTATGCTAACTAGCATAAAAAATCTAGCTTGTATTGCTAGAAAATGATCACTATTCTAGCATGCGTTGCTAGAAAATATTTGGTATTCCAGCATGTGTTGCTGGAAAATGATCACTATTCTAGCATGGGTTTGCTAGAAAAGTCAAAATTTATGCTAGAATTTCTTTGCTAGACAAGCATAGTATGCTATGTTAAGCTAGGAAAATAGCTTAAACTAGCATAATTGTTTGCTAGTTCCAGCATAATCACCTAGCATGGTTATCTGTGTATTGGCCCACTTTTTATGCTAATTAGCATAAAAAATCCAGCTTGTATTGCTAGAAAATTATCACTATTCTAGCATGTGTTGCTGGAAAATGACCACTGTTTTAGCATGTGTTGCTGGAAATGACCGCTATTCTAGCATGTGTTGCTAGAAAAGAACAGCTATTCTAGCATATTTTGCTAGAAAATTACCACCATTCTAGTGTGTGATGCTGGAAAATTATTGCTAATCTAGCATGTATTGCTGGAAAATGACCACTATTCTAGCATGTATGGCTGGAAAAAGTTTGCCGTCCTAGCAAGTGTTGCTAGAAAAAGCTTGCTAATCTAGCATATAAATGTAGCTTGTGTTGCTAGAAAATGCATGCCATGCTAGCATGCAAAATCTAGCTTATGTTGCTGGAAAATATTTGCTATTCTAGTATTATTTTTCTAGCATCAGATGCTGTTTATTTGTATATTATTCTAGCATTATTTTTCTAGCATCAGTTGCTGTTATTTTTATATTATTTTAGCATTACTTTTTTGCCATCATTTGCCTTTATTTTTTACATAGCCTATTATAGTGCTGGCTATAGCAATACTTTTCTAAATCTTCAGTTTTAATTTCAGTTTTTTCTAAAAGAGCATGTATATTACCATTATTACATGCAGTTGTTCTAATTTTTTATTATTCTATTAACTTTTTTTCAACCATTTAAATAAATTTATTTTTTTTTAAATAAAAAAAGAATAAAGTAACATTTAAAAATATTTATTTTTAGAACTTCAACATTTCAAAACATCTTGCATCTTGTTTTTTTTTTTTTCATCTCAGGCAGGTCCTTTTCATATTTCATCAATTTTCTTCTCATTTGATCTTAAATAGAAATAGAACAATAAATAACAAAATATGACTATAAATGATTAATGAAAATGCACTTAATTAAATTGAATTCTAATTTAATTTCAAACACCAGTACTTCATTTCTATTTCAAAATCCCAGATTTTTTTAGTTACCAACACATTTCTGTCTTAAGCTTAAAATCCTGCAAAAAGTTCATTTGTATTTAATAAAAGAACATTTTCTGTAGTTGTTGGCAGAAGTTTAAATTTTGGCCTTATTTTTATTCAAATTTCTAAATATTAAAAAAAAAATTTAATAAACACACTTTGCAGGATTTTCAGTTTTAGAATATTAGCTCTCAGAAAAAAACAATTATTTATTTAGTTCATATTTTTAAAAAATGCTTCCTAACCCAGTCGGTTACCTTAGGAGTGAAATTTCCAAAAAAAAATTCCTGGGGAAACACAGAAACGCTCTTTTTAACACGGTTGGGGGGGGAATGGTTTTTTTTGTTCATTTGGTCTAAACTGGTTTTTTTTACAAAAATTTTTCCTTAACACATAAATACAAATATTTCTGGTTGTTTTCATTTATGAATGCATTAAATATAAATAGTTAATCAATTCAGCTCTTAACTAAGTGACTTAATTTATTAATTAAAATTAATTTTATTTAGTTAAAAAAGTTCAAATTATATATAAACCATAAAAAAAACCAAGGGAGTCTTTTTAGAGCGTTAAAAAACCAACTGGTTTTTACATAAATGCATATTATAATTATTATATTTAAAAATCCGGTGCTTAATTGATTAAAAAAAATTGGTTTTTATTATGCATTCAAATATCCAGTTCTTAACGAATTAAAAAACCAAATAGGTTTTTTATAAAAAAAACCAAGGGAGTCTTTTTAGAGCATTCCAAGTGGTTCTTATAATGGAAATTTAAAAATCTGGTACTTAGTTGATTAAAAAAACAATTGGTTTTTATTATGCATTCAAATATCTAGTTCTTAATGAATTAAAAAAAAACAAAAGGGTTTTTTATAAAAAAAAACCCAAGGGAGTCAGTCTTTTTAGCGCGTTAAAAAACCAACTTTTTTTATAATTCATATTTAAAAACCCAATGCTTAATTGATTAAAAAAGCCAGTTGGTTTTTATTATGCATTCAAATATCTGCTCTTAATGAATTAAAAAACCAAATGGGTTTTTAATAAAAAAACAAGTCTTTTTAGAGCATTAAAAAACAACTAGTTCTTATAATGCATATTTAAAAATTTGGTGCTTAATTGATTAAAAAAAATTGGTTTTTATTATGCATTCAAATATCTAGTTCTTAATAAATTAAAAAACCAAATAGGTTTTTTATTAAAAAAAAACCAGGAGTCTTTCTAAGAAAATTTCAATTGCCTTGTTTCAAAAAATTGCATAGCTTTACAGCATTAATGTCAGAAGCATTTAATATATTTTGTTCAAAAGATAATCAATAAATGACTTTAAACCCAAAAGTTTAACTAAAAAAAAAATTCTGTGTTTTCATAAAAAACCAAATGGGTTAAACCGTGCCAACCTTGCTTTTTAATATAAAGCTAATTATAATTTACAAACACTTGTGACAAAAGTTACTTACTTTACTTTATCCAATGTCCATCCGTGGCTTTTCGAGCAAATGAACTGGACGACAGGCAGGGGGCACATCAGAAGCCATCCCAATGCAGTGGAGGTGGGCCTGCGACAAAAGTTAATTAAATGGTTACAAACCTTATTATTTAGACGGTGTGCAGAAATGTAAAAAATTTATAAATAAATCAGGGTTTTGTTAATTCTTCCAGGAAGGAATCATAAATTCCTGGGCCCATCCCAAGGAATATTTAAATGTGTTCCCCTGAAATATTTAATTTCTGGTAAAAAAAAAAGGTGTATTTATTCAAAAAACAACATTAGTTGAGGCTTAAAAATTAGAATATTTAAGTCAAATTTCAAAAACAATCCTGGGGAAACACAGAAACCCAGTTTTAATGTAAAGCTAATTATAATTTACAAACACTAATGACAAAAGTTACTTACTTTACTTTATCCAATGTCCATCCGTGGCTTTTCGAGCTAATGAACTGGACGACAGGCAGGGGGGCACATCAGAAGCCATCCCAATGCAGTGGAGGTGGGCCTGCGACAAAAGTTAATTAAATGGTTACAAACCTTATTATTTAGACGGTGTGCAGAAATGTAAAAAATTTATAAATAAATCAGGGTTTTGTTAATTCTTCCAGGAAGGAATCAAATTCCTGGGCCCATCCCAAGGAATATTTAAATGTGTTCCCCTGAAATATTTAATTTCTGGTAAAAAAAAAAGGTGTATTTATTCAAAAAACAACATTAGTTGAGGCTTAAAAATTAGAATATTTAAGTCAAATTTCAAAAACAATCCTGGGGAAACACAGAAACCCAGTTTTAATGTAAAGCTAATTATAATTTACAAACACTAATGACAAAAGTTACTTACTTTACTTTATCCAATGTCCATCCGTGGCTTTTCGAGCAAATGAACTGGACGACAGGCAGGGGGGCACATCAGAAGCCATCCCAATGCAGTGGAGGTGGGCCTGCGACAAAAGTTAATTAAATGGTTACAAACCTTATTATTTAGACGGTGTGCAGAAATGTAAAAAATTTATAAATAAATCAGGGTTTTGTTAATTCTTCCAGGAAGGAATCAAATTCCTGGGCCCATCCCAAGGAATATTTAAATGTGTTCCCCTGAAATATTTAATTTCTGGTAAAAAAAAAAGGTGTATTTATTCAAAAAACAACATTAGTTGAGGCTTAAAAATTAGAATATTTAAGTCAAATTTCAAAAACAATCCTGGGGAAACACAGAAACCCAGTTTTAATGTAAAGCTAATTATAATTTACAAACACTAATGACAAAAGTTACTTACTTTACTTTATCCAATGTCCATCCGTGGCTTTTCGAGCAAATGAACTGGACGACAGGCAGGGGGGCACATCAGAAGCCATCCCAATGCAGTGGAGGTGGGCCTGCGACAAAAGTTAATTAAATGGTTACAAACCTTATTATTTAGACGGTGTGCAGAAATGTAAAAAATTTATAAATAAATCAGGGTTTTGTTAATTCTTCCAGGAAGGAATCAAATTCCTGGGCCCATCCCAAGGAATATTTAAATGTGTTCCCCTGAAATATTTAATTTCTGGTAAAAAAAAAAGGTGTATTTATTCAAAAAACAACATTAGTTGAGGCTTAAAAATTAGAATATTTAAGTCAAATTTCAAAAACAATCCTGGGGAAACACAGAAACCCAGTTTTAATGTAAAGCTAATTATAATTTACAAACACTAATGACAAAAGTTACTTACTTTACTTTATCCAATGTCCATCCGTGGCTTTTCGAGCAAATGAACTGGACGACAGGCAGGGGGGCACATCAGAAGCCATCCCAATGCAGTGGAGGTGGGCCTGCGACAAAAGTTAATTAAATGGTTACAAACCTTATTATTTAGACGGTGTGCAGAAATGTAAAAAATTTATAAATAAATCAGGGTTTTGTTAATTCTTCCAGGAAGGAATCATAAATTCCTGGGCCCATCCCAAGGAATATTTAAATGTGTTCCCCTGAAATATTTAATTTCTGGTAAAAAAAAGTGTATTTATTCAAAAAACATTAGTTGAGGCTTAAAAATTAGAATATTTAAGAGTCAAATTTCAAAAAAAATCCTGGGGAAACACAAAAACCCACTTTTAATGTAAAGCTAATTTTTTTTTATTTAAATGAATTAACAGTTCTGTATATTCTGAAAGTGGTCAAAAATGTATTGATATTATAATTTCTGTGTGATATAATAATTTTTTAATATAATTAATTAACTAATCAAGGGAAGAAGTTCACTGCCATCTCATCGGTGAGATGCCCATTCTGAAAGGGTGAATGAATAATTGTACTATTAGTTATTAAAATTTTTATCCTTCTTTCACTTACTATACTTACCAAATTTTGATATCAATAATTATTTTTTGCAATCATAAATATGGTTACATTTGATACATTACTAAATAAATCAAGACAATGATTATAATTTGATACATTACTGAAAAAATCATGATATTTTTTGTGTAAAAATTGAAATCAATCTTTGAGTTTATTGATTAGTTAAATCACTCTTACCCATTAAAGTAATGTTTATTTCTTTAAAACAATAAATAATAAGTGATAAAAAATAAATCATTGATATTTTTGTAGAATAAGAAAAAAATTGGATTGGAAAACAAAACTAAAAATATAAAAACAAGCTTTTGGTAAAAATCATCTAAACATTTTAAAAAGTTGATAACAGGTAAAAAAAAGTATAGGATTTTAATTCTTGATTAGTTTATGAAATTATTGATTCCAAACCCTTGCTATTTACAGCATTTTCATAATAAAGGGTCAATATGGTAGTAATACTTGTTTTTGAAATTGCAGGCAATTGTATAGATGCTAAATGTATACTAAGTATAAAAATAAAGTTTAAAAATTTTAATGCAAATAATTTTACAAGCCATTTTTAAAACATACAACTAATTAATTTCTTTAAATTGTGGTAGTTAACATTTTTCATTTTGAGGGTCAAATTTTGAAACAAATTTCCAGGGGGAAACCAGAAACAACCTTTTTAATAAAAAAAACCCTAATTATAAAAACTCTGAGACAAGTTACTTACTTTAATCAACGCCTATCCAGGGCTTTTCATTTTCCTGTTGGGACATCGTGAGCAGCCAGTTTCATAGAGGGGAGGTGGGCCTGAAGGTAGAAGACAAAAGTTAATTCAATAGTTATGAATATTACAATTTTGAAGGGGGGCTGAATTGTAAAAAAAAACTTTGTTGGTAATAAATTAGGGTTTTGTAAATCTTTCGGGCAGGTATTCCTGGACCATCCCATTCATAATCTCATACAGTTATCGTGTTGTGTTGTGAAACGGTTTTAACCGTTAAAAAGTTTGTTTAAATTTAATTAAGAAGGTAGTGGTAGCGTACTCAAATTACAAGGATATGAAAATAAATAAGGTTGATAAGGTAAATTTTTAAACAAATTTCACCCAGAACCCCAATTTCAAATAAAATAACTAATTATAAAAACACTCAAGACAAGTTACTTACTTTAATCAACGCCTATCCAGGGCATTAGTGCTGGCCTAGTGTCCAGTTGTAGGAAATATTGAAGAGTCATCGTGAGCAGACAGATTCATACAGGGGAGGTGGGCCTGAAGGTAGAAGACAAAAGTTAATTCAATAGTTATGAATATTACCATTTTGATGGGGGGGGGGCTGAATTGTAAAAAAACCTTTGTTGGTAGTAAATTAGGGTTTTGTAAATCTTTCGGGCAGGAATTCCTGGGCCATCTCATTCATAATCTTATACAGTTATCGTGTTGTGTTGTGAAACGGTTTTAACCATTAAAAAGTTTGTTTAAATTTAATTAAGAAGGTAGTGGTAGCATACTCAAATTACATGAATATGAAAATAAATAAGGTTGATAAGGTAAATTTTTAAACAAATTTCACCCAGAACCCCAATTTCTAATAAAATAACTAATTATAAAAACACTCAAGACAAGTTACTTACTTTAATCAACACCTATCCAGGGCATTAGTGCTGGCCTAGTGTCCAGTTTAGGAAATATTGAAGAGTCATCGTGAGCAGACAGATTCATACAGGGGAGGTGGGCCTGAAGGTAGAAGACAAAAGTTAATTCAATAGTTATGAATATTACCATTTTGATGGGGGGGCTGAATTGTAAAAAAACTTTGTTGGTAGTAAATTAGGGTTTTGTAAATCTTTCGGGCAGGAATTCCTGGGCCATCTCATTCATAATCTTATACAGTTATCGCGTTGTGTTGTGAAACGGTTTTAACCGTTAAAAAGTTTGTTTAAATTTAATTAAGAAGGTAGTGGTAGCATACTCAAATTACATAAATATGAAAATAAATAAGGTTGATAAGGTAAATTTTTAAAACAAATTTCACCCAGAACCCCAATTTCTAATAAAATAACTAATTATAAAAACACTCAAGACGAGTTACTTACTTTTATCAACGCCTATCCAGGGCATTAGTGCTGGCCTAGTGTCCAGTTGTAGGAAATATTGAAGAGTCATCGTGAGCAGCCAGATTCATACAGGGGAGGTGGGCCTGAAGGTAGAAGACAAAAGTTGATTCAATAGTTATGAATATATTACCATTTTGATGGGGGGGGGGGCTGAATTGTAAAAAAAAGCTTTGTTGGTAGTGTGGTGGATTCAAACACAATACCCTTATTCTAGCCTGGCCACGAGAGGAGCTTGGAACTTTCATGTTTCGGAGTTGGCAGCGAGAACAGTATAAAAAGGAGTTGCTTCAATGTTTATTTTTTACTTGCCTTTTGCAATTTTAGCTCCTACCTTTTATTTTTAATGTTGAATAAATTGTTTGTTATTAACATTGAAGCAACTCCTTTTTATACTGTTCTCGCTGCCAACTCCGAAACATGAAAGTTCCAAGCTCCTCTCGTGGCCAGGCTAGAATAAGGGTATTGTGTTTGAATCCACCACAGTAGTAAATTAGGGTTTTAAAAGTTTGTTTAAATTTAATGAAGCTAGTGGTATCAAGTATCATACTCAAATTCAGATATAAAAATGAATATTAACTGATAATAAGAATTAAGAGAAAAATCTTACAATTAAATCCCAATTATAATTATTTATATTAATGGCTTAAAATAAAATTATAGGTGATCAATTATAGGTACTGACTTTTCACTTATTCAACAAAGTAGCCTTTTAATTCACAAACAAAAAAAAACAGGAAGACTTATTTAGATACTCTAGTTCATATATCTTTTTGTATTTTGATAAAAAAAAAATACACACATATACAGCTTTTAATTACTAGCCTTTTTCTCAGTTACATAATCTATAATAGGAAGTAAAATATTCGAAACGCACGAAAAACCCTAAAAAATTTGATTATGATGTTTCTAATACTTTAGGACTAGTCAGGAAGAAGGTGGACTAGTCAGGTGGAAGGTGGTCAGTTTTAAACTAAATTGCTAAAAACAATTAAGATCAAAATAAAACACCATTAAAATATCTCAATTAAAAGTTTGTACAGTTTGAAATATATTTTTTAATTTTCATATATCAACTCAGTTCATTTTCACTGAGGGTTCCTCCTATGGAAAAGCCGCTACTGGCATCAGTTAAAATATAGAAAGATTAAAAGTTACTATGTACTCTTTTAAATACTTATTTTGTTCATTGTAAGATGATAAAGTAGTAAAAAGTGAAAAACACTCTTCAAAGGATACTATGAACAAAGGAAAGTAAATTATACTTTTCTAGAGATAAGCCCAATGTAAACTGACTTTTCCATTCAAATCAGTTTGATAGTTTTGGTTAAATTTAAATAGAAGTCAATTTTGATTATTTTACAGATAAACATTAGAATGAGAATATACTTAGTCTCAGATTGAGTAAATAAAATTAAAGTATTGTAAAATAAGTATAAAATTATTTTTAAAGGAACAATACAACACAACAAGGATTTATGGGAGCAGCTATCCCTAATAGGACATCGTCTTAACAGCCCGCCGGCTAATCCACCAAATCTTATTAGACAACATATATGTATCTACGCATTTAAATGGTGGAAAAATAAACTAAATAAATAACTTATCTAAATAAAATATATCAAGCATTTAACTTACTGGAAATAAGGACGCCACGCGATGCGGCGCCATTCCGCTATTTCTTCTTCTTCGTGATGGTGACGTAATGGTAAACAAACTAGGCATTGCCATTTCAGAAAGTAGTAAAATCCAATAAATTCCAAAACTATGTGTGGCTCATTTTATAAAATAAAAATTATGCTCGATTGGAAAAATCATCAAGCTTTCAAAAGGAATCTTGATGAAAATGTAAATTTTCATAGTTTTAGATAGCTGTGAAGGTATAACGAATGACAAGAATAAACTTTATCGCCCATCCATTCTGTTGGTTAATGCGTGGGGTATCTCCGCTCAGTGGGGATCTCTCGCTCGTAATTTTAGGTTCTCATTTACCCTCGCTCTGCTTTATTCTTATTTAACTTCATTAATAGTTCACATTATGACATTATTTTCGCTTTAATTTATACACTAATGCATGCATGTATCTTATTTTATTGTGGGGAAAATATATTATTTACAGGCATTTCACTGTCGAAATAATGCATTTTTCTCGTTTTTAACCCAATAAATACTTTTCATATATTTTTCTTTGATATAATCTTAAAGAGTACTTCAAAATATACATCTTTTCAAATTTTCAAGCGATTTGTTACATATTTAGGGTTTTTTAAAGTCGAAAAAGAAAACGGTATTTTGAGTAAAAAAACACAAGTCCGAAAAAGCCCAATAATTGGTATTTAATAATAAGTTTGAATTTTTTTCAATTTTTATTTTTGTAGTTAAGTAATGTGGTAAGCTTTTTCCAGAAATTCGGGTTGCTATGGTGATTCTGACGTCATCCAGGAATTTTCAAACACAAAAGTGGTTTACTTGTCTTTGTAAGAATCCATTGCATTTTTTGGAGGTATATGAAAAAGGGGGAAAGGGGAAAAATATGAATGAACCCCCAAGTGTTTTACATTACGGTATTCCCTTTGATTAGTAGATTAAGAATATGTAAAGTATGAGGGGGTGGGTCCCATATTTCGGGAGTCTTTCCGGTTTTATTGAAAAACTGAATATGGGCGTCACGCCCGGAGTTTTAAAGCTAAAGGTCTAAAATTTTAGTATTTTTACTTCCTCAAAATTCCCTTTTGAACCATCGAACACACTAAGGGGTAGTACCCATATTTAGAGGTTTCGGGTCCATGTGCTCGTTCTAATTTTCTAATCCTAGCACCCCTGATTCTTTTTCCCGGTCTTTCTTCTAACACGGTTCTTAAAGGTCTTTAAGAGTTCTTCAAGAATCTGGTTACTGCTAAGCTTTCTGACAATTATTTGTAAAGAAATATGCGAAAAACCGTCTTGGAAAACGAAACAATGAATTGAATTGTCTCTGGATCACGCAATTTTTACACTGTTTGTTAGTGATTCATACTGTTCGAATTTCCACTTTAAATGCTTTCATAAAATATAAATCACTAAGCTGTGATCATAATAGATCCGCAGCTATTCAGCGTTAAAATTAGCATGTGTTAGGCTTAACGCACCACGAGGGGTCCTTTCTCGCCAAACACTACGGTTTTCATCACTTAGCTCTAAAACACCGATCGAGTATACATTTACACAGTTTATTGCAATACATTAAGCCAGATTAGATTGTCTGAAACACATCGGTATGTTTTTACATTGGTATGAATATTTCCAAAATTTTAATCTAACACCCCTGGTTCTTTTTTCCGGTCTTTCTAACATGGTTCTTAAAGGATTTTAAGAGTTCTTCAAGAATCTGGTTACTGCTAAGCTTTTCGACAGTTATTTCTAAAGAAATCTGTGAAAAACCGTCTTGGAAAACCAAACAATGAATTTAATTGTCTGGATCACGCAATTTTTACACCACTTCTTAGTATGTCATACTGTTCGAAGCCCACTTTAAATGCTTTCATAAAATATAAATCACTAAGCTGTGGTCATAATAGATCCGTAGCTATTCAGCGTTAAAATTAGCATATGTGTTAGGCTTAACGCACCACGAGGGGTTTGTTCCCGCCAAACACTACGGTTTTCGCCTCTTATGTTAGCTCTAAAAATACCGATCGAGTATATACATTTGCACAGTTTATTGCAATATATTATAAGGCAGATTATATTGTCCGAAACAAATTTGTGTAAGTTTTTACATAGGTATGCATCAATATTTCCAAAAATTTTCATACAGGTATATCGAATTATCCAGTATGTTTTGGAATTGATAGCAAAATTTCTTTATTTTTAGAGAAAATGTTTTTAAACAAATTAATATAATTTTATTTAACTAATTGAAATACACTAATCAATTATAATTAACCCCTGAAATAAATGTCACATTTACAACTCAATAATACTGCTACTACTATTATCACTGCTAAAATGACTTATTCTGAAAAAATTTAAAAAAAAAAACCTTAGTTTAAACTACGTTTAAACAAAAAAATAGGTTTACTAAAAAAGTTTTTTTTTAAATATTCTCTTTTAAAAATAATTAAATAAATCCATACAAATAACTCTTAATTTTCCCGCTAGATGGCTGTATCAAAAATCGGCTGGAAAAGCTTCTCTACAACAGGCTCGAAAGTCTCGTGACTGCCTCTCCCATCCGATATTCCTTCGACCTAGCTCTCCATGCTATGAAAGTAGCTTTTACAGCTTAAAAGCATTGGATGCTTGTTACCAAGCATGCCATGCTATTGTTGGGGGTAAGCTAGGTACATAGCATCCCATGGTGGAAAGCATAAAAAAGCATAACATAGCACATCAAGGTACCTAGCTCTCCGTGCTATGAAGATAGCTTGGTTTGCTAAAAAGCATTGCATACTTGTTACCTAGCATGCCATGCTATTTTTTCGTAAGCTAGCTACATAGCATCACATGCTGGCAAGCATAAAAAAGCATAAAATAACTGATCAAGCTACCTAGCTCTCCATGCTATGAAGATAGCTTGGTTTGCTAAAAAGCATTGCATACTTGTTACCTAGCATGTCATGCTATTTTTTCGTAAGCTAGCTACATAGCATCACATGCTGGAAAGCATAAAAAAGCATAAAATAGCTGATCAAGCTACCTAGCTCTCCATGCTATGAAGATAGCTTGGTTTGCTAAAAAGCATTGCATACTTGTTACCTAGCATGTCATGCTATTTTTTCGTAAGCTAGCTACATAGCATCACATGCTGGCAAGCATAAAAAAGCATAAAATAGCTGATCAAGCTACCTAGCTCTCCATGCTATGAAGATAGCTTGGTTTGCTAAAAAGCATTGCATACTTGTTACCTAGCATGTCATGCTATTATTTCGTAAGCTAGCTACATAGCATCACATGCTGGAAAGCATAAAAAAGCATAAAATAGCAGATCAAGCTACCTAGCTCTCCATAGCATCCCATGCTGGCAAGCATAAAAAAGCATAACCTAGCATAAATATCTAGCATACATAGCAAAAACTAGCAAAATCTAGCATATTTGTTTGCTAGTTCCAGCATAAAATTTTGACCTGGGTTGGCTTCTCGCTTTTCTACATTTGACGTTCTTTTTTGAATTGGTAAAATATTTTTGGGTAATACCCTGATTAATGTAAACAAGAATTTTACTAATTTGATCCTACGTACTAAACAAGGGTTGGGCCCATTGCTTCTATTTGAAACATAGACATTAGGGTGTCCAAAAAAATTAAAGTGATATTCTTTTAACGCATACTAGGGTGGGCCGAAAACACACTTTATTTTTATTTATGTTCTAATAGCTTGGAAAGGGTGCCACTTGGGTCCAATAAGAACGGTGTAAAATAGTTTTTCGATTGGATAATATCTTAGGCTCCCGCATCGCATTTAAAGTTTGAAAAAATTGATGACTTTTTTACAAAACAGCTAAAAAACCAAAGATTAAACTTTCAAATATTGCTCATGATTTTTTTATGAGGAACTAGTATAGTTATAGACATAATGTCTCAGGTTCCATTCTTCTATCACTCTATTTTCGTTAGATATAATTTTTTAATGTTCAAAGAAATTATGTAAAGTTGTTTTTCCAGCATTTTTAAAAAGCTAATAACTCTAGAACTATACAACTTAAAAACCTGAAATCAGTCCCATTTTGTTCGTTAATTTTTTGTCTTGGATTTGGTGTGCATAATGACAATCATTTTCAAAAAGTTTTTTTCAGAATTTAAAAAAAAGTGAAAAAAAAATAAAAAAAAAATTTTTTTTTGAAAAATTTTTTGAACAAATATTAAAAGCATTCTAACTCTTAAAATGAACATTTCTACCAAATTTCAAGTTGAAAATAAAATTTAATCATGTATAAAAAAGTAAAAATAATCGTAATTTAGGCAAGTCCCGTAAACATTCCCTAAAATTATACAACAAGAGCGATTCTCTCATGGAGAGTTCATAAAATCGCTTGAGCGTGTTCAAGAACAGTGTAAAATATCTTTTGCCCCTGCTTTGCACTAGAATTTCAGAAATTTGGGTAAAAATAACCAACTTTTACTCAGCGTAATTTGAGAAAAATTGACAATTTTTCTCAATGCAGGAAGAAAAGTTATTTTTCAATACTGCTACTCGAATGTTGCAGAATAGGTGACAAAAGGGTTAATTAAGAATAGAATTAAATACTTATTTAATTAATAAATGCCTTTAGCCTTATTGCACTTAAGATCATGCAATTTTTCTAGGAAAACACAGATTTAAACACTATAGAAATGAACTAAAGTAAAATTTCGTTATTTTTACCCAAATTACTGAAATTCTAGTGCAAAGCAGGGGAAAAAGATATTTTACACTGTTCTTGAACACCCTCAAGCGATTTTATGAACTCTCCATGAGAGAATCGCTCTTGTTGTATAATTTTAGGGAATGTTTAAGGGACTTGCCTAAATTACGATTATTTTTATTTTTTTATACAAGATGAAATTTTATTTTCAACTTGAAATTTGGTAGAAATGTTCATTTTAAGAATTGAAATGCTTTTCATATTTTTTCAAAAAAATTTTCAAAAAAAATATTAATAAATTTTTTTTTTCACTTTTTTTAAATTTTGAAAAAAACTTTTTGAAAATGATGGTCATTATGCACACCAAATCAAAGAGAACAAATTAACGAACAAAATGGGACTGATTTCAGGCTTTTAAGTTGTACAGTTCTAGAGTTATTAGCTTTTTAAAAATGCAGGAAAAACAACTTTACATAATTTCTTTGAACATTAAAAAATTATATCTAACGAAAAAAGAGTGATAGAAGAATGGAACCTGAGACATTATGTCTATAACTATATTACTTCCTCATAAATAAATCATGAGCAATATTTGAGAGTTTAATCTTTGGTTTTTTAGTTGTTTTGTAAAAAAGTCATCAATTTTTTCAAACTTTAAGTGCGATGCGGGAGCCTAAGATATTATCCAATCGAAAAACTATTTTACACCGTTCTTATTGGACCCAAGTAGCACCCTTTCCGCGCTATTAGAACATAAATAAAAAATAAAGTGTGTTTTCGGCCCACCCTAACGCATACCCTCTTATTTTGTTTGAATGGTCTCAAAACATTTAAAAATAAAGTTTCACGTACTTAGGATCACGACAACCCGTGCCGACTTGCATCAACAGAGATGTGTCTGTTAGGGTGAGTCGAAAAAACACTTTTTTCTAAATTCATTTGGCCTTAGTGGGAATTTTTGGCCAAATGTCTTCGATAATACGTAAAATAAAATTCAGATCGATAAGACCGTTCTTTTACTTGCCGCCGAGCCCCCAAAGTTGAAAATTTTAGAAAAAAAACTGACATTTTTAAAATTTTGCAAAAAAAAAAAGAAAATTTCCGGAAATCCTCAATTTGTTAGCATGGATTTGAAGCATAATGGAACAAATATAGCGTATAAAAATTTTCAGATCGATACGACAGTTTCTTCAGTAGCCAGCTGGCCCCTTAAAATATTTTCAGAATTTTTAAAAAATATATTTCAAGATTTCTATTGTGATCAAACTGGTTGAAATGTGTTATCTTAGACTTATTTAGATGGATTATATTTATTTGTGTGTATTAACTGCACCCTATAGGGCTTATAATTTAAGAGTAAAGTAATTACTTAGTGACGTTGCACTCTCCAAAGCTTATAATGCACTACGGTGAACGAAAGGAATTAAATTCCGAATTTCTTCGAAGGAACTCTCTCAAATGATGACATTTGGTGTTAAATTGGTATTTTAAATTACAGTGGAAGCTCTTATAGCGCAATTAATCCGCACCAAGTTTTATGTCGCTATAAGAGCAAACTTCGAGTGATACACTCGAGTGTAGAATATCACTCGTTTAAAAGCAATAAACTCGTTAAGCTAAACTATGAATTTTGATGCTTTTCGGGAAGTTGGACTCGATTCTCTCAATGATGTATTTTTAGTAGACTAATTTATAAAGTCTGGAGGAAATCTCAACCTGAAAACGATATCATTGGGAGTTAGAACACAGTTCGAATCATCCAATTGATCTTTCCTCACTTTAAACAATTATTTCTTATTTTATGAAGTCTTGATACTTCCAATTTCATGTTATATTACCTTATCTTTTGCTTTTATTTTAATTTATATAAAGTTTAAGGCTACAGTGGACACTAAAACTTTTTTTTTTTAATTTTTAAAAGAATTTCTCAAAATTTTTTCTGTTAATATGAATGCTCAAGCTAAGCTCAGAAAATTTTTTTTTTGAAAAAAAAGTAATTAATTTTTTAATTAATTAAAAATTTTTGAAAAAATTCATAGAATTTCAAAATGCTCCAGTCGTTCCAATTTTTTAAATATCTTTGATTTTTTTCTTGATTTCTCATATTTAGACACTCATTAATAAATATTGGACAGCAATGAAACATTATAAATGATACTTTAGAAACAATGAGCAAAAACTGTACCCATACTAGGAATTTTCAGAGAAAAATGACATTTTTTACAAAAAAAGATAAATATTTCAATTTACAGAACTATTATCATATTGGTGTCATCCAATTTACTTTTATACTTTTAAAACGAGAAAATACAGAGAATTTTTAAGCTGTACGAGGAAAATAGAAACGACTGGAGCATTTCGAAAATCATGTTCGAAGCAATTTTTTGATTTTGAGAAAAACAGCTTTTTATATTTAAAAAGATAATAAATAATTTTTAGCACAAAATTGAAGCACAAGATTATACATTTAATATAAAAGAACTCTAGATTAACATATATATTGCCTAGGTTTTTTTCATAGAGGACAGTTATTTAATTTGTAAGTATTAATGTTTATGAAAATTATCTACGTGTGAAGGTAAAAACCTTGTATAAACATCAAGATTTTTTTTTTAAATTGTAATTATGGTATTTGTGTAAAATATAACCAATATATGCTAGTTGATTGTTAGAAGAAAGTTTCAAAGATGTGGGTAAAAATAAAAAGCACTAGAAGAACCGACGAAATGTTGATAATATCGTTAAAAATTTCATTTAGAATAAACAAGAAAACTGTACTAATAATGCATCAATATGACAAAATATACTTAATTTAACTTATATTTATTAAAAAATAAATATTAATCAGTATGTTTTAACAAAATGAACACAAGGAAAACACACTTATATTGTAATTTTTAAGATAACACACACCTTCGTGAAATTCAACAAATTGGCTTTCATAACAATTTTTTATTTGGAGGCTTGGAGTTTTTAAATTGACTTATGGGATTCCTCAGAACCATATTCCTGCACACAAATAGATGATAAATGAGTAATCTTTGATTATAATCCAAAGATTAAATAAACTTGTAAATTATTCTTGATCGTTCACTCATTGTCAAAGTGAGTCCTGATAAGACCTCACAATGAATTTATGTAAAAGTAATGTATTAACTTCAACATTCATGATGCTGCAGTGCAGTCCAATAAAATGACACATTATTTTTATAATGTAAAATTTATAGTCCATAGTTCTGTGGCACTTCAAATATACCCACAGGCAGGTGAAAGAGATTACAGATAACAAAGACTCCTAGGGTTGAATAAATTGTTCATAATTTTGAGTGAAGGTAGAAAATTTGGCTAATTGTTATTCACGGAAATAATAAACTTGTTTTGATTTCTTAGAAACACACAAAAAACTTTCTTCCAAGACTTTTCATAATCAATTGCCACTATCGTTGTTTCTGCTGACACTCCAAACACAAAGACATGCACATGAAAAATCAAAACAAAACTATCCAAATCTAAACAAAGATGGAAAAGAGTAGAAGTGAAAGTTTATAACATTCACTAAAGAAAAACTACTAAAAAAATCAAGTCTGAGGCCAAGTTGATAGCATAAACACTAAAACAGCTCTCGTATTCTGAGGCTCGCAAACGTAAACAAATGGGTGTGGCATCATAAAAATGTCTATATTGAACGAACCAATAAAGATATCAAAATAATTCTTTCACCAGACGATTCCTAAGGATTTGTTTGTTTTAAAAAGGTAATAATAAAAAAATCCAAATTTTCGGCGATTTTTCAGATTTTCAGTGTCCACTGTAGCCTTAAGATCAATATTTTACAGAGTATAAATATTTGTGTTTGCTTTTTAAATTTTGATTTTGATATTAATTTATTGCATAGCTTAGTTTCCTTAGAAAGGTCTCATGCTTAACAAAATTTATTACATCAATTTCACCTGCATCTGCATGCAATTTGAAAAACTTAATAAATTAAAATATAAGTCTTAAATATGGATGGGTTGAAAAATGTAAACAAAAACAAAGTCCTAGAGACTTCCGGTACAGATCCTCAACATAGTAGATGCATTTGGCAACTTGGCGAGGTTAAAAATATTATTTTTCTCTCTAACCCTTTGGTAATAAAATAATAATAATAAAAGAGTGAATGCAAGAAAAGGCTGATTACTGAATGAATAAAAAATAATACATTAAAAAATTAATACGAAAAGAGCAAAACGAATTTACGTGGTCGAAGTTGACTTCGAAACATAAACAAAGAACAAACAAGAATGAAAAGGATGCCAAAGCAATGCCAAGAATAACGCTAATGTGGTAACCCGGAAATAATATATTAGCACTGCCAGATGCAGAACGAAGCTAGTGAAACCCATCCATAAGTCAAAAAGAAATAAAGAAAGATAAATGAATACGCTAATAAATTTAAAGTCTAAAATCAACAAGGACATCAGGTAGCGAAAGGTTTCGTTTGGGATTGTAGCCGGTTACCCCGAGTGAAAGCAAGCGAGAAGAGGATGCGATCGTTACTTGGTGCTGTTTGTCATACTCTGATATTTGTTTATTGGCTAATTCTTGTGTGACGCACACAAACCGATCCAGAAAAGTATTCGATAAGCTGAATCGATTCGAAGATTAGTCTTTATAAGCGCACAAAAGTGCTCTTATAGAGACTAATTTTTGGGTCCTTATAAGAGAGTATTTTTATAAGAGCAGGTCGCTATAAGAGCTTCCACTGTATAAAGGCCAATGAAATAACAATAATGAGGACTTCCACTGAGCTTTTAGTGTAAAAAATGCTTTTTAACAAGAATGCTCATTTCTAGCTGATCAAAGCCAGACATCATCCTAGAAAAGGGGGTTATTGTACTGTTTTAGATTCTAAACTTTGAAATTCCTTTGAAACCTTAATAGGTTTCATTTTTTACAAGTAGAACTTAATTTAAACCGTACAGATTGGAAATGACATCTATTATTCCTATACCAGAAGTGAAAATCGATTTTCTTTTATAAAGTTATGAAAATTCCCTCTTTTTAACGTACATTAGGTGGAATGTTTAATTAAAAACTTCATTTTTTCAAAATATCAACAAAAATTAACAAGTATTAAACAATTTACATAACTTTAAAAAATAAAATCGATTTTCACTTGGGGTATAGGAAAATAATCCATGTCATTTCCGATCTTTTCGGTTTAAATTAAGTTCTGCTTGTAAAAAATGAAACCTATAAAGGTTTCAAAGGTATTTCAAAGTTTAGAATCGAAAACAGTACAATAATCCCCTTTTTTAGGATAATGTTTGGCTTTGATCAGCTAGAAATGAGCATTTTTGTTAAAAAGCATTTTTTACACTAAAACCTCAGTGGAACGTGGAAGGCCTCATTATTGTTATTTCATTTGCCTTTTTATAATTTAAAATACCAATTTAACACCAAATGGCATCATTCGAGGGAGTACCTTCGAAGAAATTCGAAATTTAATTCCTTTCGTTCACCGTAGTGCATTAAAAGCTTTGATGAGTGCAACGTGGCTAAATAGTACTTTTTATTCTTAAATTATAGGCCTTATAGGGTGTAGTTAATACACACAATTAAATATAATCGATCTAAATAAGTCTAAAATTTCACATTTCAACCAGTTTGATCACAATATAAATCTTGAAATATATTTTTTAAAAATTCTGAAAATTGGTCATTTTTTTCCACTTTTTTCAAACTTTGGCGCTCTACAGGCAAACCCAAGAGTTAACTTAGGGGGCTGAAACTTCACAAAATATCTTTTGGGACCAAAAGGAATGGGAAAAGCCCTGGGGAGCTCAAATGAACTCTTTTCATTTTACCCCTATTTTTTTCGACTCACCCTTCTACAATCTCCCTATAGCTTCCATAGAAACTTGTAAAACTTTAACTTTGACGTCAAGTCGGCACGGGTTATCTTCATCCGATCGCAGTAATTTTTAATATTTAAGTTTATAAAGTCAAATGCAAAAAAATAGAGGGTATGCGTTGCGAAATTCGAAAAAAAAATTACCATTGTAGCCTGGGACACCCAAATAGACATTCATAATTTATTAGAACATGATCTACAATGAGTTTTTGTTTTTAGGTTGAAAGGAATGTTGAAAGAGGAATTGACATGAATGATTGATGATTCTTTTTGCAACTGTACGAGTTATTTGAATCAAAAGAATAGTCATTCAATGTACAAGTAGTGAGTACCTGTTATTGTTTTAACTACTTGGTTCTACTCAATTAACTATGTGTCAAAATATTTTTGCGGACAAATGTTTAAATCTTGGGAAATATGTGTTGCTATTAATTTACTATTAACTTCAATCACTTTGAACACCACTAAAAAGAAAACATTTCTTTTTTGTAAGTTTGTAGTTATAGATTTTTAATTTCTGTGTTGGACCTCCAGATCCACTAATTGTCTCCTATTTAAATCATGGCTGGTAAATGAACCTAAACTACAATTGAAATAAGTGTCTTTTACATATTTTGTTTCTTACGAAACAAAACTCAAAGCTCCGTGACATTTTAATTTTGTTCCGGAGAGAAACTAAATAAATTTCAACATTAAGATTTAATCCGGAACTAAAATAAACACAACTTGGTAATTTTTATTTCGATCTGGAACTAAACTAATCTTACTTTAATAATTATATTTAGTTTCGGAACAAAAGTCAAGGATCTTCAAATGTTTAAATTTTTCCCGGTATGAAAGTCAACTTAAATTCAACCAAAGAGTTCCAATCTTTGAGATGTCGCCATCAACATTTCGTTGCCTGAAGACACCCAAAACTATAATAATAAATTGAACCTAATGTCAATTTTAAAATCTCAATATTGGGATTTCTGTTTTAATACAATCTTAGGTAAGTGTTCTCAGCTTACCAGAGAAAAGCATTCCCCAACCCTAGGAAAAGAATGGGTTGGCTTGTTCAGGGTTACACTAGGTTACACTAACCGCCAAGCAAGAAGATACAAACAATATGCTATGATTCTTACTTGTACTGAAATATTTTGTATTTTAATTGTATTCTGTATTTTAATTGTATTTAATGTATTTTTCATTATTTATTCCTTATTACAGTACATTGCATTTTAGTGAAAGCTTTAATTTGAATTTTAAAAATAGTTTGAACTGTCACCTTTAATTGAGGTATTTTCAACAAACTGTCAACCAAAAGCTTCACATTTACAAATTGAGGTACTTGCAGCAACGAGCTAACTCCTACATAAAGCTGTTGGAGGTAGCTCATTGTTGAAGCTGGCGCTTCAATTGGGAATAATAATAATGAAATATAAAAAATACTAATGAATTTTGAAAATATTTATCTACAACTAACCTAGTTTAAACTATTTTGCTATCAGATATTAAAGGTTTGAATGAACAGATGTCAATTAATAGGTGTTTTTTATTGTGAAGTTATAAAATCAAAAGATTGTTCAAGATTAACTGACACTTAAAATTGACATTAAAGCATCTAATTTTAACATCTTTAAATTTATTTAATAATTCGTTAAATTTCACATAAATGAAAAACGATAATGATAAGCTAGTATAAATATCACAAACTTAAACGGTATTTATGAAAAGATTTGTTAATATTTTCAAAAGTACTTAAAATTAAATTTATTAAGTAGTTATGCATCCTTTTTAAAATTTGAATAAGGTAAATATTTTTTATAAAAGTCAAAAATTGGTGTGTTTGTAATTAAAAAATATACTTGAAAACTGTGCATTTATACCAACAACCCATGACATTAATAAAAGTGTCTTTTCAGAAAATAAGGAATTTAAATTCAGGATATGTATCCTTTTTTCATTTTTACAGTAAAGCAATTATTTGGGCGCAAGTTCACAACTGCTGATGGTTGGCGAGATTTGGGTTTTTAACGGCACATTTGGCGTTTTTAACGGCACTTTTAACATTGTTTTAGGGTTGCTTTTATCGCTAAAAATTGGCGCATCAGCAGTTCTAAACTTGCGCCTTATTTTATACAATCTAAAATATGTTAAATAACTGGAAAATATTTTATATTACATGTTATTTTTCTGTTACGAAAGTATCAGAAAAAATATGATATAAATTTATAGTTGTATAATAAATTTTGGATGTTCTGCATGATCAAAGTAATCAAGTTGTTATACTTCCTCATTCGTTTCGATCTAGTCCACTCTTGACGAGCGTGACTAATCTGTGTAATATGCTTTTTGCCCCTCCCAGCCGTTTTATATGGCGAATCATTTAATTATTTACACACTAACTAAAATAATTGCGGCGCAAATATTTAATTAGCAGCTTAAATAAGGAGCTCGTCCCTCAATTAGGACAACATTAAAATCGCGTCACGATAGTGGAAGGAATTGAAGGGTGTGGGGCCATGGGCGTCGCCTTCAACTGCAGCAATGAGTGCTGATAACGCTTGTTTCACGGGCTGCTAAACGCCCGATTACGGCGGCCCCCGCTGTCATCTACCAATGAATTTACTGGACCCTCAATTATTCACCTCTCGCCTAAAAGAGCGCTCGTGATGCATCTTTGATGGCTGATCGGGAGTCGAGGGCGAGGCTCCTCAATTACGTTAATTTCGGGCGCGCTTTTATCACCCACACTTAACGTCCCCTGTAATCAAGTAATATGTCTAAAAACTAATCATCAAAAACTAATGGATGCTTTCTTCTCTGCGGGGGCCATAATTAAAACTCTAATTTCATTTTTTTAGGAAATGGACAGAAAAGCCTGTTTCTGGAGACTTTCGCAGGGTTTAAGGTCGGAGGGATCGTAAATCATTTCGGGAATGAGGTTTTAATGATGAAGATTGTGAAAATCAAAATTTGGGTAAAAGTTCACGCTGGCTAGAAATTTTATGGCGTTGATAAAGTATTTGAGTGAAAAATGTATATTTATAACGAGACATTGAATGAATTGCCAAGATTTTAAGCCATTGAATTGATTTGATTGCTTTTAATAAATTGGATTACAAAAATATGCAAGTTTTTATTCAGATACTATTCATAAGTTAATGAATATTTCAAAAAATATGTATAGTAAAAAAATACTATTTTTTTCTCGTAAACTATCTTCATCAATTTGAAATAATATGAATAAAATCAAAGGACATTTCATTCTTAATTTGATGCAATTGAAACACCTATAACAACTCATACTGTCTTTTTATTCAGAGCTATAAATGTATTAAAAGCAATGCTTTCAAAAAGTGTAAACTTAATTTTTTTTAATTAAAAATATTAAAATATTTGCAACAATTTGCGGTATTGATATTAATTTTATTTCATTATACCATAAATGTAATATCGCGATCTTAATATACTTTTTATTAATGCTTAAGTTCTCTATAAAATTTAATAATTTTTCATGTATCATAAAAATTACATTTTGTTGTTTATAAATATATTTTTATTTATCACATAAACAACAAACGACAAATACAAAGGTTTAAAGTCACCTGGGGCTCTACCACCAGCGTGTCGTTATCGTTAATATTGCCGAAATTATCGACAGTCACGTGATGCGCCTGAAACTTAACTACAGGTCCTACCATGAGAGGAGAAACCAAGAGGAGAAAACGACAGAGAGGCGAAAAAGCTCTACGACACCTCTTATCGAGGGCTGTAGCATTATTTTCAAATTAATAGCTATTGTACATTAAAAAGCGCTCTTAGGAATTACTTTTCAACCTATAGATGAAACAATATTTTTATTTTGCGTAGGAACTATGTTTTCTCTGCGTAAACATCAGATCTTCCATTGCAAATAGCCCAAATCGCCGCCATTACTTGCTTTGTATGAAATAGATGAAAATTCTATTCATAAAAATACACGTCATTGGGTACTTATTTATGATGGAATATTTTTTCTTTCATTTTTAAAATATATTTTTACAAGTTTCAAGTTTATATTAATACAGTAAAAAGAGTATGGAGGTAGAATAACCACAGAAGTGATTTCATGTGGATTTCATCCTTCGATTTATAGATGGCAGCACGATGGTGTAGGAAATACTGAAAAAACAAGATCAAATTGTCGATGGCCTACCGTGGCTTACCACGACGATGTAGTTTTTGAATGTCGACAAATGCAAGCTTTTACCGATTGCAACTGAGTTCGAGAGTATAGGTGTCGAGAAGAAATAACGCTTTTGATTGGTGTAAAAAGTTTTCGTCATCTTGTACGTCAGAAATAGGCGGGGAGTTAAGTTACATTGGCGTAATTTGAAATGATCACCAACGCAAGGGAAGGAACTCGTTTTTTCATGAGCAAAATTCTCGCCACTCTAAACAAGGGATGATCGTAATAAGATTAAGACGCTTAAAACGAATACCTTTACGAGCATATAACGGAGGACAAACTTAAATTCGGGAAATTTTTGTTATCAATTGATTACAATTTTTTAATCGCAAAAAAATAAGTTTTGGATAACGAACAAAATTTTTTCCCATCACCACGGTGTTTATTTCTGATTAAAATTTTTTAAATCAGATAATCATTTTAAAGCTGCTTTTTGGATGCACGATTGTTTATATATTATCTGAAAAAAAACGTATGAGTAATCCTCAATTCTCTTAATAAATAAAACCCACAAATCGACTTTAATTTTTAGTACATAAAACCGGCCCGATTTTTAAGTCGATAATTTAAAAAAAGAAGATGTAATGCAAGCCAATTTTACTTTAAAAATACCTTTAAGTATCTCAAAAAACGTGCAATGATAACAGGGTAAACAATTCACATAATTTATAGCGTATAAAAGAGCTTGTTCTCGTGTCGTTAACAAGATATAGACACCTCTTGAGGTGTCGTTGAGTTTTTCACTTTCACGATACCACTTAACGACAGTTAAAAACTTCCCGACAGTCTGATGGTAGACCCTCTTGTTAAGTGAGCCCATACTCTCGACCTCACTTGCGATCACTAATGCTATTTCCTATGGATAACCTTCCGCGACAGTGTGGTGTCGACAACTTGCTTGCTTCTTCAGCGTTCTCGACACGGAAGAAGTAAGGGTGTCGTTATTTTTGTCGAGAGGCTCGTGGTAGGCCCCCAGGGGCTCTACCACCAGCGTGTCGTTATCGTTAATATTGCCGAAATTATCGACAGTCACGTGATGCGCCTCAAACTTAACTACAGGTCCTACCATGAGAGAAGAAACCTAGAGGAGAAAACGACAGAAGGGCGAAAAAGCTCTACGACACCTCTTATCGAGGGCTGTAGCATTATTTTCAAATTAATAGCTATTGTACATTTTGGTAACAAGCTAAAAAACAACAAACGTCATACCATTTCGTACTATACTATCAAAAAATAAATCACGCATTGGTGAAAAAATTAAAGATGAAACTTTTCAGGATAGTTTTTAATTCCAAAATATTTTATTATTCTGATGTTAGCACCGACTAATAGACTAAAAACTGGATAGAAATCATCTATGAGAGGAAACAAATGTATTTATTATTAATCAGAAATCAACATAGGTTTAATTATTTGCAATAGCTAATGCAGAGTATAACTAAAACTGTCATGGAAAAGTCATGGAGCTTTTAGAGTTTTTCTCGGCCGCTATAATTTATAAAAATTTGTTGTTTCCTTATTCGGTGGTTGGTCGGCCATTTTTAATTACCTGCCCCCGCAACATTTTTGATGATGTTTATATATAGATATGTTTTTCTTATCATTATATCTTTTCAATAAAACCGAACCTAATAGTTTTAGCACGTGTAAAATTTCCGTGAAAACTAGATAGGAAGGTTGTCTGGAATTAACCGCTGTTTGATGTTAAATGCTGTTCGATGTTATCCCTACACACTCTAATTTTTGTAGAAACAATATAAAAAGTATTTAAGCTTTAAAAAATCGTTTTGTTGCACTAAAGGAAGAAGATGTAGCCGTTTCATTGAAACGAGATGGCGGCCATTTTTAATTTTCTTCCCCGTGCACAGTTTTTGGTGGTGGCAACATTGAAATATGTGTTCTTTAAGTTAATGCCTTTTAGAAAAACCAACCCTCACCATTGTAACTCGATAAATAGTACGGGAAACCCCATTAAAGAGTGAATTTGGAATTTCCCAATTTTCGGTATTATCCGCCATTCTAAAAAGTACCACCGCTCCTAACATATCAGAATATGTAATAAACTAACATTTAAGCTTGAAGAAATATTTATTTAGCGATAAATATTAGAGATAATGCGGTTTTTTGAAACGCTATCCGCCATTTTGCGCCCCCCGCCACGCGCCTCTGCACCATATTTCAGGAGTCAAACAACCGGATTTGTACTCGTTGTGTAAAGACCTTTCATAAAAACCAAGCCTCATAATTGTATCACAAAAATCGCACGGATGACCACTTTCTTACCACTTGCCGCCACACTATTTAGGATGACTACATGTTTCTACTATATTGGAATTTTTTTTTGTCTCTGACCGCGTCTGGTTCCAGCGGGATAATAATTATTTCAGGGTCATCAAGTTCTTCATTAGATAAAGAATTCATATATTCCCAACCTTCCTCGGCAGTTAGAAATTTTCTATCCATTTTGATGCATAAAATATCCAGCCAAACTACTTACAACTACAAAGTATAGAAGCAACTAAACTAATAGAGAACAATGCGCAAGTGCAATATTATACACAAAAGAACCAGATCGGTAAAGGAGAGTGATTCAAAGGGATTCTAGAACATTCCACCCTTTTATTGCCCCCTTACCCCCTATAGACCGAGGATAGAGATTTACAACTGAAAGTTTTATGGTCCCGGTTTCTTTGAGGGGTCAATTAGCGAAAGAAAGAAACCCCCTTCTCTGTCGGTAGTGCGAGAGGAACCCCCAAAACCAGATATTGGGACCATAAAATTGAGATAAGAAAAATTTTCCCACCCGAAGAGTGTTTTCCACAAAAATGGGTGTTTCCCTCGCGAAATTCCATCTAAGACTGATTTGAAAAGAAAAGGTAGGTATCGGACTGTTGTCCTATTTATAGGACAGTTAGAAAACACGTGTCAAATACCTGTCCTATTAACTTTTTTTTATGGATACTTTTAATGTTTTGGACTAAACAGACATTCTACTTAAAAATTTAATATATTTGCTTAAGAAAAAATCAGATTTTTATTCTTGTTTATTGAGTTAAAAATATGACATTTTTAAGGGGCGAATTTAAAGCTATTTTTTAATACATTAAACTCTCGTTAGTACGCCCCCGCTTAGTGCGACGTTCCGCATATTGCGACGTTTTTCTCCGGTCCCTGGAACCAATAGGCCTTTTATCATTAAAAACTATCCGCTTATAGCGCCCCCGCTTATTACGACTTCCCGCATATATCGACGTTTTTCTCCAGTCCCCCGAAGAAAAATCCCGGTTATTGCGCCGTCGAGTTCCTTTCAAATAATGTATGAGCTACAGAACCGTTGAAAACGCGAGTAGAACAATATGGTAGAACTGGTTTTTCCCTAGTTTTTCCCAATCGCTCCCCTTTTTCTCCGAATGGCCCCCGTTGCGCCCTCAAAAACAAGGATGACCAGTGTTTTGAAGGGCACGTGTCGTGGGTTGTCCTGTGACATATCAGAACCCTCCCTGAATTTCTTGGAAATTCTCCCCCTCTCGATCCCCCACTTCGACTTCCGCATTCTATAGCTCAGTGTTCAGTGGTTCAGTCCACTGTAGTGTAAGTTCAGAATTATGGAAAAGAAAAACAGAAGCAACTCCTTATGGAAATTTTTTTAATCAGATAGAAAATTAAAAATACGAGATTGCGGTGTGTACAAAGTGTAAAGATTGTAGATATATACCAATAAAAGATGTAAAGGTAAGAATGTTTGTTCTGTTTTTAGACATTGTTCTTTCGTTTCTATTTCAGTGATAAAATCCTGCTTAAAAAGATTTCTAGGTAAGATTACGTATAACAGGTTTTAAGTATATCGCCGAAACGGTGTTTTATGGAATTCCGCATATAGCGTCGTCCCGCTTATAACGACGTTTACACAAATCCCCTTGATCGGCGTACTAACGGGAGTTTACTAATTCTTTTTAAAAAAAATTCTATGTTTTCTCAGATATTTATTAAATTTAGTCTCTTCATAATAACTTTCAACAACTTTTATATGGGTATCAATCGATATTTCTATTTTATTCACATTTAGTTCAACTGTCCTTTAAATAGGACAGCGGTCCAATATGGGTTAACGATAACGACACGCTGGTGGTAGAGCCCCTGGGATATTATGTGATCCATGTAGGTGACTGTATAGTATAATATAAACATTAACTCATCTACAATCTACATATATACATTATACATACACATAAAACATTAATTTATAAGAAAAATTATAGATAAAAAAAGGTTGGTTGGTTGGTTGGTTTTTTGGTTACATATATTTTCCGGTATGTGTGCTTGATCTCAATGATCCGCTTATACACCTTCGTCAAGTAAGACAGACACAACAGAATTTTTTACTGGCACAAAGAAGGAAAATACACCCAGGGGCGAGGTGAGAATCGAACTCACGACGGGGCAGTGCGCAGACTGCTGGCGTGAAAGGCAGAGGAGCAAACCGAACAGGCCATCTCGTCCCCCATAAAAAAAGGAAATAAATGAAAGTTAAGAAAATAAAAAGAGGTGAGAGGTGGTGTGGCGTGTAATAAGTTGCCAAATTTGGTTGAACATGCATTAAAAAAGAAAACTGATGGAAATAAATCTTTCGCTACGAAAAGATAACTTTCTGAAAAAGTTACAGATAAAATTACTTTCTCCAAGTACGAGTTTTATTATTTTGATGTAACCAATTTCGAAATCGAACAATTGTGTCTCTTCCTGCACAAACATGCAAGTTTTGTAGCTGATTTTCACCCCAGGGTTTCACCTTAAAACTCATTTGCGACCACCCTTTATATACCAATTCTTGTTCATTTCGATGTACTCTACCTACCCTACCCAGTTTGTACTACGAATTTAGGACCAAACAAGGACATGACTACAATGGAATGAAGAAATAGACTATTAAAGCTAACACAAGAAAACAAGCCCACCAAACTATATTGGATCAAAGCCCACGTGAATATCGGGTATAGTGTGGCGGCAAGAGGTCATCCGTGCGATTTTTGTGATACAATTATGAGGCTTGGTTTTTCTGAAAGGTCTTTACACAACGAGTACAAATCCGGTTGTTTGACTCCTGAAATATGGTGCAGAGGCGCGTGGCGGGAGGTGCAAAATGGCGGATCGCGTTTCAAAAAACCGCAATATCTCTAATATTTATCGCTAAATAAATATTTCTTCAAACTTAAATGTTAGTTTATTACATATTCTAATATGTTAGGAGCGGTGGTACTTTTTAGAATGGCGGATAATACCGAAAATTGGGAAATTCCAAATTCACTCTTTAATGGGGTTTCCCGTACTATTTATCGAGTTACAATGGTGGGGGTTGATTTTTCTAAAAGGCATTAACTTAAAGAACACATATTTTAATGTTGCCACCACCAAAAACTGTGCACGGGGAAGAAAATTAAAAATGGCCGCCATCTCGTTTCAATGAAACGGCTACATCTTCTTTCTTTAGTGCAACAAAACGATTTTTTAAAGCTTAAATACTTTTTATATTGTTTCTACAAAAATTAGAGTGTGTTTCAATGAAGAAGTTGTGTTAATGAAATAAGTAGAGTTGTTCAATGATCGTTTCAATGAAACGGCTACATCTTCTTTCTTTAGTGCAACAAAACGATTTTTTAAAGCTTAAATACTTTTTATATTGTTTCTACAGAAATTAGAGTGTGTAGGGATAACATCGAACAGCATTTAACATCAAACAGCGGTTAATTCCAGACAACCTTCCTATCTAGTTTTCCCGGAAATTTTACACGTGCTAAAACTATTAGGTTCGGTTTTATTGAAAAGATATAACGATAAGAAAAACATATCTATATATAAACATCATCAAAAATGTTGCGGGGGCAGGTAATTAAAAATGGCCGACCAACCACCGAATAAGGAAACAACAAATTTTTATAAATTATAGCTGCCGAGAAAAACTCTAAGAGCTCCATGACTTTTCCATGACAGTTTTAGTTATACTCTGCATTAGCTATTGCAAATAATTAAACCTATGTTGATTTCTGATTAATAATAAATACATTTGTTGCCCTCTTATAGATGGTTTCTATCAAGTTTGTAGTCTATTAGTCAGTTCTAACATCAGAATAATAAAATATTTTGAAATAAAATTCACCATTTTTATTGCATTATTTAATTCTTATCACACAAGTGGCTGAATGATTCCACTAACCTGCTATTTCTTTCCTATAACACAAAATTAAAAAAAAAAAACCACAGACAAATACAATATAGTATTCTATTCTCAACAACAGCACAGTAAAGTCAAAAAGTAATTAGGAACATTAATTTTACTACCATATAGAGATATAGATATTTTATAACACAGCCAATCAACGCATTTCATTACAAGGCAAGTTCTAAAAAATAAACTAAATCGAAAGAGTAAAGAGGTAAAATTTATACAAATCCGATATTTCCTGATTATCACAAAGGAATTACAATACATTTTTCTTTGGAAAAGTTATGATGAATATGATGACCAGTACAAAAGAAGCATTTATCTTTGTCGTAAGGAATCGAATGAGAACGTGTTAGTCTTGGGGAGTTCATTTCCTTCACACTTTGAATTGGTGTTGACTGAGTTAGACTCTCAAAACGCTTTTTGGCAAGCTCCAAATTTCTTATATTAATGACATATTGGTAACAACTTTGGTGCCATGATGCTCTGTTTTCTGTCAGTATGGCAGAAGTCATTCCACGTAGACGAATATTTGATAAGAGGTACTTCACATTTTTGTAATTCGCATTTTCTTCCACACTCTGTAAAACCATTTCATATGCAAAGGGTTTTGCAATTAATCCTTCAGATGATTTTTGTTGGCAAATAATACGTAATCCAAATCTTTTGACCACTCCCCCTTTTATTGCCATCATAAATGAGGTGTTCATTAGGGGGTTCCGTTATCGGAATCACCCACGTTGAAGTGTCACATTACTCCTTCCGCGACAGGTAGTGTGGCGGCAAGTGGTAAGAAAGTGGTCATCCGTGCGATTTTTGTGATACAATTATGAGGCTTGGTTTTTCTGAAAGGTCTTTACACAGCGAGTGCAAATCCGGTTGTTTGACTCCTGAAATATGGTACAGAGGCGCGCGGTGGGGGGCGCAAAATGGCGGATCGCGTTTCAAAAAACCGCAATATCTCTAATATTTATCGCTAAAGAAATATTTTTTCAAGCTTAAATGTTAGTTTATTACATATTCTAATATGTTAGGAGCGGTGGTACTTTTTAGAATGGCGGATAATACCGAAAATTGGGAAATTCCAAATTCACTCTTTAATGGGGTTTCCCGTACTATTTATCGAGTTACAATGGTGGGGGTTGATTTTTCTAAAAGGCATTAACTTAAAGAACACATATTTTAATGTTGCCACCACCAAAAACTGTGCACGGGGAAGAAAATTAAAAATGGCCGCCATCTCGTTTCAATGAAACGGCTACATCTTCTTTCTTTAGTGCAACAAAACGATTTTTTAAAGCTTAAATACTTTTTATATTGTTTCTACAAAAATTAGAGTGTGTTTCAATGAAGAAGTTGTGTTAATGAAATAAGTAGAGTTGTTCAATGATCGTTTCAATGAAACGGCTACATCTTCTTTCTTTAGTGCAACAAAACGATTTTTTAAAGCTTAAATACTTTTTATATTGTTTCTACAAAAATTAGAGTGTGTAGGGATAACATCGAACAGCATTTAACATCAAACAGCGGTTAATTCCAGACAACCTTCCTATCTAGTTTTCCCGGAAATTTTACACGTGCTAAAACTATTAGGTTCGGTTTTATTGAAAAGATATAACGATAAGAAAAACATATCTATATATAAACATCATCAAAAATGTTGCGGGGGCAGGTAATTAAAAATGGCCGACCAACCACCGAATAAGGAAACAACAAATTTTTATAAATTATAGCTGCCGAGAAAAACTCTAAGAGCTCCATGACTTTTCCATGACAGTTTTAGTTATACTCTGCATTAGCTATTGCAAATAATTAAACCTATGTTGATTTCTGATTAATAATAAATACATTTGTTGCCCTCTTATAGATGGTTTCTATCAAGTTTGTAGTCTATTAGTCAGTTCTAACATCAGAATAATAAAATATTTTGAAATAAAATTCACCATTTTTATTGCATTATTTAATTCTTATCACACAAGTGGCTGAATGATTCCACTAACCTGCTATTTCTTTCCTATAACACAAAATTAAAAAAAAAAACCACAGACAAATACAATATAGTATTCTATTCTCAACAACAGCACAGTAAAGTCAAAAAGTAATTAGGAACATTAATTTTACTACCATATAGAGATATAGATATTTTATAACACAGCCAATCAACGCATTTCATTACAAGGCAAGTTCTAAAAAATAAACTAAATCGAAAGAGTAAAGAGGTAAAATTTATACAAATCCGATATTTCCTGATTATCACAAAGGAATTACAATACATTTTTCTTTGGAAAAGTTATGATGAATATGATGACCAGTACAAAAGAAGCATTTATCTTTGTCGTAAGGAATCGAATGAGAACGTGTTAGTCTTGGGGAGTTCATTTCCTTCACACTTTGAATTGGTGTTGACTGAGTTAGACTCTCAAAACGCTTTTTGGCAAGCTCCAAATTTCTTATATTAATGACATATTGGTAACAACTTTGGTGCCATGATGCTCTGTTTTCTGTCAGTATGGCAGAAGTCATTCCACGTAGACGAATATTTGATAAGAGGTACTTCACATTTTTGTAATTCGCATTTTCTTCCACACTCTGTAAAACCTTTTCATATGCAAAGGGTTTTGCAATTAATCCTTCAGATGATTTTTGTTGGCAAATAATACGTAATCCAAATCTTTTGACCACTCCCCCTTTTATTGCCATCATAAATGAGGTGGTCATTAGGGGGTTCCGTTATCGGAATCACCCACGTTGAAGTGTCACATTACTCCTTCCGCGACAGGTAGTGTGGCGGCAAGTGGTAAGAAAGTGGTCATCCGTGCGATTTTTGTGATACAATTATGAGGCTTGGTTTTTCTGAAAGGTCTTTACACAGCGAGTGCAAATCCGGTTGTTTGACTCCTGAAATATGGTGCAGAGGCGCGCGGTGGGGGGCGCAAAATGGCGGATCGCGTTTCAAAAAACCGCAATATCTCTAATATTTATCGCTAAATAAATATTTTTTCAAGCTTAAATGTTAGTTTATTACATATTCTAATATGTTAGGAGCGGTGGTACTTTTTAGAATGGCGGATAATACCGAAAATTGGGAAATTCCAAATTCACTCTTTAATGGGGTTTCCCGTACTATTTATCGAGTTACAATGGTGGGGGTTGATTTTTCTAAAAGGCATTAACTTAAAGAACACATATTTTAATGTTGCCACCACCAAAAACTGTGCACGGGGAAGAAAATTAAAAATGGCCGCCATCTCGTTTCAATGAAACGGCTACATCTTCTTTCTTTAGTGCAACAAAACGATTTTTTAAAGCTTAAATACTTTTTATATTGTTTCTACAAAAATTAGAGTGTGTAGGGATAACATCGAACAGCATTTAACATCAAACAGCGGTTAATTCCAGACAACCTTCCTATCTAGTTTTCCCGGAAATTTTACACGTGCTAAAACTATTAGGTTCGGTTTTATTGAAAAGATATAAGGATAAGAAAAACATATCTATATATAAACATCATCAAAAATGTTGCGGGGGCAGGTAATTAAAAATGGCCGACCAACCACCGAATAAGGAAACAACAAATATTTTTAAATTATAGCTGCCGAGAAAAACTCTAAGAGCTCCATGACTTTTCCATGACAGTTTTAGTTATACTCTGCATTAGCTATTGCAAATAATTAAACCTATGTTGATTTCTGATTAATAATAAATACATTTGTTGCCCTCTTATAGATGGTTTCTATCAAGTTTGTAGTCTATTAGTCAGTTCTAACATCAGAATAATAAAATATTTTGAAATAAAATTCACCATTTTTATTGCATTATTTAATTCTTATCACACAAGTGGCTGAATGATTCCACTAACCTGCTATTTCTTTCCTATAACACAAAATTAAAAAAAAAAAACCACAGACAAATACAATATAGTATTCTATTCTCAACAACAGCACAGTAAAGTCAAAAAGTAATTAGGAACATTAATTTTACTACCATATAGAGATATAGATATTTTATAACACAGCCAATCAACGCATTTCATTACAAGGCAAGTTCTAAAAAATAAACTAAATCGAAAGAGTAAAGAGGTAAAATTTATACAAATCCGATATTTCCTGATTATCACAAAGGAATTACAATACATTTTTCTTTGGAAAAGTTATGATGAATATGATGACCAGTACAAAAGAAGCATTTATCTTTGTCGTAAGGAATCGAATGAGAACGTGTTAGTCTTGGGGAGTTCATTTCCTTCACACTTTGAATTGGTGTTGACTGAGTTAGACTCTCAAAACGCTTTTTGGCAAGCTCCAAATTTCTTATATTAATGACATATTGGTAACAACTTTGGTGCCATGATGCTCTGTTTTCTGTCAGTATGGCAGAAGTCATTCCACGTAGACGAATATTTGATAAGAGGTACTTCACATTTTTGTAATTCGCATTTTCTTCCACACTCTGTAAAACCATTTCATATGCAAAGGGTTTTGCAATTAATCCTTCAGATGATTTTTGTTGGCAAATAATACGTAATCCAAATCTTTTGACCACTCCCCCTTTTATTGCCATCATAAATGAGGTGTTCATTAGGGGGTTCCGTTATCGGAATCACCCACGTTGAAGTGTCACATTACTCCTTCCGCGACAGGTAGTGTGGCGGCAAGTGGTAAGAAAGTGGTCATCCGTGCGATTTTTGTGATACAATTATGAGGCTTGGTTTTTCTGAAAGGTCTTTACACAGCGAGTGCAAATCCGGTTGTTTGACTCCTGAAATATGGTACAGAGGCGCGCGGTGGGGGGCGCAAAATGGCGGATCGCGTTTCAAAAAACCGCAATATCTCTAATATTTATCGCTAAAGAAATATTTTTTCAAGCTTAAATGTTAGTTTATTACATATTCTAATATGTTAGGAGCGGTGGTACTTTTTAGAATGGCGGATAATACCGAAAATTGGGAAATTCCAAATTCACTCTTTAATGGGGTTTCCCGTACTATTTATCGAGTTACAATGGTGGGGGTTGATTTTTCTAAAAGGCATTAACTTAAAGAACACATATTTTAATGTTGCCACCACCAAAAACTGTGCACGGGGAAGAAAATTAAAAATGGCCGCCATCTCGTTTCAATGAAACGGCTACATCTTCTTTCTTTAGTGCAACAAAACGATTTTTTAAAGCTTAAATACTTTTTATATTGTTTCTACAAAAATTAGAGTGTGTTTCAATGAAGAAGTTGTGTTAATGAAATAAGTAGAGTTGTTCAATGATCGTTTCAATGAAACGGCTACATCTTCTTTCTTTAGTGCAACAAAACGATTTTTTAAAGCTTAAATACTTTTTATATTGTTTCTACAAAAATTAGAGTGTGTAGGGATAACATCGAACAGCATTTAACATCAAACAGCGGTTAATTCCAGACAACCTTCCTATCTAGTTTTCCCGGAAATTTTACACGTGCTAAAACTATTAGGTTCGGTTTTATTGAAAAGATATAACGATAAGAAAAACATATCTATATATAAACATCATCAAAAATGTTGCGGGGGCAGGTAATTAAAAATGGCCGACCAACCACCGAATAAGGAAACAACAAATTTTTATAAATTATAGCTGCCGAGAAAAACTCTAAGAGCTCCATGACTTTTCCATGACAGTTTTAGTTATACTCTGCATTAGCTATTGCAAATAATTAAACCTATGTTGATTTCTGATTAATAATAAATACATTTGTTGCCCTCTTATAGATGGTTTCTATCAAGTTTGTAGTCTATTAGTCAGTTCTAACATCAGAATAATAAAATATTTTGAAATAAAATTCACCATTTTTATTGCATTATTTAATTCTTATCACACAAGTGGCTGAATGATTCCACTAACCTGCTATTTCTTTCCTATAACACAAAATTAAAAAAAAAAACCACAGACAAATACAATATAGTATTCTATTCTCAACAACAGCACAGTAAAGTCAAAAAGTAATTAGGAACATTAATTTTACTACCATATAGAGATATAGATATTTTATAACACAGCCAATCAACGCATTTCATTACAAGGCAAGTTCTAAAAAATAAACTAAATCGAAAGAGTAAAGAGGTAAAATTTATACAAATCCGATATTTCCTGATTATCACAAAGGAATTACAATACATTTTTCTTTGGAAAAGTTATGATGAATATGATGACCAGTACAAAAGAAGCATTTATCTTTGTCGTAAGGAATCGAATGAGAACGTGTTAGTCTTGGGGAGTTCATTTCCTTCACACTTTGAATTGGTGTTGACTGAGTTAGACTCTCAAAACGCTTTTTGGCAAGCTCCAAATTTCTTATATTAATGACATATTGGTAACAACTTTGGTGCCATGATGCTCTGTTTTCTGTCAGTATGGCAGAAGTCATTCCACGTAGACGAATATTTGATAAGAGGTACTTCACATTTTTGTAATTCGCATTTTCTTCCACACTCTGTAAAACCTTTTCATATGCAAAGGGTTTTGCAATTAATCCTTCAGATGATTTTTGTTGGCAAATAATACGTAATCCAAATCTTTTGACCACTCCCCCTTTTATTGCCATCATAAATGAGGTGGTCATTAGGGGGTTCCGTTATCGGAATCACCCACGTTGAAGTGTCACATTACTCCTTCCGCGACAGGTAGTGTGGCGGCAAGTGGTAAGAAAGTGGTCATCCGTGCGATTTTTGTGATACAATTATGAGGCTTGGTTTTTCTGAAAGGTCTTTACACAGCGAGTGCAAATCCGGTTGTTTGACTCCTGAAATATGGTGCAGAGGCGCGCGGTGGGGGGCGCAAAATGGCGGATCGCGTTTCAAAAAACCGCAATATCTCTAATATTTATCGCTAAATAAATATTTTTTCAAGCTTAAATGTTAGTTTATTACATATTCTAATATGTTAGGAGCGGTGGTACTTTTTAGAATGGCGGATAATACCGAAAATTGGGAAATTCCAAATTCACTCTTTAATGGGGTTTCCCGTACTATTTATCGAGTTACAATGGTGGGGGTTGATTTTTCTAAAAGGCATTAACTTAAAGAACACATATTTTAATGTTGCCACCACCAAAAACTGTGCACGGGGAAGAAAATTAAAAATGGCCGCCATCTCGTTTCAATGAAACGGCTACATCTTCTTTCTTTAGTGCAACAAAACGATTTTTTAAAGCTTAAATACTTTTTATATTGTTTCTACAAAAATTAGAGTGTGTAGGGATAACATCGAACAGCATTTAACATCAAACAGCGGTTAATTCCAGACAACCTTCCTATCTAGTTTTCCCGGAAATTTTACACGTGCTAAAACTATTAGGTTCGGTTTTATTGAAAAGATATAAGGATAAGAAAAACATATCTATATATAAACATCATCAAAAATGTTGCGGGGGCAGGTAATTAAAAATGGCCGACCAACCACCGAATAAGGAAACAACAAATATTTTTAAATTATAGCTGCCGAGAAAAACTCTAAAAGCTCCCTGACTTTTCCATGACAGTTTTAGTTATACTCTGCATTAGCTATTGCAAATAATTAAACCTATGTTGATTTCTGATTAATAATAAATACATTTGTTGCCCTCTTATACAGGGTGTCCCGTAAATGATGTGTCACACTTCTAGGGGGGATAGTAGACACCTAGACGAGTCAGAATCACATAGGACTTAGGGGTCCCAGACCCAATCCCAGGGAGTTAAAACTGGAGCGACACCCCAAAACAATTATTGAAAAATTCAATTTGTAGAAGAACTGCTATTGGTAAAAATGTAATTATGGTCTCAAATTTTGCGGTTTATTATGATCTTCAAAATTATCTTAACAGTGTTCAATTTAAAATTTTTTTTATTACGAAAAAAGTTAAAAAACAGCAAAAAAATGTGAAAAATATGCCAAAACTTTATTTTGTTTTCCGAAATCCTTTCTTTCGATTTGATAATCTGAAAGAGCATAATTAATTAACCTTAAGTCCAAAGTTTCACGTAAATAGCATCAGTATTAAACGCTTGAGAGCCTGTTAAAATTAGTTTTATGGGAGCAAAAACGGCTTCGGAAAACGAACGTTTAGGGACAATCTACAAGTTACGGATAGATGTCTGCCAACTTTCATTCCTCGCCCGATTTGGCGAGACAGGAGATGAGTATGAAAATATCTGAAATGCGCCAATTGAACAATTTGGCGGGATGAAAATTTCAAAAGCGTAAATGTTGATTCTTAATTCTTATTATTTTTAGAAAACAAGAGATTAATTAATTTAATTAAAAAATTTTTTGAACATAAAGAACAAACATGATTTTACTACTGATTTTTAGGAACTATCGATCTTAAAAATCAATAGTATGAATTGTTAGAAATTATCTGATAGTATCGATAGTTTTTTATTCAATCGATAGTTGTGTTAGTTTTACAAATGTATCAATCATGCAAACAGCATTACTACTTATTGCGTTTAATGAGAAAAACTGTACATTTGATAACTTAGGTAAAAAAAACAGAAGAATCTATTATTTACAAACATGGTTCGTAAAATATCTTTTGTACATAGTGGGGATACGTCAGTCGGTGGATCCTCAATCGCTAGGTTCCTGATTTCGGGCTGCGATACAAGGGTGGTTCCTATTAATTAAAGAATGATATAATAAGCAAGTGGGTATGCAGGGTCTCCCCTCAACTTCCGATATAAGAAATTTGCAAAATAAAAGAATGCAGGTTATTGAAAGTTATGACAAACCTAAGATATTGCTTATCGGACGGTGAGTGGATAGCCCCCATACACTTTGCTTATTCCCATTGACATTTCTCGATTAATAGAAACCAATCTTGTATCGCAATTCGAAATCACGAACCCAGCGATCGAGGATCCGCCTACTGACCTATCCTAAAGCAGGGGTATAATGAAAAATAACGACAAAAACTGTTTACAAAAAGTGTTCAAAGTTGGCATGGTGGTTCACTTTTTTATGGGATGGGAATTATTTTGAAAAAAATTAGTAAATTAATTAATTTACTTAAATTTTTGCCTTCGATTTCAGACCGTCACAGAAGTCTAGAAGATAAATGTTTATTGAACTTAACAAAACAGAGACTTAAGAAAAAATAAGTTGTAACTATCCCTTTTGCTAAACAAACATTGCTTATTTTCTTAGGTATAGTAACAATTTTTTCTTGAGTGTCTGATTTGATAGCTTGAATACATTTACCTTTTAGACTTCTAGTGACGATCCGAAAACTAAGGCCACACATCGCCAAGGAAGTTTGAACTATCTGTAGAAGCGTAGGTTGGCGAGGAATCTCGTATCGCAAATAATGTTGGGAAATTTGGCGAGCATCTATCCGTAACTTGTAGATTGTCCCTAAACGTTCGTTTTCCGAAGCCGTTTTTGCTCCCATAAAACTAACTTTAACAGGCTCTCAAGCGTTTAATACTGATGCTATTTACGTGAAACTTTGGACTTAAGGTTAATTAATTATGCTCTTTCAGATTATCAAATCGAAAGAAAGGATTTCGGAAAACAAAATAAAGTTTTGGCATATTTTTCACATTGTTTTGCTGTTTTTTAACTTTTTTCGTAATAAAAAAAATTTTAAATTGAAAACTGTCAAGGTAATTTTGAGGATCATATTAAACCACAAAATTTGAGACCATAATTACATTTTTACCAATAGTAGTTCTTCTACAAATTGAATATTTCAATACTTGTTTTGGGGTGTCGCTCCATTTTTAACTCCCAGGGATTGGGTCTGGGACCCCAAATCCTATGTGATTCTGACTCGTCTAGGTGTCTACTATCCCCCCTAGAAGTGTGACACATCATTTACGGGACACCCTGTAGATGATTTCTATCAAGTTTTTAGTCTATTAGTCGGTGCTAACATCAGAATAATAAAATATTTTGGAATTAAAATCTATCCTGAAAAGTTTCATCTTTAATTTTTTCACCAATGCGTGATTTATTTTTTGATAGTATAGTACGAAATGGTATGACGTTTGTTGTTTTTTAGCTTGTTACCAAAAATGCAATAAAATAGGAAAGTGATGGGTAATAAAGAGAATGAGAGGATTAAACATTAAGCATGCAATATATTTAAACTAACGGTGAATTCCAAAGAGATTGCTTGATATAATTCTTTGTATGTAAAGCCCTGGTTTTTGTAAACACGGAAGAGGTCAAGATCCCCCATTTGTTTTCCGTATCTGACAATCTTGGGTTGACGACACACTTGTTTCCGGGAGGTCGCGGTTTTCCTTTGGTCAAACAATGACCACCCCAAGCTTGCCCGACTTCTGAGTGTGTGGTCTCCTGTCGCGGAAGGAGTAATGTGACACTTCAACGTGGGTGATTCCGATAACGGAACCCCCTAATGACCACCTCATTTATGATGGCAATAAAAGGGGGAGTGGTCAAAAGATTTGGATTACGTATTATTTGCCAACAAAAATCATCTGAAGGATTAATTGCAAAACCCTTTGCATATGAAAAGGTTTTACAGAGTGTGGAAGAAAATGCGAATTACAAAAATGTGAAGTACCTCTTATCAAATATTCGTCTACGTGGAATGACTTCTGCCATACTGACAGAAAACAGAGCATCATGGCACCAAAGTTGTTACCAATATGTCATTAATATAAGAAATTTGGAGCTTGCCAAAAAGCGTTTTGAGAGTCTAACTCAGTCAACACCAATTCAAAGTGTGAAGGAAATGAACTCCCCAAGACTAACACGTTCTCATTCGATTCCTTACGACAAAGATAAATGCTTCTTTTGTACTGGTCATCATATTCATCATAACTTTTCCAAAGAAAAATGTATTGTAATTCCTTTGTGATAATCAGGAAATATCGGATTTGTATAAATTTTACCTCTTTACTCTTTCGATTTAGTTTATTTCTTAGAACTTGCCTTGTAATGAAATGCGTTGATTGGCTGTGTTATAAAATATCTATATCTCTATATGGTAGTAAAATTAATGTTCCTAATTACTTTTTGACTTTACTGTGCTGTTGTTGAGAATAGAATACTATATTGTATTTGTCTGTGTTTTTTTTTTTTTTAATTTTGTGTTATAGGAAAGAAATAGCAGGTTAGTGGAATCATTCAGCCACTTGTGTGATAAGAATTAAATAATGCAATAAAAATGGTGAATTTTATTTCAAAATATTTTATTATTCTGATGTTAGAACTGACTAATAGACTACAAACTTGATAGAAACCATCTATAAGAGGGCAACAAATGTATTTATTATTAATCAGAAATCAACATAGGTTTAATTATTTGCAATAGCTAATGCAGAGTATAACTAAAACTGTCATGGAAAAGTCATGGAGCTTTTAGAGTTTTTCTCGGCAGCTATAATTTATAAAAATTTGTTGTTTCCTTATTCGGTGGTTGGTCGGCCATTTTTAATTACCTGCCCCCGCAACATTTTTGATGATGTTTATATATAGATATGTTTTTCTTATCATTATATCTTTTCAATAAAACCGAACCTAATAGTTTTAGCACGTGTAAAATTTCCGGGAAAACTAGATAGGAAGGTTGTCTGGAATTAACCGCTGTTTGATGTTAAATGCTGTTCGATGTTATCCCTACACACTCTAATTTTTGTAGAAACAATATAAAAAGTATTTAAGCTTTAAAAAATCGTTTTGTTGCACTAAAGAAAGAAGATGTAGCCGTTTCATTGAAACGATCATTGAACAACTCTACTTATTTCATTAACACAACTTCTTCATTGAAACACACTCTAATTTTTGTAGAAACAATATAAAAAGTATTTAAGCTTTAAAAAATCGTTTTGTTGCACTAAAGAAAGAAGATGTAGCCGTTTCATTGAAACGAGATGGCGGCCATTTTTAATTTTCTTCCCCGTGCACAGTTTTTGGTGGTGGCAACATTGAAATATGTGTTCTTTAAGTTAATGCCTTTTAGAAAAATCAACCCCCACCATTGTAACTCGATAAATAGTACGGGAAACCCCATTAAAGAGTGAATTTGGAATTTCCCAATTTTCGGTATTATCCGCCATTCTAAAAAGTACCACCGCTCCTAACATATTAGAATATGTAATAAACTAACATTTAAGTTTGAAGAAATATTTATTTAGCGATAAATATTAGAGATATTGCGGTTTTTTGAAACGCGATCCGCCATTTTGCGCCTCCCGCCACGCGCCTCTGCACCATATTTCAGGAGTCAAACAACCGGATTTGTACTCGTTGTGTAAAGACCTTTCAGAAAAACCAAGCCTCATAATTGTATCACAAAAATCGCACGGATGACCTCTTGCCGCCACACTAAGGAGACCACACACTCAGAAGTCGGGCAAGCTTGGTGTGGTCATTGTTTGACCAAAGGAAAACCGCGACCTCCCGGAAACAAGTGTGTCGTCAACCCAAGATTGTCAGATACGGAAAACAAATGGGGGATCTTGACCTCTTCCGTGTTTACAAAAACCAGGGCTTTACATACAAAGAATTATATCAAGCAATCTCTTTGGAATTCACCGTTAGTTTAAATATATTGCATGCTTAATGTTTAATCCTCTCATTCTCTTTATTACCCATCACTTTCCTATTTTATTGCATTTTTGGTAACAAGCTAAAAAGCAACAAACGTCATACCATTTCGTACTATACTATCAAAAAATAAATCACGCATTGGTGAAAAAATTAAAGATGAAACTTTTCAGGATAGATTTTAATTCCAAAATATTTTATTATTCTGATGTTAGCACCGACTAATAGACTAAAAACTTGATAGAAATCATCTACAGGGTGTCCCGTAAATGATGTGTCACACTTCTAGGGGGGATAGTAGACACCTAGACGAGTCAGAATCACATAGGATTTGGGGTCCCAGACCCAATCCCTGGGAGTTAAAAATGGAGCGACACCCCAAAACAAGTATTGAAATATTCAATTTGTAGAAGAACTACTATTGGTAAAAATGTAATTATGGTCTCAAATTTTATGGTTTAATATGATCCTCAAAATTACCTTGACAGTTTTCAATTTAAAATTTTTTTTATTACGAAAAAAGTTAAAAAACAGCAAAAAAATGTGAAAAATATGCCAAAACTTTATTTTGTTTTCCGAAATCCTTTCTTTCGATTTGATAATCTGAAAGAGCATAATTAATTAACCTTAAGTCCAAAGTTTCACGTAAATAGCATCAGTATTAAACGCTTGAGAGCCTGTTAAAGTTAGTTTTATGGGAGCAAAAACGGCTTCGGAAAACGAACGTTTAGGGACAATCTACAAGTTACGGATAGATGCTCGCCAAATTTCCCAACATTATTTGCGATACGAGATTCCTCGCCAACCTACGCTTCTACAGATAGTTCAAACTTCCTTGGCGATGTGTGGCCTTAGTTTTCGGATCGTCACTATGGCCTTTAAATACGTTTTATTTAATTTTATAATGTTTTAATTATTTTTATTAGATTTATAGATTATGATAAAAGTTTTGTTGTTTTGATGTGAATATGTATCCGGCATTTTTACGACGCTTATGTTTTAAATTATTTAAAGGACATAGTTTTTATTTAATATAATATTTTAATTATTTTCATTAGATTTATAGATTTTGAGAAAAGTTTTGTAGTAATGATGTGAATATTTTTAATTATTAAATTTTATAACATTATTCAATTTAATTTAAGAATTTAGTTATTATTTAATTTATGTTAGAATTGTTTTTATTATATTTAACAATAACAATTTTGAGAGTTTTGTGTAGTTATGCTTATGATGTGAGTAAATAAATTTTGATGGCCGGTTTCGTGTTATTTTTCATTTAAATCCCCTATGTAAAACACGAATTATCTAGAAATGGACTCTTGGACGTTAAAAACCTACGACCCAAAACCAAAAATATACGGCATAATTTGAAACTGGGACAAGAGCTTCGCCAAAGTAGTATTTTTCAACTCCCATTGGGTTCCGTCAGGCTGGATAAAGTGCACTTAAAAATTCTTGTACATTCTATACTAGTATAAAAACTTAAAGTATTCATTAAAACTGGTATCAACGTTCCCCAGTATGGTTTCATACCGGTTTCAAAATTTCCAGTGTTGATCATAATGGTATTGAAATTCCCAGTATTCATTAAAACCAGTATCGAAATTCCCAGTGTTGTTCATAATGGTATTGAAATTCCCAGTATTCATTAAAATCAGTATCGAAATTTCCAGTATTGATTCACACTTGTATTGAAATTCCCAGTATTCATTAAAACTAGTATCGAAATTTCCAGTATTGATTCATAATGGTATTGAAGTTCCCAGTATCCATTAAAACCAGTATCGAAATTTCCAGTATTGTTTCATACTTGTTTTAAAGTTTCCAGTATGGTATCATACTGGTTTTAAAATTTCCTGTATGTTTTTCCAGTATGGATACTAGTTCCAGTATGATTTATACTGGTTCTAGTATCATTTTGATACTGGTATTGTGAACTTTTTCCAATAGGGTCTACAAACCAAAAGAGTACAAGAATACACAATACAAAAAAGTACAAGAATACAGTCATATGTTATGTACATTTATGGGACACAGGTTTATACAAGAGAACAATACTAAATCAACAGAAACATCAGACTAAATTGTAATTAAAACTACGCACAATCACAATATGTGAGGCGGAAAGCGAAAAGGGACCTCTTGTCGGCAAAGTCGATTTCGAGAAAAATCCAAAAAAACCGCAAGAAGGTCAAAACTATCGAAGATGATGACAGTTTTAGTCTTCCAAAGACTTGAAGGGGGCGAAGGGTGCAGTGTCCCAAACACTGTGTTATTCTCAGGCAGAAGATCGTTGCCAGAATACAAGGGTATGGTGTCCCTGACACCGAAAGGAAGGGGAATTCACCAGACGAATCCGTTTATCAGGATATCCAGAGAATCGGCTTGGAGAGATTTCTGTTCGTCTAACCGGGAGGAGTTCGGGTCCCTCTTTCGCTACACATTTGGGAGAAGGGGCAATTTGTCTCCTGAGAGTCATTACCTCCCTAGTGCTGGACCTACGTCAAGGGCCGAAAAGATTGGAGTTCTTATGAGCCACTTTTTCCCCAGATCAAATGATCCACTGCCGAATTTACTTGAGGTGGACTCTGGTATCGCAGTCGATGCTGTGGTTCTGGATTTTGTCTTTGGGAGATTAGGTAAGAGCAGAGCGCCAGGTCCCGACCTACTCACTTACGATTTCTGGAGGCGCTTCAGGATTTCCTTCCCAGATCTCCACAGACTTATTGTGTCCCCCTTGAGAGATCTTACTTCCCTACTTGTCTCAAAATGGGGTCGGTGAAATTCATTCCTAAAAATGATCGGGATGGCTCCCAGCCCAATCACTTCAGGCCCATATGTCTGCTTCCCACCTTGGGGAAAATAATTGAGAGGATTTTTGTTCATTCGCTCAATGTTTGGGTGCACGCTGGTTCTGTCATCCATCCTAATCAGTTTGGATTCCGAGAGGGAGTGGGTTGCAGCGATGCTGTACACCACCTACTTGAAGGGGTACGGGGTTCTGCAGCTGTGCACACGGCCCTTACGACTCTGGACGTTTAGGGTGCATTTGACTCATTGGTGTGGTCTACTTGCCTTCGTGGTCTGGAGATCATGGGAGTCCCTGATAGGTTTAGAAACTTTTTCATTTCCTATCTGGTAAATCGAACCGTGTCTTATGGTGAGGGAGGAAGCGCATTCTTTCATACTTCTAGACTCTCTCGAGGCTGCCCTCAGGGTTCCTCACTGTCCCCTCTTCTCTGGAACCTACATATCAACGGGCTTCTCTCTTTGAATGGACCGGGACGCGTAATTCTAATTCCCACATGGGCAAGGAACAAGTGCTTATGGGTCATTCTACAGAAAACGCTCTTTTCCTGTCCCTAAGCCTTTTTCACTATTTAATATGAATATTTTTTTTTGGACTCACGTTTTTTATTGGTATTGGAAACGAGTGCAGCTGATAATTTTTTTCACCGATGTTTTTTATTTCGTTTTATTTTAGTCACAACAGTGAAATCTCAGCTCCGTACCATGTCCCTAGCCCAAAGTTACTCAAAAGATGGTTAGATAAATAATTTAATTATTGTGAAATGGAGTTAAATGCTATTTTTTCGATTACTTCTAAGTTAGAAGCTTAGTATTTTGGCATAGACAATTTTTTTTAACATGTCTTTATATTTTTTTAGATCATGTACAGTAGTGTCCCTTGTTTTTTGGCTCTTTCCTTGGAACCAACTTTTAACTCCTTTGAAAGTGTCTAGTTGGCAGCCGGGTGTGAAAGTTTTCTTCTACCCTGATTTGATAAGAGCCTTTGTGTTATTTACAGCGAAATCGAGCGGGAAAAGTTGGTTTTAATAATTTGAGGGAGAGTTTTGTCCATTATTTTCAAAACGGTTCTGCTAGATGCTCAGCTCCGTGGAAACAAATAAAAGGAGGTTAAAGATGCACTAAAAATAAATACTTATTTTTTGCTTTATTAATTAGGTGTACAGATGTTAATTATGAAAAATTAGGATTTTCCTCAAATTACGAGGGCGTAAATATTTAATTTAGTGCGTGTTCCTCAGCTCCGTGGAACTCAGCTCCGTGGATCAGAAGAGCTATTTGTGTTAGTAGGTTACAGATACTCAGTGTTTGATAGTCAATCAGTGAATGGTAGTACTGTTTTATATAAAATTATAATTTTAGTTATAATTTGAGAAATAATATTATCAATAATAGTGAACAATATTCAATTTTTACTGTATAAGAAGTAAATGTTTAATTTTTGTATAAAATCTTTAAAAATTTCCCCCTATTTATTTTTGATTAATAAGTATTGCCTTTAGTTGTATTTCTAACAAAATTATAGATATTTTATCCTTTACCATGATAAACAGTCTAAATTTAGCATATAGCTGGAACTCCATAAATGAAATTTAAAAAAAAAATGGCATTTTTGAGAAAAATAAATTAAATGTAGGTGGACCATTAGTCATTTTAACTTACAAAAGGTGTTAAGTCTCTAAAAGTAATAAAAGTTTTCAAGAAAAACAAAATTATTTTTATGAAATTCTCTCTCTGAAAAAGAGCGATTTCTGTAGAATGACCCTTATACGCGAGCGGAGGAACGGGGGAAAAAGAAGAACCGCTTGCTTTTTCGATTTTCGCACTCTTCTTTCGGACTGTTAAGTTAAGCATCGCAATGAAATGCTCAAATGCTATGTACGGTAAAGATTTTATGTATGTCATTTGTGAGGTTTAGGGTCCTCAATCACGGCTAGGTGGCGCTGCAGAGCTCCTGGTCGTGGGAGAGGAGGGGAAATCAGGGGAATCTAGTCAGTTCTTAGATGTAGCAGATATGGAATGGATTGAATAAAATGATCTGTCTCAAGACTGGTGTTGTCACTGCTTCTAAAAAACCGCCGGACATCCTGACATATTTGGTGTCAAGAGCGGAGTAGTCTGAGACAGGGTCGTCATTCTTCAAAGCACGCTTTATATCGGTCGAAAGGACCGGGTCGCCATTCTGCAAAGTTTTATCGGTCGAAAGGACCGGGTCGCCATTCTGAAAAGTTTTATCGGTCGAAAGGACCGGGTGTCGTATTCTTCAAAAGTGATCGTCAATGGCTGTATTGATCAGCAGGGTTCTCGACAGTATCTCCAGGTCTAGGAGATAAGTGCTGGACAAGGACAAGCGTCCAGGTTAGTTCTGTGTAGTAATTTGTGTCTCGCAAATTAATTTGAAAGTGTATATATATATGAGTGTTTTCGTATGTTGGGTGAAAAATGGCTTTCTTAGTATCTTCTAAAAAAATAGATTTAATCAATTTGGCCAAAGAGCTGTCTGAGGAGGTTAATCCGAATCAGACAGTTCTCCAAATTATTGATGTAATTACTAAAAGTAGAAGCTATGAGGAAGTAATGGCTAAAATGTTGTTAGAAAATATAAAAACGGACAGGAAGGAAAGAGAAAAGCAAGAGGAGAAAAAATTAGCTCGAGAGCATGAGATACATATAAAAAAGTTGGAGTTAGAACAGGGGAGTATCTTAGATAAAAGTACCAGTAGGGATATGTCTACTTCATTCATTGGATTTCTGAATGTAATGAAAGGTGTTTTGCCCGAACCTCCAAAAAGGGTTGAGGAGTGGCCATTTTTTTTTAACCAAACAGAAGAGTTACTTGAATTATATGAGGTTCCCAAGGAATATCAGGGAAAACTTGTGTTAAATTGTTTAAGGGGTCACGTTAGATGTATTAACTCTCAATTAGGGGAAAAGGAACTTGAACATTATGATAAAATCAAGGAAATGGTACTTAAAGAGTTCCATATAACTCCTTTGGAGCATAAGAAAAATTATGAAGGATGTGCTAAGGGAGAAAAAGAAACATACACACAGTATTCAATCAGGATAGAAGCTGCTCTGAACTTATACCTTAAGTCCAGAGAAGTAAAAACATTTGAGGATTTAAAAGCTGTATTAATCTCTGATAAAATAAAAGATAGTCTAAATCCAGCACTAAAAACCCATATATTCCTAAAAGAGAGCACAACATGGCTCAAGCCAACAGAGCTAGCGACGGAAATCGATAATTATAATAGTGCCGTAAAAGTTCAAATACAAACTAGACATCAAAATGAACAAAAGTGGGAGGGACGGTATAAAAACTTTCCACGATCCCAACCTAGACGGGAAGAATCTAGACCTCGATGGGATGAATCAAAACCTCGATGGGAAGAGGGTTGTTACATATGCAAATCCAAATTTCACATGAAAAAAGATTGCCCTAGATATAAATCAAACTATGCTAATTGTGAACCTAATTCAAAGAGAGTAACAAAGATAGAGGTTTCAGAGGGGAAAGATGATGATCAAGGTGTTTGTGTAGCAAAAATACAGTCTAAATTTGATGACGGGGAAAAAACAACACCTTATATAAGTCCTCTAAAGTACATAACAATAAGTGTAGAAGGGAAGCCAATAAAAGCACTGTTAGACAGCGGATGCCAAATCACAGTTATTCGGGAAAATCTGGTGAATTTCAACGCACAGGAAGGGGGAAATATTCAATTAAAACCAGCATTTGGGGAGACCATTGTAGCAAGTTTAAAGCATATTAATCTAGCTATTCCGATTGGCGATAGTACAAACGTAACGCATAAATCAATTTTATGTGCAGTTACATCTCAAATCTCCGAAGAGGCAATTATCAATCCTCAAGTGGTTAAGCTTTTAGAAGGCGAAAGTAGGAGCGAAACGAATGTTGAGGCCCAGGGAAGGGAAGATCCAGTGGGGGAAAGCGAGAACGATAAACACATAACTCAAGTGGAGGCAGGTGTTGATGAAATGAAGCAGTCTCCAGCAGACGGATTCAGATCTGTGCAGAACATGAGTGACTCATTGCGTACTGAATGGGACCTAGCTGCAAAAGGAAAGGGAAACTATTTCATAGTGGATTTTTTATTATTTCACAGAGAGAAGGTGGGGGGAATTGAGGTCAGCCAGTTAGTGTTACCAGAGGAAAGAAGGATGGAGATCTTAAAAAGGGCCCACGAAACACCATTTGGGGGTCACATGAGTGCAAGGAAAACAGGAGATAGAATTCGTTATTCATTTTTCTGGGAAGGAATAAACAAAGATGTAAAGAAATACTGTAGCGCGTGTAAAGAATGTCAGCTTAGGCGTCCAGCAAAAATAAGTGATCGCACACCAATAACACCAGTAGCGCGACCTGAATTACCATTTCAAGTTGTTTGCATAGATTTAATTGGTCCTATTAATCCTCCTAGTTCGGCAGGTCACAAGTATGTACTGTGCTTAGTTGACCAAAACACACGTTGGGCAGAAGCAATTCCCTTGAAATCGCTAACTGCGCGTTCAACTTGTGAAGCTTTGCTTCATATTTTTTCTAGGACTGGGATTCCATCAGTGATAAGTTCAGATAATGGGACGAACTTTACTTCGGAGTTGACTAGGGAATTCGAGAAAATTTTGGGAGCTAGTCCAAGATTCTCAACGCCATATTATCCACAAGCAAATGGATTGGTTGAAAGGTTTAATCAAACGCTGAAAAATATGTTGCATCATATAATAAGAACAGATGGAAAGGGGTGGCATAAACAAATTCCTTACTTACTGTGGGCATACAGGGAAATTCCAAACAGTACCACAGGTGTTGCACCATTTTTACTAATGTATGGTAGACCACCTGAAGGACCACTTTCGATAATTAAATCAACATGGACAGGTAAAGTACAGAATGCACAGTTAGACACTAAACCTGTACATAAGTATTTAGATGAGATGAAGTTGAGGTTAGAGGAAGCTGCAAAGTTGGCAAAAACAACTGCGGAGGTACAGCAATCTCGTATGGCTAGTAGGTATAATTTGAGGTCAACCGTCAGAGTGTTTAAAGAAGGGGAAAAGGTGATTTTGCTAATACCAGATTCAACTAATAAACTCTACTCTAGATGGCAGGGACCAGGGACAATAATAAAACACACTCTACCGAACACATACGTAGTAGAACTAGAAAATGGGAAACGATGTCGGGTACATCAAAATAAAATAAGGAAATTTATCGCGCCTGTGAATGCGTTAAATGTAATATTTGAAGGAGAAGAGGAATTTGGGGAGATAGTGCATAACCCAACAAAAAGGGATAAGAACCAAGTTGAGGATAAAATAATGGGAATAGATGTAGAAAATGTGGATGAAAAACAAACACAGGAACTTCGGAAACTCTTAGTTAAACATGTGGAATTATTTAAGGGTCCGATTAGAATGGCTAATGTTAGACCTCACAAAATCGAACTAATTCCAGGGACTATTAGAACTCACCCACATAAATACAAAATTCCAGAAATCTACAAGGATGAAGTAGATAGTCAAATTGCAGAATTGGTGAGTTTGGGATTAGTAGAAAAAACAGATTCAGAAATAGCCTACCCGATTGTTTGCGTAGCTAAAAAAGACTCGAGTATTAGAGTATGCACTGATTTCAGGGCTCTGAACAGTATAAGTAAATCCTCCAGTTTTCCCATGCAAAATGCACAGGATCTAATGCTCCGTGTGGGAAGGGCCAACTGGGTAACGGTAATAGATTTATGTAAGGGCTACCACCAAATTCCCATGGATGAGGAATCCAAACACCTCACAGCGTTTGCCACTCATTCTGGGGTATGGCAATGGCGCACCATGCCATATGGGTTAAAAACATCGGGCGCTACATTTCAGAGTTCAATGAACGAAGCACTGAAAGATCATGCTAAATATGCTCAGGCATACATCGATGACATATCAATTTTTTCAGACAATTGGGAAGATCATATGAATCATATTGATGTAGTATTCAAAGAATTGATAAAACTTAATTTCACAGCTAGAATTGATAAATGTGAGTTCGCGAAACACGAAGTAAAATATTTAGGTCACATTGTAGGATCTGGCAGGCATGCACCTGATCCAGAGAAATTAAAAGCTATCGAAAAATTAAAAAGACCAGTGACAAAGAAAGATGTTCGATCAGTGTTAGGTTTAATGGGGTTCTATAGGTCATATGTAAAGGATTATGCGTTAATTGCTAGTCCATTAACAGAGTTAACTAAAAAATCAGTAGCAAACCAAGTACCTTGGGATCAAAGGGCAAATGAGGCATTTGAAGAGTTAAAGAAAAGGTTAATAACGGCCTCCTCATTAGCAACACCTAATTTTTGTTTACCTTTTCAAATACATACAGACGCTTCTAATGTGGCTGTATCGGCTTGCTTAACTCAAATAGATGAAGATGGCCATTTCGCTCCCATTGGTTTTGCGAGTCATAAATTAACGAGCACACAGCAGAACTGGGCTACCATTGAAAAGGAAGCTTATGGAGTCCTCTTCGGACTCAGAAAATTCGAACATTGGATATTTGGATCTGAGATTCATCTATACACGGACCACAATCCACTGACTTATTTAACGATGTCTACGACTCCACGAAGCCCAAAATTAACACGATGGGCGTTGGCTCTTCAGCATTACAACCTAAAAATACAACATACACCTGGAAAGAACAACCAGGGTGCTGATGCCATATCTAGGTTGGACGTTGAGCCTTGAATCAAGAGAACAGTCTTGTGGTTTTCACCAATATAATCATATTTACTCAGGAACAATTTGTATGTGTGTTTGAACTGTTTAATGTGAAATGTCGTGTATGTCAGTGTCTTCATGTATACTTAGATATTGTCTTATGAAACAAGCGCTTGAAGGCATGTTTCACGCTTTTGGGGGGAGTGATGTGAGGTTTAGGGTCCTCAATCACGGCTAGGTGGCGCTGCAGAGCTCCTGGTCGTGGGAGAGGAGGGGAAATCAGGGGAATCTAGTCAGTTCTTAGATGTAGCAGATATGGAATGGATTGAATAAAATGATCTGTCTCAAGACTGGTGTTGTCACTGCTTCTAAAAAACCGCCGGACATCCTGACATCATTGTTGGCCTCCAACGGATGGCGAATAATTTGTTAACTGCAGATGGATTAAGTTTCTTCACGATCGTTCGCACACAGCCAGAATGGAAGGAAACATTCGCATTAACTTCTATCTAATAAAGGTGGTGTTAAAATAATTATCAAAGTAGTTTTCAATCGATACAACCTTTTCATTGGATCTATTGGATTTATTAATAATTTGTATCGTGATTATTCTTTAATAAGCTCTGATCAATAATTACTTCAGAAATAATTAAAATTAACAGGCTCTTAATGATCACTGAAGGAATTTAATAATACAGTTTATAACATTCCACGCGATAATTTGAACAGTATAAAAACATGAACCTCAAAAATTCAAAGCAAATACCTATTTATTTCTTTTCAAACACAATATGAAAATACCACAAACTTCTAATGAAAATACCACAAATTCTAATGAAAACACCACAAAATTCTAATGAAAATACCACAAAATTCTAATGAAAATATCCCAAAATTCTAATGAAAATACCTCAAAATTAAAAAAAAAATAATAATAAAAAATTAACACTTTAAATTGTTCGAGTTTCTAATGGTTCTTTGCATTTGGTAAATTGTTGTGTACAGCTAATGCCAAATTTCGTGAGTAATTATTTTTATAACTGCGTTAGTATTTTGTCTGAATTCAAATTTATCCGCAATAATTTCATCATGCGAGTAAAAATGACTACGACAGAGATTGCAGACGAAATCAACGAAAGAATTACTTTCCTTTTCAGAAAGAATGTGGAAATGGAGGAGTTGGGGTGAAAAATGAACAAAAAAAAGCCCGCGCGCTGAGGAGAAACGCGATCAGATTGGAAGATTGCCAATGGTTGTTCCTTGTCCATGTGGGAATTAGAATTACGCGACCGGGAGTTTGAAAAAATACGCAATTTTCATTATTTTTCGAGTAAATGGAATAAAATAAAATAACTTCTGTAAGAAGTAGATACAGGCATACATTAGTAGAACAATGACCAGAAAAGTAATTGAAATAAAAAAATTGAATAAATTTTAGAATTTATTGGTAGTTTATTACACCTGAAAACTTACGTTTTTACTAGAAATTCACATATTTCGATGAAATAAAAGACTTTTTCCTGATTGAGCAAAATTTTGTTTTTAATAATATTCGGCCTGGCTCGCTATCGCTCACAATCCCCCTCAACGGTTCTGAGATCTCTCGCTAATCCGCACAAATAACACCCGTATAAAACCTAACATAGAACTTTCTCTTGCTTATCAAAAATTTGATTCAAATATTTTACCCATAATTACATTTTAATTATTCTCTTGAATTGGCACTAACTAGTATTTAGGAAAAATAATTAAATACATCCCATGGAAAACAAGGAGAGCCGCAATATTATTCAAGTGTATTTTGATGACTGGAAGGATCATAGCCTTGTGATTAAATGCGCAAATAGTAGCTTTATTTATTATATGTAAAAAGCTGGGTTTTTATTCCAAGGATATGATACCTTTGAACACACAATGACATCGTTACTTATAAGGGTTGGTAAATCGGAAATAACTTCTGATGATAAATTTAAACAGAATTGAGTGTGATTCTTTATATATCAACGGAAAATCATTTAAGTAATATCTGCCTGATTGGGCATAAGTTATAAAATTAGAGAGCTTTCTTAAAAGCTTTACTACCCGTTTGTGAACCATGGTCAGTTCACTTTCACATAACTTAAGTGGTATCATATTAATCAATAAAAACGAAATAGATTTAATAAAACCTTATTTTTATCTCAGAATCATATGGAGGGCTCAGAATTAAAGTGGACCAAGTCCACTTTTTGTCATTTTTGAGTTAGCAACGCTATAACATGCACCAACTATGTAAAATTTCAGTGCAATAAAGAACCAAGTCCTAGTTCTGATAATATCCGCAAAAAATTTTAATTTTACAAACTGTTAACATTAATTTTCCTATGTAGCTTGAACGTTAAACCTCTGTAGCTCAAAAGTAGCTAAAATGGACTTGGTTCACTTCTATTCTGAACCCTCCATATATTGCTGCATGCGTTTACTTAAAAAGAAAATACTCCTCAAATGGATTCAGATAATGTGTTTAAAGTTTAAAGTAAAAAAAATATATCAACATTCATACCAGAAAATTTACTGAAAGTGGAATAAATACATGCTTTGTCCTTTCGGAAATCTCGCTTTTGAGTTAGTAAAATATTGTTCATAAAAGAGGAAGAATTATTATATTTATAGTCCATTTAACTTATGAAAGGAGTCAATAAGGGGTCCCAATTTAAAGATAAGTTTCAAGCGAGCCCAAATCAAAATATTTAAATGGAATACTCTTAGCTTCATACTACATTTCATGTAGGGAAGATTCACCAATCACCAACCATGATGCATGATTTATAGTCCAATAAGTCCAATAAATATAGTCCAACAGCGACAGACTAGATCTTTGACAGATTCCCATGCCACTCAAAAGCTTAAAAATGGTGACATAAGTAAAAGTCATCTTGAATTAGGCTTGAAATACACTTCAAATTCAAAGTATTGAAAGAAAAGAGTTGGACCCTAAGTCTTATCTCATACAACCAAAATATTTGAATAAAAGGATTATATCTTACTCAAAATCATAGTTTTGTACTATCTCAAAAATTGTTTTGCTTCAATAGAAATTTAGGAATTTTTGATAAGCTAGAGAAAGTACTATGTTAGGTTTTATAAGGGTATTATTTGTGCGGATTAGCGAGAGATCTTGATGCTATTTTGATGAGCAACAAGCGAGCTCTGATTGCGAAGCGACCTGTAAAAACGGCAGAACCGTTGAGGGGGATTGTGAGCGATAGCGAGCAAGGCAGAATATTATTAAAAACAAAATTTTGCTCAATCAGGAAAAAGTTTTTTATTTCATCGAAATATGTGAATGTCTAGTAAAAACGTAAGTTTTCAGGTGTAATAAACTACCAATAAATTCTAAAATTTATTCAATTTTTTTTATTTCAATTACTTTTCTGGTCATTGTTCTACTAATGTATGCCTGTATCTACTTCTTACAGAAGTTATTTTATTTTATTCCATTTACTCGAAAAATAATGAAAATTGCGTATTTTTTCAAACTTTAGTGCTGATGCGCTAGGGCAATTTTTAACCGATTTTAAAAATTTTTGTTGCATTTTACTTATCTACCCAAGAGGCAAGTTTTCCGCGGTATAGCGTTTTGAAATAAGAAAAAAAGTTTTTTTCTGCCCACCCTATTATACACTATGGGGCTGCAGTATGGGGCTGCCCAAAGACTAAATGCCAAGTAAAGCAACTTGCCACTCTGCAGCGCCCATTCCTGTTGACACTCACCCGCGGCTATAAAACATCTCCGGGAATAGCCCTTAACCTGATTACGGGTATCCCTCCGCGCCACACTAGTTTGCTTAGACTACATAAGCAATTCTTAACATACAACAAAGGAGACCCTCTCTACCTACCAAGTCACCTCCGGGGTTTGCCCATGGATGGCAGAGCTGTGGTTGGAGATTTGGGTATAAGCAGATTGGTCCCCAGGCTCGGCAGTGATCCTTGTCCCCTGGCCATATATTCGGATGGTTCCGCAATGGAGGGAGGCGTGGGTGCCGCTTTCTGCGTGTTTGACAGGGACACGGTGATACACGAGGAGATGTTCAAGCTGTCCAACTCAAACACAGTTTTTCAGGCGGAGCTCCTGGCCATCGATCGGGCGATCCGATGGTGCGCCGAGGGCAACTTTAGAGCTAACATCCACTCCGATAGTCTAAGTGCTATCAGGAGCCTCACGTCTTTCTGCCTGAACTCTACCTTTGTCCGCTCGGTCAGGTTGAGCGCAGTTGAATTGTCCGACCATTACACCATTTCGTGGGTCAAGCCCACGTGGGTATTGTAGGTAATGAACTAGCTGATTCATTGGCCAAAAGTGCGATCGTGTCTGGTGTTGACACGCCGGTTGCGTATTTCCAAACCCTATCCACGCCAGCGCCTTGGCGCGTTCAACAGCTCCGAGGGTTGCAAAGATGCAAAGTGTTGCCACATTTTCCTATTTATTGCCGATTTGGCAATTTCTTTTAAGTCTTCTTAAGAACAGTGTTGTTTTATTATTTATTATTTTCGTAGATGGATATAAAATTCAACTTGCGCGATTTTTTATGTGATATTTTTATTAATGTTTGCTTATGAACTGATTCTTTTAATTAATAAAAACCCATTTTTATAGCAATTTATTTTTAGAAATGTTAAATTAAACTATTAATTAATACATTCTAGTGTAATAAAAAGTTTTATGGGTTTAACTTAGTTTAATTTTTTAACTATTTTATTTTTTGTTGATATTTTTAGAAATTATTTTTTTTCTTATTATACCTACGTTTTACTAAAAAATTTATGTACATCTACAACTTTGATTAGTGAAAGATGAAGAAACTACCCAAAAATTTTCTTATAGTCCAACACAACTTTTTTAAACGTAAAACCGAATTAATTAGGAGTTTGACTAGAAGGATTTGACTCAGTATTGGGACCGATTCTCTTTATAATTTTCATCAACGATATTAGTCAGGATATCAAGAACAAAATTAGCATCTTTGCTGATGACTTAAAAATTTGGGGGAGGGTAGATACTCAGGAGCAAATTCAAAATTTACAAAGCGATCTAGATATTTTATCGGTATGGGCAGAAAAATGGGGTATGTCCTTTAACATAGGTAAATGTCAGGTATTGCACATGGGTTGTAGCAATAGTAGGGCTGAATTTTATCTGCAAGGGGATAAAATAAAAGAGGGTGATAGTATAAGAGATCTAGGGGTGATAGTAAATGAAGACTTTAAAATGAAACATCAGTGTTCAGCTGCAAGTAAAAAAGCTAATAGGATGTTGGGATACATTAAAAAAACTGTTTCTTCACGGTCCGGAAACATTATTTTGCCATTATATAGAGGCTTGGTAAGGCCTCATCTCGAATATGCTGTTCAGTTCTGGTCTCCATACTTAAAAAAAGATATAGATTTAGTTGAAAGGGTTCAGCATAGGGCAACTAAATTGGTCAAGGGTATATCTAGTTTTAGTTACGAGGAAAGACTTAAGAAGTTAAATATGTTCACTTTAGAGAAAAGAAGGGCTAGAGGGGATTTGATTCAACTTTTTAAAATGTTAAAACAAGGGGACACAGAGGGACTAGATTTCTGTACGGGTAATAGAACGAGGGGTCACAGTTTAAAATTGAATAAGGCAAGTTTTAAACGGGATTTTAGGAAGCATTATTTTTTTAATAGAGTAGTGGATAAATGGAATGCATTACCTGAATCGATAGTTAACTCAAGTGGGGTGGACGAGTTTAAAAGAAAAGTAGACGAATACTGGAAATCGGGGGGAGGTTGAATTGAATAGACTGGATCAACCTTGCTGGGCTTTTAGCCTGTAGTTGATCGACTATATTTGTATTTGTATTTGTATTTGTAAGGATTTTAAGGAATCAAGCATAACCTTTAACTTTAAACTATCCAAAATTTCTATTTCAACCGTTTGAGGTATAATTTGATCTATAGCAATATAAGTATAGTACAAATTCAAAGGTGGTCATAAAATAATGACCCTACTTTAAAATTCTCTACTGACAAAACTATTGGTAATAAAAAAATCTGAAATTTTAAAGGAATGGGATTTTTTAAACAAAAAAAATGTTTATTATCCGTTCATAGATGGCACTTTACCTAAATGTTTGCCTTAAGAAAGTACCCAATTTTGTTGTGTAAAGGAAGAGTTATAATTTCTTTTCTTTTTCCTTATAAAAAAATACTTTCAGTTATAGCTTTTTTCAATTTAAGTTTAAATTATTTTAAGAAATGTGAAATTAGACTTAAAAATCCTATCAAAATTAATCAAAATGTTTGCACTTTACTTTGCGATTTTTTTTTATAAATTTTGAATATTTTCCTTCTGAAAATATCCTTATAATTTAATTTAATTACATTTCTTATAAAGAAGTAAAATATTATTTAAAAAAAAACTGAAATTTAAGATCTTTAATTTAACCATTTCCTTCATGGCTCCATTTCTTCGTTACTTTTTTAATAAATTACCTAGCGAAGTTTTCAAACTGAATCAAATATCCATCCGTCACTTCTGAAAACTTTGCGTTTATTTTTTTTAATCTCAAAAATATTCCAATCAGTCGGAGGATTTATTTTCGTTTTCGGTGCCATTCGTTTCCAATTCTTTTTAATATATTCCTTTTCTTTTGTGGCGAAAGTTTGTTTCTTTATGTATGAACAAAAGTTGCAGATTTTTTGTTTATTTTAAATCAAAAAGCGCGGAAGTCGAACACATCAAAACGCGAAAAAAAAAACAGGCGAAAGAAAAAAACCAGACGGTGAAAATGCCAGCTGCGTGGCTAGATCAGAACACTAACGTCGCCAGCGCGCTGGCGTGGATAGGGATTGGAAAGACGCACCCCGGTTCCAGTCTCTCGAGCTGCAGTTGCCCGTTCCCTTCGTTCTTCTGAAATGGAGGAGTGGAGAGTATGGTTGATGAACACTAATCAAGCAGATAGAACCAGTAGCTTTGTTTCGCCTTCCCGTGGGGGTGCGGGTGTCCCGCTGCTGAGGGAGTCAGTGTGGTTTTTGACTGGCCATGGGCCATTCCCCGCTTACCTTAAGAGATTCCACAGAATGGCCAGTGGACTGTGCGCCTGCGGCGAGGTTGGAGACGCGGACCATTATGCGTTCCATTGCCCCTCCACGGTCCGTTATCATCTAAGGAATCCGGCGGAGGAATGTAGAAGGGAGGGGTTTGCATCAGTTGTTAAAAACCTTGTTAGCATTTACAGAATCCGAATGTCGATGCAGGTGGCCAACACCCGGACACGATCAGGTACACCCGAATACGTCGAGTTGGCCTCGGAGGCGGAGATAGGGGGTTGCTGCAGTTTGTGGAGTTCCTGTTTTAATGTGTCGCATTTAACTAAGCTTTTAATTTTTTAAATTGAATTTTAATATTTTAAATCAGTTATACTCAGCTATGTTTTATATAGACTTTTAAACTGTGGAATTTGTATGTTTTAACCTGTTTTTAGCCTGTAACCTGTTTATACAATAAAGACTTCCTGGTCCCCCCCTATTACCCCATAAACTGAAAGGTTGGGAGGGGTGGATTGGGCTACCCAATACCCAATAACAAATGTTTTACGTATTGCTCTATTTATTCCTTCCGGTTAATAAAGTTTTGAAGTCAACATAAAGTTTGTGAAATTATAGACACAAATTTAAAATCTTGTGTGTGAGTGCGACCTACTAAAATTTAAATAACAGATGTATACATTTGAAGCTATTTTTTGCCAAGAACGTTTGGCCTTTTTTTCGAGCACAATCGCCCACACACAACGGTTTCGCGGGGATGGATGTCGAGCGACAGCGAGTGGAGTGGAGACACAGCGTCTTTTCCTGGGGTCCTCTTCGGTCAAGATGAAGAGGCGGATGCAAGAGAGGGATTTCGCCTCGAACTCTCTCTCGGCTCTCTGTTCTTTTTTATTTCTCCACTGTAAAAATTTATGTACAACTGTTTCCAAATTATTTCTAATGATATTTTTTCAGATTGGAAGATAGGTACAACGACCGAGTCTTTTTAAACTAATATTCCATTTTCTCTTTTTCAGTCGTTTCCTAAACAGGACGACCAGTGGGGATCATGATCATGACTAGAATTTCATTCCTCTTTACCAAAGATTTCCACTTACTACCTAGTTTTGTATGCATGCCATTTTAATATTGTGTATTTTTTTTCAGATTAGTAAAACATACTTGTGTTTGAGTGCTTTTAACCTCTTATATTATTTTTCTCTTCCAGAAGTTGAAGAACACCTGATTTGTAGAACTAGTATTAAAATGCCATTTTTGTTAAAAGCTTTCAAATTATTTTTGTATCAAGTGTTAGTTAATTGCAATTTTTGATTAGTTTAGCGGGAAAAGTAGTTGCATCAGTCTGCACTAATTGGCGTGTCTGCATTTAAAACACTCTTAATTTTGAAGGACCTTTTTTTACATAGTGTACTTGGATGGATGGATTAAGTGGCAACTTCACACATGAATTCTTAAAAAGGGTTAAATACCTATGTTTTTAATTTCACCTTTCTCTCACCAGAATTGTTTTTGTCATTTTAAATACATATTAAGTTAAACAAAAAGGATTTCACGGATTGGATACTAATGGTACCTACGCAAGATAAATTAATCAAAACTGTATATAAGCTAATGTAAGTTATTTTAGAAATAATAAAGAAAAAAAACGAGTACCTCTCGCAATATAAAGCGGGAGGGAAAAGTAAAAAAAAAAAAGAAACACTCTCCTAAAATAAAAAAAAACAAGAAAACCACCCCTACCCTAAAATAAAAAACAAAAAAGTAGAACCCCCTCCCCCATGAAACCGGATAGGATGAGCATTGCATAGAACTACCATCATTTGTAGGTTTTGCCATTGAAATATTCGATGATTGTCGCAAAGCGCTACAATTATTTGTAGGTTTTACCGCGGTGAGCAACGGAGTTGTACATTAATTGTGGATAATGCGCAATGCTACGGTTAAGCACAACACTATGTTATCTGATGGTGGCAAAACTTTTGCAGAAGTTGGTATTTCTTTGGCAAAAGCGTAGAACTGTAAAACGTAACAAAATCATATGCACTTTGGGACACGTGGACGTATTATTGGACTGAATAGTAGGGCAGTTTTACAACCATTTGTGTATACATAAAAACGTCCCTATTGGAAAAAAAATTTCCGGTATAAAAAAAATTAAACCGGGTTATGAAACACCGGAACTAGTATGATACTAGAACCAGTATGATACTGGTTCTAGTATAATACTAGTTCCGGTGTTTCATAACCCGGTATTATACTAGTTCTAGTATATACTAGTTCTAGTATCATACTGGTTCTAGTATCATACTGGTTCTAGTATCATACTGGTTCTAGTATCATACTGGTTCTAGTATCATACTGGTTCTAGTATCATATTAGTTCTAGTATCATACTAGTTCCGGTGTTTCATAACCCGGTATCATACTAGTTCTAGTATATACTAGTTCCGTTATCATACCGGGTATGGTAACGGAACCAGTATATACTAGAACCAGTATGATGCCGGAACCAGTATCATACAAGAACCTGTATTTTAAAAATTGCTTCTACAAACCAAAAGAGTACAAGAATACACATTAAAAAAAAGTACAAGAATACAGTCATATGTTATGTACATTTATGGGACACAGGTTTATACAAGAGAACAATACTAAATCAACAGAAACATCAGACTAAATTGTAATTAAAACTACGCACAATCACAATATGTGAGGCGGAAAGCGAAAAGGGACCTCTCGTCGGCAAAGTTGATTTTGAGAAATAGCCAAAAAACCAGAAGAAGGTCAAAACTATCGAAGATGATGACAGTTTTAGTCTTCCAGAGACTTCAAGGGGGCGAAGGGTGCAGTGTCCCAAACACTGTGACCACAAGGGTATGGTGTCCCTGACACCAAAAGGAAAGGGTGGTATCCCAGATACACCTGAGGGGCTAGAGGAGATAAGGTTGTCCCAGACAAATTCATCCCTTTAACGAATGTGGGTATCCTCGAGCCTGGTTCTTTCGAGCATTGTACCCCCAGGTGATGGTGCTGGTGTTGCAGTACTCTCGTTCACATACTAGGGTCGAACCGCATTTAATCTGAAACAAAACAAAAATGTGTAAATTAATAAGTCACAAGATATTTGCCAAATACATCTAAAGTATATAAAGTGCAAAATTTACAAGGGTTATTACAGCAAGAATAAAAAAGATTTTAAAAAATGTCATTCATTTTATTGTCAAGAAAATATACAACCAAGATGCTGGATGATTACATATGCTGAAATTAATATGATAATTTAATTTAAATTTAAATAAGGAAGTGTTTTGGACCTTTTGGCCTTGGTAGTTGGATTAAAAAAAGAAAACGAGGGATGTTTCCAAGCCCTATAAGATAGTGCAGAAATTTACAGGGCTCCAATTATGATAAGGAAGAACAGGGTCAAGATTTGAAAAAAAATTATCGAGGCAAATAAGGAAAAGGAATTGTAACGCAAAAAATTTATATTAAATCTGCTATACCACGTTAGACTGCAGCATCGTCCAAAAATTGTGATTGCTCTTCAAATCAGCAACAATGTTGAGCTATGTTGGAAATAGTTGGATTCTATATATGCCTCATTCTAGTTGTTTAAATTATTACCAATAAATTAAGAACAGGTTTAATAAAAACGGTTAAAATGTTAATAAACCATTGCTTGTGAGCTTGGAACAATAAGGAATTACAGAAACAATCAGATTAAAGAGATGGCAACAGAGGGTTAGCTGAATATTGCCAATGTTTATAGACTTGGCCACTTCTCATACCCTTCATTACAAGTTTAAATACAATGTCACTTTAGCCACTTGTTTTCAACCCACAAATGTGATATCACCATCAATGTGTACCATTAATCTCAAAAACTTAGTTTTGCCTCTTCTCCTATAGAAAAAGTACCCTTTAATTATAAAATTAAGCCTAATGAATGTATTATTACATTGAAACCAAAATGACAATTATATGAAAGAAAACTATATTACTAGCGTGAAACCCAAACTCGCAGGATGCCCCCACATTAGATTCTTTTAAATTTTTTATGGAAAGGTTTTCTGTATAAAGAGGTTAAACCTACTTGCAACAAAGTTCCATCTGTTTGTACTGCTATCCGCAGACACAGCATCCACCTCTGGCCTGCTTGCAGCGCCGCTGCTGGGAGACTTCAACATCATTTCCCACTGAAAGATGCCAGGCAGACCTGAAATAATCAAGAAAAACATCAGCGATGATACATGCAGTTGAATGCAAAGGAACACAGATGTATGATCAAGTGTAAAGGAATAGGCTGATGACACTGTAAAATTGTGTTAGAAATTGCACTTAAAAGTTGAAAGCGTTATTTCCTGAAAACATTTCACCTTAATTCTTTAAAGTCGAAATGTACTTAAAAGAAACTATCAAAATATATAATTGTGCGTAATTTAAATGCTAACAAAGAACTTAAAATTTATTAGTATAGTTTGGACACGGCTTACTAGATGCTATACAGGCTAGCCGAGTTTTGAACAATGAAAACCATTTGACAACTTTTCCTGCTTGGATCGCCACAAGTCCTACCTATATCACCCACCACCTTCAACACTGTGGATATGCTTTGCCAGTTTGTCAAGTATTGCCATTTGGATTTTTAATGATTTCCATACTCGGCTAGCCTGTATAGTATCTAGTAAGCCATGGTTTGGAAATAATATTTGTTAAACCTTATTTGTTGTGTGTTTTGGGGAAGTTAGAATGTCTAACTTTGAATCTATTAATTTCTATAATGAAACAATGGGAGGGATACTTGAGGGGAGTACCACCTAGGTCGTTAGACCTGCAAACTCCTGTATAACCAGCCTCACTTAGTGAGGCCATAAGCCTAGCTGTTACAGAAAGTGTGACTATGAAAGTCAGTCATCGGATTCAAAATACCCTTGTTTCTCCATCAAGTATATATTTGGTCCTCATTTTATCACCCCGGAGGAATGAAGCGTAATTCTGATGGTGGGTTAACACCACCGCGTCAAAACTGGCGAACAGTAGTCGTTTTCGAGGCTTAGAGGTTTTCTATTGCTTCTTTTGAATCGCTGTTGACCCCTATCGCCGCTTTTGACACGATGTGTAAATCCACCATGAGTCTGCCTTCCCCAACACGGGAATAGAACTCGGGCCTGTGGGGTGGCAGCAAGATCCACTACGCCACTTAGCTTCTCTTAACTTCTTTATGACAAAAAAATTTTTCACTGATAGAATGTTTTCCTACGCGAAAATTAACTTATTTTATTCATTTATTAATTTTACTGCAATGACTGCCATTGATCTAAGTAGGAATTAGTTTTGTCTTTTCTCCCATAGAAAAAGGACCCTTTAGTTATAAAATTAAGCATAATGAATGTATTATTACATTGAAACCAAAATGACAATTATAAGAAAGAAAACTATATATTACTAGTGCAAAACACAAACTCGCAGGATTCACCCACATTAGATTCTGTTAATCTCCCACTGAAAGATGCCGGGCAGACCTGAAATAATCAAGAGAAACATCAGTGATGATACATGCAGTTGAATGCAAATGAACACAGATGTATGATCAAGTGTAAAGGAATAGGCTGATGACACTGTAAAATTGTGTTAGAAATTGCACTTAAAAGTCAAAAGCGTTATTTCCTGAAAACATTTCAACTTTATTCCTTAAAGTTGAAATGTACTTAAAACATAGTTCCCACTCTTTTGTGAGGAAAAAAATCAAGTATTTAAGGGCTTAAATTTAAAATTTTTCATGAACTAACATAGAAAGGCGGAAAAGCCATTTACAAGTAAAGAAAACTTTTCTCCCCCTTTAGTACCCTTACTTCAAAAACCTTTCTTATAGCAAAGATTAATTATAATATTACCATTACTATATTTAACAATTTCAAAACATACTACTATATTTTACTTCTTTTGGGAAAGTCAAACAGAAAAATTCAAGTAGGCAAGTTATACCTGTTCTACAATATGCTAACAGGATCTTAACTATTTGATTAACTTTTCATGTTCGAACTGAAAAGAATTCCAAATTAAAATATTTCAAATAAAATTCCAGGACTTTTAAGGACTTAGCACTAAATTCAAGCATACTTTCCAAGGCTTTTGAATTTAAAAATGAAATTCAAGTACTTTTCAAGGCCCGTGGGAACCCTGTAAAAGAAACTATCAAAATATAATTGTGCATAATTTACTGGTATACTACACTTAGGATGGTAATAAATAGATCTCTTGGAATAAAACTTAGCAAAATATTTCAACAAATTAAAGACAGGGAAAGAAATAAAGAAAATAAATTATGCTAAATACTGCAAATTAAATGTTACAAGACCTAAACAGAACAGAAGTCAAGTAACAAAACATTTAAAAAGGTTAAAATTTGTTACTACTTCAATATTATTTCATACGCAGTCAAGGGCGGATTTAGGTAGTGAACCCTGGGGGTGCGTAGTGGAAAACATGGGGGTGGAAACTGTCCCTGATGGCTTTAAAAACATGATTTTTCCCTATAAAAATTTAATTTTCTCAAAAAGTTGGTTTTCTCAAAACCCCTTTAAATCTGCCCATGCGCAGTGCTTCTGAAAATGCACAGTTAAAGTTAAAGCCCATTAAATGTGTTGCTGATACTGATGGTTCAAGGGATAGCAACTAAGAGAACTATTATGTATTGTAATGTGTGTGAACAGTTGTAATGGGGAATCATTAACATATGCATGCATTTTGATTCATATGTAAAATCACACATGATCAGCAATTAGCCAAAAACAATATTAAATTGACATAAACACTTAATACGTGGGGGCCACTTTTCAAAATTTGCAAGACGGAACTTTAAAGTATCGTATTAATCATTTTCATCCAGTCTAGCAATTTTTTTTAATTGCATGAAAATTCATAAAATATCATGAACAATTATAGTTCCTTAAATTCTAAATCAAGATAAAGCTGTATGTGAGTAAAACCATGTTACTTGTGGTCAAAATGTGCAGTTCAATTCCGTTAATGTTCCCGCTAAATACCGCTATGCTCTTTTGGATACCAAAAAAGTAGTAATGTATTCGAAGTAAAAGTTTCCGGGCTTGGTTGCCGTGGTCTCGATGTTAAAAACTCAGACGTTTCACCCAAAACTGTGATGGGCATCATCAGCTGTTTTTTCTCTCACGTAACATAAAAAAAACAGCTGATGATGCACAACACAGTTTTGGGTGAAACGTCCAAGTTTTTAACATCGAGACCACGGCAACCAAGCCCGGAAACTTTAACTTCGAATACATCCGGCCGTGAAAGCCTTTCTGTTTTAATTAGTAATGTATTGCTAAAACAATTTTAGACTCAGATTAAAATGTTTATATAGATCAAAAACTATTCATATTTTCAATAAAAATTTTAAAATGTTGATATTTGAATGTATGGCATTCTCAAAAGCATGGCAATATTTAGCAGGAACGTTAACGGAATTGAACCAAATGTGCAATGTAGGTATTGGAATTCAGTACTAATTTTGCGTTTCGCAATATACCTGGGACGGAATTCCGTTCATTGAAATTTTAAAATGACGGAATTCCGTCCCGGGGATGGAAGAGTAGCACCTATGCTTAATATAAACTTTAGAAATGAAACTCATCAAGCATTTGCCTTTGGTCAAAAACACAATACATTAAAGAATAAGATCAAGGACTGGGTATGAATGCATTGTATAGTGCTTCCAAAACCCAAACAAATCCCAAAATTTTTTATATCATGGACCACTATATTTTATTTTTCTCATTAATTCCAACTCTACAACTACATATTCTTAAAAAAAAGGGTAAAAATATCCATCTTGTAAATTAAATCGATAATTTTGAAAGTCAAGTAGAACCCTTTTAAAGCAAAAATTTTAAGGGCATTTTAAAATTATTTTCTTCATCCTAATTTTCAAAATCAGAATCACACTAAGGGAATCAGCTTGACAGTATTTAACGAAATGTTAACACATTTAAACTCAAAAGCAAAATATTGAATTCTGTACTTACATATATATTATGCCGTTAGTTTTTAATTTCTTCGTATCCTAAAAAATATGAAATAGAATCACTAAGAGTGTTCAAGTTTTGAAGAGGTGCTTTAAATTCAGGCTGTTTTATATAAAATAGGTCCTATAACCAAGCAAATAAATATTTCTTGAATTAATATTTTAATAACTGAATTTAATTATTATATTCATATAGGTTAATAAAGTAGTTGAGCAAAAGACATATGCTGCCTAAAGGGAGTCGCTTTACAGGTTAATATTGAAGCCTAACCATACAAATTTTTCTCAGCAAAACATTAGAAAAAGCACACCTTATATCCACTTCCCCCATGGTGGGGAAAAGGGGTGAAAAAGAAAAACAGTCCTAAAGTCAAAATATTTGTTTTTTGTAATTCGAATGTATAAAAACATTATTTTTAAAGGAAGAAAAACAAGAAATAAATGCATAGTATAAATCTTCATTACAAAAGGATGTGCCGGGCACAATGATCCCAAATCGGACGACTTTGTTTGAGGTGTTCTAGAAATTACTCATGGAGACATTTTAAAAATTAAAAGTAGCCAGCATTGTTTTTATTTTGTTGAGAAGAAATAGATAATAATTCTAAATAAAATAAAGAACATTTGACTTACTTGAAAAGAGAATCACGCGGGCGCGGAATAATGAAAACATGTTACATGTAAACAAATGAAAACATCGTTGCCAATTCTAGAAATCAAATCCAATAAATCCAAATCTTTGCTGTGCCTGTGGCTAAGTACGTAGAGTAAAAATAATACATGACGATATCTGAAAACATCAAACCCTGATATAAGAGATAAATCAATGGAGTAAATAAAGTTTTCAAAAGGAATCTTGATGAAAATTTATAGTAATTAATTATCGAAAAGTCAAGAACGACAAGTATGCACACTCACACTACAGCCATTCTGTTTGTTAGTAGTTAAAATTGGCCTGCCCTGTCCCCCTTTATTTTTTTACCTACTTCATCAACTAATTAAATTATTCACATTATGACATTATTTTCATTGCATTTGAATATTAATGCATACATTATTTTAATCTAAAGTGGAGGGCAATTTATTATCTAGCAGGTATTTCCAGGTGAAAATGCGTTTTGGGGGCATTTAAGACATGGTTAACGCTTATTAAAAAACATTTCAGTTGAATAAACTTAAAAAGGACCTCAAAATACAATGTGTATCAAATTTTTGTGCAATTTGGTTTCAATTAGACGGATTTTCAGAGGCGGGGAAAAACAGTATTTTGAGTGAAAAACACAAGTTCGAAAAGGCCCAGAAATCGGTATTTAATAATAAGTTAGAATTTTTTAAAATTTTTATTTTTGTAGTTAAGTAATGTGGTAAGCTTTTTCCAGAAATTCGGCTTGCCATGATGATTATGACGTCATCCAGGAATTTTCAAACACAAATGACGTTTACTTGTCTTTGTAAGAATCCATTGCATTTTTTGGGGGTTTAGAAAAACGGGGAAAGGGGGAAAATATGAATGAACCCCTAAGTGTTTTACAACACTGTTTTCCCTTTGATTAGTAGATTAAGAATATATAAAGTATGAGGGGGTGGGTCCCATATTTCGGGAGTTTTTCCGGTTTTATTGAAAAACTGAATCTGGGCGTCACGCCCGGAGTTTTAGAGCTAAAGGTATAAAATTTTAGTATATTTACTTACTCAAAATTCCCTTTAGAACCATCTAACACACTAAGGGGTAGTACCCATATTTCGAGGTTTCGGGTCCATGTGCTCGTTCTAATTTTCACTTCCTAACGCCCCTCTGCTTCTTTTTCCCGGTGTTTCTAACACGGTTGTTAAAGGTCTTTAAGAGTTCTTCAAGAATCTGGTTACTGCTAAGCTTTCTGACAACTATTTCTAGAGAAATCTGCGAAAAACCGTCTTGGAAAACGAAACAATGAATTGAATTGTCTCTGGATCACGCAATTTTTACACTATTTGTTAGTGATTCATACTGTTCAAATTCCCACTTTAAATGCTTTCATAAAATATAAATCACTAAGCTGTGATCATAACAGATCCGTAGCTATTCAGCGTTAAAATTAGCATGTGTTAGGCTTAACGCACCACGAGGGGTCTATTCCCTCCAAACACTACGGTTTTCGTCACTTTCTAACACGGTTCTTAAAGGTCTTTAAGAGTTCTTCAAGGATCTGGATACTGATAAGCTTTCTGACAATTATTTCTAGAGAAATCTGTGAAATACCGTCTTGGAAAACGAAACAATGAATTGAATTGTCTCTGGATCACGCAATTTTTACACTATTCGTTAGTGATTCATACTGTTCAAATTCCCACTTTAAATGCTTTCATAAAATATAAATCACTAAGCTGTGATCATAAGAGATCCGCAGCTATTCAGCGTTAAAATTAGCATGTGTTAGGCTTAACGCACCACGAGGGGTTTGTTTCCGCCAAACACTACGGTTTTCGCCACTTAGCTCTAAAAGTATACTTTTACACACTTTATTGCAATATATAAGCCAGATTATATTATCCGAAACAAATTTCTGCAAGTTTTTACATAGGTATGTATCAATATTTCCAAAACTTTTCATACAGGTATCGAATTATCAAGTATGGTTTGGAATTGATATCAAAATTCCTTTATTTTTCGAGAAAATTTCAAATATTTTTAAGTTTATGACCTAAAAAAAATAAAGGTTGGAATAAAAAAAAGTCAACAAATTCTAGCCTTTGGATCGTCTGACGTCTCCCAATGAGAGCTGAAAAGTCAGTTTGTGCGCATGCTCGAACGTCAGCGTTGGCGACGAAAGATTTTGGCTTCTTTGGAGGTAATGAGCAACAATTACGTTATGAAACGTGTTCCGATGGCTCACATGGTAGGGTATGGGCTTGTTATCTGAGAGATCACGGGTTCGAATCCTGGTGCCCGACAACTTAGCGACGCTGTTATTTTGACTTATTTAAAGGACATAGTTTTTATTTAATACGTTTTAATTAATATTATAATGTTTTAATTATTTTTATTAGATTTATAGATTATGAGAAAAGTTTTGTTGTTATGATGTGAATATGTATCCGGCATTTTTACGACGCTTATGTTTTAAATTATTTAAAGTACATAGTTTTTATTATAATATTTTAATTATTTTCATTAGATTTATAGATTTTGAGAAAAGTTTTGTAGTTATGATGTGAATATTTTTAATTATTAAATTTTATAACATTATTCAATTTAATTTAAGAATTTAGTTATTATTTAATTAATATTAGTTATTATTTAATTTATGTAAGAATTTTTTTATTATATTTAACAATAAAAATTTTTGTGTAGTTATGCTTATGATGTGAGTAAATAAATTTTGATGGCCGGATGTTCATAATTTTAAAATTAGGGATCGTTATGTTATAGTTTCGTGTTATTTTTCATTTAAATCCCCTATGTAAAACATGAATTATCTAGAAATGGACTCTTGGACGTTGAAAACCTAAGACCCAAACCAAAAATATACGGCATAATTTGAAACTGGGACAAGAGCCTCGCCAAAGTAGTATTTTTCAACTCCCATTGCGTTCCGTCAGGCTGGATAAAGTGCACTTAAAAATTCTTGTACATTCTATACTAGTATAAAAATTTAAAGTATTCATTAAAACTGGTATCAACGTTCCCCAGTACGGTTTCAAAATTTCCAGTGTTGATCATAATGGTATTGAAATTCCCAGTATTCATTAAAACCAGTATCGAAATTCCCAGTGTTGTTCATAATGGTATTGAAATTCCCAGTATTCATTAAAACCAGTATCGAAATTTCCAGTATTGATTCATACTTGTATTGAAATTCCCAGTATTCATTAAAACTAGTATCGAAATTTCCAGTATTGATTCATACTGGTATTGAAGTTCCCAGTATCCATTAAAACCAGTATCGAAATTTCCAGTATTGTTTCATACTTGTTTTAAAGTTTCCAGTATGGTGTCATACTGGTTTTAAAATTTCCTGTATGTTTTTCCAGTATGGATACTAGTTCCAGTATGATTTATACTGGTTCTAGTATCATTTTGATACTGGTTTTGTGAACTTTTTCCAATAGGGGTTTTTGCCTCCATTTGTGCTCATTGGGGACGCCCCTGACAGTTTCATCTGTCACATGCGCCTTCTTACTCTTCTATAAAGAACAATCAATTTTGTAACTTTTTCCCCCCAAATTTTTTAAAATTGTAGCATATAATATAATATAAGTTGTGTGTGATCTAAAAATTAACTCTAAAAATTATCACTCATTAAAATTTGTTTTGTTAATTTTTTTTCTGCCCACCTGGATATTTTTTTTTATTTTATCTGGCCCTCCCCTTAAAATGTTTGCCCATGTCTGCTCTAGATTTGTGTGGATTATGGAATTGACCATATACCTTATGGAGTAAATATTTTAATGATTTATTTCATGAGGGAAAATTCTTATAGATTCCTTTAGTCACTTATTTATAGGATACTTTCATTTTAAGTTTTTATCTTGACCTTTTACTATTCTTAGACTAGTTCTCATTTTGCAATCTCACGAAGCATGTAGCAATGAAAGCTAATAATATCCTCTACATGTTAGTAAAAACTTGTTTATAAATTTACTTTTTTTACATCTACTATGTTTTAAAAAGTGATCTTATGTAATGTAATGTAATGTAAACATTTCAAACATAATAGTCTATTTCGCATAATTTTTGAAATAATCAGTTCTTTTGAACTGAAAAAAAAGTTAGGAAACTATTAGAAAAAGAAACGTCCGATTGAGTAATCAGCAGAATCAGTGGGTAACCTAGTATTTATTATAATACTCTTAACTTGTACATAAAAGGACAACACACAGTGATCGGATCAGACAGCATCGAGAGCATACACATCATCGAGTATCCACATCATCGAGAAACATAACACACAGTCCAACATATATACTAACAGAGATATGACGCAGAAGCCTTCTACGTAAGAACTTAATACAGTTCAGTTCCTTTCTTCCTCTTGTATTGATTTGCATATTCCAACACCCCCCCCCCCTCAATACAAGACCACTGAAAAGATACAAAGCATGAGAACAAGCAAGTTACAACATTAAACAATTTCTTTCAAGTTAATCATATCCAAACACTTATAATGCTTTGTAGCAGGTAACGCTTTTGTAAGCACGTCAGCACACATTTCAGAACTAGAAACCTTTCCTAAATTGATACCTTCATTTTCAGGGCCGTGTTGTGGAAAAATCGCGCCCGGTGCGAATGGCTTTTTGGCACCCCCCAAATTTGCAAAAACAATGTTCGGGCACAAATTTGGCGCCCCCCTGTTCATCGTACTTTCGTTCGAAAGTATCGAAGAATCTTCTATATAAAGTCCATAGTCCAATGCTAAAATAATTTTGATTGCAAAAGAATGTTCGGGCACAAATTTGGCGCCCCCTGAACACGTTCATCGTTGTTCCGTTCGAAAGTACGGAAGAATCTACGAAGTCCCAATACTAAAATACTTTTAAATTGAAAAATACTAAAATAATAAATTGCAAAAAAAAAGTTCGGGCACAAATTTGGCGCCCCTCTTAAGTACCTGAATACGGCGCCCGGGGCGGACGCCCCCTTGGCCCCCCCTTAACACGGCCCTGTTCATTTTCACTCAGCACCTCTCTTATGAAATGATGCTAGATATCTATATGCTTAGATCTACTGTGATAAGCAGATGATTCAGGAAGTTTTAATGCACCGTTATTGTCCACAAAGATTTTAATATCAGAGAGCAAACCCAACTCAGCTAGTAGTTTCTGAAGATACAAAGCTTCCTTACATCCATCTGACAGACTCATGTATTCAGCTTCAGTACTACTTAGTGCCACTGTCTTTTGCTTTTTAGCTTCCCACGATATAGCACTACTACCCATCAAAAACATAAAACCAGAAAATGATCTCCTATCTTCAATATTGTTTCCCCAATCTGAATCAGTAAATCCTTTTACACTTGACTCATCATAGTTAAATATTAACTTAAAATGTTTGGTTCTCTTTAAATATCTTAGTACCCTCTTAGCTGCAGTCCAATGAGACTTATCATAACAGGATAGAAATTGACTTAAATAACTTACACTGTAAGAAATATCAGGTTTTGTACACACAGCCAAGTAATTAAGGCTACCAATCAATTCACGATATGGCAATGGTTCATCCATGTCAACAGCTTTTACAAGTTTCAAACCAACTTCCATGGGGGTATTTACGGTGTTGCAATCCGACATACCAAATTTGTCCAGCACATCGTCTATGTATTTACCTTGTGACAATACAATTGCATCATTTGATTGTTCAAATTCAATACCTAAACAAATACTAGCTTCACCTGAATACTTAACGTCCAACTCTTTTTCAAGGTGATCGTGAAGCTTACTTATCATATCAGGATCCTCACTAATAACAAGAAAGTCGTCAACATATACAGTTAGCATAGTAAATAACCCATTCACCTGCAAATGAAACATACAAGGATCATTTATAGTATTTTCAAACCCAAACTTCAATAGAATATCTTTTAACTTTAAAAACCAGCATCTTCCACTTTGTTTTAACCCATAGAGTGATTCCTTAAGTAAACACACTTTATCACTTTCCTCCAAGTCACTTAACATTTTCTTAGCCTTACAAGGAAACGTTCTCAGGGTAAACTCACAGAATTGGATGAAAATTTTAAAGGCATAAGAAGATAGCTAAAGAAACTTACTGTGAAAAAATTAGCTGCTAAATTTCATTAGGAAAGGAGTAAATTAACTTTGAAAATTGGGTTCTGAGATGCCAACCGCATTCAGTTATCACCACTTGGCGACTTGGCGAATTTTCTATCAGATGGAATAATATATTTTTATATTACGGTGAAAATTTGTATTTAACGGGAAATTGAGATATTTTGTTAAAAGTACTTCAGAATATCCATTAAAACAACAGTTTTTTAATTAATTTCCTTTCCTTTAATTTAATTTTCCTCCTTTAATTCATTTTTAATCCTTTTTTTTGCATTTGATGAACTTTTTTTTTATTCGATCATTTAAACTCAAACGTGGCCAGTTTATTCTAGCAATTGGCACAGAGCCAAAGGAAGCATCATCGCCTAGTAGGGTTACATTTGGCGTTAAATATGGTAATTTTTAATAATTTTTTACAGCTTTTCTACTTTAATTTAGCAGCTAATTTTTTTACAGTAGGTGTTTTGAGTCATATACTAACCCCTGTAAAATTTTCGTCCAATTCTGTGAGTTCACCCTAGAGAATGTTTCCTTGTTAGAACACATGCCACTATTAGACTCATTCTCAATAATAAACCTTAAACCAACATCAAAATACTTAGGCATTCTCATCATGACAGTTTCATCCAAGGTACCATTTAGATACGCTGTAGTTATATCAAACTGATGTATCTTTAGTTTAAGCTTTGATGCTAAGGCAACCAACAGGCGTAAAGAGCTTAGTCTGGTTACCGGAGTGTCTGTTACCGTGTCTGATTTTGAAAATAGTTAACGTTTGGCACTTGACCAATACCTTGTGCTATTAGTCTAGCCTTTTTAAGGGTTTTATTTCCAGTAGAGTCCGTTTTGTTTCTCAGAATAAATCTACTTCCTATTAAATTTGCGTTTGAGTCAATACCCACTGGTCTATCAATAAGGTCGAAAGTATCATTTTTAATTATGCTTACAATTTCAGTAGCTACAGCTTTAATCCAAGAATCAGAAACTTTTGAATTGATAGCTTCCTCCAGTGGTATTTCATCAATCGCAATCATGCAGTTTTCAACAGATTCACAAACAGGGTCAATATTACAATTAGAGTCACTTACGTCAGTATCAGAACCGGATTCACTTAAATTTTCGTCTAACTCAGGGATAGACACAGTTTGATAAACCTTTTTAGGTCTACCTGGTTTACCAGTTCTTTCCTTCCTCGGTCTACATGGTCCCCGTTTAACTTTAGTCTCTTCGGGGGAGTCATCCATTTTCTCAGGGGATTTAACTGTATCATTCTGTAGGGAAAAAATCCAAGTTTGAGTCTCTTTTTCACTTTTTTCAACATCCTCTCTGTAGGGGTCTAAATCTACAAGTTCTTGGTTAGGGGCAAGAAACTTTCTCTCCAAAAACTTGACACTACGGGTTATCTCAATCTTACTTTGGTCTTTTAGATAAACTCTAAATCCTTTTGACTGTTCATCATAACCCAAGAAAGTCCCTTTCAGTCCTCGGGGCTCAAACTTCTTTTTAACTTTAGAGTTATTCCATACATATGCTTCACAGCCAAATGTCTTAAAGTAACCAACATTGGGGTTTCTACCAAACCATAGTGAGTAGGGGGTCCTACCTCCCAATGACTTCGCGGGGGTTCTGTTTTTAACGTGGTTTGCAGTGGCTATGGCCTCAGCCCAGAATCCAACTGGCAGACCTGACTGTATCAGTAAACATCTAGCTATATCTAATAACGTACGATTTTTTTGTTCTGCTTTACCATTCTGTTGAGGGGTATGTTTTACAGTTAATCTACGGGCTATACCCAAATCTTTCAGTAAATTCTCAAAACGATTTCCCAAATATTCCGTACCTCTATCAGACTGAATAAATTTGATTTTGCTACCAGACTGCCTTTCCAAGAGATTTTGAACTTCCCTAAAAGCCTCGAAAGTGTCGCTTTTATTCTTCAAAAATCTTACCTCAGTCCAGTCCGAACTTTCATCAATAAAGGTGATGAAGTAAGACGCTCCTCCTTTCGATTTCGTTCGGATAGGTCCACACAGGTCAGTGTGCACAATCTCGAGCTTTTCCTTGCTCCTGGTGTGAGTGTTTGGGGATGACGATCGGCACAATTTTCCTTTTATACACACCTCACAATCGAACTCCCTTGGCATGGGCGGCAATTCTTTGACGTCGTTGAATGTGTCGGCCTTGATACCTCGTCTTAGGTCATCAGTACTTGCATGGCCAAACCTACAATGCCACTTCAGGAAATCGGCTTTGCTTTGCGTGTCCAATGAAGAGCTTGCTATTGCAGTTGATTCCCTCGGCTCCACATCCTTTCCGTGGTTGGCAAAACTGGAATTCATACTTTCATTTCCAGCTTCGAAGACTTCCAAGCAATAGAGATTTTCCCTTCTCCTTCCGATGATCACGTCTCCAAACTTGTTTATCAATTTCACTTTCGTCTTGTCAAAAGTCGCCGTATATCCTTTATCTCAGATCTTCGCTATAGAGAGGAGGTTGTTCCTCAGGCTAGGAACAAGCATTGCATCCTGCACCATCATTTCTTGTTCTCGACAGTTTACTTTGGTGATGATCGCTGCATCTCCAGTTCCATATATTTCAGTACAGCTGTCATCGGCCAAGTTGAGGTTCCGCAATGGTGTCTTCTCCAACCTCGTGAATATTTTCTCTCTAGCTATGAAATGTCCAGAAGATCCTGAATCAAGGACAAACAATCCACTCGTCTTCGTAGAGTTTCGGTAGACGGAATCACACTCGGCAATAAAGACGCTCCTTGGTTTTGATCCAAACTGCCCACTCGGGCACTTGCTTCTGAAGTGTCCAGGTTTCTTGCAGTTCCAGCAGACGCGTTCACTCGTTCCAGGTTGAGCAGGATAGGATCTTTGGGAGTAATCCTCTCTTCTCTTCAGTCTAGGTCTTTGGAAGTTTCTTCTTCTTTCAGTCGCAGCAAAATATGCTCCAGAAATGCTGCTTTGCGTCCCAATCTTTCTCGCGTTGAACTCTTCCGTAGTTTTGATACGCAAACTTTCCGGTTTCGGTAATTCATCTCTTGATTCGATCGCTACACGAAAGTTGTCGAATTGTCCAGGTAAACTGTATAGTAGCATGATCGTCAGCAGATCGTCATCTATACTGATCTGTAAATCTTGCAGCTGATCCACCAGGTTGAAGAAAGCATTCAGGTGATTTCTGACGTCAAGCTCGTCGTCACGCATCTTTAGTTGCAGTAGAGATTTCAACAGTGTAGCTTTTCTCGCAGGTCCAGTTGACTGGTAGATTTCCGATAATTTAGTCCAGATTTCCTTTGCAGTTCCACAGCTCTTTACTTGCTTCAGTTCGGATGGTTGAATTGCAAGGATGATGTCCGACATCGCTTTTTGGTCTCCAATCCTCCACTTTGCTAGTTCCGCAGCATCTTCAGGTGGTTCGTCAGTCACGTAGTATTTGTAGCCATCACTCTTTATAAGTACCGCCTTCATTTGAATAATCCAGTTTCCTTTATCCAGGAGCTCTATCTTGGCCGCGGTTGCGCTCATCTTTGAAGCCATCATCAATAGTCCTCAGTTCCAACACGATGATCAAACAAGTTCAATCCAGATTCCGCGTGACAGCTAACTCATATCCGATCAACAGTGCTCTTCCAAAGTTAAAGGTTTAGGGACTGGGTCCATAACCTATTAGATAAAGAAACGTCCGATTGAGTAATCAGCAGAGTCAGTGGGTAACCTAGTATTTATTATGATAGTCTTAACTTGTACATAAAAGGACAACACACAGTGATCGGATCAGACAGCATCGAGAGCATACACATCATCGAGTATCCACATCATCGAGAAACATAACACACAGTCCAACATATATACTAACAGAGATATGACGCAGAAGCCTTCTACGTAAGAACTTAATACAGTTCAGTTCCTTTCTTCCTCTTGTATTGATTCGCATATTCCAACAGAAACATAGGGTGGGTTGCCCAGTGAATGAACACTCCAAGTGAATGAACACCTGGTCGTATAATCTCAATTATTAAGCTATTTGAACTCTGTAAAGATTGTTACTTAAATTCAGTAGTTGCAATGAGACCTCCTAGAGGCCAGGCAATCGTTGATTTAACCGTATATTTCGATTTCAGTCTGTGTAAATTTTTTTACTGATACTCGAGCTTCAGGCCCATGAAAAAGTCTCCGGTAAGTTAACCCATTAACGCCCAATTTATTATTTTTCGGCCAAATTTTATAAAAATCATGAATCTGGTGCATTTTGCCTTCAATATGGATATTATAAGCAAATTTTGTAAAAACAATCATTAGTTTCTTTAAAAATAGCTGATCTAAAAATAGATCACTGGGCGTTCTGGGATATTTTTGTCACTGAGCTTAGTAATAGTAGAACTTCCAAAAAATCCTTAAAAAATATAAAATAGGTAGACACTTTAGTACTTCTCCTTAAGAAACACATATTTATTCATAAATATGTGGAAAAATAATTAAATAATAATAAAATTAAATAATATAACCAAGATAAACTACATAAATAGCTTATGTTGGAAGTATTTAGTGGGAAAAATGAGAAAATAAACCAAGAACTTTTAATTGATGAGTATGTTATAGATAAAAAATATGCCATAAAATTGAACACAAAGTAAATTAAAATGCATTAGTTTTAATGTTGCGTAAATTTTATGAATTTGTTTTACCATAAAATGAAATTGCTCACATGAAATAAAACGAAACTTGGTCTTACTCAGCCAACATTTAAAAAGGCTGTGTCTTTGAGCTTTTTACCTGCATATTCCAATAATTTATTTTACCACAGCGTCAATTTTAAGGTTGCAAAAGTTGTGTTATGGAGAATTTTAAATAATTATAATTTTCCATTTGATATTTTCTCCAGCTCCTCGAAAAAATGTTATTGTCTTATAATTTCCAACATGAACTATTTCAAAACAAGATAATTGACTTGTACTAATAAATTTATGTGAATAAACACATATAATTTTTGCCACTATTTGCAATGCTTTGCTTTACTAGCAATAAATCATGATTGTCTACCCTCCATTTATCGACCAAAAGAAGTTATAAAATTTAATTACCAACAATATAATTTTCAATTTCATCAGAAAATATATATTTGACTTCATCCTGGACATAACTGAATATTCTCCGACTCATTTTTTAGTTTCAATTGGAAAAAACTAAATAATCGTATAGTAAGCAACACAGGAAAAATAAATGCCCGAACGCCCAGTGATCTAATTTTAGATCAGCAACATTTCGGCAAGAATTTTTACCACTTAAATTTATTTTAACATAACATCGCTTTATATCCCAGGTCAAAATTTATGCTGGAATTTCTTTGCTAGACAAGCATAGTATGCTATGTTCAAGCTAGGAAAAATAGCATAAACTAGCAAAAATGTTTGCTAGTTCCACCATGATCACCTAGCATGCCATGTCATGTATTGGAACACTTTTTATGCTATCTAGCATAGAAAATCTAGCTTCCGTTGCTAGATTTTTTATGTTAACTAGCATAAAAATCTAGCAACACAAGCTAGATTTTGTATGCTAGTTAGCATAAAAAATCTAGCAACGGAAGCTAGATTTTCTATGCTAGATAGCATAAAAAGTGTTCCAATACACGACATGGCATGCTAGGTTATTACGGTGGACCTAGCAAACATTTATGCTATTTTTCCTAGCTTAAACATACCAACTAATTAAAAATTCTAGCAACATATGCTAGATTCTAGCATATAAATCTAGCTTGTGCTGCTAAAAAAGCTTGCTAGTCTAGCTTGTACTGCTAGAAAAAGCTTGCTATTCTAGCATACAAAATCTAGCTTGTATTACTGGAAAAGGTTTGCTATTCTAGTATTATTTTTCTAGCACCAGATGCTGTTAATTTGTATATTATTCTAGCATTGCTTTTCTAGCATCAGTTGCTGTTATTTTTATATTATTTTAGCATTACTTTTCTACCATCAGTTGCCTTTATTTTTTATATAAGCCTATTATAGTGCTATAGGCTGTAGCAACCCTATTGGAAAAAAAATTTCCGGTATGAAAAAAAATTAAACCGGGTTATGAAACACCGGAACTAGTATGATACTAGAACCAGTATGATACTAGTTCTAGTATCATACTGGTTCTAGTATCATACTAGTTCCGGTGTTTCATAACCCGGTATTATAATGGTTCTAGTATATACTAGTTCCGTTATCATACCGGGTATGGTAACGGAACCAGTATATACTAGAACCAGTATGATACTAGTTCTAGTATCATACTGGTTCTAGTATCATACTAGTTCCGGTGTTTCATAACCCAGTATCATAATGGTTCTAGTATATACTAGTTCCGTTATCATACCGGGTATGGTAACGGAACCAGTATATAATAGAACCAGTATGATGCCGGAACCAGTATCGTACAAAAACCTGTGTTTCAAAAACTACTTCTACAAACCAAAAAAAGTACAAGAATACACAATACAAAAAAGTACAAGAATACAGTCATATGTTATGTACATTTATGGGACACAGGTTTATACAAGAGAACAATACTAAATCAACAGAAACATCAGACTAAATTGTAATTAAAACCACGCACAATCACAATATATGAGGCGGAAAGCGAAAAGGGACCTCTAGTCGGCAAAGTTGATTTCGAGAAAAAGCCATAAAACCAGAAGAAGGTCAAAACTATCGAAGATGATGACAGTTTTAGTCTTCCAGAGACTTCAAGGGGGCGAAGGGTGCAGTGTCCCAAACACTGTGACCACAAGGGTATGGTGTCCCTGACACCGAAACGAAAGGGTGGTATCCCAGATACACCTGAGGGGCTAGAGGAGACAAGGTTGTCCCAGACGAATTCATCCCTTTAACGAATGTGGGTATCCTCGAGCCTGGTTCCTTCGAGCATTGCACCCCCAGGTGATGGTGATGGTGTTGCAGCCCAGATAGCACAGAAAGATTGAAAAAAGATTGAATCAAACTTAAGCGCTCAAGCTTGATAAACCTGAATCAAACTTGAAAATTACGGTGGTTTAGCAGTATTTAATGTGTATAGTTGTACCACGGCGATCTTGAATCATGTATAAAGAAGGATTGAATTTTCATGCTAAAAGTAAGCATTTTTCAAGATAGAAATTTCAATTATTTTTCAAGTTTGAAATATAGATGGAAAAAAGAATACTTTAAAGCTTGAGATTTCAATCATTTTTCATGTTGTAACTTTCAATCTTTTTTCATGTTCGAAATTTCAGTCATTATTCAGGTTTGAAATTTCAATTATTATTCAGGTTTGAAATTTCAACTATTATTCAGGTTTGAAATTTCAATTATTATTCAGGTTTGAAATTTCAACTATTATTCAGGTTTGAAATTTCAATTATTATTCAGGTTTGAAATTTCAACTATTATTCAGGTTTGAAATTTCAACTATTATTCAGGTTTGAATTTCAATTATTCTCCATGTTTGAAATTTCAATAATTTATAAGTTTGAAATTTCAAACTTTTTTTTTTTAATTTTTTATGCATATATTTGTACCAGTGATTGCTTGTTTCAGCCTTAAATTAATATTTAATAGCTAATTTTAAGCTTGAATATTACACCGTTTTAAGGTTGAAATAATAGCAGCTTTGAATTATGGTAACGTTAAAGATTAATAAATTAACCGTTCTTAAAGTTGAAATCATAATTATTAATCCAGTTTAAATGCTCAACAACTTATCTGTTAAATTAATTGCTTTAGATTTAATTGAATCATTAGTATTGAAAGTTCACTTTCACAAACACCATTGTTAAAAATAAATTATTAACTAAAATATTCAAAATAATGCTTTATTCACAAAAAAATTTAAACATAAAAAGACCAGATCATAGATCATTTCCATCATTTATTATTTCTTCTTCTCTTTTCCTGTGAAAAAGGTAAAAAATATTATAATATGTATAACTTATAAGTATCACATAGTAAAAGATTAGTGCAACTGGTTTTGTGCCAAACTAAAAATTAAATTTATTTTTCCACCATTGCTGTTACTCTATAGACCTGTCACATGGTCTTAAATGTTTACCCCTATGGTCACTGAGTCATAAACAAAGAGTTATTATTTAAGATGAGATTATAAATACATATTTCTTTAATGTGGATGATACAATTACAATATTTATTAGGCATTGGGTACTATCTGAAATCCAAAACTAAAGATGTATTAGGATAAATATTAGATTACTACCATTTATAAGCAAAATTTAAGATATAAAAAAAAATATTTGTACCTCATTGTTATTTGCATTGTATATTCTCTTTCAAGACAAAGGTTTAGATTTTAGTTGTAAGAAATTAACTTATTTCAAACAATTTTTTGAGGGTAGTGCAGTTTAATTCACCTGAAAATTTGACACGATAATCCCTGGACTTCTTAAAGTAATAAAATGAAAATAATAATAATTGAGTAAAGCTATGGGACCCTTTTAGAAAAGTGTTTTTCCATGGGACCTTCTTGAAAGAAACCCCTATATTTTAGTGACATTTTTTTAAACCCCTTAAACACTGCTTACTGTCCTCAAATTCTGATAAATAAGTTTGCAACTATCCGGAAATTAAACAGTGAATTGCAATTTGCTTAACATCTAAAGACTGTCTATTCTAAATTGCTAAATTCCTTTTATTTAATGTGATTGTTAATATGCTCTTTGAAATATATAAATTTCATTGGAATACAAAACCAGATATCAATTGCAAAAATTCAAACAAACATTTGTATTTTAAGAATATTTTAATCTTATTTAAGGACACTTTTATATTCTACAAATATTGGAAAATAAGAAATATTACTGAAAAATTGCACATTTAAAGAACTATTTCTAGGATTGTAAATTCCTCATCATGGGGGCTAATGTTACATGTGTTGTGGGGGCTAATGGGACAACTTAATATGGCTGAATATTTCTTAAAAAGAACATTGTAGTGTTTATTTGACTTTGCATATTTAATTAGGTAGTATGGAAACAGAATTAGACAGTCATTACCAACATATAAAATTTAAAAAAAAAGTTAATAATAGAATAAGATAATAAGAACTAAATAGTTTTTTAAGTGGACAAATTTTAACATTTTAGGCAAACAAATTAGTAATTTTAAATAGGATCCTTCAAAAAAAATTTCCTATATATGTATTAAGCAGGGTTGAAAAAATAAACAGGTTTTTTCAGGTTTGGTTTAAACTGTTTTTTTTTTTTTTTAATTTCCCTTTAACACATAAATATAAATATTTCTGATTGATTTAAATTATGAATGCATTGAATAAATAGTTCAAGTGACTTAACTAATTTATTAATTAAAATTAATTTTATTTAAGTTTTAAAAAGTAAAAATTATATATAAACCATCAGATTTTTTAGCTGCATTAAAAAGTTTCTATAGCATGGAAAAGACAGTGGTTATATGTACATTTTTATAATAAGAAAGGTTTTTTTATTGATAAATAAAAACCAACTGTTTTTTATCCTAGATTCAAATATCTTGTCTTTTTTATGGATTAAAAACAAATTTGGTGTTCATATATTTAAAAAAAAATAAAGAGTTTCTTTTTAAAGCATTAAAAAATCAATTGTGTGGTTTTTATGATGCATTCAAGTATCTAGTTCTAAATGAATTTAAAAAAAAATTCATAAAAACAAAACAAGGGACTTTTATTATATTTTGTTCCAAAGTCAATATTTTTACCAAAGTCAATATTTTAATAAATAAATAAATTACTTTAAACCCATAAGTTTTACTAAATCTAGAATTATCCATACCCTATTATGATAATTCCAATTAGTGAAGAAATAAGTAGGATTAGTGAAACTAAACACTGCAGAAGACATTGTGGTATTAAAATGTTCAATGCTGAAATTTCATCCACAACAATTTTTGCATATTCAATATATAGAGTAGCATATGTAAATAAAAAAGGCATTTCAAGGAATATTTTTATAAACAAAACTTAAATGTAAATGGTTTAAATCATAAACATTATAAAAATAACTGCTTTTATGCTTTTTTTACTAGCATTTATTTTTAAAAAATGTCCCATTATCTCCCACTTTCCCCTACATATTAAGAAGTGGTTTATCTTTCATGAAGCTCATTGCTACAGGCAGGTCTTTTAATTAAGCCCATATGGTCCTATTTGTTACACTAACTCTTGTGGTCAAGCAGATGACAATTTACCATAGTATTTTTTCTTAAAATTTTTATAATTTCTACGTCCAAGAATATCGGATTTTTTACTCTTGGTGGTACTTACGTATTATCCCGTCGACCGTGTCGCTTAATCCGAAAACATTTTCAGATCCCATTGATTTACTATTGCTGTGCCGCTGAATTAGACAGCCGCTGAATGGTCGATGGGATAATACGTAAGTACCCTCTTGGCTAGTGAGAAATTTCATGCCCATGCTAGCTACCCGAATTTCCCACCCCCTACCTGAATTTGCATTTTCTCATTCCTAGCCACTTAGCGCAAAAAGATATAGACTAAAATAATTGATTATCAATTCTACTAGAATGTTGATTTTATATAAGCCCAGTATCCAAAAATTTTATAACAGTTTTAATGTTCTTAATTTTATTGGTTTCTGTAATTAAAATACAATGACTTACTTAATTTATTCCTCTCGCACTCCATTAACTGGAGCATAGGGCCTCCATCATGTTTACACCTGACAGTTGGTGGCAAGATGCTTTGCTTCTGTTACATTCCAATCTTTTTGTAGCCTTTCCCTGTTTCAATGGCCCTGGGGGTTCCAGTCAAAAACCTGTTAAACAAAATAGAATGTACACAATGATAATTCTTAAATAATTTAGCAAATTTATGTTACAGTAATTGTGATTAATCCGAAAATTATGCATAATACCTAACAATATCACATTTTACCAGTGAATTTTTTTACATGATCCCTACTCGGAGTAGTATGTAGCTTTTCTGTTGTGATTTCATCGAAAACTAAACATTGTAGAGTTATAGTTCAGTAGGCATTTTTAATGCACTACATACAAGGAATCTGGGTGTGTAGAGTTTGAGCATACCTGTTATAATTGTTATTGAGCAATTATAATATTAGGGTATAATTGTTATTGAGCATACCTGTTATAAGTATAAGCATACCCAGTATAAGCAGAAGTGGATCTTGGAATTCATGATGTCCCACAGACAACCCGTCAAAAGCGGTACTTATGGTCACCCTAATACTAACTTCCCTTTAAAACTATGCAAGAAAAACTCTAATTTTCAGTTATTTTTTGCACCAAACTTTCAGTAATGACATTATTTTAAATATAGTACTAAATATCAATGAACAACTTACATGGCTTAAAAGAAAAAATGTCTCATCTCTTCAAAAACATTGAAAATCAAGGACTTAAGGACCTCAACAAAATTTTTCAAGGACCTTTTTTTGCAGACATTTAAAAATTATAATCTTTCTAGAGCAATTGGAGGTGTTTTTAAACTGCCTACTGACTCCAACTTAATTTTCTAACTAGTTTGTTCACTTGTGGAACCGATGTAGAGGGTGTTACTATCACAGTTATATGGTTTCAAACATTGCCGTTAAATGTGGAAAGGAAATTTAGATAATAATTTAGATAACCTTGGTTAATCATCTTAAGTTAAGTTATTAAGTTAGTTATCACAGTTTTATGGTTTCAAACATTGCCGTTAAATGTGGAAAGGAAATTTAGATAAATCAGCGAAAGACGGCTGGAGTATATTCAAAATTCAAGGACTTTTAAGGACCGTGGGAACCCTGTTTTATACGCAAGAAGATATTTTTGAAAATAGTACACTTTTAATGCCTTACATAAATATTAGGGTCATTCCATGAAAAAGTGGACATAAGGGCTAAATTGATGCAAATTGGTTTATAAATTATACTATAAATTATTTATTATTAAAGGTAGAGATATGAACAAGATGGATTTAAAGAGAGCTAAGCTTTAACAATATTATTATTTGATAATTTTTTGGGGGCTCAAAGTTACTTGAAAACTTTTCAAGTATGTAAAATAGGGTATTTTCATATTGACCAAAAAAATACTAAATGCAGCAGAATTTTCATTGTATGAGCATAATGTCACTATTTTTGACCTTGATTATCCAATAAAACACTCAATTTTTGAAAAAACATTTAAAGAAAAAACATTTTTTGATGCATTTAAATTTAGATCCTCCTTCTGTCACACTCGTCACAAAAAAAGATGGTTATTACACAAGATTCAATTTTTTCACTTGAATACTTGAAGGTTTCAGTAGTTCTGATTGTTGCAGTTCTTAACACATGTAAAATGTTAAAAGGTTTTAAAATTATCATTTTGTATGACTTTTTGTGTGACGGGCGAGACAAATCAGCATGACGGGTATCACGAAATCCCTGGTATCGGTGTGACAACATTTAAAAATATCTGAATGAATACAGGGGCCATTCAGAAAGCGAGTTTTGCAAGGCCCGTAAATAAAAACAAAAATTCATTTTGTAAGATTGGGTACTTATGTATTATTCCGTCGACCGTTCAGCGGCCGTCTAATTCAGTGGCACAGTAGTAGTTAAGTCAATGGGATTTGATAACGTTTTCGGATTAAGCGTCACGGTTGACGGGATAATACGTAAGTACCGATACATGAATCGGAAGAAAGGGAGCACCCACCTGCTGCTGTGTAGCGTTCCATCCAAGAGTGGCGTAGGGGATCTTCGGGGAGGGGGGGGCACATAATGAGGAGGACATCCAAGTCGCTGTCAGGTGAAGAGATGCAGCTCGCCGGGATGCCATCGAGAACAGGAAGTCAGTAGTGGCCAATCTCAGTCTATGTCAACGCAGACTCCACCCTCCAACTAAGATTACTCTTATACAGCAATCTAAAATGTGGAATGCCCACTTAAATCTCACACATTTACAGATCATAAAAAATAATTTGGTACAATTTCATTGAATATCCTGTTTAATATTACCAAGCTATTTTAGACATCAAAAATTAGAAATATTCTGTAAAATTGCAAACTCTAATCAATAAAATATACAATTCCTTAAAATAACAAGAATAAAAATTTAGTGATATTAGGCAGTATTTAATGGGACAGTTAAAGGAATTAAACCATTACTTTTTTGAAGGTACAGTCGACTCCGCTTAATGTTATCAAAATTGTCTAGTCCTGATCACTCCCATTTAAATTAACGCAAAATTAATTCAATTGTTTTATGTGATCAGAATATCGTTTAATGTTATCAAAATTTGGTGAAATCCCTTAAAAATCTCCTTTTTCTTGTTGGAAGGCCAATTTTATTAGTACATAAACATACAAAATGAGTCATTAATGTGAAGTATAATATGATCCACTTTTTCATATTTTTCTTTAACAATGTTTAATTTGCAAAATACACCCTAGAAATTCACTCCAATTAGGACTAGTCTTGATTTTAATGCAAACACTGGAATTATACTGTTTGTCACTTTTTTATAGACTGCTTATTATCATCAATTAGATATTGTTATTGTGATCTTGTACAAATGTGATCACATAGGACTCGACTGTATTGTTACAACAGAACTTGGCGAAAAAGGCCTTGGCATATAAAGTTTAACCTTCATGTTAGGGGGGGGGCAAGGATACTTACCTTCGCTCTTGATGTTGCAAATACTAGTGACTAGACTAGGGGTTGACTCAACATTATTTCCCTGGTCCCCCCTTACCCCATGGAGAGTATTTTTACACACTAAATTTAATGGTACTTATACAAAGGATTTGAACTTTTGCACACCTAATGGGACATCCATAAATTACGTGAGGTGTTTTTTCCAAAATCTGGACCCCCCCACCCCCCTTGGTGAGATTTTTCCAAACCCCTCCCCCCTTTTGACCTCACGTAATTTATGGATGTCCCCTAACGTAAAAGTATGGTTAATGAATATGAGCTTAAAAATGGGAGTCTGTTAAACTAAAGCAGTTGAATCTTTAAAATCAGGCTTTACTATATAGGCTGCTTGTTATATGGTGCACAGGTCTGGAAATTTTATCAAATTTCTTACCCAAAAAATCTTGGGAAGATTTCGGAAGTTTTTTTGGATTAGCTGACGCAGCATAGAATATGCTGAATTGCCGAAACTTATCAAATAATGAAATGTAACACCAGGGCCGTATCCAAGGGGGGGTTTTAGGGGTTCAACCCCCCCCCCCCCCCGAAATTCTGACATCAATTTTTATACTGCTATTTTTCATGAAAATTATGTCTCACAAGGAGCGATCCTCTTCGGGTATAACCCAAAGGGTCTCAAAATGAGTCAAAACCCTACTTATTTCCAAAAATTTTCTGGGGGAGGACCCCCAAACCCCCTCGAAATTTTGAAATCTACTAAGTATGGTTTTTCCTTCAAATTTGTGTGATTTACAGGGAGTGGTCCTCTTTGATGCAACTTAAAGTGTCTCAAAATGAGTTAAAATGCCACTTTTAGGGGCAAAATTCAAAAAATTTTCTGGAGTAGGAACCCAAACCCCCCCTCAACATTTTGCCATTTATGACAATATACCTACCTTGAAAATTCGGCCGCTTATAATGAGTGGTTCTCTTTGAGAGTTATCTATAGGGTCTCAAAATGAGCTAAAACACTCTTTTGAGGGGCAAATTTCCAAAATTTTCCCCAGACCCCCCTTTTGCTTGGAATTCATATTGTCCATACAATTTGAAATTTAGTGCATCAAAATTTCAATCCAGTGTTGTCATCCAAAAATTAACATATAAAAGTACTTGTAAGGAGGTACCTCAGAAAATATTTGAGTCAAAACCCCCCCCGAAACAAAAGTCTGGTTACGGCCCTGTGTAACACCCTCAAAATATCTCAACTAGCACTATTTATCTATCACTCTCTTAATTTTTGTTACATTCTAATGTGCAAACATAAAAACCCTTGCTTTTAAAGAGAAAATATATTTTAAAAGCATTTAAAAGGGCATCAACAATATAAGCAAATATTTGTACTTACTTGAATTACGCTAGTCACGCTGACGCTAGTGGCTAACCCTAACTAACGCCCGCCAAAACAATATTTCTTGCTTCATTTCACTTGGTTTGTGTGTGGGGTGAAATTAAACACAAAAAAAACCGACAATTAGTATTTTTTATCATTATTTCCAATTATTTCAAGCAAACTGTCCATGTTATTGAAATTTTTATTTTCTTTTTTCATTTAGGATGTTAGTTCGTTGAGTAAATAGGTAATTTTTATGAACTGAATAAGAATCAAACCAATCAAAACAACCAAGATTCGGTAATAAATCACTTAAATAGTTATTAAATATCAAAGAAAACATTTTTTTTTAAATTTTAGTTTAACAAACTTGTTAAATAATGAATTTTCCTTTTTAAATGACAACTGTTTACTCTCTGGCATGCCCATGCCTCATGTATCATGGAGCTGTTAAGCCTAAGCCCTGCATGTGACAACTGTGGGAATAAATAAATTTCACACGCCACATTAGTGAGATACGCTGTACGAAGCGTCTCTTCGAGTTCCACAACATACTAAAATTTCATCGAAATCGGTAGGCAGGTTTTTGAACTGGAATTTTTTCCAAGTATTAAAATACACCGGATGTGCAAGTAATTAAGCTAATTAAGGGACTTCCCATAAAGCTAGGACCATGAAATTTTAATATGTTGTTCATGGTGTGAATTCAAACAATCTATTAAATTTTCAGGGTCCAATTTCAATTAGGGGGCCGTATACATAATAAATACAGTAATAAACTTGAATAATTTATAAATCCAGAACTAATTCATCAACCCCTTATTGCGATACATATTTTTGTTCGTCTAAAGGTCTACTACAACATGTTAAAATCTTAAATATTTATCTCCATATTTGGAAAAAATTTCAAGTAAAACGAAAATTCTTTGAACCTAAATTACAAGCGCAATATGTATATATTCCCCTCAAAATTTCCAATTCCTAAAATCATTTTTTATAAGCTTTCTAAATATGTAAAGCATTAAAATCTAACTTTAAAAGTAAACAAACCGAGAACTCAAATCTGGGAAATATTCCAGAGTCATTCGCGTCAAAGACCAGTAAGCTCCATTCTGCTTTCGAAAATTCTCAATTACGTCATAATCACCATGAAAACCCGTAATTCTGGAAAAACTTTGCCATAACGGTCCTTTACTCATAAGTAAAATAAAATAAAAAAATTAAATAATATTTATCGATTTATTAAGCAAAAATTGGACTTGTGTTTTTTAACGATCCTATATATTTTTTAATAAGTCTAATAACTTACTAAGTTATAAAGATTTTTTCATGAAAATCGGATATGACATGAATCTCGATGTATATTTTAAGAATCAATCACCTTTTGAACCATTATTAAAAAAATAAACCGATTTATATAAGAATTATCGGCGATTTTCGGTAAAACACCGGACATAATAGAATCCGTTTAATTAGAATTCTCGTAAGGAAAATATGTTCTAGAATACCAAAATTAAATATTTGTTGCAATAAATATCCTCTTCGTCTCAATCAACCACCATGATATTGATGTAATCAATGCTATTAATCTTCTATCCTACTGAAACCTGTTGGGGTTTTTTTAGCTTTTTTCTTCTAGTAATTAACATGCGTGTTGTTAAATGCTTTTAATTATTACTAACTGTTTTTATGTCAACAGAAAATTAATATTACTCATTAAAAATAAAGTATCATATTTCATCGTTATCTCATTAGTATTTCAACTTTCAATGACCAGAGATAGTTCTAAACAACACAAACTTTGGGGAAACATTTAATGGAATTTTCAGGGATGTTTTTATGCACTTTTCTCCAAATCTTTAATTATATTGTTTTACGTAGTTAACGATAGTTTATAATAAAATTTCATAAGTCTTTATCTTTATAGGATGAAAATTTATTTGTATATTTAATATTCTTGGTTTACACTGAACCAACAATTATTTATTGAACAATTAAAAAGGCACACTTATTTTCCCATTTTTGTATTGAAATCCTTTAAACAATATATTAACTAGAACAAAAACTTTTAATGAACTTTCAAAATAATTTTAATCATTGAAAAACTTTTACTACCCAAGCAAAAAATCCCTTGCTGGAAAAATGATCGAACTAAGTTTGATCAACTAAAGCTTGTGATTCGCTTGAATTTTCAAGCAGTTGAAATGATTGGAATATATTTTATTACACAAGCAAGAAATCCCTTGCTGGAAAAATGATCGAAGTAAATTTGATAAACTCAAGCTTGTGATTTGCTTGTATTTTCAACCAGCTTTAATGTTTGAAAAATATTTTATTAACCAAGCTAGAATGTCCTTGCTGGAAAAATGATCGAAGTAAGTTTGATAAACTCAAGCTTGTGATTTGCTTAAATTTTCAACCAATTTTAATGATTGGAAAATATTTTATTACCCAAGCAAGAAATTCCTTGCTGGAAAAATGATCGAAGTAAGTTTGATTAACTCAAGCTTGTGATTCGCTTAAATTTTCAACCAATTTTAATGATTGGAAAATATTTTATTACACAAGCGAGAAATTCCTTGCTGGAAAAATGATCGAAGTAAGTTTGATAAAATCAAGCTTGTGATTTGCTTGTATTTTCAACCATTTTTAATGAATGAAAAATATTTTATTAACCAAGCGAGAAATTCCTTGCTGGAAAAATGATCGAAGTAAATTTGATAAACTCAAGCTTTTGATTTGCTTGTATTTTCAACCAGCTTTAATGTTTGAAAAATATTTTATTAACCAAGCTAGAATGTCCTTGCTGGAAAAATGATCGAAGTAAGTTTGATAAACTCAAGCTTGTGATTTGCTTGTATTTTCAACCAACTTTAATGATTGAAAAATATTTTATTAACCAAGCTAGAATTTCCTTGCTGGAAAAATGATCGAAGTAAATTTGATAAACTCAAGCTTGTGATTTGCTTGTTTTTTCAACCAACTTTAATTATTGAAAAATATTTTATTAACCAAGCTAGAATTTCCTTGCTTGAAAAATGATCGAAGTAAGTTTGATAAAGTCAAGCTTGTGATTTGCTTGTATTTTCAACCAACTTTAATGATTGAAACCTATTTTATTAACCAAGCTAGAATTTCCTTGCTGGAAAAATGATCGAAGTAAATTTGATAAACTCAAGCTTGTGATTTGCTTGTTTTTTCAACCAACTTTAATGATTGAAAAATATTTTATTAACCAAGCTAGAATTTCCTTGCTGGAAAAATGATCGAAGTAAGTTTGATAAAGTCAAGCTTGTGATTTGCTTGTATTTTCAACCAACTTTAATGATTGAAAAATATTGTATTAACCAAGCTAGAATTTCCTTGCTTGAAAAATGATCGAAGTAAGTTTGATAAAGTCAAGCTTGTTTTTCATTTGAACTCTCAAGTTTGAAAATAGTTGGATTTTTTTCCATCTTGAAACATCCAGCTTGAAAATTAAATGAAGTAAGGTTTTTTTTGCAAGTTTGACATGTCAACTTAAATTACAGGAAATCTCAAACTTGAAGCAAGCATACGTGCTATCTGGGAGTACTCTCGTTCACATACTAGGGTCGAACCACATTTAATCTGAAACAAAACACAAATGTGTAAATTAATAAGTCACAAGATGTTTGCCAAATACATCTAAAGTATATAAAGTGCAAAATTTACAAGGGTTATTGCAGCTAGAATAAAAAAGATTTTAAAAAATGTCATTCATTTTATTGTCAAGAAAATATACAACCAAGATGCTGGATGATTACATATGCTGAAATTAATATGATAATTTAATTTAAATTGAAATAAGGGAGTGTTTTGGACCTTTTGGCCTTGGTAGTTGGATTAAAAAAAGAAAACGAGGGATGTTTCCAAGCCTTATAAGATAGTGCAGAAATTTACAGGGCTCCAATTATGATAAGGAAGAACAGGGTCAAGATTTGAAAAAAATTATCAAGGCAAATAAGGAAAAGGAATTGCAACGCAAAAAATATATATTAAATCTGCTATACCACGTTAGACTGCAGCATCATCCAAAAATTGTGATTGCTCTTCAAATCAGCAACAATATTGAGCTATGTTGGAAATAGTTGGATTCTATATGCCTCATTCCAGTTGTTTAAATTATTACCAATAAATTAAGAACAGGTTTAATAAAAACGGTTAAAATGTTAATAAACCATTGCTTGTGAGCTTGGAACAATAATGAATTACAGAAACAATCAGATTAAAGAGATGGCAACAGAGGGTTAGCTGAATATTGCCACTGTTTATAGAATTGGCCACTTCTCATACCCTTCATTGCAAGTTTAAATACAATGTCACTTTAGCCACTTGTTTTTAACCCACCCATGTGATATCACCATCAATGTGTACCATTAATCTCAAAAACTTAGTTTTGCCTTTTCTCCTATAGAAAAAGTAAAGTACCCTTTAATTATAAAATTAAGCCTAATGAATGTATTATTACATTGAAACCAAAATGACAATTATATGAAAGAAAACTATTACTAGTGAGAAACCCAAACTCCCAGGATGCACCCACATTAGATTCTTTTAATTTTTTTATGGAAAGGTTTTCTGTATAAAGAGGTTAAACCTACTTGCAGCAAAGTTCCATCTGTTTGTACTACTATCCGCAGACACAGCATCCACTTCTACAACTCTGCTGGGAGATTTCATAATCATTTCACACTGAAAGATGCCAGTCAGACCTGAAATAATCAAGAGAAACATCAGCGATGATACTTGAAGTTGAATGCAAAGGAACACAGATGTATGATCAAGTGTAAAGGAATAGGCTGATGACACTATAAAATTGTGTTAGAAATTGCACTTAAAAGTTGAAAGCGTTATTTCCTGAAAACATTTCACCTTAATTCTTAATTAAGTCGAAATGTACTTAAAAGAAACTATAAAAATATATAATTGTGCGTAATTTAAATGCTAACAAAGAACTTAAAATTTATTAGTATAGTTTGGACACGGCTTACTAGCTGCTATACAGGCTAGCCAAGTTTTAAACAATGAAAACCATTTGACAACTTTTCCCGCTTGGATCGCCACAAATCCTACCTATATCACCCACCGCCTTCAACACTGTGGATATGCTTTGCCAGTTTGTCAAGTATTGCCATCTGGATTTTTAATGATTTCCGTACTCGGCTAGCCTGTATAGTATCTAGTAAGCCATGGTTTGGAAATAATATTTGTTAACCCTTATTTGTTGTGTGTTTTGGGGAAGGTAGAATGTCTAACTTTCAATCTATTAATTTCTTTAATGAAACAATGGGATGGATACTTGAGGGAGTACCACCTAGGTCCTTAGACTCACTTAGTGAGGCCATAAGCCGAGCTGTTACAGAAAGTGTGACTATGAAAGTCAGTCATCGGATTCAAAATACCCTTGTTTCTCCATCAAGTATATATTTGGTCCTCATTTTATCACCCCGGAGGAATGAAGCGTAATTCTGATGGTGGGTTAACACCACCGCGTCAAACCTGGCGAACAGTAGTCGTTTTCGAGGCTTAGAGGTTTTCTATTGCTTCTTTTGAATCGCTGTTGACCCCTATCGCCGCTTTTGACATGGTGGTGTAAATCCACCATGAGTCTGCTTTCCCCAACACGGGAATAGAACTTGGGCCTGTGGGGTGGCAGCAAGATCCACCACGCCACTTAGCTTCTCTTAACTTCTTTATGGCAGAAAAAAATTTTCACTGATAGAATGTTTTCCTACGCAAAAATTAACTTATTTTATTCATTTAATAATTTTACTGCAATGAAAATACTGTTTAGTAATAAATACTAACTTACAGACCTGGAAAAAGTACCCGAACCTACGAACCTGGTTCGGGGGAAGCCCCTGCCAGCTCCATAGGAGCAATACATAAGGTTCGGGTAAATTTTATTAGATTCGGGGGAAGGTTACAACTTTTTCCAGGTCCGCTAACTTATTAATAAACAATTTTTTAGTCTTAAGCATAGTATAAACATGGTGTTAAGAAGTAAAAAGTAATTAACAAGTTCAAAATATAATAACTAAACATGCTGTTTCTAAATTGTTTACAAAGTAAAATATTTCAGTGCTTTAAGTTAATTTAGCTTAGTCCATCATATACCTATTGACTATACGTCCATGTGTCTATTTAACACCAAATCACTCTCTACTCTCATAAAAGTATGACTAGTAGAGACCCACTCATGTAATTATATCAATTTTCATCAATGTGTAAAATTGATCTAAGTAGGAATTAGTTTTGTCTTTTCTCCCATAGAAAAAGGACCCTTTAGTTATAAAATTAAGCATAATGAATGTATTATTACATTGAAACCAAAATGACAATTATAAGAAAGAAAACTATATATTACTAGTGCAAACCCCATCTCCCACTGAAAGATGCCGGGCAGACCTGAAATAACCAAGAGAAACATCAGCGATGATACATGCAGTTGAATGCAAAGAAACACAGATGTATGATCAAGTGTAAAGGAATAGGCTGATGACACTGCAAAATTGTGTTAGAAATTGCACTTAAAAGTCAGAAACGTTATTTCCTGAAAACATTTCAACTTTATTCCTTAAAGTTGAAATGTACTTAAAACATAGTTCCCACTCTTTTGTGAGGAAAAAAATCAAGTATTTAAGGGCTTAAATTTAAAATCTTTCATGAACTAAAATAGAAAGGCGGAAAAGCCATTTACAAGTAAAAAAAACTTTTCTCCCAATTTAGTACCCTTACTTCAAAAACCTTTCTTACAGCAAAGATTAATTATAATATTACCATTACTGTATTTAACAATTTCAAAACATACTACTATATTTTACTTGTTTTGGGAAAGTCAAACAGAAAAATTCAAGTAGGCAAGTTATACCTGTTCTACAATATGCTAACAGGATATTAACTATTTGATTAACTTTTCATGTTCGAACTGAAAAGAATTCCAAATTAAAATATTTCAAATAAAATAATAAATAATAAAATTCAAGGACTTTTAAGGACTTAGCACTAAATTCAAGCATACTTTCCAGGGCCCTTGAATTTAAAAATGAAATTCAAGTACTTTTCAAGGCCCGTGGGAACCCTGTAAAAGAAACTATCAAAATATAATTGTGCATAATTTACGGGTATAGTACACTTAGGATGGTAATAAATAGATCTCTTGGAATAAAACTTAGCAAAATATTTCAACAAATTAAAGACAGGGAAAGAAATAAAGAAAATAAATTATGCTACTTAAATACTGCAAATAAAATGTTACAAGACCTAAACAGAACAGAAGTCAAGTAACAAAACATTTAAAAAGGTTAAAAATTGTTACTACTTCAATATTATTTCATACGCAGTCAAGGGCGGATTTAGGTAGTGAACCCTGGGGGTGCATAGTGGAAAACATGGGGGTGCAAACTGTCCCTGATGGCTTTAAAAACATGATTTTCCCTATAAAAATTTAATTTTCTCAAAAAGTTGACACCTTTAAATCCGCCCATGCGCAGTGCTTCTGAAAATGCACAGTTAAAGTTAAAGCCCATTAAATGTGTTGCTGATACTGATGGTTCAAGGGATAGCAACTAAGAGAACTATTATGTATTGTAATGTGTGTGAACAGTTGTAATGGGGAATCATTAACATATGCATGCATTTTGATTCATATGTAATATCACACATGATCAGCAATTAGCCAAAAACAATATTAAATAGACATGACATAGTACATGGGGGCCACTTTTCAAAATTTGCAAGACGGAACTTTAAAGTATCGTATTAATCATTTTCATCCAGTCTAGCAATTTTTTTTAATTGCATGAAAATTCATAAAATATCATGAACAATTATAGTTCCCGCTAAATACCGCTATGCTCTTTTGGATACCAAAAAAGTAGTAATGTATTCGAAGTAAAAGTTTCCGGGTTTGGTTGCCGTGGTCTCGATGTTAAAAACTCAGACGTTTCACCCAAAACTGTGTTGGGCATCATCAGCTGTTTTTTCTCTCACGTAACCAACCACATAACGTAAAAAAAAAACAGCTGATGATGCCCAACACAGTTTGGGGTGAAACGTCCAAGTTTTTAACATCGAGACCACTGCAACCAAGCCCGGAAACTTTAACTTCGAATACATCCGGCCGTGAAAGCCTTTCTGTTTTAATTAGTAATGTATTGCTAAAACAATTTTAGACTCAGATTAAAATGTTTATATAGATCAAAAACTATTCATATTTTCAATAAAAATTTTAAAATGTTGATATTTGAATGTATGGCATTCTCAAAAGCATGGCAATATTTAGCAGAAACGTTAACGGAATAGAACCAAATGTGCAATGTAGGTATTGGAATTTAGTACTAATTTTGCGTTTCGCAATATACCTGGGACGGAATTCCGTTCATTGAAATTTTAAAATGATGGAATTCTGTCCCGGGGATGGAAGAGTGGCACCCATGCTTAATATAAACTTTAGAAATGAAACTCATCAAGCACTTGCCTTTGGTCAAAAACACAATACATAAAAGAATAAGTTCAAGGACTGGGTATGAATGCATTGTATAGTGCTTCCAAAACCCAAACAAACCCCAAAATTTTTTATATCATGGACCACTATATTTTATTTTTCTCATTAATCCCAACTATAACTACATATTCTTAAAAAAAAGGGTAAAAATATTCATCTTGTAAATTAAATTGGTAATTTTGAAAGTCAAGTAGAACCCTTTTAAAGCAAAAATTTTAAGGGCATTTTAAAATTATTTTCTTCATCCTAATTTTCAAAATCAGAATCACACTAAGGGAATCAGCTTGACAGTATTTAACGAAATGTTAACACATTTGAACTCAAAAGCAAACTATTCTGTACTTACATTTACATATATATTATGCTAGTATAAATCTTCATTACAAAAGGATGTGCCGGGCACAATGATCCCAAATCGGAGTTTGTTTGAGGTGTTCTAGAAATTACTCATGGAGACATTTAAAAAATTAAAAGCAGCCCTGTTTTTATTTTGTTGAAAAGAAAAATATTTTAATTCTAAATAAAATATATTGAACATTTCAACTTACTTGAAAAGAGGAAAAGATAGCGTGGTCATGTAAACACAAAAATATAAATATTAAATATCAACGTTTTACGTTGCCATTTCCAGAAATCAAATCAAATAAATCCAAATCTTTGCTGTGCCTGTGGCTAAGTATGTAGAGTAAAAATAATACATGACGATATCTGAAAACATCAAACCCTGATATAAGAGATAAATCAATGGAGTAAATAAAGTTTTCAAAAGGAATCTTGATGAAAATTTACAGTAATTAATTATCGAAAAGTCAAGAACGACAAGTATGCACAATACAGCCATTCTGTTTGTTGGTAGTTAATTGGCCTGCCCTGTCCCCCTTTATTTTTTTACCTACTTCATCAACTGATTAAATTATTCACATTATAACATTATTTTCATTGCATTTGAATATTAATGCATACATTATTTTAATCTAAAGAGGAGGGCAATTTATTATTTAGCAGGTATTTCCAGGTGAAAATGCGTTTTTGGGGCATTTAAGACATGGTTAACGCTCATTAAAAAACATTTCAGTTGAATAAACTTAAAAAGGCCCTCAAAATACAATATGTATCAAATTTTTGTGCAATTTGGTGTTCAATTAGACGGATTTTCAGAGTCGGGGAAAAACAGTATTTTGAGTGAAAAACACAAGTTTGAAAAGGCCCAAAAATCGGTATTTAATGATAAGTTTGAATTTTTTTCAATTTTTATTTTTGTAGTTAAGTAATGTGGCAAACTTTTTCCAGAAATTCGGGTTGCCATGGGGATTCTGACGTCATCCAGGAATTTTCAAACACAAAAGAGGTTTACTTGTCTTTGTAAGAATCCATTGCATTTTTTGGGGGTATAGAAAAACGGGGAAAGGGGGAAAATATGAATGAACCCCCAAGTGTTTTATAACACTGTATTCCCTTTGATTAGTAGATTAAGAATATATAAAGTATGAGGGGGTGGGTCCCATATTTCGGGAGTTTTTCCGGTTTTATTGAAAAACTGAATCTGGATGTCACGCCCGGAGTTTTAGAACTAAAGGTATAAAATTTTAGTATTTTTAAAGTTCTTTAAGAGTTCTTCAAGAATCCGGTTACTGCTAAGCTTTCTGACAACTATTTCCAGAGAAATCTGCGAAAAACCGTCTTGGAAAACGAAACAATGAATTTAATTGTCTCTGGATCACGCAATTTTTACAATATTTGTTAGTGATTCATACTGTTCAAATTCCCACTTTAAATGCTTTCATAAAATATAAATTACTAAGCTGTGATCATAACAGATCCGCAGCTATTCAGCGTTAAAATTAGCATGTGTTAGGCTTAACGCACCACGAGGGGTCTATTCCCTCCAAACACTACGGTTTTCGCCATTTTCTAACACGGTTCTTAAAGGTCTTTAAGAGTTCTTCAAGAATCTGAATACTGATAAGCTTTCTGACAATTATTTCTAGAGAAATCTGTGAAAACACGTCTTGGAAAACGAAACAATGAATTGAATTGTCTCTGGATCACACAATTTTTACACTATTTGTTAGTGATTCATACTGTTCAAATTCCCACTTTAAATGCTTTCATAAAATATAAATCACTAAACTGTGATCATAACAGATCCGCAGCTATTCAGCGTTAAAACAAGCATGTGTTAGGCTTAACGCTTAACGCACCACGAGGGGTTTGTTTCCGCCAAACACTACGGTTTTCGCCACTTACTTAGCTCTAAAAGTAACGATCGAGTATATACTTTTACACAGTTTATTGCAATATATTATAAGCCAGATTATATTGTCCGAAACAAATTTCTGCACGTTTTTACATAGGTATATATCAATATTTCCAAAAATTTTCATACAGGTATCGAATTATCAAGTATGTTTTCAGGGCCCGATTAAGGCAAGTCCGGGCCCAAGGCCCGGGTGCTTTTAGGGGCCCCCTTCACGATAAAAATGTATAAGAAACTGCGTCATTGGGTTACTATTGCTACTTATGCATATAATACAATGCTAACCTAGAAAAAAATTATACACCACCCTTTTTTATTTTAGTTTTAATGCACTTCTAGAAAAATAACTTTCTTATAATTTTTAAGTATAAAATTTTATCACATGAAATTTAATGTTTCGTGACAAAAAAAACATTTTTCAGACCATTTGGAGGCCCCCAAAAATCATGGGGCCAAGGCCCGGGCCTTGCAGGCCTAGGCAGTAATCAGGGCCGGTATGTTTTGGAATTTATATCAAAATTTCTTTATTTTTCGAGAAAATTTCAAATATTTTTAAGTTTATGACCTAAAAAAATAAAGGTTGGAATAAAAAAAAGTCAACAAATTCTATACTGGTATCTAAATTTTCAGTATGTTTTAAAATTGGTAATAAAAATTCAGTAGCCTTTGGATCGTCTGACGTGACGTCTCCCAATGAGAGCTGAAAAGTCAGTTTGCGCGCATGCTCGAACGTCAGCGTTGGCGACGAAAGATTTTGGCTTCTTTGGAGGTAATGAGCAACAATTACGTAATGGTTTGTTATGAAACGTGTCCCGATGGCTCACATGGTAGGGTATGGGCTTGTTAACTGAGAGATCACGGGTTCGAATCCTGGTGCCCGACAACTTAGCGACGCTGTTATTTTGACTTATTTAAAGGACATAGTTTTTATTTAATACGTTTTAATTAATATTATAATGTTTTAATTATTTTTATTAGATTTATAGATTATGAGAAAAGTTTTGTTGTTTTGATGTGAATATGTATCCGGCATTTTTACGACGCTTATGTTTTAAATTATTTAAAGTACATAGTTTTTATTATAATATTTTAATTATTTTCATTAGATTTATAGATTTTGAGAAAAGTTTTGTAGTTATGATGTGAATATTTTTAATTATTAAATTTTATAACATTATTCAATTTAATTTAAGAATTTAGTTATTATTTAATTAATATTAGTTATTATTTAATTTATGTAAGAATTTTTTTATTATATTTAACAATAACAATTTTTGTGTAGTTATGCTTATGATGTGAGTAAATAAATTTTGATGGCCGGATGTTCATAATTTTAAAATTAGGGATCGTTATGTTATAGTTTCGTGTTATTTTTCATTTAAATCCCCTATGTAAAACATGAATTATCTAGAAATGGACTCTTGGACGTTGAAAACCTAAGACCCAAACCAAAAATATACGGCATAATTTGAAACTGGGACAAGAGCCTCGCCAAAGTAGTATTTTTCAACTCCCATTGGGTTCCGTCAGGCTGGATAAAGTGCACTTAAAAATTCTTGTACATTCTATACTAGTATAAAAATTTAAAGTATTCATTAAAACTGGTATCAACGTTCCTCAGTACGGTTTCAAAATTTCCAGTGTTGATCATAATGGTATTGAAATTCCCAGTATTCATTAAAACCAGTATCGAAATTTCCAGTATTGATTCATACTTGTATTGAAATTCCCAGTATTCATTAAAACTAGTATCGAAATTTCCAGTATTGATTCATACTGGTATTGAAGTTCCCAGTATCCATTAAAACCAGTATCGAAATTTCCAGTATTATTTCATACTTGTTTTAAAGTTTCCAGTATGGTGTCATACTGGTTTTAAAATTTCCTGTATGTTTTTCCAGTATGGATACTAGTTCCAGTATGATTTATACTGGTTCTAGTATCATTTTGATACTGGTTTTGTGAACTTTTTCCAATAGGGAATACTTTTCTAAATCTTCAGTTCTAAATTCAGTTTTTTCTAAAAGAGCATGTTTATTACCTGCCAGTTGTTCTAATTTTTTACTATTCTAATAACTTTTTTTCAACCATTTAAATAAATTTATTTCTTTTAAATAAAAAAAGAATAAAGCTTTAACATTTAAAAATATTTATTTAAAGCTTCAACATTTCAAAACATCTTTTTTTTTCATTTCAGGCAGGTCCTTTTCTTATTTCATCAATTCTCTTTTCATTTGATCTAAAATAGAAATAGAGCAATTAATAACAAAATATGACTATAAATGATTAATGAAAATGCGCTTAAAATTTTTTGAAATACCACCTTTGGCCAAAAAAAAATCTAAATGGCTTATACAAGGGTTAATTATAGGTAATTGTTTATTAATGAAATTAAAGTGAATTCTAATTTAATTTCAAACACCAGTACTTCATTACTATTTTAAAATCCCATATTTTTTTAGTTACCAACACATTTCTGTCTTAAGCTTAAAATCCAGCAAAAAGTTTATTTTTATCTAATAAAAGAACATTTTCTGTAGTTGTTGGCAGAAGTTTAAATTTGGCATTATTTCTATTCAAATTTCTCAATAATTAAAAAAATAATTTTTAATAAATACTTTTTTGCAGGATTTTCAGTTTTAGAATATTAGCTCTCGGAAAATAACAATTATTTATTTAGTTCATATTTTTAAAAAATGCTTCCTAACCCAGTCGGTTACCTTAGGAGTCAAATTTCCAAAAAAACAATCCTGACACAGAAACCCTCTTTTTAATAAAAAGCTAATTATAATTTACAAACACTTATGACTAAGAAAAGGAGTATTTTTCACCATAACCACTGGTTCGGGAAAGGTTTGGAAACTCCAACTCTCAAGCGTCACCTCCTTCCTACAGAGAGTGGAGGAAGAAGCCTTCCTCCACTCTCTTGCGTTACCTTCCTATGCCGTGCTGATGAGTCCTAACAAGGACGAAACCGGTCCATGGCTGGAGGTGACCTCTACCTCAATATCTTGCTGAGATACTAAAAATTTAAAACTGGTGATACCACTTTATAACACCTTTTTATGGAACCAAACAGGGTTCATCTACCAATTTAAGTTGAACCTGCTTTTAGGCAGTAATAGAAATAACTTCAAAAATTAATTTGTGAAGAGCCCATAAAAAATTTATACATGTATATCTCAGTGAACTTTGAAGATATTGAGATAAGAGTTTTTTGTGGGTCTTACTTAGAAAATAAAAAAAAATTGGCTAGTTGAAAATTTTTAACTACAGGGGCCATATAAAAATAAATTTAGTTTATGCATTTTCTAAAGGAGTTTCAACTAGTCTCATCTAATTCTTTGCTTTTTAAAATGAAGATTTGCAATTGAAAGTATGTCTAGGGGAGATATTTTAAGAAAGTCTATTGTTACACTTTATTTAAAACACCCATAATACATCCCCAGAATTTGTGCTTTATTAAAATATTGGAATTAATCTCCAATTAATATAGATTTGGGTTGAGCCCCAAAAGTATATAGTACTTAGTAATATTTAAGCTGTTCCCTAAAATATTAATTGTTAATACATATTCTTTGAAAAACAAAATAAAGCTATACCAATACCTTCATTTTGAAAGTCTTATTTTAAAAAAAATGCTTGTTTAAATCCTGAAACACTCCAAAATAATTAATTTCAGGCAAAAAAAAGTGTTCTAACAGCATTGATTATTATAAAAATTTGGGTATTTTGAAAATTAATGAATATGTATGTACAACCCGGCTTACTAGATACTATACTAGATATATTAAACACATGGTACAACACATATTAGCTATACCTTCATTATGTTATGAGGGTCAAATTTTGAAAACAAATTTCCTGGGGGAAACCAGAAACAACCTTTTTAATAAAAAAAACCCTTAATTATAAAAACTCTTAGACAAGTTACTTACTTAATCAACGCCTATCCAGGGCATTAGTCCTGGCCTAGGGTCCAGTTGCAGTAAATACTGGGGGGACATTCTCAGCAGGCAGTCTCATGCAGGGGAGGTGGGCCTAAAGGTAGAAGACAATAGTTATGAATATTACCATTTAAATGGGGTGCTGAATTTTAAAAAAACCTTTGGTAATAAATTAGGGTTTTGTAAATCTTTCGGGCAGGAATTCCTGGGCCATCTCATTCATAATCTCATACAGTTGACGTGTTCCTGTGATGTGAAATGGCTTTAACCACTTAAAAGGTTATGTTTATATTTAATTAAATCCCAATTATAATTATTTATATTAATAGCTCAAAATAAAATTATAGGTGATTAATTATAGGTACTCAATTCACTTATTCAACAAAGTAGCCTTTTAATTCGCAAACAATAAAACAGGAAGACTTATTTGATACTCTAGTTCATATATCTTTTTGTATATTGATCCAAAAAGATTTCCTGAAAACATTTCAACTTAATTCTTTAAAGTCGAAATGTACTTAAGAGAAACTATCAAAATATATAATCATGCATAATTTAAATGCTAAAAAAGAATAGATATAGTTTGGAAATAATATTTGTTAAACCTTATTTGTCGTTTGTTTTTGGAAAGTTAGAATATCTATAACTTTCAATCTATTAATTTCTTTAATGAAACAATGAGGGGGATACTTGAGGGAGTACCTAGGTCACTTGGCCTTCAAACTCCAGTATAACCAGCCTCACTTAGTGAGGCCATAAGCAGAGCTGTTACAGAAAGTGTGACTATGAAAGTCACAGTCATCGGAGGTAGAATACCCTTGTTTCCCCAAGTATATATTTGGTCCTCATTTTATCACCCCAGAGGAATGAAACCAAAGGCTGATGGTGGATTTACACCACCTCGTCAAAAGCAGCGAACAGTGGTTGTCGGTGGTTAATCTTAGGAATTTAGTTCTGTCTTTTCTCCCATAGAAAAAAAGACCCTTTAATTATAAAATTAAGCATAATGCATGTATTATTACATTGAAACCAAAATGACAATTATAAGAAAGAATACTATATAATTAGTGTGAAACCCAAATTCGCAGGATTAACCCACATTAGATTCTTTTAATTTAGGGGTAATTTACACTTAGGATGGTAATAAATAATCTTATGGAAAAAATTATAAAACTACGCAAAATATTTCAACAAATTAAAGACAGGGGAAGAAAAAGAAAATAAATTAAGCTAAATATTGCAAATTAAATGCTACAAGAACTAAACAGAACAGAAGTCAGTACAGAACATTTAAAAAGGTTAAAAATTGGTACTACTTTAATATTATTTTATACACAGTGCTTCTGAAAATGAAAATGCACAGTTAAAGCCCATTAAATGTGGTAATGAAACTTATGGTTCAAGGATAGCACGTAAAAATTAAGAGAACTATGTATTGTAATGTGTGTGTGAACAGTTGTAATGGGGAATCATTAACAAGTGCATGCAATTTGATTCATATGTAATATCACACATAATCACCAATTAGCAAAAAAAATATTAAATAGACATGAACACTTAATATGAACTTTAGAAGCTCATCAACATGGGTGCCACTATTCAAAAATTTTAAGACTGAACTTGAAACTATCTTTTTAATATTTTTAAAATACGCAAAATATTTCAACAAATTAAAGACAGGGGAAGAAAAAGAAAATAAATTAAGCTAACATTGAATGCTGAATTGCTGATAAACCCATAAAATATCACATGAACAGGTCCTTAAATGTTACAAGTTAAAGCTGTATCTGTGTAAAACAGGATTATTTCTTGGCAAAAGGAGTTATGTAAGTACCAAAATTTAGTACAAATTGCTGTCGATTTTACTTTTCATATTAAAGCCAAGACGGAATTCCGTTCACAAAACTTTTAGAAAGACGGAATTCCGTCCTGAGGACTGAAGAGTGGCACCCATGCTCATCAAGCATTTGCCTGTTGTCAAAAACACAATACATTAAAGAATGATTTCCAGGACTGGGTATGAGTGCTTCCAAAACCCAAACAAATCCCCAAACTTTTTATATTCATTGACCACTATATACATATTTTATTTTTGTCATTGATCCCAACTCTATAACCACATATTCTTTAAACAAAAATTAAAGGGTAAAATCTCCATCTTGTAAATTAAATTGGTAATTTTGAAAGTGAAGTAGACCCCTTTAAAAGCATTGCATTTAAAATTCTTTACTTCATCCTATATTTTCAAAATCAGAATCACACTAAGGCATCTTGTACGAAGTTGTGAAAAGGGTTTATATAGCATTTAACTGCCTGGAAATTTTATAGCAACCAATTCTTATCAACCACCCCTAGTAGTGCTTTAGACTGAAAAGTGAAAACCCAAATATTCAGATATTTTTTTGTTCAAAACAAAAGTAGGTTCAACTACATTATCTCTCTAATTTAATATTGCTTTAATCTGTTTGGGACATTAAAAATTAGAAGTATTGCCAAAAATTGTAACTAACCAAAAAAGTAATACAGCTTCTATGACTAATATTAATGAGAATCACAAAGATTTGTTGACTTTTAAATATTTGCTGTCCACAAATATTTGTTGTTAATTAATTAAAAATTAAATATTTGTTGTTTGTTTGTTTAACAAAAAGTTATCACAATTGAACTAGAAAGCAAATTATTCTGTACTTACTATACATAATATATCATCCCGTCAGTCTCGGCAGCTTAGTTGAGCTTTGACTTTTAGCAATCTGGTGGGCATCCAGTGATACTTGTGCTTCAAGTAGTATTTTTACGGTAATTTCTTCTTATCCTAAAAAATATAAAACATTAACAAAGTGGATTCAAATGTGGAAAAGGTGATTTAAATTCAGGCTTTTTTTTATAAAAAAGGTCCAGTAAACCAAGCAAATAAATATTTTATTGAATTAATGTCTTAATTTAATTAGGAACAGCTTTAGAAAAGGTCTGCTTGCCTCCATGTTTAACCACAGCTCCGACAACATCATGATTAAGTGTTGTCAGTATAGAGATCTACCTAATCGTACTATTAGATCTCTAACAATATTATACTAATTACTATTATTTCTAATAATAATATTAACAATTAGATCTCAATGGTTGTCGTGTCAGTCATAAATTGACCTATGGTTAAACATGGCGAAAAGCGGACCTTTTCTAAAGCTGTACCTTAATTATTATCAGAGGTGCCAGGTTTTGAAAATCAGTGGGGTTGCTCATATTCGTTTTATGAAGTCAGAGTGCTGTGACGAGTACTTTTACACGAAGAATTTTAACTTTTGAGCACTAAACATCAAAATTTTTGAAATTTGAACACTAAGTAAAAAGGAGGGTCCAGAGGTAGTGTTTTAGCTCATTTTGAGACTCTTTGGGTTAGACCCGAACAGAACTGCTAGTAGCATATAAATGGGAAAAGTAGTACATAAATAGGTTTAAAAATTGCAGGGGGGTTAGTGGGCTCTCTCCTACCAAAAATATTTTGAAATTAGCCCCTAGAAAGTAGTTTTATTTTATTTGTGCACCTTTGTAGTACCCTCAAAGAAGCCTTTTGAAAGCGGCAGAAATTTCAGGGAAAAAATATTAATAGTAGTGTTTTAATCCATTTTAAGACCTTTTGGGTTGCATGCGAAGAAGACCCTTCCTTGTAAGTTGCATAATTTTCAAAGAAAAAACAGTAGTAATTCATACTTGAGACAAGCTAGAAAAATGTCCAATGGGGCAGGGCCGTAACCAGACCTTTGTTTCGGGTGGGGTTTTGTTGATCAAACATTTATTCGGAGGTACCTCCTTACGATACGAGTACTTTTTTATGTCAAGTTTTAGATGACTTGCACATTTTATATTAATTTTAGTGATGTTAATTTTAAAATTTACTAACAATGTGAATTTTAAATAGGTCTTTTGGATTATACACCTTAAGAGCTCGAGTCCTTGTAAGCGGCAGAATCTTTGAAGAAACCCAGTAATATAAAAAAAAAATTTTGAGGGGGGTTAAGGTTTGGAAATTTTCCAAAATCACCGCTCCTTGTGAGTCACATAATTTTTAAGGGGAAACAGAAAATAAAAAATTGATGTCCAAATTTCGGGAAGTGTTTGAACCCCTAAAACCACCCCCTTGGGTGGCCCTGCCATGGGGGTGCCTTTTCTTTGACACTGGATCCCGTTGTGTGATATTGATGACTTTGGGGACAAAAATACTCTCATTAAGAGTGACTGTGTCAAGTTTTTTTTGTTAGCTCATAAAAAAAATTTTAGACAAGAAGTTTTTCATGGGGGTGCTTTGCACCTCCACATAAATTTTAGGGGTTGCTCAACCACCCCCGGAGTCGGCGCCCCTGATTATTATATTAATATAGGTATAGGTTAATAATGAACCCTAACCATTAAATTTTTTCACAGCAACACACCTTATCAGGGGTGGATCCAGTGGGGGGGAAATGAGGCAGAGTGAGTGGAAAACATAGTCCTAAAGTCAAAATATTAGTTTTCCCAATTTAAATATATATAAACATTATATGTATTTGGAGGAAGAATAAACAAGAAATGAATGCATCGCATAAATCTTCGTTACTTAAGTTCAGTCTGCCCCAATGATAACAAATCGGATTTTGTTTAGGTGTTCTAGAAATTAAAAGCAGCACTGTTTTTATTTTTCTGAAAAGAAAAAGAGGATACTAATTCTAATTAATAATATTGAACTTATTTGAAAAGAGAAGATCAAGCCATGCTGCATGCTTCGGGCGGGATATATTGGTCAACAAACGATTTGTGTTGCCATTCCCAGAAATCAATCCAATAAATCAAAATCTTTGCTGTGCATGAGGCTCAGATTAAAGAATAAAATAACCCCCCTTTATTTTTTACAACTGATTAAATCATTCAAATTATGACATTATTTTCAATGCATTTCAATATTAATGCAAACATTTTTTTTGTAATCTATAGAGAGGGCAATTTATCATTACTATGGTATGGTATTACCAGGTGAAAATAATGAGTTTTTTGGCATCAAAGACCCTGTAAACGCTTTTTAAAAAACATTTCAATTGAATAAACTTTTAAAGGACCTCAAAATATAATAAATATCAAATTTTTGTGCAATTTGATGTTTAATTAGGCAGATTTTCAGAGTCGGGGAAAAAACAGTTTTTTGAATAAAAAACACAAGTTCGAAAAGGCCTAAAAATTGGTATTTAATAATAAGTTTGAATTTCTTTCAATTTTTATTTTTGTAGTTAAGTAATGTGGTAAGCTTTTTCCAGAAATTCGGGTTGCCATGGTGATTCTGACGTCATCCAGGAATTTTTAAACACAAAAGAGGTCTACTTGTCTTTATAAGAATCCGTTGCATTTTTTGGAAGTATAGAAAAAGGGGGAAAGGGGAAAAATATGAATGAACCCCCAAGTGTTTTACATTACGGTATTCCCTTTGATTAGTAGATTAAGAATATGTAAATTATGAGGGGATGGGTCCCATATTTCGGGAGTTTTTCCGGTTTTATTGAAAAACTGAATCTGGGCGTCAAGCCCGGAGTTTTAGAGCTGAAAGTCTAAAATTTTAGTATTTTTACTTCCTCAAAATTTCCTTTAGAACAATGTAACACACTAAGGGGTAGTACCCATATTTCGAGGTTTCGGGTACATGTGCTCGTTCTAAATTTCACTTCCTAACGCCCCTGCTTCTTTTTCCCGGTCTTTCTAACACGGTTTTTAAAGGTCTTTAAGAGTTCTTCGAGAATCTGGTTACTGCTAAGCTTTCCGACGATTATTTCTAAAGAAATCTGTGAAAAACCGTCTTGGAAACCAAACAATGAATTGAATTGTCTCTGGATCACGCAATTTTTACACTTTTTCTTAGTGATTCCTAATGTTCGATTCCCCACTTTAAATGCTTTCATAAAATATAAATCACTAAGCTGTGATCAAAATAGATCCGGAGCTATTCAGCGTTAAGTGAGCTTGTGTTAGGCTTAAAGCACCACGGTCCACGAGAGGTCTGTTCCTGCCAAACACTACTGTTTTCAACACTTAGCCCTAAAAGTACCGATCGAGTATACATTTACACAGTTTATTGTAATACATTAAGCCAGATTAGATTGTCTGAAACACAATTCTGTATGTTTTTATATTGGTATCAATATTTCCAAAATTTTAATCTAACGCCCCTCTGGTTCTTTTTTCCAGTCTTTCTAACATGGTTCTTAAAGGTTTTTAAGAGTTCTTCAAGAATCTGGTTACTGCTAAGCTTTCCGACAGTTATTTCTAAAGAAATATGTGAAAAACCGTCTTAGAAAACCAAACAATGAATTTAATTGTCTGGATCACGTAATTTTTACACCACTTCATTTCATAGTAAGTCATACTGTTCGAAGCCCACTATAAAAGCTTTCATAAAATATAAATCGCTGTGATCATAATAAATCCGTAGTTATTCAGCGTTAAAGTTAGCATGTATTAGGCTTAACGCACCACGAGGGGTTTGTTCCAGCCAAACACAACGATTTTCGCCACTTAGCTCTAAAAATACCGATTGAGTATATTTGCACAGTTTATTGCAATATATTATGAGCCAGATTATATTGTCCGAAACAAATTTCTGTAAGTTTTTACATAGGGATGCATCAATATTTCCAAAAATTTTCGTATCGAATTATCTAGTATGTTTTGGAATTGGTATCAAAATTTCTTTATTTTTCGAGAAATTTTTTTTTAAACAAATTAATATTATTTTATTTAACTAATTAAAATAAACTAATCAATTATAATTAACCCCTGAAATAAATGTCACATTTACAACTCAATTATACTGCTACTACTATTATCACTGCTATTGTAAGATGACTTATTCTGAAACAATTTAAAAAAAAAACAACTTAGTTTGAACTACGTTTAACAAAAAAATCGGTTTAATAAAAAAGGGTTTTTTTTAATATTCTCTTTTAAAAATAATTAAATAAATCCGTACAAATAACTCTTAATTTTTCCGCTAGATGGCTGTACCAAAAATTGTTTCGGCTGGATGCTATGAAAGTAGCTTTAACAGCTTAAAAGCATTGGATGCTTGTTACCTAGCATGCCATGCTATTGTTGGGTAAGCTAGCTACATAGCATCCCATGATGGAAAGACTGAAAAGCATAAAAAAGCATAAAATAGCACATCTAGGTACCTAGCTATCCGTGCTATGAAGATAGCTTGGTTTGCTAAAAAGCATTGGATACTTGTTATCTAGCATGTCATGCTATTTTTTCGTAAGCTAGCTACATAGCATCACATGCTGGCAAGCATAAAATAGCAGATAAAGCTACCTAGCTCTCCATGCTATGAAGATAGCTTGGTTTGCTAAAAAGCATTGGATACTTGTTATCCAGCATGTCATGCTATTTTTGCGTAAGCTAGCTACATAGCATCCCATGCTGGCAAGCATAAAAAAGCATAAAATAGCAGATCAAGCTACCTAGCTCTCCATAGCATCCCATGCTGGCAAGCATAAAAAAGCATAACCTAGCATAAACATCTAGCATACATAGCAAAAACTAGCAAAATCTAGCATTTTTCTTTGCTAGTTCCAGCATAAAATTTTGACCTGGGATCCTAATAGCCACATCTATGAAGATATTAAAACACCAAAATAAGTTTATCTTACTGGTACCACTTAGCTGTTTCCAGGGTTTATGCAAAGAAACGTCGAAAAACTGCGGAACGAAATGACGATGCCAACTTTCTCTTATCGCTGTAGATCAATGACCAAACCAAACAAAAAAAAACACGTGTTGTAAAACAGGTGCATGCCTTATATTGCCCGCTGGGCAGTTTGGAATGTGTGGGGTGGGTAGAAGGTAATTTAAAAGCGAGTTTCCCACGCTATGTTTAGTGATCTAGAAATAGATCAATGGGCGCTAATGGGTTAAGATTTGACTTGATTCATTCATATTTTTCTAACTTATAATTGCGCTTATTATGATTTTTGTTGTTTTTTATCGAATGTTAAAGACTTAATCTTTGATATGGAATAATTCAGAAAGCTGTACTTTTGAAATTGCGATAGATAAGGGGGTGTTCACTTACTGGAAGTGCAAACTGAGATTTCCCAGTGAATGAACAGGTGTTCATTTACTGGGGAAAATGCATGATTATAGTTTTATTTGATTCATAATGATGTAAGCTAAACTATTTAAAAATGCGCGATGATCAAAATTGTGTCCTTCCAGTAAATGAACGGGGTATGTTGATTAGAAAGTACAAGTGTTCACATACTGAAAAGAGTAATTAAACTAAGATTTACCAGTAAATGAACAACCTTCATACTATGGGAAACTGCTTATCTCGTGAACCAAAAGACCTATAGGCTTATTTGACGGCTTAAAATAGGAATAGGTTATGATACAGATCAGTATTGTCTTTCCATAGAATAAGTTTTTGATTTAAAAGTCTAGGTTTATACAGGGTGTATCATTATGAATGGGAAAACTTCTAGGGGAGGTAGACATCATAAGGGTTCAGAATTGCATAGGAATCCATGGTCCCAAACGACAGGCATGGACATATATAACGGGGGTTAGAGGGTCCAGCCCCCCCCCCCCCAATAGCCTAAACCTTATGTCAGCCAAACAAAAAGGTTCCTGTCCCAAATATTCAAAAAATGAGTGAAAATACAACTTTTTGGATCAAATTTTCTGAAAGAGGACTCATACACCTCTCTTTTGCTTGAGGGCATGAATTAACCACACAAATTTGTGTGGTTAATACTATCTTAATCTTTAACAAAATCTTTAAAGAGTTAATCTTTTCACAAAAATTCACATTTGCCCTACATTTTACTCGGAAAGGGAAAACTATTAGAAACATTTTGGGTTACAGAATCCCTTCAAAGCAGTTTAGTAGCGGCTCCTTTGGTCCTGAGGTCTTATAGGTTTTGCCCCCCCCCAATCAAAAATATGAACTTACGCCTATGGTACTCCATTTTGTCCCCCCTCGTGATAAAGGTTAACCTAAGCTTTTATAACCCCTTGCTACGCTCAGAGGGAATTTCAAGGTATACAACCCCTCTTTCGAAACCTCAAACTTTAAATTTTTCCCCATAGAAAACGACCAACCAAAGTTACTCCTTAATGAAAAAGTGGGTAAATAGGGTTCGGGGGTCCTCCTCCAAAAATGTTTAAATTTTAGTATATTAAATAGTCTTCTATATAGCTACTTTTTAGGGTTTTCAGGGAGCTTCGCGGGCCGCATGTGGCCCGCCAGTTGGAAAACCCTGTTTTAGATACACTTTCATTGCCCATTGCGACCCCTGAAAGAAGTTTCTTGAACCCCCCCCCTTGTAAAAGCTATAGCTACGTCCGTGCTAGGAGGTATTGATTATTAATTGTGTTAAGATGGAATAGGGTGGGTTGCCCAGTGAATGAACACTCCCAGTGAATGAACACCTGGTCGTATAATCTCAATTATTAAGCTATTTGAACTCTGTAAAGACTATTACTAAAATTCAGTAGTTGCAATGAGACCTCCTAGAGGGCAGGCAATCGTTGATTTAACCGTATATTCCGATTTCAGTCTGTGTAAATTTTTTTACTGATACTCGAGCTTCAGACCCATGAAAAAGTCTCCGGTAAGTTAAGATTTGACTTGATTCATTCATATTTTTCTGACTTATAATTGCGCTTATTATGATTTTTGTTGTTTTTTATCAAATGTTAAAGACTTAATCTTTGATATGGCATAATTCAGAAAGCTGGACTTTTGAAATTGCGATAGATAAGGGGGTGTTCACTTACTGGAAGTGAAAACTGAGATTTCCCAGTGAATGAACAGGTGTTCATTTACTGGGGAAAATGCATATTTCGTAAAACCTCATGATTATAGTTTTATTTGATTCATAATGATGTAAGCTAAACTATGTAAAAATGCGTGATGATCAAAATTGTGTCCTTCCAGTAAATGAACGGGGTATGTTGATTAGAAAGTACAAGTGTTCACATACTGGAAAGAGTAATTAAACTAAGATTTACCAGTAAATGAACAACCTTCATACTATGGGAAACTGCTTATCTCGTGAACCAAAAGACCTATAGGCTTATTTGACGGCTTAAACTAGGAATAGGTTATGATAAAGATCAGTATTGTCTTTCCATAGAATAAGTTTTTGATTTAAAAGTCTAGGTTTATACAGGGTGTATCATTATGAATGGGAAAACTTCTAGGGGAGGTAGACATCATAAGGGTTTAGAATTGCATAGGAATCCATGGTCCCAAACGACAGGCATGGACATATATAAGGGGGGTTAGAGGGTCCAGACCCCCCCCAATAGCCTAAACCTTATGTCAGCCAAACAAAAAGGTTCCTGTCCCAAATATTCAAAAAATGAGTGAAAATACAACTTTTTGGATCAAATTTTCTGGGAGAAGACCCAGCGACACCCCTCTTTTGCTTGAGGGCATGTATTAACCACACAAATTTGTGATTAAGTTCACAAAATTTCACATTTGCCCTACATTTTACTCGGAAAGGGAAAACTATTAGAAACATTTTGGGTTACAGAATCCCTTCAAAACAGTTTAGTAACGGCTCCTTTGGTCCTGAGGTCTTATAGGTTTTGCCGTTGAACTTACGCCTATGGTACTCCATTTTGTCCCCCCTCGTGATAAAGGTTAACCTAAGCTTTTATAACCCCTTGCTACGCTCAGAGGGAATTTCAAGGTGTACAACCCCTCTTTCGAAACCTCAAACTTTAAAATTTTTCCCCATAGAAAACGACCAACCAAAGTTACTACTTAATGAAAAAGTGGGTAAATAGGGTTCAGGGGTCCTCCTCCAAAAATGTTTAAATTTTAGTATACTAAATAGTCTTCTATATAGCTACTTTTTATGGGTTTTCAGGGAGCTTCGCGGGCCGCATGTGGCCCGCCAGTTGGAAAACCCTGTTTTAGATACACTTTCATTGCCCATTGCGACCCCTGAAAGAAGTTTCTTGAACCCCCCCCCCTTGTAAAACCTATAGCTACGTCCGTGCTAGGAGGTATTGATTATTAATTGTGTTAAGATTGAATATGCAATTAGTATAACGTCGCAATCGATGTTTGGCAAGATTTGCACCCACCTCCTAAGTAACTTTTTTGTGTGTGTGCGTGTGTGTGTGTGTGTGTGTGTATTGAAGAAATTTTAGAGTTTTTAGTAAAATATTTTCTATTTTATGTAACGCAGGCTGATCAGTTGAAAAAAATCATGGTATTTTTCAGTGTTCATTTACTGGAAGACACTGTTCATACTTAGGGCAAACTTTGTTCATTCACTGGGTCTATCGCACTTCTTTCACTCAAATCAGCATTCCTTCAAAACTATTGATTTCTAGGATCTGGAAATACTTCGATCATATTGCCAAGAAAAAGCCATTATGGAAACATACCTTATTTTTAGAAATTGACCGAGAAAAAGCCCTGAAAAAAAATTTTGAAGTGGGAAAATCGCAAACCCAAATGCTAAGTGTTCATTCACTGGGCGGTTCACCCTATGCAATTAGTATAACGTCGCAATCGATGTCTGGCAAGATTTGCACCCACCTAATCCTAAGTACCTTTTTTGTGTGTGTGCGTGCGTGTGTGTGTGTATTGAAGAAATTTTAGAGTTCTTAGCAAAACATTTTCTATTTTATGTAACGCAGGCTGATCAGTTGAAAAAAAATCATGGTATTTTTCAGTGTTCATTTACTGGAAGACACTGTTCATACTTAGGGCAAACTTTGTTCATTCACTGGGTCTATCCCACATTTTCACTCAAATCAGGATTCCTTCAAAACTATTGGTTTCTAAGATCTGGAAATACTTCGATCATATTGCCAAGAAAAAGCCAGTATGGAAACATACCTTATTTTTAGAAATTGACCGAGAAAAAGCCATGAAAAAAATTTTTGAAGTGGGAAAATCGCAAACCCAAATGCTAAGTGTTCATTCACTAGGCGGTTCACCCTACGATATTTTAAAACAGTATTAAAAACTAAATTCATGATTGAAACTTTTTAAAGCTTTTTGGAGAAAAAATGGTTTAACTGGAAAGTGATATATTTCCTACCTAAAATGTGATTAGGGACCCTTTAATAAATCTTTTTTTTACAGGCTCGTGTGAGGATCTTTGTAAAGTATTTAATATGTACTCTGAGATTACAGCAAAGAATATTCCGATTATGTTTCATAATATTTTTTTTTAAATATTTCTTTTTTAAATGAATGATAAATTAAACTTGTTTTTTAATCATATTAATTTTTCAGATTTACAAATTATGCAGAAATACTTTAGGTAATAGAAAAAAAAAATTGTTTAAGAAATGAAAAAAAATAGTTTTCCAATATAACTTTATAAAATGTGAAAAAAATAATTTTACTTCTTTTTATAAGAGGTGTTTATTTCTATTCTGGCATTAAAGTATTTATAAACTTGTTCAATAATATGATATTTCTAAGATCTAAGAAATTATTAAGGTGGACACAAATTAGAGCCGAGCGCCGTAAGCGAACAAGCCGCGAACACACTCTGCGCACGCGTACTTGCACCGCGCTACGAGTTGCGCATGCGCAGAGCGCATTCGCGGCTGTTCGCTTACGGCGCTCGGCTCAAATTTGTGTCCACCTTAAGATCCTCAATGTTGTGTTTCAAAATTTTGTTCAAATATTTTGAGAAATATTTTTAAAAATATTTTTAATATCCTGCTAAGAAATGGGGAGAAAATATCCCAAGTAGACGAATGACGTGATTTATGACGTCATTTTTTCGTCAAAATATGCCTTAAAATTGACGTCATGTTTTGCGTCTAATGTCCAACCTTTCGTCGTCATTTTCGACGTCATAAATGACGTGAATTTGACGACATGTGTGACATGAACTTTGACGTGATTTTATGCCTAAAAATTGACGTCATTTTTCGCGTCGGGTGTCCAACCTTTCGACGTCATAAATGACGTGAATTTGACGACATATGTGACGTTAATTTTGACGTGACACGTCATGTTTTGCGTCGAATGTCCAACCTTTCGTCGTCATTTTCGACGTCATAAATGACGAGAATTTGACGACATATGTGACGTCAACTTGGACGTGATCAAATTTACGTGATTATCACGTGATTTAATGACGTTCTTTATACGTGGTTAAAGGACGTGATTTTCACGTAATTGTATGTCGTGAATTATTAGTGATAGTATGACATGTTTGTTTTGTCCTAGCCACTGGTTAGTCATATATAGTTAAAATATGCTAACTTCAATTCAAATAAAATCTATTTTATAGAATTGCCAAAATATATCTATAAAATGAATTTTATTTGAATCAAAGTTAGCATATTTTAACTATTTATGACTAACTAGTTGCTAGGACAAAAGAAACATGTCATTCTATCACTAATAATTCACGACAAACGATTATTCAATCAAGAAATAATATTTTCTAAAAAATATAAAATACTATAATTCTTTATTTGAATGTGATTGTGTTTTCAATTAATGTGAGCAATTTCTTTTTCTCTACAGACATACTATATTAATATCATAAAGTAATTCTATTATGAAAATAATTTTAAGTTTTTCCACAAAAATAAATAATATACCACCTATGACACATCTAAATATCTATTCAAAAATATTAATTATCCCAAAAAAAGGAAAATGTAATTTTTCTTGGGTGAAAAGATTGGAAGATAATAGGAAAAATTTTCGTACTTAATATTTATTTCAACACATTAAATGCAAGTAGTAACACAAAAATAGTTTATTGAACAGAGATTTTCACAAACTACACAAATAGTATTTCTGTTATCCCAAGAGCCAGTTGAAGGGATGTATACAAAATGTAAGACAAATTAAAAATATACATAATGACACAAAAGATGTACCCAGTTACAATATTACAGAATTTGAATAAGAAAAACCAGCCACATAGAGGCCATCCATGAATGATGCCATACTTTTTTTCAACATTTTTGACCCCTCCCCCCTTTGTCACATCTCACAATCTGCTACCAATAATAAGTTTAGAATGAGGTTGGTAAGAATTTGGGACTCATTGAAATTTAAGTGCACCCTACCTGATAAGTTCAAAGTGAACTCTTATTTTGTAGTTAAGAATCTTAGGATATAAACTACTTTTTTTAGAAAAAAATTTTATTTAGTTTTGCATTTGATTTTCAATGTGTGATGTCACAATTCTTGAAATCCCTCTCCCCCTTGTCTCAGATTGATCAACCCCCTCCCTCCCCTTTAAGTGTGACATCATTTATGGGTGGCCCCGTACAACAAATTTTAGAGATTTCTGGGTCAATACAAATAAAAAATTGTACCTTTTAAAAAAATATCAGTAATTTTTGTAGTAGATAAATTGGAGTGCTTTGACTTCCTTGAGGAATTTTGCCAACATTATATTCCACAATAAAATTTAACATAGAGAAATTTATATTTTTTTTTCTCAGATTATATTGTTTATTATATTATCTGACTCAATGGCATTTTTGTGTTTTGCATCACACAATACTCACTTAAGCTTAATAACTCTTACATAAAAATATATAACTTTGAATAAATATAGCTTAAAAATAAAAAATAAAAAAACATTACAATTTTAGACTGTGCAGGGAAATTTAATGCAACCATTGCTAATAGAATTGAATGAAACCAGTTTCAATAGCCCATGAAAGTTAAAGAATTAATCATATTTTTTTAAATAAGTATTTCATAGAGACTGCATGCATTTCCAAACCATGCTTTGTTAAAGTTTTAATTAAACCATATACATTTCCAAACAATATTGATTCAGATTTTACTACTTGGAAAAGGTATTTTAAACTTAACTCAAATAATGAAAAACTGCAATATGTTATGGCTTCAATTAAAATATTAATCAATAAACTGAGATGAAAATACAATAAGGGAAAGGGATACAGACGTAGGAATAAGAATTAAGTCGACCAACTACAGGCAAGCACCTAACAAGGTTGGTCCTGTCCATTTAACTCAAACCACCCGTTGATTGGAAGTCAACAGTAGTAATTACAAGATAAGCGTAGTTTTCATTTAGTTAGTATAAATACATAAATTAAAAAAAAAGCATGAATATAACATTTAAAATAATGATTTCACAAATGAAGTAATAATAAACATACTTGCAATTTATTTGCTATTGAAAATTTGTTTATAAAAATAATATTTGCATACTATAATAAAAAAACATACGGAATAGATTTACAAAACAAAATAATCTACTCACAAAATATTTTTTCATCTTCAATAATATGTTTTATCAGAAGATTTTAATGAAAAAAAATATTTTATTTACAGTTACAGATAACTTTCAGTCCATTTTAAAGAAAAATTAACACAGTTTGTTTTACTCTTTTTCCGGCAACAAAGATTCTTATATTCTTAACAATATTATTGCTTGTTTTACAAAACATTGATCATATATTTTTTTTTTTTTAAATATTGCCCACTTACAATTTATCCTACATTCTAGAAGCCTCCTATAAATAATAATTCATCATCACAACTGGACACAGTTGTTTACTTAACACTTACTCTTATAGGGCACAAGAAAAGAGGGACCTTCCAAAGTCTGTCTTTTTTCATATCAGTCATCATCATCGAATCTGTAAAATCATCCTCATCTTCCTTGGTAGTTCTTTAAGCATTAAACCTGAAATCAATATAAAAAGATCAGGAACAAAACTAACTTTTAACAGAAAAAGCAAAAAAACTACTTTTTTATTTCACAACTTATGAGTCAAACCCAGAGAGGAAAACATCCTAATACAGGGGTTCTCAAACTTTTGAACACCACGAGCCACTTTTTATAAACAAAATCAACTGCGACCCACCTCATTTGTTAACTTTCCTATGCCTATATATATAGGACCTAAGCTTCATTAATGTGGGGTTTGGTCACCAACTATTTTGTTGCCAATAATAAATTACATGAATGTGTATTAGCGGTTAAATTACCTTTTAGGAAAACTAAAAAGAAGGATTTCAACCTCATCGTAACAAATTATTTAATTTCTTTAGTACTGATAAATTGCAAAATTTCTTAAGAGAATTCTTAAAATGTGTATTGGTCCTTCCCTGATGTGGGGAGCTCTAAGTTTAGAAAACTGATTTCATACTTCAAATCTAATTTTGCATAATAAGCATATTAAAGTGACACACATGTATATATTTTAATTGCCCTCTGCGTACGACACCTATAGCACACTTATCATAAAACTCTGAGCTTGCACCCCTAAAGTAAGGGGCTGTTCAAATATTACATTAAGCAAGTTTGTGGTCACTTTTCCCCCTTCCTAGCAAAAAAACCCCCACAAACCCCCCCCTCGCATAATTAGGTAAGAAAACTGTCCACCCCCCTTTGTTATTTTTTTGTACAAAGTTTTCAGTAATGCTTAGATTCTGAAATTCATTGTTCTCCATGAACACTTAACATACTTATCACTAAAACTTTCCTTGTGAAAAATGTTTAAAATTTTTATTATTTATGCAAGAAACAAGAGATTTTCGAAAATGCAATGTTTGTAACATCTTACGCAAGGATCACTCATACTCCCCCTTGTCAGGAAAAATACGCAAATAGCCAACCCCCTCCCAGGTGCTTGCGTAATATTTGAACGGCCTCTAATGTAAAAATGTCTTGCTGAGACGTGTGAAAATTTTTCAAAATATACTACTAGACTACCTCATAAGCTTCTTAGAGCATCATGAAAATAAATAATTCTTACCTTTGGCAGCAGCAGTTCAAATCTGATAGTGCTTTCTGGTCCTTTCACTAACTCCCTGGAGCTCCAAATTCTCAATCGCTCAATCAACATTTTGTCCTCTTGACATGACCTTTGAGGAAAAAAACTAAAATTAGAGAATGCTACTAAATATGGTAAAATTTGTCGAAGTGGTTAATGTTACGACAGTTGAAGCAATGGCAGTAATAGGATCTTGTTATTACACATTTTAAAACATTAAAATTATGTTATTGATCAATCCTGGCATCAGCACTGATAGCCCAATGGTCCCCTTATCAAATCCTGGCTGCTACTTTTGTCATAATTAACTTGTAACATCTTACGCAAGGGTCACTCATACTCCCCCTTGTCAGGAAAAATACGCAAATAGCCAACCCCCTCCCAGGTGCTTGAGTAATATTTGAATGGCCTCTAATGTAAAAATGTCTTGCTGAGACATGTGAAAATTTTTCAAAATATACTATAGTCTGCGTAAATAAAATCGGCGGTTTCACGTCATGCTTTACCATGGCAACGCCAGAAGAAATACATGGAGAAAAAACTCAAGGTCAACCGCCGATTCTATTTACACAGACTATACTAGACTACCACATAAGCTTCTTAGAGCATCATGAAAATAAATAATTCTTACCTTTGGCAGCAGCAGTTCAAAGACTTGGCAATCTGATAGTGCTTTCTGGTCCTTTCACTAACTCCCTGGAGCTCCACATTCTCAATCGTTTAATCAACATATTGTCCTCTCGACATGACCTTTGAGGAAAAAACTAAAATTAGAGAATGCTACTAAATATGCATGGGTGCCACTCCTCGAAAATTGCAAGACGGAACTTTGAACTATCTTTTTAATCATTTTCCCCCAGTCTAGCAATTTTTTAAAATTGAAAACTTATAAAATATATGAACAATTAAATAAGTCCTTAAATTTTAAGTTAAAGCATTATCTCAGTCAAACAGCCTTATTTGTGTGCAAAATGTGTGATGTAAATACTGAAATTTTGTACAAATCGCTTCCAGTCGGTCAGCTGATTTTGAGTTTTGTAATAAATCCGAGACGAAATTCCGTTCACGGAACTTTTAGAAAGACGGAATTCCGTCCCCAGTACGGAAGAGTGGCACCCCTGTAAATATGGTAAAATTTGTTGAAGTGGTTAATGTTACGACAGTTGAAGCAATGGCAGTAATAGAATCTTGTTATTACACATTTTAAAACATTAAAATTATGTTATTGATCAACCCTGGCATCAGCACTGATAGCCCAATGGTCCCCAGTTCAAATCCTGGCTGCTACTTTTGTCATAATTAACTTGTAACATCTTACGCAAGGATCACTCATACTCCCCCTTGTCAGGAAAAATACGCAAATAGCCAACCCCCTCCCAGGTGCTTGCGTAATATTTGAACGGCCTCTAATGTAAAAATGTCTTGCTGAGACGTGTGAAAATTTTTCAAAATATACTACTAGACTACCTCATAAGCTTCTTAGAGCATCATGAAAATAAATAATTCTTACCTTTGGCAGCAGCAGTTCAAATCTGATAGTGCTTTCTGGTCCTTTCACTAACTCCCTGGAGCTCCAAATTCTCAATCGCTCAATCAATATATTGTCCTCTCGACATGACCTTTGAGGAAAAAAACTAAAATTAGAGAATGCTACTAAAAATGGTAAAATTTGTCGAAGTGGTTAATGTTACGACAGTTGAAGCAATGGGAGTAATAGGATCTTGTTATTACACATTTATAGCCCATGATCCCCAGTTCGAATCCTGACTGTTACTTTTGTCATTATTAACTTGTAATTTTTCAAAAAATTTAGCGAGAATAGAGTAGAGTTGAATTATTACTTTCATAGCAATTACCAGTGCCTCAATTTGTTAATTGTCCCGTTAAATAATGGCAAGTAGTTTTAGACGAATAGTTATTTCAATGACAACCATAAGAATTTGCCGATATTTGAATGCTTGTCAAAAAAAAAAAAGCACTATGCAATATTGAACTGGACAATTAAGGGAATTGAACACAAAATATTATATTTTATTTCTTTAGTGTTGATTCAAACTCGTGGCACTTACACATTTATTATGTTATTTCATAAATTTCTTCCTTTTTCCTTGTGATGGGGATGAATATATATATCGTCGGCTTACAGTCGAAAGGCACTAAGTCACTTTATGCTCAACTACTCTGTACGAGGTTATGCCAAATTTGGCTATCATTTTACCGTTGCCATTCTAGTTATAGTGTATGAAAAATAAAATATTATTATAAAACCTTTGAAAAATCAAATTATAAAATCTTTAATAATCCCTAAAATAACTCAAATATGATAAAATAATTTCAACTTAATAAATTATTAATCGCGGACCAACATTTAAGCTTTTTACTGTATGAATTCTTTCTGGTTTAAAACAGTTTGACGAGATTTTAGAGATGAGCCAAGAGTTCGCTCGTTCGTTGGCGACATTCCACCGCTTTCAAAATATCTTCCAACAGTGACTTAGTGCCTTTCGACTGTAAGCCGACGATATGCATTCATAAAAAACTTATTTGCAGTTACCTATATGACTAATAATTGATTGAATATCTATTTAAAATGTAAACAAAAGTTAAATTTTTGTTTTCCTTAAAAACTTGTCATATACTTTTTGCAATATCAGTAATAAATGTAAAATTTGTCCCATGCATACCCCTCTCCCCTAGATTTAAATGTTTCAGCAGTTTATAATTACTATAAAATTGGGAGTCCTGGTAACAATATATTCAGTACATGAATTATGTACATTTCCTTTTTCCTTGTGATGGGGATGAATAGATATAAGCATTCATAAAAAACTTATTTGCAATTGTATGACTAATTAATTGAATACATATATTTAAAATGTAAACAAAAGTTAAATTTTTGTTTTTCTTAAAAAAACTTGTCATAGAATTGAGATGTGTAAACTTTTTGCAATATCAGTAATAAATGTGAAATTTGTCCCACTCATGCCCCTCTCCTCTAGAAGTAAATGTTTCAGCAGTATATAATAACTATAACTCAACTATTAAAATGATTGTTATTGATAAGAATCACCATTAGTACCTTTCATATTTACATCACCGAAATCAAATATTTCATCAAGTAATAAATGAAATTTCTAACCGTTTGTTTACAATGAAATAGTATTGTCCTATCTTTAGGTGGTTGAGTCCGAGTGAAAAGGCATCTTTAGTAATCACTAATCACAACATTTAAGTACGCTTTTAAAAATATATGTGGTACATTTTTCGACAAATATTGATATGTTCTGATCAGAAGTAAACAGAAAGGATCGGCGATGTTCAAGTTTCAGTTCTGGTTCAATGTTAAAGTTACCAGATTACGTTAACAAAGTATTACTAGATTAAACATGAATTAATAATTAATATTACAACCCTAAAGTAAAACACAAATTAAAATACATAATAAAATACATAAATAGTTATAAAAAACACTCACCTCAATTGCTAAAATGGCGAAGAGAATGCGTGAATTCCCGCCGAATATCATTTACATTTTAGTATTAGTACTAGAACGCATGCGCAGTTCAGGAATCTTTGGTTGTTTGACAAAAAATGACCAAATTTAGACGTGTTTAAGTTGGTTTTTTCAAATTTCACTTGATTTTTTTAAGGTTATGGGAGGATTTTTTTTTGTCAAATGGGTTATTTAAAAATTACTTGGGCTTTTTCAAAGCTCCGTGGACTGTTAAAAAATTAAAATTCTAACGGAATTCTAATTAAACGGATTCTATTATGTCCGGCGTTTTACCGAAAAACGCCGATAATTCTTGAATAAATCGGTTTATTTTTTTAAAAATGGTTTAAAAGGTGATTGATTCTTAAAATATACATCGAGATACATGTCATATCCGATTTTCATGAATAAATCTTTATAATTTAGTAAGTTATTAGACTTATTAAAAAATATATAGGGTCGTTAAAAAACACAAGTCCACTTTTTGCTTAATAAATCTATAAATATTATTAAAAATTTTTTTTGATTTTACTTATGAGTAAAGGACTGTTATGGCAAAGTTTTTCCAGAATTACGGGTTTCCATGGTGATTATGACGTAATTGAGAATTTTTGAAAGCAGAATGGAGCGTACTGGTCCTTGACGCGAATGACTATGAAATATTTCCCAGATTTGAGTTCTTGGTTTGTTTACTTTTTAACCCATTTTAGGCCAAGCATATAAATTTTATAAAATGTTGTAATATTTTCATTGAAACATGCTTAAATTACATTCATTAAGACACAAAAAAAGTTTCGTGCAGAAAAAATAATATTTAATATGAGAAATGAAATGTTGCGTTTTCGCAACTTTGGCCGAATCAATGCACCTATCTTACGGGGGTAGTCTATCAGTGGAAACCGTTGCCCGTCATGCGACGGGCAGAAATTTCGCTACGCTGTGGGATATTTTGTGGTTTTAGTTGTCTCAATACACTTTCCTACCTCCTTCCCCACTCAATAAGAATGTAAGGGGCGTGGACGCTCTACTATGGAGATTTACAAGTCATAAAACTGTCACGGGCTTTCCATTGAAAAGTCTTTCACCTGTGTTTTCCTTTACCTATCCCCTGAAATTCTATAACCCCCTACCAATTACTTAAAATTTTGTGTACACAGATGTGCTGGACCCATTATCTATGGTCTGAATAGAGTTCAACATAGCTTGAAGGTCAAGCGCAATTTTCTAATGCAGGTGTATTGCAGGAAAAACTCCAGAACAGAAAGTGGATGCATAATTTATATTTAAATTTTCATTTTTTAAAGGTAGATAATAGTTTTAAACACCTCAGAGACTCAAATACATGATTTCATATGAAAGCATTACATTTTATTAAAATAAATTGTAGAGGAAATGTAGATTTTAGAAAGTGCATTGCGGGGAAAACTGGAGTTCAGCAAGCGAATTCTCAAGTTCGAACACTCGTAAAGGGGCCAAAAATCGCTCGAGGACGAAAATTTTTGCACTTTTCTTCTATATCAGAACATATTTTAATATTAGCATGCAAATATTTGAAATTTAGGTAATAAAAAAAAATTCATATTTTTAGCCGAATTTACATGGATTCGGCCAAAGTTGCGAAAACGCAACATTAAATTTAAATAAAAATTTTTTAGTTCATTTAGGAGAATTTTTTTATTTTCATTTTAATTATAGAACTTGTAACCTTAGTCCATTATAAAAACGTTAAATTGATCTTAAATGGATTAATTATACATTTTCAAAAATTCGACTTTGTCAACAACTGTTTCAAGTTAGAAAAATGACGTATTTTGAAAATTTCTTAAAAAATAATGGTTACTTAATTTAATTACTAATATTTTTTTAATGTCTTCAGAAACCTTAACAATAGCCGAAAAATAAAATTTGAGAAAAATATGCATCACAGTATTAATAAAAAAATATTTATTGAAATGTTGCGTTTTCGCAACTTTGGCCGAAAATGGGTTAAGTTAGATTTTAATGCTTTACATATTTAGAAAGCTTATAAAAAATGGTTCCAGGAATTGGAAATGTTAAGGAGAATATATACATATTGCGCTTGTAATTTAGGTTCAAAGAATTTTCCTTTTACTTTAAATTTTGCCCAAATATGGAGATATATATTTAAGATTTTAAGATGTTGTAGTAGACCTTTAGACGAACAAAACTGTGCATCGCATTAAGGAATTGATGAATTAGTTATGGATTTATAAATTATTCAAGTTTATTACGGTATTTATTTTGTATACGGCCCCCTAATTGAAATTGGACTCTGAAAATTTAATAGATTGTTATGATTCACACCATGAACAACATATTAAAATTTCATGGTCCTAGCTCTATGGGAAGTTCCTTAATTAGCCTAATTACTTGCACATCCGGTGTATTTTAATACTTGAAAAAATTCCATTTCAAAAACCTGCATACCGATTTCGATGATATTTTAGTATGTTGTGCAACTCAAAGAGACACTTCGAACAGGGTATCGCATTAAAGTGGCGTGTGAAATTTTACTGCCTTTTTTCTATATTGAACGGTTTTTAATTTGTATACGACCCCCTAATTGTCCCCGGACCCGAAAAATTTAATAGATTAGGTAAATTCACAGTTATTACAACATTTTAAAATTTCAAGTATGTACCTCAATTAGAAAGGAAGAAACATCCGTTTGAATATTGACACGTGTCGTCAAAAATTGTTAAAAAATTAGTAGGTTTTTTTCAAAACTCCATGGGTTGTTTAAAATTTAAAAATAAGTTGGGATTTCCAAGCTCTGTAGACTGTTTAAAATATAAGGTGGGTATTTTTCAAAGCTCTGTGGAATATTTAAAATTTAAGTTTTTCAAAGCTCCTGGGCTTTTTAAGAATTAAGTGTGTTTTTTTCAAATCTTCATGGGTTGTTTAAAAACTAGTTGAGTTTTTTTTAAAGCTGGGTGGACTACATTAGGGGGTCACTAAATGGCAACTGCAATTTTAGATACATTATTTCATTAATAGTTTTGTTTACTTTTGAAAATTGGGCAAAATTATGATTTTTCTTGAAAGAACCCAAAAATGAGTCCAAAAAGTGGGTTTTTTCAAATGTTTGTTTAGAAAAAACCCATTGGGGTCCAACTCTGCCAACCTTGGCTTCAATTGTCTTTGTTCAAGTTAAAACATGACGCCGAGAATGCGTGAATCCTCACTGAATAGCAATAGCACTAAAACGCATGCGCATTTAAGGTGACTAAAAATTATCTACTTTATGACGTGTTTAAAAATCACGTCATTTACAGTGACAAAAAAATGACCAAATTTTTCACGTGTTTAAAAACCACATAATTTAAAGTGACGTGAAAATGACCAAATTAGGACGTCTTACAAATCACGTCATTTAAGTGACAAAAAAATTACCATATTTAAGGCGTGTTTGAAAATCACGTCATTTAAAATGACGTGAAAATGACCAAATTTATGACGTATTAAATATCGCGTCATTTTAAATGACGCAAAAATGACCAAATTCATGACGTGTTAAAAATTACGTCACTGAGAGTGACGTAATAATGACCACATTTATGACGTCATACAATTCACGTCATTCCAAGTGACGTAAAAATGACCAAATTATCACTACCCAGGTCAAAATTTATGCTGGAATTTCTTTGCTAGACAAGCATAGTATGCTATGTTCAAGCTAGGAAAAATAGCATAAACTAGCAAAAATGTTTGCTAGTTCCACCATGATCACCTAGCATGCCATGTCATGTATTGGAACACTTTTTATGCTATCTAGCATAGAAAATCTAGCTTCCGTTGCTAGATTTTTTATGCTAACTAGCATGAAAATCTAGCAATACAAGCTAATTTTGTATGCTAGTTAGCATAAAAAATCTAGCAACGGAAGCTAGATTTTCTATGCTAGATAGCATAAAAAGTGTTCCAATACACGACATGGCATGCTAGGTTATTATGGTGGACCTAGCAAACATTTATGCTATTTTTCCTAGCTTAAACATACCAACTAATTAAAAATTCTAGCAACATATGCTAGATTCTAGCAAATAAATCTAGCTTGTGCTGCTAAAAAAGCTTGCTAGTCTAGCTTGTACTGCTAGAAAAAGCTTGCTATTCTAGCATACAAAATCTAGCTTGTATTACTGGAAAAGGTTTGCTATTCTAGTATTATTTTTCTAGCACCAGATGCTGTTAATTTGTATATTATTCTAGCATTGCTTTTCTAGCATCAGTTGCTGTTATTTTTATATTATTTTAGCATTACTTTTCTACCATCAGTTGCCTTTATTTTTTATATAAGCCTATTATAGTGCTATAGGCTGTAGCAATACTTTTCTAAATCTTCAGTTCTAAATTCAGTTTTTTCTAAAAGAGCATGTTTATTACCTGCCAGTTGTTCTAATTTTTTACTATTCTAATAACTTTTTTTCAACCATTTAAATAAATTTATTTCTTTTAAATAAAAAAAGAATAAAGCTTTAACATTTAAAAATATTTATTTAAAGCTTCAACATTTCAAAACATCTTTTTTTTTTTATCTCAGGCAGGTCCTTTTCTTATTTCATCAATTCTCTTTTCATTTGATCTAAAATAGAAATAGAGCAATTAATAACAAAATATGACTATAAATGATTAATGAAAATGCGCTTAAAATTTTTTGAAATACCACCTTTGGCCAAAAAAAAATCTAAATGGCTTATACAAGGGTTAATTATAGGTAATTGTTTTCAAATATATTAATGAAATTAAAGTGAATTCTAATTTAATTTCAAACACCAGTACTTCATTACTATTTTAAAATCCCATATTTTTTTAGTTACCAACACATTTCTGTCTTAAGCTTAAAATCCTGCAAAAAGTTTATTTTTATCTAATAAAAGAACATTTTCTGTAGTTGTTGGCAGAAGTTGAAATTTGGCATTATTTCTATTCAAATTTCTCAATAATTAAAAAAATAATTTTTAATAAATACTTTTTTGCAGGATTTTCAGTTTTAGAATATTAGCTCTCGGAAAATAACAACTATTTATTTAGTTCATATTTTTAAAAAATGCTTCCTAACCCAGTCGGTTACCTTAGGAGTCAAATTTCCAAAAAACCAATCCTGACACAGAAACCCTCTTTTTAATAAAAAGCTAATTATAATTTACAAACACTTATGACTAAGAAAAGGAGTATTTTTCACCATAACCACTGGTTCGGGAAAGGTTTGGAAACTCCAACTCTCAAGCGTCACCTCCTTCCTACAGAGAGTGGAGGAAGAAGCCTTCCTCCACTCTCTTGCGTTACCTTCCTATGCCGTGCTGATGAGTCCTAACAAGGACGAAACCGGTCCATGGCTGGAGGTGACGCTTGAGAGTTGGAGTTTCCAAACTTATGACTAAAGTTACTTACTTTACTTTATCCAATGTCCATCTGTGGCTTTTCGAGCAAATGTCCTGGAGGACTGGCAGAGAGGGCACATATCGTCACCAGCCAGCCCAATGCAGTGGAGGTGGGCCTGCGACAAAAGTTAATTAAATGGTTACAATGGGACAATTTCATTATAATATACAGGGTGTTTCAATAACAATATATTTATTAAATTATTTTCCCCTAGACACATACTTCCATTTACCAAGTTTTCATGTAAAGAAAAGTTTCATATAAAGAAGAAAAATATTAAACTAGTTTAGTTTATGTTCCATGGGGGTCTACTTAACAAAATGCAGAAAAAAAATTTGACGGACCATGTAGTTTAAAATTTCCAACTAATTTATTTTTTTACTATTTCCTGAAAAAGCCACAATAACCTCTACCTCAATATCTTGCTGAGATACTAAAAATTTAAAACTGGTGATACCACTTTATAACACCTTTTTATGGAACCAAACAGGGTTCATCTACCAATTTAAGTTGAACCTGCTTTTAGGCAGTAATAGAAATAACTTCAAAAATTAATTTGTGAAGAGCCCATAAAAAATTTATACATGTATATCTCAGTGAACTTTGAAGATATTGAGATAAGAGTTTTTTGTGGGTCTTACTTAGAAAATAAAAAAAAATTGGCTAGTTGAAAATTTTTAACTACAGGGGCCATATAAAAATAAATTTAGTTTATGCATTTTCTAAAGGAGTTTCAACTAGTCTCATCTAATTCTTTGCTTTTTAAAATGAAGATTTGCAATTGAGAGTATGTCTAGGGGAGATATTTTAAGAAAGTCTATTGTTACACTTTATTTAAAACACCCATAATACATCCCCAGAATTTGTGCTTTATTAAAATATTGGAATTAATCTCCAATTAATTAAGATTTGGGTTGAGCCCCAAAAGTATATAGTACTTAGTAATATTTAAGCTGTTCCCTAAAATATTAATTGTTAATACATATTCTTTGAAAAACAAAATAAAGCTATACCAATACCTTCATTTTGAAAGTATTATTTTAAAAAAAATGCTTGTTTAAATCCTGAAACACTCCAAAATAATTAATTTCAGGCAAAAAAAAAGTGTTCTAACAGCATTGGTTGTTATAAAAATGGTACAACACATATTAGCTATACCTTCATTATGAGGGTCAAATTTTGAAAACAAATTTCCTGGGGGAAACCAGAAACAACCTTTTTAATAAAAAAAACCCTTAATTATAAAAACTCTTAGACAAGTTACTTACTTAATCAACGCCTATCCAGGGCATTAGTCCTGGCCTAGTGCCCAGTTGCAGTAAATACTGGGGGGACATTCTCAGCAGGCAGTCTCATGCAGGGGAGGTGGGCCTAAAGGTAGAAGACAATAGTTATGAATATTACCATTTAAACGGGGTGCTGAATTTTAAAAAAAACCTTTGGTAATAAATTAGGGTTTTGTAAATCTTTCGGGCAGGAATTCCTGGGCCATCTCATTCATAATCTCATACAGTTGACGTGTTCCTGTGATGTGAAATGGCTTTAACCACTTAAAAGGTTATGTTTATATTTAATTAAATCCCAATTATAATTATTTATATTAATAGCTCAAAATAAAATTATAGGTGATTAATTATAGGTACTCAATTCACTTATTCAACAAAGTAGCCTTTTAATTCGCAAACAAAAAAACAGGAAGACTTATTTGATACTCTAGTTCAAATATCTTTTTGTATTTTGATCCAAAAAGATTTCCTGAAAACATTTCAACTTAATTCTTTAAAGTCGAAATTTACTTAAGAGAAACTATCAAAATATATAATCATGCATAATTTAAATGCTAAAAAAGAATAGATATAGTTTGGAAATAATATTTGTTAAACCTTATTAGGAATTATCTTAGGAATTTAGTTTTGTCTTTTCTCCCATAGAAAAAAGGACCCTTTAATTATAAAATTAAGCATAATGCATGTATTATTACATTGAAACCAAAATGACAATTATAAGAAAGAATACTATATAATTAGTGTGAAACCCAAATTCGCAGGATTAACCCACATTAGATTCTTTTAATTTAGGGGTAATTTACACTTAGGATGGTAATAAAATAAATAATCTTTTGGAATAAATTATAAAACTACGCAAAATATTTCAACCAATTAAAGACAGGGGAAGAAAAAGAAAATAAATTAAGCTAAATATTGCAAATTAAATGCTACAAGAACTAAACAGAACAGAAGTCAGTACAGAACATTTAAAAAGGTTAAAAATTGGTACTACTTTAATATTATTTTATACACAGTGCTTCTGAAAATGAAAATGCACAGTTAAAGCCCATTAAATGTGGTAATGAAACTTATGGTTCAAGGATAGCACGTAAAAATTAAGAGAACTATGTATTGTAATGTGTGTGTGAACAGTTGTAATGGGGAATCATTAACAAGTGCATGCAATTTGATTCATATGTAATATCACACATAATCACCAATTAGCAAAAAAAATATTAAATAGACATGAACACTTAATATGAACTTTAGAAGCTCATCAACATGGGTGCCACTATTCAAAAATTTTAAGACTGAACTTGAAACTATCTTTTTAATATTTTTTAAATACGCAAAATATTTCAACAAATTAAAGACAGGGGAAGAAAAAAAAATAAATTAAGCTAACATTGAATGCTGAATTGCTGAAAAACCCATAAAATATCACATGAACAGGTCCTTAAATGTTACAAGTTAAAGCTGTATCTGTGTGTAAAACAGGATTATTTCTTGGCAAAAGGAGTTATGTAAGTACCAAAATTTAGTACAAATTGCTGTCGATTTTACTTTTCATATTAAAGCCAAGACGGAATTCCGTTCACAAAACTTTTAGAAAGACGGAATTCCGTCCTGAGGACTGAAGAGTGGCACCCATGCTCATCAAGCATTTGCCTGTTGTCAAAAACACAATACATTAAAGAATAATTTCCAGGACTGGGTATGAGTGCTTCCAAAACCCAAACAAATCCCCAAACTTTTTATATTCATTGACCACTATATACATATTTTATTTTTGTCATTGATCCCAACTCTATAACCACATATTCTTTAAACAAAAATTAAAGGGTAAAATCTCCATCTTGTAAATTAAATTGGTAATTTTGAAAGTCAAGTAGACCCCTTTAAAAGCATTGCATTTAAAATTCTTTATACTTCATCCTATATTTTCAAAATCAGAATCACACTAAGGCATCTTGTACGAAGTTGTGAAAAGGGTTTATATAGCATTTAACTGCCTGGAAATTTTATAGCAACCAATTCTTATCAACCACCCCTAGTAGTGCTTTAGACTGAAAAGTGAAAACCCAAATATTCAGATATTTTTTTTTCAAAACAAAAGTAGGTTCAACTACATTATCTCTCTCATTTAATATTGCTTTAATCTGTTTGGGACATTAAAAATTAGAAGTATTGCCAAAAATTGTAACTAACCAAAAAAGTAATACAGCTTCTATGACTAATATTAATGAGAATCACAAAGATTTGTTGACTTTTAAATATTTGTTGTCCACATCAACTTGGCGGTATTTAACAAAAAGTTATCACAATTGAACTAGAAAGCAAATTATTCTGTACTTACTATACATAATATATCATCCCGTCAGTCTCGGCAGCTTAGTTGAGCTTTGACTTTTAGCAATCTGGTGGGCATCCAGTGATACTTGTGCTTCAAGTAGTATTTTTACGGTAATTTCTTCTTATCCTAAAAAATATAAAACATTAACAAAGTGGATTCAAATGTGGAAAAGGTGATTTAAATTCAGGCTTTTTTTATAAAAAAGGTCCAATAAACCAAGCAAATAAATATTTTATTGAATTAGTGTCTTAATTTAATTAGGAACAGCTTTAGAAAAGGTCTGCTTGCCTCCATGTTTAACCACAGCTCCGACAACATCATGATTAAGTGTTGTCAGTATAGAGATCTACCTAATCGTACTATTAGATCTCTAACAATATTATACTAATTACTATTATTTCTAATAATAATATTAACAATTAGATCTCAATGGTTGTCGTGTCAGTCATAAATTGACCTATGGTTAAACATGGCGAAAAGCGGACCTTTTCTAAAGCCTTCTAAGTAAGTTCTCTTCTTTCTAAAGCTATATGTCCTTTAATTATTATCAGAGGTGCCGGGTTTTGAAAATCAGTGGGGTTGCTCATATTCATTTTATGAAGTCAGAGTGCTGTGACGAGTACTTTTACACGAAGAATTTTAACTTTTGAGCACTAAACATCAAAATTTTTGAAATTTGAACTCTAAGTAAAAAGGAGGGTCCAGAGGTAGTGTTTTAGCTCATTTTGAGACTCTTTGGGTTAGACCCGAACAGAACCGCTAGTAGCATATAAATGGGAAAAGTAGTACATAAATAGGTTTCAAAATTGCAGGGGGGTTAGTGGGCTCTCTCCTACCAAAAATATTTTGAAATTAGCCCCTAGAGAGTATAGTTTTATTTTATTTGTGCACCTTTGTACTACCCTCAAAGAAGCCTTTTGAAAGCGGCAGAAATTTCAGGGAAAAAAATATTAATAGTAGTGTTTTAATCCATTTTAAGACCTTTTGGGTTGCATGCGAAGAAGACCCTTCCTTGTAAGTTGCATAATTTTCAAAGAAAAAACAGTAGTAATTCATACTTGAGACAAGCTAGAAAAATGTCCAATGGGGCAGGGCCGTAACCAGACCTTTGTTTCGGGTGGGGTTTTGTTGATCAAACATTTATTCGGAGGTATCTCCTTACGATACGAGTACTTTTTTATGACAAGTTTTAGATGACTTGCACATTTTATATTAATTTTAGTGATGTTAATTTTAAAATTTTACTAACAATGTGAATTTTAAATAGGTCTTTTGGATTATACACCTTAAGAGCACGAGTCCTTGTAAGCGGCAGAATCTTTGAAGAAACCCAGTAATATAAACAAAAATTTTTGAGGGGGGTTAAGGTTTGGAAATTTTCCAAAATCACCGCTCCTTGTGAGTCACATAATTTTTAAGGGGAAACAGAAAATAAAAAATTGATGTCCAAATTTCGGGAAGGGTTTGAACCAGGGCCGTCTCGAGAGTTCACGCGCTGCGTTCTCTAGTGTGATCCGGGCCTGCTACATGACGTCACGCTAGACATCCCACTGAAAACGAAACTTCGTCGGCAACCGGAGCTCCGCTGCTACGCGCAATAAATCTGGACTGTCTTTATTTTTTAATGGTCATACATCGAGTTTGGGGTTTTTCTAGGGGTTAATACTCAACCCAAACTTATTTTATTTAAAAAAAGGATGTTTCAAATTGATATTTAATCATCTATTCAGAAATCGTTTGTGTAGATTGCATATTTGTATGAAAACGTACTGTAATGCATCTCTGATAGCTTGATCATCTCTTATTCTGATTTAAATATTGGCCCTTCTGGCCTAAATATTACTTCATTTTAAAAAATTCGAATTATTAGAGTTGCATTTCTATCTAATAAAACTACTTAATAATTTCACCAGGATTGGTCAATTTTTGAAATAAAATAATTTTAAGCTTCTAAAATCATTAGGACTAAGATTACATTCCCCCTGTTGCCGAATTTAAGCCAATATTAGAATATTAGTATTACATCATTACTCTAAAAAAGTTATTTTCTGTGGTTCGATTATTCTTAACTATTCAATTAAGTAGACATAGTTTATAAACAATTTCATAATATTTAAAGTTATATAGTTTCATTCAACATGCGAATAAATTATCTGGTTTTTGAATATTTTAAATCTGAAATACGATCTACATGGTTCTCACTCAATTATGGAAATAAAATTTAAACTTTTCAAGGTTAATTTTAAAAATTTTCCAGGGAAAAACCAAGAAATCCACTGCTTCCCCAAAGGTAATTCTTGTGTTTTTTTTACATACATTTGTCCTTTCCAGAGCCAAAAATGAGACACAGACATTTAAATTTGATCATTTTCCAGGTATTCTGTATGATGTTACAGATATAAGGCAAAAGTAGTTAATTTTCCCTGCCAATTGTGGTTAAATTTCAATTTCCTGATCCACAATTAAGCTATTTTTAACTTAAATGAATAAATAATTATATAAAGTTGAATAAACAGGAAATAATTGAGAACATAGTATTTTATTAGATTATAAAAGCAGACAAACTTTACATAAATGTACAAAATTCACTCAATTTAAGGACAAAATGGCAACTACCGTCCGCGATGTTTGACACAAGCCTCTCTTGTTTTATACAAATTCTCGAAGTAGAAATCCAAAATTTTATTCTATATTCATTAACTTACGTTCAAACTAACGTTCAAAATGTTCCTTTAGAGCAAATACATTAAAATTTAATACCAATAGACCAAAAAAACAGCCACAGCACACACTACACTGATTCAGTTAACATAAGAAACGGCTCTTGTTGACGGATTTATGCTGTGACGTCACAGCAGTGCGTTGAGTTGTAGTAGCAGGCCCGGAACACACTAGAGAACGCAGCGCGTGAACTCTCGAGACGGCCCTGTTTGAACCCCTAAAACCACCCCCTTGGGTGGCCCTGCCATGGGGCATGGGGGTGCCTTTTCTTTGACACTGGATCCCGTTGTGTGATATTGATGACTTTGGGGACAAAAATACTCTCATTAAGAGTGCCTGTGTCAAGTTTTTTTTGTTAGCTCATAAAAAAAAATTTTAGACAAGAAGTTTTTCATGGGGGTGCTTCGCACCTCCACATAAATTTTAGGGGTTGCTCAACCACCCCCGGAGTCGGCGCCCCTGATTATTATATTAATATAGGTTAATAATGAACCCTAACCATTCAATTTTTTCACAGCAACACACCTTATCAGGGGTGGATCCAGTGGGGGGGGGGAAATGAGGCAGAGTGAGTGGAAAACATAGTCCTAAAGTCAAAATATTAGTATTCCCAATTTAAATATATATAAACATTATATGTATTTGGAGGAAGAATAAACAAGAAATGAATGCATCGCATAAATCTTCGTTACTTAAGTTCAGTCTGCCCCAATGATAACAAATCGGATTTTGTTTAGGTGTTCTAGAAATTAAAAGCAGCACTGTTTTTATTTTTCTGAAAAGAAAAAGAGGATACTAATTCTAATTAATAATATTGAACTTACTTGAAAAGAGAAGATCAAGCCATGCTGCATGCTTCGGCTTCGGGCGGGATATATTGGTCAACAAACGATTTGTGTTGCCATTTCCAGAAATCAATCCAATAAATCAAAATCTTTGCTGTGCATGAGGCTCAGATTAAAGAATAAAATAATCCCCCTTTATTTTTTACAACTGATTAAATCATTCAAATTATGACATTATTTTCAATGCATTTCAATATTAATGCAAACATTTTTTTTTTGTAATCTATAGAGAGGGCAATTTATCATTACTATGGTATTACCAGGTGAAAATAATGAGTTTTTTGGCATCAAAGACCCTGTAAACGCTTTTTAAAAAACATTTCAATTGAATAAACTTTTAAAGGACCTCAAAATATAATAAATATCAAATTTTTGTGCAATTTGATGTTTAATTAGGCAGATTTTCAGAGTCGGGGAAAAAACAGTTTTTTGAATAAAAAACACAAGTTCGAAAAGGCCTAAAAATTGGTATTTAATAATAAGTTTGAATTTCTTTCAATTTTTATTTTTGTAGTTAAGTAATGTGGTAAGCTTTTTCCAGAAATTCGGGTTGCCATGGTGATTCTGACGTCATCCAGGAATTTTTAAACACAAAAGAGGTCTACTTGTCTTTATAAGAATCCATTGCATTTTTTGGAAGTATAGAAAAAGGGGGAAAGGGGAAAAATATGAATGAACCCCCAAGTGTTTTACATTACGGTATTCCCTTTGATTAGTAGATTAAGAATATGTAAAGTATGAGGGGGTAGGTCCCATATTTCGGGAGTTTTTCCGGTTTTATTGAAAAACTGAATCTGGGCGTCAAGCCCGGAGTTTTAGAGCTGAAAGTCTAAAATTTTAGTATTTTTACTTCCTCAAAATTCCCTTTAGAACAATGTAACACACTAAGGGGTAGTACCCATATTTTGAGGTTTCGGGTACATGTGCTCGTTCTAAATTTCACTTCCTAACGCCCCTGCTTCTTTTTCCCGGTCTTTCTAACACGGTTCTTAAAGGTCTTTAAGAGTTCTTCGAGAATCTGGTTACTGCTAAGCTTTCCGACGATTATTTCTAAAGAAATCTGTGAAAAACCGTCTTGGAAACCAAACAATGAATTGAATTGTCTCTGGATCACGCAATTTTTACACTTTTTCTTAGTGATTCCTAATGTTCGAATCCCCACTTTAAATGCTTTCATAAAATATAAATCACTAAGCTGTGATCAAAATAGATCCGGAGCTATTCAGCGTTAAGTGAGCTTGTGTTAGGCTTAAAGCACCACGGTCCACGAGAGGTCTGTTCCTGCCAAACACTACTGTTTTCGACACTTAGCCCTAAAAGTACCGATCGAGTATACATTTACACAGTTTATTGTAACACATTAAGCCAGATTAGATTGTCTGAAACACAATTCTGTATGTTTTTATATTGGTATCAATATTTCCAAAATTTTAATCTAACACCCCTCTGGTTCTTTTTTCCAGTCTTTCTAACATGGTTCTTAAAGGTTTTTAAGAGTTCTTCAAGAATCTGGTTACTGCTAAGCTTTCTGACAGTTATTTCTAAAGAAATATGTGAAAAACCGTCTTAGAAAACCAAACAATTAATTTAATTGTCTGGATCACGTAATTTTTACACCACTTCATTTCATAGTAAGTCATACTGTTCGAAGCCCACTATAAAAGCTTTCATAAAATATAAATCGCTGTGATCATAATAAATCCGTAGTTATTCAGCGTTAAAGTTAGCATGTATTAGGCTTAACGCACCACGAGGGGTTTGTTCCAGCCAAACACAACGATTTTCGCCCCTTAGCTCTAAAAATACCGATTGAGTATATTTGCACAGTTTATTGCAATATATTATAAGCCAGATTATATTGTCCGAAACAAATTTCTGTAAGTTTTTACATAGGGATGCATCAATATTTCCAAAAATTTTCGTATCGAATTATCCAGTATGTTTTGGAATTGGAATCAAAATTTCTTTATTTTTCGAGAAATTTTTTTAAACAAATTAATATTATTTTATTTAAATAATTAAAATAAACTAATCAATTATAATTAACCCCTGAAATAAATGTCACATTTACAACTCAATTATACTGCTACTACTATACTATTATCACTGCTATTGTAAGATGACTTATTCTGAAACAATTAAAAAAAAAGAACTTAGTTTGAACTACGTTTAACAAAAAAATCGGTTTAATAAAAAAGGTTTTTTTTTTTTAATATTCTCTTTTAAAAATAATTAAATAAATCCGTACAAATAACTCTTAATTTTTCCGCTAGATGGCTGTACCAAAAATTGTTTCGGCTGGATGCTATGAAAGTAGCTTTAACAGCTTAAAAGCATTGGATGCTTGTTACCTAGCATGCCATGCTATTGTTGGGTAAGCTAGCTACATAGCATCCCATGGTGGAAAGACTGGAAAGCATAAAAAAGCATAAAATAGCACATCTAGGTACCTAGCTATCCGTGCTATGAAGATAGCTTGGTTTGCTAAAAAGCATTGGATACTTGTTATCTAGCATGTCATGCTATTTTTTCGTAAGCTAGCTACATAGCATCACATGCTGGCAAGCATAAAATAGCAGATAAAGCTACCTAGCTCTCCATGCTATGAAGATAGCTTGGTTTGCTAAAAAGCATTGGATACTTGTTATCCAGCATGTCATGCTATTTTTTCGTAAGCTAGCTACATAGCATCCCATGCTGGCAAGCATAAAATAGCAGATCAAGCTACCTAGCTCTCCATAGCATCCCATGCTGGCAAGCATAAAAAAGCATAACCTAGCATAAATATCTAGCATACATAGCAAAAACTAGCAAAATCTAGCATATTTCTTTGCTAGTTCCAGCATAAAATTTTGACCTGGGTATTCATCAAAATTTGGTCATTCTAGGTGACGTAAAAATGACGTCTAAATATCGTATTAAATTGACGTCATTTTTTGTGACTCAAAAAAGACGTCATAGTTGACGTGATTTTTTCCCAATTGACGTCATATGAAAAAATATGACCTGATTTTGACGTCATGAATGACGTCATTCGTGTACTTGGGATTACTTGAATACCTAAATATGTAAACGAAAATAACAGTAGAAAAATAAAACCCTCCACTGCTGTCCTTCTTCTGAACTCGCAGGGTATGCGACTATCTTACCATTTAGTGATTTTACATCTACCTTATTTCGGTCCCTCTTCTATAGTATCTTTGACTTTTGAAAGTTAAAAGTAAGAGGTGTTTATTTCTTTTCTGGCATTAAAGTATATTTGTATATTTATAAACTTGTTCAATGATATGATATTTCTAAGATCTAAGAAATTATAAGATCCTCAATGTTGTGTTTCAAAATTTTGTTCAAATACTTTGAGAAATATTTTTAAAAATATTTTTAATATCCTGCTAAGAAATGGGGAAAAATATTACTTGAATACCTAAATATATAAAAGAAAATAACAGTAGAAAAATAAAATCATCCACGGTTGTATTTCTGAACTCGCAGGATATGCGACTATCTTACCATCTAGTAATTTTACATCTACCTTATTTCTATCCCTCTTCTATAATATCTTTGACTTTTGAAAATAGCATTTTTGGTCCTCAAAATTCAAGTTTTCAATATTATAAAAAATAGCTCGAAAAAGGACAAATCCCTAAACTAGTCATTAATCGAAATAAGTAATCAAAGGGTTAAAAAATAGTCGGAAAAAGTAAAACTCCCGAAATTAGTAACCAAAGGGTTAAGGTAAATTAGGGTAATAAATCATTCAAATTTAATGAATTAATTAATTAGGTGATTAGGGTTAAATAAAGGGTTTAAATCAGGGTTAAAATCATCTAATTGGGTCATAAATCACTCAAATTTAATTAATTGGGTAAAGGGTTAATTAATTAGGTATATAAAGGGTTAATTAATTAGGTATATAAAGGGTTAATTAATTAGGTAATTAATCCCTTATTTACATTGAGGCTCGAGCCTCAGAGCCTCAGTATCGTAGAACTGTCATTTTCCCTCTACTGCTATTCAACAAATCATCTTGATCAGGCTTTCCCAAACTTTTTCATGCATCGACCCCTTGGGATTAGTTTACCTGGGCCATCGACCCCCTTTCAAAAATCCGACTATTTTCTTTAAGAAATACTATTTATGAATGAAAATCTTACTAAAATTTAACAGCCGGTTTCATTCACTAGTATACAGGGTGTCCCACGAAAAATGGTCCAACCCCTTTAACTTTTGAACCCCTACAGGTATAGTCATAAAAGTGGGGTCTAGGTATAGTAAAGTGACCATGCCCTATCCGATGAGACAACATTCAACGCCCTCTAGCGTAAACTTTAGGAGTTAGATTTTTTATTTTAAAAACTATGTGAGGTATGTGAAAAAAGTCAGTGACTAAGTTGTAGAGCAGCATCGATACATTATAAATCGATACCTCTACCACAAAAAAGCCTACAGTAAAACTCATTAAACGCCCGTTTATTTAATTTTGATTTGGAAAACTCAACCTCACGAAACGCTTAAAACGCTTGCTTGTTTATTTGAGGTCTCGAACACTCAACCTCTTGAAACTCCTCATGAAAATGAAATGTTTACATTTACCACTGATGCTCTATGTGCTTCCCGTCAGCGACAATGCACATTTGGACTCTAGATTGAATATCGAGCTGCACATTTTACACCTCACACACAATTACGTATAATTAAACAATGAAACCCAAAATTCAATAGCCTCTTAATTATTATAGGGTCTGGTGGGGTAAAATGGATCACTTTTAAGCTATTTTCACATTCTAAGTGTTATTTCATCAAAACTATTATTTTTAAATGATTTCTTTCAATTGGACATTGACATTACAATCCCGTAGAATATTTTAAACCAATTTAATTTAACATTTTTCAATTATAAGTTGGTCAAACTTAGCATTAAAAGTAATGATCCATTTTACCCGAACCTGGGGTAAAATGGATCCATTGAGGGGTAAAATGGATCATTACTTTCAATTCTAAGTTTGACCAACTTATAATTAAAAAATGTTAAATTAAAATGGATTAAAATATTCTACGGGATTGTAATGTCAATATCCAATTGAAAGAAATCATTTAAAAATAATAGTTTGGATGAAATAACACTTAGAGGGTGAAAATAGCTAAAAAGTGATCCATTTTACCCCACCAGACCCTACTCAAACATTTCTCAAAGTTAATGAACATTCCTCAAATATAGAATCAAAATACTTCATTTAAAGAAAAAAAAATGAAACTGCTTGACAATTCAATACAATATTTCAAGGAAATAAGTTAAAAACATTCATTAAACTTAATACAAAAAGACTCATCCAAAAAGAAAAGAATGGATCAGCTAAGCCTAACTCTGATCCACTTTACCCCAAGTACCAAATATTGATATAAAACCGAAAATATTTTATATTTTTCTTACCTGTTTGGATTCAAATGTCTTTCAGACTTTCTTTTGTTGAAAAATACTTCAAAGGTCTACTGCAATTAATTACACGATATAAATACTCCGAAGTTGGTAGACTCTGTTTTCTTGTCATCACCATACACGGTTCAAAATCAATACTTTTTTGGTTGCAAATTTATGAATCTAAACTTTTGATGATCGGAAAATGTTGTCAACAAATTAAATAATTCAATACAAAAAAATGGGTGAAAATAGTTCAATTTAAACTTGATTTATATCGAGTTAATTAAAACTGGTCCATTTTACCCCAACCCACCCTATCCAACAAGATAGTCCGTTTCAAGCACCAAGTTAGTACATGCAAAAGCGTTTCGTGAGGTTGTGTTCGAGACCTCAAATAAACAAGCAAGCGTTTAAAGTGTTTCGTGAGGTTGAAAGGTGAGGTGAGGGGAAAATTCACTGTTCCGACTAAAATAAAACGAAATGAAAAACATCGGGGGGAAAATTTATCAGTTGCACTAGTTTAGGCTTCTACCAGTACCAATAAAAAACGCAAGTTCAAAAAAAAATATTCATATTAAATAGTGAAAATACTTTACCTGAATTAAACATGTGAGTGGAATAAGGGGGTATGTGACGAAAAGCCTTTTTCGAAATATTTGGCCTAAAAGTTTTTTTGTTGGTACTACCTTTTGTGGTCAAAAACTACTGTCCTGACACTGTTATCTTTGTCTTTAGTGGTCATTAATTAATCACGCTTAGAACCGATGGTGGAACCGGATTCTTCATGAAAGATATTGTTAATGCTGCCCTTGTATTTAATTAGACCTAATTTTATGCTTTCTTGTTGAGCTCTAGATTTATGAAGATTTCGATAAAACGCGGAATTTCGGGATTGATGCTGTTGATAAACCGTGTTTCCGGGGGTACCCCTGGAACGCTGCATGGAGTTGGTCGCGCACTCTATCGCCGCGCTCGCAGGTCTCCCGAGTGGGAGGCGGCAAAAACGCAACTGGCTGTTTTTGGCCGGGAATTAAACTTTCCGTTTGTTTGCGGGGCGGAGGGCCAAGCCAATTAGCCCAGATCAGGGTAATAAACGGCGGAGCGGCAGTCCAATCCCATCAGCACGCGCATCGACAGCGTCGTAATCTGCCGCCGCCGCTGCAGCTTTAACCCTTCCTCTAAAAGGTCGAGCTCTCCGTTTCAGTTAATTAGGCTCCGCTTCCAAAGTGGGTGAGATGAAAGCAGCTGCAGCGTAACGAGATAGCCGCAAATCAATACGGCTCCTCGGGAGCCCATAAATCAGCGAGCAAGATGCTCCCGTGTCCTCATTATTATCAATTTGCGGGGCTTCTAACGACGCTCCCGCTCGACCCATTTGCGCTCGGCTCTCTCTTTTATTAAGTTGCTCAGCCCTTTGTTTCCCGCCCAATTTATTGACCCCCTCGACGCTCTTAGCCCGCGCGAGCAGCCTAATGGTGCCCATCATCACGCCCCAAATAAAATTATGCCCAAAAAGCCAAGCCCAACGCCTTGTTTATCGGCGAAAAACAACGGCTGCGCCGGCTAATTATTAAATGGGCGTTTGAATCAAGCGGGCTAATTGGCTGCGTGTCGCGCTAATAGTGTTATTTATTCGAACGGAAGCATTCAAACGGCAGAGGTGTGAGCTCTTATCAGTATTTATCTCTTCTTTTTGCCGACGGGAGAAGTAAAATTACTCTCCAAAACGTGAGGGCAAAGACATTAACGCTGATTAAACTGGGAGACAAACCCGTTTTCTCATTGCCTATCTTTTGAGTGTTAATTGAAAACTTAACCTTGCAACTCATGCAAATTTAAATCTGATTTATCGTCACTTCCTTATCCGCAATCCATATTTTAAATACTAACAATATTTTGGTTCCTGGTATTAAAGCTGGAAAATTTATTTATCTATCTATCCACCTCTCTCTCCACCACTGTACAGACCTAATTCATTTACATGGGAGAATAAAATAATGTAAAATTTTTTACAGATGAAATAAGTGATGATTTAAGTGTTTAAATGCTGTTTATAATTGTCAAATTTCAAAATTTTTCTGGGAGAGGGCCCCCAGTGTTAAAATATAGTCATACTAGTCCACAGCTAATGACTAGTGTCACGACTAGTGTCTTAGATTTATTAAATATACATCACATATTATGCATGTAATCTTATTTTGATATGTTTTCAAAATTTGTATTATAGCTGTTAATGATTTGAATTAAGTTGTTTATGTTTTATACTAAACTAGATTAAAATTCTCCTGCGTTATGAATCACTCTGCTAAAAGGTCATGGGCCTCCGTGAACAAGTTTTTAGCCCGAATAAGTGAATACTTTTATTTCGATGCAAAATTTTCATCAAAATAATAAAGGAGCGGAAGTCGAGAATTGGAAAACACATAATTGCTTATCGTTGTACTTGAAGTGACGACAGCTCGGATATTGATACAAGAGACTAGTGCCAAGAAGGGAACTCCGAGCCGAGTCTTCTCTGATTGGTTGAACCGTATTCACGTCAGAGCAAGAAGAAAATCACAGTAGCTATTTTGATATAACAGTTCACATTTCGTTCTGCTCTTAAGAACAGTTGTTTATTTGTTTAATTTCGCTAGCTCTCGTTAACCACGTGCTGATTTATTGAAATTCACTGTATTCTTAAATTTCACCAAGTTCAAAAATCGTTGGCTGTCCAGTGTTTTGATAAAATCGTGATTATCTTCTGCAGAAGTTTGAAGTTTTGTGAAAAGTTCGGATTCCTATCTACTCCAATCTCTCCAATCCAGTGTGAAGAATAAGGTTTTGACGAGTTCTTCAGGTAAGAAATATTTGTAAATAATAATTTTGGCACAGCTTGCATAAGAGTCCTCCATTTGGCGTGCCATAATTTTAAATCAGTTTTTACCTATGCATAGGATTATAGTTGAATAACGTACTATGCGAGTGTTTTTTTTATTTTACTAAATATTTGAAAAAAATTTCTTTTATAAAATTGTCAAGTCATGCATAATTTATTTATTAGGTAAGCACCATTCGTCAACCTGTACAGTGGGTTTTTAAAGTTTTTTTTTCACGTGTTGGGAGTTACCCATACCCACTTTACATTTTGAAAACCCTGAAGATATTGATGACTTGAGCATTCCTTTTCCATTTGCCACATTTTAAATCTCGCCAAACACTGGGTGGCCTTCAGCGCAGTGGCTAAAGGCACCGACGGTGCCCTTAGCCGTTACAGGCTATTGGCACCGCCTATGTATGCGCCGTGCGAGCAATGTCAGCGAAGCCCGAAGGATGGAAGTGTCTTTGATATTGCGATGTAAATAAACGTTCCTTTTTTTTCTTCAAAGTTATATTATGAAACGGCCTTTTTCTTACTATCTATGGGCCTGATTTTATGAAAACAGAAAGAATGCGTTTTTTCCTTGTTAAAGAAATGGTTCTAAAATGGTACCCTTGCCACCCAATTCCGCGGATAATCGGGGCTCTACTGTATTAAACCATTTTTAAATTCTTTTCAAAAATTTAAAATTTCAAAAAATTAAATAATTAATGCTCAATGCTCTCAAAGTTTAACAGTGACTACTAGACCTGAGTACTTGGCCAAAACACTTTCCCTGGATAACTTTATTCTGTTTTAAACAAAGTTTAAAATTATTTTAAAATTTAAATTTTTACCATAGCCATACTATTCAGAAGAATCTAGAATCGTTTCCCGAGATTGCCAGTTACCACCTTTTCTTCTCTTTCAAAAGGTGCTCGGCAGAAAAGAGGAGGAAGCGTTATTTTGCACATCACTAGTTGGCGCATGCGCAATGATAAGCGGTGCCAATAGCCTGTAGAAGCTAACGGCACCGGCGGTGCCAATAGCTTCGGCCTGGCTTCGGCCTCAGACCTTAAAAACCTGTGAATTTTGGAAATCTTCCTAGTTTTATAAATAAATCAATATTTTTCTTATTTTCAAGTCTAAATTTGTATAAAAGGTGTTTAATTTTGTGGGAAGGCATTTCATTCTCCTTCCTACAAAATAAACATCTTTAACCCCTAAAAAATTGGTGTTGTTTCAAATGTTCAAAAAAAGGCAGCAATTTAGAATTCCATCATTGTAAAATTTGTTTTACATTTTATAGGGTTAACGGATTGACACATTGTTTTGGAAGACAGAATAATACTGAAAAGTTTGAAGATTCCAACCTATGCTGATTTACCAGGTCATGAATGAGTAAGAATCATTGAGGTAAGAAATTTTTCTTAATTTCTGAAGCATATTCAGCTTTTGAGTTACTCAGGCCTTACTATCTCCCAGGGATGAGTTTTTTCCGCCCAGTGGCGGTATTCCACTTTTTGATTTTTTTTTAAGAGCTCCGCTTTTGCAATATTAATTCTGCTTTTTGTTATCCCTGAAAAATCCGTTTTTGCAAAAAGATTAAAATCAAGCTAAATAATGCAGCCCACTTATCAAGAAGATGGGCCAAGGGCCTCAAAGAAAAACAAATCTTTAACAATAAAAGAAATATCTTAGAAAACTGCAAAAAATGATAAGGCTTGTGAATGAAAGGGATGATTTTTAATGTGTGTGTGTTTCTGATAATTTTAGTAAAGAATGTTTTACTAAATTTTTGTATATTTTAGATTTTTTAAATTTAAAAAATCTGGAAAAAATATACAATGTAGTTGCTCCTTTCGTTAAATCGATAAATATTGTTTATAGTAATATCTTTTACGCATAAAATTTTGGATTTTTGGTTTCCGCTTTTTTGTTTTTCACCAAACTCATCCCTGTATCTCCTCTAATTAAATTTCATAAGAAATTAAACCTCATATTTCATAAGTTTTTATAACCTTATCAGTAATTTAATGTTATTTTATGCTTTTAGGGTGATTTTATTGAAGCTTTTCATGCAAGATGTATAGCTGTGGCTTGTGCGAGTGCACATATTCCCTTGAGTCGTCATTGAAAAGACATATGAAGCAAAAACATTCTGACCATGTTCTTCCTAATGTGAAAGCACTTAAATGCTTAGAGTGTAACAAAAGTTTTAACTCAGTCAAAGGACTACGAAAACATGAGGCTAATATCCACAATAAGCATGGGAAGAAGTCATCGAAAGAAGTTCGATGTTCAGACTGTTCGTTTACTTGTAATGCTATTAAGGATCTATGCTGTCACTTTGAAGACAGCCATAATATTATATTGGAAAGAGAAACTCTTCAATTTAATAGCATAAAAGATTTTGAAGAGTGGAAATTGAAAGTAGAAGCAGACACTCATTCAAGTTTTGTAAAAAATTGTTCTGCCTACGTAACTTTAAAAGGGTCAACCATCTATTACTATTGTAATAGATCAGGATTTCATCGCCCAAAAATTAATGGCACTCCCAAACGCCATCTTAAGAGTCAGGGAACCTGCAAGATCAATGGTTATTGTAGTGCACATATTAAAGTTTTTGTAAACTCTGATGGGTTTGTATCTGTGGATAGTGTGTTAACACATACAGGCCACAGTATTGATCTTGGTCATTTAAGACTATCAGAAGCTGACCGAGAAATGCTGGCTAAAAAATTAGCCCAAAAGATTCCTCTGGACCAAGTTCTAAAAGACATCCGATCTGCACCCTCGTCTTCAACCAGCAGACTCCATCTGATTACCAAAAAGGATTTGCGGAATATAATTTCTAGTTATGGGTTAGAAACTGATGTAGTTAAACACCCCGATGATTTAATTAGTGTAACCGCTTGGGTCATGGAGATTAAAGAAAGAAATGATACCTTTGTGTGCTACAAAGCCCAAGGTGAGGTTGATCCTCAGTTTCCAATGTTAGAAGCCAAAGACTTTTTTTTAGTAGTAATGGACAATTCCCAAAAGGAAATGTTAATGAAACATGGGAATGATGTAGTATCCATGGACAGTACACATGGTACTAATGGTTATGAGTTTGACCTCACTACTTTATTAGTGATTGATGAATTGAGGCAGGGTTATCCATGCGCATTTTGTATATCGAACAAAGCAGATTCTATAACCATTGCCTCATTTCTCTCTGCCATTAAAAGCCAGTGTGGTCAACTCAAACCAAATATATTTCTATCGGATATGGCTGAAAGCCTCTACAATGCTTGGAGGCAAGTGTTTGGCACAGTTACTAATAGATTGTTTTGTTCATGGCACGTGGACAAAGCTTGGCGGCAAAATCTTACAAAAATTAAAAACCAAGATAAAAGGCAAACAGTATACAAGATCCTAAGAACTGTTCTCGAAGAAAGGGATAAAACTCTTTTTGAGTCAACTTTAGCAAGGGCTGTTGGCTTTTTCAAAGCAGACCCTGAATTATTAGATTTTGGTCTGTATTTTGAAAAGTATTATTGTGGAAATATTAAGAACTGGGCCTACTGTTATAGAGTGCATGTTGGTATTAATACCAACATGCACATAGAACGGATGCACCGGACTCTCAAATACCAATATTTGAAGGGGAAAAACAATAAAAGATTGGACAAAGCTATTGCTGCTCTTTCAGATTTTATTAGAGATAAAAAGTTCGAAAGACTTATTATGAGTACTAAAGGAAAGATTACAAAAAAAATTTCTGATTTAAGAGCTCGCCATAATACAAGCCTGTTACTATCTCCAAGTAGTATTATAAAAAACCACAATAGCTGGATTGTTTCTTCAGAAACTTGTGATGAAATGTATGTTGTAGAACTGAGTAACGGTGACTGCCATTGTCAAGTGAGATGCGAGTTATGCAAAGCTTGTTTACACAAATTTATTTGTTCATGTGCAGATTCTGCCATAAAGTTCAATATGTGTAAGCACATACATTTAGTTTGTATGAATGAATTTCAATTAGAATTAGATAGAAATAGAACCCAAGAACCACGAGAACAAGAGCCCAATATGGAAAACGTCCCCTCATGTGAGAGTGAAACTTCATTTATTAATAGTTTAAATAAGTTCAAAGTAGAAGTAAATGATATTTTTAACTCTATTCAAAATGAAAAAGAAATTAAAGTTGCTCAAAAGCTTTTAAGGGCTGTTAAGCCAACACTAGAAGCAGTTAGGCTTAATACTGGAGAGAGCCTCAAGGTGGTAAGTTCATTCAGGAAAGGGACTATAGCACAACAAAGATTATATAGCACGAAGAAAAAAAGAGAAAACAAATCTAGTCTTCAAAAACCTTCTCACCTAGATAAAAGGATTATTTACATGAATATATAAGTATATAAAAATCCTCCTCATAAGATTTCCAGACTGTTTTGTGATCATGCTTTATACAAATGCCAGATGATTGTGTGTTAAAAAATATTTTGAAAACTTAATTTTACTGTCTATTGAATAGTGTTATTGTAATTTTATTTCAAAACATATTTTTTTACTAAAATAAGGTCCGTTTTGCTTTTTACCCTGATTTTCTGGATTGTATTAACAATAAAAGTACATCAAATGCTAACTAAAGTGATTAATTATTTTTTTAGTGTTGAAGAATTATTTAGATACAAGAAAGCTATTTTCTGTTAAAAAAAAAAAAGGGAAAATCTTGATTAAAAAATTAAAGTAAGGGAGAATGGAAGTCATTTAGAATTATTTCTGATATTCTTAGAAATGAAGATCTATGAAATAAAAATATCTCAGTAGAGGAGAGAAGGTGTTCAAGTATCTTCAATTTCCCTATTAATTTAATAAAAATGTGTGTAAGTGTTTTTTTTAAAGGAATAGCAGCAAATTGCTTATCTTGCCACAACTTAATCACTTAATGGTATTCTTAAAGATATCCATGGGTGCCACTCTTCAGTCCTCAGGACGGAATTCCGTCTTTTTAAAAGTTTTGTGAACGGAATTCCATCTTGGTTTTTAATAGGAAGAGTAAAATCGGATGCAATGTATTAAATTTTGGTACTTGCATAACTCCTTTTGCCAAGAAATAATCCTGTTTTACACAGATATAGCTTTAACTTATAACATTTAAAGACCTGTTCATGTGATATTTTATGGGTTTTTCTGCAATTCAAAAAAAATGTACTACATTGGAGAAAAATTATTAAAAAGATAATTTCAAGTTCAGTCTTACAATTTTTGAATAGTGGCACCCATGAAGATATCCCACTTAATATTATTTTACTGAATAACAGAACTCTACCATTAACCAAATTTGAAACATTTTTCCAAGTTGGTTAATCGGTCATCCTTTTAACATTTGGAATTAATTTTCCAAGGTGCCCCCCTCTCATTTTGTTTCAATATAGGCAGCGTTCGAAATTGGGGTGTTTTGTTGGTCCGGGACAACTAAAAAACGGCTCGGACCAGTGGAATCAGAAACTCACTGGTCCGCCGGACCAGTGATTTCCCGAGCACGTGTAAAACCATTTAGACGATTTGTTCAGTGATAGCGGTATTTTAAGTTCGTTTGATGATTGCATCTGGTGAAGCAAGTACATATTTTTGACAGAACCCGAATTGTGGTGATATGGGATAGGGTAGCCCCCGGCGAAAAAGGAAAAATGTTATTAATATGTATTGATTTTTAACATTACTATTTGGTACTCACATTCAGTGCAATAGTTACTTTTTATATTTAAACCAAACCTGTCCTTTTTAATTTGTCGGACCAGTGATTTTTATTACGGACCAGTAAGATTGGCAAAGCACTGGTCCGCAGGACCACTGTTTTTTTTTTCCCAATTTCTAACGCTGAATATAGGAGAGAGGGACACATTAGAACAACCATGCTTTTTATGGTTTAAAACAAATCATTAAAAATAAAGGAAGATGGTACCATATCATGCTTGAATGTTCAATGCAGTGGGATGCTTAATCTTATCTAAATATTATAATCTAAAACATGCCTTTATTAGAAACACAGAGTAAATTTTATTTAATTTGTATAATAGTTCAATCAAGTCTGTTTTAAAATAAGAATGTTTGCATTCTTTGGAGACATAAATGAAGTAAGTTTATAAGAGATGTTCGAAATTATACTTTAATTCTAAATACAATTTTTTACTATTAAAAAGATCTAGATGGGACACACATTTAAAAGTTGTAAATAAAATGCTTCTTTTTCTCGATTATGACTGCATCTTAGTTTGTTAGGGGCAGTATTTTAAAGAAATTTCATTTTACGTAACTCGTAGAATAAAAGCTAATTAAATATTAGAAATGATAGTTTCCTTTCAAATAGATAAGTGTTGCATGCAGTGTTATTTCTAGGAATTTTTGCTAGGAGTAAAAATACTCCTTGAATTTTTTAGGAGGAGTGAAATTGAATTATGAGGAGTGAAATACAGAAATAGCATGAACTACATATACAGAGACACGAAAACCGCCATCAAACTCCCTAAGTATCAGAACAATTAAATGAAAAAAATTACTATGGCTGTATGAAAACACAATTAAAAAATATGATAATTAGGGTGCCTTGGTTTTTGGCAATTGGCTTTGGCCAAAAGTCGGGCGGAAATGTCTCCGCTGAGATCAGTTGGTGTTTTGAGTAGAAAAATATTATTTGTTGATTTCGGTGGAGCACGCGGTGCATTTTTTAAACTAAACATTTGTGAAAAATTCGAAGAGTGAAAATACTGTCTAGTTTTTTAAAGAGTATTTCCAATATTCAAGGAGTGAGAAATACTCTCTCAGAGGGTTAAAAATATCTCTGGTTGCATGATATTCTTCAATCTAATCAAATATTCACGAAAAGAAAATCCTTACAGAATATATAATAATAAAGAAATAACCTTAAAAAATCTAGAAAAAATGCATGCAAAGTTCATAATTATTCCAGTTTTTTGAACTAGGGTTCTTCCAGAAGAAACTTTAACAAAATGACACTCTTGTTCTTACTTCTCCATTACAAAACAGCTTTTGAGAAAATAAAACAGTTATTTTAAAATTTGAAAATAATGGAATTTTTGTTATACAAGCACCAAATTTTTACTGGAAATTCAGGACCCTATTTAGAAAAGAGGTAATCGTAGAAAAAATATAAGTGCAATCAAAAGTATTTTTCAGCTAAGTCCAGCTACAAAAGTTGCTGGACTTTTTCCCTTTTCAACCATATGAAATTTCAAGTGAAGAAAAATCTTAAAAACCACTTAAATTGATTAATATTTATGCTTTATTTCACTATTACAGACCTTTAGTAGTGAAAAACATCATTTAAATACTCTTAAAATAATATTTTAGGTTCGGAAAGTTAATTTTCAAATCAGTTTAAAAAAATTATTAAGTTTAATTTATTACTAATTAAATTCTTATTTAATTTAAAGGATTCTGGATTCAACTCCAGGAAGGATTTCACAAAACCATTATTAACTACACCAAAAATAATTTTTTCGATTTCAAAATTAGATTTAAAACATAACCCACATTAAGTAATTCTGACTAATGTGAAGGAAATGTGTAATTCTGACTAATGTGTAAGGAAAATTGCACTGCACAATTGTAACTGCAAGAAATTTTTCTTTATTACAGGAGAAGCAAGAGGGATAGGATAGTTTTTTTTAAATTGAGAATACTGGAAATTATTATAAATTTATTTTATATTTTCCATGGTAGTACTTTTGCTCCAAACTGACACTGGTTTGAGAACAAATATTCTGATTAAGTAAAAATATTTTGAAATTACTACTTCGAAGGAAAATGTGCAATTACTTAAAATTACAAACAATGTAACAAAATTTTCTTCATTAAATGAGAGAAAAATTATGCTATTTAATTCGTTATTTTAATTGATGTTTAATTTAAGCAAACATAAGTATCCCTAAAGGTTTTTGTACATAGAATGTTAAATATTAGTAAATTAATAATGTCATGTTAGATCTAGAACTCTGATCAAGATATTTCGGAACAAATGTTAAAATGTACCAAACTCTAGTAGAGGCACCCTCTATAACAACAGAAATGAGTTTGACATCCTAAGAATATGTTTATTACCATACTCCGGATCTGATTGTTCTCTAGGCCTTGTCACTCTTAAGCTGTAATATGATCATTACTTAAAATTTTTTAAAGGATATAAAAAGGTTTAATATTACACTCCTGCATTTGAAAGACATTTTACTAGGCTACTTTTTTTTGCTGATAACAGTTACTTCATCAAACACAGTGGGACTAAAATTTTAAATGGGAGAAATTAAAATTTTAAAATAATTTTTAACTTTATCTAAATCTGAATAAAACTCACCTAGAGATTAAAGCGAAAATATTCCCTAGGGGTTGGAATTTTGAGAATATTCTATTTTTTAACTGATAAATGAAATTAAATGTAATTATGTTTGATATTCTGAAATGGTCATTACCATTTAAGTCACCTTTGTTCAGAGAATATTCTCTGAACTGTAATTTCATTATTTCGCAAGATTTTTTTTTAAATAAGTAAATTGCATTGAATAAAAATATTTTTAAAGTATTAAAAGCAAGTTTTACTGGGAGAAAATATTCCTAAAATTAAAAAGAGGAGTCTAAATTGTTTTCATATAGTTTTTAAAAGGAAAGGCAATGCCAATAGTTGTCAAATTGAAGGCCCTTTTAAAACTGACATTTAGCTAATTTTGATAGAACTTTGTAAAATTAGGAGAATATTCTTAAAAGAAACGGAATATCACATTAGAATTATCTGATGAGAAAAATATTTGAAATAATTGTGTAATATTTATTTTACAGAGAATAATTTATCGTGAGAATATTCTCAAAGAACTCTCAAGTACTCAGTATTACAGGATGCAGCTTAATTTACTTTCTTCTTAAAAATTATTTCTCAAGAATAGTTGGTCTAATATTTTTGTTTGTATAATTTGAAATTCAGATTCATTAATATGAACATGAACAATCATATTCATGAGAATATGCTCTATAAAATTCCACAAAAATAGCCATCAGTGTTAATATATGTTTTAAACTTTCTTTCAAATTTTCAGTAAACGCATAGTGATGTAAGTAAACTCAAACTCTTTAAATATATTTTTAAAAATTATTTTTATTAATAAAAAATTTTACTATCTAAATTCACAATTTTAAGTTAAAATTTTAAAAAATTAATTTTAATATTTCATTTAATTGACTTTTAAGTTTTAATCTTATTTTTTTATTCAAGAGAATATTCTGATTAAGATCCTACAAAATAATTTACAGAAAAACATTTCTGTATATACATAATTTACTTCATTAACGTTATTTATTGGTTTGAAAAATTTTTAGTTAATACAATACAACTTGGGTGCTTACTCTACCTTTCTAACATGTTGGAGCTTTCATATTTATAATAGTGATTTTAAAACAGTTTCCAATTCAATTTGACTTTCTTTTATTTATGAAAATTTCTTGTTGCATAATCTCTTTAATATTCTTTGAATTTAAAGTTAATATATATACCTAAAAATAAAAAATATATATATTTTAGCAGCTTCTAGGAGAATATTCTCCAAAAGATTAATTGGACAAAAGTTTTTTCTACCTTTACCTCACTTTAAAGTTTTGATATTTCACCCTGAAGAGAGTAGTACCTAGCCTATATTCAACAAATAATGTTCATAAACATCAGCTTCCATTCTTGTATAAACTGGAAATTAGACTACTAAATGTGTTTTCCCATATCAAAATTAACTTTTGTTTCTCTATAACAATTTATTAAAAAAAAATAACTATAGCTAAAAATTTAACTGTGTTGAAAGAGAACTTAAATATTAGTAATAGTGTACAATTTGAATGGTAAAAATCTATGATTATTTTCTTAGCCTAATTTTAGTTTTTTAAAAATAAGCAGGCATGGGGATAAATGGGACAAGAAATGTGAGGATGAATGGAATAGTTTCACCATTCTTTCATTTCCAGGTTTCAAAACTTTTCATCAATAACTTGTTATATTCAACTCATTTAAGTAATTTTTGATAAGGTATCTTAATACGGGTGTGCAAAAATTTGTTTAAACTTCTGTTTTATGGTCCAAACTTATGTGTAAATCTTGAAACTTTCATCTCAAATGGTTCAACCATTATTCAGAAGGATGGCAGGAAAATGTAACTGCAGGAAAGGAATGGCTTTTGGGAGTTTGGTCCAGGCATCAAAAATTAGCTATCTATTTATATATAAAGGCAGGGCTAGATTTCTAAAAAAAAAGAGGTACTGGAACAGTAAAATTATTTGTCTAAAGTCTAAAAAAGTGAATAATTTTTAATACAAAAACTAGCCTTTATTTTTAAATTTACAAAATAAATTCAAATGTGTTGTAGGTACTATGTACTAGATTAGGAAAGTGTTTTAACTTAATTATTGTATTAAAAGATGTGCACAATCTCTTTATACAATTTTTTAATACATTGGGTTGTGTGTTTTTCCAACATGGTTCCCAATGAAGGAAGCAGGAAGGCTATCATCAAAGAACCATTAGTGTTGTATATTTTGTCAAATTTACTACACATTTATTAAGAGCTTGAAAATAAAATCTTTTAAATACTATTCAGATGAAAAATTGTTTCATGAGATTTACTCAAACTGCGTTTGTATTTCAAAATAAATGCTAGTGTGGAGTATTATCTAATTTTAATTGAATGGACGTCAAAAAATATATTGTATAAACCTTGGAACTATAAAGATAGTAAGTTTTTAGGAAGAGAAAGTTTTTACTTTATCAAGGAAAGAACATCTTTAAAAATTATGAGGGTTTTTTTTAATCCAAAATGTTTTTTTTTCTGTTCTGTGTCAAGTTTGATGCATTCTTTAAAAATTTTACTACTGCCATGTTTATTTATATCGAGAGCTACCGCTTTGGTCCAAGGTTAGCTTTGGTCGAGAGAAAATAGAAAAACAACAACACAACAACGGTAGAAAAGAACAGCTGATTTCAGAATAACTACTGTTATTTCCTACTCTCAAACGCAAACTACATGAGATAATTTTCAACCAATCAGAGAAGACTCGGCTCAAAGTTCCTTCTTGCTACTAGTCTCTTGTGATATTGATGCCGGTAAAGGTACATCTTCCAAAGGATTAATATAATTTTCTGTTTAACATCAGTAAATTACCGTTTGATAAGTTTACCATGGCAAAACCATCACTAGCTGACCTTCAGCGACAGATACAGGAGCTGCAGTCTCAACTTTATGAAAAGAAGGTTAGCGTCAACACTTCAAGTGGGGGATTACCCGAATTTAAGCACCTTAATGGGGAAAACTACAACGAATGAAAGTTTCTAATGAAGAATATTCTTATTGATGCAGGTTTATGGCAGTGTGTAGAATCGAGTAGTCAAAATGAAATAAATCATGACTTAGATCAACGCGCTTTGGCAAAGATTAATCTGTCCATAAAACCACAAATGCGTCTGCCGAAACTAGAAAATCAAAAACAGCTAAGGAAGCGTGGGAAGCACTACGCATCGGACTTTATTCTGCCTTGTTTAGAACTAGGTATGAGGAATTTAGCTCTATGTCCAATTACATTGAGCATGTAACGTTGATTGCTGATCAGCTTGATAGCATTGGAAAGCCGCTGGATAACGAGACCGTTGGAGGTATAATCCTAGGAGGACTCCCAGAAACCTTCCGTCAGTTAATATTAGGTATCCAGGGTTCCAATCAAAATATTTCAGTAAAAATCGTTAAAAATCTACTTTTACAAGACAACGTCAAAGATTTATGTTGTAAACGTCAGCAATCTAATGAGAACGCTTTTTACAGTAAACTGAAAAAACGTTACTCTTCCCATAATACCAAACGTAGGGAACCTAGATGCTATAACTGCAACAAAACTGACCATTATAGTTCCCAATGCGACAAAGCTACAAAGAGCGAACCCAAATATAGGAACAAAATTCCTGAGAAGCCTTCCAATTTCTTTACCTGCAATTAATCAAACCCACCAAACCTAATGATTGGTATCTAGACTCAGGTTGTAACGCTCACATGACGCCAAGAGTGGATTGGATAGAAAATATTTCACCTCAAAGCAATAGGAGTATAGACGTTGCTAATGGTGACTCGGTAATCGCAAATGGTGTCGGAGCAGTAACTATCCCTCGCTCAACCAACAGAAAAGTGAATGTGGAGAGCGTAATCTATGCTCCGGAACTAACAGCCAACCTCCTATCAGTATCACAGATCGCGAAAAAGGGTAACACGATTATTTTCGATAACCAAGGTTGTAGAATTTCTACCAAAAAGGTGTATATCCCAAAAGGAGAAGTAATTGCCACCGCCACAGAAGGTAGAGGACTCTACAAGCTAGATGTTCAGACAAATACTACTTCATCAGCAATTTTGAACTGCCACGATATCTGGCATCGACGATTAGCCTACTTAAACCGAAAGGATATGAAAATCCCCCAATACATGTCAACAGGCATGAATCCTGGGCGAGATCATAAAGTTCCTTGTATATCTTGTGTGAAAGGCAAACAACATAGAAGTCCATTTCCCGAATCCACCTTTAGAGCAAATAATATTCTTCATTAACCCCATCTGCGGGTGGAGCAAAATACTTTCTAACTTTCATTGGTGACTACTCCAAAAAATCGTTTGTTTACTTTCTAAAATTTAAAGACGAGGTCACCCAAACGTTTAAAGACTTCAAATCCTTAGTAGAAAATCAGACAGATAACCGTATAAAAATGATCAGGACCGACAACGGAAGGGAATACGTTGCAAAAAATTCTCAAAGAAGCAGGAATTCATCACCAACTAACTGTTCTTAACACTCCTGAGCAGAACGGCGTATCTGAAAGCCTAAATAAAACCCTTGTAGAAAAAGCTCGCACAATGCTCATAGATTCAGGGTTAAGCGTAAAAGTTTGGGCTGAAGCTGTAAACACAGCCAGCTATCTAAGAAATCGGTCTCCTACCAAAATGACACCCGAAGAAGCTTTTACGGGGATAAAGCCTAAACTATCCAACTTAAAGATGTTTGGATGCAAAGCTCTGGTGCACATACCGAAATCCCAAAGAAAGAAATGGGATCCAAAGTCTGATTTAATATACTTCGTAGGGTATTCACAGAATGCAAAAGGTTATCGAGTCATACATCCTTTTACCCTCAAGGTCTCAATAGCAAGAGACATAGTGTTCTGCGAAAATGAATTTATCAACGAAACTGGACCATCAAATAAACCTAAAGATGCAGAGATGGTTGACACTGCTGAAACGCAAGCCTCAAAAGAGGAGGATATTGATCACAATTCTTCAAACGAAGACGCTTACGAACACGTTTCTCAAGAAGAAATGTTGAAAGCTGGCACGTCAATAGTAAATGATGAATCATGGTAATCAGGCAAATCAATGTGAAGAAGAACCTAAATCTTACGAAGAAGCATGCAATAGGGCTGACTCATCACAATGGAAGAAAGCAATTGAGGATGAAGTCCAATCTCATATGAAAAACAAATCCTGGGAATATTGTAATTCGCCACCTGGGAAACATGCTATTAAAAGCAGGGGGACGTTTAAAATAAAGTATCGTTCTGATGGAGCAATTGATAAATACAGGGTGCGTCAAAAGTCCGGGTAAATTTAAAAATTAATAATAAATAAACTAAAGGAGATAAAAATGTGCCGTCTTCTGCTACGTGCTCAGGGGGCAGGCGGATTTTTTGTCACCAAATTTTGAAAAATCGTAGTTCCCGTGCTACTATGTAGATGGAAGCACTATTTTTAGGGATTTTCAGAAGCGAAGTTCCCTGCTTTACTTCCTGTAGGGAAATATCGAATATTGCAATTGAATCGATTTCGGAATCGATCTAAACTCGAATTCGTGGAATCGAACTCCATAAATACAATTTCTATTACTGGTTTGAATTCAAGTTTATTGTTGGTTTAAAAATGTGTGGGTTAAACGTTCGATTACAATTTCTAATAAAAATGCTATTAACTTTATTAGTGTTTAAGATAGATTGTATGTCTCCACTTACTGATCTACTCTAATTACATTAATATTTCACTTGCATTTTTCATTGTTTCCTATTTTTATGTGTCGAAATTCAGATTTTTAGCTATAGCAATTGATTTCACCTTGTAAGAAAAATCCACGATTGTATTCAATTTCGGGGGAATACTCGGGAATACTAATCTCGGTGGATTCATTTATCTATGTTATTAGGAGGCTTTACACAATTTTACTTGAATTTAAACTTAAGATCTCCATGAATTATGCCATTTTGGACAGTAATATAACAAGAAGTGTTGTGTTTGAAATTGGTTTTTACGACTGTCATTAAACACATATTGGATACTTCCCTAAGCTTTATAATAATGATCTAACCTGGCGATCATGCACCATATTGAGGATTCAAATTATGCTAGCAAAATAGACATTTCCGGGACAGGATTTTTCTTTTGACCAGTGGGGCGTCTAGAAACAAACAGCATTGTTTGGTCCAATTTCTCTTGAAGTAACCCCCAAATAATTTTCTAAATACATAATCTCCCCCTCCATTCGATAAGTTATCATCAATCCATGCAAAACAATGTTCCTAGATTTGTATTTTCTTTTAGAAGTTATTATTGAAAAGTTATTGGAGAAAACTTTTTATAGACAAAAGCTTTTCATTACTAATTATAAACCCGCCTAATTTGAATCGGGTGAATTTTTGAGAGGTTTATTAAGTGAGCATATTGAGGTAGAAAATGAAGTTTGCTTTGCAGTGCTTGATGGTTGGGTTTTGGAGCTCGATATAGCAGCTGGTTGTCCGAATGGCTTTGGATATGAAAAATGAGCCGGGTGACCATATGGGTTTCGCGTATATTGGTAGGTTCTCAAGAAAATCAACAAGTTAGAACAATACAGTATTTTCAGGTGACGTCACGACCAGCTATTTTCTTTTCATCAAAATGTTTAAAAGGTTAAAGTGTGTGATCCTCAATATGGTGCATGATCGCCTGGTTAGATCATTATTATAAAGCTTAGGGAAGTATCCAATATGTGTTTAATGACAGTCGTAAAAACCAATTTCAAACACAACACTTATTGTTACATTACTGTCCAAAATGGCATAATTCATGGAGATCTTAAGTTTAAATTCAAGTAAAATTGTGTAAAGCCTCCTAATAACATAGATAGATGAATCCACCGAGATTAGTATTCCCGAGTATTCCCCCGAAATTGAATACAATCGTGGATTTTTCTTACAAGGTGAAATCAATTGCTATAGCTAAAAATCTGAATTTCGACACATAAAAATAGGAAACAATGAAAAATGCAAGTGAAATATTAATGTAATTAGAGTAGATCAGTAAGTGGAGACATACAATCTATCTTAAACACTAATAAAGTTAATAGCATTTTTATTAGAAATTGTAATCGAATGTTTAACCCACACATTTTTAAACCAACAATAAACTTGAATTCAAGCCAGTAATAGAAATTGTATTTATGGAGTTCGATTCCACGAATTCGAGTTTAGATCGATTCCGAAATCGATTCAATTGCAATATTCGATATTTCCCAACAGGAAGTAAAGCAGGGAACTTCGCTTCTGAAAATCCCTAAAAATAGTGCTTCCATCTACATAGTAGCACGGGAACTACGATTTTTCAAAATTTGGTGACAAAAAATCCGCCTGCCCCCTGAGCACGTAGCAGAAGACGGCACATTTTTATCTCCTTTAGTTTATTTATTATTAATTTTTAAAATTTACCCGGACTTTTGACGCACCCTGTACTACAAAGCACGACTAGTTGCGAAAGGATGCTCTCAGGTACGGAATTGATTACGAAGAAACCTTTTCTTCTACAGTTAGGCACAGTTCAATTCGTTTCCTTCTTTCACTGGCAGCAAAATATAAGCTGAAAATTCATCAAATGGATGTCGAAACTGCTTTCCTTCATCCAGAACTAAATGAAGACATCTACATGGAGCTTCCAAACAATGAGGAATACTTCCCTTAACGCAGAGTTGGGCAAAATGTAATCAGATTAATGATTGATGATTACGATTACAATTGTAATCTGATTACATTTGTAATCTGATTACAAATGTAATCAAGAAAGTAATCACATGGAGATTACAATTGTAATCTGATTACTGATTACAAATGTAATCTGCAATCTGATTACAGATTACAATAAGTAATCTCATAATAAATCTTGATTACTTTTTGATTGATAATGTGAAGGCACACAGAATGTACTTGTTGGTTCGCATCTTGCCGGAAGTGGTCCAAAACTTTCCGGAAGTGGTCCAAAACTTACCGGAAGTGGTCCGAAACTTAGCGGAAATGGTCCAAAACTTACCGGAAGTGGTCCAAAACTTATCAGAAATGGTTCACAACTTACCGGAAGTGGTCCGAAACTTAGCGGAAATGGTCCAAAACATACAGGAAGTGAACCATAACTTACCGGAAGTGGTTCTCAAATAACCGGAAGTGGTTCACAACTTACCGGAAGTGGTCCTTAACTTACCGGAAGTGAGTTGCGAATCACTTCCGGTAAGTTGTGACCTACTTCCGGTAGATTAAGGATCACTTCCGGTAAGTTGTGGACCACTTCCGGTAAGTTGTGGACCACTTCCGGTAAGTTGTGGACCACTTCCGGTAAGTTGTGGACCACTTCCGGTAAGTTGCGAACCACTTCCGGTAAGTTATGGTTCACTTCCGGTAAGTTTTGGACCACTTCCGGTAAGGTATGGTTCACTTCCGGTAAGTTTCGGATCACTTCCGGTTATCTAAGAACCACTTCCGGTTAGCTATAAGAACCACTTCCGGTGAATTGCGGACCACTGTAATTAAGTTGTGTCAATCTGATTTCAAAAGTAATCTGATTGACAAATGTAATCAGATTACATCAATCAGATTACAAATGTAATCAGATTACTTTCGGTCAGATTACAAATGTAATCAGATTGATGGTTACAAATGTAATCAGATTACAAATGTAATCTGATTGATGATTACAAATGTAATCAGATTACAAATGTAATCTGATTACTTCAATCAGATTATTAATCTGATTACAAAAGTAATCTGATTGCGCCCATCTCTGCCTTAACGGTACTGTAAATTGAAGAAGTCTATCTACGGTTTAAAGCAAGCAAGTAGAGTATGGTACCAAAAACTGGACAAAAAGCTTTGTAAAATGGGATTGATACGATCTAAAGCTGATCCATGCGTCTTCTTTAAACGAGATCAAGAAACCATGCTTATAGTAGCCGTTTACGTAGATGATCTACTTATTCTTTCCAATAATATAAAAGAGGAAGAACAGTTAAAAGAGGAACTTAACCAAGAATTCAGAATGAAAGATCTTGGAGAAGCCCATTTCATCCTAGGGACGAGAATTGACAGAGACCAGTCAGATGATTCCATTACTTTGGATCAATCCAATTACATAAAAAACATGCTAAAACGTTCCGGTATGGAAGATTGCAAGGAAGTCAGAACACCCATGACTCCTGGACAAATATTCATGAAGGACATGTCTCCAAAGACAGAAGATGAAAAAGAATCAATGAAAAATGTTCCATACAGAGAAGCGATCGGCAGTTTGCTATATGCATTCCAAGGCACTCGACCTTACATTTGTCATGCAGTGGGGGTTCTTAGTCGATTTTAGAATAACCCTGGCCAAGCTCACTAGGTCGCTGTCAAAAGAATATTTCATTATCTCAAGGATACTCTAGACAAGAAGTTACACTACTGTGAAAATTCTGAATCAGCTAACCTACACGGATTTTCTGATTCTGACTGGGCAAACGATAGAGAAGATCGCCGCTCGACAACTGGATACCTACTGTCGTACCGCGAGGAGAAGAGCTTTTGACGTCATACGATGATGCTGCGGTTGGTATAGAAACGGATTATTCCACTGAATTTTGGGGGTGGTGGTAATTCACTTGGCGCTAAAATAAATGTTCCGAGCCAAATCTGAGTGGGTATCTTTCAGCTGTGTACTTCTTTCGATTCTAGAGTAACGAATTTTGGAATTTCCTTTCGCATTACATCTGATTTGATTAAATATTTCTAATCTGTCCTCTTTCAACTGATCTGATCTATTTTAACTGATTTGATCTATTTTAACTGATCTGATCTATTTTAACTGATCTGATCTATTTTAACTGATCTGATCTTTTTCAACTGATCTTAAATGTTTCACCGAATCTGATCTATTTTAATTTGATATAACGTTATGCGATTTACATCAATTTATCTGATTTTATTTTGGATATTTTATAATTTTTACCATGTTCATTAATCCTTCTTTTTGAACTCTCAAGTCGCTTATCATTTATCCTATCAAGTAGTTACCTTTAATTTTATTGGATCTGATCATACCTTCTTTTAAAGTAGATGTTAATTCATGAAAATTAGCGTTTAAATTATCTTTCATCTTTTTAACCCCATCCGATCGTTCACAATCGTCTCTGTAACTTTTTTTTTTATTCGCCCGACTGTACAAAATATAAGAAGCGATTATTGGAAAAAGATGGGTTGATCGAAGATATTATAGACAAATTAGTGATTAATTTGTCGGAGAGCGATTCGAATCTTTGTCAAACACTGACAGTGACTGCAGTTCTAGTGACAATGAATTGCATTAGATTGTATTTAAATGTTATAAAATATTTTTAAAAAATTAATAAATATTTCTATATTTTGTCTCTTTACAAGTTTCTAAAGCTTCATTTAAATTTCGAGTATGGTGATTAAATTATGAAATTATTAATTTAAGTGATATGAGCTATTTTATATAAAACTAAATATAACTAATTCACTCAAAATAGCAATATTAAAGCATACTAAAAGTACAAAAATGTTTCATGCCTAAAGGTATTTTCGATTACGAGAAATTTCAAAGATAATCTATATTTCAATGCAGTTTAATAAAATATGATTATCTTATTTTCATTCGCGAAACGCGTTTTCTCATTCGCCAAATGTACGCTTAAAAAGCCAAATACTGCCGTTCAATTCATACCAGCTTCCCTCTTCTTTTAAACTCGTCTACTCACGGCAACCCTGTTCAAAGCTCTTCTCCTCGCGGTACGACAGTATTCTGCAACTCAGGAGGAGCTGTGAGCTGGTGTTCAAAGAAACAACAGACAGTTGCCCTATCCACTACAGAAGCCGAATACAGGGCCTTAAGTTCTGCCTCTCAAGAACTTTTATGGTTGACTCAATTACGTGAAGAAATACTTGGGAATAAATTCGATCCGATTGAAATTTTCAGTGACAAACGTGGCTGCATTAACCTCAGCACCAATCGATTGTTATCCCCGAGAGTCAAGCATAGACATTCGTCATCACTTCTTGAGAGAAAAGATAGAGAGGGTATCTTCAAAATTCAATTTATTGATACCAAAAATAACGTTGCAGATATTTTCACAAAAAGTGTTCCTGTTGCTAAATTACAGGAAAGTATTATAAAATTAGGACTAGAATGAAGTGGGGGTGTTAAAATATAGTCATACTAGTCCACAGCTAATTACTAGTGTCTTAGCTTTCTTAAATATACATCACATCTCGTGCATGTAATCTTATGTTGATATGTTTTCAAAATTTGAATTATAGCTGTTAATGATTTGAATTAAGTTGTTTATGTTTTATATTAAACTATATTAAAATTTCCCAGCGTTATGAATCACTCTGCTAAAACCCAGACATCAGTTACCATCAGTTTTTTACATGAGTTAAAGTTTTCCATACAACTTAAAACTTGGATGTGTTGAGATTCAAATCCTACTTATCTCCCAATTTTTTGAAAAGCTACATTTTATTTTACATCCTATGCTTGCATTATTATAACAATTGTTACGTCGACAGCTCAATAAATCAACTCGCAAAAATACTTCAAATAAACACAACTCATGGACTGTGGATTTTCATTTTATTTCTCGCTCATCATCACCATCACGTTCGAGGATGGTCTGCTTGGTTCGTTCTTTCTACTACATCTACATCTCGTAGGCCCAAATCACAAACTCTTAATACAGAGAGCGCTGTTGCCAAAACAACAATTATTGTGAAAAGAAAAAAAAAACGTGAAGGACAAAATCTATGTTTTATTTGCTGTCATGTAAGGAAACCGTGGGAAAATTAGTTGACCTAAGGAAGTAAGCTGTGAAAAAAACAAGAAACACTGATTTAAATTTTTAGTTTATGAAAAAATTATACCTGCTAAAGATGAGGTGGGTCGCGTTAGTATCTGTTCATGAAAAGTGAGTCAATATGTTCAAAAGTTTGAGAACGCCTGAATTTTCTCTTCCTAAAGCCCCTATCTCCTTTTCCCGAAAGGTTAACACAATATTCTTATAAGTCTCAAAGAGTATACTTCAACGTTTCATTATTACCTTTCAGAAAAACTAACTCTCATAATTGTAACACAAAAATTTCTAGGATTACCTTTTGCTCCTTGAATATATGTGCCATACGGCGTGAAGAGCGTAAGTATTAACCTAGATTTCGAAAACTGGGAAATTTTAAAAACTTTTCGTGTAGGAATGGTTGGGGTAAGTAGATCCCCTTTTTGGAACAGAATTTTTTAAAGCTTAATAGAAAACGTTTGAAGTGGTTAAATTTGAACTTATTGACTTATTTTATTTAAGACTATATCATTTTAAATTATAATATTCAATTTCGATTAAAAAAAGTAAAAATAATATTTTTTTCTTTTAATAACTGCATGGGTTTAGCTTTTAAATGACTCTTAGTTTATAAAAAATACTACAACAACTGTAAGTATTTCATTTCCTTTCCTCCCCCCAATATGTATCAAATTCACCGATATCCTTTAATTGTTTTGAGTAGTGTGTATATAGCGTACTTCTTTTCTCTCGTTTAACTGATTTTCATGCTTAAAATATTATCAGAGTTACAAGGAAACCATTATCATGTTAGTAATTTAGATTAATGGATTAATGTATGTATTATCCGAAGAAGTCATTTCTGCATTAAAAATCCGTCACAATACAGATAGAGCACAATGCTTTTAAAATGATGCTACCCTTTTCCTATGTCTAACTGGTAAGGACTTTAGGACTTCAACGACAAAATTTAAAACCACAGTTTGACTAAAAGTCATGGAAACGTCATGATAATAACAGGAAATTAGAAATCGTTTTGCTAAGATAGGTATAATAATGAAGCTTGTTTGTCACTGCCTCTTAGATTGGTGTGAATGGAAGAATAATTTGGTCCAAATTACTTCATAATTTATGCCAGTTTCAACTTGACAGCTAAGATTTTGAATGTTAACTTTTAATTTGTGAATCTTGCAGAAAATATCATACCTTGATTTCGAATCTCTATCTTTTATGCAATAAAAGTATGTGTATGTAGAATTTATGTGCTACTTTTCATACCAAGAGTGAAGAGAGATCTGAAATCAGCAAAGCTTGCCAGCCGACGTACTCGGCTGGAAAAGGCGTTGAAGTTCGATGTGTGAACTAGAGGAGTGACCAATCAGGGTTACATAGGGAAATCGTGGAGCTTCTTAGGAATTTTTTAATGTAGAAAGGGAGTAATATAAGACGCGTGGAAAATATAGACCTGTGAACCTAGAGCTTAAGGCAACAAATCATGTATTTAAATATCTATACTTGTTATCTACATGAAGGCATTCATTTATTTAACTTCTGATGGGTTAAATCATTAGATTAAATAATGATAATATTGTTTTTCTTCTCATAAACAACTTGAAGAACAAGTTTCTAGCTTATCAAATAGTGGATTGAATACAAACCATGAAATTTAAAACTGATTCCTATCCATATAATTACGGAGGTCCATTACTTCGATCTTAGAGCATTAGTGATTGATTAGTAACTATTTTAAAAGTTGAAAACATTCCCAATATCTGTATTTTAGAAATTTCTAAATACAAAGAAAATACCGTTGTTTTTTACAAAATCTATAATAGATACAAGTTTGATATTTTAAATGAAAGTTAATTACAGACGTGAAACTATAGTGCAAAAGCGATTCGTAAAATGTTTAATTGGTTTAAGTTTTGCAGCTTATTACGTAAAAATATTAAAAATTATCCCACTTTCACTCAAAATAATTTTAAAAAAATCAAAACTTTTTTTTTTATAAATCCTTGGGGCCTACCACGAGCCTCTCGACAAAAATAACGACACCCTTACTTCTCCGTGTCGAGAACGCTGAAGAAGCAAGTTGTCGACACCACACTGTCGCGGAAGGTTATCCATAGGAAATAGCATTAGTGATCGCAAGTGAGGTCGAGAGTATGGGCTCACTTAACAAGAGGGTCTACCATCAGACTATCGGGAAGTTTTTAACTGTCGTTAAGTGGTATCGAGAAAGTGAAAAACTCAACGACACCTCAAGAGGTGTCTATATCTTGTTAACAATACGAGAACAAGCTCTTTTATACGCTATAAATTATGTGTATTGTTTAGCCGGTTATCATTGCTCGTTTTTTGAGTTACTTAAAGTAAAATTGACTTGCATTACTTCTTTTTAATTATCAATTTTTAATTTATTTTAAGAAGGGTTTGAATGTAAAAATCGGGCCGGTTTTATGTACTAAAAATTGAAATCGATTTGGGGGTTTTATTGATTAAGAGAACTGAGGATTACTCATACGTTTTTTTTTTCAGATAATAATAACAATCAATTGTGACATGAAAAACAATTAGGGTCACTTGGGGTAAGTGGGTCCCTGGGGTAAGTGGGTCATCCCCCTCAAACTAAACTATGTAAAGAACATTTCACACTTATTCACATTGATCATGTTACATTTTGTCACACTGATGGGTTTTGCATATATTAGAGTTTTGTGTCATTTCTTTTTAAGATTATAGAACTATTGTAAAAAAATTTCCATAATTTTTTTTTTGGAGAGTTCAAGATGCATTTTTCCAAGAAGTGTTTCCAGGAAAGTTTTCACTATATTTTAATGTTTTTTCAATTGTTGTGCCAGGTTTGACGTAAAATACATACTGCAATTTGAATTTTCACAAAATCTCTTATTTAAAAATTTTTAAGAGGGGGGGGGCCACTTACCCCGTAATTTAAGCAAAGTAGGGGTAAGTGGGTTTCCTCATTATGGGGTAAGTGGGACACCCTAGACTCACCATTTTAATGTTTATTGAAACATTTATAAGTAATTTATTGAAATTTTATATTAATTTTGCGTTTTAATATAACCTGTGGTAAGTAAAGAAAACTATTAAGTTGGGTTTTTTTTATTCACGTTGCCGAGAAATTAATTAAAACACACAGTGGGGTGGGGGTATAGTTTCGAGGGTTTCTTTATAAGTCTCCCCAACCATTTGAACCTGAAGAAAACATTCTGTAATTGTAGTGTTCCAAAAAGGGGTCCCACTTACCCCAACCAACCCTATTAATTTAAATGTGAGTAGATATCTCGTACATGGATTAAGTTACAATAAAATATTTTGTACCTAAAACTTCTATACTTTATCAAGTAAGACCCACTTACTCCCTCTTAAGTTTTGCTTGCTTTCAATCAAAATAAAAAGGGGGTGACCCACTTACCCCATAGGAAGGTAAGAAAGAAAAATTAGAACGTTAAGAAAAATGTAGAACATTATTTTAGAACCTAATTATAAATTTTTGCTTATTAATAGTGTCTTAAATAGTATATGTCATAAAGTTCAAATTGAACCTCTTCAAAAAATTTTTATGAACCTTCAAAAATGTACTGTTCCAAAAAGGGGTCCCACTTACCCCAACCAACCCTATTAATTTAAATGTGAGTAGATATCTCGTACATGGATTAAGTTACAATAAAATATTTTGTACCTAAAACTTCTATACTTTATCAAGTAAGACCCACTTACTCCCTCTTAAGTTTTGCTTGCTTTCAATCAAAATAAAAAGGGGGTGACCCACTTACCCCATAGGAAGGTAAAGAAAGAAAAATTAGAACGTTAAGAAAAATGTAGAACATTATTTTAGAACCTAATTATAAATTTTTGCTTATTAATAGTGTCTTAAATAGTATATGTCATAAAGTTCAAATTGAACCTCTTCAAAAAAATTTTATGAACCTTCAAAAATGTACTGTTCCAAAAAGGGGTCCCACTTACCCCAAGTGACCCTAGATCATAAAATAAAAATCAAATAGTACATCCAAAAACAGCTTTCAAAGGATTTTCCGATTTAAAAAGTATTAAATCAGAAATAATAATCGTGGTGATCAGAAAAAATTGCGTTTTTTATCCAAAGCTTATTTTTTGTGATTAAAAAATTGTAATGAATTGATAACAAAATTATCATGAATTTAAGTTTGTCCCCCCCGTTATGGACGTAAAGGTTTTCGCATTAAGCGTCTTAATCTTACTACGATCATTCCTTATTTAAGGAGGGTTTATATGCACCCAATGGAGAATGCAGCCGACAAGGGCAGCGGCCAGTGCGAAAGCGACGGAAGATTTTTTCCCTCGAGCCACTCGGGCCTATGTAACTTAATTCCCCGCCTGTTTCTGACGTACAAGATGACGAAAACTTTTTACATCAATCAAAAGCGTTATTTCTTCTCGACACCTATACTCTCGAACTCAGTTGCAATCGGTAAAAGCTTGCATTTGTCGACATTCAAAAACAACATCGTCGTGGTAGGCTATCGACAATTTTATCTTGTTTTTTCAGCATTCACGACACCATCGTGCTGCCATCTATAAATCGAAATATGAAATCCACATGAAATCACTTCTGTGGTTATTCTACCTCCAGACTCTTTTTTACTGTATTAATATAAACTTGAACCTTGTAAAAATATATTTTAAAAATGAAAGAAAAAATATTCCATCAAAAATAAGTACCCAATGATGTGTATTTTTATGAATAGAATTTTCATCTATTTCATACAAAGCAAATAATGGCGGCGATTTGGGCTATTTGCAATGGAAGATCTGATGACTACGCAGAGAAAACATAGTTCCTACGCAAAATAAAAATATTGTTTCATCTATAGGTTGAAAAGTAATTCCTAAGAGCTCTTTTTAATGTACAATACCTATTAATTTGAAAATAATGCTACAGCCCTCGATAAGAGGTGTCGTAGAGCTTTTTCGCCTCTCTGTCGTTTTCTCCTCTAGGTTTCTCCTCTCATGGTAGGACCTGGGGCTCTACTTAGATGCTCTCGTTAAATAATCCGTTCGAGATCTTTCCCCTATCGAGTTCCGAAGATCTCCCGAGTCAGTTTCCGGTGGGTGAAGGAAGCACTATTTAGAGGCCACCGGGAACTGGTGTAGAAAAGAGAAGCACGCAATCGGGGTTCGAGACTACTTTATTTCCCACACCGGGATGCGTATTCCCAAAAGTGCCCCCGAGTTAGGGCCGCTTGGCGATGTGCGGGAGGAGAGTAGAGTGCCTAGATAGTGAAGAGTGGCGCCAACCGAAAGAGAAATCTGATTGGTCGTTTACCCCCTCAGGCACTTTGGTAAACGCTCCCATAGACTTAACATGGGAGATGCGAGAAGGTCCTAAAAAATCGCCGAAATTCTTCAAATAAAGGTATGTATCATTTGGAAACCTTGATATTTTCATTAAGAAATGTTTCAAGTTTAATAATTAACCAAAATTAATCTCCTAAAGTGTCTTATTATTTTGCTTTTGTCCATTATTTTACGTCGCTGGCTATGAAGCAGTCGATGAAGTAATCGTAACGTTTTTAACGAGAAATAACTGCTGTAAAATCTTTAAATACACTCACAATTGATCATTTATGCTATATATTGTGTTTTTGTTGTTTAATGTCACATAAATGAGAAATAAATGCATTTTTTAAAGTTGTAAACAACGGCCATGTGGTATAGAGGTTTGGCGTTGCTTTTTTATCGCCATTTCGCCAATGTGTACAATCCTTGTTTACATACTTGGTTATTGCTTTGCGAGAATTAATTCAGATTTGAACTGGTTACTCTTTTAAAGTTAATTTTTGAAATTTTTCATTTGTGTAAGCTTGATTGATTAAAATTCTAGCTTTTTAAAGTTTTATTTTAAAATGTAAATAGTATGTTATAATTGCTTAATCTCTTGTATATTCATTTGCTAGCACAGTTCCATAAATGTTATCTTGTTGTTTTGCATAATTTTCAATCAACTATATACAAAAATGCCAGACTTCTTCAGCATGCTTGCATTAATACAAAATACAAAAGTATCAATTTTGAAATTTCTTTTTCAAAGCGTAAAAACTGCATTTCTTAAAATCTAATGTTACCTTATTTTATTAATTATTATATCTACTTTAATTTTAATAGATACCTGGTTGTTCAGCATTCAACTGCTCAATTAGATCAGAGCAGGGTTTTGCTCTGAAAGTTTTTCCTAAGAATCCGGAAAGAAGAAAAATATGTAAAATTTGTTGTGCCTTGAAATAAAGAGTTAAACATTTTAACAATTACTCTTATTTGATATGAATTGTGTAAAATTTTCGACTTTTTTTTAAATAAAATAACTGATTTATAAAATTTAGATGACTTGTGTTTTTACTACTTTTTTTACTTTAAAGAACATATTGAAATTTTACTAATTATGTCTCTAAGTTTAGTTCGTGGATTGTTATTTGAATAACAGAATCTTGAGTTTCCTTAAGTATAATTTATAACCCAAAGATTAAAGAAAATAAAATTGCTCTAACTGGCCTTAAGCTCTTAGTAGGCTAAACATCTTGACCCTATTTAGTTATATTTCAGCATTTATAATAAAGATTTCTGCAGAAAAGTTGCCCTAAATCTCGATTAATAAAAACATTAAATTCTGAGTAATGTTTTAAGTTTAAGTTATCAAAAACTTTTAATACTCTTCCAGAAGTTTAAACTTCTTAAATTAACCCCAAACTGCGAATTGAAACCTAATTGTATTTTTTAAAAAAGAAATCACGGGGGAATTGGAAAACGAAACGCCGAAGAAAAATCCCGAATTTTAGTGTTGAAAACCGCCGTGAGTGTATGCCAAAGGAGCGATAAAGATGCCAGCATGGCTAAGTTTAGTATCTCTCTTTGGCAACCCAACGGGCTTCCGAGCGTGCGCGAGCCTGAATAGACGACATTAGTGTGACGTCACTTGCTTGTTTGGAAACGTTGATTCTATCCGTGATTGGTTCCGTGATTGGAAGTAAATCCGTAAGGATCCGTACGGAACCAATCACGGATGGAATCAACGTTTCCAAACAAGCAAGTGACGTAATGACTAATGTCGTCTATTGTCGCCACTCTTCCCCATACAGGCACTCTAGAGGAGAGTGGTCGGAGTGTGTTTGTAAACAAATCTAGTAAGTTTGGACTCATGTGACTCCACCTATCTATAATAATGGCTAATTTTTCTTATGTAGTGCTTGAATTCTGTCAAAGGAAAGGATTAAAATCACAAAGATTCTATTTAAAGAGTATTAATTAATTAAAGGATGCCAATTTACTAGTTTTTTCACAAATAAATAAGAGATAATATAAAATGAAAACATAAAGATTCTTTATTGTATAAGCTTATAATACAATTTCATAGTATTTTTCAGTTTTACAATGACTTGCTTATAACAATATTCTTTCAGGGTTCAGGGTCCTCACACTCACAGTATTTAATTACAAACAACTTTCACTACATTTTTAGGGCTGTGTTTTAGAATTTAAAATAAATTTTATTGAACAAATATTTAACTTTATTATTTGGTATTTATGTACTAAGCTCATTGACCATACTGCAAATTAGTAAAATCAGACACCAAGTATTTGGGAAAAGGTTTTAATGTAGTAACTACCAAATTTAAATTTATAAATTAAGCTTATGAACTTTACGCCATTCATTCATTCCTTGAACTATAAATATGACTTAAAAATAAAGAAAGGAAAGAAAACAAAAACTAACAAAACCAACTCAAAATTTAAACTATTGTTTTTTAAAATATTTAACAAGTATTAGAACTAAATAATTATAATATGTAATGTTTGTTTAGTAAAAACATTATAATGATTTAGTACTAAATTAATTAAAAACTAAAATTAAATTAATTGAATGATTGTTTATAAAGTTCTGTAAAGTCCATTTGAACAATTACTTGCTAAAGAGCAAAACGTAGCACTATGTACACACAAGTCTGTTTGAACAAATTATTGACTGTATCATAAATTTCTTTTTACGCAATATGAGCAAAATTACCAGAAAATTTTTAACCGCTCTTCAACGTGGACATTATAAAAATGAATAAATTATAAAGTAATATTATAAGTATTATAACTATATTTAGAAATTATATATCAAGAGGAACACTTTTAAACTAACTCAAACCTGCGTAATGAAAATCGGTGGACAGATTATTTGTTTACGCTTCCCGCTTTCTGAGCTCTACGGATTTGCGCCAAAGTTTCCCAGAATGGCGAGTTATTCCCATAGGTTATTCCCCTCTCCTCCGGCGCATCGCCAAGCGGTCCTAACTCGGGAACACTTATGGGAATACGCCACCGGGATAGCGGCAACCAATCAGCTTTTGTTGTCTCTGCTTACGCGCGTTAGATTGTATTGTTTACAAAAGCTAAGATTTGCAGAACAGCTTTTATTTATTTTAACAAAATATATTAAGTTTAAAATATAACTTTTCTTGAAATGCAAGTTAAACCCAGTGGCGAAGCATGAATTGCAAAGAGGGGAAGCACTGAAAGTTTATTATCTTGCCATATATTATGTTGAATGTAATAATAGTGTTTATAGTTTATAGTGTAGTATAGTAATAGTGTTTATAGTTTTATTCTGAATTTTATAATTTCTCAGTAGTTGCAAGTATGATTTTTTTTAATGTTTACGCAGCGCTTTCCCTGTTTGCAACTCCTGCTTTACCACTGGTTAAACCTAATTTTTCAAAATTAACTCTGAACCCAAATCACACAAAACTGACAATTTCTAACAATTGGGGATACCCATAAATTATGCGAGGTGTGAGATTTTGCTAGACCCCCCCCAAATTCTCATGGGAGATTTACGCTCTAACTTAAAAAAAAAATTCTCGCATGATCAAGCCACGTTTGTTTCGACTTGTCGTATACACATTACAAAAGTTTTGATACAAATCCATGTTGAAATTAAAAACATGGTCTTAATTTTGTAATTATCATGACTAACTGGATAATGATTAGCTGTTTTGACTATAATGTGGACATTTTTCTGAAACTTTTGCTAAAAATGATAAGCTTATAATCTCCCAACTAAAAGTTGACTTGAGAATTTATAGACCCCCTTCGCTCTTTTTGACCTCACAAGATTTATGGATGTCCTCTTATGGTGATTTCTCCAAGATTAATCCATAAGCTTGTTTTTAAAAATTGAATGTAATGAAAGTCAACTCGAGCAAAAGTAAATGTTGTCAATTTTCAATGACAATTTGTTTCAATCCTTCTCCCTACTTAAATAGAAGATTTAAGCCCACACGTGGCAGTATGCTATAAAAATTCAATTTGATTATCAGATAATATTATCAAATATTTTGAAAAAATTTCTTGGTACTCTAGGAACATGTTGATAAATCAACATGTTTGCAAATATGAAAAAAAAACTAAAATATCATAACAAGCAGTGCTGCTTTTAAAATGTTTATATTTTATTAGTAAAATGCTGCCATTAAGTTAAATAGGGAGATGTCATCTAATAATAGAGTACCATTTTCATTAGCTACGAGAAATGAACACAAAGCAATACATATAAAATAATATATTTTATTAAAATAACAACTTTATTCAAAGAAGTTATTTGAGCGCTATCAATATTTTTAGAATTATCACATGGTCAGCTTTTTTAATCTACATGTTAAATAAATTACACACAATAGCATCACATTCCAAGACATGCTAGAGTCACAACCTAAGTCCTTTCATTTTTAAAATTATCTAGATATGAAGATCCATGCACATTCTTAAGATGAATTGTTAACTGAATCCTTCATCGTTGCTGTTATTGGGATTCCTCAGCCATGGGTTACTCAGATAGTAAATGCTGCCTGTATAAAAAAAACAAAGAATATTATAAAAGTTGTTCACAATAACTTAATACATTTCCCATGTACTTTTCATTCTTGATATTTCCCCCTTCTTATAAAATGGTTAAGATTTTACTCAATTTATAAGTATTCTTCACTCCACTTTTTATGCCGTTTCAAGGAGTGAAGTTAAATTTTGACAAATCTTTAATGCAGTTAAACAATTACTCCAAAATCCACATTCAGACTGTTGTACATAAGTCTATCTTGAGGAATTTAACATTAGTTTTACTATAGCAATCACACCTATCTCATCAAAAGCCACATTATCGAGAAACTTGCACCAGACAAATTTCTCCGTTTCATTAAATGGCCTTATTACACCGACAAACATTTCCCCCAATTCCATTACACTGAATTCCATAACACTAACATGACTTAATAGACCATTGGCCGAAAAGACAGGCGTAATGATCAATTCGTTGAAACAATCCGCAGAGGCGTTGTGGAATTCAGTGAAACTTCTTTACAGTGTACTGGAATATGGAGAACCATCTTGTTTGGAAAACATTCTGTTAGTGTAATGGCCCATTTTGAGAAAAAATTTGTTGGTGAAATAGTCTTTCGGTAATGAATTGTCCATGAATTGGATTTTGGCGAAATGAAATAGGAGGATCGTGCTATTTTTTAGTATTAGATGAGTAGAGCATTGAAGATTTTTAGCAACTGTTTTGATTTTGGCGAATTGTTCAATGGCTTATCACGTAAGTACATTAAAATGTTACACACCAAATCAGTTTAATCCTTGATTAAAATTTTAAATTAAAGTTTTTTGACTAAAAAAAAGCATAACTAAACTTGATGATAAATAATGCAAATAAAAACAATACCAACAAAGTCATCTTATCTTAAAGCATAACATATAATACCTAATATTTAATAATTGTAATATCTATCAGCAAAACTAGAAACTCATTAAATGATTAAATATTATCCTTGCAAAGTGCATAACTATATTAAAAGCATTCTACTTATTCACACTCTACATTACAATAAATTGTTATTTTACCTTTCAAAAAATACTTCATGTTACTTCTGCAACATTTTTTTTAGGTCTGAGGTCGAACACATGATCAATAAAGGCTGTGATAACAACCACATAGAACCTAGAATGGAACAAATGCATTTACCGCCAGATAGTTTTTTAAAAACAAAATAGTTCATTTCATAAATCAATTAATTCTATTATCACCAATAATTATGAGTTCAACTGTGTTGTCAAGTAGAAAATCTACTTCTTAGCTTATGGGATTTAATATTTATATAATTCAAACCAGATATGTATAAAAGTATACAAATATGCTAAAAATTTAATAGCTTTTTAATGTTTAAACTTTTGACTAGCTAGGCACTGATATAGTTCTCTGGAAGTTGTTCAGTTCTTTTTTTTCAGTACTAATTTATTTTATAAACTATACATTTATACGAAAACCAGAGTTGGGGAAGAATTGTTAAGACATATCTACAAAAATAAAAAAGTAAGACCGTAATATTTTGTGTAGTTACATTCCAATAAACCATGTTAAATTGATCGAGACATATTGGGAGTTTTGACAGTTCAAAACTCCTTAATGAATAAGTAATCAGATAGTAAAACTTAACTAAAATCAAAAATAGATAATTTTGATGAGCACAAATCAATTAGAAAGAAAGCTTACCTTGTTTTTCTTTCACCGACCAAAACAAAAGCAGATCTCGAGAGGGGAATGTCGTTCTCACGCGCTTTGATCCGAGGAAGAAAAATCAACAGAGATACCGGTACCGGACGGAACGATAATTCGTTTCCGAAACCATTTGGGTAGCGTTTTGAAAGATCTCGCGTAAAAAGTCACGTGACCGAGGAGAACTCTCTCCCGAGATCGTTTCCCAGAGTATCTACAGGGTGTTTCACAAAGAGCCCCCGATTTTAAAAATTAATAACAAAAAAACGAAAAGAGATAAAAATACGCCGTCTCCGGCATCCTACTTAAAAGACCAAAGAATTTTCGTACACAAATTTTTGAAAATTCGTAGTTCATAAATCAATTTATAGATGGAAGCACAACTTCTTTGATATTTAGGGAAAGCTATCCTCAAAGTCCCTATTTTCGTTCGCCATAGGGAAATCAAATTTTGGGAAAGAATCGATTCATGAATCGAATTAGAATCAAACAATTTGAAATCGAACCCTGTTTCCAGTTTGCAGAAACGGCTCTCAGCCAATTTTAAAGACTAGATCTCACTAATTTAGGAACATAAATTAATTAAGTTATAATCTAAGTTAAATTTTGTAGTAGTATTTCGTTATCTATCCCATAAAAAAGGACATTTTTAAAAGATAATAAGTGGATGGAGTACAAATTTACTAACATCTTAGAGACAGGAATTTCGACATTTTAACTTCTAACAAAATCTTTGTAAAATGTAGAAGGTTTTTAAAATTTGTTGGCATTACAAACTACGGAGTGCTTCGAAGAGCTCAAAACGATTAGGTTTATTATCAGCGAATAAATATTATTGTATGATTGATTCATCTGATAGTTATTTAGCTAATCCTAATGTATTCTTTAGAGGAGAGGGTTTTCATAGTTTTGGAGTATCACAGATTAAACCACAGCCCTATTGCCACAAAGCGGAGTTTCCAAGTCCGATTCGGAGTTCAAAAAGGACCAGCGGAGAAGACAATTCGTGAACTGTTTAAAAAATTTCAACAGACGGGCAGCGTGACTGATGACTTAGTGGGAAATGTGGGTCCCAAACACTCTGTCGTAACATCTACTAATGCCACGACAATTGCTGCAGCTATCGAGAAGAACCCAAACAAATCTGTGCGCAAACTTTCAGCTGAGTCCGGCATCAGCCCATCCAGCACGTATAGAATCCTTAGAAAAAAATTAAAGATGTTTCCATACAAAATTCAATGCCGGCAGGCTATACCTGTTAGAGCTGAACAACAACGAGAGGTATTTGCTAAAAAAATGCTCGAAATGATTGATGGTGCCAGTCTCGATGTCGGCCAAATTTGGTTCTCAGATGAAGCCCATTTTTATCTAGACGGGGTTGTCAACAGACAAAATTGGCGTTTTTGGGGAACTGAAAACCCTCATTTGTCTCAAGCGCAACCCCTCCACTCTCCAAAACTCACTGTTTGGGCTGCTATCTCGAGACAAGGAATTATCGGGCCCCTTTTCTTGCGAGAAACCATTACTACAGGCCGTTATATTGCACTCTTGAACCAATTTGTCGACTACCAACAAGCTTTGGACGATCATCCTGACACGGCATGGTTCATGCAAGATGGCGCACGCCCACGCCGAACCCAAGACGTGTTTGACGTTTTGGAGGAATGTTTTGATGACAGAGTAATTGCATTAGACTATTTGAAATTCAAAGGAAAAGGTTTCGACTGGCCCCCGTATTCTCCCGACCTTACCCCGTGTGACTACTTTCTGTGGGGCACACTTAAGGACCAAGTTTACGGCACTAATCCTTCAACAATCAACGAGCTGGAAAATGCAATTCAAAAAGCTTGTGTGTCGATTTCCCGTGACACACTCCACAAAGTCACCGAAAACTTCGTTCTTCGTTTGAGACATGTCTGTGCAGTAAAAGGGGCGCATTTTGAGTCAATTTTAATGTGATTGTTCTTTAAATTAATTTGTCACTTGTGTTTTAAATGCTTTCATCATCATTTTGAAATTATAAATTAAAGTTTGGAGTTCTTTCGTGAACCCTAGAATAAGAAATCAGTTTTTTAATAAACTCCTCCAGTACTAAAAAGTTTTAAGACAAATAATTTTTTACAAATATATCGATCGAGGGGACGGGATGGCCTGTTCGGTTTGTAGCCCAGTCAATTGGGGTTCAAAAGTGACGTTTTCAAAACTTTCATATAGAAGTTTTTTTTTTTCGACGGTTTTATATGTTTTCGAGGGCGCTGATTACGAATATGAAGTTTGCTGCCACGTGGGAGGTCGGCTTCATATCGAAAATCGCAAAAAATCGCAAAATTTTTGCTCTTTTTTCGATCTTTTGCTTATACATCAAAAACTATAAGTTTCTCGAAGATAATCTCAATTATAAAGTTGAAGTAAACAAAATTTCCTACAAAATGCACTACTCAACATGGATTTTCTGAAGAGTGGTTCTGCCGCTAGAGCGCGCTGAAAAACAGCGATTTTTTGGCCTTTCCGCAAAAAAATGAAAAGCGCGCGCTTCTACCCTCTACGAAAGGAAAACTATTCACGTTACCAACAAAACTTTTATACCACGTGAAAGAGAATTTAATTGCCTAAAAATAACTTACCTTACATTATTATTTTTTGAGAATGGGGGAGGGAGCGAAGCAAAGATCGGAAATAAAACTTTCGCGCCTTACAGCTAAAACGAACTCTCGCAGTTTTTAATTTACAATCTGCGCTTTAATTCCGGTATATTACCAATAAAATTGGTTGTTTTGGGTGAATTGATGACTAAGCATGTTTAAAAAAATAATTTTTTAAATTTATTTATGAAATATTAGGTATTTTAGGCGAAAATTCAATATTTTTAAAAAATTCATAAATTAAATTATGGGAATTTTTTAATGAACGAATTTATAGGTTTTTTGCATTGCTGAATCCGAATTTCAAGTTCATTTTCATTTCAAAAGTCACCTTCACATCAAAAAATGCAAAAAATCTCAAATTTTTGCTCTTTGGTTCGGTTTTTCACCAATTTTCTCAAAAAATTATTAGTTTTTCGAAATATTACAGTACACCAAATTAAAGAACGTAAAATTTGCTATAAGATTCACTGGTTTGTTTTTATTTTGCAAGAAGCGGTGTACGCTTTAGAGAGTTCTGAAGAAAAATGATTTTCTTTTTTCTGTGTAAAGTCAAGAAACAGCTGTAATTCAGCGCGCTCTAGCGTCAATACCTCTCATTATTAAATGAAAGTTGAGTAGTGCATTTTGTAGGAAATTAAATGTACTTTCCTATGGTATAAAATATGTGTCTGTTACGTGTATATATTTAGAGCTATAGTGGGGGAAAGCAAGCGCTCTTCACTTTTTTTGTAGAAAAGAAAAAAAAATCGCTGCTCTTTAAAACCCTCTAAAGCGTACACCGCTCTTTGTAAAATAAAAACGAACCAGTGTATCTTATAGCAAATTTTATGTACTTTAATTTGGTGTACTGTTATTTTTCGAAAAACGAATAATTGTTTGAGAAAATCGATGAAAAACCGAACCAAAGAGCGAAAATTTGAGATTTTTTGCATTTTTTGATGTGAAGATGACTTTTGAAATGTAAATGAACTTGAAATTCGGATTCAGCAATGCAAAAAACCTATAAATTCGTTCATTAAAAAATTCCCATAATTTAATTTATGAATTTTTTAAAAATATTGAATTTTCGCCTAAAATACCTAATATTTCATAAATAAATTTAAAAAATTATTTTTTTAAACATGCTTAGTCATCAATTCACCCAAAACAACCAATTTTATTGGTAATATACCGGAATTAAAGCGCAGATTGGAAATTAAAAACTGCGAGAGTTCGTTTTAGCTGTAAGGCGCGAAAGTTTTATTTCCGATCTTTGCTTCGCTCCCTCCCCCATTCTCAAAAAATAATAATGTAAGGTAGGTTATTTTTAGGCAATTAAATTCTCTTTCACGTGGTATAAAAGTTTTGTTGGTAACGTGAATAGTTTTCCTTTTGTAGAGGGTAGAAGCGCGCGCTTTTCATTTTTTTGCGGAAAGGCCAAAAAATCGCTGTTTTTCAGCGCGCTCTAGCGGCAGAACCACTCTTCAGAATATCAATGTTGAGCAGTGCATTTTGTAGGAAATTTTGTTTACTTCAACTTTATAATTGAGATTATCTTCGAGAAACTTATAGTTTTTGATGTATAAGCAAAAGATCGAAAAAAGAGCAAAAATTTTGCGATTTTTTGCGATTTTCGATATGAAGCCGACCTCCCACGTGGCAGCAAACTTCATATTCGTAATCAGCGCCCTCGAAAACATATAAAACCGTCGAAAAAAAAACTTCTATATAAAAGTTTTGAAAAAAACCCCATTTGACTGGGCTATTGCTCCTCTGCCTTTCACGCCAGCAGTCTGCGCACTGCCCCGTCGTGAGTTCGATTCTCACCTCGCCCCTGGGTGTATTTTCCTTCTTTGTGCCAATAAAAATTCTGTTGTGTCTGTCTTACTTGACGAAGGTGTATAAGCGGATCCTTGAGATCAAGCTAGCACGCTAGCAGTGTGCGCACTGTACCAGCCGTCAGTTCGATTCCAGCCTTTGCCCTGGGGGTATTTTCTCTCTCTCTCTGTGTCAGTAAAAATTCTGTTGTGTCTGTCTTTCTTGACGAAGCTTTATAACCCTTTCAATCCTAAGGTGCCCGAGAAAACCATTAGATACTATGGAACATATGGGGTGGCTAGGTCTTAAAGTGATAAGCGGATCCTTGAGATCAAGAACACAGTCCGGAAAATATATGTTACCAATACCAATACAAATATAAAACCCCAAGACAAAGAAGGGTTTAAGTTCCATCTTCGACATTTTTAGGTCTGATCATTTATGACGAGCTCATTAAACAGTTTTAAAAAATCTGTAGGAAACACGAGCAAATTTAAAAATTTAGTAAAATAAATTTAAAGAAATATTCTGAACTACTAAGAAATTTCTGCAAGGATAAATTGATTATTGTATTTAAAACAATATATAAAAGATTTGCTTTACAAACTATTGCATCTTATTTAAATTAAACTCAATATGAATTTTCTTTGATTATTTAGAAGCTTAATAGATCAGATTAACCTGTTTCTGCTGACTGGGAACAAAGGTTTGATTCCAAATTATTTTATTCTAATTCGATTCATGAATCGATTCTTTCCCAAAATTTGATTTCCCTATGGCGAACGAAAATAGGGACTTTGAGGATAGCTTTCCCTAAATATCAAAGAAGTTGTGCTTCCATCTATAAATTGGTTTGAGAACTACGAATTTTTAAAAATTTGTGTACGAAAATTCTTTGGTCTTTTAAGTAGGATGCCGCTGACGGCGTATTTTTATCTCTTTTCGTTTTTTTGTTATTAATTTTTAAAATCGGGGGCTCTTTGTGAAACACCCTGTAAGTAGGGGCCCTGGGGGCCTACCACGAGCCTCTCGACAAAAATAACGACACCCTTACTTCTCCGTGTCGAGAACGCTGAAGAAGCAAACAAGTTGTCGACACCACACTGTCGCGGAAGGTTATCCATAGGAAATAGCATTAGTGATCGCAAGTGAGGTCGAGAGTATGGGCTCACTTAACAAGAGGGTCTACCATCAGACTGTCGGGAAGTTTTTAACTGTCGTTAAGTGGTATCGAGAAAGTGAAAAACTCAACGACACCTCAAGAGGTGTCTATATCTTGTTAACGACACGAGAACAAGCTCTTTTATACGCTATAAATTATGTGTATTGTTTAGCCGGTTATCATTGCTCGTTTTTTGAGTTACTTAAAGTAAAATTGACTTGCATTACTTCTTTTTAATTATCAATTTATAATTTATTTTAAGAAGGGTTTGAATGTAAAAATCGGGCCGGTTTTATGTACAAAAAATTGAAATCGATTTGGGGGTTTTATTGATTAAGAGAACTGAGGATTACTCATACGGTTTTTTTCAGATAATAATAATAATCAATTGTGACATGAAAAACAATTAGATCAAAAAATAAAAATCAAATAGTACATCCAAACACGGCTTTCAAAGGATTTTCCGATTTAAAAAGTATTAAATCAGAAATAATAATCGTGGTGATCAGAAAAAATTGTGTTTTTTATCCAAAGCTTATTTTTTGTGATTAAAAAAAAATTGTAATGAATTGATAACAAAAATATCATGAATTTAAGTTTGTCCCCCCCCCCGTTATGGACGTAAAGGTTTTCGCTTTAAGCGTCTTAATCTTATTACGATCATTCCTTATTTAAGGAGGGTTTATATGCAGCCAATGGAGAATGCAGCTGACAAGGGCAGCGGCCGGTGCGAAAGCGACGGAAGATTTTTTTTCCTCGAGCCACTCGGGCCTATGTAACTTAACTCCCCGCCTATTTTTGACGTACAAGATGACGAAAACTTTTTACACCAATCAAAAGCGTTATTTCTTCTCGACACCTATACTCTCGAACTCAGTTGCAATCGGTAAAAGCTTGCATTTGTCGACATTCAAAAACAACATCGTCGTGGTAGGCCACGGTAGGCCATCGACAATTTGATCTTGTTTTTTCAGCATTCCCGACACCATCGTGCTGCCATCTATAAATCGAAGGATGAAATCCACATGAAATCACTTCTGTGGTTATTCTACCTCCAGACTCTTTTTACTGTATTAATATAAACTTGAACCTTGTAAAAATATATTTTAAAAATGAAAGAAAAAATATTCCATCATAAATAAGTACCCAACGACGTGTATTTTTATGAATAGAATTTTCATCTATTTCATACAAAGCAAATAATGGCGGCGATTTGGGCTATTTGCAATGGAAGATCTGATGACTACGCAGAGAAAACATAGTTCCTACGCAAAATAAAAATATTGTTTCATCTATAGGTTGAAAAGTAATTCCTAAGAGCGCTTTTTAATGTACAATAGCTATTAATTTGAAAATAATGCTACAGCCCTCGATGAGAGGTGTCGTAGAGCTTTTTCGCCTCTCTGTCGTTTTCTCCTCTAGGTTTCTCCTCTCATGGTAGGACCTGTAGTTACGTTTGAGGCGCATCACGTGACTGTCGATAATTTCGGCAATATTAACGATAACGACACGATGGTGGTAGAGTCCCTTATTTCAGTATAAAATATTAAACATATTTAGCAGGCAGTAAGAATTAGAACTATACGAGTACTAGTTTCTGAGAAAGGTAGACCGAAGAAGTCTTTTTGGTTGTTGATGAAGGGGGGAAATTGCTACGATCTGGCATCCGAACTTACTGACTCTCATCTCTCTGCGTATCTCCAACTCATGACCAACTCTTATGCACATTATGTATATAAGTTTATTGTTCCTTGTTTCTTATGCTATTGACTAACCAATGTAGAGTAGCAGTTGTATTCAAAATGCGGAAAAAACAATTTTGCAACAATTGCTAAACACAAAAAAAAATACTACTCCAAAATGAGGGGTGATAAAATAACCAAACCTGTGCCATTATATCTCTAACAATAGTAGTTCATCTTATAAAAATTGGCAAAAAATTGTGAAGATTTTATCTTGGTTTTTTTTTGTCTGTTTCTTAAGATCTTTTTTTTCGTTTCTTTTCAGTTTCAATCAAGATCTGCGAGAGACAAAGTCATCAAAGTTGCTAAGTCGAAAAAACTATCAGCCCAGGGGCTCTACCACCAGCGTGTCGTTATCGTTAATATTGCCGAAATTATCGACAGTCACGTGATGAGCCTCAAACTTAACTACAGGTCCTACCATGAGAGGAGAAACCTAGAAGAGAAAACGACAGAGAGGCGAAACAGCTCTACGACACCTCTTATCGAGGGCTGTAGCATTATTTTCAAATTAATAGCTATTGTACATTAAAAAGCGCTCTTAGGAATTACTTTTCAACCTATAGATGAAACAATATTTTTATTTTGCGTAGGAACTATGTTTTCTCTGCGTAGTCATCAGATCTTCCATTGCAAATAGCCCAAATCGCCGCCATTATTTGCTTTGTATGAAATAGATGAAAATTCTATTCATAAAAATACACGTCATTGGGTACTTATTTATGATGGAATATTTTTTCTTTCATTTTTAAAATATATTTTTACAAGGTTCAAGTTTATATTAATACAGTAAAAAGAGTCTGGAGGTAGAATAACCACAGAAGTGATTTCATGTGGATTTCATCCTTCGATTTATAGATGGCAGCACGATGGTGTCGGGAATTCTGAAAAATCAAGATCAAATTGTCGATGGCCTACCGTGGCCTACCACGACAATGTAGTTTTTGAATGTCGACAAATGCAAGCTTTTACCGATTGCAACTGAGTTCGAGAGTATAGGTGTCGAGAAGAAATAACGCTTTTGATTGGTGTAAAAAGTTTTCGTCATCTTGTACGTCAGAAATAGGCGGGGAGTTAAGTTACATTGGCGTAATTTGAAATGATCACCAACGCAAGGGGAGGAACTCGTTTTTTCATGAGCAAAATTCTCGCCACTCTAAACAAGGGATGATCGCGTAATAAGATTAAGACGCTTGAAACGAATACCTTTACGAACATATAACGGAGGACAAACTTAAATTCAGGAAATTTGTGTTATCAATTGATTACAATTTTTTAATCGCAAAAAAAATAAGTTTGGGATAAAGAACAAAATTTTTTCCCATCCCCACGGTGATTATTTCTGATTAAAATTTTTTAAATCAGATAATCATTTTAAAGCCGCTTTTTGGATGCACGATTGTTTATATATTATCTGAAAAAAAACCGTATGAGTAATCCTCAATTCTCTTAATAAATAAAACCCACAAATCGACTTTAATTTTTAGTACATAAAACCGGCCCGATTTTTAAGTCGATAATTTAAAAAAAAAGATGTAATGCAAGCCAATTTTACTTTAAAAATACCTTTAAGTATCTCAAAAAACGTGCAATGATAACAGGGTAAACAATACACATAATTTATAGCGTATAAAAGAGCTTGTTCTCGTGTCGTTAACAAGATATAGACACCTCTTGAGGTGTCGTTGAGTTTTTCACTTTCTCGATACCACTTAACGACAGTTAAAAACTTCCCGACAGTCTGATGGTAGACCCTCTTGTTAAGTGAGCCCATACTCTCGACCTCACTTGCGATCACTAATGCTATTTCCTATGGATAACCTTCCGCGACAGTGTGGTGTCGACAACTTGCTTGCTTCTTCAGCGTTCTCGACACGGAAGAAGTAAGGGTGTCGTTATTTTTGTCGAGAGGCTCGTGGTAGGCCCCCAGGATATAAATAGCAGCTTCTCCAGAACACCTATCTTTATCAACGATCATCTATGCCCGGCGCTGAAAAGACTGCACTATGAGGCACGACAGTTCAAGAAAGAGAACAATTACAAGTACTGCTGGGTTAGGGATGCAAAGATCTTCTTGCGAAAAGACGATGAATCGAAGGCTATTAGGATAAAAAAAACTTCCGATCTCCCTGTTCTGTAATTGTAAGACTGACTCTCCTACTTCCTCTACGCAGTGCCATACAATTAATAATTTAAACGATCTGCCTTATTTTGTATCGGGTTTAAATTTTCCACTAAACAATAATACTTTATCTGTATTACACTTAAACATAAGAAGCTTAAGATCCAATTTTGATGAATTTCTGGTTCAGGTTAATAACTTTTTTTCTATTCTAGACTGCATTATATTGAGTGAAATATGGGTGTATGAAAACGAGATTCAGTTTTATAATATTCCTGGGGGCCTACCACGAGCCTCTCGACAAAAATAACGACACCCTTACTTCTTCCGTGTCGAGAACGCTGAAGAAGCAAGCAAGTTGTCGACACCACACTGTCGCGGAAGGTTATCCATAGGAAATAGCATTAGTGATCGCAAGTGAGGTCGAGAGTATGGGCTCACTTAACAAGAGGGTCTACCATCAGACTGTCGGGAAGTTTTTAACTGTCGTTAAGTGGTATCGAGAAAGTGAAAAACTCAACGACACCTCAAGAGGTGTCTATATCTTGTTAACGACACGAGAACAAGCTCTTTTATACGCTATAAATTATGTGTATTGTTTACCCTGTTATCATTGCACGTTTTTTGAGATACTTAAAGGTATTTTTAAAGTAAAATTGGCTTGCATTACTTCTTTTTTTTTAAATTATCAACTTAAAAATCGGGCCGGTTTTATGTACTAAAAATTAAAGTCGATTTGTGGGTTTTATTTATTAAGAGAATTGAGGATTACTCATACGTTTTTTTTTTTCAGATAATATATAAACAATCGTGCATCCAAAAAGCAGCTTTAAAATGATTATCTGATTTAAAAAATTTTAATCAGAAATAATCACCGTGGTGATGGGAAAAAATTTTGTTCTTTATCCAAAACTTATTTTTTTGCAATTAAAAAATTGTAATCAATTGATAACAAAAATTTCCTGAATTTAAGTTTGTCCTCAGTTATATGTTCGTAAAGGTATTCGTTTTAAGCGTCTTAATCTTATTACGATCATCCCTTGTTTAGAGTGGCGAGAATTTTGCTCATGAAAAAACGAGTTCCTTCCCTTGCGTTGGTGATCATTTCAAATTACGCCAGTGTAACTTAACTCCCCGCCTATTTCTGACGTACAAGATGACGAAAACTTTTTACACCAATCAAAAGCGTTATTTCTTCTCGACACCTATACTCTCGAACTCAGTTGCAATCGGTAAAAGCTTGCATTTGTCGACATTCAAAAACTACATCGTCGTGGTAAGCCACGGTAGGCCATCGACAATTTGATCTTGTTTTTTCAGTATTTCCTACACCATCGTGCTGCCATCTATAAATCGAAGGATGAAATCCACATGAAATCACTTCTGTGGTTATTCTACCTCCAGACTCTTTTTACTGTATTAATATAAACTTGAACCTTGTAAAAATATATTTTAAAAATGAAAGAAAAAATATTCCATCATAAATAAGTACCCAATGACGTGTATTTTTATGAATAGAATTTCCATCTATTTCATACAAAGCAAATAATGGCGGCGATTTGGGCTATTTGCAATGGAAGATCTGATGACTACGCAGAGAAAACATAGTTCCTACGCAAAATAAAAATATTGTTTCATCTATAGGTTGAAAAGTAATTCCTAAGAGCGCTTTTTAATGTACAATAGCTATTAATTTGAAAATAATGCTACAGCCCTCGATAAGAGGTGTCGTAGAGCTTTTTCGCCCTTCTGTCGTTTTCTCCTCTAGGTTTCTTCTCTCATGGTAGGACCTGTAGTTAAGTTTGAGGCGCATCACGTGACTGTCGATAATTTCGGCAATATTAACGATAACGACACGCTGGTGGTAGAGCCCCTGGGGGCCTACCACGAGCCTCTCGACAAAAATAACGACACCCTTACTTCTTCCGTGTCGAGAACGCTGAAGAAGCAAGCAAGTTGTCGACACCACACTGTCGCGGAAGGTTATCCATAGGAAATAGCATTAGTGATCGCAAGTGAGGTCGAGAGTATGGGCTCACTTAACAAGAGGGTCTACCATCAGACTGTCGGGAAGTTTTTAACTGTCGTTAAGTGGTATCGTGAAAGTGAAAAACTCAACGACACCTCAAGAGGTGTCTATATCTTGTTAACGACACGAGAACAAGCTCTTTTATACGCTATAAATTATGTGTATTGTTTACCCTGTTATCATTGCACGTTTTTTGAGATACTTAAAGGTATTTTTAAAGTAAAATTGGCTTGCATTACATCTTCTTTTTTTAAATTATCGACTTAAAAATCGGGCCGGTTTTATGTACTAAAAATTAAAGTCGATTTGTGGGTTTTATTTATTAAGAGAATTGAGGATTACTCATACGTTTTTTTTCAGATAATATATAAACAATCGTGCATCCAAAAAGCAGCTTTAAAATGATTATCTGATTTAAAAAATTTTAATCAGAAATAAACACCGTGGTGATGGGAAAAAATTTTGTTCGTTATCCAAAACTTATTTTTTTGCGATTAAAAAATTGTAATCAATTGATAACAAAAATTTCCCGAATTTAAGTTTGTCCTCCGTTATATGCTCGTAAAGGTATTCGTTTTAAGCGTCTTAATCTTATTACGATCATCCCTTGTTTAGAGTGGCGAGAATTTTGCTCATGAAAAAACGAGTTCCTTCCCTTGCGTTGGTGATCATTTCAAATTACGCCAATGTAACTTAACTCCCCGCCTATTTCTGACGTACAAGATGACGAAAACTTTTTACACCAATCAAAAGCGTTATTTCTTCTCGACACCTATACTCTCGAACTCAGTTGCAATCGGTAAAAGCTTGCATTTGTCGACATTCAAAAACTACATCGTCGTGGTAAGCCACGGTAGGCCATCGACAATTTGATCTTGATTTTTCAGAATTCCCAACACCATCGTGCTGCCATCTATAAATCGAAGGATGAAATCCACATGAAATCACTTCTGTGGTTATTCTACCTCCATACTCTTTTTACTGTATTAATATAAACTTGAAACTTGTAAAAATATATTTTAAAAATGAAAGAAAAAATATTCCATCATAAATAAGTACCCAATGACGTGTATTTTTATGAATAGAATTTTCATCTATTTCATACAAAGCAAGTAATGGCGGCGATTTGGGCTATTTGCAATGGAAGATCTGATGTTTACGCAGAGAAAACATAGTTCCTACGCAAAATAAAAATATTGTTTCATCTATAGGTTGAAAAGTAATTCCTAAGAGCGCTTTTTAATGTACAATAGCTATTAATTTGAAAATAATGCTACAGCCCTCGATAAGAGGTGTCGTAGAGCTTTTTCGCCTCTCTGTCGTTTTCTCCTCTTGGTTTCTCCTCTCATGGTAGGACCTGTAGTTAAGTTTGAGGCGCATCACGTGACTGTCGATAATTTCGGCAATATTAACGATAACGACACGCTGGTGGTAGAGCCCCTGGGGGCCTACCACGAGCCTCTCGAGAAAAATAACGACACCTTTACTTCTTCCGTGTCGAGAACGCTGAAGAAGCAAGCAAGTTGTCGACACCGCACTGTCGCGGAAGGTTATCCATAGGAAATAGCATTAGTGATCGCAAGTGAGGTCGAGAGTATGGGCTTACTTAACAAGAGGGTCTACCATCAGACTGTCGGGAAGTTTTTAACTGTCGTTAAGTGGTATCGAGAAAGTGAAAAACTCAACGACACCTCAAGAGGTGTCTATATCTTGTTAACGACACGAGAACAAGCTCTTTTATACGCTATAAATTATGTGTATTGTTTACCCTGTTATCATTGCACGTTTTTTGAGATACTTAAAGGTATTTTTAAAGTAAAATTGGCTTGCATTACTTCTTTTTTTTTTTAAATTATCAACTTAAAAATCGGGCCGGTTTTATGTACTAAAAATTAAAGTCGATTTGTGGGTTTTATTTATTAAGAGAATTGAGGATTACTCATACGTTTTTTTTTTCAGATAATATATAAACAATCGTGCATCCAAAAAGCAGCTTTAAAATGATTATCTGATTTAAAAAATTTTAATCAGAAATAATCACCGTGGTGATGGGAAAAAATTTTGTTCTTTATCCAAAACTTATTTTTTTGCAATTAAAAAATTGTAATCAATTGATAACAAAAATTTCCTGAATTTAAGTTTGTCCTCAGTTATATGTTCGTAAAGGTATTCGTTTTAAGCGTCTTACGATCATCCCTTGTTTAGAGTGGGGAGAATTTTGCTCATGAAAAAACGAGTTCCTTCCCTTGCGTTGGTGATCATTTCAAATTACGCCAATGTAACTTAACTCCCCGCCTATTTCTGACGTACAAGATGACGAAAACTTTTTACACCAATCAAAAGCGTTATTTCTTCTCGACACCTATACTCTCGAACTCAGTTGCAATCGGTAAAAGCTTGCATTTGTCGACATTCAAAAACTACATCGTCGTGGTAAGCCACGGTAGGCCATCGACAATTTGATCTTGTTTTTTCAGCATTCCCTACACCATCGTGCTGCCATCTATAAATCGAAGGATGAAATCCACATGAAATCACTTCTGTGGTTATTCTACCTCCAGACTCTTTTTACTGTATTAATATAAACTTGAACCTTGTAAAAATATATTTTAAAAATGAAAGAAAAAATATTCCATCATAAATAAGTACCCAATGACGTGTATTTTTATGAATAGAATTTCCATCTATTTCATACAAAGCAAATAATGGCGGCGATTTGGGCTATTTGCAATGGAAGATCTGATGACTACGCATAGAAAACATAGTTCCTACGCAAAATAAAAATATTGTTTCATCTATAGGTTGAAAAGTAATTCCTAAGAGCGCTTTTTAATGTACAATAGCTATTAATTTGAAAATAATGCTACAGCCCTCGATAAGAGGTGTCGTAGAGCTTTTTCGCCTTTCTGTCGTTTTCTCCTCTAGGTTTCTTCTCTCATGGTAGGACCTGTAGTTAAGTTTGAGGCGCATCACGTGACTGTCGATAATTTCGGCAATATTAACGATAACGACACGCTGGTGGTAGAGCCCCTGGTTACAAAAGTTTCTCACAGTGTAATGTACTAAATAGGTCAGGAGGAGTTTTAATTTTTGTCAAAGAAACTCTGAATTTTGTTCCTATTCCTATTCCTGAGTTAAATTCAGCTAATATTGTAGCTCTCTATAATCCAGATATTAAGCTAAACATAATCGGCATTTACCGATTTCACTCATTCACAATTGATTGTTTTCTCGATGAGTTCGGTACATTATTTTCTAAGTCTAAAAATAATTCTATTATAGGCGGCGATTTTAATATAAACTTAATGGACAATAGTACTTGTAATAATTATTTAGACCTTTTATATTCAAATGGATTTGAAAGTATTATTAATATTCCTACTGGAGAAACAGATATCACTTCTACATGTATTGATCATTTTAATGTAAAACTATCGGGTAAATTTTTGTATAATTGTTGTAGATGCTTAAGCTCGTTATCTGATCACTATCCAATCTTTCTTGCAGTATCATATTCTGTTCAAATGGAAAGAATCCCTATCGTTAACAAAATCCCTGACTCCTTTGAGCTAATTGACTTTAACAAACTTGATTGTTTAATTCAATCCACAGTTTTTGAAAGCATTAATGGAAATTTAGATGATACATATAATAGATTCATTGTAAAAATTCAGAATTGTGTAAAATCCTGCACCAAGAAAATCAGAAAGAGAAATCTAAAATCCAAAAATAAATGGATAACTCCAGATATCTTAACTGAAATTAATAAAAAGGAAAAATTATATAAAATAAAAAAAAGAAATCCAAATGATAAGGTTGCAGCTTATAATTACACCAAATCATGCAGTTTTGTAAAAAAATTACTGAAAGAAGCTCGTTCTATCTATTACAAAAATGAGTTTGAAAGGTGTTCAGGGAATTCCAGAAAAGAATGGAATATAGTAAATAATATATTGGGTCGAGAAAGGAAAAATTCTCCTATAGAATTCTCACAGATTGATATAAATTCTATGAATGTCTTTTTCTCTGATATTGGTTGTAATATCGTTAAACAGGATGACAAATATCGGGATTTCATTGCACATTCTATAAACTCTATGGCTTTTATTGATGATGTATCGGAATCTGAAACTAGAGGAATCATTTTAAGACTAAAAAATACCAATACGTGTGGTTATGACAACATCAATTCCAAAGTTTTTAAATTAGTCTGCAAATACCACTCTCCTTTCATTCAATCTCTTCTAAACCAATCAATTAGAGAGGGAAAATTCTTTTCAGCACTTAAATACTCAACAATAGTACCAATTTTGAAGTCTGGAAATCCCGATGTTTTCTCAAATTATCGACCAATATCTTTGTTACCCGTATTTTCTAAGATAGTGGAAGAAGTCGTTTCTACTAGAGTAAAAAAATTTCTAAACACGAATAAATTCTTCGCTGATAATCAATTTGGTTTTCGTGACAAATTAAGTACTACTAATGCTCTTATTGAATTTTCAGCTTCCATTACTAATAATCTTAACAATAACCTAAAAACTGCGGCGATCTCTTTAGACATTAGCAAGGCATTTGATAGTGTCAATTTTGAAATTCTTCTTTATAAGTTAAATGCAGCTGGCATACGTGGTGTTTGTTTGGATTGGTTCCGTTCTTTTATATTAAACCGTAAACAAAGAGTTAGTGTAAATAACCTTTGTAGTCCGTTTATTTCCTCAAAGAAAGGAGTACCCCAGGGCTCTCGTTTGGGTCCTCTATTATTTAACATCTATATAAATGATTTTTGCAAACTGGACCTTTTGGGAAAAGTGATAACCTTTGCGGACGATACGATTATTATATATTCAGCTCGCTCATATAATCAGCTAGAAAGCATGATAAATCATGCTCTAGATATAATATATAATTGGTTTGTATGCAATGAACTAAAGGTAAATGTTAGAAAAACTAGTTATATTATTTTCTCTTTATGTTCAAACTCTTTGGAAAATCTTAAATTATACTTATGCAATTGTAAAATAAAAACTTGTTCAAACCATCTAATAAATAACTCCTCATCTCTAAAATATTTAGGTATTCTATTCAATAAAAACTGGAAATTCAAAGATCACATTAATTCTATTTCCAGCAAACTAAGATATATCTTATTTATGTTCTATCACTCCGACCGGTAAAAATATATCAACTCCGACCTACTTCTAAAATTATACTATGCTTGGGTGCAAGCTCGTATACAATATGGTATATTGATTTGGGGTGGGGACTATTTTTCTAACATCAAACCCTTATTGACTTTACAAAAAAAAATTTTACGCTACTTTCCTTCTAACAAATTCTTAAATGTGCGCCAGTTATTTATTCTTAATAGTATCATGTTCTTGAAGAAATTCCCTGACTGGGCCACGAAAAACGAAAATCCTTCATACAATCTTCGTAATCATAAATATTATCACGTGCCTATCCCTCACAAAGAAATCTATAAAAAACACTTTCAGTATCTCTCCGTCACTTTTTTTAACAATCTGCCTAATGAAATACAATCAGAAACTAATATTAACCACTTTAAAAAGCTTTGCATTGCATTTATCTTGGATATTAATAATATCGAGTCTCTATTTTAAATTTGTCAGGTATACACATACTTTTATTATCTTAAACTAGTACTTAATTGCCAGCCAAGCCATTATTATTATTTTTTTTTATTTAATATTAAAAAGTACTTATTTTTTTTTTTCTTCCACTATCTCTTTTTTTGTCCCATCTTATATTTTTATTATTTGATATTCTGTGACCCCATGGACGGGTGTTTGCCCCTTTGGGAAATAAAATTCATAAATAATTTGGGACATCTATTGTGTTGTATGTATTTATGTATTAGTTTTGTTTTGTTCTATTGTTTCTTGTTCTTGTTCTTGTTAATAAATTTGAAATTTGAATTTGAAATTAAAAAATAGCTAAAAACTCAAAACTTTAAGGCGTTTGGGGGTCGCCTTAACGTTATCAAATTTTGCAATTATCATTTTTTCGTCCATTGGCAGAAAGATAAGGGATGGGAGCAGCATATTTTTAACTTTTAAAAAACCCCATACTGTTAAGGGCCACCCTCCCTGTGGTATACTCATCTGTACAACTTTTAAATTTGTTAACATAACACAAATTACAATTTAATCAAGTTCTTCGGTACTCTTAGTTAGGTTTTGTTTAAATGTGCTCAAATAATCTGAACTTAAAGTAAACCAAATATTATGCATGCTTACTTTATTTCACATAACTAGCTATTTAAAGGTCATGGATTGTATTCTAGTGGATTACAAAGAAAAACAACATTACAAAGAGTTACAAGTTGTTGTTTATTACATATCAAATTGTAGAATATGGAAATTCCATTTATGAAAACTATCATCCTTCTCAACCGAACCCCCATCCAATGTTACACGAGTCTTTTTTACAACTCCCGTTTTGCTCCTGAAAAAATGTAGTTCAAATTGAGAAATAATTTTGCTACAGTACTTAACTTTTAAATCCAATTTTTAAATCAACAGGGGAAAATCATAAAAATTTGCAACTACTAATCACGTCTACAACCATGCAACATTTATTTTTCCCGCCAACCACAAAGGATAAGCAATCTGGCTTAACCATTTTCCATAAAATCTCTATGGGTTGTTCGGACCACAGAGTAGTTCGGACAATCGTTTCAGGAGCAAAACGGAAGTTAAAAGAATAGTTCTGAAAGAAAATTAATCGTTATTGATATAAGGTCATCCGGAAAGTTCTGTTTCTCTTTGCAATGATTCGTGTTTGATTTTTTTTTAAATTGGAAATAAGTGGAGATTTCAAACAAAGGGGTTTTTGATTTATGTATATTTATGAATCTATTGTACTATTTTAGTAGTTCTGGTGATATTATTTCTTTTCAAAATTGCGGTTTTAAAAACAGGCTTCAAGTGGCGATTTTCGTAACATTTTAATCAGTTGCTTTAAAGGTACTGGTTATCGCTACGAAAGTAACAACTCAAATCTACTCTATTCTCGCTGTTTTTTAAAAATTTACAGGTTATATTAAAGCATAATAGCAAAAGTAGCAGCCAGGAATCGAACCAGGGACGATTGGGTTACTAGCCGCATCCTATGCCACTGGGCTAACCTTGCCACTGCATTGCAAATAAGCGAAACACTTTTGCAACACAATCGCAACACAATAATAAACACTTTAAGCAAAAAGGGCTGTGATTGTGTTGTGATTGTGTTGCGAAAGTGTTGAGAAAGTGTTGCGAGGTGTTGCTAAACAATTACAGAGGCAGAAAATGTGTTGTGAATGTGTTGCGATCTAAATTTAAGAACACTATCAGAATCTGAACGCTTTTTACAACACTTTCACAACACTATTTTGAAACGCTTTTTTAAACAAATTACCGCTTTGCTTAAGAATTAATATGTGCATTTCGATGCATCATGATGTTGATATGACTTTTGTCCACTGAGCTTGGTTTTTTGAAGGCCAAATTCGAGAAATTTTGCTTTTATAGACCCGTTTGGCTTGGAAAAATGTGGTTGGGTTTTTTGCTTTTTTTTGAGGATTTTTAACACTTTTTTAAGGATTTTATAAAAATTTTAGTTTTTTGTACAATTTATTTATTATTTGATAATAAGTATGACACTAAAACACAATATAGAAAAACAATGGCTAAATGGTCAAAAAAACGTTGGTTTATCGTAAATTTCTCTGGAACCAAGCAAGGTAGAGCTTAAAGTTTACGAAATTCGAATTTTTGAGACCAAATTGCTCCAGAAAAGTGGTACTGCACTTTCCGGAGCGTCCTGGAAAAGGTGCCAATGGTCCGGGAGCGTTTTGGCGGGAAAACAGAAGGAATTTTAATTTTGACTTATCCCCTAATGCGATACATGGTTAGATTCCTCAGTATTATGGTGCACACATACCGAAATTTCAGAAGCCTGGAGCAAGCGGTTCGGGTGCAATCCGGGAAAAACGGAGTTTTTGGAATATCGGTTTTTCAAGAATAACTCCCAAAATAATTATCACACACCCTAATGATTTACATATTCGTAATTTGTGAAAAATTCCCGATTTAACCATGTAAGGTACTTGGTATGGGGTCGAATTTTTTCCGAAACTCTTCTGACACGACTTACCCCGAAAAATGGAGTGTTTGGCATTAAATGTAAGTTAGCCGGCCTTGTTCTAAAAATCCTAGATGACGTAAAAATCACCATGGCAACCCGTAATTCTGGAAAAACTTTGTCATAACAATTAGTTACTATAAAAAAAATTCAAAAAGAAATTAATATTAATATTTTCGGATTTATAAGCTTTCTTTAGACTTGTGTATTTTCGTCAAAATATGAACTTTTTTTCAAAGTCTAATTACTGCCTTAATTACCAATCAATTTTCACCAAAATCGAATATGAGGTATATGGCATGGTATATTTTAAGATTTCAAGGTCGAAAACTCCATATCATTTTTCGATTTTGGTAAAAAATGCGACTTTAGTGAGACTTACATACGGGTCCAGGGACCCTAAATTTTGTCCTAAATTCTCGAAATTCCAGATTCTAAGAGTTTTTGGGAATAAAATGAAAGGTCAAAGATTGTCGACCAGATGAAAATTTATTTAATTGGTTTTTAAGCGATTTTATTTGAAACCGAATTAGCGGAAACCAAAAAGTCATTTTTGCGTCACAAAATCAAAATAATTTTTTTCGTTGATTGTCAAGTGATTCGGATCCCTTCTGGACTTTAAATTCCGGAAAAGTTCCTGCTTTTTACGCGTTTGTTTTACAGCAATTAAACACTTCCCTGCATTTCATTTTGGACTATATGTTTATCTTACATAACTATCCCTAAAAAAGTACGCAATTTTGTTGAGCAAAAGGGATAGTTATAATTTCTTTTCTTAAGTGTCTGATATGATAGCTTTAATAAACATTTACCTTCTAGACTTCTAGTGACGGTCCGAAAACTAAGGCCATACAGCGCCAAGGAAGTTTGGACTATCTGTAGAAGCGTAAGTTGGCGAGGAATCTCGTATCGCAAATAATGTTGGTAAATTTGGTGAGCATCTATTCGTAACTAGTAGATTCTCCCTGAAAGTTCGTTTGCCGAAGTCGTTTTTGCACACGCCTAAAACTAACTTTAACAGGCTCTCAAGCGTTTAATACTGATGGTATTAACGTGAAACTTAGGACTTAAGGGGATACAGTACCCTAAAAATCATCAAAATATCAAAAATATTTTTATTGGCTTAATCCATACCATGGATCCTTCTAAATGTGTCTTAAAAATTTCAAAGCTCTATCTTAATAATTTATAAAGTTATATCCTTTTTTCTGATGCGAATCCGGGGTCTAAACAGAAGGAACGCAAACTTTAAGTTGAATTTTCTCCATGTTGTATTTTTGTGCATTTACAATTATTTGAATCCCTAAGGCTTTTTGTGTAAATGAAATATAAGTCTGAAAATTTGTATATATGTTCTGAAATATATGTATTATAGAACTGTGCATGGGTTTAGCTCTAACAAGGTTAGATTTTTTTAAAAATAACATTAAAGTCAAAAATGTTGAATTTTTTAGTTTTTTTTTTGGTTTTTAGTACATAAAAATTTCTACAAAATAAAGTAATAATACTAAAAAAAAATCCATGCACAGTTTTACGTAGTATGATATAACAAACACAAGCACAATAACAAGCACAAAAAAAAATATAAAAATATGCACAATTAAAAAAGCCTTAGGGATTTAAAAAATGGTCAAAAATTTAAAAAAAATTGATTTTTTTAAATTCTGGGTTTCAAAATCCAACTTTTTTTCAGGGGAAAGGTTCTACTTTATAAGCCCACATAATATGCAAATAAAGTCAAAACAATAATATTAAAAATAAAAAAAATATTCTCAGGGTACTGTATCCCCTTAAGGTTTATTAATTATGGTCTTTCAGATTATCAAAACAAAATAAAGTTTTGGCATATTTTTCACATTTTTTTTTGCTGTTTTTTAACTTTTTTCGTAATAAAAAAAATTTAAAGTGAAAACTGCCAAGATAATTTTGAAGATCATATTAAACCACAAAATTTGAGACCATAATTACATTTTTACCAATAGTAGTTCTTCTACAAATTGAATTTTTCAATAATGGTTTTGGGGTGTCGCTCCATTTTTAACTACTATCCCCCCTAGAAGTGTGAAACATCATTTACGGGACACCCTGTATAGGTATTGACCAAGGTTTATAGAATATAAGGTTGGCTCTTCACATAGACATGGAAAAAGCTCGTGACGTCTCGTTTCCGCTGCCAGTGACGTCATTTGTAACGCCTCCTAACTGTTTGAACAACCAATCACTTTCAGTTTGAGCGGAATAAGGGAAAGATACTGGTGGCATTGACACATTATCCACAGCGACCGTCATCTTCGAGTGAAATCGTGAAACAGGTTTCGATCTCCACAAAAATGAGTAGAAGCTGCAGAATCAAATATCCAGGAGTTTTTAGAAGCCTTGGTGTTTGGGGGCTTACCCATTCCGACTTTAAAACTACTCAGTTCATCTTTTGGGCTTAATTTCAGATCTTTGGATTTCTTAATCTTTAACTTAGAACGTCGGCATTCAGAAGTAGGATGACCAGTTTTACCGCAGTTTGAACACTTTGGACGGCTTCCCTTGACTGGTTTCTTAGATGCAGTAGTCTTTAACCCATTTTCGGCCAAAGTTGCGAAAACGCAACATTTCAATAAATATTTTTTTATTAATACTGTGATGCATATTTTTCTCAAATTTTATTTTTCGGCTATTGTTAAGGTTTCTGAAGACATTAAAAAAATATTAGTAATTAAATTGAAGGAACCATTATTTTTTAAGAAATTTTCAAAATACGTCATTTTTCTAACTTGAAACAGTTGTTGACGAAGTCGAATTTTTGAAAATGTATAATTAATCCATTTAAGATCAATTTAACGTTTTTATAATGGACTAAGGTTACAAGTTCTATAATTAAAATAAAAGTAAAAAAATTATCCTAAATGAACTAAAAAATTTTTATTTAAATTTAATGTTGCGTTTTCGCAACTTTGGCCGAATCCATGTAAATTCGGCTAAAAATATCAATTTTTTTTTATTACCTAAATTTCAAATATTTGCATGCTAATATTAAAATATGTTCTGATATAGAAGAAAAGTGCAAAAATTTTCGTCCTCGAGCGATTTTTGGCCCCTTTACGAGTGTTCGAACTTGAGAATTCGCTTGCTGAACTCCAGTTTTCCCCGCAATGCACTTTCTAAAATCTACATTTCCTCTACAATTTATTTTAATAAAATGTAATGCTTTCACATGAAATCATGTATTTGAGTCTCTGAGGTGTTTAAAACTATTATCTACCTTTAAAAAATGAAAATTTAAATATAAATTATGCATCCACTTTCTGTTCTGGAATTTTTCCTGCAATACACCTGCATTAGAAAATTGCGCTTGACCTTCAAGCTATGTTGACCTCTATTCAGACCATAGATAATGGGTCCAGCACATCTGTGTACACAAAATTTTAAGTAATTGGAAGGGGGTTATAGAATTTCAGGGGATAGGTAAAGGTAAACACAGGTGCAAGACTTTTCAATGGAAAGCCCGTGACAGTTTTATGACTTGTAAATCTCCACAGTAGAGCGTCCACGCCCCTTATTGAGTGGGGAAGGAGGTTAGGAAGTGTATTGAGACAACTAAAACCACAAAATATCCCACAGCGTAGCGAAATTTCTGCCCGTCGCATGACGGGCAACGGTTTCCACTGATAGACTGCCCCCGTAAGATTGGTGCATTGATTCGGCCAAAGTTGCGAAAACGCAACATTTCATTTCTCATATTAAATATTATTTTTTCTGCACGAAACTTTTTTTTGTGTCTTAATGAATGTAATTTAAGCATGTTTCAATGAAAATATTACAACATTTTATAAAATTTATATGCTTGGCCTAAAATGGGTTAAAGGTGCTGTTCCATGTTGCGTATTCCACGCGTTTGGCGCGCGTGCGTTTGGGGCGTGTCAGCGATTTTTTCCCTAATCTACTACAGCACAGCCTAGCGGCACAAACCGGCTACCTCGGGCGTTCGAGCCTTGGTTCGACGCGCAGAGGTCGGTTGTTTCGCCGCTAGGTAGCGCTGTTGACGCGTCAATTCTCGATCAGATAGCGCATTCACATATCGCTGTTCGTGATTTTCTCTGAGCTAATAATTCACTAATGTAGAACTTTCTTTCAAACCAAATTTCTTTATAATTTTACCAGTTTCAAAGATGGTTGCTTGTTTTAAATGGGGGATTTTAATCACTTGAATTAAAAATAAAAATCTACTTAATTATATTTTTTTAAATATTAAATTGCTATTAAGCATTATTGGTTAATATATTTTTAAACTCTATTAGATAAGGAACAGAAAAAAATTACAGGGTTTGAAATATTTTATTATATGCAATGAAGCTAATAAAATGTGTACCTTATATTTTAAAAATCCACTGATGATTTTATTCAAAGTAGATTTTTTACTTAACCAACTCGGTAAATGAAGTGAATCCGGGCCGCAGTCTATTTTGGCGATTTTTTGGCGCCAAGTATGACGCCAAAACACGGGTTTGAGAATACGACCATCCGACCAAAATGGCGGCCGTTGATCGGATTTTCAACTGCGAACTAAGCAAGAAAATATCGCTAAAAAGAGCGATCTTACCTTCTAAAGTTTTTGCCTTTTAGGGGCTGTTGACATCGGCTGATCATCATCGGATGGATCGGAATCAATAATGTCCGATGCTCCGGCGGTTGAGGTCGAAGGACCACCGGACGCAGGAGTAGGATCCACTTCCTGGGGCGGATACAATTTACCGCACATCTCAAAGAATGAAAGCATTTTGTCTGCTGGTGAGACGGAGCTCTTCATCCAAACGTACTCAGCAAGATAAGAATCAAATTGATGCTTTACCTTGTTGGTACCTCGGAAGCCCCTTTTCACTACACTCCAAGTGCCTTCAATTGAATTAGTGTGCACCCCAGTAACCGGGTCCTTAAAAGTATACTTGTGATTAACTGAGAGATGCACAAAGCCCTTGTGAGAGAGACATTTGTACGACCCCCAGCAATCAGAAATTACAGTAGTCCCCGGAAGAATGCGATCGGTTATGATTTTGAGCAAGGTTTCCGCACTGCGGTTTTCCACAGGGGCAAAAAAACAACAGCCTGTTCCCCGTTCATATCCGCCAAAGACCCATTGCCCCTCCACCCTTTTTCCTCTCTTAAATTTTCGTTTCCCAAACTTGCTCTCATCAATTTCCACCACAGTCCCAGGCCCCCCAATTTGTGGCATACCAGAAATAAAAATCTCCAGACAAACTTCTCTGCAGTAGCTTGCCCAGTGTGTAACGGTCGAGCGAGCAACCTCACACTGGTGTGCAATGAACCCCAGTGAAGATTTCGACACCCAACAACAACAGATTAAAAGAATTTTGGTGATTGGGAGATTGCTCCCAGAAAACCACGTCCCCAGCCGAATGGATCGTTTAACAGTTGATCTCGTACAGCAACACCTCCAATAAAGCTTGTCGGTGGAATCTGTACGGGGAGCGAGCTGCATAGGCTTAGTACACACAGGACAAATGTACTTGCTCCCAACTAACCCGTAATCCTGACAGAATTTTATCACCGAAACGGGATCTGTGGTGTCCTCCATCATACGATGATATGTCCTCATGAGACTTATATCACCAAAAGAGGAAATCGCCCGAGACGCACTTGCAACTGCCATAACACTTGACTACAGTCGAAGAATCACCAGAAGACAAAATCAAACAATCGTAGAGAAATGCAATAAATTGGTACCTGAAACCCCAGCAATGGACCGTTAGGGTAAACTCCTTTGTCCGCGTAACACAAAAAATCGCGACGAAAAAATCACGACCTTTTCATTGAGAATCCAGAGTGGTAAAGAAATGGCAAAGCACAAAAAGCATTAAAAACAGGTAAACCTAATTAAAAACAAGCTAGGTCCAATCATTTTCAAAAAGTAGAGGAGCGATTGTATTACGAACGCTATGGGGTAGGCGGTTTTAAAAAACCACTTAATTTTGAGAAATAAGTGTCATTAGTATTACGAAGGCTGTGGAGGAGGCGGGGTTGAAAAAGGAGAAACTGAAACTGAGTGTTAGGGTTGCCATGAAGAAACCGGTGGGGTCCGAGATCCTCTACGAGCAGCTGGAAAAAAGGTACACCAGAATGAACCGTTATCGCCACATCCGTCCGCCAAATTTGGCGATAAAAATCTGCGGCCCGGATTCGCTTCATTAACCACCAATTCAACTTAATTACTTAACTATTTACAATGCAAATTTTCTCCAAGATATAACCATTGATAATTAACTTAAATTATTTTTATCATTCATTTTTAGAACATAAACTCCTCAAATATTAAATTAACAGAATCAACATAACCAAAAGTATGGATTTTAATACTTTTTTTCATTTTGCATGATTTTAAACTAGTTTATTAAAACTCTATTTTTAAAAATTTAATTAGTGTTAGTAATCCTGGAAAATATGCATTTCAAAAAAGACTGACAAAAATGTTAGTAAATAATTTACAATTATTCTTTCAAAACAATTATGATGTTGATTAAGGAAATTTACCATAGGTACTAAAATTGACTGTCATAAATAATGACTAAAATAGCTAAGAGTGATAGTAAAAGACACATTTGTTATACAGGGTGTCCCACGAAAAGTGGCCCAACCCCTTTAACTTTTGAACCCCTACAGATATAGTCATGAAAGTTGGGTCTAGGTATAGTAAAGTGACCATGCCCTATCCGATGCGACAACTTTCAACGCCCTCTAGCGGAAACTTTAGGAGTTATAATTTTTATTTTAAAAACTATGTGAGGTACGTGAAAAAAGTCAGTGACTAAGTTGTAGAGCAGCATCGATTCATTTTAAATCGACACCTCTACCACAAAAATGACTACAATAAAACTCATTAAACGCCCTTTTATTTAATTGTGATTTGGAACACTCAACCTCACGAAACGCTTAACCGCTTGCTTGTTTATTTATGGTTTCGAACACTTAACCGCACGAAACGCTTTTGCATGGTAACTTGGTGCTTGAAACGCACTATCTTTTTGGATATAATAATTAAGAGGCTATTGAATTGAAATGAGGCTATTGAAGATGCTCGATATTCAATCTAGAGTCCAAATGTGCGTCGCAGACTGGAAGGACATAGAGCATCTGCGGTAAATGTAATCAGTTCATTTTCATGAGGAGTTTCGTGAGGTTTAGTGTTCGAGACCACAAATAAACAAGCAAGCGGTTTAAGCTTTTCGTGAGGTTGAGTGTTCCATATCACAATTAAATGAAAGGGCGTTTAATGAGTTTTATTGTAGTCATTTTTGTGGTAGAGGTGTCGATTTATAATGAATCGATGCTGCTCTACAACTTAGTCACTGACTTTTTTCACGTACCTCACATAGTTTTTAAAATAAAAATTATAACTCCTAAAGTTTCGGCTAGAGGGCGTTGAAAGTTGTCGCATCGGATAGGGCATGGCCACTTTACTATACCTAGACCCAACTTTCATGACTATATCTGTAGGGGTTCAAAAGTTAAAGGGGTTGGGCCACTTTTCGTGGGACACCCTGTATAATGTAAAAACTATATTATTGTCTTAACCAGTTTTTGAAAGAACAAAACTGTTATTAGAATTTTAATAAAAATATGATTTGAATCAAATGAATTAGATTTTTATTATAATCAGCAATCCTATTTTCAATCATATACCATCTCCAAAACTAGTAAGGACAAATTCGTTAACTAAATTTTTACATTAAGTAAAATTCATTTTGTAAAAATTTAAAAGTTACCACTTTATTTACATCCATATTTACAACTCAAAAATATTAAATTGTTTTTTTATGAATTCTATACATACGGGGGTAAAGTAAATACAACTTACCTTTGGTTACCCTGAGCTAGTCTCCCTCATTCAATAAGGGTAAAAATCATTAAAAACCCTTCTTTATTGCAATTTTTAAAAACATGTAAACTTTTTTTAACTGATCAGTTTTTAATCTCATCCAAACAGAAACTTAAGAAAGTCAATATTTTATTTAATAAAATTCTTTTAAAATGATATACAACACAGTCAATTTTGACAAGCATACAATATGTCTTTTCATTGATTATTTTCCAATCAGCAATATTGTTCACTGGTCAGTCTCTGAAATAAAAAAATTCAGAAACTTAACCATGTACTAACCATTTATTTTAATATCACTTTTGAGTAATCTCTATTACTTTATTTAAGGAGATGCCTTTTACTGAAAGCATTTAAATACTAGCAAATAAAGTATTACATAACACTAGAGGCAAAAAAAAATTAAATCGTTAAATTAAATTTCAAAAATCAAGTGTATTTTTAAAACAGACTAGCACCACAAGTACTGGGTTCAAATCCCAGTCCACGGGCATGGAAGACTGAGTCCTTCCCTCCAGGGTCAATAAAAATGAGCACCAAGGTCACTTGGGAAAAACAAGAGGGGTTAGCACTTAGCATCATGCTAACTACTCGCAGCTGACCGTGACTTTCAGTCAAATGTTCTGTAACAGCTCTGCTCATGGCATTACCCACTAATGCTTATTATACTGGAGTTTGACCCAATGACCGAGGTACTCCCTAAAGTATCCCCCTTGATTTTAAAACATATTTTGAAATTGTAATAACATAGGCCCTTAATTTGATAGGCCACAGACCTTTGGTTTGATGTAAGAAACCAGTCCCCACAAAAATGTTATAACAATTTCAGAAACTGCTATCAATACACAGATTATTTCATAGTCATTTTGTTTAAATACTAGGGTCTAAAAATACATTGAGCAAGTGATCTTGTATAATCTAATGCATAATAAAAATAAGATTTTAGTCAGATTAAAATATCTAAACAATCACAACAAAATATTTCATACCTGCTTTTTTAAGCCAAGCTCACGTCAGATGGAAGCAGTTAGCTGGGATATCATCCACGATAAATTTCTCATTCATAGTAATTGTAAAAAAACTTTCCACCAGAAAACTACAAGGGAAAATCAGAAGTTAAGTTTTCTTTAAAGAGATCCTTCTGTGCATAATGAAATGCTATTTATTTTAAAATATAAAGTTTGTGTGTACTTAGATAGGGACATATAAGACTTAATATAGCAGCAATTATTGCAAAGCAAACAACTTGGGTTAAAGACGTAGACGTGAGAAAGGGATTTTTGAAAGGCATCATGGTTAAGGGATGTTTTGTACCATACACATATAGACACGATTCTCCACAACAAGCAAATTCAACCAGCTTTTTTTTCCCCTGTAGGGGAAGCGAAAAAGCACTAGCTTCAACCATAATTTGACACAAGATTTTGTAGTAACCATATTACATAGAGTGGCTGCGGGGGTGTAGTGGTCAGCGTGCCTGGCTACGAGCATTACTGACCCAGGTTCGATGCCTTGCGGCTTCTGCTTGGGTAGCTGGTCATGGGTCAACTCAGCCCTTCATCTTTACGGGGTCGATAAAACGAGCACCAAGCTCGCTTGGGGAATCAACTGGGGGTCCAGCGTCGGGCTAGCCACTCGGCCTGGACACAAGCTAAGTAATTAGTACCCCAGGCCCAAAGGCAAAGGAAACGGAGATGGGCACTGCCTGATAGGCCACTAAGCCTGGTCAGAATTTGTTTTGATTTGATACTACATAGAAATACTTTTTGATATGCCAAGCAGAAGCTCAAAATGTTCTGATAATTTGTCCAAAACAATAAAATATCTTAACTATCAATTAAGTTAATGATTACGAAAATTTATACATAATAACAATAAGATCTTTGAAAAAATATCATTACAATAAGAAAATGAAGTTAAACAAAATATTTCATACATGCTTTTTTAAGCCAAATTCAGATGTTAACAGCCAGCTGGGAATGACAACTATATTTCTCCATGGAAAAAGACAAACTCTGCCACTAGGAAACTACAAAGAAATAACAGGGGTTATGTTTGCCATTAAGAGATCCATCCATTTATAATGAAATGCTATTTATTTACAAAATTTAGTATGAAGTTTACATCAGTGGGGAAGAAGGAGTTCATAACTCATCCTAATTTGTACCGATTCAAAAAATGGGATTCAACAAAATCCTACCTACTAACATAAAATTGCCAAATTGAGAATAAAACTTTGAAAACTAATCTTGCGATGGAATTGAACTTAGCTAGATTGCAATCAGCTTCAGCTGTTTGCAACTCACGCTTTACCACTGGTGTTAAGAGTATGACAAGCAGTCTTGGTTAAAATAGGTAATAAAGGAATTTTCGAAAGGCATCATGAGCAATGGTTATTGATCTCCATAGACATGCTTATCTACTAGAAGTGAAATAAATCTGCCTTTCTTCCCTCTGTAGGGACGCGAAGTCAAAAGATCAACACAGGATTTTGTACCACATAAACAGAGGTACTTAGAAGGTGGACATAAATTAGAGCTGAGCAGGGAAAGCAAACAGCCATGAACGGCTGTAAACTGGTTTGGCTTCTGTGGTGTGGAACACATGGAAATGTTTCTTCCCGAGATGTTTCAAGGAAACTATGATCGACGCAAAGGCATACTAACATAGCCGGGCACATTAAAAACCCGCTTGCAGTTGTTCGCCTTCACTGCTCGACTCTTATTTATGTCCACCTTTAGATATGCCTGGTACAAGCCAAGAGTTTTCTGATAAACTGTCCAAAACATTTAAAAATACCTCAACTAACAGTAATGATTTTAATTTTTTTTGGTTGTGTTGATAGTAATGGTATTTATGTATTAGCCTGTTGACCGTTCTGCAACCATTAGATTCTGCGCTCATAGCTATAGCAAGCACAGAATGAGCTTAGACAATATTTACAGCGGCACAGTCAAAAAGCTAATATCAAGTACCAGAATAATTTATAAACCATAACCAATGAAATACAATTAGCAAGATATTTGCTCCCTTAATCAAAAAGTACCACATAGTATTGAACTTGAGATAAATAAATACACTGAATCTATTGAAAAACACTAAGGGAATACAGGTGACTGTTAAAAAAAATCAAATACTTCTCTTATTTTAAAAACAATAGTATAAATATGAGTTATTAAAAATGTATGCAATATAAGTGTTTTGGGGTATTACTTAAGGATAAGCTGGGTACAAATCTCACTAATCTCTTGTCTTCAATGTCAGCGTTTGGCAAATTCTTCATAACATTACAAAGTAATTGAAAGAACTACTGCTAGTTCAGGTATTTTTATTATTTTTGGCAGTATCCAATTACCCTTAGCACTTACACTCAGCTAATCCTTAACCCTTCGGACCTGATGTGCGGTATACCGGACATCAACTTTAAACTCTACTAACTTCATTAAAATACTTTAGAATAACACCGATTTTGTTGTAGTTGATGCTCCACATCTGTACTATTGTTCAAGGTTTATTTAAACATAAAATTTGATTACCAATAAGTTCTTTTTAAGGCGCTGAATGTTTTTTTAAAATGGATGTCCGCTATACCGGACATCGTACTGGACGTAAGTAAAAGCTACTTGTGATCGTGTAGTTTGTTTACATGGACGAAACATGTTTTAAACTTACTTACACCTGTATTAATGCAAGTTTTCTCATTTTATTGCTTAATTATATTTAAAAAATAATTTATAGAAGTTATTTTTGATGTTTTAAATGCTATTTTTTTCTGTCTGTAATTTCTTTAAATATTATACCAGACACTTCAAAATTTGTGACAGATATATTTATCATCATAGCATACTATGTACCAAAAGAAAATATTTTCATACTAAAATTTCAAAATTCCGACTGAAGGGGTTGTACATGGATTTGTTTTTCAAACTTGGTATTAGGTACACACAGTTTAATTGTTTACATTAGTGTGAAGGTTTTAAGAAACACAATTAGCAGTTTAAATAAGAGCATACCTGGAAAGATTGGCTGGTCAGATTTAAAACTGGGTACTACACAAATCGGCATGAATTCTCAGATAATCCCCATACTGAAAGCCTTTCTCCTCGTAGTAAAGAATAAATCCATCAGAATCAAGGCCTAAAAAGAGAAACCCATAAATATCTACGAAACAAACAGCATCAACAAAGTAGTATGCATCGATTCAAAAACAAGAGTTAAACATATCACAATAACAACAAACATTAAAAAGATGAATCATGTATTTTGTAATCTTACTAAGATGTAAGTTTCTTTTTTGGAAGTTTTATTTAAGCAAGGATACAAATGAAATAGTTTTCGACGACACTGGCAGACTGCTCCAACTCTACGAGCTATAGCATGGAAACAGAAATAAGCGCCTTCAAAGATATGGATTCAATCAGTTCCGATGTTAAGTATGTCATAAAAAATAGAAATATAAAGATAATATTCACTCACTTGATTTATTTCAAACAATTTGATAGTAAATTTCAGCTTCCTTCCAGACGTCGGAGAGGCCTTCGTTTCGTAAGGATAATGTTTACTAAATTCTCCATCTTGATTGGTTCTTTTTCGGCGCGTCTGATCACGTGACCCTGCGCTCAGTGAAAAAAACTCCGACAGGCGACTTCGTGTGGGCTCGGTGCGTCATACGCCTGGGATAAAGCCTGCTATTGGTTTAGAAGGAGAAATAGCGTGGCGCCTCGCAGCGGCGGGCGTTGCAGGTGTTCGCGCGCCAAACCGGTAGGGATTTTTCGGATTTCCTCCCCCCATCGCGCGCTAGCGCGCGCGCCGAAAACGCGTGGAATACGCAACATGGAATAGCGGCTTAAGGCAGCATAATCCAGGTCTTTTTGACTTTGAGATAGTCGAGCTTCCTCAGCTAGAAGTTCTTGTAAAACTCCGGCAAAATTGAATTTCTCATCAGACCATCTTTTTATGGATTGGACGATTCCGGTAAATTCAGGTGGCAAGTAGTATCGAATCATCTGGAAAGCTTGATACAGTTCCACCATCGGGTGATTACAATCTTGAAGCTGACAGACGATCTTTCGAAGTCTTGAAGCATATATTCCAACTGTTTCATCGTCACCCATTCTGCAAGAAAAGAAGGGGTCAAGCAATCCTATGATTCTTGCTGTGCTGTCCGGCTGAAAATGCTTTTTTAAGGTATCCCAGGCTTCTTTCCCATCTTGGGTTTCAGAAATGTGGGTTTGCAGATCCTTGGACAAGTTCAAATAAATCGTAGAGTAAGCTCGATTTTTCCTCTGCTTGAAGCTCTTCACGTCTTTGTCGGAACCTTCTTTTGGTAATTCTTCAGTTCCAATGACGATCTCCCAGCAGTCTCGATCCATCAGGATAGCTCTTAAATCCTCACTCCATAAAGCGTAGTTATCCAAATTCAGGGGGGTGTTTTTCTTATACATCGGATCCATCTTCCACGGCCCCCTACTAAAGCACTGTTATGAAATTTCACTATACTTCAGCTTGGGCTTATCCACGGTCCATAACCAATTAATAAAATAGCCCAGCCGAAGTAAAAATCAAATTGTTTATTAACTCAATAATCATTCGTTCAGAAATAAATCAGTTCAATCTTAACAAAACATATTCTCATATACATGATCTGAAGAATTGACATAAGAAAAGATCATAATACAAGTTGACGCGTTACAAAATATATAGCTTAAGTTTTTAGGCTCCGCCCATTTAAAGATTGGAAGATATTTGCATACGTTGTCTTCTTCTTTCCAACAGTTCCCATAATGCATTTCTACGAGCTCGCTCGCTTGTCACGTGATTCTTTTTACTGGTAGGATAGGACGAGTGCTCTTGCTCTTGTGAACGAATATTCAATTTCCTCACGGCTGGTTTTCGGAGATCTCTTTTCCCCTACTTCTTTAGCTCTTTCTCCGGTTGAACAGGTTGGCTGTTGTGAACGCGGCTTTTATGTAGATACAACCAGGTTGGCTCATCCGTGACGTCACCTAATGGAAAGAGGGGTCTCTGCCAATGGCAATGCTCGTACCGTTTGGTACGAGCATTGCCATTGGCAGAGACCCCTCTTTCCATTAGGTGACGTCACGGATGAGCCAACCTTCTCTCTCTACAAACCTTGGATACAACCCGTATAATCACTTTTCGATGGTTGGGCGTTATGTATCCCAAGTTACCCCATTTTAAGGTATTTGATTCCTTTCAAATTTGGAAAAGTAGGAACATACTGCTAGCCTCGAAAGACATTCTTTGTGTTTATTTTATACGTTTAATTAAGCCTCTAAACCTTTTTAACTTTAAATTTAAAAAAGTAAGGATTTTTTACTGCTATTAAGACATTTAGTCAAAAATAAAACTAAAAAAACCAGCCATATTGATGTTATTGGAAATAATTTTTACAAGCCCCTTGATTGAGCCAAAACGTGTCACGGCGCATCCGCACAAAGAGGGCGTTGGCAAAACAAACTTAAACGCACTAATTCCCTAGCGAGCAGATAAGGCCAAAGTTCCTTTTGACCAGTGTCCGGCGGCGTTTATTATATCCCTATCTTATCTCTAATTATCAAAATCGAAGCGCGGGTGATGTAGACAAATGTATTCCATTCTTCCTCCGCTACAATCGATAGATTTAATCTCCGATAATCAAAACGGAGTCGGGCTTGGAAATAACCAGGCGAGCCTAAGCCGGACTGGCTGGACTTAGTCACGAAAGCCCCTCTTTTCGGGGATTAATTTCTGTCGGTCCATTTTGTTTCGGGTCGCGGCCGCCTGTTGACTGGAGTTTCGTCAAATACCTGCTCCTTCCCTCCGTAAGCCCCGAGACTTGATGGCTAGTGAAAATTGCTCGTCCGAAGGTGTCCGCCTTTGTTTCTATATGAGCTGGTTAGGATGAAAGTGGTATAAGTCCACTGAACTTCGTTTTGCGTAATTGAAGGTTTTCTAAAAACCTGTGCTAAAAATTCAGGATTGCTTATATTTTTACTTTGTGGGGTGGATTTGTCTTTAGGCAGGGACACAATTTTTGCTGCAGATCAACTTTTATCAAATTTTAACTGAAAGTGCTTTAAATTAGCTTTAATGGACTTATACCACTTTCATCCTGACAGATTGATGGGTTTCGGGAAGGAAGATGGGTATTGGAATGTAGTAAAATATAGCTTTCTGAGCGACTGGTTAGTACAAAGTTAGATTTTAATGTTCTGTTCCACAGATTTTGATGCATAGAATACGAATATTTTGGTGTAAAATTTTATATAACCCGTTTTGGGGGGTCATATTCAAGATGGCGACCGAGAAACGTTCTTCGCTTGATATGTCTCTAGTTTATATTTTCTATTTGCCTTAACTAAAGCTAAGGTTTAAATTAAAATAGGTTTTCGTTTTTTTTAAAAAACTTGCTATCGATGTGATTTTTAAGATGGCGTCCAAGATGGCCGCCGATTATTAAGTTTTGCAGTTTTTATGATAGATAGTTGAGCAATATATCAAATTGATTGATTTTGAGTAAGGAAATGGAAATTAAATTAAAATGAAATTATTTTTAACAACAATAAACGCTTTTTAACCATTAATTTTAAAAATTTTTAATTAAAAAAATAAATTTAAAATATTTTACTAATTTTTATTTATGGCATTTGATATAAAGTACGCCACTGTTTGAATTATACTAGGTTATTAAATTCATTTTAACTTGTTATTAGGGTGATTTTCAAGGTGGCGTCCAAGATGGCCGCCGTTTATAAACTTTTGCAGTTTTTATGATAGATAGTTGAGCAATAAATCAAATTGATTGATTTAAAGTTAGGAAATGAAAATTTCAATAAAATTAAATTATATTTTACAACAATAAAAAATTAACCATTAATTTTTATTTTCAAAAGTTTTAAATTTTAAAAAATAAACTTAAAACATTTTACTATGTTTTATCCCAAAACCAATATCAATACCTTAAGTTACTAGCAAACTGTAATTTATATAGAATGGTTGTTAAAATACATACAAGATATTGACTTCAAAAAGGCGTCTGTATTAGCTATGACGATTAAGGGATTAAAGCTTTCCCGCCTAATCTAATAAAGCGCGGATTTTATTTTCGGATATTTATTTACAAAAAGGGGTCATCCATAAATTTGTAATTAAAGTTAACAAAAATAAAATTTTCTCCAGTAAGACGCTTTTTCATAATCGCACGGGCCCCGCCTTTGCAGTTGTGCGAATGTCCTTGGGGTTTCTCTTATCAAAACCAATTCACTGAACGAAGCGGAGCAGTGGACTTATTCCACTTTCATCCTGACGAAAACGGCCGTTCGCGTTAGTAGTCATTTTTTGAGTCGCTCTCACGGGCCAACAAATCAACTTTTTCCTTTGCAAACAGCTACACTAAATAAAGGACCTAAAACTCTATCCAAATCCACTCTTAACTCAACTTTTGTCATTTTTGGACTTATACCACTTTCATCCTGGGCAGCTCATATGGATATGATATTTAGCTTTTCTTCTCATAAATGTTCATTTTCACGATTTATTAGGATTTACAGGTATTTGTATATACAGCTTATAGAGAGGTTGCATTATTAAAATTGCTAATCCTCAGATTATTAAAAAACAGGATTGTAAATTGTAAGCTATTCAAAACAAATAGCCGTATTATCATGAAATTTTTTTCAGTGAGTTACTTATAACAGTGGCAACAATAGTCTCACTGAGATGTTTGCTCTTCCTTTAGTTTTTTTAATTAATTTTTTTAACTTTTTTATTTTGTCGCTATGGGCTCTGTAAGTGCTCTCAATGGATTCTCCAGGGTCACTTACCTCGGGGTAGACCTTAACTTCTAGGACCCTAGGAGACGTTGGTTCCAAATAAAAGCTGTGAAACGAACTTTTGAAACACCCTGTGTAGTTAATTCGAAGGGTGTGTATTAGGGTGGAGCGAAAAACTTTTTTTCGAAATTCAAAAAGATACCTATGGCAAAAGTGGTCTTATGTAATAAGATGAAAAACCACGCAAAAATTTTTGAAATCGGTTAATATCTCAGTTCGCGCATCGAGCTCAAAGTTTATAAAAATGCTCAAAAATAAACATTTTCCGAAATTTTTAAGATAATATTTAAATAAAATTTATAGAAATATTCTCGCTTGTAACCTCTTTATAAAAGCTCAAAAAAGTAAAAAAAGAAAATTTAATGTTTATTTTTAAAATATTTGGGTGCGCAATTTTGCTTGAAAAATGCGAAATTTTCGAATAACACTATGCGACAAATAAAAAATGGATCATAATGCCACAGAAACTTTGAAAGCAGATTCTTATGTAAAATGACCCCCTGAATCCGAATCCGACCCCCGTTTTTCTCCATCATCAGCCTCAGATTTTTGGGGAACAGCCCCTCCCACTTTTTACGTTTTTCGATGACTTTATAACTTTGAACTCGATTTTCAGGGTCAAAAAGCATTGCTTTAGTCTTCAAATTGCCCCCCAGGAGACAAGAAAGGTTCAAATTAATAAAATATGAAAATTTGTAACAAATGGATAGGTGTAATGGGTAATTAACCCCCTAAAAACGTAAAAAAATCGCTAAAAATAGTAGGATTTGTTATACCCCATTTATTTCACTTATTTTTGAAGCAATTCATTTTTAAAGGATCCTAACCGTTCCTCAAGGACCCAAATTTAATAATAATATGCAGCAATGATTTTTAGGAAAAGCGGTTGAGGAGTTATCGCCCCCGAAGAACCCGCGGAGGGGTTCGGAAGACTCTGAATCGCGCTGACGCACGCGTGCTCAAGAAATTATATTCATGCTTTGAAAATTTTAAAAATGACATTTTTCGTATATTATAAGTTTTTCCTAAGTAGAAATTCTTTGGTTCGATAGTAACTGGCCGGCTGAAGTTGAGGGCTCCAAATTCGTCACTGAGCTGGAGCACTTCTTTGTAGCGCATCCAGGTGTCAATCCAACTGATCTGATTCCTATTATGAGCAAAGCAGCTGAAAATAACAATTTACTTAGGACTAGAAATAACTCCAAAACATCCCAACCTCTCTCTCACTCAAAGGCTAAATGGTTCGATAAGGATTGTCGAGAATCAAGATTTAGGCTGAAGGAAAAGTTGAAAATTCTTAAAAAATATAGTAATAAAATTAACCTTGACTCCTACAAAATATGTCTACGGGAATATAAAAAGCTGTGCACCTTGAAAAAGGCCAGTTATTTCAGAGAATTAAATTTTGAGCTTTCTTCTTGCAATAATTCTCAAACATTTTGGAATATAATCAAGAACTTTAGAAAGAGTAAATACATTCAAAACTCTATAGAATCATGTGAATGGTTTAACTATTTCTCTCACATTTTTAAATCAAATTGTGCTCCGGGGGAAGACTCTGTTTCACTGGTCACATCTGGCATTTTTTCTTCCTTTTCTGATCCACTATTGGATAGTGATATTACAACTCAGGAACTCCAATGTGTTGTAAAGGATCTGAAGTGTGGTAAGGCACCTGGATGTGACTCATTGAAACCTGAGTTTTTTAAATACCTAGGTAAATTTTCATTGATTGCAATTAGCAACATATTTAACCGTATATATGAAACCGGACAAATGCCATCATCCTGGATCTTGACTATAATCAATCCAATTTACAAGAAAGGAGATGTTTCTGATCCCTCCAACTATAGACCCATTTCATTAATTCCGGTAGTCACAAAAATTTTTACATCAATTCTGAATAAAAGGCTACTGAATTATTTGAACTCTCATGATATACTTTTGGAGGAACAGGCAGGTTTCAGGAAGAATTACAGTTGCTTAGACCAAATTTTTATATTAAATTGTTTAATAAATGATAAATTAAAGAAAAAGCGTGGTAAACTTTACTCTGTCTTTATAGATTTTAAAGGAGCTTTCGACAACGTTAACCATGGAATACTTTTTTCTGAACTACAAAAAAATAAAGTTAGCCCGAAATTCATCAGAATCCTTCACAATATTTACAATAATGCATATGCGAAAGTTCGCTCATCCTCTGATTTTACTGATCCATTTAAAATTAATTCGGGAGTTTTACAAGGAGAAGTACTAAGCCCAATTCTATTCTCACTTTTCTTGAACGATCTTACTATCCGCCTAAACGCATCTGGAATTTCGGATATCAGTTTTCGAGATGGAACCCCTGTTAACATATTACTTTATGCCGATGACGCTATTATTTTAGCAGACTCCCCTATTAACTTGAATAAAAAACTTCGAATATTGGAACAATTTTGCTCAGATCACAGACTTATGGTAAATATAAATAAGACAAAAGTAATGATATTCAGAAAGGGAGGTAAACTATCGAAACAACATGACAAATTCTATTACAAAAATAGCAAACTGGAAATTGTAAGCAACTACATTTATCTAGGTGTCCCTTTTTCTTCTTCGGGGTCTTTTTCTACAGCGAAGAAACATTTCAGTGCTAAAGCTCTTTCTGCCATTCATGCAATGTGGCCCATTGTAGCAGGAGCAAAGATCAATTCTCCAGGTAGCTGGTTCAGAATTTTTAATTCCCTTGTATTATCGGTTCTCAGTTATGGCAGTCCTGTCTGGTCTATTTCCTATATCAGTGAGTTAGAACATATCCAGAACTTCTTTATTAAAAAATTATTCAATCTTTCAAAATATACTCCAGGTTATATTCTCAGACTTGAACTGGGTCAAACTAATATTTCCATTATATTCATAAAATTAATTTTGAGATTCTGGATTAGAATATTAGAGATGGATGACCGTAGGTTTACCAAAATTGCATACAAACATTGTTTTTATGGCCGTTCGAGCCCAATAAAATTTAATTGGACTTTAAAAATTAAATCTATAATCGAAAGCTCCGGCTTTTCTTATGTTTGGCTATCACAAGATCCCGAAGTTGCAATGAAGTTTCTGCCCCAAATCCTTCTAAGCTACATTGATCAATACAAACAGTTAGATATGATAAGTATGGAAAAAAGTCAACATTACCCTCACTATAAATTTATAAAACTAACCCCTTTCATAGAAGACTATATTACCTCAAGAATTGATGTTTCAATGAAGAGAATTCTTTTCCAACTGAGATTAAATCAGGAGACCATTTTTTTCGAGGGAAAACTCTTTAAAATAAACCCCAAAGACAAATGCAAATATTGTAATATGGATGAACCAGAATCATGGGAACACGTATTTTTATATTGTCCTATGTATTGTTTTTACAGATTAAAGTATCTTTCCCCTTTTATTGGGTATCAAAATAACTTTAATGGTTTCCTCACTTACAATCATAAGAATTTTTTTGCAATAGTAAATTTTATTAAATCAGCTCAAAAGTTGAACCAGTTCCTGTTGGCAAATTGTTCTTTAGACTCCTGAGGTTTTTTTTTCTCCTTTTTTGTTAATTGTATTTTGGTTCTATTTATTCTATTTATATGCTTTGTTTTTGTATTGCATTTATTTGTATTCTCTGATATTTTTGTATTTTGGTGTATGGGCCAGCTGGCCTTTTTTGCCAATAAACTATTATTATTATTATTATTATTAACTGGCCGGTTTTATGAAGGTGTTCCATGTTTCTTGATCGCGCGTGCGCCAGCGCAGCGCGATTCAGAGTCTTCCGAACCCCTCCGCGGGTGTATCGGGGGCGATAACTCCTCAACCGCTTTTCCTAAAAATCATTGCTGCATATCATTATTAAATTTGGGTCCTTGGGGAACGGTTAGAATCCTTTAAAAATGAATTGCTTCAAAAATAAGTGAAATAAATGGGGTATAACAAATCCTACTATTTTTAGCGATTTTTTTTTACGTTTTTAGGGGGTTAATTACCCCTTAAACCTATCCATTTGTTACAAATTTTCATATTTTATTAATTTGAACCTTTCTTGTCTCCTGGGGGGAAATTTGAAGACTAAAGCAATGCTTTTTGACTTTGAAAATCGAGTTCAAAGTTATAAAGTCGTCGAAAAACGTTAAAAAGTGGGAGGGGCTGTTCCCCGAAAATCTGCGGCTGATGGAGAAAAACGGGGGTCGGATTCAGATTCAGGGGATCATTTTACATAAGAATCTGCTTTCAAAGTTTCTATGGCATTTTGACCCATTTTTTATTTGTCGCATAGTGTTATTCGAAAATTTCGCATTTTTCAAGCAAAATTGCACACCCAAATATTTTAAAAATAATCATTAAATTTTCTTTTTTTACTTTTTTGAGCTTTTATAAAGAGGTTACAAGCGAAAATATTTCTATAAATTTTATTTAAATGTTATCTTAAAAATTTCGGAAAATGTTCATTTTTGAGTATTTTTATAAACTTTGAGCTCGATGCGCAAACTGAGATATTAACCGATTTCAAAAATTTTTGCGCGGTTTTTCATCTTATTACATAAGACCACTTTTGCCATAGGTATCTTTTTGAATTTCGAAAAAAAGTTTTTTTCGCTCCACCCTAGTGTGTATGAGTTTAACGGCCTAATCAGAATCATGTTCTAATTTTCCATGATATTCCTTAAAAATAATTTCCAATTAGAACTCAAAGTTCGATTTCCCAAAGATTTTATTATTTAGAATTAAATCCTAACAATATCTCCTCTGTGCCATAAAAGATCAATCAAACAATCAACTAGCTAAAGCATTTCAATCTAATTCGATTCTGAAATCGATTCTATGTCTCAACTTCGATTTTCCTACCACAAGGCAATAGCAGGGATTCCGCTGACAGTTTATACCTAAATTTCGGGAAAACTTCTCGTGCTGCCATCTACAAATGCATTTTGGAACTAAAATTTTGAAATTTTGGGTACGAAAATTCTTTGCCCCCCTGAGTAGGATGCAAGAAACCGCATATTTTTATCTTTTTTAGTTTTCGAGTTATTGATTTTTAAAATGCGTCAGTCTTTTTTGGGACACCCTGTATGATGGTATATATGATCCATTTTTTCTGGATTTATGGCGCCCCTAATGACTTTTTTATCTGGACTCCTCCGGCTTGGGTGGGCAGCGGTCGGTGTGGGCTTCTGGTGTTTATGTTTTGCTCGGCCGCATGGTTTTGTCAAGTTTCGTTCACGTTCACACTTTTACTTTGCAAATTGATAATTATAATTCATTTAATATTAGTACTTATGAAATAGAAAAATTCATGTGAAAAATACATGTTTACTCTACTAATTTGAACTTTTCGACTAACATCATCACAGTTTGAAAGACAACGAATTTGAAATGATATAAAAAAATTCTGTTTGCTTTGAGGTACTAAAATTTTACGATTGAAAAATCTTTTTTTAAATTAAAATTTGATTAATTTAGATTTTTAAAATTTACAGAAAGAAAGTTCAAATAGCGAGCGAAAAGGACTTTTGAATATAAACGATGAATGGTAACTTGTTTGTGGCAATTTAAAACAAATAAAATTATAACGCGTTTGGAAAAAAAATCTCAAGAGCTTTCTAAAAGTACATTTCTTAAATAATGTTTTTAAGAAATTAAATATAATTTTATTTTTAATAGTTTTTATAATAAATACGAATATATTTGTAGAATATTTATAGAATATATTAGCCATTAACCAAAGTAGATAAAGAAAGTTTTATTAAGACCTAAAAAAATCGGATTTTCAAAAACCTGGTAAAAAATACTTTACAAAGTATTAAAAACTGTAAGGAAAGTTTTAAATGATTTTTGAACAAAAGTTTATGTAATTATGTCCCCAAAACCTCGTTTAGGTAATGAGGTCATTCCATGTCAAGTCAACCAATGGTCCGAACCGTTGTGTCTTAGATTTTCGCAATTTTTTGTATGCTTGTTGTACTCATCCGTAGGAGTATAACAAGACCAATTTCAGATTTTTAGGGCCGGTAGTTTTTGAGAAATCGACTTTTAAAGAGGCAAAAATTGAGTAATTTTGAAAAAACATGACATTTTTAAACAGCTGATGCTCAAAACCTATTTGACCCAAAATCATGAACAAGGTGTTGTTTTCTTCTTTTTTAAACAAGCTTTCAAATTATGTAAAGCATGATGATTAAAAAATAATATTTTGAATATTTTTTTTTAATTTGAAAAATATTTTTTTTGCTAGCAAAAATACATCCCCCTTCGATTTTTTTTAAAAAAAATATATGTTATAAAGAAGCTATCCAACTACACCTGTGCAAAATTTCAGAATGGGACCGCCATGGGTTCTTGAGAAAAAAAAATATTTTGTAAGACGGGAATTTGAAAAAAATCGTTTTTCGTGTTGAAACCCTATAAAAACTCGAAATTTTTCTGTTATCATATTAAACTAACTGGTTGAGACGCTTAAAAACTACATATATATTTAATTTACAATAAATATGAAACAATATTTCGCTATCTATAGCAATATTGGGTGGTAAAATATCTACAGGGTGTTTCAAAAGTCCATGTCACTGCTTTTATTTGGAACCAATATCTCCTAGCTAGGGTCATGGAGTAAGGTGTACCCCTAGGTAATTGACCATGCTGAATCCATTGAAATGGATTACAGCGCCCCTAGCAGTGAAAAACTAAAGTTTAAAAATTAATTAAAAACTAAAAGAGATAAAACAAATACTTCAAAGAGAAAATATTTGCCAATATCATGACAAATGCATAGAAAAAGGTTTCGCAAAAATATCTTTAATATTCGAAGAGATATTATCATGCCTTTGTCTCCATTAGATTCCCTACTCCTCAAAATTCGCTTTCGGCGCGATTACATCCCTTTTTTGGAGGTGTCTGGTGATAATCAGGTCCCACTTATAGTTCACGATTTCTGGATGATTCAGTAGGAAACCATCAACCACTGAATCCAAACAGTGGGGGCCGGCACACTCCCCCACAAGATGAGAATATCTCCTTCTCCCCTACAGGGTACTAGACCCTGTGGGTTCAAAAGATGCAAAATTTTAACTAATTAAGATAGCAGAATACTTCAAACAGATTCTGAATCTTTGCAAAATTTTAGCCCAGTTTCATATAAAATTTTAGGAGTTTTCTTGTTTTTCCTAGTAAAAATTAGGGTTTTTCTCACCCCTTAAGCGAGCTGTCTCACCGTTTTTTATTAATGCGGTCATGATCCTTGTCCTGTCACTTTCAAGATCTTGTTCTTCGGGCATCGGGTTGAAAACTGTGGAGGGGGAGGGACCCTCACACTTTATATAAACAAACAATCCCAGCCACACCCCCAGACTACCAATCAGATACCAGGAACCACAGACTTTTTTTTTGTTTTTCCGAAAAACCTCGGGCCCAAAGAAGGAGGCTTCTTTCTGAAATTCACTTGAGTCCAAACTACGGCCAGTTGGGCCCGTGAACTCTAATATACACACTCCTCTTTAATGGGAAAGGACTCCATCAGTATTAAAAGCCTGTAATCGCCGTGGTATCGTAAGTATATAACAATTTTTATGACATGTTACAAATTAAATGTATATTGCAAGTACTATTTAAAATTTACAAAGTTAAGACATGTTTTCTCTCTACCTCTCTTTAAATTTTTGAAACTACTAAAATAACTAAACTGACTCTTTAAAAATAACTGTTAATTGAATATTAAAGCTAAATAAAATAAAACATTTATATCTTAAGCAAGGCTACATCTCTTAATAGGTGCCAGATCTCCTCTTAGAAAAACTTAAAGATCATGATTGAAAGTGAATTCAATATAAAGACTTTTATTTTTAAATATATCTGTTCTTTCTGAAATGTGCTTTTTAATTTTTTAGTTTTTATTGTAATGGTCAGTTTTCATATCGATTGTAACGTATGTTTCATATTGATTGCAAATTAAATATATTAGCAGTTTTTAAGTGTCTCAATCAGATAGCTTAATAATATTGCAAAATAATGTCAATTTTCTATAGGGTTTCAACATCTCTTCGAATATTTAAAATATTTTTATAAAACTTTGCTCTTATTCATTTGTCATGATATTGGCAAATATTTTCTCATTGAAGTATTTCTTCTATCTCTTTTAGTTTTTTTTAAACTTAAGTTTTTCACCGCTAGGGGCACTGTAATCAATTTCAATGGATTCAGCATGGTCTTAACTAAGTGACTTAATTTAATAATTAAAATTAATTTTATTTAATTAAAAAAGTTAAAATTATATATAAACCATAAAAAAAACAAGGGAGTCTTTTTAGAGCATTAAAAAACCAACTGGTTTTTATATAAATGCATATTATAATTATTATATTTAAAAATCCGGTGCTTAATTGATTAAAAAAATTGGTTTTTATTATGCATTCAAATATCCAGTTCTTAAAAAATTTTTTAATTCGTTAGTTCGTTTAATTCGTTTATTCCAAATAGGTTTTTTATAAAAAAAAACCAAGGGAGGCTTTTTAGAGCCTTAAAAAACCATGTGGTTCTTATAATGGAAATTTAAAAATCTGGTACTTAGTTGATTAAAAAAACAATTGGTTTTTATTATGCATTCAAATATCTAGTTCTTAATGAATTAAAAAAAACAAAAGGGGTTTTTTATAAAAAAAACCAAGGGAGTCAGTCTTTTTAGCGCATTAAAAAACCAACTTTTTTTATAATTCATATTTAAAAACCCAGTGCTTAATTGATTAAAAAAGCCAGTTGGTTTTTATTATGCATTCAAATATCTGCTCTTAATGAATTAAAAAACCAAATCGGTTTTTAATAAAAAAAAAACAAGTCTTTTTAGAGCTTTAAAAAACAACTAGTTCTTATAATGCATATTTAAAAATTTGGTGCTTAATTGATTAAAAAAAATAGGTTTTTATTATGCATTCAAATATCTAGTTCTTAAAAAATTAAAACAGGAGTCTTTCTAAGAAAATTTCAATTGCCTTGTTTCAAAAAATTGCATAGCTTTACAGCATTAATGTCAGAAGCATTTAATATATTTTGTTCAAAAGATAATCAATAAATGACTTTAAACCCAAAAGTTTAACTGAAAAAAAAATTCTGTGTTCATTTCATAAAAAACCAAATGGGTTAAACCGTGCCAACCCTGCTTTTTAATATAAAGCTAATTATAATTTACAAACACTTATATGACAAAAGTTACCTACTTTACTTTATCCAATGTCCATCCGTGGCTTTTCGAGCAAATGAACTGAACGACAGGCAGGGGGGCACATCAGAAGCCATCCCAATGCAGTGGAGGTGGGCCTGCGACAAAAGTTAATTAAATGGTTACAAACCTTATTATTTAGACAGGGTGCTGAAATGTAAAAAATTTATAAATAAATCAGGGTTTTGTTAATCCTTCCAGGGAGGAATCAAATTCCTGGGGACCCATCCCAATGAATATTTAAATGTGTTCCCCTGAAATATTTAATTTCTGGTAAAAAAAGGTGTATTTATTCAAAAAACAACAATAGTTGAGGTTTAAAAATTAGAATATTTAAGTCAAATTTCAAAAAAATTCTGGAGAAACACAGAAACCCACTTTTAAAGTAAAGCTAATTATAATTTACAAACACTAATGACAAAAGTTACTTACTTTACTTTATCCAATGTCCATCCGTGTGTTATCCAATGTCCATCCAATGTCCATTAGTGTTTTTAACTTGTCAATCAACGTGTTTTTGTATCCTAAGTTGTGTTAATTGTTGATCAAAGATAAGGGCCCTACGGGTCTAGGTGCTTTGTTTTCAATAAAAAAAAAAAAAAAAAAAAAAATCCGTGGCTTTTCGAGCAAATGAACTGGACGACTGGCAGGGGGGGGCACATCAGAAGCCATCCCAATGCAGTGGAGGTGGGCCTGCGACAAAAGTTAATTAAATGGTTACAAACCTTATTATTTAGACGGTGTGCAGAAATGTAAAAAATTTATAAATAAATCAGGGTTTTGTTAATCCTTCCAGGGAGGAATCAAATTCCTGGGCCCATCCCAAGGAATATTTAAATGTGTTCCCCTTAAATATTTAATTTCTGGTAAAAAAAGGTGTATTTTTTCAAACAACAGCATTAGTTGAGGTTTAAAAATTAGAATATTTAAGAGTCAAATTTCAAAAAAAATCCAGGGGAAAGATACAGAAACCCGCTTCTAAAGCTATAATTATAGTTTACAAACACTTACGACAAAAGTTACTTACTTTACTTTGTTTAACGTTCATCTGTGGCCTATCGAGCTTGTGGCCACCATCCATCCCGGACTGGCAGAAAACAATTCCTAGGGAAACCCTCTATTAATATAAAGCTAATTATAAATAATTCACAAACACTTACGACAAAAGTTACTTTGGAGAGGAATCATAAATTCCTGGGTCATCCAAAAGAATATTGAAATGTGTTCCCCCGAAGTATTTAATTTTTGGTAAAAAGGTGCATTTTTTCCAACTACAGCATTGGTTGAGGCTTAAAAATTTGAATATTTTGAAAAATATAATATGTATTCCTTGTACAACAAAAATAGCTATATAGCTACCTTCTTTTTAAGAGTCAAATTTCAAAAAAAAATATCCTGAGGAAACTCAGAAATCCCCTTTTAATATAAAGCTAATTATAGTTTACGACACATATGACAAAAGTTACTTACTTTACTACTTTATTCAACGTCCATCTGAGGCTTTACGGGCCAGTGGCCACTATCCCTCACGGACGGCGTCAGCAGCCTGTGCCACGATGCTGTGGACCTGCAGAAAAAGTTAATTTAATGGTTATAAATCTTATCATTTAGACAGGGTGCTGAAATGTAAAAATATTATTTCTTTGTTGGTAATAAATTAAGAGTTTTGTAAATCCTTCTGGGGAGAAATCATAAATTCCAGGGCCATCCCCTCATATTTACTTACTAATGCAAGCTGCGGCACACTCAAAGTGTGTGATTGTGAAGTCGAGAACGGCTGACGAAGGGAAGAATTTTATCCCCAAGCCAACTCGGCGAAGTCATTTCTGTTTCTTGGTTGCACAAGCCTTTGAAAGTGAAATATTCATAGAGCACTAAAAACTCTCAAGACAATATAGTTCGATTAGAGATTTTCACTGGCTAATCCTGAAGTACCTTTTTTCTTTATGATGTTTTGAATAGATTTTTTCATTAACTTTTTATTTATTTTGATTAATTTACTAATTTCATTTTCACTGGGGGTTCACTTGCTCATTTATGTGTTCCTAATGGACAAGCCGCCACTTGCATTCATTAGGTAAGTTATGTAGCTCAGTTATATGAAGTTATTTTGTAAATTGGAAGATGACAAATAAGAGTAGAAAAAAACAGGAAAACCGTCGAAAAATACACTTTTCTTGAAAATTGACCATTTAAAATGGCTGTCTTTCAAACCAATTTATTTAATGGATTAAATATAATTCAAATTTGTTTATACTACACAGAACATTAGAAAAATAATATATTTTATCAACTTTCCCCATGATTAGGGGAAAGCAATATTGTGAGCGAATACCAAATTAAGTAGACATTGTTTTTAAAGGAAGAATACACAGGAAATAAATCTATCAAATAAAGCTTAGATACTTAAGGATTAGCCGGGCACATATATCCCTAATCGGACTTGATTGTCATGATCAAGAAATTACTTCTAACAACAGCCCGGCTTATCATCCTTAAGTTCTAAATCTTATCAAATAACAAATTTCTTCTTTAATTCGGGGGAAATTAAGATATGGGAACTCTTAATAAATATATTCAACATCTAACTTACTTGAAATAAGAAGCCGAGACGTGACCACGTTGTTTGGCCTGGCCGTGACGAGAGATAAACAAAAGAATAATATGTTGCCTTTTGCAGAAGGCAAATCCGAAATCTTCGCTGTGGCTCAGTCGACAGAGTTACACTCGACTTAAACATCATCAAAAGTAAATAGTTTAAAAAAGAAATCTTAATTAAATTTAAAAGTAAAAATGTGCTCATCTTCTCATTGGTAGGACGAAATTTTTTGAAGCATTCATTTCTTTTTTCTCAAGAACTTTATAATAACCAATCCCGGTAGATCATCGATAAGGAACGGATCAACTAAGACTACAGAAATTTTTACATTTCCTGGCAAAATACTGCGTTTTTGACTTTTTAAACCCATTAAACGCTTTTAAATTTTATTTCTTTGGCATATTCTTACAGATGACCTCAAAATATATCGAATTTTTAAGCAATTTGTTACATATTTCGGGGTTTTTCAGAGTCTGGTAAAAAACAGTATTTCGAGAAAAAGCACAAGTCCGAAAAGGCCTAATAATTGGTATTTAATAATAAGTTTGATTTTTTTTAAATTTTTTATGGTAGTAGAGTAATGTGGTAAGCTTTTTCCAGAAATTTGAGTTTCTATGGTGATTTTGCCGTCATCCAGGAATTTTTTAACACAAAAGGGGCTTACTAGTTTTTATAAGAATTCATTGCGTTATTTGGGATGTAAGAAAAAGGTGGAAAGGGGGAAGTATGAGTGCACCTCCAAGTATTCTATACCATCGTGTTCGCATAGACTAGTAGATTAAGAATATGTAAAGCATAAGGGGTTAGGATCAATATTTCGGAAGTTTTTCCCGGTTTTACAGAAAAAAACATTAATTGGGCGTCACGCCCGGAGTTTTAGAGGTAGGGGTCTGAAATTTTAATATGTGTACCTCCTTAAAATTTCCTTCATTACAATGCTTGTCACTAAGAGGTGAGATCCATATTTTGAGGTTTTGAGTCCATGAGCTCGTTCTAATTTTCACTTTCAAGCACCCTAGCTCCTTTTCATAGAGAGGCAAGGAGTCTCTCTAACATTATTCTGAAAGGTCTCAAAAAGTTGTTCAAAACTATGGTTATTGCTAAGCTTTCAGACCATTATTTTGGGAGAAATATGTGAAAAACCGTTTAGGAAAACCAAACATTGAATTCTTTAGATTGGGCAATTTTTACACCATCTCTTGGTAAAACCTGCGTTTCGAAACCTCATTTTAAATGCTTTCACAAAATATAAACCACTAAGCTGTTATTCTAATAAATCCGGAGCTATTCAATGTCAAAGTCAATACGAGTAGGCTTAACGACTAACGTGCCACGAGGTGCCTGTTCCCAAGGTTAGTAGAGAGAAGGTTGGCTCATCCGTGACGTCACTGCTTGGAAAGGGGATGCTCTGCCAATTACAGCTGTGATTCACAGCTGTACGAGCATTGCCATTGGCAGATCACCCCCTTTCCAAGCAGTGACGTCACGGATGAGCCAACCTTCTCTCTACTAACCTTGGCCTGTTCCCACTCGAAAAGTAAATACAAATACAAAGACTGACGACCAGCTACAGGCTGAAAGCCCAACAAGGCTGGTCCTATGATTATGAATTCCCCAATTCCCACAGCCTATCCAATTGCCTCTTAAACTCAAACACTCCCTTTGAATATACTATATTTTCTGGCAACGCGTTCCATATGTCAATTACCCTATTGAAGTAGTAGTACTTCCTTAAATCCCGATTGACCTGTGTCTTATTTAGTTTATACCCATGGCCCCTTGTTCTGTTATCCTTGCTGAAACTTAAGCCCTCCGTATCCCCTTGCTTTACCAACTTGAATAGCTGAATCAAATCCCCCCTCTCTCTTCTTTTTTCCAATGAATACATATTGAGCCTGCTCAAACGTTCATTATAATCCAGATGTGTTATCCCCTTAATTATTTTTGTAGCTCTGTGCTGTACCTTTTCAATTACCTCTATATCCTTCCTCATGCATGGAGCCCAGAATTGTACTGCATATTCAAGATGAGGTCTTACTAATCCCTTGTATAAAGGCAATATTATATTCTTATCCCTTGAAGTTACAGTCCTTTTTATATAACCCAATAACCTATTTGCCTTTTTACCTGCAGCTGTACATTGATGACCCATTTTAAAGTCCCTATGTATTAATACCCCTAGATCCTTGACTGATTCTCCCTTCTTTACCTTTACTCCTTGTAGACAGTACTCAGCTTCACTATTCCTGTAACCCATATGCAGTACTTGGCATTTTCCCAAATTGAAAGACATGCCCCATTTTACAGCCCATTCAGATATCATATCTAGATCTCCTTGTAAATTCTCTATCTGTATCTTGGTATCCACCTTCCCCCATATTTTTAAGTCATCTGCAAATATGCTTATTCTATTCCTGATCCCCTGCCCTATATCATCTATGAATATTATAAATAATATTGGTCCCAGTACTGATCCCTGAGGAACCCCACTTGTTACTTCTGTCCATTGTGAGTAATGTCCCTTTACCTGCACTCTCTGTTTCCTACCCAATAGCCAGTTCTTTATACAAATCAACGTTTTCCCTTGAATCCCCAGCCTTTCCAATTTAAACAGTAATGCCTCATGAGGTACTTTATCAAAAGCTTTTTGGAAATCTAGGTACATGATATCAACCCTACTCTTATTGTCCAGCTCCTCAGTAATTTTCCCGTAGAACTTTAATAGATTTGTGGCACATGACCTTCCCTTCCTAAATCCATACTGATTGTCTGATAGCAGTCCCCCCTCCTCCAAGAATAACATTATATGCTTTTTTTTAGCAAGGATTCATATATTTTACATGTTACTGAGGTTAGACTTACTGGTCTATAGTTGCCCGGTTCACTTTTTTTTCCCTTTTTGAATATTGGAGTTATATTGGCCAATTTCCAATCCATTGGTACGAGGACTGGGCGATATATCGATATATCGAAAATTATCGATATCAATCCAATATCGATATATCGATATTGAAATCGATATTTTTTCGATATATCGTCATATCGATATTTTTTCGATATATCGTCATATCGGTATTTTTTCGATATATCGTCATTTCACGATATATCGTCTATTCACGATATATCGTCTACTCACGATATATCGTCAATTCACGATATATCGTCTATTCACGATATATCGTCTATTCACGATATATCGTCTATTTCGATACTTCACGATATATCGTCTTTATCGATATTTCCCGATTTATCGTCGCCTTCGATTTATCGTGAATGGCGATATTTCTCGATACATCGTCGACTTCGATATATCGTGATGTTCTCCATAACGGTGCGTTTGCCCGACTCACTTTGGTCTCTAATTATAAATATGGGCTTTCTATTTAGGTTTCATGTTGCTTGACCACTGGTCAAGATTGCTCTATATGGTTAAAATTCATTATTAAATAAATGTTGGAGTTGCTAATTGATATTTTGAATTCCCTATTCTTATAACATGTCTCTTTCGTTCCGGTTGACCATTGGTCAATCCGATCAAGTTTTTACTACTTCTATGCTTTGGCATTGAAGTAGGTCAAGTGGGGGCTCAAACCAAACGCCTTTGGACGTGCATCATTTTGGTCTTGACCAGTGGTCATATATCGATATATCGTGAATATCGATAATTTCGATATATCGTGGTTCTCACGATGATTGGAAACATCGGGAAGTTTTCGATAACTCGTCTTAGTTCTCTGAAAGCCAATTTCACGCCCAACACTAACTGCAAAGTTTATAGAGCACATAATTAAAAAATAATTCGGATTTTATATACTTACGGTCCTTAGCTTCAAGTAAACTTAGAATATTCAGAAATTCTATTAAAAATTTTGACGATTAAAAAAGATTGCGAAAATGAGAATTTCGGTAAACAAGCTATTAGGTTTATGAGAAGGCATTTTTACTAATTAAATATTTTTAGTAACAAAAAAATACTTGATCTTGTATAAAATGTATGCAGTATAGTTTTATGCTTTAATGTTTAATCTGGGTTTTACATAATTAATTAGCCGATTGATTAGGATTTGAAAAGTCGCTTCTCAACAACTTAAGAGGATTTAAACGCAGATCTTTAGTTATGGCGTTGTATTTGCTGTTCTTTATAAAAAAATGATTTGCTTAAAATTTTTAATCCTACTTGAAAAAATATACTGTACTTATGTTGTTACGACCCTTATATTCAATTTTCCGTAAAAAAGTTTCGACTTTCATGAGAAATTTCGAAGATGAATTAGGATTGCTGAAACGTAAATTCAATTTCGAAAAAGGAACTCCCCTGCTGGCATACACGAAGAAGTTCAGCAATGGCGGCGGCGGGGATTCCCCTTTTTCGAAATGAAGAGCTTCTGAACTGAATTTACGCTTTAGCAATCTTAATTAATCGTCGAAATTTGTTATGTAAGTCCTAACTTTTTTTAGACATATTTGAAAATAAAGGCTGTAAGAACATAAGTACAGTATAATTTTTCAAGTAGGCAGTGGCGTATATAAGGGGGGGGGGCGAGGGGGCCCTGGCCCCCCCCCCCCGAAATTCGGACTAGGTGTACCAAAACAAGTTAATAACACTGTATTTTAGGGTCAAATTTAAAAAAAAATTTCTGGGGGAGGACCCCCAAGCCCCCCTTTTGTACTTCGAATTTTATTATTAACAACTTAATTATAATAAGTTCATCAAAATCCAATTCCTACCAAAAAATATGTCCAAAATTCGGACTAAGTGTTCCAAAAACAAGATAAAACCCTGTTTTTAGGGGACTTAGTGTACTGAAACTAGTTAAAAACCTGGTTTTTTTTGTCAAACTTCCAAAAATTTTCTGGGGGAGGACCCCCAGACACCCCTTTGGTACTTGTACAACTTTTTCTATATTAAGTTTTTAGAACCTAAGTTATCACCTAAAAAGCTACATTGGACCTATTAAATATGTGGGGGAGGAGCTGGGGAGTAATTTTGGGCCCCTCCCGAAATAAATTCCTATATACGCCACTGCAAGTAGGATAAAGAATTTTAATCAAATCATCCAACAGCAAATACTACATTGCTTAAGAAGACTGGCGTTTCGATCATCAAAACAGTTGAAAAGATATACTTTTCAAATCCAAATCAATCGCCTCATTAATTATGCAAAACACTGATTAACCATTAAAATACAAATATTTACAGCATAAATTTTGTTTTAGATTAAGTATTTTTATTATTAAATACGTAATAATAATGCCCCCTCAGAAATTTTCGTACTTCCTATCCTGGCAGCTCATTCTTGCAATCTTTTTTAATCCTTGACATATTAATTAGAATTTCTAAATAATTTATGTTTACTTGAAGTTAAGGATCCTAAGAATATAAAATCTCTATAATTTTTTAAGTATGTGCATTACATTTTATTAGCCATCCATCATAAAAGTGAGACATGACAATAGTTTGTTGAGACCATGGAACTCCCCTGAATTTCATAGGTCTTTCCCGCCTTACCTTCTAAAGCGCGGATTTACTTTCGGATATTCTCAAAAAGGGGTCAGCCAAAAATTCTCAAAAATTCAAAAAAAATTAAAGTTCAGAAAAACATCAGTCGGAACCAAAGACACATGTCATAACAATAGAGATTACAAAATATCAGTTAGCAACTCCAACATTTATTTTGTAATGAATTTTAGCTATCTTGACCAGTGGTCAAATGGGGTTTTCAAAGATCAGGGAACCCCAAAACAACCACGAGACAGAAATAGATGGTCAGAAAGGTTACATATAGCGAGAAAAAATGGATTGACCACTGGTCAAGAGATCTTGACCAGTGCTCAAGACCAAAATGTTGCACGTCCCAAGGCGTTTGGTTTGAGCCCCCCATGGAGGAACATGGAGCCCCCACAGCATTGACGATATGACGATATTTCCACAATATATCGAAATTGACGATATTTCGACGATATATCGAAATTGACGATATATCGAAATTGACGATTTATCGATATTTTGACGATATATCGATATCTTGACGAAATATCGATATATCGTGAAATATCGATATTTGATCGACGATATATCGCGATATCAAAATTTCAATATCGCCCAGTCCTAATTGGTACCCAACCCGTGCTATATGTTGTATTAAATATCATTAGAATTACATCCCCCAACTCTTCCGCGCATTCCACTAGCACTCTTGGATAAATATCATCTGGCCCTGGTGCTTTAGTTGGCTTTATCCTTTTCAATTGGTGTACTATGTCTTCCCTATTAAGTTTACATTCTTTGATTGTACCTCCTGCAAAGGCTCCATCCCTATGTTCATCCTGTAATTTATAGTCACTATTGAAAACCCCCAGAAAAAAATTGTTTAGCACATTTGCCCTTCCTACTTCATCCTGAATTAAATCACCTTCACTCCCCTCCAATGGGCCTAATGTAGTACTTAGTTTATTCTTACCCCCTGCATATGCAAAAATTTTTTTGGGGTTTGTATTTATCTCCCTTGCCAGTCTTTCCTCCAAGGATAACTTTTGCCTCCTACTCATATTTTTGAAAGCCTTTCTAGCTTTCAGATATACCTCCCTGTCTCTATCCCTACCTGTGCTTTTATATACCCTGTAAGTTCTTTGTTTTAACTTTAAAGCCTTATGTGTTTCCCCTGAAAACCACATAGGAAGCAAGTTTCTAGTTTTTCCCTTATTCCTGAAAGTTACATGTTTTTTTATCACCATGTCCAACTTAATTTTGAATTCCTCCCATAGTTCAGAATAATGTGTTGCTATTAGTCCCCCTTTGAAGGTCTCCTTTAACTCTTCCCTTATCCTCAGAAAATTTACCTTCCTAAAATTTGGGATTATCCTACTATTGCTTGTGCATGCTGACTGAAAATTTATACTTAGTCTGATACTTCTATGATCACTCTCTCCTAGAGGTTCACCTATTACCAAGTCCTGTACCCTGTCCTCATCGTTGCTGAATACCAAATCCAATATTGCATTATCCCTAGTAGCTTCACCCACCATCTGGTACAAAAAACAATCCTGTATTACTTCCAAAAATTCTGCTCCTTTCCCATTTGTAGTTAGATTGTTTGTCCAGTCAATATGAGGATAGTTAGTCCCCCATTAAGATTAATTCACCTAATTGACAAGCGTCCTTTATCATATTGCACATACCACTTTCCTGCTCTTCACTGCAAACAGGAGGTCCGTATATATTACCCAGTATTAGTCCTTTCCCTATGTCTGTATTCAGTTTCACCCAGACTGATTCAATACCATCAGTCTTGCTATTTAACTTTAGCTCTGTACAATTCAAGAAATCTCTCACATAAATCAAAACCCCACCCCCTTTCCTTTGTACCCTATCCTCCCTAAACAATGAGAATCCACTCAGTTCCAATATCTGTTCATCCTCACTGCTTGCCCAGCTCTCAGTTATCCCTATGATGTCTATATCCTCTGTCTGTACAATTCCCCTTAGCTCATCCATTTTATTTCTTACACTCCGTGCATTACAATAATATACCTTCAGCTTATTTTTTACCCTAATATTGCACTTACCCTTTGTAATATTACCCATTTGTGTTCCCCCGAAATTACCTTGAACAGACACCCCTCTGTATCCTGTCCACCCCTGTTTGTAATCTAGTTTTTTGCCCCCAGACAATCTAAAACCCGCTTCGCGACCTCCTTATTACCTATCTGGCTCAAATGCAAGTTATCCCTGCCTACCCAATCCCTCCTACACTCCTTCCACACATCCAAAAACTCCACCTTTTCCCTCTTACATATCCCCTTTAACAGCTCATTCATTTTTTTGGCCCTCTGGTTCATCCACCCGTTTCTGACCCCGTACCTAGGCATTAATCCTAATACAGTGGCCTCTACCTCTTTTGCTTTCACCTCAGCCAATAATGCTGTCACATCTCTCTTAAACCCGTCTATTGTGTCCTTCCCTACATCGTTAGTTCCCGCCCAAATTACCACCTTTTCACCTCCCTTCTTTATTGCATTTTTCGCCACTTCCTTTACCTGCTTAATTCGAGCCCCAGGTAGACAACATCTAACTACCTCCCTTTTCCTTCTTCCTACCATATCCCCTATTACTCTGACCATTGAGTCCCCTATAATCATCCCCTGAGTGACCGTGTCCACCTCTTCCCTATCTCCACACTGCATCACTGCCCCATCCTCTGTATTTCCAACCTCAACCCCTTTCTTGCCCTTATCAACCTCCTCCTCTACATGTGCCTCGTCTCCACACTGAACACCCATATCACTCCCCTTGATCGCTTTATCCGCTAACCTCAACTTCAGAGTCTTCAACTCCTCCTGCAAAACACCCACCTCCAAGCAACTCCCACACTTAAACTCCACCCTATCCTGCATCTTGACTCCCTTGACACCCCCCTTGTCTGCCTCAACCCAATTCTTGCATCCATCGCATTCAACAAACAAAACCCCACTATTTCCCTCTGACCTCATCCCCTTTAATATCCTTACCAGACCCATGTTAACCAAAGTAAACCATTCATACACAGAAAAAGCAATACAGGATATCAATAATACAGAAAAAGCCCTACACTTAATCTGTATACAGAATGAACAGGAATTAAAATACTCCACTAGCTTTGGACAGTCAACCGACAACTCAACTAAACTTCAACAAAATGCAAACAAACGAAGCACGTGTCACAAGGCCTTAAACCAAAAATCAACCCCTAAGAATAATTAAACACTAAAAAAGCAATACTAAACATATTATCAGATAGAAATACAAGTATACACCAGAAATAGTTATAATTAAATGGAAAAATGCAAACAACGAAGCACGTGTCTCAAGGACCTACTATTAAACCTAAAAACAACTCCTAAGAACTATTAAACACTTGTAAAGCAATACGAAACATATTATCAGATAGAAATACAAGTAATACACCAAAAATAGTACTAATTAAATGTAGAAAAACACTTAAAATCACTTATCCTCGGGAGCTGCTTTTTCGCGACGCTCACAATTCGCCACCTAGCGGACTGTCCTTGTAAAGTGTAAGTGTTCACCTGTAAGATCTAACATTTATCTTTCTTTGGAAGGCGAATGAGAGCTACGGAATCTTGTATTGTGGAAGGCACGTTTCCGCAGTTCTCAGCCGCTTTCTGAAGAAAAACAAGCTGTATATCAATCATTGCTGTCAGATATCCAGATTCCGACATCTTACGAGATTGGTCACTCTAGTACATCATTGGCCAATGTCTTCGTTCTACCTGAAAAATATCGGCCAATATCCGATTCAATATAAAAATTATATATATTTTTTTGACTGATGACTATTTTAAAACTGTTATCAGAATCAAAAACTGGCATCAAAACACTCGGAAATGAAATCCACATCTAACTTTTTTTTCATCTCTATGAAAAAATCACACAATAATACAATAACAATTTTACAATGCTGCCAAACATCGGTCAATATCCTTCCTACGACTTTGAATTGACTTCTGATATCGGTTACGCAACGCCATACGATGTCGATCGAAATTGCCATGGCGATATTCATTTCACGACATTGGCCATTATTAATCAAAATCAGTTCACCGATATTATTTTAGCATTTTTACTTTACTTTTACCAAAAAATGGGTAAAAAGGTCCAAATTGACATTTACACTTATTTTTCATTCAAATAACGTTATAAATTTTTTTTCAATGTATTTCTAATCTCCCTCTCTTATAAAAAATTACGCAATATCGATCAAAGCTGTCAGATATCGTGATATTGGCAAGTTAGCAAGAATTAGGCTTAGCGCACCACGAGGGGTTTGTTCCCACCAAATGTGTGCTCGTTCTTATTTGTAGTCTCCAACGCCTTAAACTCCTTTTCTCGGAGAGAAACGGAGTCTACTAGATTAAAAAAGTTCTTCAAGAATATGGTTCTTACTAAGCTCTCTAACTATTATTTTGGGAGAAATCCGTGAAAATAATCTTATCTTTGAAAACCATACAGTGAATTTATTGCGTAATTTTTACTCCACCTCTTAGTTAAACCTGCTGTTAGAAACCACCTTTTAAATGCTTTTAGAAAATATGAACCACTCAGCTGTCCTTATCTATATCTATAAAAGCGAAATACCACTGACTGACTGACTGGTAAGTGACAAACACTCAACACGGAATCTCCGAAACTACTGGACCCAGAGACTTGAAATTTGACGGGGACGTTCCTCTCGGCTATGCGACGCGCACTAAGAAAGGATTTTAAAATCGAACGACTCCTTCCCTGTTTTTCGGTGCTTTTTCGACGCCGTTTTTCCCATTGAAATAGCATTGTGCATTGTTGAAATGCATAAATTGCAGTAGGTTATTTTCTCCCTTTATATTTCGTCTGGCCTCATTTGTTAAAATATATTTTCAAAAATTTCTTAATTTATAACAAATTAAGACGAAGAACTGTAAATTTCTATTTTAAAATTATAACAATTTTCTGAAAACTGAACTAAATCCAAGTAATTAATTTTGAAACAACATTTTCCTTTATTTGTAATTTTATTTTTTTCTAAAATAAATATATTTATGGAAAAGCTAAAATAACTGGTTTCCATAGAAACAGAGCTGAAATTATTTCATTGTTTCACGGGGCATGGTTTACTAGACTTATACATTCACTAGATTTTTATTATTACTAGCAAACTGTTTTTACTTTTTCAAAGTAGCTTTAAAAGAAGTTGGCTATCATGATGAAATGTAAAAAATATTTTATTATTTTGATAAAAATGTTTTTATTTTGGGAGATTAGGATCATACAAATAAAAAATGGATTCTTTGTCATTTTTGAATTAAAACTAAATTAGGTAATGTTAAATATTTAGCTTTAGCGCGGCGGGAGTTGTTGAAATACAAATCGGGATTATTTTTTGATTAAATTAATATCATTTTTGGATTAAATTAATATCATTTTTGGAAAACGATAAAAATTTCATAAAATACGGTTTGTAACATCCTGTAGGAAATTATTCCTAAGGCTCAAAAAGGGTTGTGATTTTTAGTTCCTAAGTTTTTATCAAGTGATTTATAAAAACCGATGCGGAATTTTAAAAGGACATTGGAAATAATTCATAGAAATTTTGTTTAAGATCTTAAACTCTAGATTTCAAAAGATTGATGATTTTAATTGGATTGTTCTTTTACAGACAGAGTAAAATGCGTCACGGGATAAGTTAGGGTATATTTTCATATTAAGGAACTGGGACGAAAAAGACGACGGGATGATAAGTGACTGCTAATCTAGGAAAAGAAAATACATATAACTTGATAAACCTGATGATTTTCATTTGGAATGTTCTTTCACAGCCAAAATTAAAAGCGGGACGGGATAAGTTTGGGTATATTTTCACGCTAAGGAACCGGGATGAAAAAGACGGCGGGGACGACGGGATGATAAGTGACTGTTAATGCAGTAAAATAAAAGCCATATAACTTGATAAACCGGATGATTTCAATGGGATTTTTCTTTTACAGCCAAGGTAACAGCCAAAGTTATAAGCGGGACAGGATGAGTTAGGGTATATTTTCACAGTAAGGAACCGGGATGAAAAAGACGACAGGACGACGGGATGTTCAGTGACTGCTAATCCAGAAAAAGAAAAGACATAACTTGATGAACCTTTAAAAAATATTTATTAATTAAGTCAACCCGTGCAGGGCCGGGTAATTCAGCTAGTCTTATAATAAATCCTGATCCGGAGGTATTCAGCTCAAAGTCAGGACGTGTTTTCTTAACGTGCCACGAGCCGCCTGTTTGATCAAAGAACCAGGTACCTACATTTAAATGCTATGAAATTAGCTTGAAAAGTACGTTAACCCATTTTAGGACAAGCATAGAAATTTTTGTAATATTTTCATTGAAACATGCATAAATTACATTCCTTAAGACACAAAAAAAAAGTTTCGTGCAGAAAAAATAACATTTAATATGAGAAATGCGCTACACTGTGGGATATATTGTGGTTTTAGTTGTCTGTCTCAATACACCCCTACAGTGGAAACGCACGAAAATGCTGTTATCACCACTTTCCTTTCTCCACAACGAGATTGACGGAGCGGTTTCACCTCCCCCTCCCTAGCCCCTGTTCATTCAGGGCCCTGTTCTAGCCCCTGTTCTTTCCTCTTCTCACGCTCTGGCGTTACTATTGTAGTAATAAAGTAGTAACATACGTATACGTACCGTACCTAGCAATATCAAATAGCGCCAAGCACTATATATAAAACTTCTTTAAAAAAATAATAATTGGATTTTTGTCCACTCATAAATGTAACATATAAATCTCATGGTCGCGGTCACTCGGAGCAAATGCAGTCTATTGAAGGTATACTCCATTGGATGATTTTTTTGTCGTCTATAACCCCCTGCCACTTTAAATTTTGTGTACACAGATGTGCTGGACCCCTATCTATGGTCTGAATAGAAGTCAACATAGCTTGAAGGTCAAAGGCAATTTTCTAATGCAGGAAAAACTCCAGAACAGAAAGTGGATGCATTAATTTATACTATTTAAATTTTCATTTTTGAAAGGTTTTAAACACCTCAGACAATCAAATACATGATTTTATATGAAAGCATTACATTTTATTAAAATAAATTCTAGAGAAATGTAGATTTTAGAAAGTGCATTGCGGGGAAAACTGCAGTTGAGCAGGCGAATTCCCAAGTTTGAACACTTGTAAAGGGGCCAAAAAACGCTCGAGGACTAAAATTTTTGCACTTTTCTTATACATATTAGAACATATTAGGCCAAAGTTACAAAAACGCAACATTAAATTTAGATAAACATTTTTAAGTTTATTTAAGACCATTGTTGTATTTTTATTTCATTTATAGAACTTGTAACCTTAGTCCATTACAAAAACTTAAGATTGATCTTAAATGGAATAATTACATACATTTTCAAAAATTCGACTTTTGTCAATAACTGTTTCATTCAAGTTAGAAAACTGACGTATTTTGAAAATTTTAATTACTATTTTTTTTAATGTCTCCAGAAACCTTAACAATAGCAGAAAAATAAAATTAGAGAAAAATATGCGTCACAGTATTATTAAAAAAATATTTATTGAAATGTTGCGTTTTTGCAACTTTGGCCGAAAATGGGCTAATAAGCATTGCATGCTTGTACCTAGCATGTTATGCTTTTGGTGCGTAAGCTAGCTAACACAACATCACATGCTGTCAAGCAGAAAAAAGCATAAAATAGCACTTCAAGGTACCAAGCTCTCAATTCTATAAAATAGCTTGAAAAGCTAAAAAGCATCGTATGCTTGTACTTAGCATGTCATGCTATTTTTGCGTAAGCTAGCTACATAGCATCACATGCTGGCAAGCATAAAAACGCATAAAATAGGACATCAAGCTACCTAGTTCTCCATGCTATGAAGATAGCTTGGTTTGCTAAAAAGCATTGGATACTTGTTACCTAGCATGTCATGCTATTTTTTCGTAAGCTAGCTACATAGCATCCCATGCTGGCAAGCATAAAAAAGCATAACCTAGCATAAACATCTAGCACAGCGTTTCCCAACCTTTTTACTCCCACGGAACCCTTTCGACAGTGTCCAAGTTCCGCGGAACCCTAGCGTCCATGTAACAATATTTTTCTTACTATTTTTTAAATTATTACATAAAACGGAAAATAAGTAGCGAAGAAATCGTTTATTTACTATATTTATTTATTAGAATCATTAGAATACAGCTGTAAGGTTTTGAAAATACAATTTTAAGTATTTAAACAATTTTAGCAAGTTTAAAAAAATAAAACAATTATTAAATATTAATTAATGTGATAATTTGAGTCTGTTTTTGGCACATATATTTTCAATCCTGGGTCTTATTTTCGAAAGGCATAGAAAGAAGACTATTTCTTTCTTTACTTTTTATGTTTTTTAAACAAGAAAAGGTTGGTTTCACATATATATAATGTGGAAAATTGCAATAGTATATTAAGGTAAATGTGGGTATAGTGGACACTGTCCCAATAGTGGCCACCTAGTTGATTAATTTTAAAGAATAAGAGTTCGAGGCATCAAATAGCGTTAAAATTCATAGGCATAGTAGATTATGCTATCAGGTAATCAGTTAAATAACCACCGATTCCATCAGCATGGGAAGGATATTTAAGTCTTTGAAAATAACACCATTAGACTACAAGCCCGTGTCGAAAAATGATGGGTCATTTGAACCACCAGAAGACCTATATAGAATGATATAAGGGCATAAAATAATAAGATTCAGCACTATGCCGTCACTTGTAAGCTGTCCAACTGAGTGCAGGTGAGAATTCAAAAGCACAGGTAGAGTGAGTAAATTTTGGTCATGTATTTTTGTACGGCATTCTTACCATCAATGGATCCATGAAAAATAATGAGAAAACGCGCAGTGCCGTACAAAAGTAGTGCGCCACAAAGTCGGAAATTTTTGTTGATTTTCCGTCGATTTTTAGGGTAAATTTAGTCATTTTATTGTGTACGGCATAGGGTCCATACAGTTTCAATACCTCTTCTAATCCATAATTCCGCAACGCCGTACAAAAAATCATGCGACAAGGGGGGAAAATCGAGGGTTGCAATCCCCTCCCTTTCAGTGGTCTGGGGGGTGATTTGACACAACATAAAATTAATTTAATTTGAAAGTATTTTATGCATATAGATAACAATTTCTCACATGCCGTACAATTTTGTTGGTCCAAAGGTCAGTAGGAGTATATGACCAGGAGTACACAAAACTGTTGATACTCACATTGACAGTTTTCAATTCTTGAATATATTATACACACTGTTTCACTTCAGATAGACGGCATAATGATTAATGCATATTATCAATTGTTCTCTTCAAGAATATGTGAATGCCGTATAGTATCAGATGACCTTAAAGTACCCCTGAAATGTTAGTGCCATTTTCATCAGCCTGAAAATATGGTTTGCATTAAAATGTACGGCATAATTTTTTTCTGAATTATTTACCTGAATACTATTTAAAACCACGATAATATGTAGAAATTGCAAAATTTCATTGATCTATGAATATTGAAACTTAAGAAATAATTTGAAAAATTTCACTTTTTGTATTTCTCTCTATTTATTTTTAGAACAGTTTCTTTTGAACGGCAATATTATATAACGATTGTATTTAACTATATCATGTTGAAAAAAAAGTTGCCGTTCAGGATCAAATGACCTTCCAGCTTTATAAATCAAGTATATGATGAAATTGAGATAATTATTGATATACATTCAAAAATGGACATTAATTTTTTGACGGCATTAATTTTAATAGTACATTTGAGTGCTAGATAATGTTTTGGAACCGATGCCGTACTTTTTCAAATCACCCCCCAGACCACTGAAAGGGAGGGGGTTGCCACCCTCGATTTTTCCCCCTTGTCGCATGATTTTTTGTACGGCGTTGCGGAATTATGGATTAGAAGAGGTATTGAAACTGTATGGACCCTATGCCGTACACAATCAAATGACCAAATTTACCCTAAAAATCGACGGAAAATCAACAAAAATTTCCGACTTTGTGGCGCACTACTTTTGTACGGCACTGCGCGTTTTCTCATTATTTTTCATGGATCTATTGATGGTAAGAATGCCGTACAAAAATACATGACCAAAATTTACTCACTCTACCTGTGCTTTTGAATTCTCACCTGCACTCAGTTGGACAGCTTACAAGTGACGGCATAGTGCTGAATCTTATTATTTTATGCCCTTATATCATTCTATATAGGTCTTCTGGTGGTTCAAATGACCCATCATTTTTCGACACGGGCCTGTAGTCTAATAGGCCGAGTGACTGAAATTTGATTTTGCTTAATGAATCGCGTTAGGAAACGGTTAAGTCGGAACTGGTTTTTTAGTATTTATTACGGTTTAATTGACTTTTAAATTCATTGTAAGATAAAGTAGAGTGTATACAATCACACTGAAGAAAATTTATTTGAAAATTTTTACTTTACGAGGATTTAGGGGGGTGGCCACTTTACCAACACAGAATCTTAGATTTTCCAATAGTGGTCACTGCAATGGCTTTTAAAAGAAATATAAATCATTTTTAATTTGAATCAGATTTTCTTCAGAAACTGTTGATTATGCTTTAAAACGGGTGTTGTACGAATAAGGTTTCATTCTGGCTTTGGTAAATTCCTCTCAAATCAGCTACAACGTAGGCTATGGACCGGAAACCATTAAGTCAGTTATTCTAACAAGGAGAGGATCCCAACGTGTCATCACCGATTTGGTTCATTTTTGGTGTGCAAGTAGTGCATGACTAGGACATCAATTTGTGAAAATATTAAGAAGCAACTCTCAGAAATTTTGGAGAAAATCGCGATTAAAAATTTTAATATGTAGTTATATATTCAATAAGATTCGCATCTTGCAAGCGGATTGTGGTGTAGCGGTAAGATCTGCGATTCCCAACCCAAAGGTCCCGGGATCGAGTCTCGCTGCATACCATAATATTTATTTTTATTTTCCACGCAATTAAGAGCACAGATATGAAATATACTTATAATAATATTTAATTATTCATTTTAAAGTATTTTGTCTTGTGATAAAATTTTTTTTTGGTAAATAGATAATATTTACAATAGGATCATAAAAAATTGGATTTAATCAATATTTTTTTGGGAAACAAGGAATGAAAAGATTTTTTTCAAACAAAAAAAAAATTATTTTTATAGATGAAGTTTTACCGTAATTTATCCCTAACTATCCAAAAGAAAGTACGCAATTTCGTTATGCTAAAAGGGTTTGTGATGTGTCTGATTTGATAGTTAAAATAAACATTATTTTGGAAAGTAGTATAATATTTACAATAGGATCATAAAAAATTGGATTTAAAAGGGTTTGTTATGTGTCTGATTTGGTAGTTAAAATAAAAATTTTTTTGGTAAGTATAATATTTACAATAGGATCATAAAAAATTGGATTTAAAAATTATTTTTTGGGGAAACAAGGAATGAAAAGATTTTTTAATAAAATTATTTTAAAAATATGAACATGTAGATTTTTCTGGTGTTTACCCTTTTCATTCCATACCTTCCTTATAAATATAATAATAATATATTTATAAATATGATTACATATTATCCAGTTATAAAAATTGTATTATTATCAGAGAATCTGATTTTTCCAACAAAAAAATATTTAAAAAATGTTTTAAAATTGATATTTATAAATATGTATGTACTACTTTATTTCATATCTGTACTCTTAATTGCGTGGAAATATAAAATAAAAGTTATGGTAAGCAGCGAGACTCGATCCCGGGACCTTTGGGTTGGGATTCGCTGCTCTTTACCGCTACACCACAATCCACTTGCAAGATGTAAATCTTTTTAAATATACAGGGTGTCCCGTAAATGATGTGTCACACTTCTAGGGGGGATAGTAGACACCTAGACGAGTCAGAATCACATAGGATTTGGGGTCCCAGACCCAATCCCTGGGAGTTAAAAATGGAGCGACACCCCAAAACAAGTATTGAAAAATTCAATTTGTAGAAGAACTACTATTGGTAAAAATGTAATTATGGTCTCAAATGTTGTGGTTTAATATGATCTTCAAAATTATCTTGACAGTTTTCAATTTAAAATTTTTTTTATTACAAAAAAGTTAAAAAACAGCAAAAAAATGTGAAAAATATGCCAAAACTTTATTTTGTTTTCCGAAATCCTTTCTTTTGATTTGATAATCTGAAAGAGCATAATTAATTAACCTTAAGTCCAAAGTTTCACGTAAATAGCATCAGTATTAAACGCTTGAGAGCCTGTTAAAGTTAGTTTTATGGGAGCAAAAACGGCTTCGGAAAACGAACGTTCAGGGACAATCTACAAGTTACGGATAGATGCTCGCCAAATTTCCCAACATTATTTGCGATACGAGATTCCTCGCCAACCTACGCTTCGGTTTGGTTTGGTTTTTTGGTTACATATATTTTCCGGTATGTGTGCTTGATCTCAAGGATCCGCTTATACACCTTCGTCAAGTAAGACAGACACAACAGAATTTTTACTGGCACAAAGAAGGAAAATACACCCAGGGGCGAGGTGAGAATCGAACTCACGACGGGGCAGTGCGCAGACTGCTGGCGTGAAAGGCAGAGGAGCAAACCGAACAGGCCATCCCGTCCCCCAAACCTACGCTTCTACAGATAGTTCAAACTTCCTTGGCGATGTGTGGCCTTAGTTTTCGGATCGTCACTAGAAGTCTAAAAGGTAAATGTATTCAAGCTATCAAATCGAAGGCAAAAATTTAAGTAAATGAATTAATTTACTAATTTTTTTTTTTCAAAATAATTCCCATCCCATAAAAAAGTGAACCACCATGCCAACTTTGAACACTTTTTGTAAACAGTTTTTGTCGTTATTTTTCATTATACCCTGCATTAGGATAGGTCAGTCGGCGGATCCTCGATCGCTGGGTTCGTGATTTCGAATTGCGATACAAGGTTGGTTTCTATTAATCGAGAAATGTCAATGGGAATAAGCAAAGTGTATGGGGGCTATCCACTCACCGTCCGATAAGCAATATCTTAGGTTTGTCATAACTTTCAATAACCTGCATTCTTTTATTTTGCAAATTTCTTATATCGGAAGTTGAGGGGAGACCCTGCATACCCACTTGCTGGGGGACGGGATGGCCTGTTCGGTTTGCTCCTCTGCCTTTCACGCCAGCAGTCTGCGCACTGCTCCGTCGTGAGTTCGATTCTCACCTCGCCCCTGGGTGTATTTTCCTTCTTTGTGCCAGTAAAAATTCTGTTGTGTCTGTCTTACTTGACGAAGGTGTATAAGCGGATCCTTGAGATCAAGCACACATACCGGAAAATATATGTAACCAAAAACCAAACCAAACCAAACCAAACCCACTTGCTTATTATATCATTCATTAATTAATAGGAACCACCCTTGTATCGCAATCCGAAATCAGGAACCTAGCGATTGAGGATCCACCGACTGACGTATCCCAGAGTGGGGGTATAATGATGGTAAATAACCACAAAAACTAAGTACAAAAGATATTTTACGAACCATGTTTGTAAATAATAGATTCTTCTGTTTTTTTACCTAAGTTATCAAATGTACAGTTTTTCTCATTAAACGCAATAAGTAGTAATGCTGTTTGCATGATTGATACATTTGTAAAAACAACACAACTATCGATTGAATAAAAAACTATCGATACTATCAGATAATTTCTAACAATTCCTACTATTGATTTTTAAGATCGATAGTTCCTAAAAATCAGTAGTAAAATCATGTTTGTTCATTATGTTCAAAAAATTTTTAAATTAAATTAATTAATCTCTTGTTTCCTAAAAATAATAAGAATTAAGAATCAACATTTTACGCTTTTGAAATTTTCATCCCGCCAAATTGTTCAATTGGCGCATTTCAGATATTTTCATACTCATCTCCTGTCTCGCCAAATCGGGCGAGGAATGAAAGTTGGCAGACATCTATAGTCTGTCTGTCCTCGCTTGGCACATGTGGCAAACCTAAAATCACTACCCACGGCAGGAAAAGCAGTGGCGAGTGCAGGGTATCGGGTATCTAATAGAAGTGAGATAACCATCTTTATGGCTTTTTCGCCACTGTTTTTTCTGCTGTGGGTACTGATTTTAGGTTTGCCACTCGTGCCAAGCGAGGACAGACAGACTATATCCGTAACTTGTATAGTCTGTCTGTCCTCGCTTGGCACGTGTGGCAAACCTAAAATCACTACCCACGGCAGGAAAAGCAGTGGCGATTGCAGGGTATCGGGTATCTAATAGAAGTGAGATAACCATCTTTATGGCTTTTTCGCCACTGTTTTTTCTGCTGTGGGTACGGATTTTAGGTTTGCCACTTGTGCCAAGCGAGGACAGACAGACTTTAGATTCTCCCCTAAACATTCGTTTTCCGAAGCCGATTTAGCACGCCTAAAACTAACTTTAACAGGCTCTAAAGCGTTTAATACTGATGCTATTTACGTGAAACTTTGGACTTAAGGTTAATTAATTATGCTCTTTCAGATTATCAAATCAAAAGAAAGGATTTCGGAAAACAAAATAAAGTTTTGGCATATTTTTCACATTTTTTTGCTGTTTTTTAACTTTTTTCGTAACAAAAAAATTTTAAATTGAAAACTGTCATGATAATTTTAAAGATCATAATAAACCACAAAATTTGAGACCATAATTACATTTTTACCAATAGTAGTTCTTCTACAAATTGAATTTTTCAATAATTGTTTTGGGGTGTCGCTCCATTTTTAACTCCCTGGGATTGGGTCTGGGACCCCTAAGTCCTATGTGATTCTGACTCGTCTAGGTGTCTACTATCCCCCCTAGAAGTGTGACACATCATTTACGGGACACCCTGTATAAGTACATGTTAAAATTTTTAATCGCGATTTTCTTCAAAATTCCTGAGAGTTGCTTCTTAATATTTTCACAAATTGATGTCCTAGTCATGCACTACTTACACACCAAAAATGAACCAAATCGGTGATGACGCGTTGGGATCCTCTCCTTGTAAGTCAAATAAAACTAATTTTATTTTGATCTAAAATATATTTCGCTAGGAAGGAAGATTTTTTTAGATTTCTCAATTTCATGAATAAACACTATCATATAAGCAGAAAAAGAGAGGTGTCCACTTTTGATGCAAAAGGTGTCCACCATAGAAACATCAGATACATCGATGTGGCCACTATAGAAGCAATTTGGAGTACTTTTAAAAAATTGATTAAAAATACTTTCCCTGATCTAATTATAGTTTTAATAGGTAAAATCGAAAGAAGAAGATCCAGTTGATCTAAAAATAGGATTGTAACCGTTTCAAGGCAAATAGATTGATATTTATAGAGAATTTAAGCGAAAATTTTCCTTAAAGTGTCCACTATACCCACATTTACCTTAATAGATTTTCTTTGAATATTTGGATAGTCCTTTTTAACGGCCATTGCATTTTAACCATTGGAAGGCCTTACCCCTGAATTCCCACTGGTATCTTAAAACAGGGGTCTCCAAACTTTTCAGCCCGAGTGCCGCATTAATTATCAAACAGCAGTTTGGGGGGCAACTACATACTTGAGGTATTTTCAAGGAAAATTTCTTTCGGGAGGGGCCAAATATCCTTTAAGGAAATTAGGTAATTATCAGGCCCAAAAGCTAGATTTTTGCATCAGGGAGGAAGCCTAAATTTCTCTCTAAGCCCATCTTTTGCATACTTAATAAGTTTAATGTACCTTTTTAATATATTTTTATGTAGGATTCTCATTTTGCTGAACTTATTATGAAAATAAATTTAACTAACCGAGTTCAAAGTACAAAAAGGGGGGTCTGGGGGGTCCTCCCCCAGAAACTTTTTTGAAATTTGACCCTAAAAAACAGGTTTTTTACTCATTCTGGTACCCTTAATCCGAATTTAGGGGGGGGGGGATCTTGGATCTTTTATTTTTTCTTTTTTTAACACCTTTTTCGAATTTCTCGCGGAACCCTTGAGAAGGCCTCGCGGAACCCCAGGGTTCCGCGGAACCCCGGTTGAGAAACGCTGATCTAGCATACATAGCAAAAACTAGCAAAATCTAGCATATTTCTTTGCTAGTTCCAACATAAAAGTTTGACCTGGGAGTTGATCTGAATAACCTGTCTCCACCTTCGGGTAGACCAGGGATGGCATGTTGTCCCGAGGAGGGGGAACGAGCTGGTGACCCCTTGAATACCTTGTGCAAGGCTTTGAAGAGGATGATTGAGACTGTAGGGTCTGATGAAGAAACGAAGTTTAGTGGATGTCAGTCTCGGAATAGTCATCTGTGTCTTAGGAACAGATGTGACTTAAGAAAGATAAGGTCAAGAGAGAAGAGGAAACGCAAATGCAGATGTCTGAAAACTTGGTTTGAATTGCCTTGGGGACAGAGAAAACGATGGCACCGTCTACATCAATTTTATGGTAAAGAGAAGTGTATCATTCTGTCTTTTTCTCTATCGTCTATCCAGTCACTTTTGAAGAGAGCTGCTTTGATCCCTTTTCCGACGTACTAAACGAAAACGTCATGGATACTGGTTTGCCGATCCATTCGGGTATTCGATCATGTGTGGAGGAAAAGGAAATTTCGGATGGAATTGGATCGCCAGTGTACTTGTGTGGTGATTCAGTGTGGACTAAGCTGAATACTAGTCCTTCGATGTGTTCAGACCAAAAGGGTCTACAACCTAGAACTGTTCTTAGGAGTGATGCAGAAACTTTTCCCTCGTTCCTCATGAAAAGTTCCTCTCTGGGAGGGGAGGAGTCTGTAACCGAGCACCTTACCTGTAATAGGAGTCTGTAACCGAGCACCTTACCTGCAATATTTAACTTTAGACTATTTTTAACTATTTCATTTTAGAAACCACTTTAAGTTTTATGTGGATTTTAAGCTTTAAATTTCAACTTTAATTTTAACTGTATTTTTCTTTTTAAAAAGGCTGTTCTGTTTTGTTGTTGTTGGATAGATGTTGGTCATCGTTTTAAATAAAGCTGTTTTCGAATTTTAATTGTGCGAGTTGTTTTCTACGTCGTTACAATGCGGTCGCATTTGACATTCATGCGATCGTATGGGTCGTTCAAGCGATCGTATGGGCCGAAACGGTATTCTCTGGGGTTTCGTGCGATGCGACGGACGCCTCCATGCGAGATTCGTCAAGTCAACAGCAGTCGTCTGCACAGTACGAAAGTCGCATGGCTCGTATAGATACGATCGTTACTTGGTGCTGTTTGTCATACTCTGATATTTGTTTATTGGCTAATTCTTGTGTGACACACACAAACCGATCCAGAAAAGTATTCGATAAGCTGAATCGATTCGAAGATTAGTCTTTATAAGAGCACAAAAGTGCTCTTATAGAGACTAATTTTTGGGTCTTTATAAGAGAGTATTTTTATTAGAGCAGGTCGCTATAAGAGCTTCCACTGTATTAGTAGTACTTTTGGCGATTGATTACTGATTGAATATGTTGTTGAAACGTTTAAATTTTTACTTATTGAATTACAATCAAATTAAAAGGCAGTGTTTGAATTCGATGATCACGTTGAATCGAAAGAACCTGATTTATACATTTTGAGTAATATTTTAGAAATCAGACCTGGGTTTTGATAAAAATCAAAACCGGTCTTGAGTTTTTTGGGATTAAAATTCCATCGATTACTTTTGTGCTATAAGGTTTTACTCGGATAATACTGATTAGTAATTCACACGAGGAAATACGTATATTTTTATCAAATAATAAAGTCAAACATCTCCAAAACATATCGTCTACACCTCGTCAAAAGCTACAATCTCAATTTTCGAGCAAAGGTGTTTTCTTTCTAATTTTTAGAACAATCGCGATCTCTCCCTTGTTAATTGTGGATCTTTCACGAAACTATTCAGAAAATATTACTCATAAATAATCATTACACACGATCCTTAAAAATTACCATCACAGTGATGGTTAAAATGGTTTTTTTCCTCTTGTGATTGGAAATTGATTACCCGTTCTTAATGAGAAACGTCACCACACGCACCACACCCGATTTTTAAAAGTGGCAAATAAAAATTTTATTTAATTGTAAAAATTGTGTTCATATTAAAAATGTATCAGAAAAAATCAGTCTTGTCACCAAATTTGTTTTACTTTTTAAATAAGTCAAACTAGTTTTTCAAGTGAAGTTTGCTTTCTTAGCGACCAGAATAATTTTTATTGCTAAAATAATTAAAACATGATAATAAAAAGTTTTTCGCCAAAACCCACAACAAGGCGCTAAGAGCCAAATTTAATGCGCCAGAGACAGGCAAAAACAGCCATGCGACTTTCGTACTGTGCAGACGACTGCTGTTGACTTGACGAATCTCGCATGGAGGCGTCCGTCGCATCGCACGAAACCCCAGAGAATACCGTTTCGGCCCATACGATCGCTTGAACGACCCATACGATCGCATGAATGTCAAATGCGACCGCATTGTAACGACGTAGAAAACAACTCGCACAATTAAAATTCGAAAACAGCTTTATTTAAAACGATGACCAACATCTATCCAACAACAACAAAACAAAAACAGAACAGCCTTTTTAAAAAGAAAAATACAGTTAAAATTAAAGTTGAAATTTAAAGCTTAAAATCCACATAAAACTTAAAGATGTTTCTAAAATGAAATAGTTAAAAATAGTCTAAAGTTAAATATTGCAGGTAAGGTGCTCGGTTACAGACTCCTATTGCAGGTAAGGTGCTCGGTTACAGACTCCTCCCCTCCCAGAGAGGAACTTTTCATGAGGAACGAGGGAAAAGTTTCTCGTAGCTCGTAGTAAAAAGTTTCTCCATAGCTAATTCAATTTTATTATATTAGTATTTATCTACCCGCTACGTGAACTTTGTTTATCGTAACTATAACGCCCAATAGCGTAATAAAAAAAATGAAAAATATTGAATTACCCAAGAAGCAGAGTTAATTAAGCTTTTTAAGGGTTATTTTTGTCTTTAGCGACCCAAAATCTGTAAGAAAGGACTACTTTCATCTTGAAAAAATTTGAAGTTAAAATTTCATATACGTGTAACTCTACGCCAGTTCTATTCCGCCCGCGTAATCCCAACACACTGTTTGACTGATTTAGTGGCCAAGTGTTAAAAGGTTCAATATACCATGCATTTATATGTCCTTATGTCTATTTTTAACCTTCTCAAAGCATAAATGGTAATTCCAGAGCGCGCGAGTGACAACGCAATTGAGAGAGTCTTTCGGACTCTTCCGCGGGGGCTTCTGGGGCTCTAACACCTCAACCGCTTTTAGTAAAAATTATTGCTGCATTTTGGCATCAAATTTGGGTCCTTGGGGAAGGGTTAGGACCCTTCAAAGGTGAATTGAGTAAAAAATAAGAGGAAAAAATATCGTATAAAAACTTCTATAATTTTTAGCTACTTTTTTGCCTTTTTAGGGGGTAATATCCCCTTAAACCTATCCATTTGCCACAAAATTTCATATTTTAGATCTGTCAACCTTCCTGGTCCCTTTGGGAGTAATTTAAAGACTTAAGTAATGCTTTTTGACCCTGAAAATCGAATTCAAAGTCATTAAGTCATCAAAAAACGTAAAAAGGGGGAGGGGCAGTTCCCCGAAAAACCTGAGCTCATTGAGAATTTTGATGGTTATTTTCGTGTTCAGCGACCCAAAATCTATAAGAAATGACTGTTTTCATGAAGGAAAAAATTTTGAAGGTCCAATTTGTTGAACACTCGAGTGTATCACTCGAAGTTTGCTCTTATAGCGACAAAAAACTTGGTACGGATTAGTTACGCTATAAGAGCTTCCACTGTATTCCGTCGTATCTCACAAATTCATAGCTCGGTTAATCCCTATTTAAAATAAAACTTCTCACAGGACGCTGCTGTCATCAGCGAGAAAATGTCCGAATAAACCCAAACTAGAGATGCAAAACTCCCGCAGTTTTTGAAACATAGGAAAAACCCTGGAATTTTGGGGAATAAACCCGGAATTTCGGGGAATATTGGGAATTTTGAGGAAGTTTTGAATAAAAACAAAGACGGCCATCTTTAGGCTTAAGGTTAAATTTTTCAATTCAAGATTTCTTGTTATTTCAAACTATTTTTTCCCAAAACTTGTTATTTTTAAACTTATTAATGTTTAACTTTAACTTTAGTTCAAGCGAATCAAATCGAACATTAAATCCAATCATGTCCATGTGGGCACCAAAACATGACAAAAAAATCTGTCACTGAATGTATGTAGATCGGTGATTTGGTATTTATCAAAGTATTATATCAATTATTTAAATTTGAATATACTATCTAAAGGTCACAACAGTTTTAGCGACACCAACAAAACAGACAGATTTCCCCTATTTCCTATAACCGTGTTTTCTATAACCGTCGGCCTTTTTCACTACCCACTTCATGCGGTCGCATTTGACATTCATGCGAACGTATGGATCGTTCATGCGATCGTATGGGCCGAAACGGTATTCTCTGGGGTTTCGTGCCATGCGACGGACGCCTCCATGCGAGATGCGCTATACGTCAAGTCAACAGCAGTCGTCTGCGCAGTACGAAAGTCGCATGGCTGTTTTTTGCCTGTCTCTGGCGCAACAAATTTGGCTCTTAGCGCCTTGTTGGGGGTTTTGGCGAAAAACTTTTTATTTTTATGTTTTAATTACTTTAGCAATCAAAATTATTCTGGTCGAAAAGAAACAGAGTTGGCGAGATTGGACCCAATTGGGTTGGACCCAATGGTTTTTTTCAAAAAAACCCATCTGAAAAACCCTCATTTTGGACCCATTTTTGGGTTTTTTCAATAAAAATCAAGATTTTGGCAGTTTTAATATTGATGAAAAACATTTAACGATATAACAACCCCAGAGCTGCAGTTGAGTGGGTTTTTTTCAAAATTTAGGACGTTTAAAGTTTAAACTTAGTTATAAAAAATTAAGGAGGATTTTTTTTAAAATTTCACTGTGTTTTTTTTCAAAGTTAAATAGATTTCTTTTAATATTGAATGGGTTTTTTCAAAGCTGAGGATATTTTTAAAATTTAAGTGGGTTTTTTCAAAACTTAGGATGTTTTAAAAATTTCAGCGGTTTTTTTTTTCAAAGTAAATAGATTCTTTTGTAATTCAGTGGGTTTTTTCATTATTGAATGTTTTTTTTTCAAAACTTTGGACGTTTAAAAATTCAAACTAGGTATAAAAAATAAGCGCTTCGACTCTTCCCCACTACTAGTCAATGGTTATTCATTTGAAGCAGTGGAAGAATTCAAGTATCTCGGAAGCGTCATCACTAGAAACAATGACATCAAAGGAAGCTGAAATCAATTCCCGTTTGACTATGGCGAATAAATGTTACTTTGGATTAAAAAGCCAACTAAAAAGCCGACTCCTCCGTCAAAGTACAAAAATAAACATCTATAAAACCCTTTTAAGACCAGTGTTAATGTATGGGAGCAAGTGCTGGGCTCTCACTAAATCGGAAGAGAACTGGCTGATGGTGTTTGAAAGGAAAATAATGAGAAGAATTTTTGGTGCTGTCAACGAAAACAACAGATGGCGCACCCTCTACAATTTTGAAATTTACAAGAAATTTTATAAACAACCAGATATCGTCCATGTCATTAAAGCTAATCGTATTAGATGGCTAGGACACCTCTACCGATCGGACGACAATGAACCATCCAAGAAGTTGACCTTATCAAAACCAGATGGAGTCCGAAAAAGAGGCCGACCACCCATTAGATGGCTAGACAGCGTGGAAAAAGACCTTCAAGTGATTGGTGCTGGAAGATGGAGGACGGTCGTATCTAATAGGGCGAGATGGCAAAGGCTTGTTGAGACGGCCTTGGCCTGTCATAGGCTGTAGCGCCAAAGGAGAGAGAGAGAGAGAGGTATAAAAAATGAAAAATGGTTTTGATAAATTTCAGTGGGTTTTTTTTTTCAAAGTTAATTTTATTTATTTAAACCAGGTTTCAATAATTAAGGGAATAATTCTTTAAATTTCAGAGGTTTTTTTAAATATTATAAAGTTCTTTCATAATTCAATCGGTTTCTTTAAAGTTTAAACTAGTTTCAAAAATTAAGGTGGATTTTAAAAATATGAGTGGGTTTTTCAAAATTAAATAGGTTTTTCATGATTGAATATTTTTTTCATAGTTTAGAACGTTTTTCTTTTTAATTAAGTACGTTTTAAAATTAAATGGTTTTTTCCCAAAATGAAGGAACGATTTTATATGATGAAATCCAAATTAATTAATTATAAAGTAAATTTTGTTGAGGTTTCCGTGGGAACTTCAATGACACTGCGAGTACGAGTAGGAATCCGTTTACTCTCATGTTATCAAAATAAAGCTTATTTTCATTACTGAGAGAAAATATTCAGTTACAACCACACCTGCTGAATTGACTGTGAGCTAAGGGTAGAGCGAGTGGAGCACTTCTCAAGTTTCTCTCCATGTTGATAGCATTAGAAAAAAATAATAAAAAATACGTCTTTTTGTGAGTCTTTGGAACACCTATCAAAGATAGGTTATTGGATGCCAGTGAACTGCATAAATGACAATATTTTAGAACGGAAATGCCTTAATTAACCAAAAAATTTCAGTTTGGGCCATCTGGACTGACAGCTGGAATGTTTCCATAAGCTTCACCCAACATTTCTATGTTCAACGGTTTGAGATGATGGAAATTTTTATTATTATGTAGATGATTTTAGTAACGTTACACAAGATGTGTGTTTTTTTTACTGTCCATCAAACCTTTCTTTCAGTCTTTGTAAAAATATTAACAGCTTTTGGAGTCGTTCTTTAACATTTGAAATGCGAACTGAGAATACTTTCCATTTTTTTTTTACTCACAATGGTCGATGGTGTTTGAATTTATGAAATAAATACCCATTAACTAATTTTTATCTTTAGGTAATGATTAATGTTTTGAATAAAATTGAATTATTTTCTAACGTATCGTCAGAACACAAAAGGAAAATAAAAACTGTAAAATAGAGGCATTAAATCAAGGGTTACCGATATAAAGTTTATGAACCTCCATTTACAAAAAAAAAACCTCTTTGCAGCTAAAAATTAACATAACTAAGTTAAAAAAAATTTTGTCCCATAAAGCTACCGATATCAAAACATAAATATTAAAAATAAATGTAATGTTAAAAATTTAATTATCGCTTAATTATTTCAAGTCAGTATAAAATTGAATTAATGGGATACGTCGTTTTCGTCCCCGGACATTTCGTCCCCGAAAAAATTATCGATTAGTTACTCCAGTGTTACCAGTAACATCGACATCCTATGAATATGTTTATGCGCATGCTCCGGATCTTAGCGATCTCGGACACGATTCTAGGTATCACTACTGTCTCTATACAGCACAAATGTTAAGAGTGAACGCACTTGTAAAAAATGCGTAGTAGTGACAATGCCTCGTCAAGAGGAATCTAGAATCGTAATTTTATTTTTTTTTAATTGATTTAAAAAGGGTTTTATACTACACTCCTGCACGTGCAAGACTTTTTTCTGGGCTGATTTTCAGTGCTGATTACAGATATTTCATCAAAACTGTGGTTTCAAAGATTCTAAAATTTTAATTTTTTTAAAATTGATTAAAAAAGGGTTTAATACCACCCTCCTGCACTTGCAAGACTTTTTTCTGGGCTGATTTTCAGTGCTGATTACAGATATTTCATCAAAATTGTGGTTTGAAAGATTTTAAAATTTTAAATTTTTTTAAATTGATTTAAAAAGGGTTTAATACTAACCTCCTGCACTTGCAAGACTTTTTTCTGGGCTGCTTTTAAGTGCTGATTAAGATATTTCATCAAAATTGTGGTTTGAAAGATTTTAAAATTTTAAATTTTTTTAAATTGATTTAAAAAGGGTTTAATACTACCTTCCTGCACTTGCAAGACTTTTTTCTGGGCTGCTTTTAAGTGCTGATTACAGATATTTCATCTAAACTGTGGTTTGAAAGCTTTTAAAATTTTAAATTTTTTTAAATTGATTTAAAAAGGGTTTAATACTACCTTCCTGCACTTGCAAGACTTTTTTCTGGGCTGCTTTTAAGTGCTGATTACAGATATTTCATCAGAACTGTGGTTTGAAAGATTTTAAAATTTAAATTTTTTTTTAAATTGATTTAAAAAGGGTTTAATACTACCCTCCTGCACTTGCAAGACTTTTTTCTGGGCTGATTTTCAGTGGTGATTACAGATATTTCATCAAAACTGTGGTTTGAGAGATTTTAAAATTTTAAATATTTTAAAATTGATTAAAAAAGGGTTTAATACTACCCTCCTGCACTTGCAAGACTTTTTTCTGGGCTGCTTTTCAGTGCTGATTAAAGATATTTCATCAAAACTGTGGTTTGAAAGATTTTAAAATTTTAAATTTTTTAAATTGATTAAAAAAGGGTTTAATACTACACTCCTGCACGTGCAAGACTTTTTTCTGGGCTGATTTTCAGTGCTGATTACAGATATTTCATCAAAACTGTGGTTTGAGAGATTTTAAAATTTTAAATATTTTAAAATTGATTAAAAAAGGGTTTAATACTACCCTCCTGCACTTGCAAGACTTTTTTCTGGGCTGCTTTTCAGTGCTGATTACAGATATTTCATCAAAATTGTGGTTTGAAAGATTTTAAAATTTTAAATTTTTTTAAATTGATTAAAAAAGGGTTTAATACTACTCTCCTGCAATTACAAGACTTTTTTCTGGGCTGCTTTTCAGTGCTGATTACAGATATTTCATCAAAACTGTGGTTTGAAAGATTTTAAAATTTTAAATTTTTTAAAATTGATTAAAAAAGGGTTTAATACTACTCTCCTGCAATTACAAGACTTATTTCTGGGCTGCTTTTAAGTGCTGATTACAGATATTTCATCAAAAATTGGGTGGCTGTAGGAGTGTAGAACTAAACCCTTTTTAAATCAATTTTAAAAAATATTAAAATTTTAAAATCTTTAAACCACTGTTTTGATGAAATATCTGTAATCAGCACTGAAAAACAACCCAGAAAAGAGTCTTTCTAGTGCAGCAGTGTAGAATTATACCACTTTTAAATCAATTTTAAAAAATTAAAAATTTTAAAATCCTTCAAACCACTGTATTGATGAAATATCTGTAATCAGCACTGAAAAACAGCCCAGAAAAGTCTTGCAAGTGCAGGAGTGTAGAATTAAACCCTTTTTAAATCAATTTAAAAAAATTTAAAATTATAAAATCTTTCAAACCACAGTTTTGATGAAATGATGAAATATCTGTAATCAGCACTGAATAGCAGCCCAGAAAAAAGTCTTGTAATTGCAGGAGAGTAGTATTAAACCCTTTTTTAATCAATTTAAAAAAATTTAAAATTTTAAAATCTTTAAACCACTGTTTTGATGAAATATCTGTAATCAGCACTGAAAAACAACCCAGAAAAGAGTCTTTCTAGTGCAGCAGTGTAGAATTAAACCACTTTTAAATCAATTTTAAAAAATTTAAAATTTTAAAATCTATTAAACCACAGTTTTGATGAAATATCTGTAATCAGCACTGAAAAGCAGCCCAGAAAAAAGTCTTGCAAGTGCAGGAGGGTAGTATTAAACCCTTTTTTAATCAATTTTAAAAAATTTAAAATTTTAAAATCTATTAAACCACAGTTTTGATGAAATATCTGTAATCAGCACTGAAAAGCAGCCCAGAAAAAAGTCTTGCAAGTGCAGGAGGGTAGTATTAAACCCTTTTTAAATCAATTTAAAAAAATTAAAATTTTAAAATCTCTCAAACCACAGTTTTGATGAAATATCTGTAATCAGCACTGAAAATCAGCCCAGAAAAAAGTCTTGCACGTGCAGGAGTGTAGTATTAAATCCTTTTTTAATCAATTTTAAAAAATTTAAAATTTTAAAATCTTTCAAACCACAGTTTTGATGAAATATCTGTAATCAGCACTGAAAATCAGCCCAGAAAAAAGTCTTGCAAGTGCAGGAGTGTAGTATAAAACCCTTTTTAAATCAATTAAAAAAATAAAATTACGATTCTAGATTCCTCTTGACGAGGCATTGTCACTACTACGCATTTTTTACAATTGCGTTCACTGTTAACATTTGTGCTGTATAGAGACAGTAGTGATACCTAGAATCGTGTCCGAGATCGCTAAGATCCGGAGCATGCGCATAAACATATTCATAGGATGTCGATGTTACTGGTAACACTGGAGTAACTAATCGATAATTTTTTCGGGGACGAAATGTCCGGGGACCAAATGTCCGGGGACGAAAATACCCTAAACCGAATTAATAACTCAAATTCAAATTAGTATCTTAAAACTTGTATATTATACCTACAAGTTTTAATCCCGTGTTATTTTTTGGCGGGAACCGACTATCTTGTGGCACGTTTTAAGCCTGCACGTCTGATTTATATGCTTGAAGAGCTCCGTATCTGTTTATAAAAAGCTTAAATATAAATTACTAATAAGTAATTTATACTTTCGGAAGTAATTTGAAAAGGGCTTTCGACTGACTCACTAATACTACGTTCACACATGAAAAGTTAATCTAGATTAACTTAAGAGAGAACTTAATCTAGTTTAACTTAAACTAGCTTAATTTTTACCCGTTCACACTTGTTAATCCAGTTTCTATTCACTAAACTAGATTAAATCAGACAGTTCGTCCAGGTGGCGCTACGAGTAAGAAAATGGCTGCCGTCCAAGAGTTCGTCTCTAAGCCTAAGTCCACCACTCAAACTTTTTTTACTTTGCACTTATACTTGCAGAATAGCTATTTTTCTTCTTGGGTTGTCCAATTTCTTTATCCCTTTCGAAAATATATTTAAGTTACAAGCGGCTGTGCTGATGTAATATCAAATAAAAAAAATGTTTGCAGCATTTTTTGTTTTTATTTCTCTTAGTAGATGTCGCCACAATAACTTAAACTCTTAACGCTCTTAACTATCTCTGAGCTAGTTTAAAATTAAGACACTTCGTTCAAAGAAATTAATTTTTTCGGATGGACCAAGTGGCGTAGCTAGAGTGGGTGTCACCCGGGGCGGAAGTTCTTGGTGTCACCCCCAGGGTCGTCCTTTCAGTTTTTGGTTGGGGGGCAAGGATTTTTTTTAAAGTGGTGCTGGGCCGTAACCGTAACCAGACTTTTGTTTTGGGAGGATTGACTCATCGCCATTTCTAAACCCCATACCTAGTTTTACATCACTTAAAAGTAGTATTTGCATTATGGTGCATATATTGTCACAATTTGATAACTACTCCAAGTATAAATGGGGGGTCTGGGGGTTACCCCCAAAAAAATTTTGAAAATATGCCTTTAAGGTAGTGTTTTAGCTCATTTTGAGACCTTTTGGGTAACATCCAAAGAGAACGATTCGTTGTAAACCACGCAATTTTCAAGGAAAACAATTTATAAACCGATATCAAGATATTTCAAAGGGGGCTGGGGGTCCTCCCCCAGAAAAATTTTGAAAATATGCCTTTAAAAGTAGTGTTTTAGCTCATTTTGAGACCTTTTGGGTAACATCCAACGAGAACGATTCCTTGTAAACCACGCAATTTTTAAGGAAAAAAAAATTATAAACAGATATCAAGATATCTTAAAGGGGGCTGGGGGTCCTCCCCCAGAAAAACTTTGAAAATTTGCCTTTAAAAGTAGTGTTTTAGCTCATTTTGAGACCTTTTGGGTAACATCCAAAGAGAACGATTCGTTGTAAACCACGCAAATTTCAAGGAAAACAATTTATAAACAGATATCAAGATATTTCAAAGGGGGCTGGGGGTCCTCCCCCAGAAAAATTTTGAAAATATGCCTTTAAAAGTAGTGTTTTTAGCTCATTTTGAGACCCTTTGGGTAACATCCGAAGAGAACGGTTCCTTGCAAATCCCACAATTTTCAAGGGAAAAAAATTATAAATAGGTATCAAAATTTCGAGAGGGGCTAAGAATCCTCCCCTAGAAAAGTTTTCGAAATTTGTCCCTTTAAATTTGTGTTTTGTCTTATTTGAATCTACTTTGGGGAACACGCAAAGGGTAACCGCTTCTAGTAAGCGACAGAAATTTCATGGGAAAAACACTATATAACAGGCTTTAAAATTTTGTAGGGGGTTTGGGGGTTCTCCCCCAGAATTCTTTTTAAAATTTGACCTTCAAAAGTTGTGTTTTAACTAATTTTGAGACTTTTAGGGTTACACATGATGCTTCCTTGTAAGTTACAGAATTTTCAGCTATATTTCATATAACACTGAAAACCTTGGGATTCAATTGCTCCCCCCTGCCTCCCTTAATAAGAAGATTTTTTAAAGGAAACACTTTTAATACTTTTGGGAGTGTTTATAATTAACTTTTACAATCACAAGTCACACAAATATCAAAAGAAATTATTTAGCAAAACACAGAAAAAAGCTCATTTTATTCCTCCCTTCGCTTTTCCAAATAACCATAAAAACATTTTATCTTTTGAGGAGACTAAAAAATTCCAGCATAGTGATCCAACAATGGTCATCACATCAACAATCCCGACGAAAACGCATCTGAGACACAGTACAGTACAAACACCAATTCTCACCCCCTTCACACACGAAGTCACGTGACATGGGGTATTAAAAAACAAGGAGCCAATGCACACTATTGGACATTGCCTATACTAATTACGACCAGGGGTCGTTTTCGGCGAAACCCCCATTTCTTCCCCTCAACGACAGCTTTGACAAAGATTGATTTTCGGAGCATTTCTGAAGTAGGACACAAATACAAATGAAAACAACCGTCCTCGAAACCAATTTCCTGTTCGACAGAGATAAGACATGTCCCCCCTTTGAGAACGGGAAGAAGGCCCCCCTAACACAACATTTCAAGGTCACGAAAACAGTAAACCACGTGCTAACTAATTGTGAATTCGACATGCTTGCAACCCCATGGATACAGGCCAGTTGGGTAAACAATCTCAACAACCTGTCTTTACCCCCTCTGCAGGGGGAAAAATTCTTTCTACCTGCTGCTTTCCAGTGGGAGGAAATCTGTCCAGGGTTGTGACCTTGAACTCACAGGCCTGGGTGTCACCCCCTACATAGCCTGACGGGTGACACCCGGGGCGGACCGCCCCCCCCCGCCCCCCCCTAGCTACGCCACTGGATGGACCAATTCTTCTTCCTTTTTAACAACCATTTTGTTCGTATCCTCTTAACTTTCCTCGGCCTGGAAAATGGTTTTACGGCGGTCGGATGATGTTCGTTGACACATGTGTGAATGAAGTTCCATAGCGGCCGCTAGAGAGCGACACTGTCAAACCTACTTAAGCTAGTTCGGGAAACTAGATTAAGTTAATCCAGTTTCTTTTCGCTAATCTAGATTAAATCTAATCCAGTTCGTTCACACATGCTCGACATAAGCTAGATTAGCACTTAATCTAGATTAACTTTTCATGTGTGAACGGGGTATAAGAGGTAGTGGATGGTGCAAAAATTGCGCGATCCAGAAAATCCAATGTTTGTTTTTCCAAGACTTTTTTTAAAGATTTCTCCCGAACTAATAGTCGTATCGCTTAATGCACTACTCGTTCTTACAGTAGCGGATTTCTAAATAGGCTAGCTAGGCTGAAGCCTACGGCGGCAAATTTTCGCAGGCGGCAAATTTTTGACGGTGAAATTTTTTTCCGCAAAAAAAGGAGAAGCGAAAGGAAACACAAGCACTGGAAAGACAGAGAACGCTCTTTTCAGATAACCAAAATCCCAACCCCCACCCAGAAGTTTCGAGTAGTTTGATTCAGTAAGGTAACAAATCTATTATTCAATGCTTTGTTTAGAGTTAGACCACATATGGGCAACCTCCAGCCTGCCTCTCCATTTGTTTCGGTCCGCGGAACATTTAAAAAATTGTCATGGAGAAAAGTCGAAAGAAAGACTTCAAAAAGTCTCAGAAGGACTTAAAACACTATTTTGAGGTTCAAATTTCAAAATATTTTTTGAGGGAAGGAGACCCCAAAGGTTTAGGGTATTTTCGTCCCCGAAGAATTTATCGATTAGTTCCTCCAGTGTTATCAGTAACATCGACATCCTATGAATATGTTTATGCGTATGCTCCGGATCTTAGAGATCTCGGACACGATTCTAGGTATCACTACTGTCTCTAATCAGCACAAATGTTAAGAGTGAACGCAATTGTAAAAACTGCGTTGTAGTGACAATGCCTCGTCAAGAGGAATCTAGAATCGTAATTTTTTTTTTAATTGATTTAAAAAGAGTTTTATACTATACTCCTGCACGTGCAAGACTTCTTTCTGGGCTGATTTTCAGTGCTGATTACAGATATTTCATCAAAACTATGGTTTGAAAGATTTTAAACCACAGTTTTGAAGAAATATCTGTAATCAGCACTGAAAATGAGCCCAGAAAAAAGTCTTGCACGTGCAGGAGTGTAATATAAAACCCTTTTTTAATCAATTAAAAAAAAAATAAAATTACGATTCTAGATTCCTCTTGACGAGGCATTGTCACTTCTACGCAGATTTTTTAATTGCGGTCACTCTTAACATTTGTGCTGATTAGAGACAGTAGTGATACCTAGAATCGTGTCCGAGATCGCTAAGATCCGGAGCATGCGCATAAACATATTCATAGGATGTCGATGTTACTGGTAACACTGGAGGAACTAATCGATAAATTCTTCGGGGACGAAATGTCCGGGGACGAAAACGACGTATCCCGACCCCAAACCCCCTTCACAATTTGGAAGTCTGTTATATAGTGCTTTTCCTTTGAAAATTCTGCCGCTTACAAGAAACGGTTCCCTTAGCGTGTTCCCCAAACTGGTTTCAAATGAGATAAAACACTAGTTTAAAGGGTAAAATTTAAAAAATTTTCCTGGGGGAGGACCCCCAGCCCCCTCGAAATTTTGACGTCTATTTATAATTTTTTTACCTTGAAAATTGTACGGTTTACAAGGAAACGTTCTCTTCAAATGTTACCCAAAGGGGCTCAAAATCAACTAAATCACTACTTTTATAGGCCAATTTAAAAAAAAAATCTGAAGCTGACACACAGACCCCCATTTTTACTTGCAGCTAACATTGTAAAATTTTGACATTATGTGCACACTGTAAAAAAATCCCGTAAAATTTACGGTTTTAAACCGGCAGCTGGGTTGGTTGTGGAAAACCGTAAGAATTACGAAGTAAATAGTAAAAACAACAGTGTTTTACCTTGTAAAACAAAAAACATGGATTAAAATGGTAAAACATCGTTGTTTTTACGGATTTACTACGTAATTTTTAGGTTTCCACAACCAACCCAGCTGCCAGTTTAAAACCGTAAATTTTACGGGAATTTTTTACAGTGTATATAAGCGGCAATTTTTGGTTCAGCCTATAGGCGGCACATTTGGAAATCCACCACTGCGTCCATATGTATTAGAAAACATGAGTTTTCTGAACCAGAAAATTATTTTATTTTTTGGCGGGAAAAATAAATTTCAAAGCCCCCTCCAAAATTAATGTCTTTTTGTAACACACCTATAGGAGACAAACATAGTGAAAAATCACGAAAGTGATATCAAAACTTTGGTAGAAATAAAAGAAATTCCATTTCTTCTTTGTCTGCACAACTTAGCCAAAAAGCCGAGTTGTTCTCAATATGAACCAGTAAGCTTCTTTTGTGTTTATAAATTCCTGGAAGACGTAAGAATCACCATGGCTACCGGAATTTCAGGAAAAAGCTTACCCTATTGGCCAAATGCAATATAAAAATTTCAGAAAAAATTTACCTGAATAATTAATATCAGTTAACATGCTTTTATTAGACTTGTGTTTTTGACTCGATATCCAAATTTTTTTCACAACTCGAATAACCTACTTCATATGCATGAAATGGCACGGAAATTCTTATGGATGTATATTTTTAAGTCCTCTCAAAGAATATGTCACCGAAAAAATTATTTTATTTAGGTAAATGGGTCTAAAATGAAAAATACGGACATATTATGCACGGCTATAGACCCCTTAATTATTCTTCAACTATCTTCAAATTCCATATTCTATAATACGAAAAGACATACTTTAAGGAAAAAGTCGTTTACCCGGTGAAAATCGTTTAAAGCCAACCTTTATGCTTAAAGGTACCCAATGCGCAATCCCCCCCATAATACACAAGCGAGGTCAATAAAAGCCCTGCAGATCCCATACGGTATTCGAGACTAAAATTTTTATAGGGTTCTGGTGACACTACTTTCATATTAGAATATCGAAATATTTTAAAAAATTGTTGCAAAATTGGCCTTAAATTTAACATTAGCACTAAAATTTAGCCAGTTCAAATCGATTACTCAGATGAAGTTAAGTTTTCAGGAAATATTTTTACTATGGGGCTGTTCAAATATTACGTAAGCAAGTTTTTGGTTATTTTTGACACCCCTCCCCCTTGTCAGCAAAAATAAGTTAACCGCGAACCCCCCCTCTCATAATTACATAAGAACCTGCCCAACCCTCCCCCTTTGTTCTTTTTTTTGTACGAAATCTTTAGTAATGCTTAGATTTCTGTAATTCACCCAGGTCAAAATTTTATGCTGGAACTAGCAAACAAATATGCTAGATTTTGCTAGTTTTTGCTATGTATGCTAGATATTTATGCTAGGTTATGCTTTTTTATGCTTGCCAGCATGGGATGCTATGGAGAGCTAGGTAGCTTGATCTGCTATTTTATGCTTTTTTATGCTTTCCAGCATGTGATGCTATGTAGCTAGCTTACGAAATAATAGCATGACATGCTAGGTAACAAGTATGCAATGCTTTTTAGCAAACCAAGCTATCTTCATAGCATGGAGAGCTAGGTAGCTTGATCAGCTATTTTATGCTTTTTTATGCTTGCCAGCATGTGATGCTATGTAGCTAGCTTACGAAAAAATAGCATGACATGCTAGGTAACAAGTATGCAATGCTTTTTAGCAAACCAAGCTATCTTCATAGCATGAAGAGCTAGGTAGCTTGATCAGCTATTTTATGCTTTATTATGCTTTCCAGCATGTGATGCTATGTAGCTAGCTTACGAAAAAATAGCATGACATGCTAGGTAACAAGTATGCAATGCTTTTTAGCAAACCAAGCTATCTTCATAGCATGGAGAGCTAGGTAGCTTGATCAGCTATTTTATGCTTTTTTATGCTTGCCAGCATGTGATGCTATGTAGCTAGCTTACGAAAAAATAGCATGGCATGCTAGGTAACAAGTATGCAATGCTTTTTAGCAAACCAAGCTATCTTCATAGCACGGAGAGCTAGGTACCTTGATGTGCTATGTTATGCTTTTTTATGCTTTCCACCATGGGATGCTATGTACCTAGCTTACCCCCAACAATAGCATGGCATGCTTGGTAACAAGCATCCAATGCTTTTAAGCTGTAAAAGCTACTTTCATAGCATGGAGAGCTAGGTCGAAGGAATATCGGATGGGAGAGGCAGTCACGTGACTTTCGAGCCTGTTGTAGAGAAGCTTTTCCAGCCGATTTTTGATACAGCCATCTAGCGGGAAAATTAAGAGTTATTTGTATGGATTTATTTAATTATTTTTAAAAGAGAATATTTAAAAAAAAACTTTTTTAGTAAACCTATTTTTTTGTTTAAACGTAGTTTAAACTAAGGGTTTTTTTTTTAATTTTTTCAGAATAAGTCATTTTAGCAGTGATAATAGTAGTAGCAGTATAATTGAGTTGTAAATGTGACATTTATTTCAGGGGTTAATTATAATTGATTAGTGTATTTCAATTAGTTAAATAAAATTATATTAATTTGTTTAAAAACATTTTCTCTAAAAATAAAGAAATTTTGATATCAATTCCAAAACATACTGGATAATTCGATATACCTGTATGAAAATTTTTGGAAATATTGATGCATACCTATGTAAAAACTTACACAAATTTGTTTCGGACAATATAATCTGCCTTATAATATATTGCAATAAACTGTGCAAATGTATATACTCGATTCGATCGGTATTTTTAGAGCTAACATAAGAGGCGAAAACCGTAGTGTTTGGCGGGAACAAACCCCTCGTGGTGCGTTAAGCCTAACACATATGCTAATTTTAACGCTGAATAGCTACGGATCTATTATGACCACAGCTTAGTGATTTATATTTTATGAAAGCATTTAAAGTGGGCTTCGAACAGTATGACATACTAAGAAGTGGTGTAAAAATTGCGTGATCCAGACAATTAAATTCATTGTTTGGTTTTCCAAGACGGTTTTTCACAGATTTCTTTAGAAATAACTGTCGAAAAGCTTAGCAGTAACCAGATTCTTGAAGAACTCTTAAAATCCTTTAAGAACCATGTTAGAAAGACCGGAAAAAAGAACCAGGGGTGTTAGATTAAAATTTTGGAAATATTGATACCAATGTAAAAACATACCGATGTGTTTCAGACAATCTAATCTGGCTTAATGTATTGCAATAAACTGTGTAAATGTATACTCGATCGGTGTTTTAGAGCTAAGTGATGAAAACCGTAGTGTTTGGCGAGAAAGGACCCCTCGTGGTGCGTTAAGCCTAACACATGCTAATTTTAACGCTGAATAGCTGCGGATCTATTATGATCACAGCTTAGTGATTTATATTTTATGAAAGCATTTAAAGTGGAAATTCGAAAAGTATGAATCACTAACAAACAGTGTAAAAATTGCGTGATCCAGAGACAATTCAATTCATTGTTTCGTTTTCCAAGACGGTTTTTCGCATATTTCTTTACAAATAATTGTCAGAAAGCTTAGCAGTAACCAGATTCTTGAAGAACTCTTAAAGACCTTTAAGAACCGTGTTAGAAGAAAGACCGGGAAAAAGAATCAGGGGTGCTAGGATTAGAAAATTAGAACGAGCACATGGACCCGAAACCTCTAAATATGGGTACTACCCCTTAGTGTGTTCGATGGTTCAGAAGGGAATTTTGAGGAAGTAAAAATACTAAAATTTTAGACCTTTAGCTTTAAAACTCCGGGCGTGACGCCCATATTCAGTTTTTCAATAAAACCGGAAAGACTCCCGAAATATGGGACCCACCCCCTCATACTTTACATATTCTTAATCTACTAATCAAAGGGAATACCGTAATGTAAAACACTTGGGGGTTCATTCATATTTTTCCCCTTCACCCTTTTTCATATACCTCCAAAAAATGCAATGGATTCTTACAAAGACAAGTAAACCACTTTTGTGTTTGAAAATTCCTGGATGACGTCAGAATCACCATAGCAACCCGAATTTCTGGAAAAAGCTTACCACATTACTTAACTACAAAAATAAAAATTGAAAAAAATTCAAACTTATTATTAAATACCAATTATTGGGCTTTTTCGGACTTGTGTTTTTTTACTCAAAATACCGTTTTCTTTTTCGACTTTAAAAAACCCTAAATATGTAACAAATCGCTTGAAAATTTGAAAAGATGTATATTTTGAAGTACTCTTTAAGATTATATCAAAGAAAAATATATGAAAAGTATTTATTGGGTTAAAAACGAGAAAAATGCATTATTTCGACAGTGAAATGCCTGTAAATAATATATTTTCCCCACAATAAAATAAGATACATGCATGCATTAGTGTATAAATTAAAGCGAAAATAATGTCATAATGTGAACTATTAATGAAGTTAAATAAGAATAAAGCAGAGCGAGGGTAAATGAGAACCTAAAATTACGAGCGAGAGATCCCCACTGAGCGGAGATACCCCACGCATTAACCAACAGAATGGATGGGCGATAAAGTTTATTCTTGTCATTCGTTATACCTTCACAGCTATCTAAAACTATGAAAATTTACATTTTCATCAAGATTCCTTTTGAAAGCTTGATGATTTTTCCAATCGAGCATAATTTTTATTTTATAAAATGAGCCACACGTAGTTTTGGAATTTATTGGATTTTACTACTTTCTGAAATGGCAATGCCTAGTTTGTTTACCATTACGTCACCATCACGAAGAAGAAGAAATAGCGGAATGGCGCCGCATCGCGTGGCGTCCTTATTTCCAGTAAGTTAAATGCTTGATATATTTTATTTAGATAAGTTATTTATTTAGTTTATTTTTCCACCATTTAAATGCGTAGATACATATATGTTGTCTTATAAGATTTGGTGGATTAGCCGGCGGGCTGTTAAGACGATGTCCTACTAGGGATAGCTGCTCCCATAAATCCTTGTTGTGTTGTATTGTTCCTTTAAAAATAATTTTATACTTATTTTACAATACTTTAATTTTATTTACTCAATCTGAGACTAAGTATATTCTCATTCTAATGTTTATCTGTAAAATAATCAAAATTGACTTCTATTTAAATTTAACCAAAACTATCAAACTGATTTGAATGGAAAAGTCAGTTTACATGGGCTTATCTCTAGAAAAGTATAATTTACTTTCCTTTGTTCATAGTATCCTTTGAAGAGTGTTTTTCACTTTTTACTACTTTATCATCTTACAATGAACAAAATAAGTATTTAAAAGAGTACATAGTAACTTTTAATCTTTCTATATTTTAACTGATGCCAGTAGCGGCTCTTCCATAGGAGGAACCCTCAGTGAAAATGAACTGAGTTGATATATGAAAATTAAAAAATATATTTCAAACTGTACAAACTTTTAATTGAGATATTTTAATGGTGTTTTATTTTGATCTTAATTGTTTTTAGCAATTTAGTTTAAAACTGACCACCTTCCACCTGACTAGTCCTAAAGTATTAGAAACATCATAATCAAATTTTTTAGGGTTTTTCGTGCGTTTCGAATATTTTACTTTCTATTATAGATTATGTAACTGAGAAAAAGGCTAGTAATTAAAAGCTGTATATGTGTGTATTTTTTTTTATCAAAATACAAAAAGATATATGAACTAGAGTATCTAAATAAGTCTTCCTGTTTTTTTTTGTTTGTGAATTAAAAGGCTACTTTGTTGAATAAGTGAAAAGTCAGTACCTATAATTGATCACCTATAATTTTATTTTAAGCCATTAATATAAATAATTATAATTGGGATTTAATTGTAAGATTTTTCTCTTAATTCTTATTTTCAGTTAATATTCATTTTTATATCTGAATTTGAGTATGATACTTGATACCACTAGCTTCATTAAATTTAAACAAACTTTTAAAACCCTAATTTACTACTGTGGTGGATTCAAACACAATACCCTTATTCTAGCCTGGTCACGAGAGGAGCTTGGAACTTTCATGTTTCGGAGTTGGCAGCGAGAACAGTATAAAAAGGAGTTGCTTCAATGTTAATAACAAACAATTTATTCAACATTAAAAATAAAAGGTAGGAGCTAAAATTGCAAAAGGCAAGTAAAAAATAAACATTGAAGCAACTCCTTTTTATACTGTTCTCGCTGCCAACTCCGAAACATGAAAGTTCCAAGCTCCTCTCGTGGCCAGGCTAGAATAAGGGTATTGTGTTTGAATCCACCACACTACCAACAAAGCTTTTTTTTACAATTCAGCCCCCCCATCAAAATGGTAATATATTCATAACTATTGAATCAACTTTTGTCTTCTACCTTCAGGCCCACCTCCCCTGTATGAATCTGGCTGCTCACGATGACTCTTCAATATTTCCTACAACTGGACACTAGGCCAGCACTAATGCCCTGGATAGGCGTTGATAAAAGTAAGTAACTCGTCTTGAGTGTTTTTATAATTAGTTATTTTATTAGAAATTGGGGTTCTGGGTGAAATTTGTTTTAAAAATTTACCTTATCAACCTTATTTATTTTCATATTCATGTAATTTGAGTATGCTACCACTACCTTCTTAATTAAATTTAAACAAACTTTTTAACGGTTAAAACCGTTTCACAACACAACGCGATAACTGTATAAGATTATGAATGAGATGGCCCAGGAATTCCTGCCCGAAAGATTTACAAAACCCTAATTTACTACCAACAAAGTTTTTTTACAATTCAGCCCCCCCCATCAAAATGGTAATATTCATAACTATTGAATTAAGTCTTCTACCTTCAGGCCCACCTCCCCTGTATGAATCTGTCTGCTCACGATGACTCTTCAATATTTCCTAAACTGGACACTAGGCCAGCACTAATGCCCTGGATAGGCGTTGATTAAAGTAAGTAACTTGTCTTGATTGTTTTTATAATTAGTTATTTTATTAGAAATTGGGGTTCTGGGTGAAATTTGTTTAAAAATTTACCTTATCAACCTTATTTATTTTCATATTCATGTAATTTGAGTATGCTACCACTACCTTCTTAATTAAATTTAAACAAACTTTTTAATGGTTAAAACCGTTTCACAACACAACACGATAACTGTATAAGATTATGAATGAGATGGCCCAGGAATTCCTGCCCGAAAGATTTACAAAACCCTAATTTACTACCAACAAAGGTTTTTTTAAAATTCAGCCCCCCCCATCAAAATGGTAATATTCATAACTATTGAATTAACTTTTGTCTTCTACCTTCAGGCCCACCTCCCCTGTATGAATCTGTCTGCTCACGATGACTCTTCAATATTTCCTACAACTGGACACTAGGCCAGCACTAATGCCCTGGATAGGCGTTGATTAAAGTAAGTAACTTGTCTTAGTCTTGAGTGTTTTTATAATTAGTTATTTTATTTGAAATTGGGGTTCTGGGTGAAATTTGTTTAAAAATTTACCTTATCAACCTTATTTATTTTCATATCCTTGTAATTTGAGTACGCTACCACTACCTTCTTAATTAAATTTAAACAAACTTTTTAACGGTTAAAACCGTTTCACAACACAACACGATAACTGTATGAGATTATGAATGAGATGGTCCAGGAATACCTGCCCGAAAGATTTACAAAACCCTAATTTATTACCAACAAAGTTTTTTTTTACAATTCAGCCCCCCTTCAAAATTGTAATATTCATAACTATTGAATTAACTTTTGTCTTCTACCTTCAGGCCCACCTCCCCTCTATGAAACTGGCTGCTCACGATGTCCCAACAGGAAAATGAAAAGCCCTGGATAGGCGTTGATTAAAGTAAGTAACTTGTCTCAGAGTTTTTATAATTAGGATTTTTTTATTAAAAAGGTTTCTGGTTTCCCCCAGGAAATTTGTTTCAAAATTTGACCCTCAAAATGAAAAATGTTAACTACCACAATTTAAAGAAATTAATTAGTTGTATGTTTTAAAAATGGCTTGTAAAATTATTTGCATTAAAATTTTTAAACTTTATTTTTATACTTAGTATACATTTAGCATCTATACAATTGCCTGCAATTTCAAAAACAAGTATTACTACCATATTGACCCTTGATTATGAAAATGCTGTAAATAGCAAGGGTTTGGAATCAATAATTTCATAAACTAATCAAGAATTAAAATCCTATACTTTTTTTTACCTGTTATCAACTTTTTAAAATGTTTAGATGATTTTTACCAAAAGCTTGTTTTTATATTTTTAGTTTTGTTTTCCAATCCAATTTTTTTCTTATTCTACAAAAATATCAATGATTTATTTTTTATCACTTATTATTTATTGTTTTAAAGAAATAAACATTACTTTAATGGGTAAGAGTGATTTAACTAATCAATAAACTCAAAGATTGATTTCAATTTTTACACAAAAAATATCATGATTTTTTCAGTAATGTATCAAATTATAATCATTGTCTTGATTTATTTAGTAATGTATCAAATGTAACCATATTTATGATTGCAAAAAATAATTATTGATATCAAAATTTTGTAAGTATAGTAAGTGAAAGAAGGATAAAAATTTTAATAACTAATAGTACAATTATTCATTCACCCTTTCAGAATGGGCATCTCACCGATGAGATGGCAGTGAACTTCTTCCCTTGATTAGTTAATTAATTATATTAAAAAATTATTATATCACACAGAAATTATAATATCAATACATTTTTGACCACTTTCAGAATATACAGAACTGTTAATTCATTTAAATAAAAAAAAATTAGCTTTACATTAAAAGTGGGTTTTTGTGTTTCCCCAGGATTTTTTTTAAAATTTGACTCTTAAATATTCTAATTTTTAAGCCTCAACTAATGTTTTTTGAATAAATACACTTTTTTTTACCAGAAATTAAATATTTCAGGGGAACACATTTAAATATTCCTTGGGATGGGCCCAGGAATTTATGATTCCTTCCTGGAAGAATTAACAAAACCCTGATTTATTTATAAATTTTTTACATTTCTGCACACCGTCTAAATAATAAGGTTTCTAACCATTTAATTAACTTTTGTCGCAGGCCCACCTCCACTGCATTGGGATGGCTTCTGATGTGCCCCCCTGCCTGTCGTCCAGTTCATTTGCTCGAAAAGCCACGGATGGACATTGGATAAAGTAAAGTAAGTAACTTTTGTCATTAGTGTTTGTAAATTATAATTAGCTTTACATTAAAACTGGGTTTCTGTGTTTCCCCAGGATTGTTTTTGAAATTTGACTTAAATATTCTAATTTTTAAGCCTCAACTAATGTTGTTTTTTGAATAAATACACCTTTTTTTTTTACCAGAAATTAAATATTTCAGGGGAACACATTTAAATATTCCTTGGGATGGGCCCAGGAATTTATGATTCCTTCCTGGAAGAATTAACAAAACCCTGATTTATTTATAAATTTTTTACATTTCTGCACACCGTCTAAATAATAAGGTTTGTAACCATTTAATTAACTTTTGTCGCAGGCCCACCTCCACTGCATTGGGATGGCTTCTGATGTGCCCCCCTGCCTGTCGTCCAGTTCATTTGCTCGAAAAGCCACGGATGGACATTGGATAAAGTAAAGTAAGTAACTTTTGTCATTAGTGTTTGTAAATTATAATTAGCTTTACATTAAAACTGGGTTTCTGTGTTTCCCCAGGATTGTTTTTGAAATTTGACTTAAATATTCTAATTTTTAAGCCTCAACTAATGTTGTTTTTTGAATAAATACACCTTTTTTTTTACCAGAAATTAAATATTTCAGGGGAACACATTTAAATATTCCTTGGGATGGGCCCAGGAATTTATGATTCCTTCCTGGAAGAATTAACAAAACCCTGATTTATTTATAAATTTTTTACATTTCTGCACACCGTCTAAATAATAAGGTTTGTAACCATTTAATTAACTTTTGTCGCAGGCCCACCTCCACTGCATTGGGATGGCTTCTGATGTGCCCCCCTGCCTGTCGTCCAGTTCATTTGCTCGAAAAGCCACGGATGGACATTGGATAAAGTAAAGTAAGTAACTTTTGTCATTAGTGTTTGTAAATTATAATTAGCTTTACATTAAAACTGGGTTTCTGTGTTTCCCCAGGATTGTTTTTGAAATTTGACTTAAATATTCTAATTTTTAAGCCTCAACTAATGTTGTTTTTTGAATAAATACACCTTTTTTTTTTACCAGAAATTAAATATTTCAGGGGAACACATTTAAATATTCCTTGGGATGGGCCCAGGAATTTATGATTCCTTCCTGGAAGAATTAACAAAACCCTGATTTATTTATAAATTTTTTACATTTCTGCACACCATCTAAATAATAAGGTTTGTAACCATTTAATTAACTTTTGTCGCAGGCCCACCTCCACTGCATTGGGATGGCTTCTGATGTGCCCCCCTGCCTGTCGTCCAGTTCATTTGCTCGAAAAGCCACGGATGGACATTGGATAAAGTAAAGTAAGTAACTTTTGTCATTAGTGTTTGTAAATTATAATTAGCTTTACATTAAAACTGGGTTTCTGTGTTTCCCCAGGATTTTTTTTGAAATTTGACTTAAATATTCTAATTTTTAAGCCTCAACTAATGTTGTTTTTTGAATAAATACACCTTTTTTTTTTACCAGAAATTAAATATTTCAGGGGAACACATTTAAATATTCCTTGGGATGGGCCCAGGAATTTATGATTCCTTCCTGGAAGAATTAACAAAACCCTGATTTATTTATAAATTTTTTACATTTCTGCACACCGTCTAAATAATAAGGTTTGTAACCATTTAATTAACTTTTGTCGCAGGCCCACCTCCACTGCATTGGGATGGCTTCTGATGTGCCCCCCTGCCTGTCGTCCAGTTCATTTGCTCGAAAAGCCACGGATGGACATTGGATAAAGTAAAGTAAGTAACTTTTGTCATTAGTGTTTGTAAATTATAATTAGCTTTACATTAAAACTGGGTTTCTGTGTTTCCCCAGGATTGTTTTTGAAATTTGACTTAAATATTCTAATTTTTAAGCCTCAACTAATGTTGTTTTTTGAATAAATACACCTTTTTTTTTACCAGAAATTAAATATTTCAGGGGAACACATTTAAATATTCCTTGGGATGGGCCCAGGAATTTATGATTCCTTCCTGGAAGAATTAACAAAACCCTGATTTATTTATAAATTTTTTACATTTCTGCACACCATCTAAATAATAAGGTTTGTAACCATTTAATTAACTTTTGTCGCAGGCCCACCTCCACTGCATTGGGATGGCTTCTGATGTGCCCCCCTGCCTGTCGTCCAGTTCATTTGCTCGAAAAGCCACGGATGGACATTGGATAAAGTAAAGTAAGTAACTTTTGTCATTAGTGTTTGTAAATTATAATTAGCTTTACATTAAAACTGGGTTTCTGTGTTTCCCCAGGATTGTTTTTGAAATTTGACTTAAATATTCTAATTTTTAAGCCTCAACTAATGTTGTTTTTTGAATAAATACACCTTTTTTTTTTACCAGAAATTAAATATTTCAGGGGAACACATTTAAATATTCCTTGGGATGGGCCCAGGAATTTATGATTCCTTCCTGGAAGAATTAACAAAACCCTGATTTATTTATAAATTTTTTACATTTCTGCACACCGTCTAAATAATAAGGTTTGTAACCATTTAATTAACTTTTGTCGCAGGCCCACCTCCACTGCATTGGGATGGCTTCTGATGTGCCCCCCTGCCTGTCGTCCAGTTCATTTGCTCGAAAAGCCACGGATGGACATTGGATAAAGTAAAGTAAGTAACTTTTGTCATTAGTGTTTGTAAATTATAATTAGCTTTACATTAAAACTGGGTTTCTGTGTTTCCCCAGGATTGTTTTTGAAATTTGACTTAAATATTCTAATTTTTAAGCCTCAACTAATGTTGTTTTTTGAATAAATACACCTTTTTTTTTACCAGAAATTAAATATTTCAGGGGAACACATTTAAATATTCCTTGGGATGGGCCCAGGAATTTATGATTCCTTCCTGGAAGAATTAACAAAACCCTGATTTATTTATAAATTTTTTACATTTCTGCACACCATCTAAATAATAAGGTTTGTAACCATTTAATTAACTTTTGTCGCAGGCCCACCTCCACTGCATTGGGATGGCTTCTGATGTGCCCCCCTGCCTGTCGTCCAGTTCATTTGCTCGAAAAGCCACGGATGGACATTGGATAAAGTAAAGTAAGTAACTTTTGTCATTAGTGTTTGTAAATTATAATTAGCTTTACATTAAAACTGGGTTTCTGTGTTTCCCCAGGATTGTTTTTGAAATTTGACTTAAATATTCTAATTTTTAAGCCTCAACTAATGTTGTTTTTTGAATAAATACACCTTTTTTTTTTACCAGAAATTAAATATTTCAGGGGAACACATTTAAATATTCCTTGGGATGGGCCCAGGAATTTATGATTCCTTCCTGGAAGAATTAACAAAACCCTGATTTATTTATAAATTTTTTACATTTCTGCACACCATCTAAATAATAAGGTTTGTAACCATTTAATTAACTTTTGTCGCAGGCCCACCTCCACTGCATTGGGATGGCTTCTGATGTGCCCCCCTGCCTGTCGTCCAGTTCATTTGCTCGAAAAGCCACGGATGGACATTGGATAAAGTAAAGTAAGTAACTTTTGTCATTAGTGTTTGTAAATTATAATTAGCTTTACATTAAAACTGGGTTTCTGTGTTTCCCCAGGATTTTTTTTGAAATTTGACTTAAATATTCTAATTTTTAAGCCTCAACTAATGTTGTTTTTTGAATAAATACACCTTTTTTTTTTACCAGAAATTAAATATTTCAGGGGAACACATTTAAATATTCCTTGGGATGGGCCCAGGAATTTATGATTCCTTCCTGGAAGAATTAACAAAACCCTGATTTATTTATAAATTTTTTACATTTCTGCACACCGTCTAAATAATAAGGTTTGTAACCATTTAATTAACTTTTGTCGCAGGCCCACCTCCACTGCATTGGGATGGCTTCTGATGTGCCCCCCTGCCTGTCGTCCAGTTCATTTGCTCGAAAAGCCACGGATGGACATTGGATAAAGTAAAGTAAGTAACTTTTGTCATTAGTGTTTGTAAATTATAATTAGCTTTACATTAAAACTGGGTTTCTGTGTTTCCCCAGGATTGTTTTTGAAATTTGACTTAAATATTCTAATTTTTAAGCCTCAACTAATGTTGTTTTTTGAATAAATACACCTTTTTTTTTACCAGAAATTAAATATTTCAGGGGAACACATTTAAATATTCATTGGGATGGGTCCCCAGGAATTTGATTCCTCCCTGGAAGGATTAACATAACCCTGATTTATTTAGAAATTTTTTACTTTTCAGCACAGTGTCTAAATAATAAGGTTTGTAACCATTTAATTAACTTTTGTTGCAGGCCCACCTCCACTGCGGCTTCTGATGTGCCCCCCCCCCTGCCTGTCGTCTAGTTCATTTGCTCAAAAAGCCACGGATGGACATTGGATAAAGTAAAGTAGGTAACTTTTGTCACAAGTGTTTGTAAATTATAATTAGCTTTATATTAAAAAGCAAGGTTGGCACGGTTTAACCCATTTGGTTTTTTATGAAAACACAGAATTTTTTTTTTAGTTAAACTTTTGGGTTTAAAGTCATTTATTGATTATCTTTTGAACAAAATATATTAAATGCTTCTGACATTAATGCTGTAAAGCTATGCAATTTTTTGAAACAAGGCAATTGAAATTTTCTTAGAAAGACTCCTGGTTTTTTTTTAATAAAAAACCTATTTGGTTTTTTAATTTATTAAGAACTAGATATTTGAATGCATAATAAAAACCAATTTTTTTTAATCAATTAAGCACCAAATTTTTAAATATGCATTATAAGAACTAGTTGTTTTTTAATGCTCTAAAAAGACTTGTTTTTTTTATTAAAAACCCATTTGGTTTTTTAATTCATTAAGAGCAGATATTTGAATGCATAATAAAAACCAACTGGCTTTTTTAATCAATTAAGCATTGGGTTTTTAAATATGAATTATAAAAAAAGTTGGTTTTTTAACGCGCTAAAAAGACTGACTCCCTTGGGTTTTTTTTTATAAAAAACCCTTTTGTTTTTTTTAATTCATTAAGAACTAGATATTTGAATGCATAATAAAAACCAATTGTTTTTTTAATCAACTAAGTACCAGATTTTTAAATTTCCATTATAAGAACCACTTGGAATGCTCTAAAAAGACTCCCTTGGTTTTTTTTATAAAAAACCTATTTGGTTTTTTAATTCGTTAAGAACTGGATATTTGAATGCATAATAAAAACCAATTTTTTTTAATCAATTAAGCACCGGATTTTTAAATATAATAATTATAATATGCATTTATATAAAAACCAGTTGGTTTTTTAATGCTCTAAAAAGACTCCCTTGGTTTTTTTTTATGGTTTATATATAATTTGAACTTTTTTAACTAAATAAAATTAATTTTAATTAATAAATTAAGTCACTTAGTTAAGAGCTGAATTGATTAACTATTTATATTTAATGCATTCATAAATGAAAACAACCAGAAATATTTGTATTTATGTGTTAAGGAAAAATTTTTGTAAAAAAAACCAGTTTAGACCAAATGAACAAAAAAAACCATTCCCCCCCCAACCGTGTTAAAAAGAGCGTTTCTGTGTTTCCCCAGGAATTTTTTTTTGGAAATTTCACTCCTAAGGTAACCGACTGGGTTAGGAAGCATTTTTTAAAAATATGAACTAAATAAATAATTGTTTTTTTCTGAGAGCTAATATTCTAAAACTGAAAATCCTGCAAAGTGTGTTTATTAAATTTTTTTTTTAATATTTAGAAATTTGAATAAAAATAAGGCCAAAATTTAAACTTCTGCCAACAACTACAGAAAATGTTCTTTTATTAAATACAAATGAACTTTTTGCAGGATTTTAAGCTTAAGACAGAAATGTGTTGGTAACTAAAAAAATCTGGGATTTTGAAATAGAAATGAAGTACTGGTGTTTGAAATTAAATTAGAATTCAATTTAATTAAGTGCATTTTCATTAATCATTTATAGTCATATTTTGTTATTTATTGTTCTATTTCTATTTAAGATCAAATGAGAAGAAAATTGATGAAATATGAAAAGGACCTGCCTGAGATGAAAAAAAAAACAAGATGCAAGATGTTTTGAAATGTTGAAGCTCTAAAAATAAATATTTTTAAATGTTAAACTTTATTCTTTTTTTATTTAAAAAAAATAAATTTATTTAAATGGTTGAAAAAAAGTTAATAGAATAATAAAAAATTAGAACAACTGCAGGTAATAATGGTAATATACATGCTCTTTTAGAAAAAACTGAAATTAAAACTGAAGATTTAGAAAAGTATTGCTATAGCCAGCACTATAATAGGCTATGTAAAAAATAAAGGCAACTGATGGCAAAAAAGTAATGCTAAAATAATATAAAAATAACAGCAACTGATGCTAGAAAAATAATGCTAGAATAATATACAAATAAACAGCATCTGATGCTAGAAAAATAATACTAGAATAGCAAATATTTTCCAGCAACATAAGCTAGATTTTGCATGCTAGCATAGCATGCGTTTTCTAGCAACACAAGCTAGATTTTGCATGCTAGCATGGCATGCATTTTCTAGCAACACAAGCTATATTTATATGCTAGATTAGCAAGCTTTTTCTAGCAACACTTGCTAGGACGGCAAACTTTTTCCAGCCATACATGCTAGAATAGTGGTCATTTTCCAGCAATACATGCTAGATTAGCAATAATTTTCCAGCATCACACACTAGAATGGTGGTAATTTTCTAGCAAAATATGCTAGAATAGCTGTTCTTTTCTAGCAACACATGCTAGAATAGCGGTCATTTCCAGCAACACATGCTAAAACAGTGGTCATTTTCCAGCAACACATGCTAGAATAGTGATAATTTTCTAGCAATACAAGCTGGATTTTTTATGCTAATTAGCATAAAAAGTGGGCCAATACACAGATAACCATGCTAGGTGATTATGCTGGAACTAGCAAACAATTATGCTAGTTTAAGCTATTTTCCTAGCTTAACATAGCATACTATGCTTGTCTAGCAAAGAAATTCTAGCATAAATTTTGACTTTTCTAGCAAACCCATGCTAGAATAGTGATCATTTTCCAGCAACACATGCTGGAATACCAAATATTTTCTAGCAACGCATGCTAGAATAGTGATCATGTTCTAGCAATACAAGCTAGATTTTTTATGCTAGTTAGCATAAAAAGTGGGCCAATACACACATAACCATGCTAGGTGATTATGCTGGAACTAGCAAACAATTATGCTAGTTTAAGCTATTTTTCCTAGCTTAAACATAGCATATTATGCTTGTCTAGCAAAGAAATTCTAGCATAAATTTTGACCTGGGCATTGTTCTTCATGAACACTTAACCTATCGTTAAAACTTTCCTTGTGAAAAAAGGTTTAATTTTTTTTTCCTAGTTCAGTTGTTCTTTGTGAAATTTATTTTTGGTTGAATTTGAAATTATTTATCCAAGAAACATGAGATTTTCAAAATGCAGTGTTTGTAGATAGATAGTCTCTACAAGAAAAAAAAAGAGTTTTTATTTGGCTTTGCTATTATTGAAATAAAAGGGGGAAGACATGTGCTGTTTCTTCTTTTTTTTTCTTTCCAATCTTTTAAAAGTTAGTGATTGGTCTGAGTCATAGAGGGTGTGGTGACCATGTGACCAGATTCTTAGAAGTAGGGAAAAGACATGGAAAGGAAGGAAAGATATCAGATGCCTCAAGAGCAGGGCAGATGAGGTTCGCTCTTTTTTTTTAAAGTTTGATATATGATTTTCAATCTTTCATGTTCATAGTAGTCAAAGTAACAAAATATAAATGCAATGTGTCTTCAACTACGAGGACCCAGATATGATCAGGTAGGGTGATATTTATAATTTATATTACAATTATCATCCAGTTGAATTGAATTGTATGTAATTAAATTTAAAAATTATAAATCTTAATTTTACTATTTATACTCTTTTTTATTACACTCCAAAGCTTATTGTTACATTTGATCTCATAGCATTGGTAAATGAACACTTTAAGATAAAAATAAAACATTATTTTTTAGAAAACTGTCGAATTTTGAAAAACCCACTTAACTAAGGAAAAACTGACACTATTTTGACAGAACACATTTAACATAGAAAGAACTCACTAAAATTTGAAAAAATCCACTTACTAATTAGAAGAAAACCACTTAATTTTGAAAAAACCCACACTTTTTCTGAAAAAACCCAGTTTTATATGGGTTTTTTTTCAGGGTTTTATTGAAAAAACCCGAAAAAACCCAACCCACTTGGGTTTTTTCAAAAAAACCCGGGTTTTTGCCAACCCTGAAAAGAAAGCAAACTTCACTTGAAAAATTAGTTTGACTTATTTAAAAATTAAAACAAATTCTGTGACAAAACTGATTTTTTCTGATACATTTTTAATATGAACACGATTTTTACCATCAAATCAAATTTTTATTTATGAGTAATATTTTCTCAATAGTTTCGTGAATGATCCACAGTTGACAACGGAGAGATCGCGATTGTTCTAAAAATTACAAAGAAAACGCCTTTGCTCGAAAAATGAGATTGTAGGTTTTGACGAGGTGTGGACGATATGTTTTGGAGATGTTTGATTTTATTATTTGATAAAAATATACGTATTTCCTCGAGTGAATTACTAATTATTATTATCCGAGTAAAACCTTATAGCACAAAAGTAATGAATGAATTTTAATCCCAAAAAACTGAAGACCGGTTTTGATTTTTATCAAAACCCAGGTCTGATTTCTAAAATATTACTCAAAATGTATAATTAAAAACCAGGTTCTTTCGATTCAACGCGATCGTCGAATTCAAACCCTGCCTTTTAATTTGATTGTATGTAATTCAATAAATAAAAATTTAAAAGTTTCAACAAACATATTCAATCAGTAATCAATCGCCAAAAGTACTACTAATATTCTGTCGTATCTCGCAAATTCAAAGCACGAATAATCCCTATTTAAAATAAAATTTCTCACAGGACGCTGCTGTCATCAGCGAGAAAATGTCCGAATAAACCCAAACTCAAACGACCGTCTCGCCGGTGTAAGAAGCCTGCAAAATGCGCATGCGTGTGGACTTGACTTTATTGCTATGTGCATGATACGCAGGTGGGGAGTGCCAACATTTGGCAACTTATCGCTTTTAACGGGTTTGTTTTTTTACACTCGTGTTTGTTTACTTTATCTCTGGTTCACTTTATATCTCGTTGCGCTTAGCTTAGGGAACATTAACGAACGTTTTATTATCATGAAAAGAAAAATCTGGAGTATTTTAAACAACAGTATTTGTTAAGTTTGTCCAGTTTACTTATTTTTCATCAACACTTTTTAATTAATAGATTTACAAGCCTGAATATTAATAAAAACTATAATTATTGTCGTTTTTGTTTTTTGGATTCCGGTCACATATTTTCCGTCTTGTGTACGACTTGTTATAAAGTCCCTCACTAATTGTCTTAAAAAGATCATTATTTACATTTTTATAATAAACTAAGTAGAGTGCATAAAATATACATTTCTTGAGAATCATATCTTTGGTTATGAAATGGTGTCTTTATGAATTAATTATATTTGCTTTAAGTTTGAGTTAAGTTTTTTCTTAAAATAATTTTATTGTTCTTTGTAGTACCACAAAACAAATAAATCTGTACTTTGAACCCTCCAAAGTCTGAGTGCTTATTTCGCAGTGCTTTTCACCTTTTTCTAACAGCGGTGAAAGAGCAACTCAACCACGTGTTGTTGTGTTCGATCAAGTGGAGAGGAGAGAGGAGACGTTTATCTATCCGGTCGCCAAATCTGTGCCTGAAACGCATCGCTATAATAGGGTTGCAAAAGAAGAGAAACAGCCACGCATGCGCATTTGGCAGGCTTCTTACACCGGCGAGACGGTCGTAAACTCAACCCTTTTTAAAATGGACTGGTCTTGTTGCTATAGCAACCGCTTCGTTTTGCACGTGACTCTTTATTTAAAAACGGCCGGATCCCAAAAAGAAGTACCATGATTGGATAAAAGGATTGGAAAACAGCAAGAGAAGTTGGCCAATAAGTGAACGTTCTGAAACCACGCCTCACACGTATCAGGTCTCAGAATAGACGACATTAGTCATTACGTCACTTGCTTGTTTGGAAACGTTGATTCCATCCGTGATAGACGACATTAGTCATTACGTCACTTGCTTGTTTGGAAACGTTGATTCCATCTGTGATTGGTCACGGAACCAATCACGGATAGAATCAACGTTCCCAAACAAGCAAGTGACGTCACACTAATGTCGTCTATTGGTTCCGTACGGATTTACTTCCAATCACGGAACCAATCACGGATAGAATCAACGTTTCCAAACAAGCAAGTGACGTCACACTAATGTCGTCTATGACCCCTAGCTAGGTCGCATACGATCGCATCTCATCACACGATCGAATCGAAATTTGAACGTATGGTCGCATGAACAGAGAATAGGCCCGCGTGTCTTAAAATTTGTTAACTCAAGGAAATTTATAATCAATATAAACAAGATTTCTAAAGCGAGTTTAGATGTTTTTTCCTTCTCCTGTGTCAAAGGTCAAAATTCCCGAAAACTCCCGGAAATTTTCAAAATTCCCTTCCCGAAAAACCCGGTTTATTCCCGGGTTTAAACCGGGTTTTTTCCAGCCTTTGCAACACTAACCCAAACTCAACCCTATTTAAAATGGACCGGTCTTGTTGCTATAGCAACCGCTTCGTTTTGCACGTGACTCTTTATTTAAAAACGGCCGGATCCCAAAAGGAAGTACCGTGATTGGATAAAAGGATTGGAAAACAGCAAGAGAAGTTGGCCAATAAGTGAACATTCTGAAAACACGCCTTACACGTATCAGGTCTCAGAATGACCTCTAGGTAGCATACGATGGCATCCCATCACACGATCATATGGAAATTTTAACGTATGGTCGCATGAACAGAGAATAAACCCGTAAGCTAAAATTAGACAGGCAGTGGGAATTGGTGAATTAATAAACAAAGAACCAGCCTTGTTGGGCTTTGAGCCTTTAGCTGGTCGACAATATTTATATTTGTATTCTTAAACAGCTTTTTTCATTAGAAAAACTGAGATTAAACTCAAAGAAAAAGAACAAACGATATTTAATTATTCAGTTTAATAACTTTGAACTGTTAAGCAATTAAAGTGAATGAAAAATTTACTCTCTAGATAGAAACACTAAATTAATTTCTTCTTCGATTTTTGGTCAGAAAAAGAGAACATTTCGTAATAAAAATAAAATAGTTGAATGGTATTATTTAAGATAAATAAATTTTTTCAAGCCACTGTGTTAATAAAAAGAAGAAAGGGTATTTGTTATTCTTATTGTAATGATTAATACATAAAAAGATGTCCGTCAAGTTGTACGGGGAACTTTAGCCTAATCATACGAAAATAGTGCCAATCGTTTGTGCTTCGTTTGTGCTCGTTTGTGCTCTAAAAATTTTCGTTTGTGCTCGTGCGCAAATTCGATTTTTTTTAAAAACAAAAATCCCCCGTACAACTTGACGTTTACGGGGAACTTTCACCAAATTAAACAAATGTGGTATCATTCGTTTGTGCTTCGTTTGTGCTCGTTTGTGCCCTAAAAATTTTCGTTTGTGCTCAAAAATTTCTATGAGATTTTTGACAAAAACATTTGCGCGGGAAATTCAAATCTTACGGGGAACTTTCACTAAATTGAAAATGAGTGGTATCATTCGAAAGAGCTTCGTTTGTGCTCGTTTGTGCCCTAAAAATTTTCGTTTGTGCTCAAAAATTAGTGCCGAAAATTTTCAAAAAACCGTTTCCGGATAATAGAACACTAAACTTCCCACCATCCTAATCGAACAGCACCGGTCTCATTCGAAAGAGCTTCGTTTGTGCTCGTTTGTGCCGCAAAAATTTTCGTTTGTGCTCGTGCGCAAGTTCGATTTTTTTTAAAAACAAAAATCCCCCGTACAACTTGACGTTTTCGAAATTATTGATACTTTCACCGAATTGAACGAACGTGGTATCATTCGAAAGAGCTTCGTTTGTGCTCGTTTGTGCCCTAAAAATTTTCGTTTGTGCTCAAAAATTAGTGCCGAAAATTTTCAAAAAACCGTTTCCGGATAATAGAACACTAAACTTCCCACCATCCTAATCGAACAGCAACGGTCTCATTCGAAAGAGCTTCGTTTGTGCTCGTTTGTGCCGCAAAAATTTTCGTTTGTGCTCGTGCGCAAGTTCGATTTTTTTTGTATTAACCGAAATCCCCCGTACAACTTGACGTTTTCGAAATTATTGACACTTTCACCGAATTGAACGAACGTGGTATCATTCGAAAGAGCTTCGTTTGTGCCCTAAAAATTTTCGTTTGTGCTCAAAAATTAGTGCCGAAAATTTTCAAAAAACCGTTTCCGGATAATAGAACACTAAACTTCCCACCATCCTAATCGAACAGCACCGGTGTCATTCGAAAGATCTTCGTTTGTGCTCGTTTGTGCCGCAAAAATTTTCGTTTGTGCTCGTGCGCAAGTTCGATTTTTTTTGTATTAACCGAAATCCCCCGTACAACTTGACGTTTTCGAAATTATTGACACTTTCACCGAATTCAACGAACGTGGTATCATTCGAAAGAGCTTCGTTTGTGTTCGTTTGTGCCCTAAAAATTTTCGTTTGTGCTCAAAAATTAGTGCCGAAAATTTTCAAAAAACCGTTTCCGGATAATAGAACACTAAATTTCCCACCATCCTAATCGAACAGCACCGGTCTCATTCGAAAGAGCTTCGTTTGTGCTCGTTTGTGCCGCAAAAATTTTCGTTTGTGCTCGTGCGCAAGTTCGATTTTTTTTGTATTAACCGAAATCCCCCGTACAATTTGACGTTTTCGAAATTATTGACACTTTCACCGAATTGAAAATGAGTGGTATCATTCGAAAGAGCTTCGTTTGTGCTCGTTGGTGCCCTAAAAAGTTTCGTTTGTGCTCAAAAAATAGTGCCGAAAATTTTCAAAAACCGTTTCCGGATAATAGAACACTAAACTTCCCACCATCCTATTCGAACAGCACCGGTCTCATTCAAAAGAGCTTCGTTTGTGCTCGTTTGTGCCGCAAAAATTTTCGTTTTTGCTCGTGCGCAAGTACGATTTTTTTGAGTTACGGACATTTTTTATGTGACACCCTGGCCAGACTTCTAACCCAGGGGGGGCTCATCTGGCTCTCCGATTACTTTCAGCCAGGATGACGTAATCGGCTGGAAGGCGTTGAAGTTTTGACAGGAGTGACCAATCAGGGTTGCATAGGGAAATCGCGCAGCTTCTTATAGGGATTTTCTTACGTAGAAGGGAGTAATATAAGACGCGGAAGGGAAAATATAGACCTGTGAACTTGCCTAAGCAACAAATCATATATTTAAATATCAATACTTGTGATCTATATATGTGCATTCAATTTTTTAACTTATGATGGGTTAAAACTGATTAAAATTTTTCATTGAATTAAATTATGAGTATCTTGTTTTCCTTCTCATAAGCAACTTGAAGAACAAGTTTATAGCTTACCAAATAGTGGATTATATACAAACTATGAAATTTAAACTGATTCCAATGCATAATTACGGAGGTTCATTACTTAAATCAATAGTGATCGATTTGTAACAATATTTTAAAAGTTAAACAAATTCCCACTATCTGTATTTTAGAAAATTCTAAATACAAAGAAAATACCGTTTTTTAAAGCAGTACATATTTAGTTACAATCCGATACTTTTAGATCACTAAAAAATCATCAAATTGTGAGCTATTTTTGGGTTGTTCTTCTTTTGTATGTTTTGTTTAAAATTGATTACGCTACTGATCGCTTTTATTACTAATTTATTAAAATTCAAAGTTAGTTTATTAGGTACTAATTAATCTGATCTCACTGAATTTATTATTCTAATGTATCTTATATTCTGATTATGATTGTAGTAACACTGATCTATCTAAGACATATTGATCAGTGTTAAAACAATCACATAATCAGATGATAATAAATGATCACTTAGATTCTAAGTGATAATTACAGGAAGAAAAAATCAAATAATCTGTTGATTTCGAATTCAATTTTGATTAAACATGACAAACATGAAGGAGATAATTTATTGGGTATAAACCTTCACCAACTGGCCGCCTCCCACATACGATCGCCAAAAGAAACTCGAACTGAAACGGTTAGTTTTGAAGTTGGATCAGTGTTCCAAAGTTACGATATGATCATTTTATAAGATCTTCAAGGTGAGGTCACATTGATCATGTTTTAGTGTAAAAGTTGAATAGTTTTCAAATTAAAAAATGATACATAATAATAATTATATAAAAAATATTGCCAAGCTTTAATAATATAATCATTAAGTCTATAAATTGCTTTTAGTATTTTATTTCAACTCTTTTCAGTTTCCATGAAGGGAGCTAGAAATATATTGTCCCTCCCAAATCAAAATTGCTTTTAATCTAAAAGAAATTAATATGTTCCTAAAACCAATCTATGGATTCCCCTTGCCTTTGGGACGATCTACTTCGGTTTCTTACTTCAAATTAACAATAGATATTCATCAACATAAAGTTATAATATCAATTTAATCTAACACGAAAACCCTTTTAGATTCATATCTTAAATGCTTCAAAACTGAATTGTTGGATCAAAGTTTAAATTTCTCTCTCTCCTGTCAAAAAAATCCCTATTCTATCTGACCCAATCGAAGGAGAAGCTGGGGTATCACGCGAATTACGTAATCGGCTGGAGAGCAGTACGTCACACGAATTTTCATTCCATGTGAAGAGCCAACCTTTTCTTATTCTATTAACCTTGCTTCTAACCAGCAGAATCAAACCAAACTGGTGTCGCTCGAAAGAGCTTTGAATGTGTTCAAATATGCGCCAAGAAATTTCGTTTGTGCACAAAAATTAACACCGAATTTATTTTTTTAAAATTTCCAAAAATCGAAAAATCCAAATTCTCATCAGCCCGTTCAAACGGAACCGGTCTCATTCGAAACATCTTCGTTAGTCCACGTTTGTGCACACAAACTTTTCGTTCGTGCTCAAAAATTTAAGTAGCGAATTAATCGCAATTCCTAATCAAAGGAATTTTAGATAATATTAGTACTCACCACTTTAATTCTAAAACTTAAATTTATATATATCATTATATGAATAAGTTGTTTTCCTAAAAATAGTGGTGAGTAAAATTTTGCAAAATGGATTAATGTAAGGTTTTTCGCGCTTTTAAGACTAGCTGCCCCAGTGCCGGACTCCTAACCAGCAGAATAAACATAACTGGTGTCGTTGAAAAAGCCATTTGAATGTGTTTAAATGTGAACCAAAAGTTTTCGTGTGTGTACTGAATTTAGTGCCGAATTTTTAAAAAACAATTTTCGAAAAATCAAATTTTTATCAGCCCCTTCACACACAACTGGTATCATTCGAAAGATATTCGTTTGTGCATGTTTGTGCACACAAAAGTTTCGTTTGTGCACGTGCGCAAGTACGATTTTTTTGAGTTAAGGACATTTTTCGGTAACTCGACGTCAAGTTAGCCGGGACAAACTACAGCCGAATCACACAAGAGTGGTATCATTCGAAAGATCTTCGTTTGTGCACGCAAAAGTTTCGTTTGTGCACGTGCGCTAGAACGATTTTTTTTAGTTAAGGACATTTTTATATGATCCCCCTTGCCGGACTTCTATCAAGCAGAATCAAACAAAACTGGTGTTGTTCAAAAGAACTTATAGAAACTATAAGATATTTCAAAAAATCGAAATATCCAATTTTGTGGGCTTAAATGATGACTTTCTGTAGACTTATTGATTTAGAATTTTAATATGTTGTAACTATAGTCCTTCTATATAACATATTAAAATTTCAGGGTCCTGGGACATTTAGGGGGCCGTATAGTATTGAAACATGTAAAGAAACTAGAATAATTTATAAATCGAGAACTAATTATCTGAATCCTTAATGCGATACATAAAATTCTTTGCTCAATCGTATCCTAAAACATATTAAAATCTCAAATGACTGCCATTGCTTTTGCGAAAAATTTGAAGTAAAACAAAAATACTTTGACCCTAAATTCTGAACGCAATATGGAGACGGTCCCCTAAAAATTTCCAATTCTTGAAACCGTTTACGATAAGCTTTTCAACGATATAAAGCACTTTACAGTCAGTCAAAAAGTAAACAAACTGAGAACTCAAATCTGGCAAATAATTCCGGGTCGTTTCCGTTAAGGACCAGTAAACTCCATTTTACTTCAAAAAATCCTGGATGACATCAGAATCACCATGGAAACCCATAATTCTGGAAAAACCTTGCCACAAGTGTCCTTTACTCATTAGTAAATTCAAAAAAAAAATTTAAATAATAATTATCGATATATTATCAATTTGTGCACTTGTGTTTTCTTCGAGTAAACCGGACTTTTTTTTCAAACTCTTAAAAAGTATATAAATTACTGCGCGATTTTTACCAAATTCCAATATGTTATACATGTGGTAGTATACTAAACAAAACTGTCAACTATCGATTGATTTATTATATATTATAAGGTTTTTTAAGGATATTACGGACAACCTTCGGACGCAATTTGAGGTCTTTCTTATCAAGCGAAATCTTAATGGAATACGCCGTTTTAATTGCCTATAAAAGGCACACAACACGTTCAAATTTCAAAATTTACAACAAATATAAAAAAAGTTATTCCATAACGGATATTTTACCGAAAAATGTCCTGAACTCAAAAAAATCGCACTCACTCACATGCACAAACGAAACTTTTGCGTGCACAAACGATGATCTTTCGAATGATACCACGTTCGTTCAATTCGGTGAAAGTGTCAACAATTTCGAAAACGTCAAGTTGTACGGGGGATTTCGGTTAATACAAAAAAAATCGAACTTGAGCACGAGCACAAAAGAAAATTTTTGCGGCACAAACGAGTACAAACGAAGCTCTTTCGAATGAGACCGGTGCTGTTCGATTAGGATGGTGGGAAGTTTAGTGTTCTATTATCCGGAAACGGTTTTTTGAAAATTTTCGGCACTAATTTTTGAGCACAAACGAAAATTTTTAGGGCACAAACGAGCACAAACGAAGCTCTTTCGAATTCCACCACGTTTGTTCAATTCGGTGAAAGTGTCAATAATTTCGAAAACGTCAAGTTGTACGGGGGATTTCGGTTAATACAAAAAAAATCGAACTTGCGCACGAGCACAAACGAAAATGTTTGCGGCACAAACGAGCACAAACGAAGCTCTTTCGAATGAGACAGTTGCTGTTCGATTAGGATGGTGGGAAGTTTAGTGTTCTATTATCCGGAAATGGTTTTTTGAAAATTTTCGGCACTAATTTTTGAGCACAAACGAAAATTTTTAGGGCACAAACGAGCACAAACGAAGCTCTTTCGAATGATACCACGTTCGTTCAATTCGGTGAAAGTGTCAATAATTTCGAAAACGTCAAGTTGTACGGGGGATTTCGGTTAATGCAAAAAAAATCGAACTTGCGCACGAGCACAAACGAAAATTTTTGCGGCACAAACGAGCAAAAACAAAGCTCTTTCGAATGAGACCGGTGCTGTTCGATTAGGATGGTGGGAAGTTTAGTGTTCTATTATCCGGAAACGGTTTTTTGAAAATTTTCGACACTAATTTTTAAGCACAAACGAAAATTTTTAGGGCACAAACGAGCACAAACGAAGCTCTTTCGAATGATACCACGTTCGTTCAATTCGGTGAAAGTGTCAATAATTTCGGAAATGTCAAGTTGTACGGGGGATTTCGGTTAATACAAAAAAAAATCGAACTTGCGCACGAGCACAAACGAAAATTTTTGCGGCACAAACGAGCACAAACGAAGCTCTTTCGAATGAGACCGGTGCTGTTCGATTAGGATGGTGGGAAGTTTAGTGTTCTATTATCCGGAAACGGTTTTTTGAAAATTTTCGGCACTAATTTTTGAGCACAAACGAAAATTTTTACGGCACAAACGAGCACAAACGAAGCTCTTTCGAATGATACCACTCATTTTCAATTTGGTGAAAGTTCCCCGTAAGATTTGAATTTCCCGCGCAAATGTTTTTGTCAAAAATCTCATAGAAATTTTTGAGCACAAACGAAAATTTTTAGGGCACAAACGAGCACAAACGAAGCACAAACTTTTGGAATCGAACGCTATTTCCTCCCGATTATCTAGTGCCGTACGGGGGAACTTTGTTTTGTGAGGATATGATTTCTAGATCCGCCAGGTGGCGTCTTATAATGTATATAAATATTTCTGTCTTACTGTAATAAATGATTATTCCTGTTTTAACCCAAGCTAGTCTTGTCTGATTTTCCACCCTCCTCAAAAGTACGATCCAACAGAATGGTAGCAGAGCGTGGTTGTATGGAAGTTCGTGGTTGTATGACGGAATTATGATTTAAGTTCCGATTGGATTGTCGACAGGATGAGTTCCGGTGAGGAAAGTAGTTTGTTCCGGATTGAGAAGCTGAATCGTGATAATTTCCGATCATGGAAATTCAACCTGAAGATGCTCCTTATGCATCAGGGGTTATTTGGATATGTGGACGGAACAGAACCCCTACCTGAAAGAACTGACAACAAGGCTGTCAAAACATGGCAGAGCCGGGATGGAAAAGCATTTTCAACTATTTGCCTGTCGATAGAGGAGGATCTAAAGAATCTAGTTATGGATTGCACTACTTCAAAGGAAGCCTGGGACAGTGTCTGCTGCACTTTCGAGCCAACAACGAGAGCAAGAATCGCTGCTTTGAGAACAGAGTTTATGAATATTGGGCTGAAGGACACTGAAACGATGTCTATGTTCATGGGCAGATTGTTAAGAGCCGCTAAAGATTTGGAGATGGCTGGTAAAGTCGTGCCTGATGATGAGATAGCTTATCAAATGCTATATCAGCTCCCGTCAAACTATGACAACGTCGTGATCCAACTATACCAATTGGAGGATGAGGATTTCACTTCTACTAACGTGAGAAAAGCTCTGATTGCTGAGTTTGATCGCTTGCAACACCGAACTGACGTAGCTGAGTCAACTAGGACGGCACTGGCATCTGAATCCGAAACCAGACTTCGTAAGAGTGACGGAAACGTCGAAAAAGATAAGAGAACTTGCTTCAAATGTGGTCTCCCAGGACATTTCATCAAAGACGGTAAAAAGGGAAAAAAGAACTATGCAGGACGGTCTACCAAAGGTCCCTCTCGTGGTCCCTCTACCTCCCAAGGACAACGCTCAAATGTCTTCATTGCCTCAACAGCCATGGTTGTAGACAAGGACATAGTGAACTTCGTGATAGATACAGCTGCTACAGAACATTTCTGCAATGATTTAAGCATGTTCAGTGATTACGTTGAAAGTAAAGAAACGAGTTCTGCTAAGATTGCCCAGGGATCTACTCCAATTCTCGGACACGGTGATATTAAGTTGAATGTTCATCAAAGATCAGGTAAACGTTTTTTGGTATTGAAAAACGTTATGTATGCTCCTAAAATGTCTAGAAATTTAATATCTGGTAGATTAATTGATAAGGCAAATTTCAGTATACATATCAAAAATGGTAAACTGGTCATTAAAAGATCTGATGGTTATTATTTCCTAGAGTCATTTTTGGAAAATAATTTATATTCTTTGAATGCAGATGTTATTAAAAGTGGTAAATCGCCAGAAGGGTATATTGTTAACAAAAATGACATTATGTATTGGCATGTAAAACTAGGACACCAAAATCCTAGAGAGGTTTTGAAAATGTCTAAATCTGATCAGGTATTTGGTATTGAAAACTTAACTGGTGATACTAAGTTTTGTGATGTATGTAATATGTCTAAATCTAACAGAGCTTCTTTTAAGAAGATAAGCAAAATTTCTTCTAAAGAGATTTTAGAATTGCTTCATTTGGATGTGTGGGGACCCGCTCCAGTCAGATCTATGGGAGGTGCTAAATACTTCTTAAGTATAATAGATGATTATTCTAGGTATTCTCAAGTTTATTTTATGAAAAATAAAAACGAGGCTTTTGATTACTTTAAAGAGTATCAAGTTGAAATGGAAAGGCAAACGGGTAAGAAAATTAAGAGAATTAGAACGGATAATGGGTTGGAGTTTTGTGCAAAGTATTTTGAAGAACATTTGAGGGATTGTGGTATTAAGGTAGAAAGGACTAATCCTTATTCACCAGAAATGAATGGTGTAGCCGAAAGGTTAAATAGAACTATTGTTGAGGGGGCAAGAGCTTCTTTATATCAAGGGAAATTGCCTAAAACATTGTGGGCAGAGGTAGTAAATACCCAGAACTATTTAATTTTAAAGAATCGCTTTCCTCATAAAAGTCTAAAAGGAAAGATCCCTTTAAATGTTTGGTCAGGAAAAAGGTTTTCTGTTAGACATCTAAAACCTATTGGTAGTGTAGCTTATATGCATGTTCCAAAACCAAAGAGAGACAAGTTAGATGGGAAGGCTAATAAAGGAATATTAGTAGGTTATGCTATTAAAACTAAGGGTTATAGAGTTTGGAAACCAGGTACTCGGGAAGTATTGGAAACTAATCATGTGAAATTTGATGAATCAAAATTGGGTTTGAATTTTTCAGATAAGGGTGATCAAAACAAATCGTTTTTTGATTTAGAATCAAGTGGGTCTAAAGTGAGCTCCGATTCTGAAGAGGAATCAGAACCAGAGGTTGAAACTAAAGAAATTCCTGATATTTCTAAATGGGTGAGAAAGGTTACAACTAGAAAAAAGGGTAAATATATAGGGAGAAAGGAAGTTTTCTACTACCCAAAAAGTAACGTTAGACTTAGAAGTTTAAATGATGTAAAGAAATATTGTGATAAAGAGGGATTAAGTTTTAACCCAGGTGATTATGATTTTTCTGGAAAAGAAATGGAGATTGAGGAGGAATTTTCAGATGAGGAAGACTCTAGTGATCAGTCTGAAGCTAAAGCTCATTGTGTTGAGGTCAAAGTTCCTCGATCTTTCTATGAATCTCAAAGTGTTCCAGAGAGATCATGTTGGTTAAATGCAATGAAAGATGAGGTGACTACTTTAAAATCTAGGGATGTGTACGAAGTGGTACCAAGACCAACAAATCACAAGGTGTTGGGAAGTAGATGGGTTTTTAACCTAAAAAGGGATTTGCTTGGAAAAATAAAGTCTTATAAAGCTCGTTTTGTAGCTAAAGGGTTCAGACAATCTGAAGGGATCGATTATTATGAAGTATTTTCGCCAGTAGTGAACTTTACCCTTGTAAGGTTTTTTATGATTCAATTGGTCATACTTAAAAAATGGGTAAATCGTCACATTGATGTTAAATGTGCTTACTTGTATAGTAATCTTAAAGAGGAAACTTATATTGAGCAACCTGAAGGTTTTGTAGAATTTGGTAACGACTATGTCTTTAAGCTAAAGAAAGCGTTATATGGTTTACACCAAGCCGGGAGAGAATGGTTTTCTACGTTAAATGAAATGTTATTAAAGTTAGGTTTTGAAAAGTTGAAAAATTGTAATTGTGTATATTACTTGGACTCGAAAGTAATTATGCTGGTGTATGTTGACGATTTGGCTATTTTTGCCATGGATGAAAACAGCATGAACGATGTCATAAAAATGCTAAAATCAAAATTTGAAATTAAAGATTTAGGACAAATTTCAAAATTTTTAGGAGTTGAGTTTGGATTTAAAGATGATAATTTTTTGATGCATCAAAAGGGTTACATCGAAAAGATGTATAATGTATTTAGAGACATCCTTCATGTTAGAGTAAAACTTCCACTGAATCCCGGTATGGTTATTGAAAAAGTTGCTGACAAAAATTCAGTTTTAAAAGATGTTCCATACAGGTCTTTAATTGGAAGTTTATTGTTTTTGGCATCGAGGACAAGACCTGATATTATGTTCGCAGTAACTCTGTTGTCAAAATTCAGCAACGAACCTTCCGCGATTCATTGGAAGATGCTCTGTCAGGTTTATAATTATGTCATAAGTACTAAGCATTATTGTATAAACCTATCTTATGCTACAGATGGTAATTTTTCAGCATTTAGCGATGCTAGTTGGGCTGCAGATCGAGATGACAGGAAATCAGTAAATGGTTTTATTGTAATGATGGGAGGAGTTCCTATTTCCTGGTTATCGTCAAAACAGCAGTCAGTAGCCCTATCCTCCATGGAGTCAGAGTATATTGCATTATCTGAATTGATTAAGGAAATTGTATGGTTGTTCAGAATTGCAAGTGAAGTTTTTGGAAAGGAGGTTATGAAGCCAAATGTATTTTGTGATAGCCAGAGTGCTATTTATTTTTCTAAAAACCCTGTTGAAAACAAGAAAACCAAATACATTGATACTAGGTATCATTTTGTTAAAGACTATTTAAAAAAGGGTTTTTTCACTTTGAAGTTTATTTCTGGAAAAGAAAATTTGTCTGATTGTCTGACTAAACCGTTAACATGTGATAAATTTCAATGTTTTTGTGATAGGATTTTTTCTAGGTAAAATAGTACTTGTTTTGAAGTAATCGAGAGGAAAAGGGGGCATGTGTTGGAATCGAACGCTATTTCCTCCCGATTATCTAGTGCCGTACGGGGGAACTTTGTTTTGTGAGGATATGATTTCTAGATCCGCCAGGTGGCGTCTTATAATGTATATAAATATTTCTGTCTTACTGTAATAAATGATTATTCCTGTTTTAACCCAAGCTAGTCTTGTCTGATTTTCCACCCTCCTCAAAAGTACGATCCAACACAAACGAATGATACCACATTTGTTTAATTTGGTGAAAGTTCCCCGTAAACGTCAAGTTGTACGGGGGATTTTTGTTTTTAAAAAAAATCGAACTTGCGCACGAGCACAAAATTTTTAAAGCACAAACGAGCACAAACGAAGCACAAACGATTGGCACTATTTTCGTATGATTAGGCTAAAGTTCCCCGTACAACTTGACGGACATCATAAAAAGTATTCATAACTTTTTTTACTGTCTTGTTACTATATTATATTTTATAAAGAGCTCAGTAATTAACTTATTGATTATTATAGGGCAATTTTTCTGTTTTTGAGAGAAATTTGATTTTTAGATGCGGAAAGAATATTAAAAAATTGGGATGCTGTGTAACAGAAAATATAAAAAGATAGGGAAATAAAGTTTCAAAATTTTAGGAAGTAAATAGTTTAATAACTTTTAAAGTTAGAAATATGTACAGAGTGTGAGTTTTAAATAATACTTTTTCAGTATGAAGATTCGGAAAATCAAAATTATTATATCCATCTGATCTTATTAAATACATGTGTAAGTATGAAAGTTTTACTCCCTATTTTAATGTAATTAAGTTTCTACTTAAATTTATGAGAATATGTGTAGATATTTTTCGTCAATATCTTATTTAAATTCATATTATAATGAAATTATATTTAGTATTTGATTACTTTCTATATTATGAAATTATTGTTATAAAATCAGTTTAATATGCGTTCATTTAAATAATCCTACTTGAATAACTGACAACACATAATTTGAATCAGCATCACGTTTCATATTTTCTGCGGATAAAATTTAAAAACATACATAAAGAACAATATTAGATTTCCAACTCAGTACAAGAAACAGAATAATAATTAACACTAACTGAGAACTATTGAATAAATATTAAAGCCCAATTCATACGCGGAGAAAAAACTGCGAATGGAACTCCGAGTAAAAGATCCGAATAACACAACAAACTAAGCAAAAGCAAAGCGCGCCATTAAAAAATAGCGGAGGCCGCGTAACCATGGCAACCGCCTCATAAGAAGTTGATCGCTATCATTAGGGACAGTCGATCGCTTGCGCCGCCAATCGCTCATTAATGAATGAAGCCCGGTTGGAAATTTCATCCCGGCTAATGAATGGCCATTAATGAACAACTGACACTCACTATTCACCAAAATATTTGCATTGTGTTGGGGATAATTTGTGTGCAGGAGCCTTTTTATTTAATGAGGCTGACAACAAAGGGGTGTGGCTGCTCTAAGGATACCTATCCATTCTTCTATCTCATCATTTTTTTCTTTAAAAATTGGTAAAAAAGAACCGAAAGAGGTAGTATCTTTAATAGTGTTAACTCTTTTGCTATCGTACTTCATCATTTCCTTTAAGTTGAAGACAAGGTTTTATGTCATTTTTTATTAACCATCAGTGTTAATAAGCTTCATTTACTTACACAAATCTCTAAATTTGTACCTTTTAAGTTAAGTATTTCTGAAATAATGAAATACCAGATACTTTGGGGACATCCATAAATTACGTGAGGTCAAAAGGGGGGAGGGGGGGGTCCAGGAAAATCTCACCAGGGGGGGAGGGGGGAGTCTATTAAAATCTCACGTCAACTTTTAGTTTGGAAAATATACGTTTTTTCTTTAATATTTTTTAGAACAAGTTTAGAAAAAATGCTCAGATTAGTCAAAAAAGCAAAATCATTAGCCAGTCAGTTTTGATAATTACAAGTTAGAACCATGTTTTCGATTTCAACGTGTTTTTGTATCAAAATTTTGCAATCTGGATGGTAATTTTTATGCCGATAAAACAAAACTAGTGGTCATGGGCGCCCATACATAGGGAGGCCCGGGCCCCCACTTTCACTCGAAAAGTTACGTGAAATCTTCTTTTCAGTATCTGACATGAAATTTTGCGGCTCGGTGTACACTGTAAGAAAAAACGGAAAAAATAACAGTAAAAAGGACTGTGAATATTTTACAGCATCCACTGTGTTTTGGAATCACCGCGGTTTATACTGTAAAATAAGCGCCATCTGTCGACTAGGTCTGATAACTTCCAATTCGATCGCCAAAACGCAGCACAGCGCATGCGCGTCGTCTTCTAGACGGGGAATCCCCGGAATCATGAAAACATGGCTGCTATGGCTTCGTTCGTTGTTGGTAAGTTATATTTCTTTTCTGTAATGCTTAGTTAACTGAAGTTCCTAAAATAATGCTCCTGTAATGTATCATCACTATTGTTTTACATTACTGTTGAATTAATATATTATTTGTTATGTGCATTTATGTATTTCGCGTGTGTTTACCGAATGCTTTTGTTTGGGCCTGGTCAATAGTCAAGTGCCAAGGAAGGAATCGTGCAAAACCATTATTCCCTACTCTTAATTTTGATCTTACTAATATGAGTTATATTTGAATATTCATTGAATTGTGTCACAGCATCTTCGGAAAACCTTGAATCTCGTATTTGGGGAATATACAGTTCAGGACAGATTTTCACAAACAAAAACAAATCGCATGAAATTAGAGAAGTTATCCCCTAGCTCAGTTCCAGTCACACTAGTAAATTTGTAATACGATATTTTCCCTCGGGTAGACTCAAGTGGATTTTATTTTGTAAATTTTGAAAAGTAAAACAAAAAGTAAAAGGGTTATTCTTAGTAGATATTTACTAATATTTCTAGAAAGGCAGCAACTCCCTAATTTAGCGTCTATTTGGGTCATGCGTTCTTAGTATTTACAATGATATGTTAGGGATTCTTAACATCTTAACCTGTCATTAGTATCGTTCATTAGCATGAATATTTACACAAATATCTCTTGCTGTAGATTCCCTAAATTTGAGCTATAAGTTTTATTGATGATGCCAGCAATGTTGTATTTATTTAATTTTTATTTCAGTTTATTCTGGTTCTGCTTCCTCTGACCTTAAAAAAGGAGGAAAGAAAGCTAACTTAGAGTAGATTTTGAGTAATAGAAAGGAATGTTTTTGGATTTATTACTATAATTATGTAACTTCTTTTGATAAATTTTATCGTGCTGTTCCTCAAATTTAGGTTGTATGTATTGGATGTATAACAAAATATTAACCAGAATTTTCTTTTCATTGTAGCTGACTAGAGTGTAGCAGTTCCTGAATGGTCAGCTGCTGACTGCACGTCAGTGGATCGTCTCCTTCATGGCGGTGACTTTCTCCAGGTGGGCTCATCTGTACACCGGGCATGTCCTCCGGAGCCTGTGGTCACTACTGCACCGCTTCCTGACGCTGACTTCTTCCTCTCCTTGATCCGGATACAGCTGACAGCTTGGTATCCTTGCTTCACCAGGTCAGCCAATATATCTTCAACTGGAGTGGCTCGGGGTCGCATCACCCTGCATCATGTGCTTGGCCGTTACAGTACCAGTGGATCGTCTCCTTCATGGTGGCGACTTTCTCCAGGCGGGCTCGTCTGTACAGCGGGCATGTCCTCCAAGAATTGAGGTGCCCTTCGGGTCCGCAGGTGTCATCATCTGACTGGTCTGGCAGTCCTGGAGCCCGTGGTCACCACTGCACTGGCTCCCAGTAGTCCCTTGACTACCCGCTTGAAAGTCTTCTTATGCTGGACTTCTCAGGAGTGGCCGGGGAACAGGGCAGCCCCTCATCACAGTCGGCCTCTTTTATCGACATCAGCATTTTGGATTCTCTGCTTCGGTGACTGTAACTGCTCATGGGACCTGTTGGTTACTGGGACTTGCAGGACCACTACGGCCTGTGAGGCAGGTGTCTGGTCCAATTTGAGGACGAGAGCAAGCTTGGATGTCTCTGCATGACACTTTTCAGCTTGCTAGGCTTCAGCATCTGGTACAACTCCGTTAGAGTTCACACTAAACATCTCCAATATCTTAATTGCTAAATATATCCATACATCAAAAAAAAATTCTGACTTTTATTAATAAACTGAATAGTTATTAATCTAATTAAACATTTTAATTCAGGAATTTGATGAAATTATTAATGAATATTTGTACTTTTTGTTGTCTAAAAGACCTGGGCGATACTTAGCGGGAACTCTAATGGAATTGAACCCAACATCTTTCCGGTGCCCTTCTTGCAGCGCCTTCAGAACCCTCTTGACGAATTCTCGCTTCTCATCCTCTTCAGTCGACAGTGATAAGTAGCATCAGGATGCTGAATGCTCAAGAGCATCTCTTTCTGGAGATAGGGACATGCTCTTCCGACCCCTCCATGGGAGCTGGGGTATCAGATCGGGTGTAGTTAAGTTTTTTACTTTATTATTATAAAGCTTTTAATCCATAAAATTTAATATACATTTAGATGTGATAACTTTTTTTCTGGTGTTAAAATATTATAAAATGTTGAAAATTCTGCTTTGATAATTTTAAAATAAAATCAGTTATGTGAAAAAAATATTTGTTTTCTGGCCTAAATAAACATTTGCATTCATTTGTCTTTTGAAAGGTTCTGTTTGGTTCAGTTCTCTGCCTTGTTAAATATTGCTCAGCATTTTTGGCACCAAATATTCAAATATCTCCAAATTTTTATTGTTGACATTAATGTGATGGTACATTTTTATCAGTTCATTAGCTGTTTTTAGCAATATTTCTAATCTTGGATGTCCAAAACAGCTTGGCAATAATTAACAAGACAAATAAATAATGGAATGAACCTTTTGTATCAATTAAACTAATTCTAAAAATCATACAACTCACATTGAGTATCTGAAGTTTGATATTGGTGGCTAAACATTTTAATCTAGCTAATATAAAAACATCCTAAAAATTATTAAATTTTTCTTAAAATTTAGTAAGTGTATTAAATATTAATAAACAACAAAAAAATTTATAAGCCTTGCTCATTTATCTTAAGTGATGATTAATAGTTAAAGTAATATATTGTTATGGTTCTTGCGTATTATCTTGTTGACTGCAATGGGGTTTGATAATGTTTATGAATTCAGAAGCACAGTCGACAGGATAATATGCAAGAACATTTGTTTACTTATTGTGATATGGATCTGCAGAAGCTTAAAAGTTTTTTCAAAAATAGAGTATACAATATATTATATTGCAATGTTGAAGCAGAACCTAAATATTGATAAATATTCAATATTTTCTAACTACAGTCAACTCCGCTTAGTGTGATCACTTTTGTCCAAGAGTAGAACAATAACAATATCCAATTGATAATAAGCGTTTGGTTTAAAATCTCTACTATGTAGTCCTAATTAGGGATTGTTTCCCGGGATCCCGGGATCCCGTAGAATTTTAAGGCCGGGACACGTCCCGGGATTTCTCAGTCCGTCCCGGGATTCCTTCAAAATTTTAAATTTCTTTAACACTGCTACAAACGCTTGGAAATCGTTCCTGATTGCATGAACAATTATTTCCTTTCCTTGGAAAATACTTATAAATTAGTGGAAATGAGGTGGTTTAAGTCAATCACTGCTGAATTAAATTACCTCCCACTCCTTAGAACTTTACAGCTAAAAAGTAATAAACAAGGAACTCGCCGATTTGTAAAATACATACAATGCTCGCATGTTGACATAAATGGTGAAACTTAGTTACTCATCCGCTTTTTTCATTCTTTAGTATGTTAGTGATAAGAGATACAAATCCTAATAACTCCCAGCACGAGGTCATTTTCAACCACAAAGCATTGATCGTAATTCTAGTATATATGTTAGAAACTCATAATCTTTATGTGATGAATAATTATTTATGAGGATAGTTTGAACCTTATTTCCGAATGAATACAGTACTCTTGATCTCAATAAGTCGTCAGCTTTTAAAGAGATTACACGTTTTGAAGATCGGGCTGAGAATATTCTGATTTTGTATTGTGGCAGAAAAGGCTAGTACATTTGCATGGAGCACTTCATAAAAAGACCGAACTCTGAAGCAAAATGCAAAAAGTGTTCTTTGATAATTACGTGTAAAGGAGGTTCTATGCTCCGACATTTAAAAAACAAACATTCATAGGGTTTCCTCTGCTATCTACATATCTATAAGGGAATTCAAAAGCATTTTTAGGGTAAGTACACTTTTAACTAGAGTATTTTTAAAACAAATTTAAAATATTAAGTTCGTGTCATTTCATAAGGTTTTATGGGATATATGTGTGTACTATTATAATGAGTGAATATAAAATTGCAAAAAAATATTTTAATATCATTTAAGAAATTTTGAAGCCTAGATCTGAAAAATTGTAGCAGTGGAGTACACTGTAAAAAAAACCACAGTAAATTTACAGCCAAAAGTGCTGGCAATATGGGTGCCAGCACTTTTGACTGTAATTTAACTGCAGTGCTGTATTCTTCGAACTTTACAGCGCGCCGTTATTTTACAGTGTTCCGTAATTTTACAGCGTTCCGTAATTTTACAGCGCGCCGTTATTTTACAGCGTGCCGTAATTTAACAGCGATTCCGTTATTTTACAGTGTGCCGTAATTTTTACAGCAATCCGTAAATTTTACAGATTACTGTTTTTTTTTACGGAATTTTTTGCAAACGGTTGGAGGTAGAAATGAAACTCCAGTACCAATTATCATGTTTCAACTTTACTAATAAAATTTGAAAACTAAAGTTTTTGTTCTTAAAAGAGGTAGTTTTCAAAATGCGACAATAGTAATTTCTTTACTGTTGGATTTTGAAGATGCACTCTAAGGACAAAAACCCCCTAAAGAAACAAAATCTTCAAGTTTTGATTAGAAAGTTGAAACATGATAATTGGTACTGGAATTTCATTTCTACCTCCAACCGTTTGCCAATGGTAACCATTGCTTTTGGACTCCAAGCACCTCAGGATTGGAATTCTCTCTTTGGAATTGTCTTTGGGTATTCTAAAACCTCTAGCATTTTTGGCCCTGAGTTTTGAATTACCCTGTATATTTATATACTCGAACATTGTGCACAACGAGGAATCTGTTACAACTGAAACATTTGGCCATATAGAACTGAAGGAACTGTGGTGACCCAACTGGTGCGAATAGTTGCAGTATGGCACAGTAACCCCTAGTTGGATTGTTACTATTTCTGAGGAATTAAATTTATAAGAATTAACAGTGCCGAAAAAATTAACTATCAGGACGTAACAAAATTATTTTAAAATTTGGTAATTAAATCCCATACAGCTAAATAAATTTTTAAAAACCAGTATTTTGGAAAGCAATTTTTTACAATTTGTTTAGGTTTTGCAGAGTTATTATTTAAACAAACATAAGTAACCGATTCTAGTAATAATTGATTCAGTAAATTTTTCAAAACAATTTTAAAATTCTTTTTGTGCTATGCTATATATAATTAAATTTTAACAAGTTTAGTTTAAATCCAACTACAGTCAACTCCGCTTATTGTGATCAGTTAATGTTATCAAAATTGACCGGTCCCGATTACTCCTATTTCATTTAATGTAAAATGCGTCACAAAAAAACTTTATTTTATCAACATTTCGCCTAATGTCATCAAAATTTGGTGAAATCTCCTCAAAACCTCCTTTTTTTTGTTGGTAGGCCAATTTAAATAGTATATGAACTTACAAATTATGCATTAATTTATTAGTGTTATATGTTTTACACTCATATGTTTGTTTAAGCATGTAAAAGTTGCCAAACACTTATTATCAATTAGATATTGTTATTGTTCTACTCTTGGACAAAAGTGATCACATTAAGCGGAGTTGACTGTAGTTAGAAAATATTGAATATTTATCAATATTTAGGTTCTGCTTCTACATTGCAATATAATATATTGTATACTCTATTTTTGAAAAAACTTTTAAGCTTCTGCAGATCCATATCACAATAAGTAAACAAATGTTCTTGCATATTATCCTGTCGACTGTGCTTCTGAATTCATAAACATTATCAAACCCCATTGCAGTCAACAAGATAATACGCAAGAGCAATAACAATATATTACTTTAACTATTAATCATCACTTAAGATAAATGAGCAAGGCTTATAAATTTTTTTGTTGTTTATTAATATTTAATACACTTACTAAATTTTAAGAAAAATTTAATAATTTTTAGGATGTTTTTATATTAGCTAGATTAAAATGTTTAGCCACCAATATCAAACTTCAGATACTCAATGTGAGTTGTATGATTTTTAGAATTAGTTTAATTGATACAAAAGGTTCATTCCATTATTTATTTGTCTTGTTAATTATTACCAAGCTGTTTTGGACATCCAAGATTAGAAATATTGCTAAAAACAGCTAATGAACTGATAAAAATGTACCATCACATTAATGTCAACAATAAAAATTTGGAGATATTTGAATATTTGGTGCCAAAAATGCTGAGCAATATTTAACAGGGCAGAGAACTGAACCAAACAGAACCTTTCAAAAGACAAATGAATGCAAATGTTTATTTAGGCCAGAAAACAAATATTTTTTTCACATAACTGATTTTATTTTAAAATTATCAAAGCAGAATTTTCAACATTTTAAAATATTTTAACACCAGAAAGAAAGTTATCACATCTAAATGTATATTAAATTTTATGGATTAAAAGCTTTATAATAATAAAGTAAAAAACTTAACTACACCCGATCTGATACCCCAGCTCCCATGGAGGGGTCGGAAGAGCATGTCCCTATCTCTAGAAAGAGATGCTCTTGAGCATTCAGCATCCTGATGCTACTTATCACTGTCGACTGAAGAGGACGAGAAGCGAGAATTCGTCAAGAGGGTTCTGAAGGCGCTGCAAGAAGGGCACCGGAAAGATGTTGGGTTCAATTCCGTTAGAGTTCCCGCTAAGTATCGCCCAGGTCTTTTAGACAACAAAAAGTACAAATATTCATTAATAATTTCATCAAATTCCTGAATTAAAATGTTTAATTAGATCAATAATTATTCAGTTTATTAATAAAAGTCAGAATTTTTTTTTGATATATGGATATATTTAGCACTTAAGATATTGGCGATGTTTAGTGTGAACTCTAACGGAGTTGTACCAGATGCTGAAGCCTAGCAAGCTGGAAAGTGTCATGCAGAGACAGCCAAGCTTGCTCCCGTCCTCAAATTGGACCAGACACCTGCCTCACAGGCCGTAGTGGTCCTGCAAGTCCCAGTAACCAACAGGTCCCATGAGCAGTTACAATCACCGAAGCAGAGAATCCAAAATGCTGATGTCGATAAAAGAGGCCGACTGTGATGAGGGGCTGCCCTGTTCCCCGGCCACTCCTGAGAAGTCCAGCATAAAAAGACTTTCAAGTGGGTAGTCAAGGGACTACTGGGAGCCAGTGCAGTGGTGACCACGGGCTCCAGGACTGCCAGACCAGTCAGATGATGACACCTGCGGACCCGAAGGGCACCTCAATTCTTGGAGGACATGCCCGCTGTACAGACGAGCTTGCCTGGAGAAAGTCGCCACCATGAAGGAGACGATCCACTGGTACTGTAACGGCCAAGCACATGATGCAGGGTGGTGCGACCCCGAGCCACTCCAGTTGAAGATATATTGGCTAACCTGGTGAAGCAAGGATAACAAGCTGTCGGCTGTATCCGGATCAAGGAGAGGAAGAAGTCAGCGTCAGGAAGCGGTGCAGTAGTGACCACAGGCTCCGGAGGACATGCCCGGTGTACAGATGAGCCCACCTGGAGAAAGTCACCGCCATGAAGGAGACAATCCACTGGTACTGCAACGGCCAAGCACATGATGCAGGGTGGTGCGACCCCGAGCCACTCCAGTTGAAGATATATTGGCTGACCTGGTGAAGCAAGGATACCAAGCTGTCAGCTGTATCCGGATCAAGGAGAGGAAGAAGTCAGCGTCAGGAAGCGGTGCAGTAGTGACCACAGGCTCCGGAGGACATGCCCGGTGTACAGATGAGCCCACCTGGAGAAAGTCACCGCCATGAAGGAGACGATCCACTGACGTGCAGTCAGCATCTGACCATTCAGGAACTGCTACACTCTAGTTAGCTACAATGAAAAAAAAATTCTGGTTAATATTTTGTTATACATCCAATACATACAACCTAAATGTGAGGCACAGCACGATAAAATTTATCTGTACAATTCCGTTAGAGTCCCCGCTAAATATCGCCAATATCCAAATCGCTAAATATATCCAAATATCAACAAATTTTTCTGACTTTTATTAATAAACTGAATAGTTCTTGATCTAATTAAACATTTTAATTCAGAAGTTTGAAATTATTTATGAATATTTCTACTTTTCGTTGTCTAAAAGAACCGGGCGATATTTAGCGGGGACTCTAACGGAATTGAACCAATACATCAAAAGAAGTTACATAATTATAGTAATAAATCCAAAAACATTCCTTTCTATTACTCAAAATCTACTCTAAGTTAGCTTTCTTTCCTCCTTTTTTAAGGTCAGAGGAAGCAGAACCAGAACAAGGGCGGTTCCAGACCAGATATTCGGGGGGGGGCCATGTCAAAGTCGGAGGGTATTACATTCGAAATTTTCAGTGCCTCAGAAAATTTTTTGAAGAGTGCTTGCTTTTAAGCAGCTTTTTAGGGGTTTATAGTAACTTAGAGGATATCCAGGGCCCGTGCCATTGTTTTAGAAAGTGGGGGGGGGTGAAACATTTTTGTAAGGCCATAATAATTACTTGTGTTCGCGAGTTGTTTGGCTCCCAATTTTCCGAGTATAACATAAATAAATGCGAAACTTTGTTTAACAAGGAGAGGATCCCAACGTGTCATCACCGATTTGGTTCATTTTTGGTGTGGAAGTAGTGCATGACTAGGACATCAATTTGTGAAAATATTAAGAAGCAACTTTTAGAAATTTTGGTGAAAATCGCGATTAAAAATCTTTACATGTACTTATATGTCTGATAAGATTCTCGACTTGCAAGCGGATCGTGGTGTAGCGGTAAGAGCTGTGATTCCCAACCCAAAGGTCCCGGGATCGAGTCTCGCTGCATACCATATTTCTTATTTTAATTTTCCACACAATTAAGAACACAGATATGAAATAAACTTATAATAATATTTAATTATAAATTTTAAAATATTTTTTCTTGTGCGTAAAAATTTTTTTGGTAAATATATAATATTTACAAACGGATCATAAAAAATTGGATTTAATAATTTATATTTTTGGGAAGCAAGGAATGAAAAGATTTTTTTTCAAAAAAAAATAATAATAATAATAATTATAATAATAATTTATATTTTTATATGAAGTTTTACCTTAATTTATCCCTAACTATCAGAAAGAAAGTACGCAATTTTGTTATGCTAAAAGGATTTGTTATGTGTCTGATTTGATAGTTAAAATAAACATTTTTGTAGGTAAACATATAATATTTACAATAGGATCATAAAAATTGGATTTAATAACTATTTTTTTGGGAAACAAGGATTGAAAAGACTTCAAAAAAAAAAATTTAAAAAATGTTTCAAAATTGATAATTATAAATATAAATATGTGCTACTTTATTTCATATCTGTGCTCTTAATTGCGTGGAAAACAAGAATAAAAATTATGGTATGCAACGAGACTCGATCCCGGGACCTTTGGGTTGGGAATCACAGCTCTTACCGCTACACCACGATCCGCTTGCAAGACTAGAATCTTATCAGATATATAAGTACATGTTAAGATTTTTAATTGCGATTTTCTCCAAAATTTCTGAATGTTGCTTCTTAATACTTTCACAAATTGATGTCCTACCCAGGTTGAAATTTATGCTAGTATTTGTTTGCTAGACTAGCAACCATTGCTAGATACAAGCAAAAAAACTAGCAAAAACTAGCAAGTATCTTTGCTAGTACTACCAAAGCCACTAGCAACCCATGGTGTGTATTGACCCATACTTTTTGCTAGGCTAGCAAAAAAAAACTAGCAAGTGATGCTAGTTTCTATTGCTAGCCTAGCAGAATTTAAAAGCATAGTTTGCTAGCACTACTACCATCTGTTGCTTTTTTTCACTATTTCTAGTATAGATACTAGCACCCGTTGCTATTTTTCTGCTTTTACTAGCTTATTTTGCTAGCATGTGTTGCTTGTTACCAAAATTTCTAGCATGATTGCTAGCATCCATTGCTATTTTTCTGCTTTTACTAGCTTATTTTTCTAGCATGTGTTGCTTGTTACCAAAATTTCTAGCATGATTGCTAGCATCCATTGCTATTTTTCTGCTTTTACTAGCTTATTTTTCTAGCATGTATTGCTTTTTACCACAATTTCTAGCATGATTGCTAGCACCCATTGCTATTTTTCTACAATCTTTTGCTTTATTACTGCTACTAGTATGATTACCAGCCCCCGTTGCTTTCCCCCAGCTAAAGTAGCTAGTTTTTTCTACCATAATATACAAGATTAACATTTAATATTCATATTCAGGCATATCTTTAACACTTAAAACAGTACTTTAATACTTCTTCTGCTGTTCTAGAATAAAATTTATTTTAATGTATACAGATTTTATTACTACACACTTTACTTTTTAATATATCTATAATTTTAAAATTTTTAGAAAAATTACATATAGTACCATAAACTCATTTCTATACCATAAACTCAATCATTTAATTAAAAGTATATGCACTATGAGCAAAAAAACATTTCAATTAAAAATATCTATTAAAATTTTCTTTATACTTTAATTTTATAAAAAAGCTCCAAGTAATATTTAGTTTAATTAGAAAAATACAAATTAATTTAACTTGACATAAGATTTCTTCAAAAAATATTACCAAACAAAATTAACAACTTAATAATTCCTAATTTTGTATATACCTACTTTCTTTTACTAAAAGTAAAAATGCCTGCTTTTTTTCATAAAAGTTTATTATTGAAAGTAAGAAAATAATTTTGGTGAGAAAGAAAACATTATACACTTCCAGAGAAGGAACTTACTTTGTATTCAAAGATGAAGCTCATTCTTATTTCATGAATTCCAACAACGAATTTAACACATCTTTTTACCTTGGATTGGAATACTTAACAGTATATTTGATTTTTTTATTACTTATTATCAATCAAGTTTCATTAAATTAAATTCTCAAAGGAAATTGATACCAACAAAAATAAGACAAAAACTTTTAATTTGCACACATTTTACATAAAAAAAAACAACTCTTTGCAGTTTAATTCATTTAAATGTCTTGACAAATGATTTTTTCATTTTTATAAATTGCAAAACATTGGCATCATTACTTATAACAATGTATTATGTAATTCAAAAACCAATAAGAATATCATAATGTACCAAAATTACAGCAGCTATTATTGTCCTTTAAATAAAATAATTTTAGTGTAAAATTGACAAACAGATTTTGATGGATTGACTAAAGTTTTATAAAAATAATGTAGTCTCAATGTTAGGTACTGGCGAACTGTGCTTAGTAGGAGTCCATCTATCTCGACGTATAGCATTGGGCCAGAGCTTTCTACGCTTTTCATTCTTGTTGAAACTGGAATTTAAGAAACGACAAATTTACAAAATGCAAAAACTTTGTAGAGATCAGATATAAATATGAATACTTATAGTAACTTATACGTTATTTAGAACCAAATTTATGAGAAAAAAACACGAGAGCTATTACTTTATAGAAGGTAAAGCTATATTCTCTCTTATATTTTGATAAAAAAAAGACAAATTATTTTTTCCCAAGCAACATGAAAAATATTATTTAACCTAAGTCTCATAAAGGCTTGAGCGCCTATGAGACTTGAGAGGAGTATTTCAATGGGGGAATATAGGGACTAGAGCCCTTACAGCCCCTCGTAGAACTGTCACTTTTTTGAAAAAAAAAAAAAAAAACAAGTTTCTTTGAATATAACTTAATTTCAACGGTACCAATATAATGTTACATAAAAGTCATTAATTTATCAAGGTTTGTAAAAACAAGATTATAGAGTATACTTAATTGTGGGTGAATAAGGAATAAAAGTATACTCTACTCTTGAAACATAAACAAGTCAAATCAAAGATATTATTGCGTAACATAATAGATCATTTGAAGTAAATTCATGAAGGGAATTTAAAACCCTGTGTCATATTTTTGTAGACTTAGTTGTTAAGTATTTAGTTTGTCGACTACCAAGAACAGTTTACACCCTATAGTACAATTTCTTAAACATAGTTAATTAATCAGAATACCAAACAATTCAGTGGTCTGTCTAGGATTTTTTAAGAGGTACCTATTTTGTGAAAATTTAAAACTAATTTGTGAAAAAAAATTTTGAAATTTGTGAAAATTTAAGTGCAAAATAACATAAAACAAGCACACAATTTAGTAAACATTAAAAACAAAATAAAATTTAGTCTAGAATGGGTAAAAATTTAACAACTGAGAGAATATAGCTTAATAGGGAACTCACTTTCAAAAATGTATTATGTGAAGGTACTTTATCCTAAAACTGAATTTGTGAAAGTACCTATTTAACAAATTATGAATTTGTGAAGGTACCTATAAACGGTAGTAAAATTGTCCTGGACAGACCACTGCAATTACACCTTAATTAGGAAATTTAATTGTTAAGCATGTAGGCATGTTGTGTGGGGTTATAAGTAATCAAAATTTTACTATAAATATAAAAAAATGAAAATTACTATTTATAGTAACAATAACATATTACATAAATAGTACACAAATGTCTCGAACTTTTAATACCTCAAATATCTTTCAAGTATGCAAAAATTTTCCCTTTTAAATAAAGGACTAGTTAATTTTATGGAAGAAATCTAGTTGTCACCAAAACAAACTTCATTTTTTTGTTTTAGAGGTTATACAAGTTAATTTAAATAAAATTCATAAATTGAATACAAGAATCATGCATGAAAAGAGAAACAATAGTTATTTTTCATTTAATTATAGTAAAAAACAAACATTTACGTTGAATAAGTTCTAAAAGTAACTTAGCCCACATAACGAAGTAAAAATAACTTACTTGTGAAATGTTATCCCACGTAACTTCTTGGCAGAACTAATACTGCATCCGTATGCAACGCAGGATCCCATACTTCATTAATCACAATTCCATCTTTCAATTGTTCATTAAAACTTATTCTATCAGAGGAGAGAAATACAACAGCACACAATTGCACATAGAATGTTTTCGTCAAACCAAACCAATATGGCGGACCGGTTACAGTGAAGGCTTCAGTCAATCTCCGGCGCCGGCGTTTCCCCTCCTGTGTTCCTGTGTAAACAGTGACTCATACGCATACTCGCATACCACGCATAGCTCCATGTTCTGGAAAGCCTGGATCGTATCGTAGTGTGATCGTAGTTCGAAGGGTCGAATTTTTTAATATAAACTAACCGATATTTTGGCATATTGCTTATCAAGATAGAAATGAACGGAGTACGCGAACATTTTGAAATTGATTCGAAAAAAAAAAATGTATTTTACTGCAAGAATATTCAATAGACATTTAACTTTTACTAATACCAGTAACTAAATTTAACAACCAATAATTACACACTATTTTTAGACCATGTTAAGGACCCCAAATTGGTTTTATACCTTCAGGGCCCCTTATATTTGATCGACCTAAGCTAGCAAACAACTACCATAAACTAGCAAATCAAGGTACCTAGCTTTCCATGCTATGAAAGTAGCAAGAACAGCTAAAAAGCATAAGATGCTTGTAACATAGCATGGCATGCTGGCAAGCAGGACCGTATTTCTGGGAGGGCACATTTCAGGATACCAAAAACGCATTGAAGGATAATACTATGAAGAGTAAAAATAAATTTATCAAATAATGAACTGTTTAAAATCTATATTATTTAACTTATAAAGTTTTTATGTGAATTTTTGCTCAGACCACTTGGATGAAAGATTATTAAATTTTTAGACTCAAATAACAAATTATTATTTTATGACCATTATGGGACCCCCCAAATTGTTTTTTTTTCTGCCCCCTGGACCCCTTCTATTTGATCAACCCAAGCTAGCAAAAACTAGCATAAATTAGCAAATCAAGGTACCTAGCTTACCATGCTATGATACTAGCATGAAGTGCTAAAAAGCATAAGATGCTTGTTACATAGCATGGCATGCTGTTGAAACCTAAGCTAGTATACTAGCATCCCATGCTAGCTAGCAAAAACTAGCAAGAACTAGCTTAAAAACTAGCATACCTAGCAAAAACTAGCAAGAACTAGCATATTTTCTTTGCTTGTACTAGCATAAATTTTAACCTGGGTAGTCATGCACTACTTCCACACCAAAAATGAACCAAATCGGTGATGACACGTTGGGATCCTCTCCTTGTAAGTTATAAAGGTTTCTTCAGATAATGCTAGCTCGAAAGCAAATGTGGGGGGGGTCTGGGGGTCCTCCCCCAGAAATTTTTGTGAAATTTGGCTTCAAATAGAAGTTTTTCTACTCATTTTTGTACATTTGGTATCCATTGGATAACACCTAAAGAGGGTAACTTCTTACACTCCTAAAATGAGAGGAGAGAAACAAGTTCAAGGAGAAAACAGTAAATAAGTAACCATGAGAAATTAATAGGGGGTCTGGGGGGTGCCCCCAAGAAAATTTTTGAAAATTTGCGTCTAAAAATAAAGTTTCAGCTCATTTTAAAAGCATGTAAACCACAGAATTTTCAAGGATGATATTATAAATAGATGCCCAATTTTGAAAAGGGCCGGGGGTCCTCTCCTGAAAATTTTTGAAAATACGCGTATTTAAACTATAGTATTACCGGTTTGAGAGGGCTTGAGCCCCATCCAATGTTAGCTGAAGGGGGGCTAAGCCCCCCCCCCAATATTTTGTGATGTTTGGATATTTTCTGGTTTGGAATCCCCTTCAAGAGCGGTTATTTGGGGTGAGGGTAACCCACAAAAGGTCTCAGAATGTGTTAAAAATTTCTTTTAAGGGTCAAATTTTAAAAATTTTCTTGGGGAGAGACCCCAAACTTTCGAATTAAGCTGAAATGCTACTTTTAACAGAGATATTTCTAAAATTTTTCTGGGAGAGATCCCCCAGACCCCCATCTTATTTCGAGGTCGCAATAATTACACAAAACTTTTACATTAAATGCACCTCAAAATATTACACCTTGGCGATATTTAAAGGGACATGTAACGAAATTTAATCTATACATCTGATACAAAATTAGGTATTTAGGCACGTAAACTTAATGGTTGTTTCTTTTAATTTTATGTTTTTTAATGTCTTGTACTGGCCCTCCCCCCCAATATTTTATAAAAGTTGGCGCCTATGGATGTCAAAATATTAAAGGGGGGTTTGGGGGTTCTCCCCCAGAAAATTTTTTGAATTTTAACTTTAAGAAAGTGTTTTTTAAGCTATTTGTTAGGGTTTCTCGGGGGGGGGCATGGCCCCCAGCCCCCCCCCCTGGACCCGCCCCTGAACCAGAATAAACTGAAATAAAAATTAAATAAATACAACATTGCTGGCATCATCAATAAAACTTATAGCTCAAATTTAGGGGATCTACAGCAAGAGATATTTGTGTAAATATTCATGCTAATGAACGATACTAATGACAGGTTAAGATGTTAAGAATCCCTAACATATCATTGTAAATACTAAGAACGCATGACCCAAATAGACGCTAAATTAGGGAGTTGCTGCCTTTCTAGAAATATTAGTAAATATCTACTAAGAATAACCCTTTTACTTTTTGTTTTACTTTTCAAAATTTACAAAATAAAATCCACTTGAGTCTACCCGAGGGAAAATATCGTATTACAAATTTACTAGTGTGACTGGAACTGAGCTAGGGGATAACTTCTCTAATTTCATGCGATTTGTTTTTGTTTGTGAAAATCTGTCCTGAACTGTATATTCCCCAAATACGAGATTCAAGGTTTTCCGAAGATGCTGTGACACAATTCAATGAATATTCAAATATAACTCATATTAGTAAGATCAAAATTAAGAGTAGGGAATAATGGTTTTGCACGATTCCTTCCTTGGCACTTGACTATTGACCAGGCCCAAACAAAAGCATTCGGTAAACACACGCGAAATACATAAATGCACATAACAAATAATATATTAATTCAACAGTAATGTAAAACAATAGTGATGATACATTACAGGAGCATTATTTTAGGAACTTCAGTTAACTAAGCATTACAGAAAAGAAATATAACTTACCAACAACGAACGAAGCCATAGCAGCCATGTTTTCATGATTCCGGGGATTCCCCGTCTAGAAGACGACGTGCATGCGCTGTGCTGCGTTTTGGCGATCGAATTGGAAGTTATCAGACCTAGTCGACCGATGGCGCTTATTTTACAGTATAAACCGCGGTGATTCCAAAACACAGTGGATGCTGTAAAATATTCACAGTCCTTTTTACTGCTATTTTTTCCGTTTTTTCTTACAGTGTAGAATTAGGTCGAAAAAGGGCTTGACCGTGAACAAATTACAACAAAAGCAAACTCTGCGGTATATGGTAGGTGACATGGTCCTAATCAACATACTAAAAATATACATCCGTACTAGTGGTAGAAATATGTTTTTTTGGCCGCCATCTTGAAAAAACACCCAAAAACTTTTTTCATCAAAAAAGGTCGTGTAAGGTATCAAACTGTGGGGAATTTTGTGCTGAAAGAGAATATGATTTTTGTTTTTCTTAAAATTCATTAAAAAGTAAAATTTTTGACCAAAAACGCAAAGCAGATACAATGATAAAGGGCCCTCCCTCCATACTAAACGCATCTTAAACGTTCTAAACTTTTTTCCAAACACTACTTTGAGACAAATGGTAGTTGACATAGTCCTAATCAACATACTAGAAATATGCATCCGTACTAGTGAGGAAAATATCGTTTTTTGACCGCCATCTTGAAAAACACCAAAACACATTTTACTCCGTAAAATGTCTTGTAATATATCAAACTGCAGGGAATTTTGTGCTGAATGATAATATGATTTTTGTTTTTCTTTACTTTTGATAAAAAATAACTTTTTTGACCGAAAACTGATAGCAAATTCAATGATTTGTGAGATTTTGAAGATATGCAAATGATTATTAAGTTTTTTATCCACCACAATCCATTTTCTCTTTCATCAAGTGGTTTATGGAATATTTTTAACGGAATAACAGATAGTGAGAACAAGGTTAATGTAGAAAATTTAGACATCATTGGGCGAAATATACAAGAAAAACTTACAGGCAAACTTTTCAAAGAAGCTACCTGTCTAAAATCAGACTTGGCAATTACCCTGAAGACACATAAAAAATGTATAGTTATTGCTGGAGAGACTCGCCACATTGATTCACGCCTTTTAACCCAAAGGATGCTGGCATGTATCTCCTTAGAAAACACCGTTCAAGATGCGAGACATTTTTTTAGGTACGAGTTATCGACTCTTCCATCTGCCTTATTTGACTACAGTACTCAGCAAATGAGGAAAACTGATAAATCTTCATTAGCCAACACCTTAGATAGGATGAATGTAAGTGGATTTCAACCTTCTAATATCCAACAGAATACTTCTTACGTTCTGGATGGTGGTGCCTTAATTCACCAGACCAGATACCATGGGGATCGTATAAAACATTTGGTGATGTCATGAGACAGTACGAATCGTATGGCAGCAAAAAGTATGGGAAAGTGACAATTAGATGGGTATGGAAAATCCAACATTAAATATATGGAGCACAGACTACGCTCAAAGCAGTCATCTGCCACTGTTATCTTTGACGAAGACTCGCCAGTTATAGTCAAGAAGAGTAAGTTCCTCTCAAACTCTCAAAATAAACAAAGATTCATAAATATGCTAGGGAATTATTTTCAAAGAAATGGCGATTCCGTCATTCATGCCGAAGGAGATGCAGATACGTTGATTGTTAAAGAAGCGTTAAACCTAGCACAGGAGAAACAAGTCACAGTTGTAGCTGATGACACCGATGTTTTAATTTTACTACTACTATATCATTCGTCATCAAACATTTTAATGCAGTCTGCCCTACAATCGGATAAAGTTCGCGATATTCAAGCAATGCAAGGAGATATTGGAGAAGAGGCCTGCAAAGCTTTGCCATTTGTCCATGCATTAACTGGATGTGACACCACCAGTTCATTATTTGGAAAAAGCAAGTCTTCGGCTTTAAAAAATATAATAAATTCTCAAATATTGTTCGAATATGCTTCCCAATTTGGGTCTACGGAAATTACTAATAAGGAAGAGTTACTGGAAATGGGCTGCAAAGTTATTGTGTCATTATAACACCAACGACTTGAATAATCTTCGTTATGAAGAATATATGAGAAAAATAGCTTCAGCTAAAAAAGAATTTGATATTGCACGTTTGCCTCCGACACAAAATGCTGCAAAATATCATTTACTTCGAGTAAATTTGCAGTGTTTTATTTGGAAGAATCTGTTCATGCCAAGCCCTGATCCTACGCTATGGGGTTGGCAGTTAGTTGAAGGAGAATTCCAGCCAATATTGACAGATAGAAGTCCAGCACCAAAGGAGCTTTTAGAAATGATCAAATGTGCATGCCAAACTACAGCTGATGAGCCATGATACAGTATGAAATGTACATGCCGCCGATATGGACTTTCTTGTTCCGTAGTTTGCGAAAACTGTTGTGGAAAGAACTGTAGTATTACAGGAGACCATAATTAATACTTATGAAGATGAAAATGATATTGGACTATGACGGTGTTGATAGCACCTATAATTTGTTCTTAAAATTCTTTTAATATATGTTTAATGTTATATTTTCAAGCTTAAAACTATCAAACTTGAAAGTAGTTTCCTATTTAATTTGTAAAAAAAAAATCAAAGTATCCTAGAATTTTGTAACCTAGTCCAAATCTAATTAATAAATGGATGGATTTTTTAGCTATGGATTATTAATTATTTTTAAGTATCATATTCTCTTTCAGCACAAAATTCCCAGCAGTTTGAGGAATGACTTTTCATGTAAATTTTTTTTTCAAGATGGCGGTCAAAAAATCGCATTTTTCCCATTAAAACGGATGTATATGTTTAATTGGACCATGTCACCTACATTTACCTCAAAATAGTGTTTTTAGAAAAGCTAAGGACGCTTATGGTCCATATAGTATGGAGGAAGGGCCATTTATCATTGAATTTGCTATCAGTTTTTGGTCAAAAAAGTTATTTTTTATCGAACTTAAAGAAAAACAAAAATCATATTCTTATTCAGCACAAAAATCCCTGCAGTTTGATATTTTACAAGACATTTTACGGAGTAAAATGTATTTAGGTGTTTTTCAAGATGGCGGTCAAAAAGCGATATTTTCCTCACTTCACTAGTACGGATGTATATTTCTAGTATGTTGATTAGGACCATGTCAACTACCATTTGTCTCAAAGTAGTGTTTTTAAAAAAGTTTAGAACGTTTAAGATGCGTTTAATATGGAGGGAGGACCCTTTATCATTGTATCTGCTTTGCGTTTTTGGTCAAAAATTTTACTTTTTAATGAATTTTAAGAAAAACAAAAATCATATTCTCTTTCAGCACAAAATTCCCCACAGTTTGATACCTTACACGACCTTTTTTGATGAAAAAAATTTTTGGGTGTTTTTTCAAGATGGCGGCCAAAAAAACATATTTCTACCACTAGTACGGATGTATATTTTTAGTATGTTAATTAGGACCATGTCACCTACCATTTCCCGCAGAGTTTGCTTTTGTTGTAATTTGTTCACGGTCAAGCCCTAATTCTACACCACTATAGCATAAAAAATTAATAATTTCTGACCATATTTTTTTTCTAATTTAGTCTTTATGCAAGTTTTGATTTTACAGCCAAAAAAAATTTTTTTCCTTGAAATTCTGGCATTAATTAAATTTTCGGGATTTCCCGGGATGATGTCAAATTTTATCCCGAAATCCCGGGATGACCAAATGTCCTAAAACGACAATCCCTAGTCCTAATTGAAGTATTTAAAATGATTACCTAGTATGTATTTTGCAACTTTTACATGCTTAAACAAACATGAGTGTAAAACATATAACACTAATAAATTAATGCATAATTAAGTATTTAAATTGGCCTACCAACAAAAAAAAGGAGGTTTGGAGGAGATTTCACCAAATTTTGATGACATTAGGCGAAATGTTGATAAAATAAAGTTTTTTTGTGACGCATTTTACATTAAATGAAATAGGAGTAATCGGGACCGGTCAATTTTGATAACATTAACTGATCACAATAAGCGGAGTTGACTGTAGTTGGATTTAAACTAAACTTGTTAAAATTTAATTATATATAGCATAGCACAAAAAGAATTTTAAAATTGTTTTGAAAAATTTACTGAATCAATTATTACTAGAATCGGTTACTTATGTTTGTTTAAATAATAACTCTGCAAAACCTAAACAAATTGTAAAAAATTGCTTTCCAAAATACTGGTTTTTAAAAATTTATTTAGCTGTATGGGATTTAATTACCAAATTTTAAAATAATTTTGTTACGTCCTGATAGTTAATTTTTTCGGCACTGTTAATTCTTATAAATTTAATTCCTCAGAAATAGTAACAATCCAACTAGGGGTTACTGTGCCATACTGCAACTATTCGCACCAGTTGGGTCACCACAGTTCCTTCAGTTCTATATGGGCCAAATGTTTCAGTTGTAACAGATTCCTCGTTGTGCACAATGTTCGAGTATATAAATATACAGGGTAATTCAAAACTCAGGGGAAAAAATGCTAGAGGTTTTAGAATACCCAAAGACAATTCCAAAGAGAGAATTCCAATCCTGAGGTGCTTGGAGTCCAAAAGCAATGGTTACCATTGGCAAACGGTTGGAGGTAGAAATGAAATTCCAGTACCAATTATCATGTTTCAACTTTCTAATCAAAACTTGAAGATTTTGTTTCTTTAGGGTTTTTTTGTGCTTAGAGTGCATGTGCATCTTCAAAATCCAACAGTAGAGAAATTACTATTGTCGCATTTTAAAAACTACCTCTTTTAAGAACAAAAACTTTAGTTTACAAATTTTATTAGTAAAGTTGAAACATGATAATTGGTACTGGAGTTTCATTTCTACCTCCAACCGTTTGCAAAAAAATCCGTAAAAAAAACAGTAATCTGTAAAATTTACGGATTGCTGTAAAAATTACGGCACACTGTAAAATAACGGAATCGCTGTTAAATTACGGCACGCTGTAAAATTACGGAACGCTGTAAAATTACGGAACGCTGTAAAATAACGGCGCGCTGTAAAGTTCGAAGAATACAGCACTGCAGTTAAATTACAGTCAAAAGTGCTGGCACCCATATTGCCAGCACTTTTGGCTGTAAATTTACCGTGTTTTTTTTTACAGTGTAGGAGCGATCTTATTTTAGAAGTCACCCAAATAAGTTAAAGTAGTACTTTTAAGAAAAAAATTTCGAAACTTTTTCTGAGGAGGTCTCTTATTTTTTTTACAGAATCTTTAGCATTAGGACTCGTGAGGGGTCCCTTTGAAATAATTATGAACCCACCCCTTTGAAAAGAAACTTGGGTTTGCAAAAATTTTTCTTGGGCCCCCTCCTGAATTCAAACATATGGGCGCCCTTGCTAGTGGTTGAGAAAATCTCACGTGGGGGAGAGGGGGGTCCAGCAAAATCTCCCTAAATCTCACCAAGGGGGAGGGGGGGGTCCAAAATTTGGAAAAGAAAACACCTCACGTAATTTATGGACATCCCCTTTTGAGGTAAATCTGATATCAGGGGGCAACAGTGATTGCTAACTGTGTTAACGCTTTTTTTACTGCTCCGCAAGATCACTAATTTGTTTACTATAATTTGTTCTAAGATTTACTTTTATTAATTAGTAAAGTAGTATAACACTAAAGCATCAGTGCGCCAGCTAATTACTCTTGTGAAAAAATGGCCACTAAAAATACTTGTATTGCGTGTGAGGACGCTATTACAGTTCTGGAAGATTCGATCCACACTACAAAAAATCTTAAGATTTTCTTAAAAAAAAAATCTTCAGATTATCTTAAGTTATTTGGAACACTTTTTTCTTAAGATTTTCTTCAGATTATTTTCTTCAGATTATAATCTTCAGATTTTCTCAGAAGTGTTCCAAATAACTTGAGATAATCTGCAGATTTTTTTCTGTAGATTTTCTATAGAATATTTAAATCTTCAAATATTCTTCAGAAAGAATTAATCCAAAAACCTGGAAAACATTGCTTGAGATATATTATGCAGATTTTATTTTACATTTTCAAAAAAAAAATTCTATAACATGATACAAAAATTTTTGAAATTGTAAAACAAAATCTGCATAATATATCTCAATATATTCCAGGTTTGGAATACTTCTTTCTGAAGAATATTTGAAGATTTTAATATTTTTTTGTACACACTTTCGTAGCCATGAAATGTTTAAAGTATTCAACATACGACTGCTGTATTAAATAATTCCAGATAAATATAATATCAATATAATGAAGATCAGTGGTTATAATGTATTTTTTAGCTCATTTAAAGTTATTGCTATTTTTAAAATACTCTTAGGCAGTTACATTTTTAGATGTGTAATAAATTTATGTTGTATGCATTTATATGAAAAATTTTTACAGTTAATAGTAATTATTTAAATTGTGGTGGTAAATTTTATTTGTGAAACATGCGAGACAGTTATTATCATGCTAGTAGTTACTATAGTCTGTGTAATTGAAATAGGCGGTTAAACTTCATTCTTTACCATGGCAACGCAGAAGAAAATACATTGAGAAAAAACTCAAGGTCAACCGCCGATTCTATTTACACAGAGTATAGCTTGTTAGCAGTTAACATGTGGCAAGTAATCAAGTTTTGAAAAAGGTTACAGCAAATAAAACCAATATTTGGAAACTCCAACTCTCAAGCGTCACCTCCAGCCATGGACCGGTTTCGTCCTTGTTAGGACTCATCAGCACGGCATAGGAAGGTAACGCAAGAGAGTCTTTGGAAATTAAATCTGTTCATCAGGGAATGCGCAGTTCATTCCGGCAGATAGCGGTAGATTAATCATGGTCACCACTTTTTCCATTATAGTCGGCTTGTCTAGAAGCCTTCCTCCACTCTCTTGCGTTACCTTCCTATGCCGTGCTGATGAGTCCTAACAACGACGAAACCGGTCCATGGCTGAAGGTGACGCTTGAGAGTTGGAGTTTCCAAACCTTTCCCGAAACAGTGGTTATTAGGCCAGGACTTTTAGGGTTTGAAATGGAACAAATTGCAAAAGAAGGTTTGTGATGTTTTTCAGGTTTGGGATGATGTGCTTAATAACATATCAAAAGTCTACCAAAGTCTGATGGGCGGAACACCGCCATTTTGGCCGCCATCTTGGAATATCTCAAAAAGTAGTAAAATGCAAATATGGCTCTAAAAACTTCAAAATAGTGCCAAATTGATACTTTTTAAGGTTTTTATACTTAAAAATATATTATCATGGTATCAATAACATATAATCATGGTAAAATCCGCCATCTTGGATTTTACCATTCATCCTAAATACCTCTAAAAATTTCAAATTAGTACGAAATTTTAATCTTTCACATCTTAGTTCATAAAAAGTCATAATAAATTTAATTTGTAAACACATTACATTCTATAAAAGATGATTAAAGCATACGTAACTTAAGACTAAAACATTAAAATAATAAGTTGCAAATGATTTAAAACTTTCTAAAGATCATGATTGACTTTAAAAGATGCAAAGTATGGTTTTCTACGTTGAGCTGATATTGTTAACAACATATCTTATGTCTACCTAGGTTTAATGTGTGGAAGACTGCCATTTTGGGCCGCCATATTGGATTTTCTCACAAAATCATAAACACGTAAATATTGCTGCAAAATCTTCAAATTTTTGTAGACATATAGTAAATTGAATTTTTTAAAAAAGATATGCATATGTAAGCATTATGTAATGATATGGCCATAACAATAAAAACTTCATTACACTGAGAATCTTTAATATTTACAATCTTTAAATAATTACACAAACAATTAATTTTTTTGCATTGTATTTACAATACATCATTCTTCATCGGACACTCCATCGTCATGCGATTCTTGTACCCTCGAATTACGACAGAGTACACCATGACATTCTCTGCAAGCTGATGAGCAAATTAATCCATGCTTTCTGCATGAACACTTTGAATTATCGCACTCTGTTTTGCATCTACATCTTATGATATCAAGAAGAACTGAGGGTGCTGGTTGAAGGTCAGTAAGTACAGGTAACAGTTGGTCACCTTGTAAGAACCAACCCCTATCCTCAGGGTGAAGAGATGTATTCCCTCTCCATTCTTGAACTTGGAAATATACCCTACTATGGAATTTTGCTGCTGCTGAAGTTGGTGGTAATGACTGAGCTTGAACTCCATGCAACATATTTTTGTCGGCTACTTTTTTGGAGAAAAATAAGTACCTTAGTTCATCCAAAGTATGAGATAAATTTCCTGCATATATAGCGATAAGGGATTTTTCTCCAGCAGCAATTATATCTTCTTTGAGGGCATTTGCATTGTTAAATATTTCGGCATTCTCCATAAAAGACGCATTTTTTGTGCCCTTTGATAAGCCTTTCCCTTTTCCAATCCCAAATAACTGGGATGTAGTGTCACAGCCTAGGAGTGCATGAATGAAGAACAAAACATTGCATACATTAATTCCTAAAGATAATTTAGTTGACTGGATGTTCCATTGATGGACTACACCCCATTTGGGATCAGGCTGAAAAATTACTTTTTTGTTCTCAATTTTTACATAGAAGCATAAGAGTATTAGAACATCTGTGTCTTCTGAAATGACAACGACGTCTCTTCCTTCAGCCGCACGAACTGCTGTCTGAGTGATCAAAAGGTCAGCATCTCCACTTGCATGCAAAATCTGACACCCAATACACTCGAGGACATCGCTCAGCATAATTAAAAACCGTTGCTTATTTGCTTTATTGGAGAGAAAAATATCTTTTTTCATGGTAAGCTTCATATCCATGGTGAATAAAACTTTAGGGGGATGTTTTCCTTCACTTCTTCTGATGTGAGTGGCGTCTTTTATAGACCTCCATCTAACACATTAAAAGGATCAGATAGAGGGGCATCATCCACAGGTTCGTTATCTTTCATCACTTTGCTCCACATAGCATTGGCCAAAGCTGATTTATTCGCTTTTCTAGGGAGAACTGGGTCAGCAAACAAAGATGCTGGAAAGGTGGAGAGTTCATACTTGAAAATGCCCATTTTGTCTATGTCTTCTCGTTCGGATACAAAAGCAAGTCTTTGAAACAGTAACTGTGGGTCAATATAAATAACCCATAATTACAACCTAATGTTGTAATTATGGGTGATCTCAATATAAATATTTTGAGTGACGACAATAATACTAATGAGTACCTTAACTGCTTATCACTACATGGATTTCAGAGTTATGTAAACAAACCCACGCGTGTAAATACTTCCTCAACGTGTATTGATCATGTTTTCGTTAAATCCAGTAGTCATACTGTTACTCCTGCGATTTGTGTTTCTGACATAAGTGGTCACTATATGACTTTCTGCAAACTAAGTAATTCTGAGTCATCAACTTTAAACAATAGTAATCTAAATAAAAAACAGATTTGCATTAATTATAATCGACTGTATGATTACCTACTTAGTTATATATTTAAGGTATCTGACCACCTTTAAAACGCGATTTTGGATCAAAATATCGATTTTATATTTTTGGTCTTAAAATAATATTTGATCTTTCTTCTATCAAAATCCGTTCGAATTTTGTTTCTATCTTATATAGAACGAGAGTTATTTAAATTTTAAGCTAACATGTCCTCAACTTTTGAAACCGGAAGTAAGCGGAAGTGGGTGGGGGTAGGTGGGGTGGGGAAGCGCCATTCAACCGCCAACGTAAAAAGGCGAAGGAAAGTATTAAGAGCAATTAGAAAATATAAAGTAAATGCACTTAAAATTGTAGATGGGAAGCAATATGAACCAGGGGGGTTTTAATGTTTTTCACATATTTTGCCGTGGAGTGCTTTTTATTACTTGCATTTTCTCAAAATCATGTTTTTTATATTTTTGTTCACCGCAAATTAGCATAACTCATAAAGTTATGCAAGAAATTGCATGAAATTTTGTATTTATGTCTTTTAAGAGTTGATTTAGGTAATGAAGCTCCCTCATACACATTGAACCTTTATTTTCTGAATAATAGGTAGTTCAATGCAAATATTCTGTATAAAATTTGAATGTTTTTGGTTTGTTGGAAGTAACTCGCTTTTAAATTATAACTAACATCTTATCGTTGAAATCCATGCTTCCTACCCTAGAACTAGGTATTACGAACACTATAAAAAAACAGAATACTAATACCTTAATTCTAATTTTATATATCTGATTTTGCGGTGGAGGTGTTTTTTGAATAATTTTACCCATAAATTTAGCTATAAATATTAAATACATATATATATATATATTTATATTTAATGATTTTTAATCTTAGTTTTTGGTTATATTCTATCATGAAATGCAAAAAAAATAGTAGTTTTTAAATAATTTGGAAAATTGGTCCTCAAAGGTGTCCGGATACCTTAAATGGAACGAATCTGATAGTTTAGATTACCAATATCAATATCTAACTTGTACAATACAAAATATTAGAAGTAATTTTAAGTTCCCCAGAAGACCCATTCAGAATTTAAAAAACAATTGGATCACAGGCCATATTTTGAATTTAATTCGCAGAAAAAGTAAACTATTCAAAAAAACGAGAAAATACCCTTGGGATATAGCTTATAGCACGGCATACAAGACTACTGTAGCAGAATTGAAGAGAAATATTAAAGCTGCGAAATCTGATCATTACAATAATAAATTTCAAAACTGTAAAAATATAAAAGAAAAATGGAATTTAATTAATGGTATTTGCAACATAAATAAACCTTCTAATTTACCTCAACTTTTAAATGAATCTGACACTGCATCCAAATTTAATGATCATTTTGCAAGTATGTATTTAAATTCTAATTCTCCCCAAGATGATTTTGGTTTCTATTTAATGCCAAGTTTGACCTCTTTTGTTTATATTCCTTTGTGTAACTACGAGGTATTGAATGTCATTAGTTCTTTTAAGAATGTTAATTCTACAGATTATGATGGATTAAATATTAAACTTATAAAGACATTTGCTGTAAACAACATTAGTTTTATATCAAATTTCATAAATCAATCAATTAATTTATCTTATTTCCCTGATTCACTTAAAGAAGCTACTATTACTCCAATCTATAAAGCTGGTGATAAAAATATATTAACAAATTATCGTCCAATCTCTATACTACCCACCTTTTCCAAAATAATTGAAAAAGCTTTATCTAACAAAATGTATAATTATTTAGGTCAAACAAAATTCTTTGCAGAAAATCAGCATGGTTTTATAAAAGGCCGTAATACCGAAATAGCTCTACTAAAATTTAGTAAATATGTATATAATAGTGTGGACAATAACAAAAAGACTGTTGCTATTTTTCTTGATATATCGAAAGCTTTCGATAACGTAAATCATAACATACTATTAAAAAAATTGGAAAATGCTGGTTTCAGAGGTTGTATTTTGGAGTGGTTTATTTCGTACCTAAGTAATAGAAAACAAAGAGTGAAAATTGGACAATCCTACAATGAATTTTGTACTGTTAATCGTGGCGTACCACAGGGTTCTATTTTAGGACCATTATTGTTTATTATTTTCATAAATGATTTTTGTAAATTACAGCTATTTGGTGAAATAATTACATACGCGGATGATTCAGTATTGCTTTATTCTTGTCATGATTTAAATGAATTGAAAAGACAAATTGAATCAGACCTTATTATTGTGGGAAAATGGTTTTCATGTAATGACTTAACTCTAAATTTAAATAAAACTAAATATTTATTCTTCAATTTACAACAAAGTTATATTGAATTAAATATTAAATTTCACTCAGATACCTGCAACTCTATTCAAAATTGTAAGTGCTACGCGTTAAAACGGGAAAATACCATTAAATATTTAGGGATTAGCATTGATTTCAATTTAAAATGGAAAAGTCATATCAATGAATTATGCAAAAAACTTCGTTTTATTTTAATTAGATTTTATTTTTTAAAGAACAAGGTAAATAGCTCATTTTTGAAAACATTATATTATTCCTGGTTTTATTCTTTGCTAAATTACGGAGTAATAATCTGGGGTGGGGAATACAAAAGTAATTTAAAACCATTAATTTCTCTGCAAAACAAATGCTTAAAAATTCTAAATTTAAAATCTCAACGCCCTTATAATTATGAAGAATTAAAATTTCTACCGTTACGGCATAACGCTTTTTTTCGCAAATTAGCATAACTCATAAAGTTATGCAAGAAATTGCATGAAATTTTGTATTTATGTCTTTTAAGAGTTGATTTAGGTAATGAAGCTCCCTCATACACATTGAACCTTTATTTTCTGAATAATAGGTAGTTCAATGCAAATATTCTGTATAAAATTTGAATGTTTTTGGTTTGTTGGAAGTAACTCGCTTTTAAATTATAACTAACATCTTATCGTTGAAATCCATGCTTCCTACCCTAGAACTAGGTATTACGAACACTATAAAAAAACAGAATACTAATACCTTAATTCTAATTTTATATATCTGATTTTGCGGTGGAGGTGTTTTTTGAATAATTTTACCCATAAATTTAGCTATAAATATTAAATACATATATATATATATATTTATATTTAATGATTTTTAATCTTAGTTTTTGGTTATATTCTATCATGAAATGCAAAAAAAATAGTAGTTTTTAAATAATTTGGAAAATTGGTCCTCAAAGGTGTCCGGATACCTTAAATGGAACGAATCTGATAGTTTAGATTACCAATATCAATATCTAACTTGTACAATACAAAATATTAGAAGTAATTTTAAGTTCCCCAGAAGACCCATTCAGAATTTAAAAAACAATTGGATCACAGGCCATATTTTGAATTTAATTCGCAGAAAAAGTAAACTATTCAAAAAAACGAGAAAATACCCTTGGGATATAGCTTATAGCACGGCATACAAGACTACTGTAGCAGAATTGAAGAGAAATATTAAAGCTGCGAAATCTGATCATTACAATAATAAATTTCAAAACTGTAAAAATATAAAAGAAAAATGGAATTTAATTAATGGTATTTGCAACATAAATAAACCTTCTAATTTACCTCAACTTTTAAATGAATCTGACACTGCATCCAAATTTAATGATCATTTTGCAAGTATGTATTTAAATTCTAATTCTCCCCAAGATGATTTTGGTTTCTATTTAATGCCAAGTTTGACCTCTTTTGTTTATATTCCTTTGTGTAACTACGAGGTATTGAATGTCATTAGTTCTTTTAAGGGGTCATAGGACTCTTAAACTTTCAAAAATTCGATTTTTTAAAAATAATATTTTTGGGTAATTTAGATTATTCTGCTTAATTTGACACCTTCGGTTTCTTGATATTCCTATTAGTTCCTGAGTTATGGGCTTTCAAAGTTGAGTCACTCTGCGAAAACACGAGAAGAGGGCGTGACGCGAAAGTGAAACACATGGTGGCTGACACTCCCCTCCAGTGTTTGTTTATATCTCATCTGTGTCTAAGTTTTGGATTTATGCTACTTGGTTTACCTCATGTTTTATTTAATGGTTTTTCTTAGAATCAGGATATAAATAACTAAACTTTCGAATTTTCTCCGCACGTGTTTCTTTGTTTCTTTCTTCACAGATTGTTTACAAAACGATCGACCGTGCAAGTTTCAATAGTGTGATTTTGCTTTTGATAATTTTATCGGTAACAAAAGAAAAGCAAGTAGACAAGGTACCGAAAGAAGATTTTAGGGCAATAAGTACTTTGGTTATTATAAAAATTACGGATGGTTGCAAGGCATTTGTCCCTGCAGAATCGCATGAGTCAACGCTGTTGATGCTTTCAACTATGTTACTTTCGACAGCACTAAAAACTTTATGGGTCTCGTTTGATGGATATTTCAACTTAAATTAAATTTTTTAATGAAACTACCATTAGTAAGATTTGCTATAGTTTCTTAATTTTGACTGAAAAGTCAAAAATTGGACAGTCTTCAAATTTCAGTGACAGTGTTCTGGATGCAGTAAAAAGTGTCCCTGTTATTTGAGGTTAATAAAATTTGTTTTCTTATATTTTTCTAAATCTTACTTTTAAAATGAATTTGGACACATGCAATATAAATTTAAGTAGTATTTATTCTTAAAACTTGTAATATAAACCTATATTTGTTGTTATTCTGTTAAAATTTGTCAACGAGTACATACACACTTCAGAACTACGACTGGCTTTTTATTGCCTTTTTGACCAATATCAAACTATATTTTGATTAATATAGTTTTTAAATAGTTGTTAAGTAATACATTTCTTATAAAAAAAAAAAAATTAATACCATATATTGTGAAAAAAGTGAAAAATTCAAATTTTTACGTCAAAAGTAATTTTTCTCGATATGTGTGTTTAAAGTTTTTTTAGTAAATTATAAGTATAATAATTATTTTATATGAATTTTGACTTGTACATATCTTTTAAATATTGTTTTATTGATGCTTAACCTAAATTTAAAGTTATTGTATGGCTGATTTTCTATATTTTAAGTTTCAAAAATATAGTAACCATTGCGACATACTTTGTTTATAATAGTATTAGGGCCTAAAAACTGAATTAAAATATTTGTATTCTTATTTAACTTATGTATATTTGTAAGATTATGAATAAATTCGAATTTAAAAGCTTTTCAGATAATATTTTGTTGTAGATGATGAAATATTCAAATTTTTAACTTTAAAGTCATTTTTCTCAGAATGTGTTTTTTTGGTGTTGCGCGCATGATAACTCATCAAATAATATGTATATAAACATGAAACTTTCAGATTTTGTTTATTTCACTATTATCTTTTATTTCCACCAGCATTTTCATTAATTTTAATTTATTTTGTATTTTTTAATAATGATATAAGTTTGAAAATTTTGCATATTTTTGTATAGCTAAAACTATGATGTTTTAAAAATATAAAATATGCTCAAATATAGTTAAATGCTGCTCGAATGATATAGTATAATCATCTACTTTAATTATATGTAAAAATAATTCACTAATATTGTATAGTTTGGAATCAATCATGCGCGCAAGCTAATGATGTCTGAAAAACTGCCAACAAACATGCTTTTTTCGACAGTCTATATATAATTATTTTTTAAGTGTATTTAGTTTTAAAAAATTCCTCATATTTATAAGGATTGGTTCTTTCTAAATGTGAAAGCAGAATATCATTTTAATATTTAGTTCAAGAGTAATTAAATTTCAAAATTTTGTAAAGTTGTTTTCACTGCATTGCATGGTAAGAGTCCTATGACCCCTTAAGAATGTTAATTCTACAGATTATGATGGATTAAATATTAAACTTATAAAGACATTTGCTGTAAACAACATTAGTTTTATATCAAATTTCATAAATCAATCAATTAATTTATCTTATTTCCCTGATTCACTTAAAGAAGCTACTATTACTCCAATCTATAAAGCTGGTGATAAAAATATATTAACAAATTATCGTCCAATCTCTATACTACCCACCTTTTCCAAAATAATTGAAAAAGCTTTATCTAACAAAATGTATAATTATTTAGGTCAAACAAAATTCTTTGCAGAAAATCAGCATGGTTTTATAAAAGGCCGTAATACCGAAATAGCTCTACTAAAATTTAGTAAATATGTATATAATAGTGTGGACAATAACAAAAAGACTGTTGCTATTTTTCTTGATATATCGAAAGCTTTCGATAACGTAAATCATAACATACTATTAAAAAAATTGGAAAATGCTGGTTTCAGAGGTTGTATTTTGGAGTGGTTTATTTCGTACCTAAGTAATAGAAAACAAAGAGTGAAAATTGGACAATCCTACAATGAATTTTGTACTGTTAATCGTGGCGTACCACAGGGTTCTATTTTAGGACCATTATTGTTTATTATTTTCATAAATGATTTTTGTAAATTACAGCTATTTGGTGAAATAATTACATACGCGGATGATTCAGTATTGCTTTATTCTTGTCATGATTTAAATGAATTGAAAAGACAAATTGAATCAGACCTTATTATTGTGGGAAAATGGTTTTCATGTAATGACTTAACTCTAAATTTAAATAAAACTAAATATTTATTCTTCAATTTACAACAAAGTTATATTGAATTAAATATTAAATTTCACTCAGATACCTGCAACTCTATTCAAAATTGTAAGTGCTACGCGTTAAAACGGGAAAATACCATTAAATATTTAGGGATTAGCATTGATTTCAATTTAAAATGGAAAAGTCATATCAATGAATTATGCAAAAAACTTCGTTTTATTTTAATTAGATTTTATTTTTTAAAGAACAAGGTAAATAGCTCATTTTTGAAAACATTATATTATTCCTGGTTTTATTCTTTGCTAAATTACGGAGTAATAATCTGGGGTGGGGAATACAAAAGTAATTTAAAACCATTAATTTCTCTGCAAAACAAATGCTTAAAAATTCTAAATTTAAAATCTCAACGCCCTTATAATTATGAAGAATTAAAATTTCTACCGTTACGGCATAACGCTTTTTTTCGCAAATTAGCATAACTCATAAAGTTATGCAAGAAATTGCATGAAATTTTGTATTTATGTCTTTTAAGAGTTGATTTAGGTAATGAAGCTCCCTCATACACATTGAACCTTTATTTTCTGAATAATAGGTAGTTCAATGCAAATATTCTGTATAAAATTTGAATGTTTTTGGTTTGTTGGAAGTAACTCGCTTTTAAATTATAACTAACATCTTATCGTTGAAATCCATGCTTCCTACCCTAGAACTAGGTATTACGAACACTATAAAAAAACAGAATACTAATACCTTAATTCTAATTTTATATATCTGATTTTGCGGTGGAGGTGTTTTTTGAATAATTTTACCCATAAATTTAGCTATAAATATTAAATACATATATATATATATATTTATATTTAATGATTTTTAATCTTAGTTTTTGGTTATATTCTATCATGAAATGCAAAAAAAATAGTAGTTTTTAAATAATTTGGAAAATTGGTCCTCAAAGGTGTCCGGATACCTTAAATGGAACGAATCTGATAGTTTAGATTACCAATATCAATATCTAACTTGTACAATACAAAATATTAGAAGTAATTTTAAGTTCCCCAGAAGACCCATTCAGAATTTAAAAAACAATTGGATCACAGGCCATATTTTGAATTTAATTCGCAGAAAAAGTAAACTATTCAAAAAAACGAGAAAATACCCTTGGGATATAGCTTATAGCACGGCATACAAGACTACTGTAGCAGAATTGAAGAGAAATATTAAAGCTGCGAAATCTGATCATTACAATAATAAATTTCAAAACTGTAAAAATATAAAAGAAAAATGGAATTTAATTAATGGTATTTGCAACATAAATAAACCTTCTAATTTACCTCAACTTTTAAATGAATCTGACACTGCATCCAAATTTAATGATCATTTTGCAAGTATGTATTTAAATTCTAATTCTCCCCAAGATGATTTTGGTTTCTATTTAATGCCAAGTTTGACCTCTTTTGTTTATATTCCTTTGTGTAACTACGAGGTATTGAATGTCATTAGTTCTTTTAAGGGGTCATAGGACTCTTAAACTTTCAAAAATTCGATTTTTTAAAAATAATATTTTTGGGTAATTTAGATTATTCTGCTTAATTTGACACCTTCGGTTTCTTGATATTCCTATTAGTTCCTGAGTTATGGGCTTTCAAAGTTGAGTCACTCTGCGAAAACACGAGAAGAGGGCGTGACGCGAAAGTGAAACACATGGTGGCTGACACTCCCCTCCAGTGTTTGTTTATATCTCATCTGTGTCTAAGTTTTGGATTTATGCTACTTGGGGCGCGTTCGTAAATCCACACTCGTGCGCACGAGTGCGTTTGCGATGCTAACTGTGCGTTCGTTTATTAAACTGGTTTTTTCCGTGCAGATAACTACCCGTTCGGAAATTCGGTCCCGTTCGAACTCGTTCGAACGAGACCGCACGGAGAAAATTCTTCGTTAGGTCCAGTTATTTTGCGTCTCGCTCGAGGTTGTGTTTCACTCTCCAAAAAATGTCCGAATATGTTCGTATATGTAGCATGTGCTCAGTGGTTTTAGACGATTCCGTGGATCATGTTTGTAATTTCCTCAACCTGTCCCAAAGTAAGTAGCAAGACTTATAGTAATATTTTAATTACTTAGTTGTTTTCAATTGTGATTAATTGTCGGTATGTAAAGTAATTTGATTCCAAATGAAAGACTAGTAAGATGTTTTTTGGAGATATAAGTGTATTATTTAACCTTTAATACATCTCTAAATTTCAAGAACTTTCCTTCACTATCCAAATTGAGTTGTGATATTTTTTTAAAGTTGTTTGTAAAAGCTTCCTACAAATCTTTTATAAACCTGTATCAGATCAAAGCTGTATAGAAAATTGGTCATCCTCTTAAATAGTTCCTGTTACTAAGATTAAATTGAATGTATGGTGTTCAAAAATCTTGGCTATATTTAGTGGAAACATTAAAAGAATTGAACCTATTTTTTCTAAAGGCCCTTAAACTCCTGAAAAACATCTATCCAGGATAAAAGGAAGTTTATTAAAACTTGGTGAATGTAATTAATTTTCTTCTCAAATTAATGAAATTCTGCAAGAAACTCGAGCCATTATTGCACTTCTTTGTTCAATAATTCATTAGTCATTCTTGAGACTTGTTAATATGTATAATATTAATTATTTTTCGGTACAATTCCGTTAGAGTCCCCACTAAATATCGCCAATATCCAAATCACTAAATGTATCCAAATATCAACAAATTTTTATGACTTTTATAAATAAACTGAATAGTTATTGATCTAATTAAACATTTTAATTCAGAAGTTTGAAATTATTTATAAATAATTCTTTCTCTTTGTTGTCTAATAGAACCGGGTGATATTTAGCGGGGACTCTAACGGAATTGAACCTATTTTTCATATTACCTCCTTATTTTTTGTAATTTACTCTGGGAAAAACTATCTTGGAGAACATAAACCCCTTGGCTTAATATAACGTAGTATGTATGTAATTGGGAATTTTGCTAGATTTTCTTGCTCCTTGCTTTTGAGCGACGAGTTCCTCTTTTGTAAGTACTTACTATTTTATTTTTTCCAGCTGGTAATCAAGTCCCACGGTCAAGTCCTACCACACCCTCATTTACGTGGCATGAAAGACCAACAAAACTACTAATAGCCATGTATGGCGAAAAAAAAGCTGACCTGAATAGTCCCCACATTAAAAAAAAAATGGTGTGGGGAGAAATTGCTGAAGTTTTGAAGGAAAAAGGGTACTCTGTATCTGGGGTCCAAGTGGAAAATAAAATTAAGGCTCTAGTAAACGCTTATAAAAAAGCAAAGGACAACAATAAACAGTCTGGCAACGCCAGAAAGTCCAGCCCTTACTATGAGGAGCTGGACGAAATCTTGGCAGGCAGCCCTGACATTCAACCTGTGTCAGGGGCATCGTCCCTGTCGGGTTACTGGGTTCGGGCCCCCTCGGAAAATGCAGCACCTGAGGGAGCTTCGGATGAGCCTTCCACCCCGGAATCCGGGTCAAGCCAAAGGAGGGGAAGGAAACGCCGCCTTCCTGAAGAGGAACCTCTATGGTTCAAGGAATACAGAGAGAAGACCGAGGAATACCGAGAGAGGACCCAGGCCCAGAGACAAAAGAACCACGAAGAACGCTTGGTAGTGCAAAGGGAGTTCATGAATGTGCTTAAGGAAATGTCCCAAAATATAAACCAAAATAAATGAGTTTGATTTCTTAATTGTTTCTTGTGTTCTGAAAAACTAAAAAACAATTCAGTATTATTTTAGAATGAATGATTATAGGTATTTAGTTTCTGGATTAGGGATGTAAGTTTGGAAATATTTACTGTCTTGTGTAAATGAGTCAAGTACAGTAATTTGAATTTTTTTTTACAAATGTAAGGTACTGTATCTTGTTGGAAAATGTATGTTTCCTTCCTTAGTTTTAATTATATGGTTGATACATTATAGATTTAAGTGGCATGTTTAGGTACTTGTTGGATGGTAATCTAGAGTTCTAAATAATGCGTAAAAAAAGCCACTAATTAATTTTACTTAAAAAAACTGATATAGCTGGAGGATAATTCAAAAATTTTTTTAGACAGCAAGTTATGAATGTCTTGTTTTGAATTGTTTCAAATGTATGATGAAATTATCAATTCCTTAACAATGAAAAAATATAAATATTGTTACTTAGTCATTTTAATTAGACTTTTAAAGTTAAATTTTAAAAAGGTTCTTGAGTTCATACTTTTTAGATGCTTATACTGCACTTAAATTGATTTTTAAATTGTATAACTAAGCAGGAATAAAAATAAGACAAAAAAGTAATTGTTATGACACTGCATTGTTAAAGTATCGATAGATAAATGAATATGGAGTAAAAGCAGGAATAGAAATAAGACAAAAAAATAATTGTTATGACACTGAGTTGTTAATGTATCGGTAGATAAATGAATATGGAGTAAACATTTCATTTTACGGATAAATAAAAAGTTATTGAAGCATATTTTATTTGACCTAGTTTTTTAGCACCATAAAGAATTAGAACAAGAAAAATCAACTTTAATTCTAATTAATTGAAAAATAATATGAATGGTCATCGATTTTGCACCATAAAGCAGGGGTCTGTCTAGGATTTTTTTTTCTAGGTACCTATTTTGTGAAAATTTAAGTGCAAAACCAATGACAAATAAATAATTTACTATTAAGAGAACTTTCTTTTAAAAATGTATTTTGTGAAGATACCTTTTTTCCCAAAACTGAATTTGTGAAAGTACCTATTTATCAAATGTTGAATTTATGAAGGTACCGCAAAACGGTAGTAAAATTAACCTGGACAGACCACTGCCATAAAAGGGCTATTTCCTGCAAGGTTTTTATTAGAGATGTGAGTCGAGAATATTCTCCAGGGGCGAGAATTTTGAGAATAATCGAGAATATTTTATTTTTTTAATGATAAATGTAAAAATGTTTGATGATATGAAATGGTCATGTAGTGTTAGTGGTAGAAATCTGCAAATAATAATAAATTCAATGAAAATTATTATTTAAAAGTCATCCTACAGTTCAGAGAATATTCTCTGAACTGTAATAATTTCATTATTTCGCAAGATTTTTTTTAAAAAAGCAAATTTATTTAATACAAAATAAAATATTTTTTTTAAATATTAAAAGTTTTACTGGAAGAAAATACTCATACAATTAAAAGAAGGAATCTAAATTCTTTTCAAAGGTAATAGTACCAATATAGTTGTCAAACTGAAGGACCTTTAAAACCTGACATTTAGCTGAAATTTTGATAGAACTTTGTAAAATTAGGAAAATTTATAGTGAGAATATTCTCAAACAACTCTAAATTACTGAATATTATCAGATGCAGTTTAATTTACTTTCTACTTAAAAATTATTTATGAATGGTTTGTCTTAAACTTTTTGTTAGCATAATTTTAATTCAGATTCATTAATATTTTCCTTTACGAGAAAATTCTCAAAGTTACAATTAAATTTATATCTTACTTATCTTGTGTTCCTAAAATAATTAAATCTTCAAATTTTCATTCTCTATATGTGTACTTTTAAGTTTTAAGTGCATCTCATCATTTTATCTTCTTAAAATATTCTTTCTCATTAAGATTCCACAAATTAATTTCCAGAAAAGCATTTTTTATAAACTCGTAATTTATTTCAAAAACGATATTTAACAGTAGGAAAATTTTAAGTTAATAGAATAATCAAAACTTGCATAACTAATTTTTTAACATAACAATTATTTTCATAATCTGGTAAAAATATTTCCCTTTTCCTACCTGTCTTTTTGCTTACACAATCTTGAAACAATGGTGTAATTTAATTAATACATGTACATTGTTAAGTAAGTATTGGGTACTTCTCCATTAGCCTGGCGTAAATGCTGCCAATTGTGAACCTAATGAATGACAGTGGTAAGAAATTTGGCAGAATTCTACATTATTTGGCGATTTTTCGCTTGCGTCCAGCTAACGGAAAAATACCCAATACTATATTTAAATAATTCCTTAGGCTGGAAGCAGAGCATAAACCCACAGAAAATAATATAGGAAAGATGGTTTAAGAAAAAATAAAAGTTTTATAAAATAGTTCAGAAGGAAACTTTTTTTCTGTAATTAGTCGAATTCTAGCTGATATTGTGCCCTATATTTTACCATACACATTTGGAATAAAAATTAAGGTAACATTACACAATAGTAATAATTTTTTAGGCATTTATTAATACATCAGAAGATAACAGTTATTCTGTCATTTTATGGCAAAATTCCACATATGTAGTCTCTCTTATTAAGAGCAGTTGTGTTGACAGAATCGGAATTGTCGTCGTCATCATCGTCGTCATCATCAACATGGCTTTCTTCAACAAAGTCCCCCTCTTGCACACAAACATTGTGCAGTACGCATGCAGCAAGAACATAAATGGAAAGCTTATCTACCCTCCCCACATCAAAAAATTTCAAACGTCGATACCTTCCTTTCAACTGGCCAAAAGCCCTCTCGATACAAACTCGCGTTTTCGACAACTTCATATTGTAGTTAACTTGGCGAGGGGCCAAATGGCCATTGTCTTTGAAAGGTACCAACAAATTGATGTGAAGAGGGTAGCCATTATCCCCTATCAGGTGGGTGTTGTTCGGGAAGTAGTCCCTATTACCGAACATCACATTTTCAACTTCAGAGCATCTAAGCACTCGTGCATCATGCACCGATCCTGGGTAAGAGACAAACACATGAGTGAATGCTAAGCTTGGTTGGCAAATGGCTTGGAGAACAATTGAGTAGTCGTTTTTCCGGTTATAATACCGCTCAGGTTCAGTGGACGGAGCCTTTATTTGAATGTGGCTCCCATCTATGGCTCCAACCACATCTGGAAACCCAGACATAGCTTCAAATGCACCCTTTACCTCAGTGATATTTGGCCAGCTAATGAATTTAGGTGCCATTTCTCCAAGTGTATCGCACATCTTATTGAGGAGGCTGTGCAGTGTGGACTTAGACAGATCAAATCTATCAGCAACTGACCTAAAATCAAAAAGACAAATTGTGGTACTTTGAAAAAAAAAACATTAAACATGTTTATTGCATTCTTACCTTACCTTTTAACTATTATTAACTTTAACATTTTAACCCTTTATTGCCCAGTTATTCTGTCTCTTTGAATATGAGACGGAGGGAAACAACCTGCCCTAAATGGTTTTAACCATTTTACCAGTCTAATGTTTTTAATAGTAATTGATAATAATTTATACTAAGTAATTTAGCAATTAGTAGAACTTGCACACTTGTAAAGGAACAAAATTATAGGAAGAGCATTACTTGACTACTGATGGGCTTGATAAATAACTCAATGTTTTTCTTCAAATGAAAGAAATAGCATCAGTATTTTTCAGTTTTGATTAGAATTTATAATTAGTAGAATACTTGACAATTAATACTCACCGAAATGACTCTTGATTGCCTAAAAGCCACAACACACTCAAGAGGTGTTTATCTAAATTTGTGGCTGGTCTACCAGGGCCACCAGCCCTTTTCTTTGATAGTTCATGGATAGATATATGATTCCTTAACACTTCAAAAGTTCTTCTGTTTACTCGGAAATGACTTTTGAAATCTCTATCCGTGTACCGTGGAACCACCTGTTCTACATAATTTTTAATACATACTCTAGGTCTAGGTACAGTTTCTTGATTGTCATCGAATAACAGGTCAATACAGATTTCTTCTTCTGATTCGTCTTCTGACGATTCATAGAAAAAAACCGATTCCAGAAACGGCAAACATTTAGCTAAATTATCCATGTTCATTACTTAACTCTGACAAATTTCGAATAACAACGCGACCAAACCAAACACCAAACGCGACTCAACACTCAACATGTGTAAAAAATGAGAAGTTGAGAAGTAGCGAAAAAAAAAGCGCAAGTGCACAGAAAATAGTTCTAGTCGTTCGTTTAATCACACTTTAACTCATGAAACTGGGATCACGTGACCCGAACACTTTTTCGTTTGAACTTAAACTCGTGAGGTTTTACGAACGCACCCTTGGTTTACCTCATGTTTTATTTAATGGTTTTTCTTAGAATCAGGATATAAATAACTAAACTTTCGAATTTTCTCCGCACGTGTTTCTTTGTTTCTTTCTTCACAGATTGTTTACAAAACGATCGACCGTGCAAGTTTCAATAGTGTGATTTTGCTTTTGATAATTTTATCGGTAACAAAAGAAAAGCAAGTAGACAAGGTACCGAAAGAAGATTTTAGGGCAATAAGTACTTTGGTTATTATAAAAATTACGGATGGTTGCAAGGCATTTGTCCCTGCAGAATCGCATGAGTCAACGCTGTTGATGCTTTCAACTATGTTACTTTCGACAGCACTAAAAACTTTATGGGTCTCGTTTGATGGATATTTCAACTTAAATTAAATTTTTTAATGAAACTACCATTAGTAAGATTTGCTATAGTTTCTTAATTTTGACTGAAAAGTCAAAAATTGGACAGTCTTCAAATTTCAGTGACAGTGTTCTGGATGCAGTAAAAAGTGTCCCTGTTATTTGAGGTTAATAAAATTTGTTTTCTTATATTTTTCTAAATCTTACTTTTAAAATGAATTTGGACACATGCAATATAAATTTAAGTAGTATTTATTCTTAAAACTTGTAATATAAACCTATATTTGTTGTTATTCTGTTAAAATTTGTCAACGAGTACATACACACTTCAGAACTACGACTGGCTTTTTATTGCCTTTTTGACCAATATCAAACTATATTTTGATTAATATAGTTTTTAAATAGTTGTTAAGTAATACATTTCTTATAAAAAAAAAAAAATTAATACCATATATTGTGAAAAAAGTGAAAAATTCAAATTTTTACGTCAAAAGTAATTTTTCTCGATATGTGTGTTTAAAGTTTTTTTAGTAAATTATAAGTATAATAATTATTTTATATGAATTTTGACTTGTACATATCTTTTAAATATTGTTTTATTGATGCTTAACCTAAATTTAAAGTTATTGTATGGCTGATTTTCTATATTTTAAGTTTCAAAAATATAGTAACCATTGCGACATACTTTGTTTATAATAGTATTAGGGCCTAAAAACTGAATTAAAATATTTGTATTCTTATTTAACTTATGTATATTTGTAAGATTATGAATAAATTCGAATTTAAAAGCTTTTCAGATAATATTTTGTTGTAGATGATGAAATATTCAAATTTTTAACTTTAAAGTCATTTTTCTCAGAATGTGTTTTTTTGGTGTTGCGCGCATGATAACTCATCAAATAATATGTATATAAACATGAAACTTTCAGATTTTGTTTATTTCACTATTATCTTTTATTTCCACCAGCATTTTCATTAATTTTAATTTATTTTGTATTTTTTAATAATGATATAAGTTTGAAAATTTTGCATATTTTTGTATAGCTAAAACTATGATGTTTTAAAAATATAAAATATGCTCAAATATAGTTAAATGCTGCTCGAATGATATAGTATAATCATCTACTTTAATTATATGTAAAAATAATTCACTAATATTGTATAGTTTGGAATCAATCATGCGCGCAAGCTAATGATGTCTGAAAAACTGCCAACAAACATGCTTTTTTCGACAGTCTATATATAATTATTTTTTAAGTGTATTTAGTTTTAAAAAATTCCTCATATTTATAAGGATTGGTTCTTTCTAAATGTGAAAGCAGAATATCATTTTAATATTTAGTTCAAGAGTAATTAAATTTCAAAATTTTGTAAAGTTGTTTTCACTGCATTGCATGGTAAGAGTCCTATGACCCCTTAAGAATGTTAATTCTACAGATTATGATGGATTAAATATTAAACTTATAAAGACATTTGCTGTAAACAACATTAGTTTTATATCAAATTTCATAAATCAATCAATTAATTTATCTTATTTCCCTGATTCACTTAAAGAAGCTACTATTACTCCAATCTATAAAGCTGGTGATAAAAATATATTAACAAATTATCGTCCAATCTCTATACTACCCACCTTTTCCAAAATAATTGAAAAAGCTTTATCTAACAAAATGTATAATTATTTAGGTCAAACAAAATTCTTTGCAGAAAATCAGCATGGTTTTATAAAAGGCCGTAATACCGAAATAGCTCTACTAAAATTTAGTAAATATGTATATAATAGTGTGGACAATAACAAAAAGACTGTTGCTATTTTTCTTGATATATCGAAAGCTTTCGATAACGTAAATCATAACATACTATTAAAAAAATTGGAAAATGCTGGTTTCAGAGGTTGTATTTTGGAGTGGTTTATTTCGTACCTAAGTAATAGAAAACAAAGAGTGAAAATTGGACAATCCTACAATGAATTTTGTACTGTTAATCGTGGCGTACCACAGGGTTCTATTTTAGGACCATTATTGTTTATTATTTTCATAAATGATTTTTGTAAATTACAGCTATTTGGTGAAATAATTACATACGCGGATGATTCAGTATTGCTTTATTCTTGTCATGATTTAAATGAATTGAAAAGACAAATTGAATCAGACCTTATTATTGTGGGAAAATGGTTTTCATGTAATGACTTAACTCTAAATTTAAATAAAACTAAATATTTATTCTTCAATTTACAACAAAGTTATATTGAATTAAATATTAAATTTCACTCAGATACCTGCAACTCTATTCAAAATTGTAAGTGCTACGCGTTAAAACGGGAAAATACCATTAAATATTTAGGGATTAGCATTGATTTCAATTTAAAATGGAAAAGTCATATCAATGAATTATGCAAAAAACTTCGTTTTATTTTAATTAGATTTTATTTTTTAAAGAACAAGGTAAATAGCTCATTTTTGAAAACATTATATTATTCCTGGTTTTATTCTTTGCTAAATTACGGAGTAATAATCTGGGGTGGGGAATACAAAAGTAATTTAAAACCATTAATTTCTCTGCAAAACAAATGCTTAAAAATTCTAAATTTAAAATCTCAACGCCCTTATAATTATGAAGAATTAAAATTTCTACCGTTACGGCATAACGCTTTTTTTCGCAAATTAGCATAACTCATAAAGTTATGCAAGAAATTGCATGAAATTTTGTATTTATGTCTTTTAAGAGTTGATTTAGGTAATGAAGCTCCCTCATACACATTGAACCTTTATTTTCTGAATAATAGGTAGTTCAATGCAAATATTCTGTATAAAATTTGAATGTTTTTGGTTTGTTGGAAGTAACTCGCTTTTAAATTATAACTAACATCTTATCGTTGAAATCCATGCTTCCTACCCTAGAACTAGGTATTACGAACACTATAAAAAAACAGAATACTAATACCTTAATTCTAATTTTATATATCTGATTTTGCGGTGGAGGTGTTTTTTGAATAATTTTACCCATAAATTTAGCTATAAATATTAAATACATATATATATATATATATTTATATTTAATGATTTTTAATCTTAGTTTTTGGTTATATTCTATCATGAAATGCAAAAAAAATAGTAGTTTTTAAATAATTTGGAAAATTGGTCCTCAAAGGTGTCCGGATACCTTAAATGGAACGAATCTGATAGTTTAGATTACCAATATCAATATCTAACTTGTACAATACAAAATATTAGAAGTAATTTTAAGTTCCCCAGAAGACCCATTCAGAATTTAAAAAACAATTGGATCACAGGCCATATTTTGAATTTAATTCGCAGAAAAAGTAAACTATTCAAAAAAACGAGAAAATACCCTTGGGATATAGCTTATAGCACGGCATACAAGACTACTGTAGCAGAATTGAAGAGAAATATTAAAGCTGCGAAATCTGATCATTACAATAATAAATTTCAAAACTGTAAAAATATAAAAGAAAAATGGAATTTAATTAATGGTATTTGCAACATAAATAAACCTTCTAATTTACCTCAACTTTTAAATGAATCTGACACTGCATCCAAATTTAATGATCATTTTGCAAGTATGTATTTAAATTCTAATTCTCCCCAAGATGATTTTGGTTTCTATTTAATGCCAAGTTTGACCTCTTTTGTTTATATTCCTTTGTGTAACTACGAGGTATTGAATGTCATTAGTTCTTTTAAGAATGTTAATTCTACAGATTATGATGGATTAAATATTAAACTTATAAAGACATTTGCTGTAAACAACATTAGTTTTATATCAAATTTCATAAATCAATCAATTAATTTATCTTATTTCCCTGATTCACTTAAAGAAGCTACTATTACTCCAATCTATAAAGCTGGTGATAAAAATATATTAACAAATTATCGTCCAATCTCTATACTACCCACCTTTTCCAAAAACATTGAAAAAGCTTTATCTAACAAAATGTATAATTATTTAGGTCAAACAAAATTCTTTGCAGAAAATCAGCATGGTTTTATAAAAGGCCGTAATACCGAAATAGCTCTACTAAAATTTAGTAAATATGTATATAATAGTGTGGACAATAACAAAAAGACTGTTGCTATTTTTCTTGATATATCGAAAGCTTTCGATAACGTAAATCATAACATACTATTAAAAAAATTGGAAAATGCTGGTTTCAGAGGTTGTATTTTGGAGTGGTTTATTTCGTACCTAAGTAATAGAAAACAAAGAGTGAAAATTGGACAATCCTACAATGAATTTTGTACTGTTAATCGTGGCGTACCACAGGGTTCTATTTTAGGACCATTATTGTTTATTATTTTCATAAATGATTTTTGTAAATTACAGCTATTTGGTGAAATAATTACATACGCGGATGATTCAGTATTGCTTTATTCTTGTCATGATTTAAATGAATTGAAAAGACAAATTGAATCAGACCTTATTATTGTGGGAAAATGGTTTTCATGTAATGACTTAACTCTAAATTTAAATAAAACTAAATATTTATTCTTCAATTTACAACAAAGTTATATTGAATTAAATATTAAATTTCACTCAGATACCTGCAACTCTATTCAAAATTGTAAGTGCTACGCGTTAAAACGGGAAAATACCATTAAATATTTAGGGATTAGCATTGATTTCAATTTAAAATGGAAAAGTCATATCAATGAATTATGCAAAAAACTTCGTTTTATTTTAATTAGATTTTATTTTTTAAAGAACAAGGTAAATAGCTCATTTTTGAAAACATTATATTATTCCTGGTTTTATTCTTTGCTAAATTACGGAGTAATAATCTGGGGTGGGGAATACAAAAGTAATTTAAAACCATTAATTTCTCTGCAAAACAAATGCTTAAAAATTCTAAATTTAAAATCTCAACGCCCTTATAATTATGAAGAATTAAAATTTCTACCGTTACGGCATAACGCTTTTTTTCGCAAATTAGCATAACTCATAAAGTTATGCAAGAAATTGCATGAAATTTTGTATTTATGTCTTTTAAGAGTTGATTTAGGTAATGAAGCTCCCTCATACACATTGAACCTTTATTTTCTGAATAATAGGTAGTTCAATGCAAATATTCTGTATAAAATTTGAATGTTTTTGGTTTGTTGGAAGTAACTCGCTTTTAAATTATAACTAACATCTTATCGTTGAAATCCATGCTTCCTACCCTAGAACTAGGTATTACGAACACTATAAAAAAACAGAATACTAATACCTTAATTCTAATTTTATATATCTGATTTTGCGGTGGAGGTGTTTTTTGAATAATTTTACCCATAAATTTAGCTATAAATATTAAATACATATATATATATATATATATTTATATTTAATGATTTTTAATCTTAGTTTTTGGTTATATTCTATCATGAAATGCAAAAAAAATAGTAGTTTTTAAATAATTTGGAAAATTGGTCCTCAAAGGTGTCCGGATACCTTAAATGGAACGAATCTGATAGTTTAGATTACCAATATCAATATCTAACTTGTACAATACAAAATATTAGAAGTAATTTTAAGTTCCCCAGAAGACCCATTCAGAATTTAAAAAACAATTGGATCACAGGCCATATTTTGAATTTAATTCGCAGAAAAAGTAAACTATTCAAAAAAACGAGAAAATACCCTTGGGATATAGCTTATAGCACGGCATACAAGACTACTGTAGCAGAATTGAAGAGAAATATTAAAGCTGCGAAATCTGATCATTACAATAATAAATTTCAAAACTGTAAAAATATAAAAGAAAAATGGAATTTAATTAATGGTATTTGCAACATAAATAAACCTTCTAATTTACCTCAACTTTTAAATGAATCTGACACTGCATCCAAATTTAATGATCATTTTGCAAGTATGTATTTAAATTCTAATTCTCCCCAAGATGATTTTGGTTTCTATTTAATGCCAAGTTTGACCTCTTTTGTTTATATTCCTTTGTGTAACTACGAGGTATTGAATGTCATTAGTTCTTTTAAGGGGTCATAGGACTCTTAAACTTTCAAAAATTCGATTTTTTAAAAATAATATTTTTGGGTAATTTAGATTATTCTGCTTAATTTGACACCTTCGGTTTCTTGATATTCCTATTAGTTCCTGAGTTATGGGCTTTCAAAGTTGAGTCACTCTGCGAAAACACGAGAAGAGGGCGTGACGCGAAAGTGAAACACATGGTGGCTGACACTCCCCTCCAGTGTTTGTTTATATCTCATCTGTGTCTAAGTTTTGGATTTATGCTACTTGGTTTACCTCATGTTTTATTTAATGGTTTTTCTTAGAATCAGGATATAAATAACTAAACTTTCGAATTTTCTCCGCACGTGTTTCTTTGTTTCTTTCTTCACAGATTGTTTACAAAACGATCGACCGTGCAAGTTTCAATAGTGTGATTTTGCTTTTGATAATTTTATCGGTAACAAAAGAAAAGCAAGTAGACAAGGTACCGAAAGAAGATTTTAGGGCAATAAGTACTTTGGTTATTATAAAAATTACGGATGGTTGCAAGGCATTTGTCCCTGCAGAATCGCATGAGTCAACGCTGTTGATGCTTTCAACTATGTTACTTTCGACAGCACTAAAAACTTTATGGGTCTCGTTTGATGGATATTTCAACTTAAATTAAATTTTTTAATGAAACTACCATTAGTAAGATTTGCTATAGTTTCTTAATTTTGACTGAAAAGTCAAAAATTGGACAGTCTTCAAATTTCAGTGACAGTGTTCTGGATGCAGTAAAAAGTGTCCCTGTTATTTGAGGTTAATAAAATTTGTTTTCTTATATTTTTCTAAATCTTACTTTTAAAATGAATTTGGACACATGCAATATAAATTTAAGTAGTATTTATTCTTAAAACTTGTAATATAAACCTATATTTGTTGTTATTCTGTTAAAATTTGTCAACGAGTACATACACACTTCAGAACTACGACTGGCTTTTTATTGCCTTTTTGACCAATATCAAACTATATTTTGATTAATATAGTTTTTAAATAGTTGTTAAGTAATACATTTCTTATAAAAAAAAAAAAATTAATACCATATATTGTGAAAAAAGTGAAAAATTCAAATTTTTACGTCAAAAGTAATTTTTCTCGATATGTGTGTTTAAAGTTTTTTTAGTAAATTATAAGTATAATAATTATTTTATATGAATTTTGACTTGTACATATCTTTTAAATATTGTTTTATTGATGCTTAACCTAAATTTAAAGTTATTGTATGGCTGATTTTCTATATTTTAAGTTTCAAAAATATAGTAACCATTGCGACATACTTTGTTTATAATAGTATTAGGGCCTAAAAACTGAATTAAAATATTTGTATTCTTATTTAACTTATGTATATTTGTAAGATTATGAATAAATTCGAATTTAAAAGCTTTTCAGATAATATTTTGTTGTAGATGATGAAATATTCAAATTTTTAACTTTAAAGTCATTTTTCTCAGAATGTGTTTTTTTGGTGTTGCGCGCATGATAACTCATCAAATAATATGTATATAAACATGAAACTTTCAGATTTTGTTTATTTCACTATTATCTTTTATTTCCACCAGCATTTTCATTAATTTTAATTTATTTTGTATTTTTTAATAATGATATAAGTTTGAAAATTTTGCATATTTTTGTATAGCTAAAACTATGATGTTTTAAAAATATAAAATATGCTCAAATATAGTTAAATGCTGCTCGAATGATATAGTATAATCATCTACTTTAATTATATGTAAAAATAATTCACTAATATTGTATAGTTTGGAATCAATCATGCGCGCAAGCTAATGATGTCTGAAAAACTGCCAACAAACATGCTTTTTTCGACAGTCTATATATAATTATTTTTTAAGTGTATTTAGTTTTAAAAAATTCCTCATATTTATAAGGATTGGTTCTTTCTAAATGTGAAAGCAGAATATCATTTTAATATTTAGTTCAAGAGTAATTAAATTTCAAAATTTTGTAAAGTTGTTTTCACTGCATTGCATGGTAAGAGTCCTATGACCCCTTAAGAATGTTAATTCTACAGATTATGATGGATTAAATATTAAACTTATAAAGACATTTGCTGTAAACAACATTAGTTTTATATCAAATTTCATAAATCAATCAATTAATTTATCTTATTTCCCTGATTCACTTAAAGAAGCTACTATTACTCCAATCTATAAAGCTGGTGATAAAAATATATTAACAAATTATCGTCCAATCTCTATACTACCCACCTTTTCCAAAAACATTGAAAAAGCTTTATCTAACAAAATGTATAATTATTTAGGTCAAACAAAATTCTTTGCAGAAAATCAGCATGGTTTTATAAAAGGCCGTAATACCGAAATAGCTCTACTAAAATTTAGTAAATATGTATATAATAGTGTGGACAATAACAAAAAGACTGTTGCTATTTTTCTTGATATATCGAAAGCTTTCGATAACGTAAATCATAACATACTATTAAAAAAATTGGAAAATGCTGGTTTCAGAGGTTGTATTTTGGAGTGGTTTATTTCGTACCTAAGTAATAGAAAACAAAGAGTGAAAATTGGACAATCCTACAATGAATTTTGTACTGTTAATCGTGGCGTACCACAGGGTTCTATTTTAGGACCATTATTGTTTATTATTTTCATAAATGATTTTTGTAAATTACAGCTATTTGGTGAAATAATTACATACGCGGATGATTCAGTATTGCTTTATTCTTGTCATGATTTAAATGAATTGAAAAGACAAATTGAATCAGACCTTATTATTGTGGGAAAATGGTTTTCATGTAATGACTTAACTCTAAATTTAAATAAAACTAAATATTTATTCTTCAATTTACAACAAAGTTATATTGAATTAAATATTAAATTTCACTCAGATACCTGCAACTCTATTCAAAATTGTAAGTGCTACGCGTTAAAACGGGAAAATACCATTAAATATTTAGGGATTAGCATTGATTTCAATTTAAAATGGAAAAGTCATATCAATGAATTATGCAAAAAACTTCGTTTTATTTTAATTAGATTTTATTTTTTAAAGAACAAGGTAAATAGCTCATTTTTGAAAACATTATATTATTCCTGGTTTTATTCTTTGCTAAATTACGGAGTAATAATCTGGGGTGGGGAATACAAAAGTAATTTAAAACCATTAATTTCTCTGCAAAACAAATGCTTAAAAATTCTAAATTTAAAATCTCAACGCCCTTATAATTATGAAGAATTAAAATTTCTACCGTTACGGCATAACGCTTTTTTTCGCATGATTCTCTTTTTATACAATAATAAAAATATATGTGTACAAAAAAATGAAATATCTAATAGAAGACCAAACGAAATATTTCAAATCCCCCGTTTTAAAAAAGAAATTTTCCGTAAACATTTTTATTATCTAGCTCCTAAATTATTCAATTCCTTACCCTTTGATTTACAAAACATTCCACTTAAGCAAAAATTCAACAACTTATTATTTAATTTTCTTCTTGAAATTGAAGATTTAGATGACTTTTTCTTTTATTTAAATTAAAGAAGCAAAGAGAGGTAATTTTTACGCCTAGCTGCTGTGCCAATTTTTCTTTTCAATTTCAAAAAAAAATAAAAATCTTGTACGTTTTGTATGTTATAATTATTGTTTTTTATTTGTGTGTGTTTTTCTCTTGTTTTGTTATCCCCTTGTCAATTTTATCATCAATATCAGAAAAATTTTTTTGGTCATCTAAATGGGTTTTAACCCCCAGATGGCTCATATGTTTTGTTCCTTTCAAATTTTTCCCATATGTACTGTCCAAATTGAAATTGAAATAAAATTATTATTATTATTATTATTATATTGATATATTTCATATTTTTAATGCTACTTGATCCCATGGTAATTGATTGTAAATTTCGTTTGAAATGATAATTCCAAATGTTGTGTCCATGCATTTACTGGAGAATTAAATTGCCAGATTGTTTAGCATTTTCTACGTTCACGTTGCAGTGTGAAACTACACCTGTGGATAAACTACGCAAGGATTCGTCATTTGTGAAAGGGCTTCGGTCTATCAAAAATAGTAAAACTTTCTTAGTATCTAGGCAATCTCTGGTCTGTCTGCTATATGCTGTTTCCTTGTGTTGCTCATTAGTACCGTACGAGATATTAGTGAATTCCTGCATGGCGTTGTTAACCTCTGTGGAGGGAATCATGGATTGAACCCATAACTGACCAGAGATGGGCGCAATCAGATTACTTTTGTAATCAGATTAATAATCTGATTGAAGTAATCAGATTACATTTGTAATCTGATTACATTTGTAATCATCAATCAGATTACATTTGTAATCTGATTACATTTGTAACCATCAATCTGATTACATTTGTAATCTGACCGAAAGTAATCTGATTACATTTGTAATCTGATTGATGTAATCTGATTACATTTGTCAATCAGATTACTTTTGAAATCAGATTGACACAACTTAATTACAGTGGTCCGCAATTCACCGGAAGTGGTTCTTAGCTAACCGGAAGTGGTTCTTATAGCTAACCGGAAGTGGTTCTTAGATAACCGGAAGTGATCCGAAACTTACCAGAAGTGAACCATACCTTACCGGAAGTGGTCCAAAACTTACCGGAAGTGAACCATAACTTACCGGAAGTGGTTCGCAACTTACCGGAAGTGGTCCACAACTTACCGGAAGTGGTCCACAACTTACCGGAAGTGGGCCACAACTTACCGGAAGTGGTCCACAACTTACCGGAAGTGGTCCACAACTTACCGGAAGTGGTCCACAACTTACCGGAAGTGATCCTTAATCTACCGGAAGTAGGTCACAACTTACCGGAAGTGATTCGCAACTCACTTCCGGTAAGTTAAGGACCACTTCCGGTAAGTTGTGAACCACTTCCGGTTATTTGAGAACCACTTCCGGTAAGTTATGGTTCACTTCCGGTATGTTTTGGACCATTTCCGCTAAGTTTCGGACCACTTCCGGTAAGTTGTGAACCATTTCTGATAAGTTTTGGACCACTTCCGGTAAGTTTTGGACCATTTCCGCTAAGTTTCGGACCACTTCCGGTAAGTTTTGGACCACTTCCGGAAAGTTTTGGACCACTTCCGGCAAGATGCGAACCAACAAGTACATTCTGTGTGCCTTCACATTATCAATCAAAAAGTAATCAAGATTTATTATGAGATTACTTATTGTAATCTGTAATCAGATTGCAGATTACATTTGTAATCAGTAATCAGATTACAATTGTAATCATTAATCTCCATGTGATTACTTTCGTGATTACAAATGTAATCATTAATCTCCATGTGATTACTTTCTTGATGACATTTGTAATCAGATTACAAATGTAATCAGATTACAATTGTAATCGTAATCATCAATCATTAATCTGATTACATTTTGCCCAACTCTGTAACTGACGCTGTGATTCGTTCATTCCTCTTCCTCGAGTAAGTCCTCCTGTAGATTTTAAACTTCTCATTAGTGCTTGTTCAATAACAAGATCACTTGAAAGACCTGCCCAATACTCGTTGCTTCGGCGTAAAACATGTAAACCATCTTGGAACTTCTGAAATACGATTGGGTGAGGGTTCAGAAGCTCTTGCATCTTTTGTAGGTGTACATAAACTGTCTTAGTATATAAATTGTGTCCAGCTGCTGCAAAATATGGAAGCATATCTTTTAGAGATATTAAATGTAGATTCCAGTCTCCAGTACGCTCCGCCCGGATACTAAACGTTTTTAAAATATCCACCATTTCCATGTATTGTATCCATAATTTAGCTGTCCTACTAATATTTTTATGCTCATTCTTAACTCTTTCCATTTCAGCTTCTATTTCTTGCAAGATACGACTCGAATCATCATCTAAACACTGATCGTTCAAACCTTCATCAGATATACTTTTGAATATTTTCGCCTTACTGTCGATAAGATAGTTCTTAGCTATACTTTCGGATCCACCATAACTCATCCTCAATTTCTTCCTGTTCTGCATTGGTATCAGTAATCCATTGATGTGGAAAATTTATATTCAAAGCCTCTGATATTACTAGTATGTTTAAAGCAGCGTCTACTATCATGTGTCCTCTTCTTGCTCTTGCCAAAGCTTTCCCACTGAACATATATATTACAGCATTACTACCGTATACCTGTTCCAAACCTTCTTTCAAACCAGAATTCCTCATTAGGTGGCCTATACATCCCAAAAAGCTCATTTCGATGTGCAAACCACCAAGCATAAGAATGATTTCTTTTAAATTACTATTTTCTGCTTCATTTTCAGTAATGGTTAAAGCCTTCCACCATAATGGTTGATCAAATGTTATGATCGGTGAGCAGTTGTTTTTACGAGCTTGTTCACTTAGAAAAAGAAGAGTAGAGTATATACACGACATATTTGTGGGATCTAAATCAATAATAGGTAAAAATGCCAGAGACGACTTGCCTGGATGCTGGTGACTTTTATGAATCATGTGCATGAAACCAGACCATCCTGGTCTAGGATATGATATAAAAGGTTACGTTTTCCAAAGGGTATCTGTTAGTAGTTTCAGAGGCTTTTCCAAAGACTTCATGCATTTCAGGTCATTGAATTTAACTTCCTTAAGAAATTTAGGATTATGATAGTGAATAGTTTGTATTCTACCAGCATCTATAACATCTTTGATAGTGACTGCCTTTTTGGGTACAGCCCTAGATATGATTTTACCAGGAGTTATTGCTGCTAGGGAACCCATGCCAAGAAAGGTACATTGTCCATCTAGCGTGTCAATGTTGTGGTCGACGTTATCAGCAGCATACAGAACAAACTGATGTGACTCCATTAGTGCATGAAGATTTGAAGTTGTTGCTGCACTCCTCTCGTACTTCTGTACTTCTTTATAGGAGGAGCAAAAACCATGTTGGTGTAAGGATTCTATCAGAAACCTAGAGCCAAAATGGTGATGCAGTTGTACTGCTAGTCCCAATTGCAGAGGGGCTACAAAGAATCTTGGTTTTATGGCTTGCATAATTGCTTGACCTAAGGAAGCTAAGACCTTAACATTTTTTTCTTTAATTGGTGTCCTCATGAAAAGTTGAAGACTATGTGGCAACTGGTTCATTGCCTTCTCTTCAGAAGCCATATCTTCTGCCAAGGGATAAAAATCATTAGAGGTTTCCAACGCTTTAACATCTCTTCTTATCAATTTCGCTGCTGTTTCGATAACTCTTTGTTTTTCTGCTTCTTCATTATCTACCTTTGGAGTATTGTAGAATTGCTGAAGTATCAAAGAAGCACTTGCTCGAAATGTTACTAAAGTTTTACGTCGTTTCGTTTTTGTAAATAATACGTCATCACCTAACACGTCTATTATTTTGTGTTTCATATACTTTTCTGAGTATGCATGGTATTTCGAACCAGAGGCTTTTAGATTGGACTCCATTCTTTTCACCAAGTCACAAATGGATATTTGATGTCCATCATTACCTTTAATGAATTGTATGACTTCCTGAAAGCTATCTGTTATTTCTTCGTGCTGTGGTCTGCCTATTGAAAGCCGCTTTTCCTTTTTTGCTTTATTTAGCACATATTTTGTTGGAATTGCTCTTCCAGTTCTAAAGTTCACGTTGCATCGATTATGATAAACTGCATCTGCAGCAGGAAGGTCTTCAGTAAATAAGAGCCTGGCTAAAACTTGTTCACTCCATTCATCATTTCTTCTAGCGCATATATTTGTTAAATTTTTATGGAATTCAAGAGTTCGGACTGGAAAAACATCACACCATTTCTTTTTAATACTTTTTACTGTTGCTATCTGTCCACAAAAAAGACAATGCTTTTTAAATTCAAATTTTTCAACTTTTGATCGAAGTACAGGTTCAGGATTATTACTGGTAGCATTTGTTCTTTTAAATACTTGAATGTTTTTTGGGTTACACCATACTTTTCTACAATTTGAATGAACAGACTGTCCTTCTTTAGTTCGTATGTCACTTCCCCTTTCTTCACTTGATTTGTTTATTCGATGACTTCCTTTACTTCTTAATGTCACCGCTTGTGCATTTGATAAGTTTTGGTCACAAAGGACGCACTTAATAATTGGATTATCATTCATGGTACTTATAAAATCTCAAAATAATTACGAACACCTAAAACAAAAATTTACCGTAAGGGCGCAATATGAAATTTATATTCTCGATGGACGGGACTGATCCATCTGACTAGCCTCTTGCCTCAGCCAACAAACTGAAGTGAACTCACTGATTGTTTTTTCTCCCGAATCTTCCGAGCAGGAAGTTATTATTATCACTGTTTTACCTTACCACGAGCACCGTTTTGTTTGCTCTGTACCTTTCATGATTATCTTTTATTTTTCTTATTAAAAGTGTTTACTATTATGAGCTCTGTCTTCTCCTGTAAGAAAGTACAAACATCCAAACCCTTCAGTGGTCCGTCGAGCACCGGAGTCTTGTTCAACTCAAGATAAGTATCGTAACCAGTGATAAGATTTTGTGCTTTCAACCTACCGCGTGCTTACACAATTTAAGCAAGTTATGGCAGGGCTCACCAAACTGCTAGAGCAGAAGAATATCTACGAGCGCATGACGAAGTCTATTCGTAACTTCAAAAAGGACTCAGCTTCTCGAAAGACTAAATCGTATCTTGAAACGCGAATTCAACTTCTTTCGGATTTATGGCACGACTTCAATGCCAATCATAAGGAAATTTTCACACTAGCTGATTTAACTAGGGAAGAACCTTACTTTAAAACTGATCTTTATAATGAAGTAGAAGAGTTTTACGTTGCTAGTTTAACCGAAATCAAGGACTATTTAGTTACTACTTATCCTGAACTACCTGTAACTCAGTCTAGAAGCATAGATCAGTCTAACACTCAATCCAATCGAAGATCCGAGGAAAAACTACCCACGATCATCCTTCCTATTTTTACGGGTAAATACGAAGATTGGGCATCATTTCGCGATCTCTTTTCTTGCTTAATTTGCGACAACGAATCGTTAAGTAATGTTCAACGACTTTACTACTTAAAATCCCACGTAAGCGGAGAAGCCGAGCATCTGATCAAGCATTATCAAATCACGGAAGATAACTTCGCTACAGCCTGGAGTATATTAAAGGAAAGATTCGAAAACAAACGGATTCAAGTTAATTCGGAACTGAGCATATTGTTATCACAACCAAAAATTACGATCGATAACTCTCATAACGTAAAAACCCTAGTAGACACATCTGATCGCTGTGTAAAATCACTCTCTAATTTAGGGATATCAGTAGACAAGTGGGACGCTATTTTGGTATTCACCATTTCCCAAAAACTTGCACACGAAACCCTGCAGCTTTGGGAACAGAGCCTAGTATCAAAGACTGATGTACCAACCTATGATGAACTTAAACAATTTCTCATTGGACGTTTCCGAACACTGGAAGCGATTTCGCCCAAAAGACCTACAAATATTAGGTCGGAACACATCCCTTGCCGAAAAACGACTCGTACAACCTCGCATCTCGCTTTGAATAAAAGTGATAGTTGTCCGATGTGCGGCAGTGATCACAGAATTGCACATTGCCCCAAGTTTACAAATATGCCAAGATCAGACAAATCAACCTTTGTTACAAGCAAAAAACTTTGCTTTAATTGTCTTTCTTCCAGACACCACATCCGTCAGTGTCCAAGTAAATACTCTTGCTCTATTTGCAAGAAGCGTCACCATACCCAACTGCACGACCCTGCAATCCAGAGCCACATGGATTCGGATCACCAAAATCCTCAACGTGAGGTAAGCAAAGAAGCCTCTGAAATCTCGGCGCACTTCCTGAAAGACAACCACCCAGGTAAACAAGTTCTAAGTACCGCTCTTGTCAAGATCTTCAATCCTGAAGGATCAGAAATCGTAGTGCGTGCACTTCTGGATCAAGGATCCCAGTCTACATTTCTAACGGAACATCTCTCACAAATGCTACATTTAAATAACCGCCCTATTTCCGCTAGTGTATCTGGTATAGGAAAATCTAGTTACGAAAAATGTAGTAAAATCGTCACTTTCGGCATCAAATCTATGTCTGACGAGCTTATCACTTCTAGTGGCGAAGCTTTAGTTTTAAGAACCCTTACCAACTACGGACGAAATCTGAGGATTAAGATCCAAGATTGGAAACACCTTCAAGGTTTAACTCTAGCTGACCCTTATTATGGATATCCCGGTAGGATCGACATGATCATCGGCGCTGACCTCTACCCAGCAATTCTATCGGACGGAATAGTTAAAGGTCCGGAACTTTCTCCTTTAGCTCAAAACACTAAATTAGGATGGGTACTAACAGGGCCAATTGAAACGACTAGTGAAAATCGTATCAAAGTTACCAACCTCCATACAAATTTGGAACTACACAAACAACTACAGACATTTTGGGAACTAGAGGAGGTTTCAAAAGAAAGATATCTATCTAAAGACGATGAAAAAAGCGAAGATCTTTTTAAATCTTCGTGCGTTAAAGTAAATAATCGATATCAAGTCAATCTCCCTTTCAAGGAAAACTCAAGTCCACTTGGAGCATCTAAACACATTGCTACTTCTAGATTCTTGAGTTTAGAACGCAAATTTGACGCTAATTCGTCCCTTCGAACGGAATATTCGAAATGCTTTAACGAATACCTGCAACTTAACCATATGGTTGAAGTAGAGCCTGCTGAAGTTGACCTAAAAGTAAATGATTCAGGATTTCAAGGTTACTACCTACCTTACCATGCCGTATACAAAGAAGACAGTTCAACAACTAAAGTTCGAGTTGTGTTTAACGCGTCTCAAAAGTCCACAAGTGGAATCTCGCTTAACGACCAACTTTTAACCGGCCCCAATATTCAAGAAAATATGTCTGCCATTTTGCTGCGATGGCGACTCTTTAAAATCGCTCTTACAGCAGATATCCAAAAAATGTATTTGCAAGTCTTAGTTTCTAGAAATCACACAGATTTTCAGAGAATAGTTTGGAGACCAAGCCCTACTGACCCTCTGAAGGACTTCAGATTGCTTAGGTTGACCTTTGGAATGGATTGCTCCGCATACCTTGCAATCAGAGTACTCAAGAAACTTGCAGAGGATCAGAAGGAGAGCTTTCCTATAGGTTCAGAAGTCTTAGCTAACGATTTTTACGTCGACAATTTAATGTCGGGGGCAGATGACTTTAGCCAAGCTGAAAAGAAGATGACTGAGATCATCAGTGTATTGAAGGAAGGTTCATTTATTCTAAAAAAGTGGACAAGTAACGAAAATGACGTACTGAAAGACCTACCAGAAAGCGACAGGGAACCAAACGTGAACAAACCAATCCATTTTGACACAACGATCAAAACTTTGGGACTGCAATGGAACCCCAAAGAAGATTCCTTCTACTTTAAGTTTAAATTCACAATCCTTGTTAACTCCCCAACCAAACGCTCCATACTTTCCGACGTGAGCAAGTTGTACGATCCCCTAGGATGGATAGCACCAGTAACCATCATCGGAAAAATTCTAATTCAATCACTTTGGTTGAGCGGTCTTGATTGGGATAGTGAAGTTCCAGAAGACATCAAGGAACGTTGGATGCGCTTCGCGTCAACTCTACATGAATTAGAGGCTATTAAAATCCCTCGTTGGGTAGGCTACCTTAAAGATCAACTCCATTCAATTGAAATTCATGTCTTTTGCGATAGTTCTTCTCAAGCTTATGCAGCTGCAGTTTACTTAAGTTTACAAAGTGGAGGCACACGTTCTACACACCTCCTAGTTTCTAAGACCAGGGTTGCTCCGTGTAAGCCAATTTCCATACCTCGTCTTGAGCTTTGCGCTGCAGTTTTAGGTGCTAAGCTTGCTTTTCAAGTTCTTACAGATTTAAGAATTTCACTGGAAGTGGTTTACGCCTGGACGGACTCTACTATAGTTCTTGCCTGGCTCCGAGCTCCACCAAATAGATGGAAGACCTTCGTCGCAAACAGAGTTGCTGAAATTCACGACAAATTGAAGAATGCTCAGTGGAGGTACGTTCCTTCTGCTTCTAATCCCAGTGACCTAAGTACACGCGGCCTGACGCCTAATGACCTACTCCGCAACGAGATGTGGTGGCACGGCCCGAAGTGGATAGCTGAACCCAAGGAATGTTGGCCAACCAAAGCTGAAACAACTTCTACAGATTTAGAAAAACGTAAAACCATTCTCAACGTTTCTATTGAAACTGAAGATAACTTTCAAGAAAGTGACAGTGACAACCTGAAGTCTAACAATGAAGAATCGCCCATTAACTCTCTCGTTTTAAAGTGTTCAACCTTTAAAAATCTCAGAAGAGTTACCGCTTGGTGCTTGAGATTCATCTTTAATTGTCAAGTACAACTGTCAAAACGCCGCAAAGGCCAGTTAAGTGCAACTGAACTACACAATGCTACTATACATCTAGTCGAGTTAGTTCAGAAGTACAGTTTTCCAGTCGAACTTAAACTCCTAAAATCGAAACGACAACTAACAGCAACTAATCCTTATCTTTCTCTAAGTATATTTATAGATGATGATGGTTTAATTAAAGTAGGTGGCCGACTTGAACATTCAATATTGCCAGAAGCACAAAAACACCAGATTCTGCTGCCAAAAGATCATCATCTGACCGACCTCATTATCGAGTATTACCATGACAAGGCTCTTCATGCTGGAACACAAGCAACCTTATCACTTGTTCGCCAAAGGTATTGGTTTAAATCTGGAAGAGATAAGGTAAGAAAAATCATCTTTCGCTGCATGATGTGCTTTCGTCACAAAGCGCGTAACCTTTCTCAAATCATGGGTAATTTGCCAAAGGAGCGAATTGTTCCTTCTAGACCCTTTCAAACCATAGGGTTGGATTTCGCTGGCCCCATAATCACCAAGCCTAACCTGAAACGCTCAAAGGTCAAGTTAAAATCTTATATAGCAATATACATTTGCTTTGCTACAAAAGCTGTTCATTTAGAGTTAGTTTCAGACTTAAGTACTCAAGCTTTCTTAGCTTCCTTAAGAAGATTTATTGCACGTAGATCAAGGCCTAGTACTATATTCTGCGATAACGCCACTAACTTCAAAGGCTGTAAAAATCTTCTGGAAAAGCAACTTGAAATTTTTAAGTCGGAACCAGTTCAAAATTATTCATCAGAAGAAGGAATCAAGTGGAATTGCATTCCCCCATTAGGACCCCATCATGGCGGATTATGGGAATCAAATGTTAAATCAACCAAAACTCATTTGATCAAAATTACTAAAGCAGCCGTTTTAAATTTTGAAGAGCTCTACACTTTGTTGACTCAAATCGAAGCGTGTTTAAACTCTAGACCATTGACTCCACTATCTTCTGACCCAACTGACTTAGAACCCTTAACACCAGGACATTTCCTCGTAGGGGGACCTTTGCTTTCATTACCTGACCCTAATGATCAAACCTCAATGTCTCTAATCTCTAGGTGGCATCTTATCCAGTCGCTACATCTACAATTCTGGAAACGCTGGAGCTCTGATTACCTCAATGAGCTTCAGACCAGGGCCAAATGGAGGAACGTTCAGCCGAACGTCAAGGTCAATCAGCTTGTTCTTCTAAAGGAGCCCAACCAGTCACCGATGCTCTGGAACCTAGGTCGGATTGAGAAGACCTTTCCGGGACCCGACGGGTTTGTGCGGGTTGTAGAAATTCGCACTGCAGCCGGAGTCCGGAAGAGACCAATTACCATGATTAGTCCCCTACCCGAAGAGGAAGAATAAATTGGACGAGCCGTCCAACAGGGGGGAGAATGGACGGGACTGATCCATCTGACTAGCCTCTTGCTTCAGCCAACAAACTGAAGTGAACTCACTGATTGTTTTTTCTCCCGAATCTTCCGAGCAGGAAGTTATTATTATCACTGTTTTACCTTACCACGAGCACCGTTTTGTTTGCTCTGTACCTTTCATGATTATCTTTTATTTTTCTTATTAAAAGTGTTTACTATTATGAGCTCTGTCTTCTCCTGTAAGAAAGTACAAACATCCAAACCCTTCACTCGAATTAATATGAATTAATAGCAGAAAACTTAAATAAACTAAAGTCAGAAACAACTATAAAAATAGTAATACGTATAATATTTTCAACTGTATTGGATAGCTGAAATTTCTATTACATTAAAAGAATTAATAAAACTCACCTGGACGTACGGTCTATCATCTCAGAAGACTAACGTTAAAAACTTTTATTAACGGTAACTTTCTACATTCACTCCACGTGTCTGCATGGGTATGGCTTGAAACTAAAATTGTCTAGACTGTCCTCTGTGGTATTGTCCATTCAGTCAAGGGGAAGGGGGAGGCTCATTTCCTGTTTGTTCTTCTGGCTAACGAAATACCTTTACATGTAGGGTCGGGGGGTGTAAGGTCCAGTTCAGGCCCTTTCATGCCTTATCTTGTGACAATTCTTGGAATGTATTGCAGCTTGCAGCTGGTGTGGTGGTAATTATTTTAGTTTGGAAACGTTGGAGATTGCATTCCAGGGGGGGGGGGGCCCATTCTCAGGAAGAAGGGTAGTTGAGAGAAAAATCTATGAATGGGTATTCTTGTTTCAGAACGTTTAGTAGTAGTGTATCTCAAGATACAATAATAATTACTACTTTTTAATAACTGTATGGGAAATATAGAAAAAAAAGTTAAAATTTGGAACAAATTTGAAGTTTTTGAGCCATATTTGCATTTTTCTTACTTTGTGGTAAAATCCAAGATGACGTACAAAATGGCGGATTTACCCATAATTATATTTATTATGTGCTATTTTAAACATGAAAACCTTTTAAAGTTCAAATTCATTCCAGATTCGAAGATTTTAAAGCTATAATTGCACTTTCTTAGTTTTTGAGAAATTTCAAGATGGCGGCCAAGATGGCGTTGTTCCGCCCATCAGACTTTGGTAGACTTTTTATATGTTGCTATAGACTTACCATTATGTCAGAAAAACCTCACTTTACTTCTTTTAATTTTAGTTTAATGCTTTAAAAGCACATTGAAAATAAGTAAACCACCTTTTACACATTTTTTAAAGTTGTGGCAGCCTCTGAATGTGTTTAGTCACTCTCACCACTGAGAGATAGCGCTCGCACCATATAGATGGCGCGGCTCTCGGTGTGAGAGCTACGCATCGGCTCACTGCCACAACACCACTTCGGCTAGCAGATCTGATGAAGCATGTCAATAAAGTGCGTCTCGTAACCTGAGTGTATTCCTTCACGCTTCACGATACCCACATCTGGTGACCCGGACGTGATGGAAGAACTACATCAGCAATTGGCAGAATTGCAAGCTGCAGTTGCACTGCAAGGAGCTGAACCTGCCGGATCTTCAATATGCCAGGTCGCGGCAAAACTTCCGCCATTCTGGCCCGACAAGCCTGCTGTCTGGTTCGCCCAAGTAGAAGCGCAGTTCGCGCTATCGAATATCAGCGCCGATGACACAAAGTTTTTTTACATCGTAGCCAACCTTGACAGCCGGTATGCCTCGGAGGTGGAAGACATACTCACCCAGCCTCCTGCGGTCGGAAAATACTATCTGCTCAAGAGTGAACTCATTCGCCGCCTATCCCTCTCGGAGGATCAAAGAGTAAGGCAGCTTCTTAGCCGAGAAGAGCTCGGAGACAGAACGCCGTCACAATTCCTGAGACATCTTAAATCACTCTCCGGAACCATCGGCGTCAATGACACCCTCCTCCAGTCTCTGTGGCTACAGCGACTTCCACCTCACGTTCAAGCGATTCTCCAGGCCCAAGTCTCACAGCCTGTGGAAGCGATGGCCGAAATGACGGACAGAATCCTGGAAGCCCCATTTTTACAAACACCCAGTGGAGCCCCTGGAGCCATCCACTCTCTCGAACACTCCGCTACTCCCCCAACCGAAACCTCTGTGTTTGCGGAGCAACTCCAGGAGCTGGCGAATCAAGTCGCTGCGCTTCAAGTACGTTTCCCCCGTAGAAGCGAGAGTCGCCTCCGTCCGCAAGGGCGCGGATCATCATCGCCACGCCGCCGTAACACAACCCCACCCCGGTCCCCGACAAACAACATTTGTTACTACCACAGGCGTTTCGGGATCAGGGCCCAACGTTGCACGAGACCTTGCGCCTTTCCGGAAAGCAGATTCGGCAGCGCGTAGCGGCGACGACCAGCTGCCAAACTCGAGGAAGTCGCCTTCTCATAACAAATCGTGTCACGAAAAGACATTTTTTAGTACACACAGGATCCGACCTCTGCGTCTACCCACGTTCATTGCTGCCAACCCGTCGCTCAGACCCTTCTTTCGAGCTCATCGCAGCGAACGACACGGTCTTACCCGCCGATGTTCCCAAATGGGAACATCAATTGAGGGAATTTTTTACCACTTAATTTTTGATGCAAGAAAATGATACTTGCTAGAGAGCTACATCAAGATATGAATTTGTTTTACATGCAACTATTTTTCACATAGTATTAAATCCTTTTTGTAGAATTTAGGTCAAAATTACTAATTTATGGCTCTTTCAAAAGTTATACAAGTTTCAATTTCTGATAATTTTAAATAAAATTATTTTTAAATAATCTTGCTGTGTTTTAGTAGCTGCAGTACGCATCTTTCCATTTGGGGTAACAGAATAATTTTGCATTTTATTTTTATGGGAACATCGGTGTTTGGAGTGTAGTTTTTGTGGGGATTTTTTGCAATGTAAAAACTCAAGTTATTTCCTATTCTCTTTTATTTTTTTGGACTTTTTATGTCTCAAAAGGTCTAAAACTAGTTTTAAATGATACTTTTAGTACCTAAATCAATAATTTTAATTTTTTACCTGAATTATGGTGGAATAATTACCGAATATTTATAGCAGATTACCAATAAACATTACTTTTTTCACTTGTCTACCCATAAATTTTAAGTAAAAATCATAAAGGGTTATACAAAGGGAATTTTGAATATTTTGCGTATTTATTTTGTTCAGGATCTTTTTTTAAATAAATGTTTTGGATAAAATATGGAAGAATTTTGAAAATGATGAAAATTGTGTACAGCTGAAAGATTCTTCTAACGATAAAGTTGGATTCAAGATATATATAATTCAGTTTGAAATCGTCCATGAGAAACTCAGTCATATTGAATGAATGGAGATAATTATGATTATCTTTGACTTTTGGAAGCTATCTTATGACTTTTGGAAGCTACTAAGATTTGAATGAAATACAGGGATTTTTTATTAGGTAGCCGTGTTTGCGTGGACGTGTTGATTCTTTGAAATGATTTGGATGCCAGTTGAAATTTTGGTAAAACGACTCAAGCGTTTATTGAGTTCTTGTGGTGAAATAAAGCATAATGTATTTACAGAATAAAATAAGCAGGACACAAATCTTCAGGATAGTTGGGAAGCGTGTTTGCCGGGCTTTCTCCTCGTTCGGAGCGATATCGTAAGTCCGTGGTCAAGCTGGCCGGCGGTGTCGTTCTTGTTGTCGTCTCGAACTCGTACTGGCGGAACGGAGCTTCTGTCCGTTTTCTCCTCCGACTGCGGTCCTGCTACTTATGCGTGACAGTCCCGCAGCCGAAAATTATGAGGCGCCGGTCGCTAGCTATGGCTCACTAGAAAAAAGGGGGCGGGGCGAGGTGATCTCCAACATAATCCCCGCCATAAAACCTATATACTTGAGGTTTTATCAAATAAGAAACTTCGAAAATCTGTAAAAGACAAAAATTAGCAAAAAGGCAATTTACACAGTTTTGTAATTGGACGTTTAAGCACGTTTTCTTTCGTCTTAATGGTAACTACGCGGACAAGTCCATCGGGTCCTTTGTGAGTTTCTAGCACCCTGGCCAAAAGCCATTTGGCTGGGGGCAAGTTCTTATCCAGGACTAAAACTAAATCTCCATCGGAGATATTCGGCTTCACATTAGCCCACTTAGGTCTTGCTTGCAGGTTACTTAAATGCTCTTGATACCAACGTTTCCAGAAGTGCTGGTGAAAGTGTTGTAACCTCTGCCATCGGTTTAAACGGTTCTCTTTCAGGTCAAGGAGGCACGGTTCTGGAGGTAAAGTGAGCACTCCGCCAACTAAAAAATGTCCGGGGGTTAGGGCGGTAAGATCATTCGGGTCGTCTGATAGTGGGCAAAGAGGTCTTGAATTTAGAGTTGCTTCGATTTGACTAAGGATAGTAGACATTTCTTCGTAGGTTAATTTTACATCTGAAAGGATGCGTTTTAGATGAAACTTGGTTGACTTCACTCCTGCTTCCCAGAGACCACCAAAATGGGGGGTGGCAGGAGGAATTAAGTGCCACGTTATTCGATCATTAGCAAGCGCTTCAGCTGCTTCTAGTTCAATCCCTTTAATCGTTAGTTCCAAGTCCTTATGGAGGGCGTTCGAAGCTCCTTTAAAGGTAGTTCCTTGATCTGAGTAAATATTGGAACATAATCCACGTCTAGATACTAAGCGACGTAAAGCAGCTAGGAAAGCTTCGGTGACATGAAAATTTTTTCTTTCGATTTCGATTGTATCTTTAATTTCAATTTTGGGCCAATTTTCTCCAGGAAGAATTAGCCAAGAAGGACCTTTCCACCAGAGGGTACAGTCAATTAGCTTTCTTGCTTCGATTCCCCGGGTAGGAATATCCGCAGGATTAGAAATAGATGGTACATACCTCCAGTAGGCATTCGGTAACTTCTGATGTATTTCGCCAACACGATTAGCCACAAACGTCTTCCATCGGTAAGGTTGACCTTTTAGCCATGCCAGGACCACTCTGGAGTCAGTCCAGACAAAAACCTTCGAAATATTTAAACTTGTTTCTGAAAGAGTCAAAAGGATTAGTTTGACTGCTAACAATGCACCACAGAGTTCCAATCTAGGTAGTGAAACAGGTTTAAGTGGAGCGATCTTCGTTTTTGATGTCAATAGCTCAGTATGGCATTCTTCAGTACTTTGACTTCTTAGGTACACCACAGATGCGTATGCTTTCTGGGAAGCATCGCAGAAGGCGTGTAACTCAAGACTTGACACTTGGTTTACGTCAAATCCTATCCATCGGGGTATTTTTAGCGTTTCGAGATCGATAATATTCATAGCTAATTTTACCCATTTTTCTTGAATGTCAGTTGGAACTTGGTCATCCCAATTTCTTCCTGAAATACACAATTCTTGCATCAGTATCTTACCCAAGACCACGATCGGTGAAATCCATCCAAGAGGATCGTATAATTTACTAATATCGGATAGAATTGTTCGTTTGGTTGGACTTTCAGTTGTGAATTTGAAGTTTACGTTATAACGCAATGTATCGGTTTCAGGGTGCCAATAAAGTCCTAGGGTTTTAAACTTAGGGTCAAAATCGATCATCTTTGTGATGCCTTTTTCCCGATCATCCTCACGGATACTTTTCAGGATTTCGGCTTTGTTGCTAATCCACTTTCGTAGAGTGAATCCACCAGATTCTAGTATTTTGATCACTTGATCTTGTTTTTCAAGTGCTTTCTCGATTGTTTCAGCACCTGACATTAAGTTATCCACGTAGAACTCGTTTTCGATCGCCTTAGCTCCTAAAGGAAATCTTTGTTTCTCGTCAGAAGCTAACTGTTTTAACGTGCGTATAGCGAGAAATGCTGAGCTTTCCATGCCGAAAGTTACGGTCAGCAATTTGAAATGTTCGATAGGGTCATTCTGTGATTCTCGCCAAATTATTCTTTGATAATCTGTCTGATCTTCGTTAATGAGAATTTGCCTGTACATTTTTTCGATATCAGCGACATATGCTACTTTGTGCATACGCCACCTCTGCAAAATAGCTGAAAGGTTTTCTTGAATGTTCGGGCCTTTAAGCAACCTATCATTCAATGACACACCATTGTCGGTCTTTTGGGACGCATTGAATACGATTCTAAGCTTAGTCGTAGAACTTTCTTCTTTGAAGACTGGGTGATGGGGTAGGTAATAGGAACCAAATCCACCTTCGTTTTCTTTGGGAAGGATCTCGTCAGGACTTAACTTCTGCATGTGATTTAAAGTTAGATATTCCTGTAAACAATTCGAATATTGTTCTCTTAACTTGGGGTTAGAGTTCAATCTTCTCTCCAGACTAAGAAACTGAGACGTAGCAATAGGAAGCGATTCACCTAAAGCTGGGGCATCTTCTCTGAAGGGTAAATCAACTTGGTATCGATCACCAATCTTCGAACAAGTATCTCGAAAGATTTTTTCACAGAGGTCATCCTCGACGGTGGTACACCTCGTGGGGGGAACTTCTTCAATTTCCCTAAAGGAACTTAATTGTTCATGAATATCAGCGAAAGTGTGCATCATGGTGATTTCTCTCGATTTGATTTCAGGATCCAAATTAAGGTTTACTGGACCCGTTAAAATCCATCCAAATTTCGTATTTTGCGCCATGGGAGTATTATGGGGTCCCTTTAAGAAACCATCCAGTATAATTGAAGGATATAAGTCGGCTCCAATAATTATATCGATTTTACCAGGATCCCCGTAATTTGGATCTGCGAATTTTAGTTGCTTTATATGATCCCATGGGTGATCTTTGAAATTTAACTTGGGGGAATATCCTGTCAGATGCTTCAGCACTAAAGCTTGAACCTTGGGAACTACAATTTCAGAGTTCATGGAACTAATCGAAAATGAAGATGTTCTAAAACATGAAATTTGATTATTCCCGATTCCGGAAACTTTAGCTGTTATTCGTTCTCGCTTCAACTTTAAGCGTTGTGCTAAATATTCAGAGACAAATGTGCACTGGGAACCTTGATCCAAAAGTGCTCTTACTACTAGCTCATTTCCCCGTGAATCCAAAACTTTAACTACGGCAGTACTTAACAAAACCATAGTTTGGACTACGTTATTACGAGTGGCATGTGAAACTTCAACTTCGTGATGAGTCACCTTCGGGATTTGAGAATGGGCATTAGGATCTTTTGGACTGTTTTCATTCGGAGATTTAAACTTCTGATTGGAGTTAGAAGACCAATTCTTCGAAAAAGCTTCATGCAACAGGGTATGGTGTCTTTTTCTGCAAATATTGCACGAGTATTTGCTTGGGCATTGCTTAACTGTATGATATGAAGAAAAGCAATTGAAGCATACATTTTTGCTTTTGACTAAATTTAATCTTTCTGAGTGGGATTTTTCGGTTAAAGCTGGACATTTATTTACCAAATGATCACCTGAACAAAACTTACAACTTAACTTTGTAACGTGGCAATTAGATTTAGAGGGTGTAAACTTTGTTACCCATCGCGATTGATCTTTTAGTGCCTCTAAAGCTCTGAATCTACTCGTTAAGAAGGTTTTGAGTACTTCAAAGGACGGAAATTCCTTTTCATGCGAAATGTGTTGTTCCCACAATTGCAGGGTTTCTTGTGGTAATCTTTGCGATACTAGGTAAATCAAAATAGGATCCCAATTTTCAGTTTTGACTTTTAAGTTTAACAGTGCAGAAATGCATTCTTGAGTTGTATCTAAAAGACCTTTAACCCCTAGAGCATTATCAGTAGAAACTTTAGGTTGTGCGAATAGTCTCTTTAACTGTACGTTTACTAACACTCTAGTATTTTCAAACCGATCTCTTAAAATATCCCAAGCTGTGGCGTAATTTGTACCCACAACATCGAAATGTTTGATCAATCTTTCTGCTTCACCAGAAACTTGAGTTTTTAGGTAATTCAACCTTTGTACATCGTTCAAAGATTCGTTTTGATGAATCATTGAAGTAAACAAATCGCGAAAAGAACACCAGTTTTCGTAATGACCATTAAATATCGGCATTTGAATGGGTGGTAACTTAACTTCGCAAGAAGAGTCTTTGACTAAAGCTTGCGTTTTAGTGCTATCTCTCGGATTAGAATTAACAGTTCTGGAAGGAGGAAAACTTTGTTTCATAGCATCTTCCATTTCGGCATAACTGTCAATGAAGAAATCTTCGATAGTACCATACAGATCATCCTTTAAATAAGATTCACTTTCATCTACTGGCAAGATTTCAAGTTTGTCGTTATTAACCTTAAACTCTTCCCAATATTCACCAAATGACTTTAATCGTTTCTCAAAGTAACTTAGAGTTTTTCTATCCTTTGAATCCTTTTTGTAATTACGAACAAAATTACACATTTTCTTCTGTATACCATACTGCTTAGCAATCAAGAACTCGATTTCTACTTTCTCAGTCATTCTTAGAGACTAAATAATAAACACTTGAATACAATATATCTTCAAATAATAGATTCAATATGATTCAAAATTCAACTCACCCAAATCCCGGGTTTCGGCACCAGAATGTTTGCGTGGACGTGTTGATTCTTTGAAATGATTTGGATGCCAGTTGAAATTTTGGTAAAACGACTCAAGCGTTTATTGAGTTCTTGTGGTGAAATAAAGCATAATGTATTTACAGAATAAAATAAGCAGGACACAAATCTTCAGGATAGTTGGGAAGCGTGTTTGCCGGGCTTTCTCCTCGTTCGGAGCGATATCGTAAGTCCGTGGTCAAGCTGGCCGGCGGTGTCGTTCTTGTTGTCGTCTCGAACTCGTACTGGCGGAACGGAGCTTCTGTCCGTTTTCTCCTCCGACTGCGGTCCTGCTACTTATGCGTGACAGTCCCGCAGCCGAAAATTATGAGGCGCCGGTCGCTAGCTATGGCTCACTAGAAAAAAGGGGGCGGGGCGAGGTGATCTCCAACAAGCCGTATGGAAAAGTAATTAAAAGTAATTTTTCAAGCGGGCGCAGAACTGTTGCGCTTCAAAAATTGTTGAACTTTATTTAATTTTTCGGTTCAAGAAGAGAACCACACTTTATGTAAATGATTGAAAAACAACTACGACTGATTCTAAGTTTGAGTATAAAAGCTGAAGCTCAGCCAACTGTATTTATGCTGATTTCTCACTTCTCATTCTCATTTCTGTTATTCTGATTCTGGATTGCTTATACTTTAGTATGACAAACTTGTAAATAAATTTCGTTATTTTTATATCCTACGATTCTTCCTTTACCCATCCCTACACGGTTATGGGCCGACCAACGCTGAAGTCTACGCCAATGCTGAAGTAATCTTTGAAAACAGTTCCAGTTCATCACCGATTTAACTTTCTGGGGCCGCATCATCTGCAGAAGATCAACTATGGAAAGACAGCAGGAAATCCAGCTATTCAGCTTTCCGAAGTTGAACGCTACAAACAACAGCCAATGGAAAATTGACATGAAGGTTTTGCTGATGGATCGGAACTGCTGGGAGTTTATAGAAGTAAAGAGCGATAAACCTGGAACTGGGGATACCGCATCAACAGAAGCAAGTCCCGAAGTAAAAACTGGAGAATTGACAGCAGCAGAGCAGAAATTGAAGTGGAGAAGAGAAAGAGCCTATACGACGATATATCAAGGAGTTGAAAGACAGTTTTTGCCTCTCATATCAGACACAACGGATGAACAAAAAGCCTGGGAAATTCTCAAAAGGAACTTTGAGCCAAAATCAGGAGCAAGACTTGCCAATCTCATAGATGAATTCTACGAGTTGAAATTCAATCAAGGTGTTGATTCTATTGGAATATTCTGTAGACGAGTTCAAGAGGGGAAGCAGCAGATCAAAGAAGCGGGATTTGAGATGCCAGAAGCATTAGTTTGTTTCCAATTAATCAGAAAACTTCCTGCCGACTACGACAATCTAGTCCAACTACTTTATCACCTTGATGATGACCAGTTTACATTCTCGAATATTGAAAACCAGCTGATTAACGAATCCGGAAGGATAAATCAAAAGAACAAAGATCGAGGTGAAGATATCGTTGCGAATGCCTACGTCACGAAGGATCAGAATCAAATCAGAGGTTCACAAATATCTAATCGCAGTGGAACCGCTCTGGGCCAACAAAAAGAAGCCAGAAATCCGTCAACAAGAAAATTTTGCCATTACTGCAAGAAGCAAGGACACGAAATTCACGAGTGTTATAAACGTCAAGACAAGGAACGAAGAAGTCGCCAAAACTTCAGACCACGATATAAATATCAAACTCCGCCTGGGATATACTACAGCGAACTACAAGATGATGAACACTGCTACTCGACAAACACGCCTGTGGACTTGGAGGAATGGCTGATTGATACAGCCGCCACATCTCACTTTTGCAAAGAAAGAGACTGGTTTGAGAACTTTAAGGAATTACCAACAACGAACGCACTAATAGGAGACAAGGACTGCAAATCCAAAATTTGTGGAGTAGGTAACATTACATTCTATGTTTATTGTGATGACAAATTCTCAAAATTAACTTTAACAAATGTTTATTATGCTCCTAATATGCGTAGAAATTTAATTAGTGGTGCTAAAATTGACATTGCCGGTTATAAAGTTATTTGGTATAAAAGTAAAATGGTAGTGTACAATGAATTTGGTAAATACTTTATTACTGTTCCTAGAGTACAAAATGTGTATGTATTATCTGGTTTACCTTCTAAAAGTTATGAATCTAACTTTGTGTCAAAATCTGATAAGGACAATGCTGAATTAATGCATAGAAGATTCTGTCATGTAAATTTTGGATTAATCTCAAATATGAGTAAACATAAGTGTATACATGGTCTTGAAAAATTACATGGGAGTTTAGATTCATGTATGACTTGTAACTAAACTAAAACTACTAGAAGCTCTTTTAAGTCATTTGCTGCAATCAACAGTAAAAATGTTTTAGACAGGGTGCATATGGATATTTGGGGACCAGCCCCAGTAAAAACTGCAGCAGGTAAAAGTTATTTCTTGTCAATAATCGATGACTATTCTAGATATATCACTGTTTATCTTATTAAACATAAATCTGAGGTATTTGATTGTTTTACTGATTATCAGGTAAACGTAGAAAGACAACTGAACAAAAAGTTAAAGTGTGTGCATACTGATAATGGTCTTGAATACTGTAGCTTAAAATTTGAACAATATTTGAAGTCATTAGGGATTAAAGTTGAAAGAACGTCTAGCTATACGCCTGAACAAAATGGGGTAGCCGAGAGATTTAACAGAACTGCTATTGAAGGTGTAAGAGCAATGCTTCAGGACAGTGGTCTCAATGCTAAATTTTGGGGTGAAGCACTACAAACTTTTGTGCATGTACGCAATAGATGCGAGCACAAACTTACAAAAGGTAAAACACCAGCTGAAATGTGGATCGGGAGAAAACCCTCCTCACGACACTTTAGAGTATTTGGATCTATAGCATATACACATATTCCTAAAGTAAAGCGTAATAAGTTGCAAAATAATGCTAACGTGGGTATCTTTATTGGATATGCTAATCAAACAAAGGGATATCGCGTTTGGTTACCAAAATTACGCAAAGTTATTGAATCAGTTCATGTAAAAATAGATGAAAGTAAAAATGGTGTAATAACTTTATTTGGTCAAAAATCTCTTGAATATGTACAATAGGGTGGTCGCTAATAACATGGGGAAAAATTTTTTTCGTTCAATTTTTCGCGGCACCCCCTCAAAAGGTGCCATTTGATGTCAAACTAATATTCTGAAAGTTTCAGACCAAAAAAATAATATTTCGACCCCGCGCCCAGCCGTCAAAATTTCGAAAAAACGCGATTTTTCACTAAAAACTGCGCGTTTTCACCATTAAATTCGAACCGAATATAGTAGAAAAGAAAATAAGGATTCATTCTTTAGATAATTTATTAAGCTTTAACTTTTCTAATTGAAACTTTTTTGTGTGACCCTTAGATCAAGAGATACAAGGGAGATTCCTTACCCCACCCCCAATATCAATCTTTTAAGGAGAGACGGGATTTCTTTTATTCATTAAATATTGTTTACTGGTTTAATAACATGAAAACAATCATTTTTTAACCATATAAGTGGGAAATTTTAGGGTGTAAAGCGAGAAGAATTTTTTGAATTTACTTTTTTATTCCAGATAACAATTAATGAAAAATACACTAAAAATTATAAAATATATTAACAAAAGCACACATAGCATACAAAATTAGGATTATTATTCACATAAGAGCAACACATTTAAATTTAACATTTAAAATTTACAAAATATAATGCAAAATTAAAGAGGCAAGGGTCTAGAAAGAGTAGGATTTTTTTCACGTCCGGTTATTAATTTTCTACACTAAGAAACAACTTGTAAAAGGTATTGCTTCTGTTCTTCGTCGTCTTTAATAATTGATGTATTAAATTCTTGCACTAGTTTTATACCTCTTTCAGCAGCATCATTAACAACTTTTAAATTTTTCTCAATATCAAATCCTTTTGAAAACTCCAAGTATGTGCACCACTCATCTGGATCAGACTTTAAAAACTGTGCTGAAATACCTTTTAAAAAAAGTTTAATGTAAATGGAGTATTAAAGCTATCTAGTTCTTTGCTTAAAAGAGAATGGCATTCATTTAAATGCACTTTTAACTTCATTGTTCTATTTTCTTCATTATAGTCTTGGTCCACATCATTTTTTTTGTAAGACAATACTTTTAAAGCCATGTTAATTTTTATCTTTATTTAGGCTTTATCAAAAAAACCAAATGCAATTATTTCAGGGTTTAAATACCATAAGTGGTTTATAAATTTAGTAAGTGCAACTTCTGATACTTCAGTTTCTGTTTTTATAATTAATTAATGATTTAATGGATTTTAAATCTTGATTCAGAGCTAATATGGGATCAGGAGCGTTAAACCACACTTTTACATAAATATTTAAAATGAAAACACAGATAGTTCTTATCTTCTAATTGCTTCCCTCACTTGAAGGTTAAAGGAAACTAGTTTCTAAAGCTGAACATTTTTAAGCAATAGATTGCTTTAGCCATCCATCTAGCGTGATGAGGAGCTCTAAATGATATCTGATGTGGTTTTGAAAACCCAATAAATATCAAACACAGAAGTAACAGTTCCCTATAGTCTTCTCTAGGAGGATATATTGAGTTTTGCATCTGCCCGGTTATGCACTTCATAGAAGTTGTACTTACTAAATTTATAAACCACTTATGGTATTTAAACCCTGAAATAATTGCATTTGGTTTTTTGATAAAAGCCTAAACAAAGATATAAAAGTTAACATGGCTTTAAAAGTATTGTCTTACAAAAATGATGTGGACCAAGACTATAATGAAGAAAATAGAACAATGAAGTTAAAAGTGCATTTAAATGAATGCCATTCTCTTTTAAGCAAAGAACTAGATAGCTTTAATACTCCATTTACATTAAACTTTTTTAAAAGGTATTTCAGCACAGTTTTTAAAGTCTGATCCACATGAGTGGTGCACTAACTTGGAGTTTTCAAAAGGATTTGATATTGAGAAAAATTTAAAAGTTGTTAATGATGCTGCTGAAAGAGGTATAAAACTAGTGCAAGAATTTAATACATCAATTATTAAAGACGAAGAACAGAAGTAATACCTTTTACAAGTTGTTTCTTAGTGTAGAAAATTATACCCGGACGTGAAAAAAATCCTACTCTTTCTAGACCCTTGCCTCTTTAATTTTGCATTATATTTTGTAAATTTTAAATGTTAAATTTAAATGTGTTGCTCTTATGTGAATAATAATCCTAATTTTGTATGCTATGTGTGCTTTTGTTAATGTATTTTATAATTTTTAGTGTATTTTTCATTAATTGTTATCTGGAATAAAAAAGTAAATTCAAAAAATTCTTCTCGCTTTACACCCTAAAATTTCCCACTTATATGGTTAAAAAATGATTGTTTTCATGTTATTAAACCAGTAAACAATATTTAATGAATAAAAGAAATCCCGTCTCTCCTTAAAAGATTGATATTGGGGGTGGGGTAAGGAATCTCCCTTGTATCTCTTGATCTAAGGGTCACACAAAAAAGTGTCAATTAGAAAAGTTAAAGCTTAATAAATTATCTAAAGAATGAATCCTTATTTTCTTTTCTACTATATTCGGTTCGAATTTTATGGTGAAAAACGCGCAGTTTTTAGTGAAAAATTGCGCTTTTTCGAAACTTTGACGGCTGGGCGCTGGGTCGAAATATTATTTTTTTGTTCTGAAACTTTCAGAATATTAGTTTGACATCAAATGGCACCTTTTGAGGGGGTGCCGTGAAAAAAATTCGCACTTTGATTTTTAGCGACCACCCTAATGTACAACTTCCTTTGTCAAATGAATACTGAACTTGAAACTGAATTTGAAAATGACGAAAAGGTAAAAGAGGCTACAGAGGTTAAAATCTATCCTGAAATGTTAAAACTTGACCTATCTGATTGGAAAAGAGTAGAAAAACCACGTAATAAAAGTTCACGTATAGACGTATATTACTATTCTCCTTCAGGAGAACGTCTAAGATCGAATAATGATGTGATTAAGTACCGTAAGAAAAACAATCTCCAGTACAAACCAGAGTGTTTTAATTTCAAGCCTAGCGAATCTTCAAAACCTGAGGTTCAATCTGAAGAGTATGATGACTCAGAAGAGAAATCTGAAAATGAACTACCTGACTTAAATGATCTTTTTCAGGAAGAAGTATATAATATCGAAATTCCGAGGAATTTTGAGCAATCTCAATTAGTTCCAGAACGAGATAGTTGGAATGAAGCCATGAAGGACGAAATTAAGGTAATGAATGAACGTAAGGTTTGGAACTTAGTAGACCCGCCACCTAATTCTAAAGTCATAGGATGTAGATGGGTATATTCTGTTAAAAAGGGTGAAAATAATCAAATTAAACGATTTAAAGCTAGATTAGTAGCTCAAGAATTCAAACAAAGGATGGGACTGGATTATACAGAAACTTTTTCACCAGTAGTAAATTTTTCTGTAATTAAAGTACTGTTTGTAATATTTGTAAGTATTTTAGGTTGGGTAAATTTACAGCTAGATGTAAAAGCTGCATACCTTTATGGTGAGTTACAGGAAAGGACTTTTATGGAACAACCTAGTGGATTCATAAAACCTGGTAACGAGAGTAAAGTTTGTTTTCTAAAAAAATCCATATACGGTCTGCATCAGAGTGGCAGAGTATGGAATAATGAGTTGGATTTAATACTTACGGAATTGGGATTTATAAGCTTAAAACACTGTAATTGTGTATATAAATTTGAAGACAGTGTTGTCTTGGTTTATGTGGACGATATAATCATGTTTGGTAAAAGTGATACTTGTATTCAACATGCAGTAAATTTGTTGAAATCTAAATTTGATGTAATTGAGTTAGGAAATGTTAAGTACATTTTAGGTGTCAATTTTGAAAATATTGATAACTGTATTTATTTAAGTCAAAGTACTTATATTTGTAAACTGAGAAAAATGTTTAGTGACTTACCTAAAAGTTACGTTAACTTACCATTTAAAGGTGGTCTTATACCACCTAAAGTTTGGGATAACAAAGTAATTGAGAATGATATAATGAAAAAATATCCCTACAGATCGTTAATTGGATGTTTATTATTTCTAGCGGACAGAACTCGTCCGGATATATCTTTTGGTGTTAATGTAATGAGTCAATTTTGTAATTCTTATACATACCAACACTGGCTAATGGTTGTAGACATAATGAACTATGTGTTTAACACTTCTGAATATAAAATAAATATGTCTAATGTTAAGAATTGTAACTTGGTAGCTTATTCAGATGCAAGTTGGGGATCTCATTTAACCCAAAGATTTTCATCTAGTGGTTATATAATTTCAATGGCAAGTGTACCATTTACTTGGAAATCTAGAAAGCAAAAGTGCATCGCACTTAGTTCTATGGAAGCAGAATTTGTATCATTAACTGACTGTGTAAGAGAATTATTATGGTTTCAAAATGTAATTAATGAACTTAATGTTATTGATTTGCATAATCCTGTTTTAAAATGTGATAATACAGGGTGTCCCAAAAAAGACTGACGCATTTTAAAAATCGATAACTCGAAAACTAAAAAACATAAAAATATGCGGTTTCTTGCATCCTACTCAGGGGGGCAAAGAATTTTCGTACCCAAAATTTCAAAATTTTAGTTCCAAAATGCATTTGTAGATGGCAGCACGAGAAGTTTTCCCGAAATTTAGGTATAAACTGTCAGCGGAATCCCTTCTATTGCCTTGTGGTAGGAAAATCGAAGTTGAGAGATAGAATCGATTTCAGAATCGAATTAGATTGAAATGCTTTATCTATTTGGTTGTTTGATTGATCTTTTATGGCACAGAGGAGATATTGTTAGGATTTAATTCTAAATAATAAAATCTTTGGGAAAACGAACTTTGAGTTCTAATTGGAAATTATTTTTAAGGAATATCATGGAAAATTAGAACATGATTTCTGACAAAGGCTGCGCCATAAATTGTTTAATCTAGTGGGTTATACACATTTAACCCGAAAATTTTTTATTTAAAATTTCTATATGAAGCGTTTTTCACTGCTTTTTTTTCAGAGGATGGTTATGTAAAATATTTTAAAGGGAAATCAAAGTTTTAGAATCTTTGAGATTACTTTTTAGAGGGGATATTAAATTTGACTTGGTGTTTGAGAAAGGGCCCCGATCAGACTAAGTTACACTAAATTTAAACTACATTTATTTTCGGAATTAAATAAGTGGATGAATTTGGCAAGAATTTCAGTAGAAGTGCGGAACTTCTTTAAACTATTATTTTAGTGAAAATAGGGTTGGTTGGCTGAAAAATGATCTTTTGGGGTTAAACAGAATATATTTATATATAATATATTTTATTTTGGCATGCTGATTTTTCTATTGGGCTCAAGAAGAATCAGGATGTCAAAAAATAATAAATTTCATATAGTCTGTTTAACCCCATATGTTTATTATACCCTACCCATCACTACTCGCATATGTAATGTACCCACATCTCTATCGAATTATGAGTAGGTTGGGGTGGGGAAAAATGGGTCTAGTGGGGTAAAATAGGTCTAGCTATTTTAACAGTTTATAGCCGCGTTCACAACAGCCAACCTGTTCAACCGGAGAAAGAGCTAAAGAAGTAGGGGAAAAGGGATCTCCGAAAACCAGCCGTGAGGAAATTTAATAGCCCGTTCACAAGAGCACTCGTCCTACCAGTAGAAAGAATCGCTTGACAAGCGAGCGAGCTCGTAGATATGCGGGAAGCGAGCGAGAGAGCTGTCTACGAGAGTTGATCCAATTAAAACATTTTTCCTACTGCTATTGCCCAGGAGAGAATTTCCAACTGATAGTCAAGTGATTTATTCCCTGCGTAGGGAGAGCGGTGGAAGAAGAACCAGTTTTCTCTGCCTTTCGTCCGGTAGAATGGCTGTTGTGAACGCGGCTAATATTTATAAAATTTAATGTTTTTTTGGCATGCTGATTTTACTTGAGTCTCAATAAAAATAAGCATGCCAAAAACATTAAATTTTATAAATATAAACTGCTAAAATCCCTAGACCCCTATTTTACCCCACTAGACCCATTTTCCTACCCAACGCTATCTGACCCACATCCGCCATAGAAACTTGCAAGTTTAATAGAAAACCCGGTAATCTAGGATATTCACTCGGAACACAATCACCCCTGTTATGTGCATCGCAGCACAAACTACCATATACTGTTCTTCTAAAGATCACCAATAAAATCTTAACTTCTCATTCCCTCAATAAACGCTTAAAGAATTTATTTCGATTTCACCTATTTAGAAAAAATTAATGCGTATTTAACAAAAGCAAATTCAGTAATTTGAAAAATATTGGCTGAAATGAGAGATCCGTCTTAAGGGGAGACCACAGTTTTGTTTAGTTGTCAAACTGATTCAAAGCGTAACCCAAATCTTAATATTTTCCTTAGATCTAATCTTAAATCTTCCGAGAATCGAATAAGATTCGTTCAGGATCGAACAACATTCGATTCTGTGAATCGATTTTTAATCAAACTTTGGTTTTCCTGTCACAAGTTAAGTAACAGGGATTATTCCGATACCTTTTCCCTAAATCCCTCAAAAAAGTCTTGTGCTGCCATCTAGTTAAAATTTTGGAACTAAAATTGAAAATTCTGGGATGAAAATTCTTTGGCCTAACAAGTAGGGGGCAAGAAACCGCACATTTTTATCTTTTTTAGTTTTTGAGTTATTGATTTTTAAAATGCGTCAGTCTTTTTTGGGACACCCTGTAAGTCTGCTATCTATTTTTGTAAAAATCCAATTGAAAATGTTAAAACTAAGCATATAGATATCAAATTGCATTTTGTCAGAGAATGGTTAAAAGATGAAAAATTTGTTTTGGAATATATTTGTAGTAAAAGTAATGTTGCTGACTTGTTAACAAAACCTCAAAGTAAGGAAAAATTGAAATGGTTTATTCAGAATATTTTTGTAACAAAATTTTGAACCGATGGGGCCGATTGTTGAACTTTATTTAATTTTTCGGTTGAAGAAGAGAACCACACTTTATGTAAATGATTGAAAAACAACTACGACTGATACTAAGTTTGAGTATAAAAGCTGAAGCTCAGCCAACTGTATTTATGCTGATTTCTCACTTCTCATTCTCATTTCTGTTATTCTGATTCTGGATTGCTCATACTTTAGTATGACAAACTTGTAAATAAATTTCGTTATTTTTATATCCTACGATTCTTCCTTTCCCCATCCCTACAAAAATCATTGGAAAACTCCTTTTGTATCTTTTATACCGAAATATTACATATAGTATAAGAAAATTTTAAGAAAAAGTGTCTCGCATGTAATAAAAATGTGAATTTTTTCTAATGAAAATTGCTAAAATTTTAGCCAATTATTCAACCATGGCTAATAAAGATGAAGAAACTGTTCAATATCATAAAGATGTCCCAAATTGTTAAGTAGAAACAGATTTCAATAATTTTATTTGAATAAATTGTTAAATATATGCCCTTTGGAAACCCTCCTAAAAACTTCACCCCAAACGCCGATGTTCCCAAATGGGAACATCCTCAAAATCACCCTTAGGATTTTTTTTTGCCAAAAAAAGGCAAGATTAGTTTTAATATTGATGAAACAAGCCATTTAAGCCAAAAATCAGAACATTTACTTTGAAATTTGAATTACGGTGTTTAAAAGGTTAAGACGTACGGGACCCTTCTCCTTCATCTCGATCTCGGCCTGCGCAGGAGATTTTCATGGCGATTTATAATCGCAGACGTATCCTTGCCCATAATTGGATCTGACTTTCTCGCCTTTTATCATATTTTGCCAGATTGCAATTTAAAACTAGTGGTCGACGGTGTTACTGGCCTCTCAGCTGCGGGCCAACCAACCAATCCGGTGCAACCTAGCATCAAGCTTATACAAGATGTCTCCAACCCTTTCCAAAAAATTTTAACTGAATTCCCGGAGTTAAATCGTCCGGCTGGAACCCCCCGTAGCATTCGCCACTCCACGGTACACCACGTAAGGACCACTCCCGGACCGCCCGTCTTCTGCCGACCACGGCGCCTTGCTCCCGATCGGCTACAGATCGCTAAGGAGGAGTTCGAGGCGATGGTAAAGGAAGGCATTGCACGAAGATCAGAGGGACCATGGGCCTCACCCCCTTCACCTCGTCCCCAAAAAGACAGACGGTTGGCGTCTATGTGGGGACTACAGAGCGTTAAACGCTCGTACCGTACCGGATCGCTATCCACGATTTCGCGCACCGGATCCGTGGATGCCAGTTTTTCTCCGTTGTCGACCTAGTCAAGGCTTACACCCAAATACCGGTCAACGAGGACGATGTCCCAAAGACCACTATCGTTACTCCGTTCGGCCTGTTTGAATTCCCCTTCGTGAGCTTCGGCCTTCGCAACGCTGGACAAACCTTCCAGCAATTCATCGACGAGGTACTTCAGGGTCTCGATTTCTGCTTCCCATACGTCGATGACATCTTAATATTCTCAAAAACTGCGGAAGAACATGAAGATAATATTCGACAGGTGTTCCAACGCCTCTCTAACCATGGCCTGCTAGTTAACCGAGGTAAAACTGTCCTAGGAGCTGCATCCGTCGATTTCCTTGGCTACAAAATCACCGCCGACGGAACTCAACCGTTACCTGATCGGATCACCGCATTACAAAATTTTCCGTTGCCCAAGACAGCTCGTGAACTGCGGCGCTTCTTGGGAATCCTAAATTTTTACAGGCGTTTCCTTCCCTGTGCTGCAGCTCATCAGGCCCCACTCAACGACGCCCTCAACAGCCTCCGTGGTTCTCAGCCCATCGCCTGGACCCCTCAATTGGAGAAAGCTTTCGCGGACTGCAAATCACATCTGTCCAAGGCAACGCTCTTGTCTCATCCGGCTTCTAATGCTCCTCTGGGATTATTTACTGACGCCTCTAACCTCTCAGTCGGTGCTGCACTCATGCAGCATGTTGAAGGTACCTGGCAACCACTCGCCTTCTTCTCCAAGAAGCTAACGACTAAACAGTCCCAATGGCCGGCCTACTACAGAGAATTATTAGCCATTTATCAGGCTGTGCAGCACTTTTGGCACATATTGGAAGCTGAACACTGCACAGTCTATACTGATCATAGGCCCATCACATTTGCGTTCCAGCAGAGTCGTGAAAAACTTCCCCCCGTTCAGTTGAACCACCTGTCATTCATAGGACAGTTCACAACTGATATCCAGCACATCAGTGGGGCGGAAAACGTGGTCGCTGACGCGCTGTCTCGCATCGAGGCTATTTCTCCACCTCCGGTCAATCTCTCCGACCTCGCAGTGGCTCAATCGACTGACCCAGAGTTGCAGCAACTTATGAATTCTAATCTTTCATCATCGCTGCAGTTACAAAACGTCAAACCTTCAGGCTCAGACATCAGCCTCACTTGTGACACTTCGACCGGCCGTCCAAGACCTTTCGTTCCTGCATCATACAGACGCCAGGTCTTTAATTCCCTACATGGCCTCAGCCACCCCGGCACTCGAACAACTGCTCGCATGGTGTCAAGTCGTTTCGTCTGGCCCAGAGTCCAGAGCGACTGCCGTGCGTGGACCCGCTCCTGCCTTTTTTGTCAACGGGCGAAGGTTACACGACACGTCCACTAACCACTACAGCAGTTTACCCTAACGCCTAACCGCTTCCGGCACATACATGTGGACATCATAGGACCCCTTCCACCAGCAAAAACCTACCGATATTGCCTGACGGCCATCGATCGTTTTTCCCGCTGGGCAGAGGCCTATCCACTGGAGGGAATCACGGCGGAAGAGGTAGCACAAGCCATCTTCTCCGGTTGGATCACCCGTTTCGGCTGCCCTGAAAACATCACCACCGACCAGGGAAGGCAATTCGAATCCCGGCTGTTCAAACATCTGGGCATCGGAGTAGGTTATCGACGCTTCAGAACAACTAGTTATCATCCACAAACGAACGGAATGATTGAACGCTTCCACCGTCAGTTGAAAGCTGCTTTGATGTGTCACCCAGACTCCTCCTGGCTGCAAGCTCTTCCCACAGTCCTGCTAGGCATCAGGAGCGCAGTCAAAGAGGACCTAGGCACCTCACCCGCAGAGCTGGTTTATGGCGAGCCCATCCGTCTGCCCGGAGAGCTGATCGTCCCGCTTTCCACAGAGAATCGCCCAAGCGATTCAACGACATTCCTCGATCGTCTCCGCCACATTATGGTTTAGGTGCGTCCCGTCCCTGCCTCCCGACACACCACCCAGAGCACCTTCGTTTTCAAAGACCTTGCGACCTGCTCTCATGTGCTACTTCGAGATGACTCAGTACGTACATCTCTGCGGCCCCCATATTCCGGACCGTATCGTGTTCTGCAGCGCCATGACAAGAATATCATCATCCGGATGGGAACGAAAGACGTCCTGGTGTCCATAGACAGGGTAAAGCCCGCTTATGTGTTGGCCGACGATTTGCAAACACTGAACCCTCCTCAGCTAACGGCCCCTCCACCCACCAGTCCCACGAAAAGAACCACCTACACCACGCGCTCAGGTCGGCGTGTACGGTTCAGACTGTAAACATTTAGTATATATGTTCTTGTATTCTTACATTTATTGTTATTTTCTTTATTCTTGTAAATGCAAAATTAAGCATCTCATTCCCCGGGGAGGTGGTGTGGCAGCCTCTGAATGTGTTTAGTCACTCTCACCACTGAGAGATGGCGCTCGCACCATATAAATGGCGCGGCTCTTGGTGTGAGAGCTACGCATCGGCTCACTGCCACAACACCACTTCGGCTAGCAGATCTGATGAAGCATGTCAATAAAGTGCGTCTCGTAACCTGAGTGTATTCCTTCACGCTTCACGATACCCACAAAGTGTATAACTCATTTACCTACACTTTTAAGATCTTTTACTGAATAAAATATGTTTTAAAATATAATTTATAGTTCCTTGTTACGAATTTAGGTCTTAAAAGTTTAAATTTGGCGCTATTTTGAAGTTCTTGGAGCCATATTTGCATTTTACTACTTTTTGAGATATTTCAAGATGGCGGCCAAAATGGCGGTTTTCCGCCCTTCAGACTTTGGTAGACTTTTGATATGTTGCTATAGACTTACCATTATGTCAGAAAAACCTCACTTTACTTCTTTTAATTTAAGTTTAATGCTTTGAAAGCACATTGAAAATAAGTAAACCACCTTTTACACATTTTTTAAAGTGTATAGCTCATTTACCTACACTTTTAAGATCTTTAACTGAATAAAATATGTTTTAAATTGTAATTTATAGTTCCGTCTTACGAATTTAGGTCTTAAAAGTTAAAATTTGGCACTATTTTGAAGTTTTTAGCATATGGAATATTTGCATTTTACTACTTTTTGAGATATTTCAAGATGGCGGCCAAAATGGCGGTGTTCTGCCCATCAGACTTTGGTAGACTTTTGATATGTTATCAAGCACATCATCCCAAACCTGAAAAACATCACAAACCTTCTTTTGGAATATGTTCCATTTCGAGCCCATTTTTGCCTTAAAAGTCCTGGCCTATATGCGGAAAAATACTCCCTTTCTCAGAACCAATATTGTTTATGTTAATTATAGATATTGTTGTAACAATTTTAAGATAATAAATTACTTTCATTGATATTTTGCACAATCATAGCCGAGTGACAGAGAGCGCCGCGCGTGTTCTCACGTGGCTTAGGCCTACATTGCCACCTGCTAACTGCTAACAAGCCCGCGCATGACAAAAATTGTGTCACATCTTTCACAAATGAAATTTTATTTACAACCACAATTTAAATACATAATGTAATATAACATAATTAGGCTTACCATATTTTCTTAAGCTCAACCCAGGACACTTTGTCGACCTATCAGTCCATCAAAGATAAAAAACTAAATAAACACCCACACTAAAAAAAAAAAAAACTAAGCATTTAAACTGAAATAACATACTTTATTTAATCATTTGTACTTTTCACTTGACATCACTTTTTTTCAAAAATTCTTTGTTAGATTTAATTCATAAAATTCACAACAATTAAGTTCAGAGTTAATTTTTACACTTATAAGGTGTTTGACAATACAAATAGAGAATCTGCCCCTTTCAGCAGTCTAAATATGAGTAAAGTGAAGCCGTAGGCCGTAGAAGTTGGTGAAAAAATGCAGTTCGAAAATTTTTATCGAAAATTTCACAAAAAATTTTGTCCAGTCTTAAAATTACGAAAACCCAGGACATTTTGGGACCCATGACATTTCCCAGGACAGCCTCCGAAACCCAGGACTGTCCTGGGTAAACCAAGACGTATGGTAAGCCTAAACATAATGCAAATAGTGTAATCTTATCTTGTTATAATAATCCCAGAATGTATTTATAAATCCCTCGGCACGTGACGATTAACACTATTCTATCGATTCGATTCTGTAATCGATTCCCTAGGTTATATTCGATTCGTTTGATCTCGGATGTCGATTCGATTCCCGAAGATTTGATTAACCAAGTCCCTTGTTTGTAGTAAGAACAGATGTGATCTGACCGTGGGGTTTAAACTCGAAGGAGTACCTAGTCCCTAAGGACTTCAAACTCCTGTCTTGACTGCGCTCCGCGTAGCGGAGCGCATGCTTGACTTATCTTGAGGCTGGTGGCCGAAGCCACAGTATAACTGTCTTCTTGAGACTTGAATTGTTTCAGCTGAGCAACTCAACCTACTTTGGAGGTATAAAGACCCGAAGGCCACCGAGTGCTCGTGTAGCTGTCTTCTTGAGACTTGAATTGTTTCAGCTGAGCAACTCAACCCACTTTGCTTTGGAGGTATAAAGGCCCGGAGGCCACCGAGTGCTCTTGTAATGCTAGTGAAGGCAAGTTTGGGGGGGGGGAGCCAAGGGATTCCAAAACCTGCAAGGAAAGCAGTTAGCCAAGGCACCTAGCACTCTGAGCATGGTTCTTTATTGTCCCAGTTGTGCGGATGTGATCTGTTACACCGTGACGATAGGATCTCACATGCGCATCAATTGGACACAAACTGGTCACTCTGTAACATCACAGCGATGTTACAAGTTATCACAAAAATTGATCCTAAATCCAGGACATTAGATTATCACAGATATATCCCATTGACGTCCCGACCACATCTGTGACTCCAATGCAATTGTTACAAAATTATCACAATTTTATCATATAGGTTTTAGGAGAAATGCACTCTAAATCTACTAATCAATGGCTCCCCCCCCCCGAATGCACAAAAAATTTCTTCATTCCAATGTTCTAATTAGAAGCTTACGTTTAAATTTTTGTTTAAAGCCAGCCTATTCTGAGTAACTGGGATCCAAGGATCGATTACTCATTCGATTCTGGAATCGATTGTATTCATAATATTTGATTTCCCTACGAAGAATTAAGCACAGGGACATTTTGGGTATGTCATTGCTTGTTAAAGTATTTTCAAGTTAAACATAATTAAATAGAAAAATCATTATGCATCTATTTTTCTCTCAATAGTGTTTAAATTTTAAATATTGAGAGAACGAGAGATACTGATTCCACCACTATTTTCAATTTTAAAATAATGATGGAATCAGTTCCCTTTTATTATCCTTGTTTGGAATGCCACTGAATAAATAATCAGAAGTAAAAAAAATCTCAATTTATGTTGGATGACACAGTGAGAAGCCGTTAAGTTACAACACCTTTATTGGAGCTAATCAACTAACAGACATCTACACTCTCTGCGTCTTCCATTCATAATGACGCGTTTCTACTTCCGCTCCGCGCGGCAGCTCGCTCGGTAGGGGTAGAATAAGTAGCGCCCTCTAGTACACGACATATACGACACTCTGTCATCCTGACTAAGGAGGTCCTCCGACGTAATCTGCAAGTATAGCATCGAAAACAAAAAACAAAACAAGAGCCTAAGTTTGACAATAACAACAGAGTAAATACAAGGTGAAAAATATCGACAAGAAAAGTATAGAAATACACTGTATAGACATGAAGTACTTGATGAACAATTCAGAACTAGGACTGGGAGTAAATAAAATCAAAAGTATGAAAAGAGATAAAAAATTACAATATACAAAAGGTGAACTTGAAATAAGGTATAATCACAAAATGCAAAATAAAAAAAGACAATAGTTAATGAAAGCAAAATCTTTTCAAAATCATAAAATACAACTAAATAACGAGCACAAAAAGATGAATTAGAAATGCACTATTAAAAGTTATTTGACAGTCAAAAAGGAAAAGTTCAGCCTGATCCTTGCCACGGTTTCATGAGATCAGCAGCGGTGCAAGTCACATGAGGTCCTTCATGAGATCCAATTTTGACAACATCATATCGGTCATTATTTTTTACTTTGGTGACACGATAAGGTCCGAAAAATTTGGGACGAAGCTTTAGGCCGGTTCCAAATTGAGTCCTTTTGATAGCAACCAAATCATTCACTTTGTAGTTCCTTGCTGCCTTGCGGGTTCTGTTGTAGTTTTTCTTGGTTTTCTCTTGCAGCTGTAGTATGTTGTTTTTCGCTTCTTCGCACATTTGATGTTTCTTTTGAACGAACGTATGGACGTGCTCTTCTTCTAGAATCCTTTTAATGTTTAAGTCTTTCTTGTTTTTCATCTTAACACCAGTCAAGAGCTCGAAAGGTGTGAACTGGGTTACTGATGAAACGGTGCTCTTGATTACGCGTTGAACCGCTGGTACATGGCGAAACCATTTGTTGGGGTCATCGATGGATAGTTTCGTAATAACAGGGATAAGAGTATCGTGGAACTTCTCGACTTGTCCATTTCCTCGCGGTTGACCGGTGGTGATTGTGACGTGTTCGATGTTTTCATCTTCACAGTACTTCTTGAAATCAGTTGAGGTGAAAGCTGATCCGCGGTCTGATATTATTCTCTTGGGGTTTCCAAAAGTAACTTGTTGAAGTTGGAGTTTGTCCAAAGCATCTTTACGGAAAATTTCGCTGGTCTCGATGATCTTTTTCAAAGCTACGACGGTTACCCTTTCTGGGACGTCCTGCTCCAACTCAAAAGCGACCTTTAGTAGATCCTCTTTTCTTGTTCCTTTGAACATGATGACGGTGATTTTAGACTAGACGGTGATTGAAGACGATGACTTTCGGTTTTGCTGTTGACAATGGTCAGAGGCGTATATTGGTTGAGGTCGATTACTTTTGGTTTTGGCTGAGAACGTTGACTTTTGGCTTTGGCTGAGAACGATGACTTTTGACATTAGCTGAGAACGTTTACTTTTGGCTGAGAACGATGACTTTTGGCTTTGGCTGAGCCCCCATGTTGGATGACACAGTGAGAAGCCGTTAAGTTACAACACCTTTATTGGAGCTAATCAACTAACAGACATCTACACTCTCTGCGTCTTCCATTCATAATGACGCGTTTCTACTTCCGCTCAGCGCGGCAGCTCGCTCGGTAGGGGTAGAATAAGTAGCGCCCTCTAGTACACGACATATACGACATTTATATAATCAATAAATGAATATTATTTCATTGTTTTCTAAATATATACCATTGAATACCTCAAAACAAACGCTGCGAACTCACAAGACCATTGTGATAAGGTGATCTCATGTGACTTATAATTGGACTTGACTATCTTGGACCTTAGTGCGATACAAAGACCAGTGCTTTAACTACAACTTGAAAAAATATTGACCCAAGCTTATTCCACCAATACAACAAGCACTTGTATAAAACTTTATCTAATCAAACGTGTCATGCGGTCCAGTAATGACAATTCTAATTTCTAATATGCTATTTAGTTACTTAACATTCTGTTGATATACAAATGAAAATCATGTTTATGGGAGGGAATTAGTCTTCATATACAGACCATGTTTTTTACTTTGATTGATAACATCGAACAATTTTAATCGAGTAAGCCATTTTATCAATAACTGTGTGTTTGAAAGGAGTCATAAAATTATACAGGAATTTCTAAAGGTCAAAAGACACAAACAAAAGAAAAATACTTTATTTTAATTTTACGGTTTAAATTCGTTGATTTGATGAATACCCGAACGAATTTCTATTCATTCAGCTAAATTTTAAACCAGAGACAGTAGTAGAGCTAGGCGTCAGCGGTGTCGGCGACCGCCGACGGCCTCGCACCTCGAAAAGGCCTCGCGCCCAAGAAAGAGAACCTAAAAATCAATGATTCCCCCCCCCCATTTTTTAAAAAGTAGATTTTTTTAGAAAAATTTAGAAATTCGGACTAGGTGTACCAAAACAAGTTAAAACCCTGTTTTTTAGGGTCAAATTACAAAAAAATTTCTCGGGGAGGACCCCAAAACCACCTTTTGTACTTGGAACTTATTATTAACAACTTTATTATAATTAGTTCATCCAAATCCTACCTAAAAATCTATGTCCAAAATTCGGACTTAGTATACAGAAACAAGTTGAAACCCTGTTTTTAGAGTAGTTTTCAAAAACTTTTCTAGAGAAGAACTCCCAGATCCCCTTTTGTACTTGGAACTGTATTACTTATAACTAGGGCAAGGATTTATATGTAATTAAAATCCAAAATATGTACAGATAATATGTGTTTATTTTAGCAAAATATGTATTAAAAAATGCCAAATAAGTAATAAAAAAAAGAAAATGTTCAGTAATTTTTTTTAAGGGGCTCTTTAAATATTACGCAAGCACATAGTAGGGAAGGGTGGTTTTCGCTATTTGCCGACAGAGAGAGGAGTGAAGGATACTTAGGTAAGACATTAAAACACTGTATTTTGGAAAAATTGTAGTAACGTTCAAAAAGCATTATAGGCCAGTCAATAACGACATCGAAAATTGCAAAAAATCGTGTATCTCCAATTTTTTTCTTATGTTGTTAGGACCCATCCCAGTAGTTAGTAACCAATTTTGCAACCCTGAAAGCCCTGTGCTAACTTCGCAATCCTCCAAAAACCTAAAAATTTTCCGACTTTTTTCAGTTTTGGGCTTATAACGCATACAAAATGCATCCGCACGAAAAAGTTTTAAGTATATCATTTAAAGTAGATAAAATTTGCAATAATTTAAGACCATTTCCAAGTTTATACGTCCAATAGATCCCGAGTTACATCTCTTCAAAAATGGGCAATTTTTTCCCAAAATTCAAAATTTTGAGTCTAAGTCGCTTTTATATCAAAAAATAGGTTATAGTACTCGTTGTAAAAGGTAAATAAGGGCAATTAAGTTGTAGTACAGTTATTTAGATTTAATTTAAGCCCTTAATGAAGACTCTAGGTCCCATAGTTCTTACTTTATCTTAAAAAACAAAAATTTGGGAAAACCGAAATTTCGGAAAAATAGAGCATGACGTTGTATGGGCACAGAAAAGGAAAAATAAAGCTATAACACAATATGACGTTATAAAAATTAATATTTATTCATTGAATACCAAATTATTTGTCTTAATATATGTTAATTAATGTTGATTTTTAAATTAAATTGAGTTTAATTAGTATTAATTATATAATTAAGAAATTAAAAATATATATTAATTTATTGCTTTTTTAAGTATTAGTTTATAAAATACGACTTTTTGAGGTACCAAAGATCATGTCTCTTCCAAGGGTTCAGGACTGTCTTCCTCGTTGTCAGATTCGTCTATCTCAATTGTAGGGATGTTGAGGCATGACTTGCCTTGACATGGTTTACATAGTGCAGAACACTTAAGTCCCGCTTTCTCACATGAGCAGCCTCTTCCAGCGCACCCTTTTTGGCACTTGCATGAGATGAATTTCAGGAGAGTTTTTGATGCTGGATCTTTTGTAGAGGTTATAGGTAGCAGACCTTGCTGACTCCTCGTCCAGCCCCAGTCAGTTGGTTTTTTGTCTGCACCTGGTGGTATGTGCGATATGCATGTTGAGCTGCAGCCTCTTCGGTAGGAGGCAGACGAACCAGGTGGACCTTGGTGTTGGCAGCTGAACGAACAAAGATTTCTTAACGGAGGGCGTGAAGAGTGTCGGACTCTCCTCCTCCATACCACAAGACACTTATTTCCAGCAGAGGCTATTTCTTCGTGGCTGATATCAGGCTGTAGGAAAATGGAAGCCACACCAACCAGATGTGGATTTTTTCAAGCATGCTTAACATCTTCATTTTCCCTTGCCTGAAAATTGAGGAGGTGGTGTCACAGCCAGAGAAAGCGTGCAGGAACAATTCAAATCCGTAGGGACAGGCCAGCTCTCCGCTATTGAAACATTTGGAGGAACACTGCAAACAAGTTGATTCCCACTTGAACCCTTTTTGAAAGAAAACATTTTCCACCGTCGTCCATTTAAAAGAACCAACAAGTCCACATCTTCTCCAATCACGATGACATTTTCATGCGAGCTGCTTTTGTCGAGAGCAGTCTGTACGCGATTGTACAGTCTGCGTCCTCAGCAACTTGCTTTGTTTCAATTCCTTGGTTATCCAATCCTTAACGAATATCCATCAAATACAACTGACACATTTTTTCCAAAATGGCTAATTGTGTAGCTGATGTAAGTGGCTACAACTTCCTTGGTTGTGATATTCCGATGCCACCTTACTGTATGAAGTAAGTAGCCGCCATCCACAAAAACAAACGTAGGGGCTCCTATAGATATATTTTCAGGAAGAGGGGCTAAAGCTGTGTGAAAGCTGGACTTTTTGCCTTTACGCATCCCATCTTCATCAAAGCCATTGGGTAGGGAGCCAACTCGAACTTAAAGTGCTCTTTCAAGTCACCCTCTGTCTGCTTCGTGATACACAGCCTATGAAAAATTGTGAGGGGATCTATTTGAACCTTCTGATTTTGTAATTTTATAGTAACTGATGCCAGGGTTCGCACTTTATCTTTTCTTTTAAAACTAACTTTTCCAAAGGTGTTTCTCGTGATTTGATTTATTCCATTTATTCCCAATTCGTAGGCCATATGGCAATTGACTTCAGAGTCCCCAACCATACCAGAGCTGATGGATAGCATTTTTTCATTAAATGGAAATGGTGTGTGGGCATCGAACCAGTTCGTAAGTTTTTGCACATGATCGGTATCTTGTTCTATTTGAGTGGGCCTCATGTCAACGTGTTGTTCGGTGGAAGAATAGGAAACGTTCCAAAAGTATTCAAGCCCTTCACAGATATTCAGCATGTACACCATTCCTTCACTCCAACGCGTAAAAACGCTGCTGCATATGCCTCGACCATGAGTTAAGCCTCCCTGGCATTTCATCGATCTCATAAATTATTGCTCAATCATTAGGTCTGTCCATAAGCCTGACCAGAACTTGTGGGATCGTGAATCCTCCTTTTTGTGTGAATAGTCGAAATTCATCTGGGTGAAGCCTTTCGCTCGTCCTGGTAATCAGATCTTCTTAAATCAGTGTGTTAGTTTAATTTCTATAACTTAATAGTTCCGAAAAAATATATTTTTTAAAGTATAGCAAATATCTAAAACTGTTGGGAATGCGAGTTCTGACACGCCCTTGTAAGCTAATCCGAGTTAAAAATCCTTTTTCTTCATCGTTTTTATTTTTTAAGGTAAAGCAAGAACTAAGGGTCTTATAAAACTTATCTAAGACTTATTAAGGTTTTATTTTAAACTAATACTTAAAAAAGCAATAAATCTATCTATCTATCTATATATAACTAAAACCTTTTGTGGCTGTGTATGTATGTATGTATGTGTAACATCTCCTCCCAAAATACGCCGCAGGCGTACACAAAACTCGGTATATAGACATATTCTAAGGCGAGGATTATCAACACGAACTTTTCCAAGTTCGAAAATCGAATATTTACGAGTAATTAACGATTTTATGGTCAAAAACGCTTATTTCTCCATTTCTCTACCAGGGCAGATCCGCTTGACTCACTATTGTAACAAATGAAATTAAAACCTCAAAATTACACCTCCTCTCAAACTACGCCTCAGGCGTGGACAAAACTCGGTATATAGACGTATCTAGAGACGTGGATTATAAATACAAAGTTTTCCAAGTTCGAAAATCGAATATTAACCTGTAATTTAACATTTTTATGGTTAAAAATGCTTATTTTTCTACAACAGTAGATCTGCTTGACTCACTATTGTTAATGCTTATTTTTCTACTAGAGTAGATCTGCTTGACTCACTATTGTTAATGAGATGAAAACCTTAAAATTAAATATTTTACTAGGGGAAACTATAAATGTGCAACATAGGAACTGGATGGGTTTGGGTAAATATAAACGGTTGGAACCGGGATGAAAAAGACGCCGGGAACACCAACATGAAAAAAGACACCGGGAACGCCGGGATATTAAAAATTACCGGGAACATCGGGATATGAAAAATTACCGGGAACACCGGGATAAGAAAAACTACCGGGAACACCGGGATATGAAAAACTACCGGGAACATCACCGGGATGATTGGTAACTGAGGTTACAGAAAAATTAGACATGTTACTTTAGAAAACTTTATAAAAATAAATTGATACACTCCACCCGTGCAAGGCCGGGCATATCAGCTAGTATATAACTAAAACCGTTTGTGGCTGTGTATGTGGGTGTAAGATCTCCTCCCAAAATACGCCGCAGGCGTACACAAAACTCGGTATATAGACATATCTCGAGGCGGGTCAGACGACCATCAACTTTTCCAAGTTCGAAAATCGAATATTTACGAGAAATTAACGATTTTATGGTCAAAAACGCTTATTTCTCCATTTCTCTACTAGAGTAGATCCGCTTGACTCACTATTGTAATAAATGAAATTAAAACCTCAAAATTACATCTCCTCTCAAACTACGCCGCAGGCGTGGACAAAACTCGGTATATAGACGTATCTAGAGACGAGGATTATGAATACAAAGTTTTCCAAGTTCGAAAAATCGAATATTAACCTGTAATTAACGTTTTTATGGCTAAAAATGCTTATTTGTCAACAAGAGTAGATCTGCTTGACTCACTATTGTTAATGCTTATTTTTCTACTTGAGTAGATCTGCTTGACTCACTATTGTTAATGAGATGAAAACCTTAAAATTAAATATTTCCACTAGGGGAAACTATAAATGTGCAACATAGGAACTGGATGGGTTTGGGTAAATATGAACAAGAACACCAACATGAAAAAAGACACCGGGAACGCCGGGATATTAAAAATTACCGGGAACATCGGGATATGAAAAATTACCGGGAACTCTGAGGTATGAAAAATTACCCGGATAAGAGAAACTACCAGGATATGAAAAACTACCGGAAAAATCGGGATGATTGGTAATTGAGGTTACAGAAAAATTAGACATGTAACTTGAAAAAACTTTAAAAAAATAAATTCATACACTACACCCGTGCAAGGCCGGGCATATCAGCTAGTATATAACTAAAACCGTTTGTGGCTATGTGTGTGGGTATGTATTACATCTCCTCCCAAAATACGCCGCAGGCGACACAAAACTCGGTATATAGACGTATTCTGAGGCGAGGATTATCAACACGAACTTTTCCAAGTTCGAAAATCGAATATTTACGAGTAATTAACGATTTTATGGTCAAAAACGCTTATTTCTCCATTTCTCTACCAGAGTAGATCCGCTTGACTCACTATTGTAACAAATGAGATTAAAACATGAAAATTACATCTCCTCTCAAACTACGCCGCAGGCGTGGACAAAACTCGGTATATAGACGTATCTAGAGACGTGGATTATAAATACAAAGTTTTCCAAGTTCGAAAATCGAATATTAACCTGTAATTTAACATTTTTATGGTTTAAAATGCTTATTTTTCTACAAGAGTAGATCTGCTTGACTCACTATTGTTAATGCTTATTTTTCTACTAGAGTAGATCTGCTTGACTCACTATTGTTAATGAGATGAAAACCTTAAAATTAAATATTTTACTAGGGGAAACTATAAAGTGCAACATAGGAACTGGATGGGTTTGGGTAAATATAAACAGTTGGAACCGGGATGAAAAAGGCGCCGGGAACACCAACATGAAAAGAGACACCGGGAACGCCGGGATATTAAAAATTACTGTGAATACCGGAACATGAAAAATTACCGGGAACATCGGGATAAGAAGAACTACCGGGAACACCGGGATATGAAAAACTGCCGGGAACATCGGGATGATTGGTAATTGAGGTTACAGAAAAATTATACATGTAACTTGAGAAAACTTAAAAAAAAATTAAATTGATAATCTACACCCGTGCAAAGCCGGGCATATCAGCTAGTTAATATATATTTTTAATTTCATAATTATATAATTAATGCTAATTAAACTCAATTTAATTTAAAAATTAACATTAATTAACATGTATTAAGACAAATAATTTTGTATTCAATAAATAAATATTAATGTTTATGACGACATATTGTGTTATAGCTTTATTTTTCCTTTTCTGTGCCCATACAACGTCATGCTCTATTTTTCCGAAATTTCGGTTTTCCCAAATTTTTTGTTTTTTAAGATAAAGTAAGAACTATGGGACCTAGAGTCTTCATTAAGGGCTTAAATTAAAGCTAAATAACTGTACTACAACTTAATTGCCCTTATTTACCTTTTACAACGAGTACTATAACCTATATTTTGATATAAAAGCGACTTAGACTCAAAATTTTGAATTTTGGGAAAAAATTGCCCATTTTTGAAGAGATGTAACTCGGGATCTATTGGACGTATAAACTTGAAAATGGTCTTAAATTATTGCAAATTTTATCAACTTTAAATGATATATTTGAAACTTTTTCGTGCGGATGCATTTTGTATGAGTTATAAGCCAAAAACTGAAAAAAGTCGGAAAATTTTTAGGTTTTTTGAGGATTGCAAAGTTAGCACAGAGCTTTCAGGGTTGCAAAATTGGTTATTAACTACTGGGATGGGTCCTAACAACATAAGACAAAAATTGGAGATACACGATTTTTTGCAATTATCGCCCCTTTTTTGTCGTTATTGACTGGCCTATTTAGGCAACCTCACAAAATTAGAAGGGGGCTGCATAATACTTGAATTAGATTGATTCAACTGCACATACTGAGGTGATCCCTGATCAATCTTTTCAATTTTATCTAAGATAGTAGATTTGAGTTGTAAATAAACATCCTCATACGTATCATACTCCGATTGGTCATCTGGAAGTTGGTTATCTTGAGCTAAAAATTCTGCCCAAATTTCATTTAATCTTTCGCATCGTGCTGATAAGTCACTTTTAGAAAAGTTATTATTTTCTAAATAAGTTTTAAGTCTGGTGAAAGAGGCCTTAGCTCTACCTCGCAATATAATTATTTCAGAAGTATCCATTACACGAATTTAACAACTGAATCCAAACTTAAACCTTTATACTTATCTTCAATCTTCGATCGACTTTTGTATTCGTCGATACTTCACCCTTCAATCTTCATCCCTGTTCGGGCGCCAGCTGTTTGAACGATGCGTTGATACAATAAAGAAACAGATGACTGGTGGAGCCTTTTTTACACTAGTGCACTAGAATATATAGCAGTCGGCGTGCTTGGCGCGGTAACAAATATCGACGCCAACTTGGCGTGAGTGTTGATAGCAATTTACATAAATTTGCATTGAACATAGTGATTTACATAAAATTGCAGTGAACAGATATGTTTACATCCTTTGCATTTCCAACCAATTCCAATAGAATGCGTTTGTTTCCTGTACCCTATTATGAATACGTTATTTCTTTAAGGTAACAAAAATAAGTTAAACTGTTCTCAAAATTAAAACAAAAAAAAACATTAATAAGTAAAAATTGCAGTCAAGGGAAAAAATGTTTTGTAAATAGAAAATGTTATAATTTCAGAAAGGTACGGTAAAAAATATATTTTTGTAGCACAGAAAAAATCGTTTTCCGCGATACCTGAAATTACCAACGTTTTTAATGTTTTACGCTGAAAAAAGTTCCTTTCCTCACACGTTGATCTTATTGGCGCCTGTCAGAAAGTGTCAAAATTAGAAAAGTAAAATCACTTTTGTTCCCAACACATCAAGGGGTTCATTAAGACTAAAAATTAATCAAATTAACGAATAATTAAAACATTTTTCCTTCTAAGCTGCAGACTGACTGGAAATATACGTAAAAAACTTTAAGTGTCTTTACCTAAGTGTGGCGCAGTAATGTTAGGAAAAAAATTAAACCATCTTGTTCCACACTAGGTCTTAATTGAATTACGCATATTTCATTAACAATTATGAGAAATATTACGCTCTTTCTAAAAGCTTTTCTGCCGTTTACCTTCAACTCAGCTTACGTTATAGGAACGCTTTTAATCGTATTATTATCGTATTCATGTGTTCGCCGGAGATATTCGATTAATTATTCAAAGCCCTTAATTGAAACGCAGCGATGCGACCTGCGACTTTGTTTCCTCTGTCGCTTTAGTTTTTACCTACCTGAAAAATGCAAAAGAAACATCAAAGAGCTTTTAACGTCTGCTGACTAGGAGAGTGTAACTAGTTTTTCCCCTCCTCCACCTGGGGAACCGTTGCGGATCAGAAGTTGTGGATTCCAGAGGGAAGTGTTCGGAGTGTTTTGCCTCATTTTTGCGCTGGGTGTTTAATAACTGCTTTCCTCTCTCTGTCACTTTCAACTACAACATTTTAATTCTCAACCGTCCTCAGCTTTTATCAATGAAAAAAGAATGGAAAACAACGTACTGTGAGATAGGATTTTATTAATTTTTGAATTAGGGTTATTACTCGCAAGTTAGTGTTTTTAATGTGCGATCGAAATGTTAATTTAATCATTTGTATTCTTCACCAGCAGCATAACACTCTAGAGGAGAAATTAAAAGCACATTTTAATATTTGCAGATGCATATTTTCAATGAGTTAATTGAAATTTGTAGTGAGTTTTTCTTTAATAAAGTTTACTTTTATTGTTCTTTGAATATTTTATAAGTATATCCTTCACTATAATACTATGAAATCACTTTTAAAAAATGAAATTTTTTTGAAAATGCATTAGTGAATGCATCCAGTTTACCAAATTATTTATTTACTAGTTTTTATAAAAACAATTTTTAATTATTTTTTTAGGAAATATTAGGGTAGTGGCACCAGTAACTGACACTTTAAGAGCAATATTAAAACTAATAAGCTATTGCTACTTACTAAAATGATCCTGGAAAAAACCTTTCGTTTTAAAAACATTAAATGAAGTTTCAATATTTATTTAGTGTACAATTTGTTTGAATAAGCAAACGTTTTCTATTTTTAAAATATTTTTTAAGTTGGCATGGTAGCAGCACCAGTAACTGACGCCCTGGGAAAATTTTGGAACCAATAACTGACATTTCCTGTACCAGTAACTGACACTTTGAAATACCTTTAATAAATAAGCTGTTTTTATATGCCACCTTATTTTTTTAGCAAACATAAAAAATAGGACATATTTACTTTTTAAAAAATATTTACAAAATATGAAGAAAAATCTGGTAAAAAAGTATTTCAAATATCAAAATTATTTTCACATTTCTAAGTATAAAATAATCGTCCAACAATGTTGGTTTACTTAATGATTCTAATTGTTACTTTTAATGAAGTTGGTTAACTGAGTGCTAAAAATATTCTTTTGAATATTCCATAATTCTATTGAGGAAGTTGGTTCACTTTATCTCCTAACATCCCATGATTTGTTGCAAAATGCAGAATGAAAACACTGCTATATTCCAATACCAATAACTGACATACAGCAGAACCAATAACAGACAGGGTGTTAGTTATTGGTAAAACATTAGATTTAAAAAATTTAATTACACAATGTTGAGTGGGTACAATAGGTACCTATCACCATCTAAAATTAGCATAAGATATAATTGGGGAAGTTATGGCTATATCGGCGGCACTCTCTGGGAAGAAATCGGGCGGTCCCTTTTTTTGTCGTCGGGCCACCCACACAAAAATGGCGGGAACTTTTTTTTATGTTTCTGACCCCTCGTGTCTTGAGTGATATGAAGAAGGACTACTGAGAACTGATAGTGAGAAAAAGGCGAGGAGGAACGGGCCGCGTAATTCACAAGTGCACCTGGTAGTCCAATAAAGTTAGCTCAAAAAAGGGCTTCCTTCGGAACTAATTGTAAAAGAAAGTTTGATGGTTGATTCTTGTAGGAAATTTTCCGTAGAAAACGATGGTGAAAAGTCTACCGAGCTACGACGTGTCCTTAAGCCAATATGGCGGATTTTCCAAAATGGCGGCCGCTTCTTTTACATATATTTATTTTTTATGTTTTTAAATATAAATACTTATTTTTATTACATAATGTAAATTATTCTCTATTAAATTACCTATAAAATGGTAAATTAACAAAGATTGTGCGATATTTAGAACCTAATAAAATAATTTTCAAAATTGCTGCCGCATCTTTCAAACTTAGTGGAAAATGGATATTTTTGAATTCCTACCCCCTTTAGGATTATTTACCCTTAAATATCGGTAAATTATGATTATTCTGCTCATATTTTACTTAATAACATATAAAACTTCTAATTTTTAAGAAAACACACAAATTTAAAGCAAACACATATTTTTAATCTTGATTACTTATTCTGATTAATTACAACATTTTCCAACATTCACTTTGATTTTATGCATACAAAACATTATTTTCTTTGAACAAATAATAATATTTCTAAATAATATAATGAATTTTAGGTTAATGAAAATTAAATTTATTCAATTATTAAAACTTAAATTTAATTATTTTAATTTTAATATCGCGAAGTTCTTAATAAAAAGTAACCTTCTTTAAGTTTTTAAAAGTTATAATGTCTAATTATATTTTTACGAACTATTTTAATCATCTTCCATATCTACATATCCAGTATTGCAGCAGCTAACACCTCTACAGTAGGGCGTATCGCAAAAACCTTTTTTCGGAAATTCAAAAAGGCATACTGAAAATAAGTTTCCTCAGGGGTCACATATTCTCCAGAAAAAATTTCAGCGTGATCAAAAAATATTTAGGTCCCCCGGAATTGAGTCAAAGTTTATGAAATTTCATAATTTTGCAATAAATTGACCAAAAATCCCAAGATAAAATTTTAATTTAAACTTCATAATTTTTCGACGATTATGTACTACTATGGCTTACAATATGCGCTTGGTTTCATATTTTTATTATCATTAGTTTGAGAGAAATAACTTTTTCAGCGTTAAACAAAACTCGTAAAGTTGTTTTTTCTGCATTCTTTAAACGCTAATAACTTAATACAAATACAAATATAGTCGATCAACTACAGGCTAAAAGCCCAGCAAGGTTGATCCAGTCTATTCAGTTCAACCCCCCCGATTTCCAGTATTCGTCTACTTTTCTTTTAAACTCGTCCACCCCACTTGAGTTAACTATCGATTCAGGTAATGCATTCCATTTATCCACTACTCTATTAAAAAAATAATGCTTCTTACAATCCCGTTTAAAACTTGCCTTATTCAATTTTAAACTGTGACCCCTCGTTCTATTACCCGTACAGAAATCTAGTCCCTCTGTGTCCCCTTGTTTTAACATTTTAAAAAGTTCAACCAAATCCCTTCTAGCCCTTCTTTTCTCTAAAGTGAACATATTTAACTTCTTAAGTCTTTCCTCGTAACTAAAACTAGATATACCCTTGACCAATTTAGTAGCCCTATGCTGAACCCTTTCAACTAAATTTATATCTTTTTTTAAGTATGGAGACCAGAACTGAACAGCATATTCGAGATGAGGCCTTACCAAGCCTCTATATAATGGCAAAATAATGTTTCCGGACCTTGAAGAAACAGTTTTTTCAATGTATCCCAATATCCTATTAGCTTTTTTACTTGCAGCTGAACACTGATGTTTCATTTTAAAGTCTTCATTTACTATCACCCCTAGATCTCTGATACTATCACCCTCTTTTATTTTATCCCCTTGCAGATAAATTTCAGCCCTACTATTGCTACAACCCATGTGCAATACCTGACATTTACCTATGTTAAAGGACATACCCCATTTTTCTGCCATTACCGATATAATATCTAGATCGCTTTGTAAATTTTGAACCTGCTCCTGAGTATCTACCCTCCCCCAAATTTTTAAGTCGTCAGCAAAGATGCTAATTTTGTTCTTGATATCCTGACTAATATAGTTGATGAAAATTATAAAGAGAAACTTATGAACTTAAAATTATAAAGAGGAAGAATAACTTAAGAACTAAATTAACGAGAGACTAGTGATTGGTGCCATTTTGTTTGGAATTGAATGTTCTTTAAATCGATGTGGATCATGACAAACATTCTTTGAATTTTTTTTTCAAAATTTAAAAAACTTTTTAAAAAATTCGAAATTTTTTTTTTAATTTTTTGAAATTTTAAACTTTGTTGCTTTTTAACTTCTAAAAGAAACATATCTACCAAATTTGAAGTTTAAAATCAATTTCAATCATATATAGAAAAAAATTAAAACTAAGCAAAATTTAAGTTGATCCCTTTTATTCGACTTAAATTTTAAAAATTTCATAAAATCCCTTGAGGATATTTAGGTGATTCATAACAAATAAAAACATTCGTATATATGCAAGAAAATACACCTTAATAAGTTTCACTACAAAATCTTGTAGAGCTCACCTCTTCCATATTAGAACATTACAGAATAATTGGCTATTTCTCTCTAATTTGTCTAAGAATATATAATTTTCATTCTTTTACATTCTAACACCTCTCACCAAAATGGATTATTGTTTTAGAAGGTAAAATATTAAGACAAAACTGTAAGAAATATGGAGATTGAAAAATAATTCAATATGGACTCTTCTTGAAATGGGACAACTATTAGATTTTGAAGTAAAACTTTTAAGCAGGGGGTCTGTCCAGACGTTTTTTGAAATGCCCTGCTTTTGTGAAATTGTGAAAACCCATGCATTATTTTGTATATTAAAATAATCGTTAAATTGGGTTCTTTCTGCCTGGCCTGAGTACCGTTTTGGGGATATCGTGATAATAACATGGTAAAATTACCATAGAGAAGGTTAAAAAGAATCTGTTTTAGAGTGAAAAAATATTGTGAAGATACATTTTTAAGCTAAAATATTTTGTAAAAGACCCTTTTAAAATGAAATATTTTGTGAAGGGTCTTTTTTCCTGATAAAATATTTTATAAAGAAAAGAGTCTTTTTTCAGATAAAATATTTTGTAAATAATTTTTAAACGGACCCAAATTTCTTCTAAACAGAGCCCTGTTAAGAGTTGTATTTTCTTGAATGCATATGAATGTTTTTATTGGTTATGAATCACCTAAATATCCTCAAGGGATTTTATCTTATTTTTCATGAGTCAATTGCTTTTTTACTATATTTTAGGGGGTATTACAAGGGATCAACTTAAATTTTGCTTAGTTTTAATTTTTTTCTCTATGATTGAAATTGATTTTAAACTTCAAATTTGGTAGATATGTTTCTTTTAGAAGTTAAAAAGCAACAAAATTTAAAATTTCAAAAAATTAAAAAAAAAATTTTTTTGGAATTTTATTTTAATTTTGAAAAAAAAAATTCAAAGAAAGTTGATCATGATGCACATTGATTTAAAGAACATTCAATTTCAAACAAAATGGCGGCACCAATCACTAGTCTCTCGGTTACTTAAGTTATTAAAGTTTAAAGAATGCAGGAACAACAATTTTACGAGTTCCGTTTAACGGTAAAAAAATTATTTCTCTCAAACTAATGGTAATAAAAATATGAAACCCAGCGCATATTGTAAGTCATAATAGTACATCCTCATAGAAAAATTATGAAGTTTGAATAAAAATTTTATCTTGGCATTTTTGGTCAATTTATTGAAAAATTATGAAATTTCATAAACTTTGACTCAATTCCGGGGGACCTAAATGTTTTTTGATCCCGCTGAAATTTTTTCTGGAGAATATGTGACCCCTGAGAATTTTGAATTTCCAAAAAAAGGTTTTCGTGATACGCCCTACTGTAGAGTAGGTAGAAAATACAACTCTTAACAGGGCTCTGTTTAGAGGAAATTTGGATCCGTTTAAAAATTATTTAAACAAAATATTTTATCTGAAAAAAGACTCTTTATAAAATATTTTATCAGGAAAAAAGACCCTTCACAAAATATTTCATTTTAGGGGAGTTAGTACCTTATTTTTACCTTCAAAAAATCGATTTTTCAAATTTAATTTTAAAAAATTATTTGGACTCTTAAGAACATTTTAAAACAAACCGCATCCAAATCGGTCCATAAATAAGCTCACAGTGATAAAAAATGTAATACTAAACAGTGACGCACCCCTTGACAGTTTGTAAACAAACGCGCATGTTCGCTCGTTTCGGTTTGACAGCTGAATACGTACTGCTATTTTTCCCTGCAATAGTAATGTAAAACCTCTGTATACTTTTAAATATTAAATATAACGTAGTAGGCAGTAGTAGGAGTAATACAACTAAACTTGTTTCAAGTTTATTGCTTGTTTTGCACGTGCATGCTTTGTTACTTTGTTGTGTCTTGCAATTCAAATCCGTTTGCTAGCTATCGCTGATACAAGGAAGATATTTTTTGCGTAGAATCATTCTTTTACTGGATTATATTCTGAATTATTATCTAATCACAGAATGTCTTCTAAAGCAGCTCGACGGAACTCCGACTTTCGATCGAAAAAGCGACGATGCCATGGGAATCGGTTAGAAAAACGGATTCTAAGGAAGCATGCAATGCTGATGTTTCTACTTCTGCGAAGAAGATTCGTTTGGAGGATTGCTCTTTTGAAGGACCTTCAGAGGTAAATAATGGATATAGGATTATTCATTAGATACTTTATGTCGAGAACTATCAAAATTTCTGAAATGCAACTCTTGTGGTTCACCTGCTGAACTGGAGGAGAGGGTAATATATGGACTTGCATCTGAACTCTATGTAAAATGTCTGAAAGGCTGCTGCGTTCAAAGTTTTGGAACATCTCCTTTTTTGGAATCAAGTAAACATGCATATGAAATAAATTCCATGATTATTTATAGCATGCGGACTCTAGGATTGGGATTAAGAGGTATACAAAACTTTTGTATGGTAATGGATTTACCTCCTCCGGTCTCCCAAAAATCTTACGAGAAAGTTGTAGAGAAAATCAGATCTGCAGGCTTCGATACAGCAACCAATTCTATGAAAAAGGCAGCTGAGGAAGAAAAGGAAGCTACGGTTCAAGATGATGATGAAGAGGATGAAGATAGGATTCAAGATTGTGATGGCATCTGTGTCAGTGGTGATGGCACATGGAAAACCAGAGGCCATACTTCAAAAATTGGTGTGTGTAGCGTCATCGGGGATAAATCTCGCAAGGTTATTGATGTCGAGATCTTATCCTCGTACTGCAGAGGCTGTGCCTTGTGGAAGGGTCCAAGACGTGGTTCCAAATATCAAGAGTGGCTCAAGAACCACAAGAACACCTGCAAAAAAACCACGATGGTTCTTCCGGGAAAATGGAGGTTGATGGAATGCAAAAAATATTCAAGAGATCTACAGAGGAAAGAAATGTAAAATATGTCAAGTACATCGGGGACGGAGATACGCGAACATTTCCAGAACTAGAAAAATCTGCGCCCTACAATGTTCAAAAAGTAGAATCTGTAGGGCACATCCAGAAGCGTATGGGATCAAGACTGCGAAAGCTCACCACAACTCACAAAGGAAAGGTTCTCTCTGATGGAAAGAGAATCAATGGAAGAAACCGTCTCACTGGTAATGTGATTGATATATTTCAAACATATTATGGAAATGCCATCAAGGGGAACAAGTATTCTGTTAATAACATGAGGCAAGCAATTTGGGCCATTTTTTGCCACTATAGATCCTCTGATGCAGAACCCATGCATCATTTTTGCCCTAGTGGAGATGAATCATGGTGCAAGTACAAAAAAGCAGAATCTTCAAATGCAGTCGCTGATTTTAAGCACCAGACTCTAGTTGCACCTGCAGTTATGGATTATATCAAGCCTGTTTTTGCAGAACTGTCTTCACCCCAGCTTTTGAAAAGATGTTTGGGTGGAAAAACCCAAAATGCAAATGAATCCTTCAACAGCACCGTTTGGAAGTACTGCCCTAAAACATCAGGTTCCTCGAAAACAATTGCTGAAATTTCCACCTATGAAGCAGTTATTATTTTTAATGAGGGAATGGCGGGACGACTAAGCATCATGAAAAATCTTGGATTTCACTACAATCCGAATGCTACCCTGAAAAATGGATAGAAATAATGATTCATCCCATTTTTAAGAAAGGTGACCCTTCTAACCCAGGCAACTATAGACCGATATCTCTAATACCTGTAATCGGAAAGATTTTTACCGCAATATTAAACAAAAGGCTTAACTTATGGCTAAAATTAAAAGACTCTTTATACGAAGAACAAGCTGGATTTAGGAAGGGTTACAGCTGCAACGATCAGGCTTTCATATTAAATTCCCTAATTCTAGATAAACTAAGAAAAAAACGAGGCAAGTTATACACAGCTTTCATTGATCTCAAATCTGCTTTTGACAGCATTAATCACTCTCTTAATAGTCCAGTAACCAGGTGTCAAAAAAAGGGTGTTTCAGGAAAAAAATACAGAAGTTTTTTTCTCAACGGTTTTATATGTTTTCAAGGGTGCTGAATCCGAATATCAACTTTGTTAACAAAATTTCGCATGGGAACATTGAAAAAAATCGAAAAAATCCTAAAATGTTACCCCTTTTTTTGGTTTTTTCCTTCTAGCACGTAAAGTATAGATTTCTCAGAGAAAAAGTCAATGCAAAAGTTGAAGTACTCTAAACAAGCTAAAAAAAAGTCAATTACAGCATTTCTGTCAGACTAATAGTTTGGCCGCTAGAGCGCGCTGAAAATCAGACAATTTCCGCCCCTGTGGTGGAAAATCCAAAAATTTTCACTTGCAGCTCGAAAAACCCATATATTTTAGAATATAGTACTATAAAAGCATACTTTAAAATGTTTTACACGTAAAAACCTTTCAAACTAACCTAATATTAATTGATTAAATGTGTTATTATTAAGGGTTTTCTCTGAAAGAGCATATTCTATAGCAATGTACAGTAATACAATCCATATTGTTATTCACAAAGAAAAAAATGCAGAAGTTATTATCTCATCGGTTTTATACATTTTCGAGGATGCTGAATCCGAATATCAACTTTGTTAACAAAATTTCGCATGGAAACACTGAAAAAAATCGAAAAAATCCTAAAATTTTACCCCTTTTTTTGGTTTTTTCCTTCCAGCACGTAAAGTATAGATTTCTCAGAGAAAAAGTCAATACAAAAGTTAAAATACTTTAAACAAGCTAAAAAAAGTTCATTACAGAATTTCTGTCGGACTAATAGTTTGGCCGCTAGAGCGCGCTAAAAATCAGACAATTTCCGCCCTGGCGGAGAAAAATCGGGTAAAAACGTACTTAACTGCGGTGAAATAAATAATACGACTTAATTAAATGAGGACATTTAATTTAATTCTGGACATTTTCTTGAAACCAAGAGTGGAGAAATTTGTTTTGCGAATAGTTAGAAAGAGTAAAAGTTTTTTCAGAGTTTTACAAGCTTCAAATATTAAAGACTATTTTTTTTCCCAAAGATGAAAAAATCCAGATAGAATCAACAAGGGTCCTAAAACACCTTCATGTTTTAGGTTAGGGTACTATAAAAACATACTCCATAATTTTGTACATGAAATAAAACTAAATAAAATTAAAAGAAATGATTTATTATTGAGTGATTTCTATGGAAACGGAATTGCTTAAATAAGAGAGTATAAGTAATCTAATTACAAAACATATTTTCACTCAATTCAAAAATGATAGTAGCAAATTATGTGTTTCATGATAACAATGTACAATATTTTCTTCCCTCGAAAATTCATTTAGAATTGTATTTAATGAAATTTTTCTTCAATTATCTCAGGATATTCCAATTCGAGAAGATGAAAACGCTCTGCCAAATTTTTGAGGGAAGAAAATATTGTACATTGTTATCACGAAACACATCGTTTAGAAATGCATGAACTTTCAATGCAATTTATTGTTTTTTATTCATTCCCTATTTCGTTTTATCAGTTTTTGAATTGAGTGAAAATATGTTTTGTAATTAGATTACTTATACTCTCTTATTTAAGCAATTCCGTTTCCATAGAAATCACTCAATTTTAAATCATTTATTTTAATTTTATTTAGTTTTATTTCATGTACAAAATTATGGAGAATGTTTTTATAGTACCCTAACCTAAAACATGAAGGTGTTTTAGGACCCTTGTTGATTCTATCTGGATTTTTTCATCTTTGGGAAAAAAATAGTCTTTAATATTTGAAGCTTGTAAAACTCTGAAAAAACTTTTACTCTTTCTAACTATTCGCAAAACAAATTTCTCCACAGGGCGGAAATTGTCTGATTTTTAGCGCGCTCTAGCGGCCAAACTATTAGTCCGACAGAAATTCTGTAATGAACTTTTTTAAGCTTGTTTAAAGTATTTTAACTTTTGTATTGACTTTTTCTCTGAGAAATCTATACTTTACGTGCTGGAAGGAAAAAACCAAAAAAAGGGGTAAAATTTTAGGATTTTTTCGATTTTTTTCAGTGTTCCCATGCGAAATTTTGTTAACAAAGTTGATATTCGGATTCAGCATCCTCGAAAATGTATTAAACCGATGAGATAATAACTTCTGCATTTTTTTCTTTGTGAATAACAATATGGATTGTATTACTGTACATTGCTATAGAATATGCTCTTTCAGAGAAAACCCTTAATAATAAAACATTTAATCAATTAATATTAGGTTAGTTTGAAAGGTTTTTACGTGTAAAACATTTTAAAGTATGCTTTTATAGTACTATATTCTAAAATATATGGGTTTTTCGAGCTGCAAGTGAAAATTTTTGGATTTTCCACCACAGGGGTGGAAATTGTCTGATTTTCAGCGCGCTCTAGCGGCCAAACTATTAGTCTGACAGAAATGCTGTAATTGACTTTTTTTTAGCTTGTTTAGAGTACTTCAACTTTTGCATTGACTTTTTCTCTGAGAAATCTATACTTTACGTGCTAGAAGGAAAAAACCAAAAAAAGGGGTAAAATTTTAGGATTTTTTCGATTTTTTTCAATGTTCCCATGCGAAATTTTGTTAACAAAGTTGATATTCGGATTCAGCACCCTCGAAAACATATAAAACCGTTGAGAAAAAAACTTCTGTATTTTTTTCCTGAAAAAACTACCTAGTTACTGGACTATAAAGTACTCCGTCAGTACTCCGAAAACTGTCACTTAGCCCAAAATTTATCAACATCCTAAAAGATTTGTACGATAAAGCTAAGGCGAAAGTTAGAACCCCAATGGGAACAACTGACTCTTTCAACGTGGATACCGGTGTACTACAAGGAGAAATACTGTCCCCTTTACTATTCAACTTATTTCTCAACAATTTAATTGATCGATTAAATGAATCCAATATTCCTGGTGTTTACATCTCTTCTTCTATATTCCTGCACATTCTACTTTACGCTGACGACGCAGTAATCCTGGCTGAATCTCGCATTGATCTACAAAAAAAGCTCAACTTACTCGAAAAATTTTGCTTCGAATTTAATTTGGCAGTCAACATCAACAAAACAAAAATTATGGTTTTCAGGAAGGGTGGAAAACCTTCTAAATCGGATAAATTCTCTTATCAAAACTCGGAGTTGGATATCGTAAGCGAATACGTTTATTTGGGAATTCCTTTTTCGTCAAATGGAAAATTTAATCTGGCCAAAAGATATTTTACTTCAAAAGCTATTGCTGCAATCGGCGCTTCATGGTCTATTTTCACTGGATCTCGAACCAACTCGATTAAATCATGGTTTAAATCAGCGTTTCCCAACCTTTTTACTCCCACGGAACCCTTTCGACAATGCCCAAGTTCCGCGGAACCCTAGCGTCCATGTAACAATATTTTTCTTACTATTTTTTAAATTATTACATAAAACGGAAAATAAGTTAATAAGTCCCAGGCTCTGATGGTATAGATGCGAAAATTCTTAAAATTTTATCCTATTATTTAAATATACTCACAAGGTTATTTAATAGTTTAGTAAATGAAAGTGCTTTCCCTAAGTCATTGAAGACTTCCATAATTACACCTATTTTTAAAAAGGGAAACAGAAAGGATTTTTCTAACTATAGACCTATCTCTGTCCTGCCTTTGCTTTCGAAAATATTCGAACAAATAATTAAAGATAGATTAGTCTCGTTTTTGAAAAATGTAAGCTTTTTCTCTGAAAACCAGTATGGCTTCTTACCCAAATCAAACACTGAGAAAGCATTGCTGGAGTTTACAAACTTTATATATAATAGTGTAAATATAAACAAAAAAACTGCTGCTCTTTATTTGGATATATCGAAAGCGTTTGACTCGGTTAATCACGGTATTTTGTTACATAAATTGACTTCAGCGTTAATCAGAGGGCACTTCTATAACTTTTTAAAGTCCTATTTATCAAATCGTATACAAATTGTCAAGATCAACAACACCTTAAGCAAATGCCTTCCAATAAATTATGGAGTTTTCCAAGTCTCAACTTTAGGTCCCCTGCTGTTTTTAATATTTATAAATGATTTATGTAGACTCAGTTTACACGGTAAAATAATAAGTTTTGCCGATGATACAGTTCTTTTATATTCCGTGGACTCTTATGAAGATTTGATCCAAAAGATGAATTTAGATCTCGTCAAGATAAGTAACTGGTTTTTTGATAATTGTCTAAGATTAAACGTCGAAAAAACAAAATATATGATTTTTAATTTAAAACAAAATTCTCCAGTTCAGCTGTCAGTAAAGTACCATGTTTATCAGTGTAATAACTACAATGATTGTAATTGTAAATCAATAGATAAAGTGTCTACTATAAAATATCTTGGACTTCATATTGACTGCAACTTAAAGTGGAAATCACATACTAACTATATTGCAGACAAATTAAGACTAATTATGCTAAATTTTTACCATTTAAAGCCGAAAGTAAACAACCAATTTCTAATAAAACTCTACCATTCTTGGGTTCAATCGAGAATTAATTACGGCCTAACGATATGGGGTGGAGACTATCAGATAAATTTAAAAAGAATTTGTAGGCTCCAAGAAAGATTTTTAAAATTGATATCACCACAAGCACCTTCCGTCAACAGCTTCAAACTTTTGAATATCTTACCCATTCGCTACCTCTTTTTCTTTAAAACAAGTCTCTATCTTTACTTAAACTCAGAAATATGCAAAATGCGATACGTAATAAACCCTCAAACCAATATATGATATACCTAAACCTGAAAAAACTATTTTTTGTAAACATTTCTTTTATTTAGCTCCTAAATTCTTTAATTTAATACCTTTAGAAATACAAGATAGTTCATCCAAACATGTATTTAAAAAGAAATTAAAAGAGTTTTTGTTTTCTATAGAAAATATTGAAATTTTTCTTGCTTAAATTTTATATTATTGTATAATATCAACTATCCTCATTTTTTTATGCACCACCCCCTTATGACAGATATTAAACCCGTAAATTAAGACACCCTGTTTGCCACCCCTGTTAATACATTTATATTTATACTGTTCCTATATTATTTTTATGTATTGTTCTCTTTAGTTCATAACTTCACGTTTTAGTTTTTTGTAATTATTCTATGCATGTTTTGTTCACCTACATGGATCGCTGCGATCCCAGGTGATATGGATATTTTTCTTGTTTTGTTCGTTTTGACTGTAATTTTTTGAAATAAATAATAAATGATGTAAAAAAAAAAAAGTAACGAAGAAATCGTTTATTTACTACATTTATTTATTAGAATCATTAGAATACAGCTGTAAGGTTTTGAAAATACAATTTTAAGTATTTAAACAATTTTAGCAAGTTTAAAAAAAATAAAACAATTATTAAATATTAATTATGTGATAATTTGAGTCTGTTTTTGGCACATATATTTTCAATTCTGGGTCTTATTTTCGAAAGGCATACCCAAATCTCGTCTTCAATAAAAAGAAGACTATTTCTTTCTTTACTTTTTATGTTTTTAAACAAGAAAAGGTTGGTTCACACATATATGATGTGGAAAACTGCAATAGTATATCAATTGCTTTTCTTTGAATATTTGGATAATCCTTTTTAACGGCCATTGGACATTTTAACCATTGGAAGGCCTTACCCCTGCCCCCCCCCCACTGTATCTTAAAACAGGGGTCTCCAAACTTTTCAGCCCGAGGGCCTCATTAACTATCAAACAGCAGGGGGCCAACTGCATACTCGAGGTATTTTCAAGAAAAATTTCTTTCGGGAGGGGCCCAAATATCATCTAAGGAAATTAAGTAATTATCATGCCCGAAGCTAGATTTTTGCATCGGGGAAGAAGCCTAAAATTATCTCTAAGGCCATCTTTTGCATACTTAATAAGTTTAATGTACCTTTTTAATATATTTTTATGTAGGATTCTCATTTTGCTGAACTTAATATGAAAATAAATTTAACTAACCTAGTTTAAAGTACAAAAAGGGGGGTCTGGGGGTCCTCCCCCAGAAAATTTTTTGAAATTTGACCCTAAAAAACAGGGTTTTTACTCATTCTGGTACCCTTAATCCGAATTTTGGGGGGATCTTGTATCTTTTATTTCTTTTAACACTTTTTTCGAATTTCTCGTTGAACCCTTGAGGAGGCCTCGCGGAACCCCAGGGTTCCGCGGAACCCTGGTTGAGAAACGCTGGTTTAAATTATTCGAATCACTAATTCAATCTGTTTTTACTTATGGCTCCCCAATTTGGTCCGCAAACAACATCTTTGAATTGGAAAAATGTCTCTGTGTTTTTGTAAAAAAAATTATTTACTCTCTCTGGAAACATACCAGGCTATATCCTAAGATTAGAACTAGGTCAGACACCAATTGCAGTTACATTAGTAAAATTGTTGTTGAAGTATTGGATAAGAATTCTTCAGTTACCCGATGATAGATATACTAAAATATGCTACCAAAAGTTATTATCCAACGCGATGTTCTCCTCAAATCCCGAGTATAACTGGGCTTTATCAGTCAAAAAAATCATTGAAAACCTAGAATTTAGCTTTATTTGGACATCTCAAAATCCTGACCTGGCTTCCTATTATCTACCTATTATGTTACAAACCTGTCGCGATCAATGCCTACAACGAGACTTCTCAATGATGGAGAATAGCACCCACTTTCCCCACTATAAATATATAGAGAATTGTCCCACCCCTGAAAACTATTTGCTATCCGGCTCCGATATTTATGTAAAAAGAATTATTTTCCAATTACGTTTAAACCAAAATAAAATCTTCTATAAGGGTCAAATATTTGAAGTATATTTTAGTAACAAATGTTCCTTTTGTAACACCGATGATTTTGACACATGGAACCATATATTTAACTCATGTCCTATTTATAGCTATTATCGAAACAAATATTTATCATACACAAAAAATTTTACCTTTGTCTTGAATGAGCCTAACGTTAACTATTTCAATATTCTATGCTTCCTGACTTCCGTTTTTAAGCTTCGCCGGGAAATTGGAGAGGATTTCAGCTGATTTATTTTAGTTCATATTTTGTTACTGCACTCGGTTTGTACTGTCTTGACTTGTATTACAGTGATTTGTAAAAACTTATTTAAATATGTTAAATCTCTTTTTTTTTCTATTCAAAGTTCATGGCATATAAAACTATTTGTGTTATTTGTAAACGGGCAATGCCCAATACAATAAACTTTTTTCTATGTCTTTCTTCTATGTCTAAATCTTGGATTTGATGTTGGACACCTATCTGTCGCCTCAGCTACTTTGGCGGATAAAACTAGAATCAAGGCGGCAGAAGTTAAGGCGAAGCTTTCAACTTTAGAGGCCAGGAGGGCTAATAGAATGCGAAAAATAGCTGCTCATGAACATTATATTGAAGTTGAGGGTATAACATATGAAGCTGGAGCATTTTAAATACAAAAAAAAAATCCAAGTAAGTTTAAATAACTTAAATTTTATCTTTAACCTTCGTTTTCTCATTTTCATATTTTTAGACTTTCTCGCAAAATAAAAAAAAGTCTAATGAACCAATTGTTTTGAAATTTGGTATGGTTGCTCTTGAAGTTGTTTTTAACTCTATGATCTAAGGATTAGTGCATAAAAGCAACGGTTTTTCATTTATGGGTCACAAAAGAGTAAAATATCATTAAAATTAAAAAATTTTAAGTTCTAAATTTTTAAAAATATTAAAACTTAAAATATTAAATATTTCTTAGTTCACAGAGAAGAGACACTCATGTAGATTAGTTTGGTGCAAAATTTTAGGTTTTATACTGCTTTTTTCAAAATTTATTTTGCGAGAAAGTCAAGTTGACAAATTTCAAATAGTTGAAAATGTGTGTAAATAATGCTTAATTTTTAAAATTTGGTGTGTTATTTTAAAAATATGACTGCATATTTTCAAAAGTTGTACAATTATCTATACACTGGCCAAATTTTTGTATAAATATGCAAAACTAAATTTTTTATGATGAATCGAAAAAAGTATGTTTTTGCAGTCATCGCGAGGTCTGAAAGGTACTAACTCCCCTTAGGGTCTTTTACAAAATATTTCAGCTTAAAAATGTATCTTCACAATATTTTTCACTCTTAAACAGATTATTTTTATCCTTCTCTATGGTAATTTACCATGTTATTATCACGATATCCCCAAAACCATACTTAGGCAGAAAGAACCCAATTTAACGATGATTTTGATATACAAAATAATGCATGGGTTTTCACAATTTCACAAAAACAGGGCATTTAAAAAACGTCTGGACAGACCCCCTGCTTAAAAGTTTTAGTTCAAAATCTAATAGTTGTCCCATTTCAAGAAGAGTCCATATTGAATTATTTTTTCAATCTCCATATTTCTTACAGTTTTGTCTTAATGCTTCATTATTTTACCTTCTAAAACAATCTTATTTGGTGAGAGGTGTTAGAATGTAAAAGAATGAAAAATTATATAATCTTAAATAAATTAGAGAGAAATAGCCAATTATTCTCTAATGTTCTAACATGGAAGAGGTGAGCTCTACAAGATTTTGTATTGAACCTTATTAAGGTGTAATTTCTTGCATATAGGGTGTATATGAAATGATGCGACAAACTTTGAGGGGTGATAGTACTCATCAAGACGAACAAGAATTGGTATAGAAAGGGGGTCGCAGATACGCCGTTAAAGGGCTAGGACCTAATGTAGTGCGAGTGCGTTTCAAAAGGCCGTTTTTAGAAGGCCCGTGTGACAAAACAAAACATAATAAAATGAAAACCATTATTGCATGAGGTACACGAGTATCCGTACTACTTAAATCCTCAATGTGATAGAAATTGGACCACTTGCTAAACCGTGGGGAGAGTTTTAAAACGTGAAATATTCATCTTTTAGCCAAAGAATGGAGTTCCTTTAGTGTAATGGTACTTAGAAAAATGATGATCGGAGAAGGAATTTTCAGTGATCATACATTGATCATTGGAACTGTATGATCATTAAAAATTCCTTCCCCGATCATCATTTTTCTAAGTACCATTACACTAAAGGAACTCCATTCTTTGGCTAAAAGATGAATATTGCACGTTTTAAAACTCACCCCACGGTTTAGCAAGTGGTCCAATTTCTATCATATTGAGGATTTAAGTAGTACGGATACTCCTGTACCTCACGAAATAATGATTTTCATTTTATTATGTTTTGTTTCGTCACACAGGCCTTCTAAAAACGGCCTTTTGAAACGCACTCTCACTACATCATACAAACTACTCTCACTACAAGCAGGGGCGGATCCAGACCAAATTTTCGGGGGGGGGGGCATTTGGAAAAATACGATACTTCTCTATAAATTTTGAATTTTACAAAAGCATAGTTTTGCCAATACAAATAGGCTACCAACTACAGACTTAACCGCTTGCCGTACAGGAGGGAGAAAAAACTGTCATCATGACTAAAACAAGAAAAATTTGAAATTAAAATTGAAAAAAATTTGGAATTCAATCTATTTGCTGTATACAGCAAATAGATTGAATTTCAAATTTTTCTTGTTTTAGTCATGATGACAGTTTTTTCTCCCTCCTGTAAAACTTTGTTTTTGGTAAGAGTCCGTTTTTGAAACTAGGGGCCTCATTTCATCTTTATAGGTCTCAAACCTCCTTCCCGTAATTCCCAACCCCAATCACATGGTTCCATGGAAATTCCTTTCCACTGCTGCTGTACTTGATGATGAACTCTTAAACAGTGAAAGTTATTAGAATCTATTGTTGGAGGCAATACTTCTGGTTTTACTTGGACTGTGGATTTTTTAATGATAGTTTGCAGTCTTACGTCATTTAAAGAGTCTTCCACTCTACCCCCGTTGAGAGATGTCATTGCTCTATGGCCAGCAGTATGGATTTCTTACAACAATGGAAATCACCATAAAGAACTGCATTTTTCTTCAAATCAATGGTAATAAACAAGCATTATAGATCATCTATCAAAAAAGTTAGCTGAATCTGTGTGTATTACCAAACAAACAGAAGACGATGCTGATGTCATGATCGTAACAGTCAATTCAGTAACGTTAAGGAAATTCAAGAGAAACTTGGTGAGGTGGTGTGTTCCAATATAATTTTTGGCCACACTATGGTTGCATGCTACACTACCTCCAAACCATTTGGCAAAAGAAAAAATGATAGTCTATAGTTAATTTTTAAAAAAACGAGGACTTCAAAAATCAATTTGCGGTTTCAAAATACCCAGGAAAAAACAAAGAAATCCAAACTGCTGGCCATGCATAGAGCATCAATGACATCTCATCTATCTATAGGGGTAGAGTGGGAGACTCTTTAAATGATGTAAGACTGCAAACTTTCATTACAAAATCCACAGTATAAGTAAAACTAGAAGTATTGCCTCCAGCAATAGATTCTAATAACTTTTATTGTTTAAGAGTTTATCTTCAAGTACAGCAGTGGATAGGAATTTCCATGGACCCATGTGATTGGGGTTGGGAATTACGATAAAGATGAAAAACGCACCTGCTCCAGAATATCTTTTGAAATTTGTCAAATGTGGATGTAAAATTAGCCAATGCGCTACCCAGGTCAAAATTTATGCTAGAATTTCTTTGCTAGACAAGCATAATATGCTATGTTTAAGCTAGGAAAAATAGCTTAAACCAGCATAAATGTTTGCTAGTTCTAGCATAATCACCTAGCATGGCTAAGGCTATGTGTGTATTGGCCCACTTTTTATGCTTCCTAGCATAAAAAATCCAGCTTGTATTGCTAGAAAATTATCACTATTCTAGCATGCGTTGCTAGAAAATATTTGGTATTCCAGCATGTGTTGCTGGAAAATGATCGCTATTCTAGCATGGGTTTGCTAGAAAAGTCAAAATTTATGCTAGAATTTCTCTGCTAGACAAGCATAGTATGCTATGTTTAAGCTAGGAAAATAGCTTAAACTAGCATAAATGTTTGCTAGTTCCAGCATAATCACCTAGCATGGCTATGTGTGTATTGGCCCACTTTTTATGCTACCTAGCATAAAAATCCAGCTTGTATTGCTAGAAAATTACGGGTTCCGTTCAAAATCTCGACAGTCAGAATCCCGACAGATCAGGTTCCCGACGACGAAATCCCGACAGGGTCAGAATCCCGACAGATCAAAATCCCGACTGGGTCAAAATCCCGACAGGTCAAAATCCCGACAGATCAAAATCCCGACTGGGTCAGAATCCCGACAGGGTCAAAATCCCGACAGGTCAAAATCCCGACAGGGGCCTTAGCACGAGCTCGTTGATATGCGAAACCGACGTTGGAATTGCACCTATCACGTGACCGATGACGTCAAATTCAGACTGTGGCAAGAAGTCCGTAGCACGAGCTAGTTGAAATTGGTTGCAAGTCGGAATTACGGTCGAAATTACAGTTGGAATGGCAACCGAGAATCTCACCGGCCTCTGCGCGCTTGAAATGACTGAAATGCTCCATTCCGACCAGTCGATATGGTTGTTTTGATTCGACCGATGGCTTTGAAGTTGAACTAAAGTAAGTTATTCTTGATTTCTTTTGTTATTACCCAAGTCAAAATTTATGCTGGAATTCTTTTGCTATAAAAGCATTAAAAGCTAGGTTTAAGCTAGAATTAATAGCATAAACTAGCATAGATATTTGCTAGTTCCAGCATAAATCACCTAGCACCCCATGTCGTGTAGTGAGACTTTTTTTATGCTTCCTAGCATACAAAAATCTAGCTTGAGTTGCTGGAAAATGACCGAAATTCTAGCAATGCTTTGCTAGGAATGACCACTATTTCTAGCATATGTTGCTGGAGAATCAGCGGTATCATAGCACTTGTTGCTGGAGAATATGCGGTATCATAGCATGAGCTGCTGGAAAATATGCGGTATCATAGCATGAGCTGCTGGAAAATATGCGGTATCATAGCATGAGCTACTGGAGAATATGCGGTATCATAGCATGGGCTGCTGGAAAATATGCGGTATCATAGCATGAGCTGCTGGAAAATATGCGGTATCATAGCATGAGGTGCTGGAAAATTAGCGATATTCATAGCAGGTATTGCTTGAAAAAGTTTGCTACCCTAGCATGTGTTGCTATAAAATGTTTGCCTTTCTAGCACAAAAATCTAGCTTGTGCTGCTAAGAAAGTCCTTGATATTCTAGCACACAAAATCTAGTTTGCATTGCTAGAAAAAGTTTGCCATTCTAGCTTCATTTTTACATCATAAGTTTTAATTTTTAAATTCAGTAGTTCAAAAAATTTTTTGAATAATAGCATTTACCAACAGTTATTTTTACCTTACCTTTCTATCTTAACTTTTCAACAGTCAATTAATTTTTGCAATAAATTTATTTCCTTATGAAACAAATAAAAAGAATACAGCTTAACGTTTAAAAATATTTATTTAGAACTTCCACATTTTTTATACATATTTTTTTGTCTGAGGCATATGTCCTTTCTTCTTTTGTCAGTTATTTTCTCAAATGATCTGAAAAAGAAATAAAACATGAAGTAACAAAAAATGACTATAAATTATAGAACACACTTGGAAAGGTTCCAATCTAGTGTAACCAACCATAAATATTACTCATACACCATACAGTAAGTAATATGCCCTCATCAATTACCAAGTTCAACTGAAAACGCTTAATTGGAATGAATAGTTTACTAATATTTACATATAATTTAAACATGTTAATGAACATTGTTGAAACACAACTTTTTCGTGTAATCTTTAGATATTTAAGTGCTGGGGGGATCTAAAATCTAACAAAAGTTTTTCTCCAATCTTCCAATATTGAGTAGGTGCCAATCTCATTATATACAGGGTGTTTCAATAGTGTAACAATATGCTATTTATTAAATTATTTCCCCCTAGACACATACTTCCAATTACAAAGTTTTCATATAAAGAAGCAAAATATTAAATTAGTTTAGTATATGTTCCATGGGGGTCTACTTAACAATATGCAAAAAAAAAAATTGACGGAATGTAGTTTAAAATTTCCAATTAATTTATTTGTTAACTATTTCATGAAAAAGCCACAATAACTTTTATCTCAATATCTTGCTGAGATACTAAAAATTTAAAACTGATGAGACCACTTTATAACACCCTTTTATGGAACCAAACAGGGTTCATCTACCAATTTAAGTTGAACCTGCTTTTAGGCAGTAATAGGAATAACTTCAAAAATTAATTTTTGAAGAGCCCATAAAAAATGTATACATTTATATCTCAGTGAACTTTGAAGATATTGAGATAAGAGTTTTTTGTGGGTCTTACTTGGAAAATAAAAACAATTGGCTAGTTGAAAATTTTTAACTACAGGGGCCATATAAAAATAAATTTAGTTTCTGCATTTTCAAAAGGAGTTTCAACTAGTCTCATCTAATTCTTCGCCTTTTAAAATGAATATTTGCAATTGAAAGTATGTCTAGGGAAAATATTTTAAGAAATAGCCAATTGTTACACTTTATTTAAAGCACCCATAATACATCCCCAGACTTTGTGCATTATTAAAATATTGGAATTAATCTCCATTTAATTAAAATTTGGGTTGAGCCCCAAAAGTATATATAGTACTTAGTAATATTTAAGCTGTTCCAAAATATTAATTGTTAATACATATTCTTTGAAAAACAAAATAAGTTACAAATAACAAAATAAATGCCATTACCTTCATTTTGAAAGTCTAATTAAAAAAAAAATACTTGTTTAAATCCTGAAACACCCCAAAATAATTTCAGGCAAAAAAAAAGTTTTCTAACAGCATGTTGTTATAAAAATTTGGGTATTTTGAAAATTAATGAATATGCATGTACAACACACATTAGACATATTAGACAACTCATATTACCTTCATTATGAGGGTCAAATTTTGAAAACAAATTTCCTGGGGGACACCAGAAACAACCTTTTTAATAAAAAAACCTAATTATAAAAACTCTTAGACAAGTTACTTACTTTAATCAACGCCTATCCAGGTCATTTGTGCTTTCTGTTGTGCTGTGTCCAGTAGTATTCAGCCAGTTTCATGCAGGGGAGGTGGGCCTGAAGGTAGAAGACAAAAGTTAATTCAATAGTTATGAATATTACCATTTAGACAGGGTGCTGAATTGTAAAAATATTATTTATTTGTAGGTAATAAATCAGGATTTTGTATATCCTTCGACAGAGGAATCATAAACTCCTGGGTGCAGACTTAGATAACATAGAAAATATAGTGCAGAAAGTTTAAGAATTTTTCCTACTGTTGTTGCTTAAGAATTATCACAGTATTTAGATGATCACTAGGAATCATCATATTTTAAGTTAAAATTCAAACAACTGGATGCACTTAATTAATTTGCAGAAAATATTATAGGGAATATTAGTGTGAAAAGTTTTTGTTTTATCAAATTCTGCCTGGGCCATCCCCAGGAATATTTAAATCTGTTCTCCCAAATATTCAACATTTGTTTCCCAAACTATTTAATTTCTGGCAAAAAGAAGTGTACTAACTAAAGCATTGGTTTAGGTATAAAAATTTGAGTATTTTGAAAATTAACCTTCCATTGTAAAATGTAAATTTTCAAGCATGTAATTTTAAAACAAAGTTCTAATTAGTAAATGGTTAATGAGAATGTCTTATTTAAATCAATATTATTTCAAAAAGAGCATAGTAAGAGTAGTTATAAAACACAAAAACAACATAACAGCACTATTAAAATATGAAGTAACCTGAAAGGTGTGAAATCAATTACTGGTATTTTGGCTGAACTATTACTGAAGCTACATATGAAAACAACTGAAAATATATTAAGTTACAATGTTTAGGACCAAAACACAAAAATATTTTTTTTCTAATTACTAAAAAAATTCAAAAATACTAAAAACTTCCTTGAACGGTCGCGCGTATCTCTAAAATACAAACAGCAGATTTACAGAGACCTATTAACTGTTAGAACTTTAGACGAAGACTGGAAGTAGCTGAAATGAAGTGCATAGAATAGCTAAGGACAGGAGTTCGAATCGCCTTCTAAACGAAATTTATACAACCAAATCCATCTCGAGTGTATTTCTCAGATACGCGCGCCCGCTGGAAGGTTAATATGTATCCTTAGTACAAAAACTATTAGCTATACCTTCATGATGAGGGGCAAATTTTGAAACAAATTTCCTGGGGGAAACCAGAAACAACCTTTTTAATAAAAAAAACCCTAATTATAAAAACTCTTGAAACAAGTTACTTACTTTAATCAACGCCTATCCAGGGCTTTTCATTTTCCTGTTGGGACATCGTTAGCAGCCAGTTTCATGCAGGGGAGGTGGGCCTGAAATAGAAGACAAAAGTTAATTCAATAGTTATGAATATTACAATTTTGAAGGGGGGGCTGAATTGTAAAAAAAAACTTTGTTGGTAATAAATTAGGGTTTTGTAAATCTTTCGGGCAGGAATTCCTGGGCCATCTCATTCATAATCTCATAAAGTTATCGCGTTATTTGTGTTGTGAAACGGTTTTAACCGTTAAAAAGTTGTTAAATTTAATTAAGAAGGTAGTGGTAGCATACTCAAATTACATGGATATGAAAATAAATAAGGTTAATAAGGTAAATTTTTAAAACAAATTTCCCCCAGAAACCCAATTTCTAATAAAATAACTAATTATAAAAACACTCAAGACAAGTTACTTACTTTAATGAAACGCCTATCCAGGGCATTAGAGCTGGCCAAGTGTCCTGTTGCAGTAAATATTGTGGAGTCATTGTTAGCAGCTAGTTTCATACAGGGGAGGTGGGCCTGAAGGTAGAAGACAAAAGTTAATTCAATAGTTATGAATATTACCATTTTGATGGGGGGACTGAATTGTAAAACAAAACTTTGTTGGTAGTAAATTAGGGTTTTGTAAATCTTTCGGGCAGGAATTCCTGGGCCATCTCATTCATAATCTCATACAGTTATTGCGTTGTGTTGTGAAACAGTTTTAACTGTTAAAAAGTTTGTTTAAATTTAATTAAGAAGGTAGTGGTAGCATACTCAAATTACATGGATATGAAAATAAATAAGGTTAATAAGGTAAATTTTTAAAACAAATTTCCCCCAGAAACCCAATTTCTAATAAAATAACTAATTATAAAAACACTCAAGACAAGTTACTTACTTTAATGAAACGCCTATCCAGGGCATTAGAGCTGGCCAAGTGTCCTGTTGCAGTAAATATTGTGGAGTCATTGTTAGCAGCTAGTTTCATACAGGGGAGGTGGGCCTGAAGGTAGAAGACAAAAGTTAATTCAATAGTTATGAATATTACCATTTTGATGGGGGGACTGAATTGTAAAACAAAACTTTGTTGGTAGTAAATTAGGGTTTTGTAAATCTTTCGGGCAGGAATTCCTGGGCCATCTCATTCATAATCTCATAAAGTTATCGCGTTATTTGTGTTGTGAAACGGTTTTAACTGTTAAAAAGTTTGTTTAAATTTAATTAAGAAGGTAGTGGTAGCATACTCAAATTACATGGATATGAAAATAAATAAGGTTAATAAGGTAAATTTTTAAAACAAATTTCCCCCAGAAACCCAATTTCTAATAAAATAACTAATTATAAAAACACTCAAGACAAGTTACTTACTTTAATGAAACGCCTATCCAGGCCATTAGTGCTGGCCAAGTGTCCAGTTGCAGTAAATATTGTGGAGTCATTGTTAGCAGCTAGTTTCATACAGGGGAGGTGGGCCTGAAGGTAGAAGACAAAAGTTAATTCAATAGTTATGAATATTACCATTTTGATGGGGGGACTGAATTGTAAAACAAAACTTTGTTGGTAGTAAATTAGGGTTTTGTAAATCTTTCGGGCAGGAATTCCTGGGCCATCTCATTCATAATCTCATACAGTTATCGCGTTGTGTTGTGAAACAGTTTTAACTGTTAAAAAGTTTGTTTAAATTTAATTAAGAAGGTAGTGGTAGCATACTCAAATTACATGGATATGAAAATAAATAAGGTTGATAAGGTAAATTTTTAAAACAAGTTTCCCCCAGAAACCCAATCTTAATATATAAAATAGAAAAGCCGGAAATGAAATACGGTGGTGGTGGTCGATCGTTTGAGCATTTGATTGGTCAAATGATCTCCTTCCTACTCCTCGATTGGTTGTTTCTTGAAAGATTTTTCCTCTCAGAATTTCCTTATGTTATTGGTTAGGAGTAATCCTGCCTGTAAGCCATATGGCTGTTGTTCACATCCGGTTTACTTCGGCGAATGGTCTTTATTGTTTTATCGTGTTTATTTTTTGAGTGCTTCTTACTATTGATTAGTTTTGTTCCATTTATCGTATATAGATATCCTTATTATATTTAACCCCAGCTCATAGCCTGTTATGTTTGCTCACGGTGGTCATCGGACAGAAACATGCGTTTGTTTGTGCGTTTGTCGGTGCTTTGTGCAATCCTGTTACTGATTTTCAGTTTATTCTTTCAATCTTAGTACTTTGTGTGTGCATTTTTAACACGTAAGAAAATCTATGTAGCTGTTTACTTTTGTTTTAATACAGTTGTGCATTTCTTCCACACTTTAAAATTCAACATACTTGCTTTAGTTTTTGAAGTAGTTTAGTCTTCCATTTTGTTTGATAATTGTTTATGTTTAGTTACATAATTTAAGTTATTACATATTACATTGGAGGCTTTTTACACACTTCCTGATTTTATTTTAGTTCTTTATTCTTTGAATCCAAGTGTTTGTGTTCGTGGTTACATACCAGATTTACTGAACTTTGTTTACATGTTAAGATATACCACCTTTACTGTAGTTGTGGATTTTAGTTAGTCACCTGAAGGCTGCATTTTTACGATTACTGATGTTTCATTTTAGTGTGTTTGTTTACGTGGTTCGATACCACTGTCACAGTAGTTGAATTTTTGTTACTGCACCGAAGCTTGCATTTTACGATTATTCTGATTTTTAGTATTAGTGGGTTAGTTTACGTAGTTCGATACCACTGTCACTGTAGTTGAATTTTAGTTACTGCAGTTATTACATATTACATTAGTGGCTTTTTACACACTTCCTGATTTTATTTTAGTTCTTTATTCTTGGAATCCAAGTGTTTGTGTTCGTGGTTACATACCAGATTTACTGAACTTTGTTTACATGTTAAGATATACCACCTTTACTGTAGTTGTGGATTTTAGTTAGTCACCTGAAGGCTGCATTTTTACGATTACTGATGTTTCATTTTAGTGTGTTTGTTTACGTAGTTCGATACCACTGTCACAGTAGTTGAATTTTTGTTACTGCACCGAAGCTTGCATTTTACGATTATTCTGATTTTTAGTATTAGTGGGTTAGTTTACGTAGTTCGATACCACTGTCACTGTAGTTGAATTTTAGTTACTGCAGTTATTACATATTACATTAGTGGCTTTTTACACACTTCCTGATTTTATTTTAGTTCTTTATTCTTGGAATCCAAGTGTTTGTGTTCGTGGTTAGATACCAGCTTTACTGAACTTTGTTTACATATTAAGATATACCACCTTCACTGCAGTTGTGGATTTCAGTTAGTCACCTGAAGGCTGCATTTTTACGATTACTTGGTTCTTGGTTGGGGGTTTTAGAGGCCTTTTGCTTGCTCTCAAGGAGCCGCTTACGCCTTCTTCTTCCGTATTATTTCATTTACAATTACTGATGTTTCATATCAGTGTGCTTGTTTACGTGGTTCGATACCACTGTCACAGTAGTTGAATTTTAGTAGCTGCACTGAAGGTTGCATTTTACGATTATTCTGATTTTTAGTATTAGTGAGTTAGTTTTCGGGGGTTCGATACCACTGTCACCGTAGTTGAATTTTAGTTACTGCACCGAAGCTTGCATTTTACGATTATTCTGATTTTTGATATTATTGGGTTAGCTTACGTGGTTCAATACCACTGTCACTGTAGTTGAGTTTTAGTTACTGCACCACCACTGTCACCGTATTTCAATTTTAGTTACTGCACTGAAGGTCGCATTTTACGATTACTGATTTTCGGTATTAGTGAGTTAGTATACATGGTTTGATACCACTGTCACTGTAGTTCAATTTTAGTTGAAAACAGCTTGGCAATATTTACCGGTACAGATAACAATTTAACTATTTTGTTTTTGAGGTAGCTCATGATTACTTTTGTTTCAGTATTGTTTGTACACTTTACATACTCTTACTGATTTTTGTTTTTTTACTTCAAATCAAAATAGTTTCATTTAATTCTTTGAGTCCAAGTACTTGAGGCTTGCATTTGTTTGTGCATTTCTCACACTAAGCAATCTTATGCAGTTTGTTTACTTTTGTATAAACATAGTTTTGCACTTCTTTTACTAGCAAGTTATCGCAATTAGCTTCTTACGTAATTACTTTTATGGGTTTCCTTGCAGTACCAATAACAAGAGAGGGGGCAGAGGGATATTTAAATTTCCCAACCAGTAAAGGATGTTAACTATTAAATGCGCATATGTACATACATGTTATACTGTGCCCGGGCAACGCCGGGTCTAGCGCTGAAAGCGCTAGTTTCTAATAAAATAACTAATTATAAAAACACTCAAGACAAGTTACTTTAATGAAACGCCTATCCAGGCCATTAGTGCTGGCCAAGTGTCCAGTTGCAGTAAATATTGTGGAGTCATTGTTAGCAGCTAGTTTCATACAGGGGAGGTAGGCCTGAATGTAGAAGACAAAAGTTAATTCAATAGTTATGATTATGAATATTACCATTTTGATGGGGGTGCTGAATTGTAAAAAAAACTTTGTTGGTAGTAAATTAGGGTTTTGTAAATCTTTCGGGCAGGAATTCCTAGGCCATCTCATTCATAATCTCATACAGTTGACGTGTTGCTGTGATGTGAAATGGCTTTGATGGCTTTAACCGCTTAAAAGGTTATGTTTATATTTAATGAAGGTAGTGGTATCATCAAGTAGCATACTCAAATTCATAGATATAAAAATAAATATTAACTGCAAATAAGAATTAAAAGAAAAAATCTTACAATTAAATCCCAATTATAATTATTTATATTAATGGCTCAAAATAAAATTATAGGTGATCAATTATATGTACTCATTTCACTTATTCAACAAAGTAGCCTTTTAATTCACAAACAAAAAAAAAACAGGAAGACTTATTTAGATACTCTAGTTCATATATCTTTTTGTATTTTGATCCAAAAAAATACACTTAAACATATACAGCTTTTGATTACCAGCCTTTTTCTCAGTTGCATAAGCTATAGGGGCATTTCACGGTAATTGTAGAGTCCGTAAGATTTTATTTTGTCTTTTAAAGTTGTATAAATTTCAAATTTTTCAAACTTTTCTGTTCTCCTACTAACATAGCCTATAACATCAGATTAACACAGAAAAACTATAAAAATGTAAAATTTATACAACTTTAAAAGACAAAATGAAATGTTATGGACTCTACAACTACCGTGAAATGCCCCTATATAATAGAAAGTAAAATATTCAAAACGCACGAAAAGCCCTAAAAAATTTATTATGATGTTTAACTAATAACTTAGGACTAGTCAGATAGAAGGTGGACTAGTCAGGTGGAAGGTGGTCAGTTTTAAACTAAATTGCCAAAAACAATTAAGTATCAAAATAAAACAACATTAAAATATCTCAATTAAAAGTTTGTACAATTTGAAATATAGTTTTTTATTTTGATATATGAACTAAATTCACTTTCACTGAGGGTTCCTCCTATGGAAGAGCCGCTACTGGCATCAGCTAAAATAGGGCAAGATTAATTACTTATTTTGTTCATTGTTAGGATGATTAAGTAGTAAAAAGTGAAAAACACTCTTCAAAGGATACTGTGAGCAAAGGAAATTATACTTTTCTAGAGATAAGCCCATGTAAACTGACTTTTCCATTAAAATCAGTTTGATAGTTTTGGTTAAATAGAAGTAAATTTTGATTATTTTACAGATAAACATTAGAACGAGAATATACTTAGTCCTCAGATTGAGTAAATAAAATGTAAGTATTGTAAAATAAGTATAAAATTACTTTTAAAGGAACAATACAACGCAACAACAAGGATTGATTTAAATGGTGGAAAAATAAACTAAATAAATAACTATCTGAATAAAAAATATAAAGCATTTAACTTACTGGAAATAATGACGCCAAGCCACGCGGCGCCAACCAACTCTTCGTAGTAGTAAAGTAAACAAACTTGGCGTTGCCATTTCAGAAAATAGTAAAATCCAATAAATTCCAAAACTACGTGTGGCTCAATTTATGAAGTAAAAATTATGCTCGATTGTAAAAATCATCAAGCTTTCAAAAGGAATCTTGATGGAAATGTAAATTTTCATATTTTTAAATAGCTGTGAAGGTATAACGAACGACAAGTATAGACTACACCGCCCATCCATTCTGTTGGTTTATGCGTGGGGTATCTCCGCTCAGTCGGTATCTCTCACTCGTAATTTTAGATTCTCATTTACCCTCGCTCTGCTTTATTTTTTCTTATTTAACTTCATTAATAGTTCACATTATGACATTACTTTCGCTTTAATTTATACACTAATGCATGCATGTATCTTATTTTGTTGTGGGGACAATATATTATTTACAGGCATTTCACTGTCAAAATAATGCATTTTTGTCGTTTTTTAACCCAATAAATACTTTTCATATATTTTTTTCTTTGATATAATCTTGAAGAGGACTTAAAAATATACATCTTATCAAATTTTCAAGCGATTTGTTACACATTTAAGGTTTTTTTTTAAATCGAAAAAGAAAACGGTATTTTGAGTAAAAAAACACAAGTTCGAAAAAGCCCGAAAATTGGTGTTTAATAATAAGTTTGAATTTTTTTCAATTTTTATTTTTGTAGCTAAGTAATGTGGTAAGCTTTTTCCAGAAATTCGGGTTGCCATGGTGATTCTGACGTCATCCAGGAATTTTCAAACACAAAAGAGGTTTACTTGTCTTTATAAGAATCCATTGCATTTTTTGGAGGTATAGAAAAAGGGGGAAATGGGAAAAATATGAATGAACCCCCAAGTGTTTTACATTACGGTATTCCCCTTGATCAAGTATATTCCCCTTGAATATGTAAAGTATGAGGGGGTGAGTCCCATATTTCGGGAGTTTTTCCCGGTTTTATTGAAAAACTTAATATGGGCGTCACGCCCGGAGTTTTAGAGCTAAAGGTCTAAAATTTTAGTATTTTTACTTCCTTAAAATTCCCTTTTGAACCATCTAACACACTAAGGGGTAGTACCCATATTTAGAGGTTTCGGGTCCATGTGCTCGTTCTAATTTTCACTTCCTAGCGCCCCTGCTTCGTTTTCCCGGTCTTTCTTCTAACACGGTTCTTAAAGGTCTTTAAGAGTTCTTCAAGAATCTGGTTACTGCTAAGCTTTCTGACAATTATTTCTAAAGAAATCTGCGAAAAACCGTCTTGGAAAACGAAACAATGAATTGAATTGTCTCTGGATCACGCAATTTTTACACTATTTGTTAGTGATTTATACTGTTCGAATTCCCACTTTAAATGCTTTCATAAAATATAAATCACTAAGCTGTGATCATAATAGATCCGCAGCTATTCAGCGTTAAAATAACCATGTGTTAGGCTTAACGCACCACGAGGGGTCCTTTCTCGCCAAACACTACGGTTTTCGCCACTTAGCTCTAAAACACTGATCGAGTATACATTTACACAGTTTATTGCGATACATTAAGCCAGATTAGATTGTCTGAAACACATCTGTATGTTTTTACATTGGTATCAATATTTTCAAAAGTTTAATCCAACACCCCTGGTTCTTTTTTCCGGTCTTTCTAACAGGGTTCTTAAAGGATTTTAAGAGTTCTTCGAGAATCTGGTTACTGCTAAGCTTTTCGACAGTTATTTCTCAAGAAATCTGTGAAAAACCGTCTTAGAAACCAAACAATGAATTTAATTGTCTGGATCACGCAATTTTTACACCACTTCTTAGTAAGTCATACTGTTCGAAGCCTACTTTAAATGCTTTCATAAAATATAAATCACTAAGCTGTGATCATAATAGATTCGTAGCTATTCAGCGTTAAAATTAGCATGAGTTAGGCTTAACGCACCACGAGGGGTTTGTTCCCGCCAAACACTACGGTTTTCGCCACTTAGCTCTAAAAATACCGATCGAGTAGTGTATACATTTGCACAGTTTATTGCAATATATTATAAGCCAGATTATATTGTCCGAAACAAATTTGTGTAAGTTTTTACATAGGTATGCATCATCAATATTTCTAAAAATGTTCATACAGGTATCGAATTATCCAGTATGTTTTGGAATTGATATCAAAATTTCTTTATTTTTCGATAAAATTTTTTTAAACAAATTAATATTATTTTATTTAACTAATTGAAATACACTATTCAATTAAAATTAACCCCTGAAATAAATGTCACATTTACAACTCAATTACACTGCTACTACTATTATCACTGCTAAAATGACTTATTCTGAAACAATTTAAAAAAAAAAAACTTAGTTTAAACTACGTATAAAAAAATAGCTTCAATAAAAAAATCGTTTTTTTTTATATTCTCTTTTAAAAATAATTAAATAAATCCTTACAAATAACTCTTAATTTTCCCGCTAGATGGCTGTACCAAAAATCAACTGGAAAAGCTTCTCTACAACAAGCCTCTCCCATCCGATATTCCTTCGACCTAGTTCTCCATGCTATGAAAGTAGCTTTTACAGCTTAAAAGCGTTGAGTGCTTGTTACCTAGCATACCATGCTATTGTTGGGGTTAAGCTAGCTACATAGCATCCCATGGTGGAAAGCATAAAAAAGCATAACATAGCACATCACGGTACCTAGCTCTCTGTGCTATGAAGATAGCTTGGTTTGCTAAAAAGCATTGGATACTTGTTACCTAGCATGTCATGCTATTTTTTCGTAAGCTAGTTACATAGCATCACATGCTGGCAAGCATAAAAAAGCATAAAATAGCTGATCAAGCTACCTAGCTCTCCATGCTATGAAGATAGCTTGGTTTGCTAAAAAGCATTGGATACTTGTTACCTAGCATGTCATGCTATTTTTTCGTATGCTAGCTACATAGCATCACATGCTGGCAAGCATAAAAAAGCATAACCTAGCATAAATATCTAGCATACATAGCAAAAACTAGCAAAATCTAGCATATTTTTTTGCTAGTTCCAGCATAAAATTTTGACCTGGGTAGATTGTATAATGTATGTTTTGAATTGTTTTTAGAGTTCTAATACTTCTAAAACTATATTTTCATGTGTATATCTTAACCCTATAGTGATCGCGTGAGTCTGAGACTCCGGACATATTTTTGTGCTATGAATGCATATATTTCTTAATAAGTATTTTTAAATTTAACAGTATTATTAAGAAAGAGCCTGTACTAGTGATAGTGTAGCGTCAAGTATAATTTTATTGTGGACCCAAACCTCTTGTGTTAGCATGATGATTTAGTGTTTATTGTTGTGTTTTGGTGAATGATTGTTGAGTGTTTATGATTGACAAATGCTTATGTGAAAGACAGGAAATGGGTACATTAGTTATATTTATGGGACATTTTCTTAACTTTGAATTCAGCCAAACTATAGATTATACTGTCAGCAAATACACAAACTGTTCATTTTACATTCACAACCTTCTGTCAAATATAACAACACAGTTTTGATAATTTCTATGTATAATTGTGATTAGTACAACAGCAATCTCCTTTCCGGTGAACTAATTTTTTTATTTGCTTAATCTGTATGTGTAAAAACACTTAATATCTAACGGTGAGATGCCGCTATACTACTGCGCTGGGTTAATTTTGTTCACACAAATAACTTAATGCACCCATACTTTATTCTAAGGATTCCAAGTTGTGTTTTAGGTTAATAATACACAAATTAAAGTATAATTTATTTGTAAATATTGCCATAAAGATAATAGGAACAGATTTGATGTAGGTTTTCCCACAGCAAAAAGGGCAATAGTTCCAAAGAACTGGAGACCAATGAATAGCTGTTGCTATAGTTTGTCTTATCTTGCTAGGTAGTTTGTGTAACCCCAAATGAGTCAGGCCATTCACTCCCTAGGGTTGAGAACCAAACTGGTAACTTCCCGCCAAGAATTATCCCACCTGCATCCCCTGTCCTTCAAAGAAGTTATAGGAGTCGGGGCTTAATATCTTATCACCAATGGACATACTTGGATAATATAGAAGCGCATGCGCATGCCGAGCGCAGCTAGTTTTAGAATTTTGCAGAAATCTTTTAAAATAATTAAAATTTTTTGGTAAATAATTTTTTTTTCATACTGTTGTTTATGAAGCATTATTACAGTATTTAGGTATACAATGGGACTGTCATTATGTTTTAAAGTCAAAATTCCAACAATGGGCACTTAATTAGTTTGCAGAAAATATTTGAAGGAATTTTTGTGCGCAGAGAGTTTTTTGTTTTATCCAACTATGCCAATGGAATGCTTACATAGCCAAGATAGCTACCCTGATTTCCCACACTCCTACTTGAACTTGGATTTCCACGTTTCCAACTGCCTAGCAAAGAAAGACCAATGCAGTCAGTATTTAGTAGGGGAGCCCATGATGCTAAATGTGGATTTACTCGAGCGCGTCAGATAATCATTGGGGGGATACCTTGCATGCTTTTGAGTAACTCCACCAAATATAAGCTCTCCATCTTGGTGGGTTTGTTTAGAACAGCCCGTCAAAATTTGAAAGAAAACTAGTTACATGGACATTGGACATACTCGAGCGCATCAGATTGGCTACAGAGACAGTTAACAACTAGTTGAGACTAGTTTTCTAGCTACTAGTCCATAAACATTTTTGTTTTGTACATTTTTCTCAAAAAGAGTGATAGCGTCTTACCGGTCTTGGCTTTACTTTGCAACTTTGTAACCCTCCCACTCCCTTGCCCACCGCTCAAATCGGCAGATTTTAGAAAATGTACACTTTTTAGCTGGTAACTAACCTACCTTATCTTTATCTGACGCGCTCGAGTATGTCCATGTAACTAATTTTTTTTTACAAATCTGACGGGCTGTTCTAAACTTACCCACCAACATAGAGAGCTTATATTTGGTGGAGTTACTCAAAACCATGCAAGGTATCCCCCCTATGATTATCTGACGCGCTCGAGTTACTACCCAAAAACACTCTGGGCCCCCCTACTATATAGCACAGTCGCTAAATTGGCAACTGAGACCGGCATCAAATTTTTTCCAGATTGAACTATTATTCACTTAATAATTATTATTCAGTTAATTGAACTATTGTTTACTTTTTTATTATTGACAAGTTCAAAACTGGTTTCCATCAGGGTTGGCAAAAACCCGGGTTTTTTTGAAAAAACCCAAGTGGGTTGGGTTTTTTCGGGTTTTTTCAATAAAACCCTGAAAAAACCCATATAAATCTGGGTTTTTTCAGAAAAAGTGTGGGTTTTTTCAAAATTAAGTGGTTTTCTTCTTTAAAGTAAGTGTGTTTTTTCAAATGTTAGTGAGTTCTTTCTATGTTAAATGTTTTCTGTCAAAATAGTATCAGTTTTTCCATAGTTAAGTGGTTTTTTTCGAAGTTCATCAGTTTTCTAAAAAATAATGTTTTTATTTTTATCTTAAAGTGTTCATTTTCCAATGCTATGAGATCAAATGTAACAATAAGCTTAGGAGTAATTTTTTCTCAAATTTTTCTTATGATGTTAAATTTTCTCAACATTTGACTGTTATTAAAGTTTCTCAATTAATCTTGATTTATGTTCTTTACATATGTTAATAAAAAGAGTATAAATAGTAAAATTAAGATTTATAATTTTTTAATTTAATTACATACTATTCAATTTAACTGGATGATAATTGTAATATAAATTATAAATATCACCCTACCTGATTATATCTGGATCCTCGTAGTATAGCATTGATATATTGTTACTTTGACTATGAACTTGAATGATTGCAAATCATATCAAAATTTTAAAAAAAGAGCGAACCTCATCTGCCCTTGAGGCACTTGAGGCATCTGATATCCTTCTTCCTTTCCCTACTTCCAAGAACCTGGTCACATGGTCACCACACCCTCTATGACTCAGACCAATCACAAACTTTTAAAAGATTGGAAAGAAAGAAATAAGAAACAGCAGATGTTTTCCCGCTTTTATTTCAATTTTCAATGATAGAAAAGCCAAATTATAACTCTTTTTTTTCTGGTAGACTGCATTTTTGCAAATCTCATGTTTCTTGGATAAATAATTTCAAAATTCAACCAAAAATAAATTTCACAAAGGACAACTGAACTAGGGAAAGAAATTAAAGCATTTTTCATTAGGAAAGTTTTAACGATAGGTTAGTGTTCATGGAGAACAATGAATTACAGAAATCTAAGCATTACTAAAGATTTCGTACAAAAAAAGAACAAAGAGGGAGGGTCGGGCAGGTTTCTTATGTAATTATGAGAGGGGGGGTTTACAGTTTGCTTATTTTTGCTGACAGCGGGGGAGAGGGTCAAAAATAACCAAAAACTTGCATACGTAATATTTGAACAGCCCCATAGTAAAAATATTTCCCGAAAACTTAAGTTCATCTGAGTAATCGATTTGAACTGGCTAAATTTCAGTGCTAATGTTAAATTTAAGGCCAATTTTGCAACAATTTTTTAAAATATTTCGACGTTGCATTCTGATAGGAAACTAGAGTCACCAAAACCCTATAAAAATTTTAGTCTAGAATACCGTATGGGATCTGGCTTTTAATCAACTCGCCCTATTGGAAAAAAAATTTCCGGTATGAAAAAAAATTAAACCGGGTTATGAAACACCGGAACTAGTATGATACTAGAACCAGTATGATACTAGTTCTAGTATCATACTAGTTCCGGTGTTTCATAACCCGGTATCATAATGGTTCTAGTACATACTAGTTCCGTTATCATACCGGGTATGGTAACGGAACCAGTATATACTAGAACCAGTATGATACTAGTTCTAGTATCATACTAGTTCTAGTACCATACTGGTTCTAGTATCATACTAGTTCCGGTGTTTCATAACCCGGTATCATAATGGTTCTAGTATATACTAGTTCCGTTATCATACCGGGTATGGTAACGGAACCAGTATATACTAGAACCAGTATGATGCCGGAACCAGTATCATACAAGAACCTGTGAAAAACTACTTCTACAAACCAAAAGAGTACAAGAATACACAATAAAAAAAGTACAAGAATACAGTCATATGTTATGTACATTTATGGGACACAGGTTTATACAAGAGAACAATACTAAATCAACAGAAACATCAGACTAAATTGTAATTAAAACCATGCACAATCACAATATGTGAGTCGGAAAGCGAAAAGGGACCTCTTGTCGGCAAAGTTGATTTCGAGAAAAAGCCATAAAACCCGAAGGAGGTCAAAACTATCGAAGATGATGACAGTTTTAGTCTTCCAGAGACTTCAAGGGGGCGAAGGGTGCAGTGTCCCAAACACTGTGACCACAAGGGTATGGTGTCCCTGACACCGAAAGGAAAGGGTGGTATCCCAGATACACCTGAGGGGCTAGAGGAGATGAAGTTGTCCCAAACGATGTCATCCCTTTAACGAATGTGGGTATCCTCGAGCCTGGTTCCTTCGAGCATTGTACCCCCAGGTGATGGTGATGGTGTTGCAGTACTCTCGTTCACATACTAGGGTCGAACCGCATTTAATCTGAAACAAAACACAAATGTGTAAATTAATAAGTCACAAGATATTTGCCAAATACATCTAAAGTATATAAAGTGCAAAATTTACAAGGGTTATTGCAGCTAGAATAAAAAAGATTTTTAAAAATGTCATTCATTTTATTGTCAAGAAAATATACAACCAAGATGCTGGATGATTGCATATGCTGAAATTAATATGATAATTTAATTTAAATTGAAATAAGGAAGTGTTTTGAACCTTTTGGCCTTGGTAGCCCTATTGGAAAAAGTTCACAATACCAGTATCAAAATGATACTAGAACCAGTATAAATCATACTGGAACTAGTATCCATACTAGAAAAACATACTGGAAATTTTAAAACCAGTATGATACCATACTGGAAACTTTAAAACAAGTATGAAACAATACTGGAAATTTCGATACTGGTTTTAATGGATACTGGGAACTTCAATACCAGTATGAATCAATACTGGAAATTTCGATACTAGTTTTAATGGATACTGGGAATTTCAATACAAGTATGAATCAATACTGGAAATTTCGATACTGGTTTTAATGAATACTGGAAATTTCAATACCATTATGAACAACACTGGGAATTTCGATTCTGGTTTTAATGAATACTGGGAATTTCAATACCATTATGATCAACAATGGAAATTTTGAAACCGGTATGAAACCATACTGGGGAACGTTGATACCAGTTTTAATGAATACTTTAAATTTTTATATACTACCCAGGTCAAAATTTATGCTGGAATTTCTTTGCTAGACAAGCATAGTATGCTATGTTCAAGCTAGGAAAAATAGCATAAACTAGCAAAAATGTTTGCTAGTTCCACCATGATCACCTAGCATGCCATGTCATGTATTGGAACACTTTTTATGCTATCTAGCATAGAAAATCTAGCTTCCGTTGCTAGATTTTTTATGCTAACTAGCATAAAAATCTAGCAATACAAGCTAATTTTGTATGCTAGTTAGCATAAAAAATCTAGCAACGGAAGCTAGATTTTCTATGCTAGATAGCATAAAAAGTGTTCCAATACACGACATGGCATGCTAGGTTATTATGGTGGACCTAGCAAACATTTATGCTATTTTTCCTAGCTTAAACATACCAACTAATTAAAAATTCTAGCAACATATGCTAGATTCTAGCAAATAAATCTAGCTTGTGCTGCTAAAAAAGCTTGCTAGTCTAGCTTGTACTGCTAGAAAAAGCTTGCTATTCTAGCATACAAAATCTAGCTTGTATTACTGGAAAAGGTTTGCTATTCTAGTATTATTTTTCTAGCACCAGATGCTGTTAATTTGTATATTATTCTAGCATTGCTTTTCTAGCATCAGTTGCTGTTATTTTTATATTATTTTAGCATTACTTTTCTACCATCAGTTGCCTTTATTTTTTATATAAGCCTATTATAGTGCTATAGGCTGTAGCAATACTTTTCTAAATCTTCAGTTCTAAATTCAGTTTTTTCTAAAAGAGCATGTTTATTACCTGCCAGTTGTTCTAATTTTTTACTATTCTAATAACTTTTTTTCAACCATTTAAATAAATTTATTTCTTTTAAATAAAAAAAGAATAAAGCTTTAACATTTAAAAATATTTATTTAAAGCTTCAACATTTCAAAACATCTTTTTTTTTATCTCAGGCAGGTCCTTTTCTTATTTCATCAATTCTCTTTTCATTTGATCTAAAATAGAAATAGAGCAATTAATAACAAAATATGACTATAAATGATTAATGAAAATGCGCTTAAAATTTTTTGAAATACCACCTTTGGCCAAAAAAAAATCTAAATGGCTTATACAAGGGTTAATTATAGGTAATTGTTTTCAAATATATTAATGAAATTAAAGTGAATTCTAATTTAATTTCAAACACCAGTACTTCATTACTATTTTAAAATCCCATATTTTTTTAGTTACCAACACATTTCTGTCTTAAGCTTAAAATCCTGCAAAAAGTTTATTTTTATCTAATAAAAGAACATTTTCTGTAGTTGTTGGCAGAAGTTTAAATTTGGCATTATTTCTATTCAAATTTCTCAATAATTAAAAAAATAATTTTTAATAAATACTTTTTTGCAGGATTTTCAGTTTTAGAATATTAGCTCTCGGAAAATAACAACTATTTATTTAGTTCATATTTTTAAAAAATGCTTCCTAACCCAGTCGGTTACCTTAGGAGTCAAATTTCCAAAAAAAACAATCCTGACACAGAAACCCTCTTTTTAATAAAAAGCTAATTATAATTTACAAACACTTATGACTAAGAAAAGGAGTATTTTTCACCAAACCACTGGTTCGGGAAAGGTTTGGAAACTCCAACTCTCAAGCGTCACCTCCTTCTTACAGAGAGTGGAGGTAGAAGCCTTCCTCCACTCTCTTGCGTTACCTTCCTATGCCGTGCTGATGAGTCCTAACAAGGACGAAACCGGTCCATGGCTGGAGGTGACGCTTGAGAGTTGGAGTTTCCAAACTTATGACTAAAGTTACTTACTTTACTTTATCCAATGTCCATCTGTGGCTTTTCGAGCAAATGTCCTGGAGGACTGGCAGAGAGGGCACATATCGTCACCAGCCAGCCCAATGCAGTGGAGGTGGGCCTGCGACAAAAGTTAATTAAATGGTTACAATGGGACAATTTCATTATAATATACAGGGTGTTTCAATAACAATATATTTATTAAATTATTTTCCCCTAGACACATACTTCCATTTACCAAGTTTTCATGTAAAGAAAAGTTTCATATTAAGAAGAAAAATATTAAACTAGTTTAGTTTATGTTCCATGGGGGTCTACTTAACAAAATGCAGAAAAAAAATTTGACGGACCATGTAGTTTAAAATTTCCAACTAATTTATTTTTTTACTATTTCCTGAAAAAGCCACAATAACCTCTACCTCAATATCTTGCTGAGATACTAAAAATTTAAAACTGGTGATACCACTTTATAACACCTTTTTATGGAACCAAACAGGGTTCATCTACCAATTTAAGTTGAACCTGCTTTTAGGCAGTAATAGAAATAACTTCAAAAATTAATTTGTGAAGAGCCCATAAAAAATTTATACATGTATATCTCAGTGAACTTTGAAGATATTGAGATAAGAGTTTTTTGTGGGTCTTACTTAGAAAATAAAAAAAAATTGGCTAGTTGAAAATTTTTAACTACAGGGGCCATATAAAAATAAATTTAGTTTATGCATTTTCTAAAGGAGTTTCAACTAGTCTCATCTAATTCTTTGCTTTTTAAAATGAAGATTTGCAATTGAGAGTATGTCTAGGGGAGATATTTTAAGAAAGTCTATTGTTACACTTTATTTAAAACACCCATAATACATCCCCAGAATTTGTGCTTTATTAAAATATTGGAATTAATCTCCAATTAATTAAGATTTGGGTTGAGCCCCAAAAGTATATAGTACTTAGTAATATTTAAGCTGTTCCCTAAAATATTAATTGTTAATACATATTCTTTGAAAAACAAAATAAAGCTATACCAATACCTTCATTTTGAAAGTCTTATTTTAAAAAAAAATGCTTGTTTAAATCCTGAAACACTCCAAAATAATTAATTTCAGGCAAAAAAAAAGTGTTCTAACAGCATTGGTTGTTATAAAAATGGTACAACACATATTAGCTATACCTTCATTATGAGGGTCAAATTTTGAAAACAAATTTCCTGGGGGAAACCAGAAACAACCTTTTTAATAAAAAAAACCCTTAATTATAAAAACTCTTAGACAAGTTACTTACTTAATCAACGCCTATCCAGGGCATTAGTCCTGGCCTAGTGCCCAGTTGCAGTAAATACTGGGGGGGACATTCTCTGCAGGCAGTCTCATGCAGGGGAGGTGGGCCTAAAGGTAGAAGACAATAGTTATGAATATTACCATTTAAACGGGGTGCTGAATTTTAAAAAAAACCTTTGGTAATAAATTAGGGTTTTGTAAATCTTTCGGGCAGGAATTCCTGGGCCATCTCATTCATAATCTCATACAGTTGACGTGTTCCTGTGATGTGAAATGGCTTTAACCACTTAAAAGGTTATGTTTATATTTAATTAAATCCCAATTATAATTATTTATATTAATAGCTCAAAATAAAATTATAGGTGATTAATTATAGGTACTCAATTCACTTATTCAACAAAGTAGCCTTTTAATTCGCAAACAAAAAAACAGGAAGACTTATTTGATACTCTAGTTCAAATATCTTTTTGTATTTTGATCCAAAAAGATTTCCTGAAAACATTTCAACTTAATTCTTTAAAGTCGAAATTTACTTAAGAGAAACTATCAAAATATATAATCATGCATAATTTAAATGCTAAAAAAGAATAGATATAGTTTGGAAATAATATTTGTTAAACCTTATTTGTCGTTTGTTTTTGGAAAGTTAGAATATCTATAACTTTCAATCGATTAATTTCTTTAATGAAACAATGAGGGGGATACTTGTGGGAGTACCTAGGTCATTACCCTATTGGAAAAAGTTCACAAAACCAGTATCAAAATGATACTAGAACCAGTATAAATCATACTGGAACTAGTATCCATACTGGAAAAACATACAGGAAATTTTAAAACCAGTATGATACCATACTGGAAACTTTAAAACAAGTATGAAACAATACTGGAAATTTCGATACTGGTTTTAATGGATACCGGGAACTTCAATACCAGTATGAATCAATACTGGAAATTTCGATACTAGTTTTAATGAATACTGGGAATTTCAATACAAGTATGAATCAATACTGGAAATTTCGATACTGGTTTTAATGAATACTGGGAATTTCAATACCATTATGAACAACACTGGGAATTTCGATACTGGTTTTAATGAATACTGGGAATTTCAATACCATTATGATCAACTCTGGAAATTTTGAAACCGTACTGGGGAACGTTGATACCAGTTTTAATGAATACTTTAAATTTTTATACTAGTTTAGAATGTACAAGAATTTTTAAGTGCACTTTATCCAGCCTGACGGAACCCAATGGGAGTGGAAAAATACTACTTTGGCGAGGCTCTTGTCCCAGTTTCAAATTATGCCGTATATTTTTGGTTTGGGTCTTAGGTTTTCAACGTCCAAGAGTCCATTTCTAGATAATTCATGTTTTACATAGGGGATTTAAATGAAAAATAACACGAAACTATAACATAACGATCCCTAATTTTAAAATTATGAACATCCGGCCATCAAAATTTATTTACTCACATCATAAGCATAACTACACAAAAATTGTTATTGTTAAATATAATAAAAAAATTCTTACATAAATTAAATAATAACTAATATTAATTAAATAATAACTAAATTCTTAAATTAAATTGAATAATGTTATAAAATTTAATAATTAAAAATATTCACATCATAACTACAAAACTTTTCTCAAAATCTATAAATCTAATGAAAATAATTAAAATATTATAATAAAAACTATGTACTTTAAATAATTTAAAACATAAGCGTCGTAAAAATGCCGGATACATATTCACATCAAAACTTTTCTCATAATCTATAAATCTAATAAAAATAATTAAAACATTATAATATTAATTAAAACGTATTAAATAAAAACTATGTCCTTTAAATAAGTCAAAATAACAGCGTCGCTAAGTTGTCGGGCACCAGGATTCGAACCCGTGATCTCTCAGTTAACAAGCCCATACCCTACCATGTGAGCCATCGGGACACGTTTCATTACAAACCATTACGTAATTGTTGCTCATTACCTCCAAAGAAGCCCAAATCTTTCGTCGCCAACGCTGACGTTCGAGCATGCGCACAAACTGACTTTTCAGCTCTCATTGGGAGACGTCACGTCAGACGATCCAAAGGCTACTGAATTTTTATTACCAATTTTAAAACATACTGAAAATTTAGATACCAGTATAGAATTAGTTGATTTTTTTTATTCCAACCTTTATTTTTTTAGGTCATAAACTTTAAAATATTTGAAATTTTCTCGAAAAATAAAGAAATTTTGATCAATTCCAAAACATACTTGATAATTCGATACGTGTATGAAAATTTTTGGAAATATTGATACATACCTAAGTAAAAACTTGCAGAAATTTGTTTCGGACAATATAATCTGGCTTATAATATATTGCAATAAACTGTGTAAAAGTATATACTCGATCGTTACTTTTAGAGCTAAGTGGCGAAAACCGTAGTGTTTGGCGGAAACAAACCCCTCGTGGTGCGTTAAGCCTAACACATGCTAATTTTAACGCTGATTAGCTGCGGATCTGTTATGATCACAGCTTAGTGATTTATATTTTATGAAAGCATTTAAAGTGGGAATTTGAACAGTATGAATCACTAACAAATAGTGTAAAAATTGCGTGATCCAGAGAATATTCAATTCATTGTTTCGTTTTCCAAGACGGTTTTTCACAGATTTCTCTAGAAATAATTGTCAGAAAGCTTATCAGTATCCAGATCCTTGAAGAACAAAGACCTTTAAGAACCGTGTTAGAAAGTGGCGAAAACCGTAGTGTTTGGAGGGAATAGACCCCTCGTGGTGCGTTAAGCCTAACACATGCTAATTTTAACGCTGAATAGCTACGGATCTGTTATGATGACAGCTTAGTGATTTATATTTTATGAAAGCATTTAAAGTGGGAATTTGAACAGTATGAATCACAAACAAATAGTGTGAAAATTGCGTGATCCAGAGACAATTCATTTCATTCTTTCGTTTTCCAAGACGGTTTTTCGCAGATTTCTCTAGAAATAGTTGTCAGAAAGCTTAGCAGTAACCAGATTCTTGAAGAACTCTTAAAGACCTTTAACAACCGTGTTAGAAACAGTGGCGCAGCCAGAAATTCCTTCTGGGGGGGGACCAGTCAAAAATAATTTGGGTTTCTTAGTTTTTCAAAAACGATGGAAGCTTTATGTAGAATTTATTAAGATGAACGCGAAAAATTTCTTTGTTGCTGAACTTCTATTAATTAATAAATTTATTAGTACCTCCTAATTATTATAGTACAAAATTTAAGTAAATAATAAGAATGTATTAGAACCTAACTCAGTTCTACTGTTACAATTTAGTTTATCTATGACTATAAGAGCATTTTTTGGAGAAGCCCAGGGCCCACCCGGGGCTGTCGCGCAAAGAGAAGTACTAGCAAGTGTGAATCTTGGAACTTTTACTTAAGAGGCTTCTTTGATGTGAAAACTGGCAGTGTTATTCCTAGGACTTTTTTTTGGAGGAGTAAAAGTACTCCTTGACTTTTTTAGGAGGAGTAAAATTCAATTATGAGGAGTGAGATACGGAAATAACATAAACTACATATACAGAGACAAAATTTCGATTAAAAATGCTTACTTTTTAATAGACAAAATGAAATTGAAAAAAAAAATGAGGATGCTATTTTGGGTTATTTGGGCTATTTTGGGCCTGTGTACATTTGTTCTACTTTTATAACACTATTAGTATAATTTTTTTATATTATTATTTTAAATATTATTTGTATATTGTATAACAAGATGATTGTGGGCATTAAAACCTTACAACGAAAGGAGGTTTAAACAAAGAATTTGAAAGATCATTTCTCTAAAAAGAAACATTAAACAATTGATGAATTTAACTCCAGTAGTTGTCACAAGAAAGGCTTGCTATATATTGCTCTTGTTATTAAAAAAGTTTACAGTAAGCAATTCCGATAAGATAAATTATTGTTCATTAAGTTTTAAGATTTCAAATCCTAATTCTTCTTACTCAACTTCTTTCTTTATCTCTGAATAACAATTAATATTTAGAGCTTAATCACTTATATATACTTCATTCTCGTTTCTTCTACGTTCTTTGTAAGGCTGTGGGCCCAGAGCCTGATTTCTGGGAGGGCATTTAGGGCCCAGGGCCTCACTAAAAAGCTTTGAAAATGTGAGTGTGTAAAATAAGTAAACGAATTTAAAATCAATTTAATAAGTTTTTGAAGTTTCAAGTAAATATATTTTAATTTACACATTTTTTTTAAAACTGGGATTAAAGATGATTGATTTTGTTATTTTGAGTCCAATGAATTAAGTTTTATTTTAAGACATGTCGAGGGTCACAAATAGGTCTTTTGCCCTGGGCCCCATAACTTGTAAATCGGGTCCTGTCTGGCCCTTGATACATAAATTGGTTAATAACTCTTGAAAAATTTATTGCAATATCCAAATACGCTTGAGAAAAAGAATAAAAGAATGTTAGAGGAAATCTAGTTGTTCCGATTCGGACCCTCTAGTTCCACTAAACAAATAACAAAAACAGGTGCTCGTGCACACATACACACACCACAGGAGGTCAGACTCCAGTGGAGAGCTCTCCAGTTCTGGACAGGAAATTGCTCCTCTTCGTCACGCCCTCCCCTAGGTGTGCTTATCTCTCCATCCCTAGAATGCGCACTGGAGAGTAGAATAACATCAGACACAAACAAATTTTTAACTTGAAAAAGTTTAAATTAATTAAAAAATAATAAAAAAATCAATTCGTTAAAAAATGAAAAAAAAATTTCGGAAAGAGATTCGAACATTTTTTGAATTTTTTTACGAATACTGGAAATTCCTTATAACATCAGGTGACCTCTCGGTTCCTGGGGGGGGGTTTGGTCCCCTTGGCCCCCCCCCCGTCGCTGCGCCCCTGGTTAGAAACACCGGGAAAAAGAAGCAGGGGCGTTAGGTTAGGAAGTGAAAATTAGAACGAGCACATGGACCCGAAACCTCGAAATATGGGTACTACCCCTTAGTCCATTAGATGGTTCTAAAGGGAATTTTTAGGAAGTAAAAATACTAAAATTTTATACCTTTAGCTCTAAAACTCCGGGCGTGACGCCCAGATTCAGTTTTTCAATAAAACCGGAAAAACTCCAGAAATATGGGACCCACCCCCTCATACTTTATATATTCTTAATCTACTAATCAAAGGGAATACAGTGTTGTAAAGCACTTGGGGGTTCATTCATATTTTCCCCCTTTCCCCGTTTTTCTATACCCCCCAAAAATGCAATGGATTCTTACAAAGACAAGTAAACCTCTTTTGTGTTTGAAAATTCCTGGATGACGTCATAATCACCATGGCAAGCCGAATTTCTGGAAAAAGCTTACCACATTACTTAACTACAAAAATAAAAATTAAAAAAAATTCAAACTTATCATTAAATACCGATTTTTGGGCCTTTTCAAACTTGTGTTTTTCACTCAAAATACTGTTTTTCCCCGACTCTGAAAATCCGTCTAATTGAACACCAAATTGCACAAAAATTTGATACATATTGTATTTGGAGGTCCTTTTTAAGTTTATTCAACTGAAATGTTTTTTAATGAGCGTTAACCATGTCTTAAATGCCCCCAAAACGCATTTTCACCTGGAAATACCTGCTAAATAATAAATTGCCCTCCTCTTTAGATTAAAATAATGTATGCATTAATATTCAAATGCAATGAAAATAATGTTATAATGTGAATAATTTAATCAGTTGATGAAGTAGGTAAAAAAATAAAGGGGGACAGGGCAGGCCAATTAACTACCAACAAACAGAATGGCTGTATTGTGCATACTTGTCGTTCTTGACTTTTCGATAATTAATTACTGTAAATTTTCATCAAGATTCCTTTTGAAAACTTTATTTACTCCATTGATTTATCTCTTATATCAGGGTTTGATGTTTTCAGATATCGTCATGTATTATTTTTACTCTACATACTTAGCCACAGGCACAGCAAAGATTTGGATTTATTTGATTTGATTTCTGAAAATGGCAACGTAAAACGAAAACGTTGATATTTATTTACTAACTAATTTACCACGCTATCTTTTCCTCTTTTCAAGTAAGTTGAAATGTTCAATATATTTTATTTAGAATTAAAATATTTTTCTTTTCAACAAAATAAAAACAGGGCTGCTTTTAATTTTTTAAATGTCTCCATGAGTAATTTCTAGAACACCTCAAACAAAATCCGATTTGGGATCATTGTGCCCGGCACATCCTTTTGTAATGAAGATTTATACTAGCATAATATATATGTAAATGTAAGTACAGAATAGTTTGCTTTTGAGTTCAAATGTGTTAACATTTCGTTAAATACTGTCAAGCTGATTCCCTTAGTGTGATTCTGATTTTGAAAATTAGGATGAAGAAAATAATTTTAAAATGCCCTTAAAATTTTTGCTTTAAAAGGGTTCTACTTGACTTTCAAAATTACCAATTTAATTTACAAGATGGATATTTTTACCCTTTTTTTTAAGAATATGTAGTTATAGTTGGGATTAATGAGAAAAATAAAATATAGTGGTCCATGATATAAAAAATTTTGGGATTTGTTTGGGTTTTGGAAGCACTATACAATGCATTCATACCCAGTCCTTGAACTTATTCTTTTATGTATTGTGTTTTTGACCAAAGGCAAGTGCTTGATGAGTCATTTCTAAAGTTTATATTAAGCATGGGTGCCACTCTTCCATCCCCGGGACGGAATTCCATCATTTTAAAATTTCAATGAACGGAATTCCGTCCCAGGTATATTGCGAAACGCAAAATTAGTACTAAATTCCAATACCTTCATTGCACATTTGATTCTATTCCGTTAACGTTCCTGCTAAATATTGCCATGCTTTTGAGAATGCCATACATTCAAATATCAACATTTTAAAATTTTTATTGAAAATATGAATAGTTTTTGATCTATATAAACATTTTAATCTGAGTCTAAAATTGTTTTAGCAATACATTACTAATTAAAACAGAAAGGCTTTCACGGCCGGATGTATTCGAAGTTAAAGTTTCCGGGCTTGGTTGCCGTGGTCTCGATGTTAAAAACTTGGACGTTTCACCCCAAACTGTGTTGGGCATCATCAGCTGTTTTTTTTTACGTTACGTGGTTGGTTACGTGAGAGAAAAAACAGCTGATGATGCCCAACACAGTTTTGGGTGAAACGTCAGAGTTTTAACATCGAGACTACGGCAACCAAGCCCGGAAACTTTTACTTCGAATACATTACTACTTTTTTGGTATCCAAAAGAGCAAAGCGGTATTTAGCGGGAACATTAACGGAATTGAACCGCACATTTTGACCACAAGTAAGATGGTTTTACTCACATACAGCTTTATCTTGATTTAGAATTTAAGGAACTATAATTGTTCATGATATTTTATGAATTTTCATGCAATTAAAAAAAATTGCTAGACTGGATGAAAATGATTAATACGATACTTTAAAGTTCCGTCTTGCAAATTTTGAAAGTGGCCCCCATGTACTATGTTATGTCTATTTAATATTGTTTTTGGCTAATTGCTGATCATGTGTGATATTACATATGAATCAAAATGCATGCATATGTTAATGATTCCCCATTACAACTGTTCACACACATTACAATACATAATAGTTCTCTTAGTTGCTATCCCTTGAACCATCAGTATCAGCAACACATTTAATGGGCTTTAACTTTAACTGTGCATTTTCAGAAGCACTGCGCATGGGCGGATTTAAAGGTGTCAACTTTTTGAGAAAATTAAATTTTTATAGGGAAAATCATGTTTTTAAAGCCATCAGGGACAGTTTGCACCCCCATGTTTTCCACTACGCACCCCCAGGGTTCACTACCTAAATCCGCCCTTGACTGCGTATGAAATAATATTGAAGTAGTAACAATTTTTAACCTTTTTAAATGTTTTGTTACTTGACTTCTGTTCTGTTTAGGTCTTGTAACATTTTATTTGCAGTATTTAAGTAGCATAATTTATTTTCTTTATTTCTTTCCATGTCTTTAATTTGTTGAAATATTTTGCTAAGTTTTAGTCCAAGAGATCTATTTATTACCATCCTAAGTGTACTATACCCGTAAATTATGCACCATTATATTTTGATAGTTTCTTTTACAGGGTTCCCACGGGCCTTGAAGAGTACTTGAATTTCATTTTTAAATTCAAGGGCCCTGGAAAGTATGCTTGAATTTAGTGCTAAGTCCTTAAAAGTCCTTGAATTTTATTATTTTATTTGAAATATTTTAATTTGGAATTCTTTTCAGTTCGAACATGAAAAGTTAATCAAATAGTTAATATCCTGTTAGCATATTGTAGAACAGGTATAACTTGCCTACTTGAATTTTTCTGTTTGACTTTCCCAAAACAAGTAAAATATAGTAGTATGTTTTGAAATTGTAAGATATAGTAATGGTAATATTATAATTAATCTTTGCTGTAAGAAAGGTTTTTGAAGTAAGGGTACTAAATTGGGAGAAAAGTTTTTTTTACTTGTAAATGGCTTTTCCGCCTTTCTATTTTAGTTCATGAAAGATTTTAAATTTAAGCCCTTAAATACTTGATTTTTTTCCTCACAAAAGAGTGGGAACTATGTTTTAAGTACATTTCAACTTTAAGGAATAAAGTTGAAATGTTTTCAGGAAATAACGTTTTTGACTTTTAAGTGCAATTTCTAACACAATTTTGCAGTGTCATCAGCCTATTCCTTTACACTTGATCATACATCTGTGTTTCTTTGCATTCAACTGCATGTATCATCGCTGATGTTTCTCTTGATTATATCAGGTCTGCCCGGCATCTTTCAGTGGGAGATGGGGTTTGCACTAGTAATATATAGTTTTCTTTCTTATAATTGTCATTTTGGTTTCAATGTAATAATACATTCATTATGCTTAATTTTATAACTAAAGGGTCCTTTTTCTATGGGAGAAAAGACAAAACTAATTCCTACTTAGATCAATTTTACACATTGATGAAAATTGATATAATTACATGAGTGGGTCTCTACTAGTCATACTTTTATGAGAGTAGAAAGAGTGATTTGGTGTTAAATAGGCACATGGACGTATAGTCAATAGGTATATGATGGACTAAGCTAAATTAACTTAAAGCACTGAAATATTTTACTTTGTAAACAATTTAGAAACAGCATGTTTAGTTATTATATTGTGAACTTGTTAATTACTTTTTACTTCTTAACACCATGTTTATACTATGCTTATGACTAAAAAATTGTTTATTAATAAGTTAGCGGACCTGGAAAAAGTTGTAACCTTCCCCCGAACCTAATAAAATTTACCCGAACCTTATGTATTGCTCCTATGGAGCTGGCAGGGGCTTCCCCCGAACCAGGTTCGTAGGTTCGGGTACTTTTTCCAGGTCTGTAAGTTAGTATTTATTACTAAACAGTATTTTCATTGCAGTAAAATTATTAAATGAATAAAATAAGTTAATTTTTGCGTAGGAAAACATTCTATCAGTGAAAATTTTTTTCTGCCATAAAGAAGTTAAGAGAAGCTAAGTGGCGTGGTGGATCTTGCTGCCACCCCACAGGCCTAAGTTCTATTCCCGTGTTAGGGAAAGCAGACTCATGGTGGATTTACACCACCATGTCAAAAGCGGCGATAGGGGTCAACAGCGATTCAAAAGAAGCAATAGAAAACCTCTAAGCCTCGAAAACGACTACTGTTCGCCAGGTTTGACGCGGTGGTGTTAACCCACCATCAGAATTACGCTTCATTCCTCCGGGGTGATAAAATGAGGACCAAATATATACTTGATGGAGAAACAAGGGTATTTTGAATCCGATGACTGACTTTCATAGTCACACTTTCTGTAACAGCTCGGCCTATGGCCTCACTAAGTGAGTCTAAGGACCTAGGTGGTACTCCCTCAAGTATCCCTCCCATTGTTTCATTAAAGAAATTAATAGATTGAAAGTTAGACATTCTACCTTCCCCAAAACACACAACAAATAAGGGTTAACAAATATTATTTCCAAACCATGGCTTACTAGATACTATACAGGCTAGCCGAGTACGGAAATCATTAAAAATCCAGATGGCAATACTTGACAAACTGGCAAAGCATATCCACAGTGTTGAAGGCGGTGGGTGATATAGGTAGGATTTGTGGCGATCCAAGCGGGAAAAGTTGTCAAATGGTTTTCATTGTTTAAAACTTGGCTAGCCTGTATAGCATCTAGTAAGCCATGTCCAAACTATACTAATAAATTTTAAGTTCTTTGTTAGCATTTAAATTACGCACAATTATATATTTTGATAGTTTCTTTTAAGTACATTTCGACTTAATTAAGAATTAAGGTGAAATGTTTTCAGGAAATAACGCTTTCAACTTTTAAGTGCAATTTCTAACACAATTTTATAGTGTCATCAGCCTATTCCTTTACACTTGATCATACATCTGTGTTCCTTTGCATTCAACTTCAAGTATCATTGCTGATGTTTCTCTTGATTATTTCAGGTCTGCCTGGCATCTTTCAGTGTGAAATGATTATGAAATCTCCCAGCAGAGTTGTAGAAGTGGATGCTGTGTCTGCGGATAGTAGTACAAACAGATGGAACTTTGCTGCAAGTAGGTTTAACCTCTTTATACAGAAAACCTTTCCATAAAAAAATTAAAAGAATCTAATGTGGGTGCATCCTGCGAGTTTGGGTTTCGCACTAGTAATATAGTTTTCTTTCATATAATTGTCATTTTGGTTTCAATGTAATAATACATTCATTAGGCTTAATTTTATAATTAAAGGGTACTTTACTTTTTCTATAGGAGAAAAGGCAAAACTAAGTTTTTGAGATTAATGGTACACATTGATGGTGATATCACATGCGTGGGTTAAAAACAAGTGGCTATAAAGTGACATTGTATTTAAACTTGCAATGAAGGGTATGAGAAGTGGCCAATTCAATATTCAGCTAACCCTCTGTTGCCATCTCTTTAATCTGATTGTTTCTGTAATTCATTATTGTTCCAAGCTCACAAGCAATGGTTTATCAAAATTTTATCGTTTTTATTAAACCTGTTCTTAATTTATTGGTAATAATTTAAACAACTGGAATGAGGCATATAGAATCCAACTATTTCCAACATATCTCAATATTGTTGCTGATTTGAAGAGCAATCACAATTTTTGGACGATGCTGCAGTCTAACGTGGTATAGCAGATTTAATATATATTTTTTGCGTTGCAATTCCTTTTCCTTATTTGCCTTGATAATTTTTTTCAAATCTTGACCCTGTTCTTCCTTATCATAATTGGAGCCCTTTAAATTTCTGCACTATCTTATAAGGCTTGGAAACATCCCTCGTTTTCTTTTTTTAATCCAACTACCAATTCCAAAAGGTCCAAAACACTTCCTTATTTCAATTTAAATTAAATTATCATATTAATTTCAGCATATGTAATCATCCAGCATCTTGGTTGTATATTTTCTTGACAATAAAATGAATGACATTTTTTAAAATCTTTTTTATTCTAGCTGCAATAACCCTTGTAAATTTTGCACTTTATATACTTTAGATGTATTTGGCAAATATCTTGTGACTTATTAATTTACACATTTGTGTTTTGTTTCAGATTAAATGCGGTTCGACCCTAGTATGTGAACGAGAGTACTGCAACACCATCACCATCACCTGGGGGTGCAATGCTCGAAGGAACCAGGCTCGAGGATACCCACATTCGTTAAAGGGATGAATTCGTCTGGGACAACCTTGTCTCCTCTAGCCCCTCAGGTGTATCTGGGATACCACCCTTTCCTTTCGGTGTCAGGGACACCATACCCTTGTGGTCACAGTGTTTGGGACACTGCACCCTTCGCCCCCTTGAAGTCTCTGGAAGACTAAAACTGTCATCATCTTCGATAGTTTTGACCTTCTTCTGGTTTTATGGCTTTTTCTCGAAATCAACTTTGCCGACTAGAGGTCCCTTTTCGCTTTCCGCCTCATATATTGTGATTGTGCGTGGTTTTAATTACAATTTAGTCTGATGTTTCTGTTGATTTAGTATTGTTCTCTTGTATAAACCTGTGTCCCATAAATGTACATAACATATGACTGTATTCTTGTACTTTTTTGTATTGTGTATTCTTGTACTTTTTTTGGTTTGTAGAAGTAGTTTTTGAAACACAGGTTTTTGTACGATACTGGTTCCGGCATCATACTGGTTCTAGTATATACTGGTTCCGTTACCATACCCGGTATGATAACGGAACTAGTATATACTAGAACCATTATGATACCGGGTTATGAAACACCGGAACTAGTATGATACTAGAACCAGTATGATACTAGAACTAGTATCATACTGGTGTTAGTATATACTGGTTCCGTTACCATACCCGGTATGATAACGGAACTAGTATATACTAGAACCATTATAATACCGGGTTATGAAACACCGGAACTAGTATGATACTAGAACCAGTATGATACTAGAACTAGTATCATACTGGTTCTAGTATCATACTAGTTCCGGTGTTTCATAACCCGGTTTAATTTTTTTTCATACCGGAAATTTTTTTTCCAATAGGGTAGGCCTTCAAACTCCAGTATAACCAGCCTCACTTAGTGAGGCCATAAGCAGAGCTGTTACAGAAAGTGTGACTATGAAAGTCACAGTCATCGGAGATAGAATACCCTTGTTTCCCCAAGTATATATTTGGTCCTCATTTTATCACCCCGGAGGAATAAAACCAAAGGCTGATGGTGGATTTACACCACCTCGTCAAAAGCAGCGAACAGTGGTTGTCGGTGGTTAATCTTAGGAATTTAGTTTTGTCTTTTCTCCCATAGAAAAAAGGACCCTTTAATTATAAAATTAAGCATAATGCATGTATTATTACATTGAAACCAAAATGACAATTATAAGAAAGAATACTATATAATTAGTGTGAAACCCAAATTCGCAGGATTAACCCACATTAGATTCTTTTAATTTAGGGGTAATTTACACTTAGGATGGTAATAAATAATCTTTTGGAATAAATTATAAAACTACGCAAAATATTTCAACAAATTAAAGACAGGGGAAGAAAAAGAAAATAAATTAAGCTAAATATTGCAAATTAAATGCTACAAGAACTAAACAGAACAGAAGTCAGTACAGAACATTTAAAAAGGTTAAAAATTGGTACTACTTTAATATTATTTTATTCACAGTGCTTCTGAAAATGAAAATGCACAGTTAAAGCCCATTAAATGTGGTAATGAAACTTATGGTTCAAGGATAGCACGTAAAAATTAAGAGAACTATGTATTGTAATGTGTGTGTGAACAGTTGTAATGGGGAATCATTAACAAGTGCATGCAATTTGATTCATATGTAATATCACACATAATCACCAATTAGCAAAAAAAATATTAAATAGACATGAACACTTAATATGAACTTTAGAAGCTCATCAACATGGGTGCCACTATTCAAAAATTTTAAGACTGAACTTGAAACTATCTTTTTAATATTTTTTAAATACGCAAAATATTTCAACAAATTAAAGACAGGGGAAGAAAAAGAAAATAAATTAAGCTAACATTGAATGCTGAATTGCTGAAAAACCCATAAAATATCACATGAACAGGTCCTTAAATGTTACAAGTTAAAGCTGTATCTGTGTAAAACAGGATTATTTCTTGGCAAAAGTAGTTATGTAAGTACCAAAATTTAGTACAAATTGCTGTCGATTTTACTTTTCATATTAAAGCCAAGACGGAATTCCGTTCACAAAACTTTTAGAAAGACGGAATTCCGTCCTGAGGACTGAAGAGTGGCACCCATGCTCATCAAGCATTTGCCTGTTGTCAAAAACACAATACATTAAAGAATAATTTCCAGGACTGGGTATGAGTGCTTCCAAAACCCAAACAAATCCCCAAACTTTTTATATTCATTGACCACTATATACATATTTTATTTTTGTCATTGATCCCAACTCTATAACCACATATTCTTTAAACAAAAATTAAAGGGTAAAATCTGTGAGGTTATTATTCCCACTAGGAGTAGTTGCCACGACCTGCAGTAGATGGCGCTGCTCTGGGATGAAGCGAGTAAATGTGTTATGAATTGTATTATGAATCTGTTTGTGCTTATGAGCAACTGTAACTTCAACTATAATGATGTAATCACGTTTTGCCGGCAGCATTCGGCTTGAATAAAAATGGAAAATGGTTACACTAAAATTTGTCTTATGATTTTTGTGTATGAAGTAAATTATTTTAACGAGGCAGAAAAAGAATCTATAATCATCAGTATTTATGTGAGGGCTATTATGAAAGCTGTATTGCCCCACAAAATCTCCATCTTGTAAATTAAATTGGTAATTTTGAAAGTCAAGTAGACCCCTTTAAAAGCATTGCATTTAAAATTCTTTATACTTCATCCTATATTTTCAAAATCAGAATCACACTAAGGCATCTTGTACGAAGTTGTGAAAAGGGTTTATATAGCATTTAACTGCCTGGAAATTTTATAGCAACCAATTCTTATCAACCACCCCTAGTAGTGCTTTAGACTGAAAAGTGAAAACCCAAATATTCAGATATTTTTTTTTTCAAAACAAAAGTAGGTTCAACTACATTATCTCTCTCATTTAATATTGCTTTAATCTGTTTGGGACATTAAAAATTAGAAGTATTGCCAAAAATTGTAACTAACCAAAAAAGTAATACAGCTTCTATGACTAATATTAATGAGAATCACAAAGATTTGTTGACTTTTAAATATTTGTTGTCCACATCAACTTGGCGGTATTTAACAAAAAGTTATCACAATTGAACTAGAAAGCAAATTATTCTGTACTTGCTCTTACTATACATAATATATCATCCCGTCAGTCTCGGCAGCTTAGTTGAGCTTTGACTTTTAGCAATCTGGTGGGCATCCAGTGATACTTGTGCTTCAAGTAGTATTTTTACGGTAATTTCTTCTTATCCTAAAAAATATAAAACATTAACAAAGTGGATTCAAATGTGGAAAAGGTGATTTAAATTCAGGCTTTTTTTTTATAAAAAAAGGTCCAATAAACCAAGCAAATAAATATTTTATTGAATTAGTGTCTTAATTTAATTAGGAACAGCTTTAGAAAAGGTCTGCTTGCCTCCATGTTTAACCACAGCTCCGACAACATCATGATTAAGTGTTGTCAGTATAGAGATCTACCTAATCGTACTATTAGATCTCTAACAATATTATACTAATTACTATTATTTCCAGGGTTGGCACGGTTTAAACCATGGTTTAAACCACGGTTTAAACCAAATGTTTTTTTTTTCATAAAAAAACCAAATGGTTTTTTTGGTTTTTTTCCAAAAAAATTTTAGCTAAACTTTTGGGTTTAAAGTCATTTATTGATTCAAATATTGTCTTTTGAACAAAATATGTTGAATGCTTCTGACATTAATGCTGTAAAGCTATGCAATTTTTTGAAAACAATTAGCCAATTGAAATTTTCTTAGAAAGACTCCTGGTTTTTTTATAAAAAACCTGGAGTGGTTTGGTTTTGAAACTTGTTTTTTTTTTAATTCATTAAGAACTAGATATTTGAATGCATAATAAAAATCAATTGGTTTTTTTAATCAACTAATCACCGGATTTTTAAATTTGCATTATAAAGAACCACTTGGTTTTTTAATGCTCTAAAAAGACTCCCTTGTTTTTTTTTTATAAAAAAACAATTTTTTTTTTAATTCATTTAGAACTAGACTAGATATTTGAATGTATCATAAAAACCGATTGTTTTTTTTAATCCATTGGATTTTTAAATGTGCATTATAAAAACCAGTTGGTTTTAAATGCTCTAAAAAGAATCCTTGGCCTTGGTTTTTATGAATAATGCCTTGGTTTTATTTATAAAAAACAACTATTTGTTTTTTTAATTCATTAAGGAACTGGATATTTGAATGCATAATAAAAACCAATTGGTTTTTTTAATCAAATAAGCACTGGATTTTTAAATATAATATGCATTATAAAACCAGATGGTTTTTTAATGCTCTAAACAGACTCCCTTGGTTTTTTATGGTTATGTATAATTTTAAAATTTTTTAATTAAATAAAATTAATTTTAATTAATTAATTAAGTCACTTAGTTAATAGCTGAATTGATGAACTATTTATTCAATGTATTCATAAATGAAAACAATCAGAAATATTTGTATTTATGTGTTAGGGAAGAATTTCAGTAAAAAAACCCGGTTTAAACCAAAAAAACCTGGTTTAAACCAAAAAAACCGGGTTTTTTAGGTTTTTTTGAAAAAAACCTGGTTTTTTTCCAACCCTGATTATTTCTAATAATAATATTAACAATTAGATCTCAATGGTTGTCGTGTCAGTCATAAATTGACCTATGGTTAAACATGGTGAAAAGCGGACCTTTTCTAAAGCTGTACCTTTAATTATTATCAGAGGTGCCGGGTTTTGAAAATCAGTGGGGTTGCTCATATTCATTTTATGAAGTCAGAGTGCTGTGACGAGTACTTTTACACGAAGAATTTTAACTTTTGAGCACTAAACATCAAAATTTTTGAAATTTGAACTCTAAGTAAAAAGGAGGGTCCAGAGGTAGTGTTTTAGCTCATTTTGAGACTCTTTGGGTTAGACCCGAACAGAACCGCTAGTAGCATATAAATGGGAAAAGTAGTACATAAATAGGTTTAAAAATTGCAGGGGGGTTAGTGGGCTCTCTCCTACCAAAAATATTTTGAAATTAGCCCCTAGAAAGTAGTTTTATTTTATTTGTGCACCTTTGTACTACCCTCAAAGAAGCCTTTTGAAAGCGGCAGAAATTTCAGGGAAAAAAATATTAATAGTAGTGTTTTAATCCATTTTAAGACCTTTTGGGTTGCATGCGAAGAAGACCCTTCCTTGTAAGTTGCATAATTTTCAAAGAAAAAACAGTAGTAATTCATACTTGAGACAAGCTAGAAAAATGTCCAATGGGGCAGGGCCGTAACCAGACCTTTGTTTCGGGTGGGGTTTTGTTGATCAAACATTTATTCGGAGGTATCTCCTTACGATACGAGTACTTTTTTATGTCAAGTTTTAGATGACTTGCACATTTTATATTAATTTTAGTGATGTTAATTTTAAAATTTTACTAACAATGTGAATTTTAAATAGGTCTTTTGGATTATACACCTTAAGAGCACGAGTCCTTGTAAGCGGCAGAATCTTTGAAGAAACCCAGTAATATAAACAAAAATTTTTGAGGGGGGTTAAGGTTTGGAAATTTTCCAAAATCACCGCTCCTTGTGAGTCACATAATTTTTAAGGGGAAACAGAAAATAAAAAATTGATGTCCAAATTTCGGGAAGGGTTTGAACCCCTAAAACCACCCCCTTGGGTGGCCCTGCCATGGGGCATGGGGGTGCCTTTTCTTTGACACTGGATCCCGTTGTGTGATATTGATGACTTTGGGGACAAAAATACTCTCATTAAGAGTGCCTGTGTCAAGTTTTTTTTGTTAGCTCATAAAAAAAAATTTTAGACAAGAAGTTTTTCATGGGGGTGCTTCGCACCTCCACATAAATTTTAGGGGTTGCTCAACCACCCCCGGAGTCGGCGCCCCTGATTATTATATTAATATAGGTTAATAATGAACCCTAACCTTTAATTTTTTTCACAGCAACACACCTTATCAGGGGTGGATCCAGTGGGGGGGGGGAAAATGAGGCAGAGTGAGTGGAAAACATAGTCCTAAACATGGGCGTAGCCAGGTTCCATGTTAGGGGGGGGGCAAGGATACTTACCTTTGCCCCATGTCATGGTCTCAGGTAACTGTATACTTTTACACGTACTTTACATAGTACTTTTACACGTTAAATTTTAGAGTAATTATACGAAGGGTTTGAACTTTTGCACACTTAACTTAAATAATAGTGTAATTGATGTGTGCTCTAAGAAAAATGGGGGGGGGGTCTGGGGGTCCTCCCCCAGAAAACTTTTTAAAATTTGCACCTTTAAGTAGTGTTTTAGCTCATTTTTAGACTCTTTGGCCAGAACAGAACCACCTCTTGTAAGTTGTAAGCCACATACTATTCTAGGGAATTTATGTGGCTAATGACTAAAAGTATAATTTGTAGAATCTAATCGAGTTGAGTTAAATTCAATAAATTTTATCTATTTTATTTTATGTTACCGGGTGAAACTTTCGTATGTTTAGACATTAAAAAAAAACACCAAGCTTAAGGAAATTACGCAACTGCTTTAATTACATAATAATTTAGAAGAGACTGAAGAAGAATACAAAGTTACAGTTAGTCTGAAAATAGTCCGAGCAACTTTGTATCAACACTGTTCAAGTTGTTGCAGTTACTTGATAAGATATAACATTTAACAATAACCTTAAAATGTAAAAGTAAAACCGTCCTGCTTTTTCAAATATTATTTAGCTCTTTTTTCACTCTTAACGAAAAAATTCTCTTATTAGATATTTTAAAACAAATAGTTTATCCCCCAAAACTAAGATGCAATACTAAATTCAACTTACTTTAATTGCTGGTGATGGTGCTGGATTAAGGCTTTACATAATACGTCTAGATATCAATATGGAGGACTGAAATACGTACTCTTTTTAGGTTCAATGCTAGAAAACTAAATCACATATCTTAGACTAAAGGGAATTTTCTGCAGGAATAGCCAATGACCACACGGCTTTCTTTCTATTCGTTGAAAGGTCAGCCAAAGCTTCGAAATAATAATGGCTGGGTTCACAAAAGACCCCTCTGTTTTTGTGTAAACACTTGAGAAACACGTTGAAACAATTTCCTGACACATCCAGACACCTAAAGCCCCCTTGCTTGTTTGAGTCGTTGAGTGCCGAAGATTTATGATATCCTTTCACACCCCAATCCATCAGTGGCGCAGCCAGAAATTCCTTCTGGGGTGGGACCAGTCAAAAATAATTTGGGTTTCTTAGTTTTTCAAAAACGATGGAAGCTTTATGTAGAATTTATTAAGATGAACGCGAAAAATTTCTTTGTTGCTGAACTTCTATTAATTAATAAATTTATTAGTACCTCCTAATTATTATAGTACAAAATTTAAGTAAATAATAAGAATGTATTAGAACCTAACTCAGTTCTACTGTTACAATTTAGTTTATCTATGACTATAAGAGCATTTTTTGGAGAAGCCCAGGGCCCACCCGGGGCTGTCGCGCAAAGAGAAGTACTAGCAAGTGTGAATCTTGGAACTTTTACTTAAGAGGCTTCTTTGATGTGAAAACTGGCAGTGTTATCCCTAGGACTTTTTTTTGGAGGAGTAAAAGTACTCCTTGACTTTTTTAGGAGGAGTAAAATTCAATTATGAGGAGTGAGATACGGAAATAACATAAACTACATATACAGAGACAAAATTTCGATTAAAAATGCTTACTTTTTAATAGACAAAATGAAATTGAAAAAAAAAATGAGGATGCTATTTTGGGTTATTTGGGCTATTTTGGGCCTGTGTACATTTGTTCTACTTTTATAACACTATTAGTATAATTTTTTTATATTATTATTTTAAATATTATTTGTATATTGTATAACAAGATGATTGTGGGCATTAAAACCTTACAACGAAAGGAGGTTTAAACAAAGAATTTGAAAGATCATTTCTCTAAAAAGAAACATTAAACAATTGATGAATTTAACTCCAGTAGTTGTCACAAGAAAGGCTTGCTATATATTGCTCTTGTTATTAAAAAAGTTTACAGTAAGCAATTCCGATAAGATAAATTATTGTTCATTAAGTTTTAAGATTTCAAATCCTAATTCTTCTTACTCAACTTCTTTCTTTATCTCTGAATAACAATTAATATTTAGAGCTTAATCACTTATATATACTTCATTCTCGTTTCTTCTACGTTCTTTGTAAGGCTGTGGGCCCAGAGCCTGATTTCTGGGAGGGCATTTAGGGCCCAGGGCCTCACTAAAAAGCTTTGAAAATGTGAGTGTGTAAAATAAGTAAACGAATTTAAAATCAATTTAATAAGTTTTTGAAGTTTCAAGTAAATATATTTTAATTTACACATTTTTTTTAAAACTGGGATTAAAGATGATTGATTTTGTTATTTTGAGTCCAATGAATTAAGTTTTATTTTAAGACATGTCGAGGGTCACAAATAGGTCTTTTGCCCTGGGCCCCATAACTTGTAAATCGGGTCCTGTCTGGCCCTTGATACATAAATTGGTTAATAACTCTTGAAAAATTTATTGCAATATCCAAATACGCTTGAGAAAAAGAATAAAAGAATGTTAGAGGAAATCTAGTTGTTCCGATTCGGACCCTCTAGTTCCACTAAACAAATAACAAAAACAGGTGCTCGTGCACACATACACACACCACAGGAGGTCAGACTCCAGTGGAGAGCTCTCCAGTTCTGGACAGGAAATTGCTCCTCTTCGTCACGCCCTCCCCTAGGTGTGCTTATCTCTCCATCCCTAGAATGCGCACTGGAGAGTAGAATAACATCAGACACAAACAAATTTTTAACTTGAAAAAGTTTAAATTAATTAAAAAATAATAAAAAAAATCAATTCGTTAAAAAATGAAAAAAAAATTTCGGAAAGAGATTCGAACATTTTTTGAATTTTTTTACGAATACTGGAAATTCCTTATAACATCAGGTGACCTCTCGGCTCCTGGGGGGGGGGTTTGGTCCCCTTGGTCCCCCCCCGTCGCTGCGCCCCTGGTTAGAAACACCGGGAAAAAGAAGCAGGGGCGTTAGGTTAGGAAGTGAAAATTAGAACGAGCACATGGACCCGAAACCTCGAAATATGGGTACTACCCCTTAGTCCATTAGATGGTTCTAAAGGGAATTTTTAGGAAGTAAAAATACTAAAATTTTATACCTTTAGCTCTAAAACTCCGGGCGTGACGCCCAGATTCAGTTTTTCAATAAAACCGGAAAAACTCCAGAAATATGGGACCCACCCCCTCATACTTTATATATTCTTAATCTACTAATCAAAGGGAATACAGTGTTGTAAAGCACTTGGGGGTTCATTCATATTTTCCCCCTTTCCCCGTTTTTCTATACCCCCCAAAAATGCAATGGATTCTTACAAAGACAAGTAAACCTCTTTTGTGTTTGAAAATTCCTGGATGACGTCATAATCACCATGGCAAGCCGAATTTCTGGAAAAAGCTTACCACATTACTTAACTACAAAAATAAAAATTAAAAAAAATTCAAACTTATCATTAAATACCGATTTTTGGGCCTTTTCAAACTTGTGTTTTTCACTCAAAATACTGTTTTTCCCCGACTCTGAAAATCCGTCTAATTGAACACCAAATTGCACAAAAATTTGATACATATTGTATTTGGAGGTCCTTTTTAAGTTTATTCAACTGAAATGTTTTTTAATGAGCGTTAACCATGTCTTAAATGCCCCCAAAACGCATTTTCACCTGGAAATACCTGCTAAATAATAAATTGCCCTCCTCTTTAGATTAAAATAATGTATGCATTAATATTCAAATGCAATGAAAATAATGTTATAATGTGAATAATTTAATCAGTTGATGAAGTAGGTAAAAAAATAAAGGGGGACAGGGCAGGCCAATTAACTACCAACAAACAGAATGGCTGTATTGTGCATACTTGTCGTTCTTGACTTTTCGATAATTAATTACTGTAAATTTTCATCAAGATTCCTTTTGAAAACTTTATTTACTCCATTGATTTATCTCTTATATCAGGGTTTGATGTTTTCAGATATCGTCATGTATTATTTTTACTCTACATACTTAGCCACAGGCACAGCAAAGATTTGGATTTATTTGATTTGATTTCTGAAAATGGCAACGTAAAACGAAAACGTTGATATTTATTTACTAACTAATTTACCACGCTATCTTTTCCTCTTTTCAAGTAAGTTGAAATGTTCAATATATTTTATTTAGAATTAAAATATTTTTCTTTTCAACAAAATAAAAACAGGGCTGCTTTTAATTTTTTAAATGTCTCCATGAGTAATTTCTAGAACACCTCAAACAAAATCCGATTTGGGATCATTGTGCCCGGCACATCCTTTTGTAATGAAGATTTATACTAGCATAATATATATGTAAATGTAAGTACAGAATAGTTTGCTTTTGAGTTCAAATGTGTTAACATTTCGTTAAATACTGTCAAGCTGATTCCCTTAGTGTGATTCTGATTTTGAAAATTAGGATGAAGAAAATAATTTTAAAATGCCCTTAAAATTTTTGCTTTAAAAGGGTTCTACTTGACTTTCAAAATTACCAATTTAATTTACAAGATGGATATTTTTACCCTTTTTTTTAAGAATATGTAGTTATAGTTGGGATTAATGAGAAAAATAAAATATAGTGGTCCATGATATAAAAAATTTTGGGATTTGTTTGGGTTTTGGAAGCACTATACAATGCATTCATACCCAGTCCTTGAACTTATTCTTTTATGTATTGTGTTTTTGACCAAAGGCAAGTGCTTGATGAGTCATTTCTAAAGTTTATATTAAGCATGGGTGCCACTCTTCCATCCCCGGGACGGAATTCCATCATTTTAAAATTTCAATGAACGGAATTCCGTCCCAGGTATATTGCGAAACGCAAAATTAGTACTAAATTCCAATACCTTCATTGCACATTTGATTCTATTCCGTTAACGTTCCTGCTAAATATTGCCATGCTTTTGAGAATGCCATACATTCAAATATCAACATTTTAAAATTTTTATTGAAAATATGAATAGTTTTTGATCTATATAAACATTTTAATCTGAGTCTAAAATTGTTTTAGCAATACATTACTAATTAAAACAGAAAGGCTTTCACGGCCGGATGTATTCGAAGTTAAAGTTTCCGGGCTTGGTTGCCGTGGTCTCGATGTTAAAAACTTGGACGTTTCACCCCAAACTGTGTTGGGCATCATCAGCTGTTTTTTTTTACGTTACGTGGTTGGTTACGTGAGAGAAAAAACAGCTGATGATGCCCAACACAGTTTTGGGTGAAACGTCAGAGTTTTAACATCGAGACTACGGCAACCAAGCCCGGAAACTTTTACTTCGAATACATTACTACTTTTTTGGTATCCAAAAGAGCAAAGCGGTATTTAGCGGGAACATTAACGGAATTGAACCGCACATTTTGACCACAAGTAAGATGGTTTTACTCACATACAGCTTTATCTTGATTTAGAATTTAAGGAACTATAATTGTTCATGATATTTTATGAATTTTCATGCAATTAAAAAAAATTGCTAGACTGGATGAAAATGATTAATACGATACTTTAAAGTTCCGTCTTGCAAATTTTGAAAGTGGCCCCCATGTACTATGTTATGTCTATTTAATATTGTTTTTGGCTAATTGCTGATCATGTGTGATATTACATATGAATCAAAATGCATGCATATGTTAATGATTCCCCATTACAACTGTTCACACACATTACAATACATAATAGTTCTCTTAGTTGCTATCCCTTGAACCATCAGTATCAGCAACACATTTAATGGGCTTTAACTTTAACTGTGCATTTTCAGAAGCACTGCGCATGGGCGGATTTAAAGGTGTCAACTTTTTGAGAAAATTAAATTTTTATAGGGAAAATCATGTTTTTAAAGCCATCAGGGACAGTTTGCACCCCCATGTTTTCCACTACGCACCCCCAGGGTTCACTACCTAAATCCGCCCTTGACTGCGTATGAAATAATATTGAAGTAGTAACAATTTTTAACCTTTTTAAATGTTTTGTTACTTGACTTCTGTTCTGTTTAGGTCTTGTAACATTTTATTTGCAGTATTTAAGTAGCATAATTTATTTTCTTTATTTCTTTCCATGTCTTTAATTTGTTGAAATATTTTGCTAAGTTTTAGTCCAAGAGATCTATTTATTACCATCCTAAGTGTACTATACCCGTAAATTATGCACCATTATATTTTGATAGTTTCTTTTACAGGGTTCCCACGGGCCTTGAAGAGTACTTGAATTTCATTTTTAAATTCAAGGGCCCTGGAAAGTATGCTTGAATTTAGTGCTAAGTCCTTAAAAGTCCTTGAATTTTATTATTTTATTTGAAATATTTTAATTTGGAATTCTTTTCAGTTCGAACATGAAAAGTTAATCAAATAGTTAATATCCTGTTAGCATATTGTAGAACAGGTATAACTTGCCTACTTGAATTTTTCTGTTTGACTTTCCCAAAACAAGTAAAATATAGTAGTATGTTTTGAAATTGTAAAATATAGTAATGGTAATATTATAATTAATCTTTGCTGTAAGAAAGGTTTTTGAAGTAAGGGTACTAAATTGGGAGAAAAGTTTTTTTTACTTGTAAATGGCTTTTCCGCCTTTCTATTTTAGTTCATGAAAGATTTTAAATTTAAGCCCTTAAATACTTGATTTTTTTCCTCACAAAAGAGTGGGAACTATGTTTTAAGTACATTTCAACTTTAAGGAATAAAGTTGAAATGTTTTCAGGAAATAACGTTTTTGACTTTTAAGTGCAATTTCTAACACAATTTTGCAGTGTCATCAGCCTATTCCTTTACACTTGATCATACATCTGTGTTTCTTTGCATTCAACTGCATGTATCATCGCTGATGTTTCTCTTGATTATTTCAGGTCTGCCCGGCATCTTTCAGTGGGAGATGGGGTTTGCACTAGTAATATATAGTTTTCTTTCTTATAATTGTCATTTTGGTTTCAATGTAATAATACATTCATTATGCTTAATTTTATAACTAAAGGGTCCTTTTTCTATGGGAGAAAAGACAAAACTAATTCCTACTTAGATCAATTTTACACATTGATGAAAATTGATATAATTACATGAGTGGGTCTCTACTAGTCATACTTTTATGAGAGTAGAAAGAGTGATTTGGTGTTAAATAGGCACATGGACGTATAGTCAATAGGTATATGATGGACTAAGCTAAATTAACTTAAAGCACTGAAATATTTTACTTTGTAAACAATTTAGAAACAGCATGTTTAGTTATTATATTGTGAACTTGTTAATTACTTTTTACTTCTTAACACCATGTTTATACTATGCTTATGACTAAAAAATTGTTTATTAATAAGTTAGCGGACCTGGAAAAAGTTGTAACCTTCCCCCGAACCTAATAAAATTTACCCGAACCTTATGTATTGCTCCTATGGAGCTGGCAGGGGCTTCCCCCGAACCAGGTTCGTAGGTTCGGGTACTTTTTCCAGGTCTGTAAGTTAGTATTTATTACTAAACAGTATTTTCATTGCAGTAAAATTATTAAATGAATAAAATAAGTTAATTTTTGCGTAGGAAAACATTCTATCAGTGAAAATTTTTTTCTGCCATAAAGAAGTTAAGAGAAGCTAAGTGGCGTGGTGGATCTTGCTGCCACCCCACAGGCCTAAGTTCTATTCCCGTGTTAGGGAAAGCAGACTCATGGTGGATTTACACCACCATGTCAAAAGCGGCGATAGGGGTCAACAGCGATTCAAAAGAAGCAATAGAAAACCTCTAAGCCTCGAAAACGACTACTGTTCGCCAGGTTTGACGCGGTGGTGTTAACCCACCATCAGAATTACGCTTCATTCCTCCGGGGTGATAAAATGAGGACCAAATATATACTTGATGGAGAAACAAGGGTATTTTGAATCCGATGACTGACTTTCATAGTCACACTTTCTGTAACAGCTCGGCTTATGGCCTCACTAAGTGAGTCTAAGGACCTAGGTGGTACTCCCTCAAGTATCCCTCCCATTGTTTCATTAAAGAAATTAATAGATTGAAAGTTAGACATTCTACCTTCCCCAAAACACACAACAAATAAGGGTTAACAAATATTATTTCCAAACCATGGCTTACTAGATACTATACAGGCTAGCCGAGTACGGAAATCATTAAAAATCCAGATGGCAATACTTGACAAACTGGCAAAGCATATCCACAGTGTTGAAGGCGGTGGGTGATATAGGTAGGATTTGTGGCGATCCAAGCGGGAAAAGTTGTCAAATGGTTTTCATTGTTTAAAACTTGGCTAGCCTGTATAGCATCTAGTAAGCCATGTCCAAACTATACTAATAAATTTTAAGTTCTTTGTTAGCATTTAAATTACGCACAATTATATATTTTGATAGTTTCTTTTAAGTACATTTCGACTTAATTAAGAATTAAGGTGAAATGTTTTCAGGAAATAACGCTTTCAACTTTTAAGTGCAATTTCTAACACAATTTTATAGTGTCATCAGCCTATTCCTTTACACTTGATCATACATCTGTGTTCCTTTGCATTCAACTTCAAGTATCATTGCTGATGTTTCTCTTGATTATTTCAGGTCTGCCTGGCATCTTTCAGTGTGAAATGATTATGAAATCTCCCAGCAGAGTTGTAGAAGTGGATGCTGTGTCTGCGGATAGTAGTACAAACAGATGGAACTTTGCTGCAAGTAGGTTTAACCTCTTTATACAGAAAACCTTTCCATAAAAAAATTAAAAGAATCTAATATGGGTGCATCCTGCGAGTTTGGGTTTCGCACTAGTAATATAGTTTTCTTTCATATAATTGTCATTTTGGTTTCAATGTAATAATACATTCATTAGGCTTAATTTTATAATTAAAGGGTACTTTACTTTTTCTATAGGAGAAAAGGCAAAACTAAGTTTTTGAGATTAATGGTACACATTGATGGTGATATCACATGCGTGGGTTAAAAACAAGTGGCTATAAAGTGACATTGTATTTAAACTTGCAATGAAGGGTATGAGAAGTGGCCAATTCAATATTCAGCTAACCCTCTGTTGCCATCTCTTTAATCTGATTGTTTCTGTAATTCATTATTGTTCCAAGCTCACAAGCAATGGTTTATCAACATTTTAACCGTTTTTATTAAACCTGTTCTTAATTTATTGGTAATAATTTAAACAACTGGAATGAGGCATATAGAATCCAACTATTTCCAACATAGCTCAATATTGTTGCTGATTTGAAGAGCAATCACAATTTTTGGACGATGCTGCAGTCTAACGTGGTATAGCAGATTTAATATATATTTTTTGCGTTGCAATTCCTTTTCCTTATTTGCCTTGATAATTTTTTTCAAATCTTGACCCTGTTCTTCCTTATCATAATTGGAGCCCTTTAAATTTCTGCACTATCTTATAAGGCTTGGAAACATCCCTCGTTTTCTTTTTTTAATCCAACTACCAATTCCAAAAGGTCCAAAACACTTCCTTATTTCAATTTAAATTAAATTATCATATTAATTTCAGCATATGTAATCATCCAGCATCTTGGTTGTATATTTTCTTGACAATAAAATGAATGACATTTTTTAAAATCTTTTTTATTCTAGCTGCAATAACCCTTGTAAATTTTGCACTTTATATACTTTAGATGTATTTGGCAAATATCTTGTGACTTATTAATTTACACATTTGTGTTTTGTTTCAGATTAAATGCGGTTCGACCCTAGTATGTGAACGAGAGTACTGCAACACCATCACCATCACCTGGGGGTGCAATGCTCGAAGGAACCAGGCTCGAGGATACCCACATTCGTTAAAGGGATGAATTCGTCTGGGACAACCTTGTCTCCTCTAGCCCCTCAGGTGTATCTGGGATACCACCCTTTCCTTTCGGTGTCAGGGACACCATACCCTTGTGGTCACAGTGTTTGGGACACTGCACCCTTCGCCCCCTTGAAGTCTCTGGAAGACTAAAACTGTCATCATCTTCGATAGTTTTGACCTTCTTCTGGTTTTATGGCTTTTTCTCGAAATCAACTTTGCCGACTAGAGGTCCCTTTTCGCTTTCCGCCTCATATATTGTGATTGTGCGTGGTTTTAATTACAATTTAGTCTGATGTTTCTGTTGATTTAGTATTGTTCTCTTGTATAAACCTGTGTCCCATAAATGTACATAACATATGACTGTATTCTTGTACTTTTTTGTATTGTGTATTCTTGTACTTTTTTTGGTTTGTAGAAGTAGTTTTTGAAACACAGGTTTTGTACGATACTGGTTCCGGCATCATACTGGTTCTACCCAAGTCAAAATTTATGCTGGAATTCTTTTGCTATAAAAGCATTAAAAGCTAGGTTTAAGCTAGAATTAATAGCATAAACTAGCATAGATATTTGCTAGTTCCAGCATAAATCACCTAGCACCCCATGTCGTGTAGTGAGACTTTTTTTATGCTTCCTAGCATACAAAAATCTAGCTTGAGTTGCTGGAAAATGACCGCAATTCTAGCAATGCTTTGCTAGGAATGACCACTATTTCTAGCATATGTTGCTGGAGAATCAGCGGTATCATAGCACTTGTTGCTGGAGAATATGCGGTATCATAGCATGAGCTGCTGGAAAATATGCGGTATCATAGCATGAGCTGCTGGAAAATATGCGGTATCATAGCATGAGCTACTGGAGAATATGCGGTATCATAGCATGAGCTGCTGGAAAATATGCGGTATCATAGCATGAGCTGCTGGAAAATATGCGGTATCATAGCATGAGCTGCTGGAAAATATGCGGTATCATAGCATGAGGTGCTGGAAAATTAGCGATATTCATAGCAGGTATTGCTTGAAAAAGTTTGCTACCCTAGCATGTGTTGCTATAAAATGTTTGCCTTTCTAGCACAAAAATCTAGCTTGTGCTGCTAAGAAAGTCCTTGATATTCTAGCACACAAAATCTAGTTTGCATTGCTAGAAAAAGTTTGCCATTCTAGCTTCATTTTTACATCATAAGTTTTAATTTTTAAATTCTAAATTCAGTAGTTCAAAAAATTTTTTGAATAATAGCATTTACCAACAGTTATTTTTACCTTACCTTTCTATCTTAACTTTTCAACAGTCAATTAATTTTTGCAATAAATTTATTTCCTTATGAAACAAATAAAAAGAATACAGCTTAACGTTTAAAAATATTTATTTAGAACTTCCACATTTTTTATACATATTTTTTTGTCTGAGGCATATGTCCTTTCTTCTTTTGTCAGTTATTTTCTCAAATGATCTGAAAAAGAAATAAAACATGAAGTAACAAAAAATGACTATAAATTATAGAACACACTTGGAAAGGTTCCAATCTAGTGTAACCAACCATAAATATTACTCATACACCATACAGTAAGTAATATGCCCTCATCAATTACCAAGTTCAACTGAAAACGCTTAATTGGAATGAATAGTTTACTAATATTTACATATAATTTAAACATGTAAATGAACATTGTTGAAACACAACTTTTTCGTGTAATCTTAAGATATTTAAGTGCTGGGGGGATCTAAAATCTAACAAAAGTTTTTCTCCAATCTTCCAATATTGAGTAGGTGCCAATCTCATTATATACAGGGTGTTTCAATAGTGTAACAATATGCTATTTATTAAATTATTTCCCCCTAGACACATACTTCCAATTACAAAGTTTTCATATAAAGAAGCAAAATATTAAATTAGTTCAGTTTATGTTCCATGGGGGTCTACTTAACAATATGCAAAAAAAAAAAAAAATTGACGGAATGTAGTTTAAAATTTCCAATTAATTTATTTGTTAACTATTTCATGAAAAAGCCACAATAACTTTTATCTCAATATCTTGCTGAGGTACTAAAAATTTAAAACTGATGAGACCACTTTATAACACCCTTTTATGGAACCAAACAGGGTTCATCTACCAATTTAAGTTGAACCTGCTTTTAGGCAGTAATAGGAATAACTTCAAAAATTAATTTTTGAAGAGCCCATAAAAAATGTATACATTTATATCTCAGTGAACTTTGAAGATATTGAGATAAGAGTTTTTTGTGGGTCTTACTTGGAAAATAAAAACAATTGGCTAGTTGAAAATTTTTAACTACAGGGGCCATATAAAAATAAATTTAGTTTCTGCATTTTCAAAAGGAGTTTCAACTAGTCTCATCTAATTCTTCGCCTTTTAAAATGAATATTTGCAATTGAAAGTATGTCTAGGGAAAATATTTTAAGAAATAGCCAATTGTTACACTTTATTTAAAGCACCCATAATACATCCCCAGACTTTGTGCCTTATTAAAATATTGGAATTAATCTCCATTTAATTAAAATTTGGGTTGAGCCCCAAAAGTATATATAGTACTTAGTAATATTTAAGCTGTTCCAAAATATTAATTGTTAATACATATTCTTTGAAAAACAAAATAAGTTACAAATAACAAAATAAATGCCATTACCTTCATTTTGAAAGTCTAATTAAAAAAAAAATACTTGTTTAAATCCTGAAACACCCCAAAATAATTAATTTCAGGCAAAAAAAAAGTTTTCTAACAGCATGTTGTTATAAAAATTTGGGTATTTTGAAAATTAATGAATATGCATGTACAACACACATTAGACATATTAGACAACTCATATTACCTTCATTATGAGGGTCAAATTTTGAAAACAAATTTCCTGGGGGACACCAGAAACAACCTTTTTAATAAAAAAACCTAATTATAAAAACTCTTAGACAAGTTACTTACTTTAATCAACGCCTATCCAGGTCATTTGTGCTTTCTGTTGTGCTGTGTCCAGTAGTATTCAGCCAGTTTCATGCAGGGGAGGTGGGCCTGAAGGTAGAAGACAAAAGTTAATTCAATAGTTATGAATATTACCATTTAGACAGGGTGCTGAATTGTAAAAATATTATTTATTTGTAGGTAATAAATCAGGATTTTGTATATCCTTCGACAGAGGAATCATAAACTCCTGGGTGCAGACTTAGATAACATAGAAAATATAGTGCAGAAAGTTTAAGAATTTTTCCTACTGTTGTTGCTTAAGAATTATCACAGTATTTAGATGATCACTAGGAATCATCATATTTTAAGTTAAAATTCAAACAACTGGATGCACTTAATTAATTTGCAGAAAATATTATAGGGAATATTAGTGTGAAAAGTTTTTGTTTTATCAAATTCTGCCTGGGCCATCCCCAGGAATATTTAAATCTGTTCTCCCAAATATTCAACATTTGTTTCCCAAACTATTTAATTTCTGGCAAAAAGAAGTGTACTAACTAAAGCATTGGTTTAGGTATAAAAATTTGAGTATTTTGAAAATTAACCTTCCATTGTAAAATGTAAATTTTCAAGCATGTAATTTTAAAACAAAGTTCTAATTAGTAAATGGTTAATGAGAATGTCTTATTTAAATCAATATTATTTCAAAAAGAGCATAGTAAGAGTAGTTATAAAACACAAAAACAACATAACAGCACTATTAAAATATGAAGTAACCTGAAAGGTGTGAAATCAATTACTGGTATTTTGGCTGAACTATTACTGAAGCTACATATGAAAACAACTGAAAATATATTAAGTTACAATGTTTAGGACCAAAACACAAAAATATTTTTTTTTCTAATTACTAAAAAAATTCAAAAATACTAAAAACTTCCTTGAACGGTCGCGCGTATCTCTAAAATACAAACAGCAGATTTACAGAGACCTATTAACTGTTAGAACTTTAGACGAAGACTGGAAGTAGCTGAAATGAAGTGCATAGAATAGCTAAGGACAGGAGTTCGAATCGCCTTCTAAACGAAATTTATACAACCAAATCCATCTCGAGTGTATTTCTCAGATACGCGCGCCCGCTGGAAGGTTAATATGTATCCTTAGTACAAAAACTATTAGCTATACCTTCATGATGAGGGGCAAATTTTGAAACAAATTTCCTGGGGGAAACCAGAAACAACCTTTTTAATAAAAAAAACCCTAATTATAAAAACTCTTGAAACAAGTTACTTACTTTAATCAACGCCTATCCAGGGCTTTTCATTTTCCTGTTGGGACATCGTTAGCAGCCAGTTTCATGCAGGGGAGGTGGGCCTGAAATAGAAGACAAAAGTTAATTCAATAGTTATGAATATTACAACTTTGAAGGGGGGGCTGAATTGTAAAAAAAAACTTAGTTGGTAATAAATTAGGGTTTTGTAAATCTTTCGGGCAGGAATTCCTGGGCCATCTCATTCATAATCTCATAAAGTTATCGCGTTATTTGTGTTGTGAAACGGTTTTAACCGTTAAAAAGTTTGTTTAAATTTAATTAAGAAGGTAGTGGTAGCATACTCAAATTACATGGATATGAAAATAAATAAGGTTAATAAGGTAAATTTTTAAAACAAATTTCCCCCAGAAACCCAATTTCTAATAAAATAACTAATTATAAAAACACTCAAGACAAGTTACTTACTTTAATGAAACGCCTATCCAGGGCATTAGAGCTGGCCAAGTGTCCTGTTGCAGTAAATATTGTGGAGTCATTGTTAGCAGCTAGTTTCATACAGGGGAGGTGGGCCTGAAGGTAGAAGACAAAAGTTAATTCAATAGTTATGAATATTACCATTTTGATGGGGGGACTGAATTGTAAAACAAAACTTTGTTGGTAGTAAATTAGGGTTTTGTAAATCTTTCGGGCAGGAATTCCTGGGCCATCTCATTCATAATCTCATACAGTTATTGCGTTGTGTTGTGAAACAGTTTTAACTGTTAAAAAGTTTGTTTAAATTTAATTAAGAAGGTAGTGGTAGCATACTCAAATTACATGGATATGAAAATAAATAAGGTTAATAAGGTAAATTTTTAAAACAAATTTCCCCCAGAAACCCAATTTCTAATAAAATAACTAATTATAAAAACACTCAAGACAAGTTACTTACTTTAATGAAACACCTATCCAGGGCATTAGAGCTGGCCAAGTGTCCAGTTGCAGTAAATATTGTGGAGTCATTGTTAGCAGCTAGTTTCACACAGGGGAGGTGGGCCTGAAGGTAGAAGACAAAAGTTAATTCAATAGTTATGAATATTACCATTTTGATGGGGGGACTGAATTGTAAAACAAAACTTTGTTGGTAGTAAATTAGGGTTTTGTAAATCTTTCGGGCAGGAATTCCTGGGCCATCTCATTCATAATCTCATAAAGTTATCGCGTTATTTGTGTTGTGAAACGGTTTTAACTGTTAAAAAGTTTGTTTAAATTTAATTAAGAAGGTAGTGGTAGCATACTCAAATTACATGGATATGAAAATAAATAAGGTTAATAAGGTAAATTTTTAAAACAAATTTCCCCCAGAAACCCAATTTCTAATAAAATAACTAATTATAAAAACACTCAAGACAAGTTACTTACTTTAATGAAACGCCTATCCAGGCCATTAGTGCTGGCCAAGTGTCCAGTTGCAGTAAATATTGTGGAGTCATTGTTAGCAGCTAGTTTCATACAGGGGAGGTGGGCCTGAAGGTAGAAGACAAAAGTTAATTCAATAGTTATGAATATTACCATTTTGATGGGGGGACTGAATTGTAAAACAAAACTTTGTTGGTAGTAAATTAGGGTTTTGTAAATCTTTCGGGCAGGAATTCCTGGGCCATCTCATTCATAATCTCATACAGTTATCGCGTTGTGTTGTGAAACAGTTTTAACTGTTAAAAAGTTTGTTTAAATTTAATTAAGAAGGTAGTGGTAGCATACTCAAATTACATGGATATGAAAATAAATAAGGTTGATAAGGTAAATTTTTAAAACAAGTTTCCCCCAGAAACCCAATCTTAATATATAAAATAGAAAAGCCGGAAATGAAATACGGTGGTGGTGGTCGATCGTTTGAGCATTTGATTGGTCAAATGATCTCCTTCCTACTCCTCGATTGGTTGTTTCTTGAAAGATTTTTCCTCTCAGAATTTCCTTATGTTAAATTGGTTAGGAGTAATCCTGCCTGTAAGCCATATGGCTGTTGTTTACATCCGGTTTACTTCGGCGAATGGTCTTTATTGTTTTATCGTGTTTATTTTTTGAGTGCTTCTTACTATTGATTAGTTTTGTTCCATTTATCGTATATAGATATCCTTATTATATTTAACCCCAGCTCATAGCCTGTTATGTTTGCTCACGGTGGTCATCGGACAGAAACATGCGTTTGTTTGTGCGTTTGTCGGTGCTTTGTGCAATCCTGTTACTGATTTTCAGTTTATTCTTTCAATCTTAGTACTTTGTGTGTGCATTTTTAACACGTAAGAAAATCTATGTAGCTGTTTACTTTTGTTTTAATACAGTTGTGCATTTCTTCCACACTTTCAAATTCAACATACTTGCTTTAGTTTTTGAAGTAGTTTAGTCTTCCATTTTGTTTGATAATTGTTTATGTTTAGTTACATAATTTAAGTTATTACATATTACATTGGAGGCTTTTTACACACTTCCTGATTTTATTTTAGTTCTTTATTCTTTGAATCCAAGTGTTTGTGTTCGTGGTTACATACCAGATTTACTGAACTTTGTTTACATGTTAAGATATACCACCTTTACTGTAGTTGTGGATTTTAGTTAGTCACCTGAAGGCTGCATTTTTACGATTACTGATGTTTCATTTTAGTGTGTTTGTTTACGTGGTTCGATACCACTGTCACAGTAGTTGAATTTTTGTTACTGCACCGAAGCTTGCATTTTACGATTATTCTGATTTTTAGTATTAGTGGGTTAGTTTACGTAGTTCGATACCACTGTCACTGTAGTTGAATTTTAGTTACTGCAGTTATTACATATTACATTAGTGGCTTTTTACACACTTCCTGATTTTATTTTAGTTCTTTATTCTTGGAATCCAAGTGTTTGTGTTCGTGGTTACATACCAGATTTACTGAACTTTGTTTACATGTTAAGATATACCACCTTTACTGTAGTTGTGGATTTTAGTTAGTCACCTGAAGGCTGCATTTTTACGATTACTGATGTTTCATTTTAGTGTGTTTGTTTACGTGGTTCGATACCACTGTCACAGTAGTTGAATTTTTGTTACTGCACCGAAGCTTGCATTTTACGATTATTCTGATTTTTAGTATTAGTGGGTTAGTTTACGTAGTTCGATACCACTGTCACTGTAGTTGAATTTTAGTTACTGCAGTTATTACATATTACATTAGTGGCTTTTTACACACTTCCTGATTTTATTTTAGTTCTTTATTCTTGGAATCCAAGTGTTTGTGTTCGTGGTTAGATACCAGCTTTACTGAACTTTGTTTACATATTAAGATATACCACCTTCACTGCAGTTGTGGATTTCAGTTAGTCACCTGAAGGCTGCATTTTTACGATTACTTGGTTCTTGGTTGGGGGTTTTAGAGGCCTTTTGCTTGCTCTCAAGGAGCCGCTTACGCCTTCTTCTTCCGTATTATTTCATTTACAATTACTGATGTTTCATATTAGTGTGCTTGTTTACGTGGTTCGATACCACTGTCACAGTAGTTGAATTTTAGTAGCTGCACTGAAGGTTGCCTTTTACGATTATTCTGATTTTTAGTATTAGTGAGTTAGTTTTCGGGGGTTCGATACCACTGTCACCGTAGTTGAATTTTAGTTACTGCACCGAAGCTTGCATTTTACGATTATTCTGATTTTTGATATTATTGGGTTAGTTTACGTGGTTCAATACCACTGTCACTGTAGTTGAGTTTTAGTTACTGCACCACCACTGTCACCGTATTTCAATGTTAGTTACTGCACTGAAGGTCGCATTTTACGATTACTGATTTTCGGTATTAGTGAGTTAGTATACATGGTTTGATACCACTGTCACTGTAGTTCAATTTTAGTTGAAAACAGCTTGGCAATATTTACCGGTACAGATAACAATTTAACTATTTTGTTTTTGAGGTAGCTCATGATTACTTTTGTTTCAGTATTGTTTGTACACTTTACATACTCTTACTGATTTTTGTTTTTTTACTTCAAATCAAAATAGTTTCATTTAATTCTTTGAGTCCAAGTACTTGAGGCTTGCATTTGTTTGTGCATTTCTCACACTAAGCAATCTTATGCAGTTTGTTTACTTTTGTATAAACATAGTTTTGCACTTCTTTTACTAGCAAGTTATCGCAATTAGCTTCTTACATAATTACTTTTATGGGTTTCCTTGCAGTACCAATAACAAGAGAGGGGGCAGAGGGATATTTAAATTTCCCAACCAGTAAAGGATGTTAACTATTAAATGCGCATATGTACATACATGTTATACTGTGCCCGGGCAACGCCGGGTCTAGTGCTGAAAGCGCTAGTTTCTAATAAAATAACTAATTATAAAAACACTCAAGACAAGTTACTTTAATGAAACGCCTATCCAGGCCATTAGTGCTGGCCAAGTGTCCAGTTGCAGTAAATATTGTGGAGTCATTGTTAGCAGCTAGTTTCATACAGGGGAGGTAGGCCTGAAGGTAGAAGACAAAAGTTAATTCAATAGTTATGATTATGAATATTACCATTTTGATGGGGGTGCTGAATTGTAAAAAAAAACTTTGTTGGTAGTAAATTAGTGTTTTGTAAATCTTTCGGGCAGGAATTCCTAGGCCATCTCATTCATAATCTCATACAGTTGACGTGTTGCTGTGATGTGAAATGGCTTTGATGGCTTTAACCGCTTAAAAGGTTATGTTTATATTTAATGAAGGTAGTGGTATCATCAAGTAGCATACTCAAATTCATAGATATAAAAATAAATATTAACTGCAAATAAGAATTAAAAGAAAAAATCTTACAATTAAATCCCAATTATAATTATTTATATTAATGGCTCAAAATAAAATTATAGGTGATCAATTATATGTACTCATTTCACTTATTCAACAAAGTAGCCTTTTAATTCACAAACAAAAAAAACCAGGAAGACTTATTTAGACACTCTAGTTCATATATCTTTTTGTATTTTGATCCAAAAAAATACACTTAAACATATACAGCTTTTGATTACCAGCCTTTTTCTCAGTTGCATAAGCTATAGGGGCATTTCACGGTAATTGTAGAGTCCGTAAGATTTTATTTTGTCTTTTAAAGTTGTATAAATTTCAAATTTTTCAAACTTTTCTGTTCTCCTACTAACATAGCCTATAACATCAGATTAACACAGAAAAACTATAAAAATTTAAAATTTATACAACTTTAAAAGACAAAATGAAATGTTATGGACTCTACAACTACCGTGAAATGCCCCTATATAATAGAAAGTAAAATATTCAAAACGCACGAAAAGCCCTAAAAAATTTATTATGATGTTTAACTAATAACTTAGGACTAGTCAGATAGAAGGTGGACTAGTCAGGTGGAAGGTGGTCAGTTTTAAACTAAATTGCCAAAAACAATTAAGTATCAAAATAAAACAACATTAAAATATCTCAATTAAAAGTTTGTACAATTTGAAATATAGTTTTTTATTTTGATATATGAACTAAATTCACTTTCACTGAGGGTTCCTCCTATGGAAGAGCCGCTACTGGCATCAGCTAAAATAGGGCAAGATTAATTACTTATTTTGTTCATTGTTAGGATGATTAAGTAGTAAAATGTGAAAAACACTCTTCAAAGGATACTGTGAGCAAAGGAAATTATACTTTTCTAGAGATAAGCCCATGTAAACTGACTTTTCCATTAAAATCAGTTTGATAGTTTTGGTTAAATAGAAGTAAATTTTGATTATTTTACAGATAAACATTAGAACAAGAATATACTTAGTCCTCAGATTGAGTAAATAAAATGTAAGTATTGTAAAATAAGTATAAAATTACTTTTAAAGGAACAATACAACGCAACAACAAGGATTGATTTAAATGGTGGAAAAATAAACTAAATAAATAACTATCTGAATAAAATATATTAAGCATTTAACTTACTGGAAATAATGACGCCAAGCCACGCGGCGCCAACCAACTCTTCGTAGTAGTAAAGTAAACAAACTTGGCGTTGCCATTTCAGAAAATAGTAAAATCCAATAAATTCCAAAACTACGTGTGGCTCAATTTATGAAGTAAAAATTATGCTCGATTGTAAAAATCATCAAGCTTTCAAAAGGAATCTTGATGGAAATGTAAATTTTCATATTTTTAAATAGCTGTGAAGGTATAACGAACGACAAGTATAGACTATACCGCCCATCCATTCTGTTGGTTTATGCGTGGGGTATCTCCGCTCAGTCGGTATCTCTCACTCGTAATTTTAGATTCTCATTTACCCTCGCTCTGCTTTATTTTTTCTTATTTAACTTCATTAATAGTTCACATTATGACATTACTTTCGCTTTAATTTATACACTAATGCATGCATGTATCTTATTTTGTTGTGGGGACAATATATTATTTACAGGCATTTCACTGTCAAAATAATGCATTTTTGTCGTTTTTTAACCCAATAAATACTTTTCATATATTTTTTTCTTTGATATAATCTTAAAGAGGACTTAAAAATATACATCTTATCAAATTTTCAAGCGATTTGTTACACATTTAAGGTTTTTTTTTAAATCGAAAAAGAAAACGGTATTTTGAGTAAAAAAACACAAGTTCGAAAAAGCCCGAAAATTGGTGTTTAATAATAAGTTTGAATTTTTTTCAATTTTTATTTTTGTAGCTAAGTAATGTGGTAAGCTTTTTCCAGAAATTCGGGTTGCCATGGTGATTCTGACGTCATCCAGGAATTTTCAAACACAAAAGAGGTTTACTTGTCTTTATAAGAATCCATTGCATTTTTTGGAGGTATAGAAAAAGGGGGAAATGGGAAAAATATGAATGAACCCCCAAGTGTTTTACATTACGGTATTCCCCTTGATCAGTAGATTAAGAATATGTAAAGTATGAGGGGGTGGGTCCCATATTTCGGGAGTTTTTCCGGTTTTATTGAAAAACTTAATATGGGCGTCACGCCCGGAGTTTTAGAGCTAAAGGTCTAAAATTTTAGTATTTTTACTTCCTTAAAATTCCCTTTTGAACCATCTAACACACTAAGGGGTAGTACCCATATTTAGAGGTTTCGGGTCCATGTGCTCGTTCTAATTTTCACTTCCTAGCGCCCCTGCTTCGTTTTCCCGGTCTTTCTTCTAACACGGTTCTTAAAGGTCTTTAAGAGTTCTTCAAGAATCTGGTTACTGCTAAGCTTTCTGACAATTATTTCTAAAGAAATCTGCGAAAAACCGTCTTGGAAAACGAAACAATGAATTGAATTGTCTCTGGATCACGCAATTTTTACACTATTTGTTAGTGATTTATACTGTTCGAATTCCCACTTTAAATGCTTTCATAAAATATAAATCACTAAGCTGTGATCATAATAGATCCGCAGCTATTCAGCGTTAAAATTAGCATGTGTTAGGCTTAACGCACCATGAGGGGTCCTTTCTCGCCAAACACTACGGTTTTCGCCACTTAGCTCTAAAACACTGATCGAGTATACATTTACACAGTTTATTGCAATACATTAAGCCAGATTAGATTGTCTGAAACACATCTGTATGTTTTTACATTGGTATCAATATTTCCAAAATTTTAATCCAACACCCCTGGTTCTTTTTTCCGGTCTTTCTAACAGGGTTCTTAAAGGATTTTAAGAGTTCTTCGAGAATCTGGTTACTGCTAAGCTTTTCGACAGTTATTTCTCAAGAAATCTGTGAAAAACCGTCTTAGAAACCAAACAATGAATTTAATTGTCTGGATCACGCAATTTTTACACCACTTCTTAGTAGGTCATACTGTTCGAAGCCTACTTTAAATGCTTTCATAAAATATAAATCACTAAGCTGTGATCATAATAGATTCGTAGCTATTCAGCGTTAAAATTAGCATGAGTTAGGCGTTAGGCTTAACGCACCACGAGGGGTTTGTTCCCGCCAAACACTACGGTTTTCGCCACTTAGCTCTAAAAATACCGATCGAGTAGTGTATACATTTGCACAGTTTATTGCAATATATTATAAGCCAGATTATATTGTCCGAAACAAATTTGTGTAAGTTTTTACATAGGTATGCATCATCAATATTTCTAAAAATGTTCATACAGGTATCGAATTATCCAGTATGTTTTGGAATTGATATCAAAATTTCTTTATTTTTCGATAAAATTTTTTTAAACAAATTAATATTATTTTATTTAACTAATTGAAATACACTATTCAATTAAAATTAACCCCTGAAATAAATGTCACATTTACAACTCAATTACACTGCTACTACTATTATCACTGCTAAAATGACTTATTCTGAAACAATTTAAAAAAAAAACTTAGTTTAAACTACGTATAAAAAAATAGCTTCAATAAAAAAATCGTTTTTTTTTTTTTTATATTCTCTTTTAAAAATAATTAAATAAATCCTTACAAATAACTCTTAATTTTCCCGCTAGATGGCTGTACCAAAAATCAACTGGAAAAGCTTCTCTACAACAAGCCTCTCCCATCCGATATTCCTTCGACCTAGTTCTCCATGCTATGAAAGTAGCTTTTACAGCTTAAAAGCGTTGAGTGCTTGTTACCTAGCATACCATGCTATTGTTGGGGTTAAGCTAGCTACATAGCATCCCATGGTGGAAAGCATAAAAAAGCATAACATAGCACATCACGGTACCTAGCTCTCTGTGCTATGAAGATAGCTTGGTTTGCTAAAAAGCATTGGATACTTGTTACCTAGCATGTCATGCTATTTTTTCGTAAGCTAGTTACATAGCATCACATGCTGGCAAGCATAAAAAAGCATAAAATAGCTGATCAAGCTACCTAGCTCTCCATGCTATGAAGATAGCTTGGTTTGCTAAAAAGCATTGGATACTTGTTACCTAGCATGTCATGCTATTTTTTCGTATGCTAGCTACATAGCATCACATGCTGGCAAGCATAAAAAAGCATAAAATAGCAGATCAAGCTACCTAGCTCTCCATAGCATCCCATGCTGGCAAGCATAAAAAAGCATAACCTAGCATAAATATCTAGCATACATAGCAAAAACTAGCAAATTCTAGCATATTTTTTTGCTAGTTCCAGCATAAAATTTTGACCTGGGTAGTATATACTGGTTCCGTTACCATACCCGGTATGATAACGGAACTAGTATATACTACCCAGGTCAAAATTTTATGCTGGAACTAGCAAACAAATATGCTAGATTTTGCTAGTTTTTGCTATGTATGCTAGATATTTATGCTAGATTATGCTTTTTTATGCTTGCCAGCATGGGATGCTATGGAGAGCTAGGTAGCTTGATCTGCTATTTTATGCTTTTTTATGCTTTCCAGCATGTGATGCTATGTAGCTAGCCTACGAAAAAATAGCATGACATGCTAGGTAACAAGTATCCAATGCTTTTTAGCAAACCAAGCTATCTTCATAGCACGGAGAGCTAGGTAGCTTGATCAGCTATTTTATGCTTTTTTATGCTTGCCAGCATGTGATGCTATGTAGCTAGCTTACGAAAAAATAGCATGACATGCTAGGTAACAAGTATGCAATGCTTTTTAGCAAACCAAGCTATCTTCATAGCACGGAGAGCTAGGTACCTTGATGTGCTATGTTATGCTTTTTTATGCTTTCCACCATGGGATGCTATGTACCTAGCTTACCCCCAACAATAGCATGGCATGCTAGGTAACAAGCATCCAATGCTTTTAAGCTGTAAAAGCTACTTTCATAGCATGGAGAGCTAGGTCGAAGGAATATCGGATGGTAGAGGCAGTCACGTCACTTTCGAGCCTGTTGTAGAGAAGCTTTTTCAGCCGATTTTTGGTGCAGCCATCTAGCGGGAAAATTAAGAGTTATTTGTAAGGATTTATTTAATTATTTTTAAAAGAGAATATTTAAAAAAAAAACTTTCTTAGTAAACCTATTTTTTAGATTAAAATAAGGGTTTTTTTTTTAATTTTTTCAGAATAAGTCATTTTAGCAGTGATAATAGTAGTAGCAGTATAATTGAGTTGTAAATGTGACATTTATTTCAGGGGTTAATTATAATTGATTAGTGTATTTCAATTAGTTAAATAAAATTATATTAATTTGTTTAAAAAAAATTTCTCGAAAAATAAAGAAATTTTGATATCTATTCCAAAACATACTGGATAATTCTTTAAGAACCATGTTAGAAAGACCGGAAAAAGAACCAGAGGTGTTAGATTAAAATTTTGGAAATATTGATACCAATGTAAAAAAATACAGATGTGTTTCAGACAATCTAATCTGGCTTAATGTATTGCAATAAACTGTGTAAATGTATACTCGATCGGTGTTTTAGAGCTACTTGATGAAAACAGTAGTGTTTGGCGAGAAAGGACCTCTCGTGGTGCGTTAAGCCTAACACATGCTAATTTTAACGCTGAATAGCTGCGGATCTATTATGATCACAGCTTAGTGATTTATATTTTATGAAAGCATTTAAAGTGGGCTTCGAACAGTATGACTTACTAAGAAGTGGTGTAAAAATTGCGTGATCCAGAGACAATTCAATTTATTGTTTCGTTTTCCAAGACGGTTTTTCGCATATTTCTTTACAAATAATTGTCAGAAAGCTTAGCAGTAACCAGATTCTTGAAGAACTCTTAAAGACCTTTAAGAACCGTGTTAAAGAAAGACCGGGAAAAAGAAGCAGGGGCGCTAGGAAGTGAAAATTAGAACGAGCACATGGACCCGAAACCTCTAAATATGGGTACTACCCCTTAGTGTGTTAGATGGTTCAAAAGGGAATTTTGAGGAAGTAAAAATACTAAAATTTTAGACCTTTAGCTTTAAAACTCCGGGCGTGACGCCCATATTCAGTTTTTCAATAAAACCGGAAAGACTCCCGAAATATGGGACCCACCCCCTCATACTTTACATATTCTTAATCTACTAATCAAAGGGAATACCGCAATGTAAAACACTTGGGGGTTCATTCATATTTTTCCCCTTTCCCCCTTTTTCTATACCTCCAAAAAATGCAATGGATTCTTACAAAGACAAGTAAACCTCTTTTGTGTTTGAAAATTCCTGGATGACGTCAGAATCACCATAGCAACCCGAATTTTTGGAAAAAGCTTACCACATTACTTAACTACAAAAATAAAAATTGAAAAAAATTCAAACTTATTATTAAATACCAATTATTGGGCTTTTTCGGACTTGTGTTTTTTTACTCAAAATATACCGTTTTCTTTTTCGACTTTAAAAAACCCTAAATATGTAACAAATCGCTTGAAAATTTGAAAAGATGTATATTTTGAAGTACTCTTTAAGATTATATCAAAGAAAAATATATGAAAGGTATTTATTGGGTTAAAAACGACAAAAATGCATTATTTCGACAGTGAATGCCTGTAAATAATATATGTTCCCCACAACAAAATAAGATACATGCATGCATTAGTGTATAAATTAAAGCGAAAATAATGTCATAATGTGAACTATTAATGAAGTTAAATAAAAAAAATAAAGCAGAGCGAGGGTAAATGAGAACCTAAAATTACGAGCGAGAGATCCCCACTGAGCGGAGATACCCCACGCATTAACCAACAGAATGGATGGGCGATAAAGTTTATTCTTGTCGTTCGCACAGCTATCTAAAACTATGAAAATTTACATTTTCATCAAGATTCCTTTTGAAAGCTTGATGATTTTTCCAATCGAGCATAATTTTTATTTTATAAAATGAGCCACACGTAGTTTTGGAATTTATTGGATTTTACTACTTTCTGAAATGGCAATGCCTAGTTTGTTTACCATTACGTCACTATCGAAGAAATGAAATGGCGGGCGCCGCATCGCGTGGCGTCCTTATTTCCAGTAAGTTAAATGCTTGATATATTTTATTTAGATATTTATTTAGTTTATTTTTCCACCATTTAAATGCGTAGATAAATTATATGTTGTCTAATAAGATTTGGTGGATTAGCCGTCGGGCTGTTAAGTCTATGTCCTATTCGGGATAGCTGCTCCCATAAATCCTTGTTGTTGTGTTGTATTATTCCTTTAAAAATAATTTTAGGTTAATTTTAAGAATCCGGGACTTGGCGAGCACTTGGCGATAAATCATTCTTCCTGGTTACCCTACCCTTACTTTATTCTAGCAACCCTAGGTTATCATATCTTTTTTCCAGCTCTCTTCCAGCCACCTGCCTCTTAGCTCATTAATTCAAAATTTTACATATTTCTGGAGTTGGTTTTTATTCAAAACATCGTTATCAAGGATTGGTTTCAGTTTCAAATGATGCACACATTCATTCACTATCAGCTTGTTTCTTTTTTATTTCATCCTCTATGGTTCTTTCCGTTAGGTTCCTTTTTTTTTATTGAATAGTAATTTGAAGGCATCAGGATTTTAATTGGTTGAAAGGGGGTAGAACATTCTAGATTATTTTTTGTTCAACCGCCACTTTTCCATAATTATTCAGTTTTGAAATTGTTACTCGTTGGGATGGTTGTGCGCGCTTGTGCTCCTCCTTTGTTTTCGATTGCCGGCCAGCCGTACTCCGTGGCCGTGCCTTTCTCCTGAGCTCCCGTCCCGAATTTCCACAACCAATTTTGGATTATTATCAGTTTTGAGGTAAGCTCTGCACATTTTTTATTTAAAAGGAGAGCTTTTTATCTACATGGTATTTTTAATATTCTTGTGATTTCGCATTTTTGTTTAGGGTGGTCGATATCGTTGAGTGTGAGGTATGTGTGTTCTGTGAATGCAGGGGCGTAGCTACGAAGCAAAATTTCGGGATTTCTTCCCCTAATATGCAAAAAATTTCTCAATTAATTGTACATGTTAAAATTAATTAACCTAAATCCCCCGATTTTGTTTTCTTGGCTACGCCACTGTTTCGTGTGGAATGAATGCTCTATCTTACATGTAGAGAAAATGCTCTCATTTTTTCAAAATAATGTGCGGAGCTTCATCCTTATTGTTTAGAAGGAGAAAAATTACTTCCGAAGATCGGTTAGTACTATTCTCCGTCTTTTCGTACCGCGAAGTGCTTTCTCGCCAATGCCAGGCATTGGCGAGAAAGCACTTCGCCAAGAAGTCGCCAAGTCCCGGATTGTTAAAATTTACCTAATTTTATACTTATTTTACAACACTTTTATTTTATTTACTCAATCTGAGACTAAGTATATTCTTATTCTAATGTTTATCTGTAACAATCAAAATTGACTTCTATTTAAATTTAACCAAAACTATCAAACTGATTTGAATGGAAAAATCAGTTTACATGGTCTTATCTCTAGAAAAGTATAATTTACTTTCCTTTGTTTATAGTATCCTTTCAAGAGTGTTTTTCACTTTTTACTACTTTATCATCTTACAATGAACAAAATAAGTATTTAAAAGAGTACATAGTAACTTTTAATCTTTCTATATTTTAACTGATGCCAGTAGCGGCTCTTCCATAGGAGTGGAACCCTCAGTGAAAATGAACTGAGTTGATATATGAAAATTAAAAAATATATTTCAAATTGTACAAACTTTTAATTGAGATATTTTAATGGTGTTTTATTTTGATCTTAATTGTTTTTAGCAATTTAGTTAAAAACTGACCACCTTCCACCGGACTAGTCCACCTTCTACCTGACTAGTCCTAAAGTATTAGAAACATCATAATCAAATATTTTAGGGCTTTTCGTGCGTTTCGAATATTTTACTTTCTATTATAGATTATGTAACTGAGAAAAAGGCTAGTAATTAAAAGCTGTATTTGTGTATTTTTTTGGATCAAAATACAATAATATATGAACTAGAGTATCTAAAGTCTTCCTGTTTTTGGTACTTTTCTAGAATCGCGGCGCAAATCTCGCCAAGCAGACTTTTTGCGTCAGCACACAGTTGCCGGAACAAATCACACGAAGAATTATCATTCAAAACAATGAGACGCATCTGCATTTTCGATTCCTTTTTTGTTATTAAGTCGGTAGCAATAAATCATGAAACGAACATCTGCCCGAATGGATGGATTAGCAACCGTTAAAAGATTAACGTCAAGGTCGGAGCTCTCAGCATTGCTTAGAAATGCGGAGGCATAAGGTTACCAGCGGCGATATTCCGTTTGGCACTGGTTGCATCATTATTGGCAACTTCATCGCTTGGCGAGATTTGCGCCGCTTTTCTAGAAAAGTACCCTGTTTTTTTTGTTTGTGAATTAAAAGGCTACTTTGTTGAATAAGTGAAATCAGTACCTATAACTGATCACCTATAATTTTATTTTGAGCCATTAAAATAATTATAATTGGGATTTAATTGTAAGATTTTTCTCTTAATTCTTATTTTCAGTCAATATTTATTTTTATATCTATGAATTTGAGTATGATACTTGATACCACTACCTTCTTTAAATTTATACAAACTTTTTAACGGTTAAAACTGTTTCACAACACAACGCGATAACTGTATGAGATTATGAATGAGATGGCTCAGGAATTCCTGCCCGAAAGATTTACAAAACCCTAATTTACTACCAACAAAGCTTTTTTTTTTAGAATTCAGCCCCCCCCCCATCAAAATGGTAATATTCATAACTATTGAATTAACTTTTGTCTTCTACCTTCAGGCCCACCTCCCTTGTATGAACTGGCTTCTCACGATGACTCTTCAATATTTCCTACTACTGGACACCAGGGGGGGCTCATCTGGCTCTCCGATTACTTTCAGCCAGGATGACGTAATCGGCTGGAAGGCGTTGAAGTTTTAACAGGAGTGACCAATCAGGGTTACATAGGGAAATCGCGGAGCTTCTTATAGGGATTTTCTTACGTAGAAGGGAGTAATATAAGACGCGGAAGGGAAAATATAGACCTGTGAACTTGCCTAAGCAACAAATCATATATTTAAATATCAATACTTGTGATCTATATGGGTGCATTCAATTTTTTAACTTCTGATGGGTTAAAACTGATTAAAATTTTTCATTGAATTAAATTATGAGTATCTTGTTTTCCTTCTCATAAGCAACTTGAAGAACAAGTTTATAGCTTACCAAATAGTGGATTAAATACAAACTATGAAATTTAAAACTGATTCCTATGCATAATTACAGAGGTTCATTACTTAAATCAATAGTGATCGATTTGTAACAATATTTTAAAAGTTAAACAAATTCCCACTAGTATCTGTATTTTAGAAAATTGTAAATACAAAGAAAATACCGTTTTTTAAAGCAGTATTTAGTTACAATCCGATACTTTTAGATCACTAAAAAATCCTCAAATTGTGAGCTATTTTTGGGTTGTTCTTCTTTTGTATGTTTTGTATAAAATTGATTACGCTACTAATCGCTTTTATTACTAATTTATTAAAATTCAAAGTTAGTTTTTTAGGTACTAATTAATCTGATCTCACTGAAGTTATTATGATTGTAGTAACACTGATCTATCTAAGACATATTGATCAGTGTTAAAACAATCACATAATCAGATGATAATAAATGATCACTTAGATTCTAAGTGATAGTTACATGAAGAAAAAATCAAATAATCTGTTGATTTCGAATTCAATTTTGATTAAACATGACAAAAATGAAGGAGATAATTTATTGGGTATAAACCTTCACCAACTTGCCGACTCCCACATACGATCGCCGAAAGAAACTCGAACTGAAACAGTTAGTTTTGAAGTTGGATCAGTGTTCCAAAGTTACGATATGATCATTTTATAAGATATCCAAGGTGAGGTCACATTGATCCTGTTTTAGTGTAAAATTTGAATTGCCTTCAAATTAAAAAATGATAAATAATAATAATTAAAAAATATTGCCAAGCTTTAATAATATAATCATTAAGTCTACAAATTGCTTTTAGTTTTTTATTTCAACTCTTTTCAGTTTCCATGAAGGGAGCTAGAAATATATTGTCCCTCCCAAATCAAAATTGCTTTTAATCTAAAAGAAATTAATATGTTCCTAAAACCAATCTATGGATTCCTCTTGCCTTTGGGACGATCTACTTCGGTTTCTTACTTCAAATTAACAATAGATATTCATCAACATGAAGCTATAATATCAATTTAATCTAAAACGAAAACCCTTTTAGATTCATATCTTAAATGCTTTAAAACTGAATTGTTGGATCAAAGTTTAAATTTCCCTCTCTCCTGTCAAAAAAATCCCTATTCTATCTGACCCAATCGAAGGAGAAGCTGGGGTATCATGCGAATTACGTAATCGGCTGGAGAGCAGTACGTCACACGAATTTTCGTTCCTATGTGAAGAGCCAACCTTATCTTATTCTATTAACCTTGACTGGACACTAGGCCAGCATTAATGCCCTGGATAGGCGTTGATTAAAGTAAGTAACTTGTCTTGAGTGTTTTTATAATTAAATTTATAGTAATACTAAGTTACTTTCTAATAATATTTATTAGAAATTGGGTTTCTGGGGGAAATTTGTTTTAAAAATTTACTTTATCAACCTTATTTATTTATTCATGTAATTTGAGTATGCTACCACTACTTTCTTAATTAAATTCAAACAAACTTTTTAACGGTTAAAACTGTTTCACAACACAGCGCGATAACTGTATAAGATTATGAATGAGATGGCCCAGGAATTCCTGCCCGAAAGATTTACAATACCCTAATTTACTACCAACCAAGCTTTTTTTTACAATTCAGCCCCCCCCATCAAAATGGTAATATTCATAACTATTGAATTAACTTTTGTCTTCTACCTTCAGGCCCACCTCCCTTGTATGAACTGGCTTCTCACGATGACTCTTCAATATTTCCTACTACTGGACACTAGGCCAGCATTAATGCCCTGGATAGGCGTTGATTAAAGTAAGTAGCTTGTCTTGAGTGTTTTTATAATTAAATTTATAGTAATACTAAGTTACTTTCTAATAATATTTATTAGAAATTGGGTTTCTGGGGGAAATTTGTTTTAAAAATTTACTTTATCAACCTTATTTATTTATTTATGTAATTTGAGTATACTACCACTACTTTCTTAATTAAATTCAAACAAACTTTTTAACGGTTAAAACTGTTTCACAACACAGCGCGATAACTGTATAAGATTATGAATGAGATGGCCCAGGAATTCCTGCCCGAAAGATTTACAATACCCTAATTTACTACCAACAAAGCTTTTTTTTACAATTCAGCCCCCCCCCATCAAAATGGTAATATTCATAACTATTGAATTAACTTTTGTCTTCTACCTTCAGGCCCACCTCCCTTGTATGAACTGGCTTCTCACGATGACTCTTCAATATTTCCTACTACTGGACACTAGGCCAGCATTAATGCCCTGGATAGGCGTTGATTAAAGTAAGTAACTTGTCTTGAGTGTTTTTATAATTAAATTTATAGTAATACTAAGTTTCTTTCTAATAATATTTATTAGAAATTGGGTTTCTGGGGAAAATTTGTTTAAAAAATTTACTTTATCAACCTTATTTATTTTCATATTCATGTAATTTGAGTGTGCTACCACTACCTTCTTAATTAAATTTAAACAAACTTTTTAACGGTTAAAACCGTTTCACAACACAACGCGATAACTGTATAAGATTATGAATGAGATGGCCCAGGAATTCCTGCCCGAAAGATTTACAAAACCCTAATTTACTACCAACAAAGTTTTTTTTTACAATTCAGCCCCCCCCCCATCAAAATGGTAATATTCATAACTATTGAATTAACTTTTGTCTTCTACCTTCAGGCCCACCTCCCTTGTATGAACTGGCTTCTCACGATGACTCTTCAATATTTCCTACTACTGGACACTAGGCCAGCACTATTGCCCTGGATAGTAGGGTGGAGCGAAAAACACGAAAGTTGGAATTTCGATTTTGGTTACCTCCAAAAAGTTGCCTTTTAGAGTCCAAAATACACCTGTAAAATTTTATGAATTTTGAAAAACTCCTTCAGGTCTCTACCAGGGCTTTTATGTTTTCAAAAATTGTTTTTTTACTATAAATTTCATATTTTGCATGGTTTATTGGCAAATTTTTCTGGTAGTTTTGTATTTTTAATATAAAATGTAACTTTCCAGGCCCGACAGTACATTTTTAACCCAAAAAAGTTAATGAAAAGGCACAAATAAGTGTATAATACATGTTTTTTTACTTTTTTAATATACTGCGTAATGGGGGGAGCAAAAAACCTTTTTTACAAAATCGGTCTACGACTAAAGCTCAAAGTTTGTAGTTGGGGGTCCTTATAACCCATAAAAAATTTAAACTTGGTCGGATGATATCTTTAGGTTGTGCTTCTGAGTCAAAGTTTGAAAATTTCATGAAAAATGTAAAAAATTTGAAAATTTTCCCGATAATTTCTAAATGATCCCGAAGTTTTTTTATGGTGAATAATTACATATATTACTTGTATGTTGCTTAATATTAGCAAATTAGTATCTTTGAATCACGTAAAAATGGTTTAATAGTTCTTCAAAATTCGTTAATGGACTATGTTAAGTATGTTAGTAGCTTATTACATTGTGGTCGTTAGGAACAATGTTTAAGGAATAAAACCGGCTGACCGGTGGAGGGTGAAAGGTCAAAAAGGTTACATATACTGAAAAATAATCATTTTTTGCTAGGTGATAAATTTAAAGGGAATTTTTCCATATTAACTGAAAAAAATCAGTAAAAGTTTTTTTGTCTGTATTTTTTCGTACATATTTCCCAAAATGCTACTTCGATGGTTCTTTTCCCATTTCTTTTATTTGGGGATGTTAAAAGGAGGATGAGAAATTGTTTGAATTGGGATATACGAAAAATATGACTCGGAAAATATGTAAATATTTAACGCGAAACCTCTCATGATCAATTTTAATGATTTTTTACAATTATTATGGAAAAATCCCCTCTTGAATTCATCACCTAGCAGAAAATATTTATTTTTCAGTTTATATAACCTTTTTGGACCCTTCACACGAATTTTTAAGGGTAAGGTAATCTTTTATTCTTATAAAAACTGAATTCACACCCATAAAATTACCGGAAAAGGTAATTTAGTGAGAAATGTAAATTGGGGCTCGTCCCCTCAAAAATTAAGATTGGTGAGGGAAACAAAGGTCATATTCGGATTCAGGAGGTCATTTAACATAAGAGTCAGCCGGATTTTTTCCTTAAACATTGTTCCTAACGACCACAATGTAATAAGCTACTAGCATATTTAACATAGTCGATTAACGAATTTTGAAGAACTATTAAACCATTTTTACGTGATTCAAAGATACTAATTTGCTAATATTAAGCAACATACAAGCAATATATGTAATTATTCACCATAAAAAAACTTCAGGATCATTTAGAAATTATCGGGAAAATTTTCAAATTTTTTACATTTTTCATGAAATTTTCAAACTTTGACTCAAAAGCACAACCTAAAGATATCATCCGACCAAGTCTAAATTGTTTATGGGTTATAAAGACCCCCAACTTCAAACTTTGAGCTTTAGTCGTAGACCGATTTCGTAAAAAAGGTTTTTTGCTCCCCCCATTACGCAGTATATTAAAAAAGTAAAAAAACATGTATTATACATTTATTTGTGCCTTTTCATTAACTTTTTTGGGTTAAAAATGTACTTTCGGGCCTGGAAAGTTACATTTTATATTAAAAATACAAAAATACCAGAAAAATTTGCCAATAAACAATGCAAAATATGAAATTTATAGTAAAAAAACAATTTTTGAAAACATAAAAGCCCTGGTAGAGACCTGAAGGAGTTTTTCAAAATTCATAAAATTTTACAGGTGTATTTTGGACACTAAAAGGCAACTTTTTGGAGGTAACCAAAATCGAAATTCCAACTTTCGTGTTTTTCGCTCCACCCTACTGGATAGGCGTTGATTAAAGTAAGTAACTTGTCTTGAGTGTTTTTATAATTAAATTTATAGTAATACTAAGTTACTTTCTAATAATATTTATTAGAAATTGGGTTTCTGGGGGAAATTTGTTTAAAAAATTTACTTTATCAACCTTATTTATTTTCATATTCATGTAATTTGAGTGTGCTACCACTACCTTCTTAATTAAATTTAAACAAACTTTTTAATGGTTAAAACCGTTTCACAACACAACGCGATAACTGTATAAGATTATGAATGAGATGGCCCAGGAATTCCTGCCCGAAAGATTTACAATACCCTAATTTACTACCAACAAAGCTTTTTTTTACAATTCAGCCCCCCCCCCCATCAAAATGGTAATATTCATAACTATTGAATTAACTTTTGTCTTCTACCTTCAGGCCCACCTCCCCTGCATGAAACAGGCTGCTCACGATGACTCTTCAATATTTCCTACAACTGGACACTAGGCGAGCACTAATGCCCTGAATAGGCGTTGATTAAAGTAAGTAACTTGTCTTGAGTGTTTTTATAATTAAATTTATAGTAATACTAAGTTACTTTCTAATAATATTTATTAGAAATTGGGTTTCTGGGGGAAATTTGTTTTAAAAATTTACTTTATCAACCTTATTTATTTATTTATGTAATTTGAGTATACTACCACTACTTTCTTAATTAAATTCAAACAAACTTTTTAACGGTTAAAACTGTTTCACAACACAGCGCGATAACTGTATAAGATTATGAATGAGATGGCCCAGGAATTCCTGCCCGAAAGATTTACAAAACCCTAATTTTCTACCAACAAAGTTTTTTTTTACAATTCAGCCCCCCCCCCATCAAAATGGTAATATTCATAACTATTGAAATAACTTTTGTCTTCTACCTTCAGGCCCACCTCCCTTGTATGAACTGGCTTCTCACGATGACTCTTCAATATTTCCTACTACTGGACACTAGGCCAGCATTAATGCCCTGGATAGGCGTTGATTAAAGTAAGTAACTTGTCTTGAGTGTTTTTATAATTAAATTTATAGTAATACTAAGTTACTTTCTAATAATATTTATTAGAAATTGGGTTTCTGGGGGAAATTTGTTTTAAAAATTTACTTTATCAACCTTATTTATTTATTCATGTAATTTGAGTATGCTACCACTACTTTCTTAATTAAATTCAAACAAACTTTTTAACGGTTAAAACTGTTTCACAACACAGCGCGATAACTGTATAAGATTATGAATGAGATGGCCCAGGAATTCCAGCCCGAAAGATTTACAAAACCCTAATTTACTACCAACAAAGTTTTTTTTTACAATTCAGCCCCCCCCCCCTCAAAATGGTAATATTCATAACTATTGAATTAACTTTTGTCTTCTACCTTCAGGCCCACCTCCCTTGTATGAACTGGCTTCTCACGATGTCCCAACAGGAAAATGAAAAGCCCTGGATAGGCGTTGATTAAAGTAAGTAACTTGTCTCAGAGTTTTTATAAGTAGGGTTTTTTTTACTAAAAAGGTTGTTTCTGGTTTCCCCCAGGAAATTTGTTTCAAAATTTGACCCTCAAAATCAAAAATGTTAACTACCACAATTTAAAGAAATTAATGAGTTGTATGCTTTAAAAATGGCGTGTAAAATTATTTGCATTAAAATTTTTAAACTTTATTTTTATACCTACTTAGTATACATTTAGCATCTATACAATTGCCTGCAATTTCAAAAACAAATATTACTACCATATTGACCCTTTGATTATGAAAATGCTGTAAATAGCAAGGGTTTGGAATCAATAATTCATAAACTAATCAAGAATTAAAATCCTATAATTTCTTACCTGTTATCAACTTTTAAAATGTTTAGATGATTTTTACCAAAAGCTTGTTTTTATATTTTTAGTTTTGTTTTCAAATCCAATTTTTTTCTTATTCTACAAAAATATCAATGATTTATTTTTGATCACTTATTTAATTATTTATTTATTGTTTTAAAAAAATAAACATTACTTTAATGGGTAAGATTAATTTAACTAATCAATAAACTCAAAGATTGATTTCAATTTTTACACAAAAATTATCATGATTTTTTGAGTAAAATGTATCAAATTATAATCATTGTCTTGATTTATTTAGTAATGTATCAAATGTAACCATATTTATGATTGCAAAAAATAATTATTGATATCAAAATTTGGTAAGTAGTAAGTGAAAGAAGGATAAAAATTTTAATAACTAATAGTACAATTATTCATTCACCCTTTCAGAACAGGCATCTCACCGATGAGATGGCAGTGAACGTCTTCCCTTGGTTAGTTAATTAATTATAATATTAAAAAATTATTATATCACACAGAAATTATAATATCAATACATTTTTGACCACTTTCAGAATATACAGAACTGTTAATTCATTTAAATAAAAATCTGATTTAAATGAAAAAAATCCGATTTTTTTGATTTTTTAAAAAACAAAAATCAGCAACCCTGGCTTAAATATTACTAAGTACTACATACTTTTGGGGCTCAACCCAAATTTTAATTAAATGGAGATTAATTCCAATATTCTGAATATTCCATTCCAATAGGCGCAAAATCTGGGGATGTATTATGTGTGCTTTAAATAAAGTTGTAATAATAGGCTATTTCTTAAAATATTTCCCCTAGACATACTTTCAATTGCAAATCTTAATTTTAAAAGGCAAAGAATTAGAGACTAGTTGAAACTCCTTTAGAAAATGCTGAAACTAAATTTATTTTTATATGGCCCCTGTAGTTAAAAATTTTCAACTAGCCAATTTTTTTTATTTTCCAAGTAAGACCCACTAAAAACTCTTATCTCACAATATCTTCAAAGTTCACTGAGATATAAATGTGTGAATTTTTTATGGGCTCTTCACAAATTAATTTTTGAAGTTATTCCTATTACTGCCTAAAAGCAGGTTCAACTTAAATTGGTAGATGAACCCTGTTTGGTTCCATAAAAGGGTGTTATGAAGTGGTCTCATCAGTTTTAAATTTTTAGTATCTCAGCAAGATATTGAGATAGAAGTTATTGTGGCTTTTTTCATGAAATAGTAAACAAATAAATTAATTGGAAATTTTAAACTACATTCCGTCAATTTTAATTTTTTTTGCATATTGTTAAGTAGACCCCCATGGAACATAAACTAAACTTAACTAATTTAATATTTTGCTTCTTTATATGAAAACTTTGTAATTGGAAGTATGTGTCTAGGGGAAAATAATTTAATAAATAGCATATTGTTACACTATTGGAACACCCTGTATATAATGAGATTGGCACCTACTCAATATTGGAAGATTGGAGCAAAACTTTTGTTAGATTTTAGATCCCCCCAGCAATATCTAAAGATTACACGAAAAAGTTGTTTCAACAATGTTCATTAACGTGTTTAAATTATATGTAAATATTAGTAAACTATTCATTCCAATTAAGCGTTTTCAGTCGAACTTGGTAATTGATGAGGGCATTATGAGTAATATTTATGGTTGGTTACACTAGATTGGAACCTTTCCAAGTGTGTTCTATAATTTATAGTCATTTTTTGTTACTTCATGTTTTATTTCTTTTTCAGATCATATGGAGAAAATAACTGACAAAAGATGAAAAGGACCTATGCCTCAGACAAAAAAATATGTATAAAAAAATGTGGAAGTTCTAAATAAATATTTTTAAATGTTAAGCTGTATTCTTTTTATTTGTTTCATAAGGAAATAAATTTATTGCAAAAATTAATTGACTGTTGAAAAGTTAAGATAGAAAGGTAAGATAAAAACAACTGTTGGTAAATGCTATTATTCAAAAAAAATTTTTGAACTACTGAATTTAGAAAACTTATGTCATTAGGCTATGTAAAAATTAAAACTTATAATGATGTAAAAATGAAGCTAGAAGGGCAAACCTTTTCTAGCAATGCAAACTAGATTTTGTTTGCTAGAATATCAAGGACTTTCTTAGCAGCACAAGCTAGATTTTTGTGCTAGAAAAGCAAACATTTTATAGCAACACATGCTAGGGTAGCAAACTTTTTCAAGCAATACCTGCTATGAATATCGCTAATTTTCCAGCAGCTCATGCTACGATACCGCATATTTTCCAGCAGCTCATGCTACGATACCGCATATTTTCCAGCAGCTCATGCTACGATACCGCATATTTTCCAGCAGCTCATGCTATGATACCGCATATTTCCCAGCAGCTCATGCTATGATACCGCATATTCTCCAGCAACAAGTGCTATAATACCGCTGATTTTCCAGCACCACGTGCTATGATACCGCATATTTTCCAGCACCACGTGCTATGATACCGCATATTTTCCAGCACCACGTGCTATGATACCGCTGATTCTCCAGCAACATATGCTAGAAATAGTGGTCATTCCTAGCAAAGCATTGCTAGAATTGCGGTCATTTTCCAGCAACTCAAGCTAGATTTTTGTATGCTAGGAAGCATAAAAAAAGTCTCACTACACGACATGGGGTGCTAGGTGATTTATGCTGGAACTAGCAAATATCTATGCTAGTTTATGCTATTAATTCTAGCTTAAACCTAGCATTTAATGCTTTTATAGCAAAAGAATTCCAGCATAAATTTTGACTTGGGTAGAACCATTATGATACCGGGTTATGAAACACCGGAACTAGTATGATACTAGAACCAGTATGATACTAGAACTAGTATCATACTGGTGTTAGTATATACTGGTTCCGTTACCATACCCGGTATGATAACGGAACTAGTATATACTAGAACCATTATAATACCGGGTTATGAAACACCGGAACTAGTATGATACTAGAACCAGTATGATACTAGAACTAGTATCATACTGGTTCTAGTATCATACTAGTTCCGGTGTTTCATAACCCGGTTTAATTTTTTTTCATACCGGAAATTTTTTTTCCAATAGGGTAGGCCTTCAAACTCCAGTATAACCAGCCTCACTTAGTGAGGCCATAAGCAGAGCTGTTACAGAAAGTGTGACTATGAAAGTCACAGTCATCGGAGATAGAATACCCTTGTTTCCCCAAGTATATATTTGGTCCTCATTTTATCACCCCGGAGGAATAAAACCAAAGGCTGATGGTGGATTTACACCACCTCGTCAAAAGCAGCGAACAGTGGTTGTCGGTGGTTAATCTTAGGAATTTAGTTTTGTCTTTTCTCCCATAGAAAAAAGGACCCTTTAATTATAAAATTAAGCATAATGCATGTATTATTACATTGAAACCAAAATGACAATTATAAGAAAGAATACTATATAATTAGTGTGAAACCCAAATTCGCAGGATTAACCCACATTAGATTCTTTTAATTTAGGGGTAATTTACACTTAGGATGGTAATAAATAATCTTTTGGAATAAATTATAAAACTACGCAAAATATTTCAACAAATTAAAGACAGGGGAAGAAAAAGAAAATAAATTAAGCTAAATATTGCAAATTAAATGCTACAAGAACTAAACAGAACAGAAGTCAGTACAGAACATTTAAAAAGGTTAAAAATTGGTACTACTTTAATATTATTTTATTCACAGTGCTTCTGAAAATGAAAATGCACAGTTAAAGCCCATTAAATGTGGTAATGAAACTTATGGTTCAAGGATAGCACGTAAAAATTAAGAGAACTATGTATTGTAATGTGTGTGTGAACAGTTGTAATGGGGAATCATTAACAAGTGCATGCAATTTGATTCATATGTAATATCACACATAATCACCAATTAGCAAAAAAAATATTAAATAGACATGAACACTTAATATGAACTTTAGAAGCTCATCAACATGGGTGCCACTATTCAAAAATTTTAAGACTGAACTTGAAACTATCTTTTTAATATTTTTTAAATACGCAAAATATTTCAACAAATTAAAGACAGGGGAAGAAAAAGAAAATAAATTAAGCTAACATTGAATGCTGAATTGCTGAAAAACCCATAAAATATCACATGAACAGGTCCTTAAATGTTACAAGTTAAAGCTGTATCTGTGTAAAACAGGATTATTTCTTGGCAAAAGTAGTTATGTAAGTACCAAAATTTAGTACAAATTGCTGTCGATTTTACTTTTCATATTAAAGCCAAGACGGAATTCCGTTCACAAAACTTTTAGAAAGACGGAATTCCGTCCTGAGGACTGAAGAGTGGCACCCATGCTCATCAAGCATTTGCCTGTTGTCAAAAACACAATACATTAAAGAATAATTTCCAGGACTGGGTATGAGTGCTTCCAAAACCCAAACAAATCCCCAAACTTTTTATATTCATTGACCACTATATACATATTTTATTTTTGTCATTGATCCCAACTCTATAACCACATATTCTTTAAACAAAAATTAAAGGGTAAAATCTGTGAGGTTATTATTCCCACTAGGAGTAGTTGCCACGACCTGCAGTAGATGGCGCTGCTCTGGGATGAAGCGAGTAAATGTGTTATGAATTGTATTATGAATCTGTTTGTGCTTATGAGCAACTGTAACTTCAACTATAATGATGTAATCACGTTTTGCCGGCAGCATTCGGCTTGAATAAAAATGGAAAATGGTTACACTAAAATTTGTCTTATGATTTTTGTGTATGAAGTAAATTATTTTAACGAGGCAGAAAAAGAATCTATAATCATCAGTATTTATGTGAGGGCTATTATGAAAGCTGTATTGCCCCACAAAATCTCCATCTTGTAAATTAAATTGGTAATTTTGAAAGTCAAGTAGACCCCTTTAAAAGCATTGCATTTAAAATTCTTTATACTTCATCCTATATTTTCAAAATCAGAATCACACTAAGGCATCTTGTACGAAGTTGTGAAAAGGGTTTATATAGCATTTAACTGCCTGGAAATTTTATAGCAACCAATTCTTATCAACCACCCCTAGTAGTGCTTTAGACTGAAAAGTGAAAACCCAAATATTCAGATATTTTTTTTTCAAAACAAAAGTAGGTTCAACTACATTATCTCTCTCATTTAATATTGCTTTAATCTGTTTGGGACATTAAAAATTAGAAGTATTGCCAAAAATTGTAACTAACCAAAAAAGTAATACAGCTTCTATGACTAATATTAATGAGAATCACAAAGATTTGTTGACTTTTAAATATTTGTTGTCCACATCAACTTGGCGGTATTTAACAAAAAGTTATCACAATTGAACTAGAAAGCAAATTATTCTGTACTTGCTCTTACTATACATAATATATCATCCCGTCAGTCTCGGCAGCTTAGTTGAGCTTTGACTTTTAGCAATCTGGTGGGCATCCAGTGATACTTGTGCTTCAAGTAGTATTTTTACGGTAATTTCTTCTTATCCTAAAAAATATAAAACATTAACAAAGTGGATTCAAATGTGGAAAAGGTGATTTAAATTCAGGCTTATTTTTTATAAAAAAAGGTCCAATAAACCAAGCAAATAAATATTTTATTGAATTAGTGTCTTAATTTAATTAGGAACAGCTTTAGAAAAGGTCTGCTTGCCTCCATGTTTAACCACAGCTCCGACAACATCATGATTAAGTGTTGTCAGTATAGAGATCTACCTAATCGTACTATTAGATCTCTAACAATATTATACTAATTACTATTATTTCCAGGGTTGGCACGGTTTAAACCATGGTTTAAACCACGGTTTAAACCAAATGTTTTTTTTTCATAAAAAAACCAAATGGTTTTTTTGGTTTTTTTCCAAAAAAATTTTAGCTAAACTTTTGGGTTTAAAGTCATTTATTGATTCAAATATTGTCTTTTGAACAAAATATGTTGAATGCTTCTGACATTAATGCTGTAAAGCTATGCAATTTTTTGAAAACAATTAGCCAATTGAAATTTTCTTAGAAAGACTCCTGGTTTTTTTATAAAAAACCTGGAGTGGTTTGGTTTTGAAACTTGTTTTTTTTTTAATTCATTAAGAACTAGATATTTGAATGCATAATAAAAATCAATTGGTTTTTTTAATCAACTAATCACCGGATTTTTAAATTTGCATTATAAAGAACCACTTGGTTTTTTAATGCTCTAAAAAGACTCCCTTGTTTTTTTTTTTATAAAAAAACAATTTTTTTTTTAATTCATTTAGAACTAGACTAGATATTTGAATGTATCATAAAAACCGATTGTTTTTTTTTAATCCATTGGATTTTTAAATGTGCATTATAAAAACCAGTTGGTTTTAAATGCTCTAAAAAGAATCCTTGGCCTTGGTTTTTATGAATAATGCCTTGGTTTTATTTATAAAAAACAACTATTTGTTTTTTTAATTCATTAAGGAACTGGATATTTGAATGCATAATAAAAACCAATTGGTTTTTTTAATCAAATAAGCACTGGATTTTTAAATATAATATGCATTATAAAACCAGATGGTTTTTTAATGCTCTAAACAGACTCCCTTGGTTTTTTATGGTTATGTATAATTTTAAAATTTTTTAATTAAATAAAATTAATTTTAATTAATTAATTAAGTCACTTAGTTAATAGCTGAATTGATGAACTATTTATTCAATGTATTCATAAATGAAAACAATCAGAAATATTTGTATTTATGTGTTAGGGAAGAATTTCAGTAAAAAAACCCGGTTTAAACCAAAAAAACCTGGTTTAAACCAAAAAAACCGGGTTTTTTAGGTTTTTTTGAAAAAAACCTGGTTTTTTTCCAACCCTGATTATTTCTAATAATAATATTAACAATTAGATCTCAATGGTTGTCGTGTCAGTCATAAATTGACCTATGGTTAAACATGGTGAAAAGCGGACCTTTTCTAAAGCTGTACCTTTAATTATTATCAGAGGTGCCGGGTTTTGAAAATCAGTGGGGTTGCTCATATTCATTTTATGAAGTCAGAGTGCTGTGACGAGTACTTTTACACGAAGAATTTTAACTTTTGAGCACTAAACATCAAAATTTTTGAAATTTGAACTCTAAGTAAAAAGGAGGGTCCAGAGGTAGTGTTTTAGCTCATTTTGAGACTCTTTGGGTTAGACCCGAACAGAACCGCTAGTAGCATATAAATGGGAAAAGTAGTACATAAATAGGTTTAAAAATTGCAGGGGGGTTAGTGGGCTCTCTCCTACCAAAAATATTTTGAAATTAGCCCCTAGAAAGTAGTTTTATTTTATTTGTGCACCTTTGTACTACCCTCAAAGAAGCCTTTTGAAAGCGGCAGAAATTTCAGGGAAAAAAATATTAATAGTAGTGTTTTAATCCATTTTAAGACCTTTTGGGTTGCATGCGAAGAAGACCCTTCCTTGTAAGTTGCATAATTTTCAAAGAAAAAACAGTAGTAATTCATACTTGAGACAAGCTAGAAAAATGTCCAATGGGGCAGGGCCGTAACCAGACCTTTGTTTCGGGTGGGGTTTTGTTGATCAAACATTTATTCGGAGGTATCTCCTTACGATACGAGTACTTTTTTATGTCAAGTTTTAGATGACTTGCACATTTTATATTAATTTTAGTGATGTTAATTTTAAAATTTTACTAACAATGTGAATTTTAAATAGGTCTTTTGGATTATACACCTTAAGAGCACGAGTCCTTGTAAGCGGCAGAATCTTTGAAGAAACCCAGTAATATAAACAAAAATTTTTGAGGGGGGTTAAGGTTTGGAAATTTTCCAAAATCACCGCTCCTTGTGAGTCACATAATTTTTAAGGGGAAACAGAAAATAAAAAATTGATGTCCAAATTTCGGGAAGGGTTTGAACCCCTAAAACCACCCCCTTGGGTGGCCCTGCCATGGGGCATGGGGGTGCCTTTTCTTTGACACTGGATCCCGTTGTGTGATATTGATGACTTTGGGGACAAAAATACTCTCATTAAGAGTGCCTGTGTCAAGTTTTTTTTTGTTAGCTCATAAAAAAAAATTTTAGACAAGAAGTTTTTCATGGGGGTGCTTCGCACCTCCACATAAATTTTAGGGGTTGCTCAACCACGCCCGGAGTCGGCGCCCCTGATTATTATATTAATATAGGTTAATAATGAACCCTAACCATTCAATTTTTTCACAGCAACACACCTTATCAGGGGTGGATCCAGTGGGGGGGGGGAAATGAGGCAGAGTGAGTGGAAAACATAGTCCTAAACATGGGCGTAGCCAGGTTCCATGTTAGGGGGGGGGGCAAGGATACTTACCTTTGCCCCATGTCATGGTCTCAGGTAACTGTATACTTTTACACGTACTTTACATAGTACTTTTACACGTTAAATTTTAGAGTAATTATACGAAGGGTTTGAACTTTTGCACACTTAACTTAAATAATAATAGTGTAATTGATGTGTGCTCTAAGAAAAATGGGGGGGGGGTCTGGGGGTCCTCCCCCAGAAAACGTTTTAAAATTTGCACCTTTAAGTAGTGTTTTAGCTCATTTTTAGACTCTTTGGCCAGAACAGAACCACCTCTTGTAAGTTGTAAGCCACATACTATTCTAGGGAATTTATGTGGCTAATGACTAAAAGTATAATTTGTAGAATCTAATCGAGTTGAGTTAAATTCAATAAATTTTATCTATTTTATTTTATGTTACCGGGTGAAACTTTCGTATGTTTAGACATTAAAAAAAAAACAGCAAGCTTAAGGAAATTACGCAACTGCTTTAATTACATAATAATTTAGAAGAGACTGAAGAAGAATACAAAGTTACAGTTAGTCTGAAAATAGTCCGAGCAACTTTGTATCAACACTGTTCAAGTTGTTGCAGTTACTTGAATAACCATGATATAAGATATAACATTTAACAATAACCTTAAAATGTAAAAGTAAAACCGTCCTGCTTTTTCAAATATTATTTAGCTTTTTTTTCACTCTTAACGAAAAAATTCTCTTATTAGATATTTTAAAACAAATAGTTTATCCCCCAAAACTAAGATGCAATACTAAATTCAACTTACTTTAATTGCTGGTGATGGTGCTGGATTAAGGCTTTACATAATACGTCTAGATATCAATATGGAGGACTGAAATACGTACTCTTTTTAGGTTCAATGCTAGAAAACTAAATCACATATCTTAGACTAAAGGGAATTTTCTGCAGGAATAGCCAATGACCACACGGCTTTCTTTCTATTCGTTGAAAGGTCAGCCAAAGCTTCGAAATAATAATGGCTGGGTTCACAAAAGACCCCTCTGTTTTTGTGTAAACACTTGAGAAACACGTTGAAACAATTTCCTGACACAACCAGACACCTAAAGCCCCCTTGCTTGTTTGAGTCGTTGAGTGCCGAAGATTTATGATATCCTTTCACACCCCAATCCATCAGTGGCGCAGCCAGAAATTCCTTCTGGGGGGGGGACCAGTCAAAAATAATTTGGGTTTCTTAGTTTTTCAAAAACGATGGAAGCTTTATGTAGAATTTATTAAGATGAACGCGAAAAATTTCTTTGTTGCTGAACTTCTATTAATTAATAAATTTATTAGTACCTCCTAATTATTATAGTACAAAATTTAAGTAAATAATAAGAATGTATTAGAACCTAACTCAGTTCTACTGTTACAATTTAGTTTATCTATGACTATAAGAGCATTTTTTGGAGAAGCCCAGGGCCCACCCGGGGCTGTCGCGCAAAGAGAAGTACTAGCAAGTGTGAATCTTGGAACTTTTACTTAAGAGGCTTCTTTGATGTGAAAACTGGCAGTGTTATCCCTAGGACTTTTTTTTGGAGGAGTAAAAGTACTCCTTGACTTTTTTAGGAGGAGTAAAATTCAATTATGAGGAGTGAGATACGGAAATAACATAAACTACATATACAGAGACAAAATTTCGATTAAAAATGCTTACTTTTTAATAGACAAAATGAAATTGAAAAAAAAAATGAGGATGCTATTTTGGGTTATTTGGGCTATTTTGGGCCTGTGTACATTTGTTCTACTTTTATAACACTATTAGTATAATTTTTTTATATTATTATTTTAAATATTATTTGTATATTGTATAACAAGATGATTGTGGGCATTAAAACCTTACAACGAAAGGAGGTTTAAACAAAGAATTTGAAAGATCATTTCTCTAAAAAGAAACATTAAACAATTGATGAATTTAACTCCAGTAGTTGTCACAAGAAAGGCTTGCTATATATTGCTCTTGTTATTAAAAAAGTTTACAGTAAGCAATTCCGATAAGATAAATTATTGTTCATTAAGTTTTAAGATTTCAAATCCTAATTCTTCTTACTCAACTTCTTTCTTTATCTCTGAATAACAATTAATATTTAGAGCTTAATCACTTATATATACTTCATTCTCGTTTCTTCTACGTTCTTTGTAAGGCTGTGGGCCCAGAGCCTGATTTCTGGGAGGGCATTTAGGGCCCAGGGCCTCACTAAAAAGCTTTGAAAATGTGAGTGTGTAAAATAAGTAAACGAATTTAAAATCAATTTAATAAGTTTTTGAAGTTTCAAGTAAATATATTTTAATTTACACATTTTTTTTAAAACTGGGATTAAAGATGATTGATTTTGTTATTTTGAGTCCAATGAATTAAGTTTTATTTTAAGACATGTCGAGGGTCACAAATAGGTCTTTTGCCCTGGGCCCCATAACTTGTAAATCGGGTCCTGTCTGGCCCTTGATACATAAATTGGTTAATAACTCTTGAAAAATTTATTGCAATATCCAAATACGCTTGAGAAAAAGAATAAAAGAATGTTAGAGGAAATCTAGTTGTTCCGATTCGGACCCTCTAGTTCCACTAAACAAATAACAAAAACAGGTGCTCGTGCACACATACACACACCACAGGAGGTCAGACTCCAGTGGAGAGCTCTCCAGTTCTGGACAGGAAATTGCTCCTCTTCGTCACGCCCTCCCCTAGGTGTGCTTATCTCTCCATCCCTAGAATGCGCACTGGAGAGTAGAATAACATCAGACACAAACAAATTTTTAACTTGAAAAAGTTTAAATTAATTAAAAAATAATAAAAAAAATCAATTCGTTAAAAAATGAAAAAAAAATTTCGGAAAGAGATTCGAACATTTTTTGAATTTTTTTACGAATACTGGAAATTCCTTATAACATCAGGTGACCTCTCGGTTCCTGGGGGGGGTTTGGTCCCCTTGGCCCCCCCCCGTCGCTGCGCCCCTGCAATCCATTGTCAAAGGCAGGAGGTGTACGTATAATTGGATTTTGTGGTATGGGAAGAGCATTTCCCCCTCACCCCTATTTCTTCTCCAATTAGGACAGTAGAGGACAACAGGAAAGAGGGAGCGTTCACCCCCCGCTGGCTCCTGTATGTGAACAACAGGTGTGACCAGTAACGAGTTTACTTTACCCTTATCTTGGGGCTGTTTGTCAACTCTTCCCATTTCTAGCCGTTCAATAGATTTCCACTCCGCGGGAGGTGGTCAACTGGGGTTGTATCTTATCTCGTATCTTTGAAGTTGTCCAATATTTTGACTGGCTCGGTCGTTTGGGGAACTAAAAATGCTGAATGAAATGAATTCTGTGTGAATTCTTCCGCCACATCTCACATATAAGCTCGTTTTTTTTGGCACATATACTTTAAAAAAATTGAAGGGTTTCAGCTTTAAAAAAAATTTTCAGAAAAAAAAATTTAAAAATGTTTTTCAATTTTACAGAAAAAATTATTTTGGGGGAAAATTTCTGAAGAGTTATGAAAAATTTAGGGGGGGGGGCAGCTGCCCCCCCCCCTGCCTCCCCCTGGCTACGCCCATGGTCCTAAAGTCAAAATATTAGTTTTCCCAATTTAAATATATATAAACATTATATGTATTTGGAGGAAGAATAAACAAGAAATGAATGCATCGCATAAATCTTCGTTACTTAAGTTCAGTCTGCCCCAATGATAACAAATCGGATTTTGTTTAGGTGTTCTAGAAATTAAAAGCAGCACTGTTTTTATTTTTCTGAAAAGAAAAAGAGGATACTAATTCTAATTAATAATATTGAACTTACTTGAAACGAGAAGATCAAGCCATGCTGCATGCTTCGGCTTCGGGCGGGATATATTGGTCAACAAACGATTTGTGTTGCCATTTCCAGAAATCAATCCAATAAATCAAAATCTTTGCTGTGCATGAGGCTCAGATTAAAGAATAAAATAATCCCCCTTTATTTTTTACAACTGATTAAATCATTCAAATTATGACATTATTTTCAATGCATTTCAATATTAATGCAAACATTTTTTTTTTGTAATCTATAGAGAGGGCAATTTATCATTACTATGGTATTACCAGGTGAAAATAATGAGTTTTTTGGCATCAAAGACCCTGTAAACGCTTTTTAAAAAACATTTCAATTGAATAAACTTTTAAAGGACCTCAAAATATAATAAATATCAAATTTTTGTGCAATTTGATGTTTAATTAGGCAGATTTTCAGAGTCGGGGAAAAAACAGTTTTTTTGAATAAAAAACACAAGTTCGAAAAGGCCTAAAAATTGGTATTTAATAATAAGTTTGAATTTCTTTCAATTTTTATTTTTGTAGTTAAGTAATGTGGTAAGCTTTTTCCAGAAATTCGGGTTGCCATGGTGATTCTGACGTCATCCAGGAATTTTTAAACACAAAACAGGTCTACTTGTCTTTATATAGCATTCGCACATGACGTCACTTGGAGGACAAAATCAACGTTGCTAAGGCTGTTGTTAGGGGCGGGACATAGAAGTATCCAATAGCAGCATTCGCACATGATGTCACTGGAGGAATAAAACAACGTTGCTAAGGCCGTTGTTAGGCAGAGTCATGTGATTGAAAATGCTCTATAAGAATCCATTGCATTTTTTGGAAGTATAGAAAAAGGGGGAAAGGGGAAAAATATGAATGAACCCCCAAGTGTTTTACATTACGGTATTCCCTTTGATTAGTAGATTAAGAATATGTAAAGTATGAGGGGGTAGGTCCCATATTTCGGGAGTTTTTCCGGTTTTATTGAAAAACTGAATCTGGGCGTCAAGCCCGGAGTTTTAGAGCTGAAAGTCTAAAATTTTAGTATTTTTACTTCCTCAAAATTCCCTTTAGAACAATGTAACACACTAAGGGGTAGTACCCATATTTTGAGGTTTCGGGTACATGTGCTCGTTCTAAATTTCACTTCCTAACGCCCCTGCTTCTTTTTCCCGGTCTTTCTAACACGGTTCTTAAAGGTCTTTAAGAGTTCTTCGAGAATCTGGTTACTGCTAAGCTTTCCGACGATTATTTCTAAAGAAATCTGTGAAAAACCGTCTTGGAAACCAAACAATGAATTGAATTGTCTCTGGATCACGCAATTTTTACACTTTTTCTTAGTGATTCCTAATGTTCGAATCCCCACTTTAAATGCTTTCATAAAATATAAATCACTAAGCTGTGATCAAAATAGATCCGGAGCTATTCAGCGTTAAGTGAGCTTGTGTTAGGCTTAAAGCACCACGGTCCACGAGAGGTCTGTTCCTGCCAAACACTACTGTTTTCGACACTTAGCCCTAAAAGTACCGATCGAGTATACATTTACACAGTTTATTGTAATACATTAAGCCAGATTAGATTGTCTGAAACACAATTCTGTATGTTTTTATATTGGTATCAATATTTCCAAAATTTTAATCTAACACCCCTCTGGTTCTTTTTTCCAGTCTTTCTAACATGGTTCTTAAAGGTTTTTAAGAGTTCTTCAAGAATCTGGTTACTGCTAAGCTTTCTGACAGTTATTTCTAAAGAAATATGTGAAAAACCGTCTTAGAAAACCAAACAATTAATTTAATTGTCTGGATCACGTAATTTTTACACCACTTCATTTCATAGTAAGTCATACTGTTCGAAGCCCACTATAAAAGCTTTCATAAAATATAAATCGCTGTGATCATAATAAATCCGTAGTTATTCAGCGTTAAAAATAGCATGTATTAGGCTTAACGCACCACGAGGGGTTTGTTCCAGCCAAACACAACGATTTTCGCCCCTTAGCTCTAAAAATACCGATTGAGTATATTTGCACAGTTTATTGCAATATATTATAAGCCAGATTATATTGTCCGAAACAAATTTCTGTAAGTTTTTACATAGGGATGCATCAATATTTCCAAAAATTTTCGTATCGAATTATCCAGTATGTTTTGGAATTGGTATCAAAATTTCTTTATTTTTCGAGACATTTTTTTTAAACAAATTAATATTATTTTATTTAACTAATTAAAATAAACTAATCAATTATAATTAACCCCTGAAATAAATGTCACATTTACAACTCAATTATACTGCTACTACTATACTATTATCACTGCTATTGTAAGATGACTTATTCTGAAACAATTAAAAAAAACAACAACTTAGTTTGAACTACGTTTAACAAAAAAATCGGTTTAATAAAAAAGGTTTTTTTTTTAATATTCTCTTTTAAAAATAATTAAATAAATCCGTACAAATAACTCTTAATTTTTCCGCTAGATGGCTGTACCAAAAATTGTTTCGGCTGGATGCTATGAAAGTAGCTTTAACAGCTTAAAAGCATTGGATGCTTGTTACCTAGCATGCCATGCTATTATTGGGTAAGCTAGCTACATAGCATCCCATGGTGGAAAGACTGGAAAGCATAAATAGCACATCTAGGTACCTAGCTATCCGTGCTATGAAAATAGCTTGGTTTGCTAAAAAGCATTGGATACTTGTTATCTAGCATGTCATGCTATTTTTTCGTAAGCTAGCTACATAGCATCACATGCTGGCAAGCATAAAATAGCAGATAAAGCTACCTAGCTCTCCATGCTATGAAGATAGCTTGGTTTGCTAAAAAGCATTGGATACTTGTTATCCAGCATGTCATGCTATTTTTTCGTAAGCTAGCTACATAGCATCCCATGCTGGCAAGCATAAAAACGCATAAAATAGCAGATCAAGCTACCTAGCTCTCCATAGCATCCCATGCTGGCAAGCATAACCTAGCATAAATATCTAGCATACATAGCAAAAACTAGCAAAATCTAGCATATTTCTTTGCTAGTTCCAGCATAAAATTTTGACCTGGGCCCAGGTCAAAATTTATGCTAGAATTTCTTTGCTAGACAAGCATAATATGCTATGTTTAAGCTAGGAAAAATAGCTTAAACTAGCATAATTGTTTGCTAGTTCCAGCATAATCACCTAGCATGGTTATGTGTGTATTGGCCCACTTTTTATGCTAACTAGCATAAAAAATCTAGCTTGTATTGCTAGAAAATGATCACTATTCTAGCATGCGTTGCTAGAAAATATTTGGTATTCCAGCATGTGTTGCTGGAAAATGATCACTATTCTAGCATGGGTTTGCTAGAAAAGTCAAAATTTATGCTAGAATTTCTTTGCTAGACAAGCATAGTATGCTATGTTAAGCTAGGAAAATAGCTTAAACTAGCATAATTGTTTGCTAGTTCCAGCATAATCACCTAGCATGGTTATCTGTGTATTGGCCCACTTTTTATGCTAATTAGCATAAAAAATCCAGCTTGTATTGCTAGAAAATTATCACTATTCTAGCATGTGTTGCTGGAAAATGACCACTGTTTTAGCATGTGTTGCTGGAAATGACCGCTATTCTAGCATGTGTTGCTAGAAAAGAACAGCTATTCTAGCATATTTTGCTAGAAAATTACCACCATTCTAGTGTGTGATGCTGGAAAATTATTGCTAATCTAGCATGTATTGCTGGAAAATGACCACTATTCTAGCATGTATGGCTGGAAAAAGTTTGCCGTCCTAGCAAGTGTTGCTAGAAAAAGATTGCTAATCTAGCATATAAATGTAGCTTGTGTTGCTAGAAAATGCATGCCATGTTAGCATGCAAAATCTAGCTTGTGTTGCTAGAAAACGCATGCTATGCTAGCATGCAAAATCTAGCTTATGTTGCTGGAAAATATTTGCTATTCTAGTATTATTTTTCTAGCATCGGATGCTGTTTATTTGTATATTATTCTAGCATTATTTTTCTAGCATCAGTTGCTGTTATTTTTATATTATTTTAGCATTACTTTTTTGCCATGAGTTGCCTTTATTTTTTACATAGCCTATTATAGTGCTGGCTATAGCAATACTTTTCTAAATCTTCAGTTTTAATTTCAGTTTTTTCTAAAAGAGCATGTATATTACCATTATTACCTGCAGTTGTTCTAATTTTTTATTATTCTATTAACTTTTTTTCAACCATTTAAATAAATTTATTTTTTTTAAATAAAAAAAGAATAAAGTTTAACATTTAAAAATATTTATTTTTAGAGCTTCAACATTTCAAAACATCTTGCATCTTGTTTTTTTTTTTCATCTAAGGCAGGTCCTCTTCATATTTCATCAATTTTCTTCTCATTTGATCTTAAATAGAAATAGAACAATAAATAACAAAATATGACTATAAATGATTAATGAAAATGCACTTAATTAAATTGAATTCTAATTTAATTTCAAACACCAGTACTTCATTTCTATTTCAAAATCCCAGATTTTTTTAGTTACCAACACATTTCTGTCTTAAGCTTAAAATCCTTCAAAAAGTTCATTTGTATTTAATAAAAGAACATTTTCTGTAGTTGTTGGCAGAAGTTTAAATTTTGGCCTTATTTTTATTCAAATTTCTAAATATTAAAAAAAAAATTTAATAAACACACTTTGCAGGATTTTCAGTTTTAGAATATTAGCTCTCAGAAAAAAAACAATTATTTATTTAGTTCATATTTTTAAAAAATGCTTCCTAACCCAGTCGGTTACCTTAGGAGTGAAATTTCCAAAAAAAAATTCCTGGGGAAACACAGAAACGCTCTTTTTAACACGGTTGGGGGGGGAACGGTTTTTTTTGTTCATTTGGTCTAAACTGGTTTTTTTTACAAAAATTTTTCCTTAACACATAAATACAAATATTTCTGGTTGTTTTCATTTATGAATGCATTAAATATAAATAGTTAATCAATTCAGCTCTTAACTAAGTGACTTAATTTATTAATTAAAATTAATTTTATTTAGTTAAAAAAGTTCAAATTATATATAAACCATAAAAAAAACCAAGGGAGTCTTTTTAGAGCATTAAAAAACCAACTGGTTTTTATATAAATGCATATTATAATTATTATATTTAAAAATCCGGTGCTTAATTGATTAAAAAAATTGGTTTTTATTATGCATTCAAATATCCAGTTCTTAACGAATTAAAAAACCAAATAGGTTTTTTATAAAAAAAACCAAGGGAGTCTTTTTAGAGCATTCCAAGTGATTCTTATAATGGAAATTTAAAAATCTGGTACTTAGTTGATTAAAAAAACAATTGGTTTTTATTATGCATTCAAATATCTAGTTCTTAATGAATTAAAAAAAACAAAAGGGTTTTTTATAAAAAAAAACCCAAGGGAGTCAGTCTTTTTAGCGCGTTAAAAAACCAACTTTTTTTATAATTCATATTTAAAAACCCAATGCTTAATTGATTAAAAAAGCCAGTTGGTTTTTATTATGCATTCAAATATCTGCTCTTAATGAATTAAAAAACCAAATGGGTTTTTAATAAAAAAACAAGTCTTTTTAGAGCATTAAAAAACAACTAGTTCTTATAATGCATATTTAAAAATTTGGTGCTTAATTGATTAAAAAAAATTGGTTTTTATTATGCATTCAAATATCTAGTTCTTAATAAATTAAAAAACCAAATAGGTTTTTTATTAAAAAAAAACCAGGAGTCTTTCTAAGAAAATTTCAATTGCCTTGTTTCAAAAAATTGCATAGCTTTACAGCATTAATGTCAGAAGCATTTAATATATTTTGTTCAAAAGATAATCAATAAATGACTTTAAACCCAAAAGTTTAACTAAAAAAAAAAATTCTGTGTTTTCATAAAAAACCAAATGGGTTAAACCGTGCCAACCTTGCTTTTTAATATAAAGCTAATTATAATTTACAAACACTTGTGACAAAAGTTACCTACTTTACTTTATCCAATGTCCATCCGTGGCTTTTTGAGCAAATGAACTGGACGACAGGCAGGGGGGGGGGGCACATCAGAAGCCGCAGTGGAGGTGGGCCTGCAACAAAAGTTAATTAAATGGTTACAAACCTTATTATTTAGACACTGTGCTGAAAAGTAAAAAAATTATAAATAAATCAGGGTTATGTTAATCCTTCCAGGGAGGAATCAAATTCCTGGGGACCCATCCCAATGAATATTTAAATGTGTTCCCCTGAAATATTTAATTTCTGGTAAAAAAAAGGTGTATTTATTCAAAAAACAACATTAGTTGAGGCTTAAAAATTAGAATATTTAAGTCAAATTTCAAAAACAATCCTGGGGAAACACAGAAACCCAGTTTTAATGTAAAGCTAATTATAATTTACAAACACTAATGACAAAAGTTACTTACTTTACTTTATCCAATGTCCATCCGTGGCTTTTCGAGCAAATGAACTGGACGACAGGCAGGGGGGCACATCAGAAGCCATCCCAATGCAGTGGAGGTGGGCCTGCGACAAAAGTTAATTAAATGGTTACAAACCTTATTATTTAGACGGTGTGCAGAAATGTAAAAAATTTATAAATAAATCAGGGTTTTGTTAATTCTTCCAGGAAGGAATCATAAATTCCTGGGCCCATCCCAAGGAATATTTAAATGTGTTCCCCTGAAATATTTAATTTCTGGTAAAAAAAAAGGTGTATTTATTCAAAAAACAACATTAGTTGAGGCTTAAAAATTAGAATATTTAAGTCAAATTTCAAAAACAATCCTGGGGAAACACAGAAACCCAGTTTTAAAGTAAAGCTAATTATAATTTACAAACACTAATGACAAAAGTTACTTACTTTACTTTATCCAATGTCCATCCGTGGCTTTTCGAGCAAATGAACTGGACGACAAGCAGGGGGGCACATCAGAAGCCATCCCAATGCAGTGGAGGTGGGCCTGCGACAAAAGTTAATTAAATGGTTACAAACCTTATTATTTAGACGGTGTGCAGAAATGTAAAAAATTTATAAATAAATCAGGGTTTTGTTAATTCTTCCAGGAAGGAATCATAAATTCCTGGGCCCATCCCAAGGAATATTTAAATGTGTTCCCCTGAAATATTTAATTTCTGGTAAAAAAAAAAGGTGTATTTATTCAAAAAACAACATTAGTTGAGGCTTAAAAATTAGAATATTTAAGTCAAATTTCAAAAACAATCCTGGGGAAACACAGAAACCCAGTTTTAATGTAAAGCTAATTATAATTTACAAACACTAATGACAAAAGTTACTTACTTTACTTTATCCAATGTCCATCCGTGGCTTTTCGAGCAAATGAACTGGACGACAGGCAGGGGGGCACAGCAGAAGCCATCCCAATGCAGTGGAGGTGGGCCTGCGACAAAAGTTAATTAAATGGTTACAACCCTTATTATTTAGACGGTGTGCAGAAATGTAAAAAATTTAAAAATAAATCAGGGTTTTGTTAATTCTTCCAGGAAGGAATCATAAATTCCTGGGCCCATCCCAAGGAATATTTAAATGTGTTCCCCTGAAATATTTAATTTCTGGTAAAAAAAAGTGTATTTATTCAAAAAACATTAGTTGAGGCTTAAAAATTAGAATATTTAAGAGTCAAATTTCAAAAAAAATCCTGGGGAAACACAAAAACCCACTTTTAATGTAAAGCTAATTTTTTTTTATTTAAATGAATTAACAGTTCTGTATATTCTGAAAGTGGTCAAAAATGTATTGATATTATAATTTCTGTGTGATATAATAATTTTTTAATATAATTAATTAACTAATCAAGGGAAGAAGTTCACTGCCATCTCATCGGTGAGATGCCCATTCTGAAAGGGTGAATGAATAATTGTACTATTAGTTATTAAAATTTTTATCCTTCTTTCACTTACTATACTTACCAAATTTTGATATCAATAATTATTTTTTGCAATCATAAATATCGTTACATTTGATACATTACTAAATAAATCAAGACAATGATTATAATTTGATACATTACTGAAAAAATCATGATATTTTTTGTGTAAAAATTGAAATCAATCTTTGAGTTTATTGATTAGTTAAATCACTCTTACCCATTAAAGTAATGTTTATTTCTTTAAAACAATAAATAATAAGTGATAAAAAATAAATCATTGATATTTTTGTAGAATAAGAAAAAAATTGGATTGGAAAACAAAACTAAAAATATAAAAACAAGCTTTTGGTAAAAATCATCTAAACATTTTAAAAAGTTGATAACAGGTAAAAAAAAGTATAGGATTTTAATTCTGTTGTTGTTGTTGTTTCCAATCCTTCAGGATCTAGCGGCAGCTAGATCAAATCCATGAGACCATGATCTCTAGCACGGTCAAGCACCAGTAGGGGGCTATTACGGACATCCGCAAGAGCGAGCCCCAAGCAATCGAGGATATGCTCGGGGGAAGCCGGCATCAGATGGCACTTAGTGCACGTCGGGAAGACTTTGCGGCCGCACTCAAAGGTCATGCACTTTATGTGCCCACTGATAAGTCTTGAGACGGCCGTTTGAGCCCGTCTATCAATCTCAAGATCCAATGCTCCTCCTGGTCTTTTCCTACTGAACCAGTGATGGGCGGGAGGGGTGAGCCAAACCTGTCGGTCTCTATTTTTTGTCCTGGAGAAAATCTCTTGAAAAGTAAGGTCGTAGTCGGTAGTTGCCATCATAGAGCATCCTCCTTTAGCCAAAATGTCCGCAACTTCGTTTCCAGGGACGTTGACGTGGGAGGGGATCCACTGAAAGTGGACCTCCCTACGCTTTGCAAGAATTTTAAGCATATTGATTATTTGAATGCTTACGAGGTCATTTACATGACTCCAGTCCTGTAGATGTTGAATCGAGCTGCGGCTATCTGTGAGGATCCATATGTCGCTAGAGTCTGTGGAGTGGAGAATGGTTTTTAAACCCTCCTCAATAGCAATTAATTCGCTCCTGAGTACCGAGCAGTTGTCTGGGTTTCGTCTAGAGAGCCTAACAGAAAGATTCTCGATATAAATACCGCTCCCAGTGTGATTTGACTCGTCTTTACTGCCATCGGTATATATTAAAGTAGCATCACTCGGGATACAATTTATAGCCTCGAGAGCCAGTTGTCGTAGATATTCAGGGACATCTAAGTTTTTGTTTGTGTGGGACAGAAGTTCAGAGTGGAAGTGAACTCCGGATAAACCCTCGATCGGGCTGACACAAGGTGTAAGAGATGTATACTCCACCGATTGGGGGGCTGAATTGTAAAAAAACTTTGTTGGTAGTAAATTAGGGTTTTGTAAATCTTTCGGGCAGGAATTCCTGGGCCATCTCATTCATAATCTTATACAGTTATCGCGTTGTGTTGTGAAACGGTTTTAACCGTTAAAAAGTTTGTTTAAATTTAATTAAGAAGGTAGTGGTAGCATACTCAAATTACATGAATATGAAAATAAATAAGGTTGATAAGGTAAATTTTTAAAACAAATTTCACCCAGAACCCCAATTTCTAATAAAATAACTAATTATAAAAACACTCAAGACGAGTTACTTACTTTTATCAACGCCTATCCAGGGCATTAGTGCTGGCCTAGTGTCCAGTTGTAGGAAATATTGAAGAGTCATCGTGAGCAGCCAGATTCATACAGGGGAGGTGGGCCTGAAGGTAGAAGACAAAAGTTGATTCAATAGTTATGAATATATTACCATTTTGATGGGGGGGGCTGAATTGTAAAAAAAAGCTTTGTTGGTAGTGTGGTGGATTCAAACACAATACCCTTATTCTAGCCTGGCCACGAGAGGAGCTTGGAACTTTCATGTTTCGGAGTTGGCAGCGAGAACAGTATAAAAAGGAGTTGCTTCAATGTTTATTTTTTACTTGCCTTTTGCAATTTTAGCTCCTACCTTTTATTTTTAATGTTGAATAAATTGTTTGTTATTAACATTGAAGCAACTCCTTTTTATACTGTTCTCGCTGCCAACTCCGAAACATGAAAGTTCCAAGCTCCTCTCGTGGCCAGGCTAGAATAAGGGTATTGTGTTTGAATCCACCACAGTAGTAAATTAGGGTTTTAAAAGTTTGTTTAAATTTAATGAAGCTAGTGGTATCAAGTATCATACTCAAATTCAGATATAAAAATGAATATTAACTGAAAATAAGAATTAAGAGAAAAATCTTACAATTAAATCCCAATTATAATTATTTATATTAATGGCTTAAAATAAAATTATAGGTGATCAATTATAGGTACTGACTTTTCACTTATTCAACAAAGTAGCCTTTTAATTCACAAACAAAAAAAAACAGGAAGACTTATTTAGATACTCTAGTTCATATATCTTTTTGTATTTTGATAAAAAAAATACACACATATACAGCTTTTAATTACTAGCCTTTTTCTCAGTTACATAATCTATAATAGAAAGTAAAATATTCGAAACGCACGAAAAACCCTAAAAAATTTGATTATGATGTTTCTAATACTTTAGGACTAGTCAGGTGGAAGGTGGTCAGTTTTAAACTAAATTGCTAAAAACAATTAAGATCAAAATAAAACACCATTAAAATATCTCAATTAAAAGTTTGTGCAGTTTGAAATATATTTTTTAATTTTCATATATCAACTCAGTTCATTTTCACTGAGGGTTCCTCCTATGGAAGAGCCGCTACTGGCATCAGTCAAAATATACAAAGATTAAAAGTTACTATGTACTCTTTTAAATACTTATTTTGTTCATTGTAAGATGATAAAGTAGTAAAAAGTGAAAAACACTCTTCAAAGGATACTATGAACAAAGGAAAGTAAATTATACTTTTCTAGAGATAAGCCCATGTAAACTGACTTTTCCATTCAAATCAGTTTGATAGTTTTGGTTAAATTTAAATAGAAGTCAATTTTGATTATTTTACAGATAAACATTAGAATGAGAATATACTTAGTCTCAGATTGAGTAAATAAAATTAAAGTATTGTAAAATAAGTATAAAATTATTTTTAAAGGAACAATACAACACAACAAGGATTTATGGGAGCAGCTATCCCTAGTAGGACATCGTCTTAACAGCCCGCCGGCTAATCCACCAAATCTTATTAGACAACATATATGTATCTACGCATTTAAATGGTGGAAAAAAACTAAATAAATAACTTATCTAAATAAAATATATCAAGCATTTAACTTACTGGAAATAAGGACGCCACGCGATGCGGCGCCATTCCGCCATTTCTTCTTACTTCTTCTTCGTGATGGTGACGTAATGGTAAACAAACTAGGCATTGCCATTTCAGAAAGTAGTAAAATCCAATAAATTCCAAAACTACGTGTGGCTCATTTTATAAAATAAAAATTATGCTCGATTGGAAAAATCATCAAGCTTTCAAAAGGAATCTTGATGAAAATGTAAATTTTCATAGTTTTAGATAGCTGTGAAGGTATAACGAATGACAAGAATAAACTTTATCGCCCATCCATTCTGTAGGTTAATGCGTGGGGTATCTCCGCTCAGTGGGGATCTCTCGCTCGTAATTTTAGGTTCTCATTTACCCTCGCTCTGCTTTATTCTTATTTAACTTCATTAATAGTTCACATTATGACATTATTTTCGCTTTAATTTATACACTAATGCATGCATGTATCTTATTTTATTGTGGGGAAAATATATTATTTACAGGCATTTCACTGTCGAAATAATGCATTTTTCTCGTTTTTAACCCAATAAATACTTTTCATATATTTTTCTTTGATATAATCTTAAAGAGTACTTCAAAATATACATCTTTTCAAATTTTCAAGCGATTTGTTACATATTTAGGGTTTTTTAAAGTCGAAAAAGAAAACGGTATTTTGAGTAAAAAAACACAAGTCCGAAAAAGCCCAATAATTGGTATTTAATAATAAGTTTGAATTTTTTTCAATTTTTATTTTTGTAGTTAAGTAATGTGGTAAGCTTTTTCCAGAAATTCGGGTTGCTATGGTGATTCTGACGTCATCCAGGAATTTTCAAACACAAAAGTGGTTTACTTGTCTTTGTAAGAATCCATTGCATTTTTTGGAGGTATATGAAAAAGGGGGAAAGGGGAAAAATATGAATGAACCCCCAAGTGTTTTACATTACGGTATTCCCTTTGATTAGTAGATTAAGAATATGTAAAGTATGAGGGGGTGGGTCCCATATTTCGGGAGTCTTTCCGGTTTTATTGAAAAACTGAATATGGGCGTCACGCCCGGAGTTTTAAAGCTAAAGGTCTAAAATTTTAGTATTTTTACTTCCTCAAAATTCCCTTTTGAACCATCGAACACACTAAGGGGTAGTACCCATATTTAGAGGTTTCGGGTCCATGTGCTCGTTCTAATTTTCTAATCCTAGCACCCCTGATTCTTTTTCCCGGTCTTTCTTCTAACACGGTTCTTAAAGGTCTTTAAGAGTTCTTCAAGAATCTGGTTACTGCTAAGCTTTCTGACAATTATTTGTAAAGAAATATGCGAAAAACCGTCTTGGAAAACGAAACAATGAATTGAATTGTCTCTGGATCACGCAATTTTTACACTGTTTGTTAGTGATTCATACTGTTCGAATTTCCACTTTAAATGCTTTCATAAAATATAAATCACTAAGCTGTGATCATAATAGATCCGCAGCTATTCAGCGTTAAAATTAGCATGTGTTAGGCTTAACGCACCACGAGGGGTCCTTTCTCGCCAAACACTACGGTTTTCATCACTTAGCTCTAAAACACCGATCGAGTATACATTTACACAGTTTATTGCAATACATTAAGCCAGATTAGATTGTCTGAAACACATCGGTATGTTTTTACATTGGTATCAATATTTCCAAAATTTTAATCTAACACCCCTGGTTCTTTTTTCCGGTCTTTCTAACATGGTTCTTAAAGGATTTTAAGAGTTCTTCAAGAATCTGGTTACTGCTAAGCTTTTCGACAGTTATTTCTAAAGAAATCTGTGAAAAACCGTCTTGGAAAACCAAACAATGAATTTAATTGTCTGGATCACGCAATTTTTACACCACTTCTTAGTATGTCATACTGTTCGAAGCCCACTTTAAATGCTTTCATAAAATATAAATCACTAAGCTGTGGTCATAATAGATCCGTAGCTATTCAGCGTTAAAATTAGCATATGTGTTAGGCTTAACGCACCACGAGGGGTTTGTTCCCGCCAAACACTACGGTTTTCGCCTCTTATGTTAGCTCTAAAAATACCGATCGAGTATATACATTTGCACAGTTTATTGCAATATATTATAAGGCAGATTATATTGTCCGAAACAAATTTGTGTAAGTTTTTACATAGGTATGCATCAATATTTCCAAAAATTTTCATACAGGTATATCGAATTATCCAGTATGTTTTGGAATTGATATCAAAATTTCTTTATTTTTAGAGAAAATGTTCTTAAACAAATTAATATAATTTTATTTAACTAATTGAAATACACTAATCAATTATAATTAACCCCTGAAATAAATGTCACATTTACAACTCAATTATACTGCTACTACTATTATCACTGCTAAAATGACTTATTCTGAAAAATTTAAAAAAAAACCCTTAGTTTAAACTACGTTTAAACAAAAAAATAGGTTTACTAAAAAAGTTTTTTTTTAAATATTCTCTTTTAAAAATAATTAAATAAATCCATACAAATAACTCTTAATTTTCCCGCTAGATGGCTGTATCAAAAATCGGCTGGAAAAGCTTCTCTACAACAGGCTCGAAAGTCACGTGACTGCCTCTCCCATCCGATATTCCTTCGACCTAGCTCTCCATGCTATGAAAGTAGCTTTTACAGCTTAAAAGCATTGGATGCTTGTTACCAAGCATGCCATGCTATTGTTGGGGGTAAGCTAGGTACATAGCATCCCATGGTGGAAAGCATAAAAAAGCATAACATAGCACATCAAGGTACCTAGCTCTCCGTGCTATGAAGATAGCTTGGTTTGCTAAAAAGCATTGCATACTTGTTACCTAGCATGCCATGCTATTTTTTCGTAAGCTAGCTACATAGCATCACATGCTGGCAAGCATAAAAAAGCATAAAATAGCTGATCAAGCTACCTAGCTCTCCATGCTATGAAGATAGCTTGGTTTGCTAAAAAGCATTGCATACTTGTTACCTAGCATGTCATGCTATTTTTTCGTAAGCTAGCTACATAGCATCACATGCTGGAAAGCATAAAAAAGCATAAAATAGCTGATCAAGCTACCTAGCTCTCCATGCTATGAAGATAGCTTGGTTTGCTAAAAAGCATTGCATACTTGTTACCTAGCATGTCATGCTATTTTTTCGTAAGCTAGCTACATAGCATCACATGCTGGCAAGCATAAAAAAGCATAAAATAGCTGATCAAGCTACCTAGCTCTCCATGCTATGAAGATAGCTTGGTTTGCTAAAAAGCATTGCATACTTGTTACCTAGCATGTCATGCTATTATTTCGTAAGCTAGCTACATAGCATCACATGCTGGAAAGCATAAAATAGCAGATCAAGCTACCTAGCTCTCCATAGCATCCCATGCTGGCAAGCATAAAAAAGCATAACCTAGCATAAATATCTAGCATACATAGCAAAAACTAGCAAAATCTAGCATATTTGTTTGCTAGTTCCAGCATAAAATTTTGACCTGGGGCGAGTTTGGGTTTTGCACTAGTAATATAGTTTTCTTTCTTATAATTGTCATTTTGGTTTCAATATAATAATACATTCATTATGCTTAATTTTATAACTAAAGAGTCCTTTTTCTGTGGGAGAAAAGACAAAACTAATTCCTACTTAGATTATTTATTTATTTATTTATTTATTTATAATAAAGAACAAATACAACAAATGTTTATAGTCACCTGGGATCATACTCGATCCATGTAGGTGACTGTATTATTACATATAGACATTTCACACATAAAGTTTAATTTATAAAAAAAGGAAAGGAAACAAAGAAATATAAAGAAGTGGTGTGGCAAACAGGGCGCCAATAAATTATAATTACTGCTGGCCATATGATTGCAGTACATAAAATATTTACTAGCAGATATATGAAATTAATTAGAAACAAACAAATAAAAAGACATTGACATATATTTGAGTAAATAAACAAACACTTTGAAAGGAAAATGATGAATAACTACAAAGAAAAGAAACTCTCGATGTTATCAATAGAAAACAAGAAATCCTTTAACCTCTTCTTAAATAAATATTTCGAAGGGCTGTTTTGTATGTCTGTAGGTAAGGCATTAAATAATTTAGGAGCTAAATAACAAAAATTTTTGCAGAAGATGGTCTTTTTAGGTTTTGGTACTAGATAGATTACATTTGGTCTACGTGCATTAATATTGCTTCTTTTTATACATGCATTCGGATTTGAATATAAATAAAGACAAACTTTATAGAAAAAAAGATGACGAACTGGAAGAATATTTAAATATTTAAAATGATTAATATCAATTGAGTGAACATGATATATTAAAAACTTTAAAAACCTTTTTTGGTGTTTATCTATTCTGATTAGATTTGTTAAAAAATCTCCTCCCCAAATCATTAAACCATAATTTAGTTGAGAATGAACCCAAGAATAATAGAGATTAGTTAGTAGTCTTTTATTTACTTTTTGCTTTAAATGATAAAAGTTAAACAAAATGCTACTCAGTTTATCTGCAATATGTTTAGTATGAGATTTCCATTTTAGATTTGAGTCGATGTAAAGACCAAGATATTTTATTGAAGACACTTTATCGATGGATTTGCAATTGCAATTAATTAAACAATTACAATGGTCTTCATGATATTTTAGGGAGAGCTGGTTTGATACATTATGCTTTAAATCGAATAACATATATTTCGTTTTGTCTATGTTTAAGTTTAAGTTGTTTTGCAAAAACCAATTACGAATTTTGAGTAAGTCTTCATTTATTATTAAATTTAAATCTTCTATTGCATCAACTGAATAAAGTAAGACCGTGTCGTCGGCAAAGCTTATTATTTTACCATTTAGATTAAGGTTACATAGATCGTTGATAAAGATTAGGAATAATAGAGGGCCTAATGTAGAGCCTTGAAAAACACCGGAATTTATTGGAAGGCACCTACTTAAGGAATCTTTAACCTTAACAATATGATACCGGTTAACTAAATAAGACTTCAAGAAATTATAAAATGGTCCTCTGATTCCCGCAGAAAAAATTTTGTGCAGCAAGATACAATGATTCACTGAATCAAATGCCTTAGAAATATCCAAGTAAACAGCAGCAGTTTTTTTGTTCATGTTCGCACTATTGTAGATAAAATTTGTGAACTCTAATAAAGCTTTTTCAGTGTTAGAATTCGGCAAAAAGCCATATTGATTATTTGAAAAAAAATTTATTGTGTTGAAATAAGAGAGTAGTCTGTCTATCTTTGATTATTTTCTCAAATATCTTTGAGAGTAAAGGTAAAACTGAAATAGGTCGATAGTTAGAGTATTCGTTCTTATTGCCTTTTTTGAAGATGGGGGTAATAATTGAAATTTTCAATGACCTTGGGAAAATACTTTCATTCATGAGGTCGTTGAATAACTTTGTTAAAATATTTATGTGGGTGAGTGATAGAATGTTTAATGTTTTTGCATCTATTCCATCCGAACCAGGACATTTTTTGGAGGATAAGCTACGAATACATCGTAGGATTTCAATATCTTCTATATCAAACCATGAAAAAGAATTGACAGTAGGTATTACATAATTTTTATAACCATCACCTGGATAACATGCACGATCATTAATTGAGGAAAAGTATAAATTTAGATCGTTAGCTAGTTGAGTGCTATCTGTATGATCTGGTAGTGTAGGATTTTTTCTTCCTTTGCCTAAAATGTCGTTCACCAGTTTCCACTGTTTTTTGCTTGAGTCGCATTCATTGAATTTTTTTTCGTAAAATTTACCCTTAGTTATTTTGATTTTATTTTTTAAAACTTTTACCGTTGTTTTATATGCTGTTTTGAAAAAAGTATCACCCGGGTAACGCAAGACCTTTTTGTAAAGTGCTTGCTTTGATTTTATAATTCTAATTATGTCCGAGTTAAGCCATTCATATTTATTAAATCTTTCTTTATTCTTTGGTACAAAACTTAAGTTATTTTTTATTGCACATACTTTATCATGGAAATCTGAAAAGCATGATGGTGCATCATGACCTAAAATTTTAAAATCATAGTGTTTCAGAAATTCCTCAATTTTCTTATGGTTTGTTACTTTAGATTTTGTCTCAACAACAGTGTCAAAGCCAGAGGAATTTCGTGCTCGGTCAAATATTAATTTACATATTATAGGAAAATGATCAGACAGACTATTTATGAAACGAGCAGAATATATTTTGTTTATGTTTGATGAGCTATATCTAGAGAAAAGATGATCAACACAAGTACCAGATGATACACGAGTTATGTCAGTTATAAGAGATCTAAAACCATGTGCATTTAGAATATCCAAGTAATTGCTACACTTATTAGAATTTAAGATATCAATGTTAATATCACCTATTATTATAACATTTTTACATCTAATTTCAGATAATATAGACTCAAATTCAGACACAAAAGTATTTACAGTAAATGAGTGCGATCTATATAATGATATGATGCATAAGTTAAAGGAATTACTAATTAGTGTCACTATTTCAGCAGATAACATCTCAAAATGCATTTCTTGGAAATCGTGAATACTTTTAGAATAAACTAAAATACCTCCTGATCTGTTATAATTTCTGCAACAGTGAAACATATTATATTTATCTAAATTGTAGAATTTAACTTCTTCATTCTTTAACCAGGTTTCAGACAAAACCAAAACGTCAATTAGATTTAGTTTATCTGATAGTAAGCCAAATAGTTCATCAAATTTCGAACGAACACTTTGAATATTGAAATGCATTATTTTAAGACTAACGTTACTGGTTACTGGATCAAGAAGGAACTGTTCAAATTCATCAAGAGTGTTAATTGTAATATAATCAGGCATAAAACTAAACTTGGGTTGGTTGTTGATGGTTGGGCACTTTAATTAGATCTGATTCCTTCATGACTTTATACACTCTAGAGTTTTCATCAAACCTCAGGAATATTTTCCCGTCCTTGATCCAGCAAAATTTAAAATTTTGCTCACGTTTAAGCTGTCTGCTCAGAAAAAAAAGCCTTTTCATACCCGGAGCAAGGTGTTCGTTGATGTACAGTGGCGATGAGTCCAGACGCTCGTTGATATCCGAAGCGATAAGCCGTTTGGTTTTAGCCGCCACAATAACTTTATCTCTCTCAAGCTTGGATGTAAACTGAACAATTATTGGTTTGTGTCTGTCCACCCTTGATGATGGTACCCGATGTGCAACTGTTATTGTTTCTTGGTTGTAAACATTCAACGCATTTAGGACTGAAGTTACTAGCTGCTTTGTATCCTCGCTTTGGGTTTCAGGTAGACCGGAAATTTCTAGATTCATTCTTCTGGAATATTGTTGCAATTCTAAAGTTTCCGATCGCAAAGTTTCTATTTCAGATTTATTTCTATCATTGTCTTGTCTCAAAGATGAATTTTCCTCCTTCAACACTCTAATCTCGTCTTTCAGACTCAGTATTGTTGTAGTAAGTTCTTTTACAATGTTTTCATGATAATTAAGGCTTTGAGAATAATCAGAGAATTGTACTTGAATGAATTTTTTTAGGCCTCTTATTTCATCCATAATGACATCTGTGAAGCTTGGACCTTGATCTGATAGTTCCTTACCTTTTTGATCAGATACAGCTACTGAATCCAGTGAGATCGAAAGCCGGGGATCATCAGCATCAGGTTTTGGGGGCGTACTCCGTCTAGTTTTGCAACCAATGCATTTCCATCGTGATCGAGATTCTACTGGAAATCTGCGAAAGTAATTTTCTGCAAATCCACCACAGAAGAAATGATAGTACCCCTTGCAGTCGTCTGTGCATTGGATAGAATCTTCCAGAACAGTGATAACTTCCGCACAGGCAGTACAATTAGTATTACTGGTCATTTTTCACAAAAAATAACAGCTGGCGCACTGCTTTATAATTTATACAACTTTAAAATGAAATAAAAGTTAATTTTAGAACAATTTATGGTAAACAAATAGTGATTTTGCGGAGCAGTAAAAAAAGCGTCAACACAAGTTAGCAGCCACTGTTGCCACACCAATGGTACACATTGATGAAAATTCATATAATTACATGAGTGAGTACTAGTCATACTTTTATGAGAGTAGAAAGAGTGATTTGGTGTTAAATAGGCACATGGACGTATGGTCAATAGGTATATGATGGACTAAGCTAAATTAACCCATTAGGTACTAGCGTTACCATATGGTCACACCAAACAGTGCTTTACATTTATTTTTTTCTACACCCAAATAATCTTTATTCGATAAATGTTTTATAGTTTCTGGCTTGGCAAAAGTTCAATTTATCAATAAAAAATTGCAACACTAATATAGCGCTTCATGCCAGTTCGTGGTAGATCCGAGTAAACAGCACTTTGATTTTGGGCTTCGAAAATGTCGCGGAATAAGAGGCAAGTCTTTCTCTTCTCCACATAACTCACTTTGAAACCAATCTTTTAGCATACTTATATTGTTGAAAGATCAAAGAACAGAAATATATTGTTTTTAAATCAATATGGGAAAAAATTTTATGCTAAAATTAGGTTCTAATATTGTGTTACCATATGGTCACGCTAGTCTCCTAAGTAGTCACTTTTATCCCAGAGCGCCAGCGCGGATAATAGCAAACTAAGCGAGATGGAAAATATGAGTAAACTTAGGCTTATTAAAAATAAGGTAAAATTAAACTTGGTGCATAATTTCAAACCACAACATGCAATTAATTATGATAAAAACATGATCGAGTATTATGGGCTCAGTCGTAAGTCAGTGTGTTACTCAGTCGCAACAGTTGCTTCAAATCACTACCAGAGGTAAAAAATGGTGGTAGAGTGTATTTACCTGGTTAATTGATGTAAGTATCAACAATTAATAGATAATAATAAAAGAAAGGGGATCAGACATATCCCAGTTTTACTTTCGACGGTAGATTGCACCGACATATGTTACTCGCTATTGTAATGCTCCTAAGGGAGGAGGGAATCCCTCAACTTATAAAACTGGTGGTTGTGTGATTGCGGATATTAGATATGATTGAATGGATTATTTTTTTGAAACTGTACTAGATAACAAGAGAAGATGTGCCGGACAACTATGCAAATCTGTGGGAAAAACATTACGTAAAAAATGGGGTGTAGGACTTGGTGTGGGACAAATTACTGAATATCATACTAAATAGTATTTAAAATATGGCCATGGAGGTTGAAATTTGTATTTTTGTATTTGCATAATTAGTTAATAAGCTATAAATTAAAAAAAACTGGGCAAATAAAAAAATGTAATGTTTCATATTTTGCTCACATAAAGGACTAGCGTGACCATATGGTCACATGCCATATTTCCTAAATTTTAATTCTAAAAAATAAAAAAATAGTTTTTTCCGACTCTATTAGCATCAATGAAGATAATTTAGAAAGGGGAAAAAGTTCTGAAGACAAAAAATAATTCCGTCCCTAATGGGTTAACTTAAAGCACTGAAATATTTTACTTTGTAAACAATTTAGAAACAGCATGTTTAGTTATTATATTGTGAACTTGTTAATTACTTTTTACTTCTTAACACCATGTTCATACTATGCTTATTACTAAAAAATTGCTTATTAATAAGTTAGTGTTTATTACTAAACAGTATTTTCATTGCAGTAAAATTAATAAATGAATAAAATAAGTTAATTTTCGCGTAGGAAAACATTCTATCAGTGAAAAATTTTTTTGCCATAAAGAAGTTAAGAGAAGCTAAGTGGCGTAGTGGATCTTGCTGCCACCCCACAGGCCCGAGTTCTATTCCCGTGTTGGGGAAGGCAGACTCATGGTGGATTTACACCACCATGTCAAAAGCGGCGATATGGGTCAACAGCGATTCAAAAGAAGCAATAGAAAACCTCTAAGCCTCGAAAACGACTACTGTTCGCCAGTTTTGACGCGGTGGTGTTAACCCACCATCAGAATTACGCTTCATTCCTCCGGGGTGATAAAATGAGGACCAAATATATACTTGATGGAGAAACAAGGGTATTTTGAATCCGATGACTGACTTTCATAGTCACACTTTCTGTAACAGCTAGGCTTATGGCCTCACTAAGTGAGGCTGGTTATACAGGAGTTTGCAGGTCTAACGACCTAGGTGGTACTCCCTCAAGTATCCCTCCCATTGTTTCATTAAAGAAATTAATAGATTCAAAGTTAGACATTCTAACTTCCCCAAAACACACAACAAATAAGGTTTAACAAATATTATTTCCAAACCATTGCTTACTAGATACTATACAGGCTAGCTGAGTATGGAAATCATTAAAAATCCAAATGGCAATACTTGACAAACTGGCAAAGCATATCCACAGTGTTGAAGGCGGTGGGTGATATAGGTAGGACTTGTGGCGATCCAAGCAGGAAAAGTTGTCAAATGGTTTTCATTGTTCAAAACTCGGCTAGCCTGTATAGCATCTAGTAAGCCGTGTCCAAACTATACTAATAAATTTTAATTTCTTTTTTAGCATTTAAATCACGCATAATTATATATTTTGATAGTTTCTTTAAGTACATTAAAGTCCAAATGTACTTAAAGAAACTATCAAAATATATAATTGTATGTAATTTAAATGCTAACAACGAACTTAAAATTTATTCCTTTTATTTATTCCAAGAATTAAGGTGAAATGTTTTCAGGAAATAACACTTTCAACTTTTAAGTGCAATTTCTAACACAATTTTACAGTGTCATCAGCCTATTCCTTTACACTTGATCATACATCTGTGTTCCTTTGCATTCAACTTCAAGTATCATCGCTGATGTTTCTCTTGATTATTTCAGGTCTGCCTGGCATCTTTCAGTGGGAAATGATATTGAAGTCTCCCAGCAGCGGCGCTGCAAGCAGGCCAGAGGTGGATGCTGTGTCTGCAGATAGCAGTACAAACAGATTGAACTTTATTGCAAGTAGGTTTAACCTCTTTATACAGAAAACCTTTCCATAAAAAAATTAAAAGAATCTAATGTGGGGGCATCCTGCGAGTTTGGGTTTCATACTAGTAATATAGTTTTCTTTCATATAATTGTCATTTTGGTTTCAATGTAATATTACATTCATTAGGCTTAATTTTATAATTAAAGGGTACTTTTTCTATAGGAGAAAAGGCAAAACTAAGTTTTTGAGATTAATGGTACACATTGATGGTGATATCACATTTGTGGGTTGAAAACAAGTGGCTAAAGTGACATTGTATTTAAACTTGTAATGAAGGGTGTGAGAAGTGGCCAATTCTATAAACATTGGCAATATTCAGCTAACCCTCTGTTGCCATCTCTTTAATCTGATTGTTTCTGTAATTCATTATTGTTCCAAGCTCACAAGCAATGGTTTATTAACATTTTAACCGTTTTTATTAAACCTGTTCTTAATTTATTGGTAATAATTTAAACAACTGGAATGAGGCATATAGAATCCAACTATTTCCAACATAGCTCAACATTGTTGCTGATTTGAAGAGCAATCACAATTTTTGGACGATGCTGCAGTCTAACGTGGTATAGCAGATTTAATATATATTTTTTGCGTTGCAATTCATTTTCCTTATTTGCCTTGATAATTTTTTTCAAATCTTTACCCTGTTCTTCCTTATCATAATTGGAGCCCTGTAAATTTCTGCACTATCTTATAAGGCTTGGAAACATCCCTCGTTTTCTTTTTTAATCCAACTACCAAGGCCAAAAGGTCCAAAACACTTCCTTATTTCAATTTAAATTAAATTATCATATTAATTTCAGCATATGTAATCATCCAGCATCTTGGTTGTATATTTTCTTGACAATAAAATGAATGACATTTTTTAAAATCTTTTTTATTCTAGCTGCAATAACCCTTGTAAATTTTGCACTTTATATACTTTAGATGTATTTGGCAAATATCTTGTGACTTATTAATTTACACATTTGTGTTTTGTTTCAGATTAAATGCGGTTCGACCCTAGTATGTGAACGAGAGTACTGCAACACCATCACCATCACCTGGGGGTACAATGCTCGAAGGAACCAGGCTCGAGGATACCCACATTCGTTAAAGGGATGAATTCGTTTGGGACAACTTTATCTCCTCTAGCCCCTCAGGTGTATCTGGGATACCACCCTTTCCTTTCGGTGTCAGGGACACCATACCCTTGTGGTCACAGTGTTTGGGACACTGCACCCTTCGCCCCCTTGAAGTCTCTGGAAGACTAAAACTGTCATCATCTTCGATAGTTTTGACCTCCTTCTGGTTTTATGGCTTTTTCTCGAAATCAACTTTGCCGACAAGAGGTCCCTTTTCGCTTTCCGCCTCACATATTGTGATTGTGCATGGTTTTAATTACAATTTAGTCTGATGTTTCTGTTGATTTAGTATTGTTCTCTTGTATAAACCTGTGTCCCATAAATGTACATAACATATGACTGTATTCTTGTACTTTTTTGTATTGTGTATTCTTGTACTCTTTTGGTTTGTAGAAGTAGTTTTTCACAGGTTCTTGTATGATACTGGTTCCGGCATCATACTGGTTCTAGTAATACTGGTTCCGTTACCATACCCGGTATGATAACGGAACTAGTATATACTAGAACCATTATGATACCGGGTTATGAAACACCGGAACTAGTATGATACTAGAACCAGTATGATACTAGAACTAGTATGATACTAGAACTAGTATTGTACGAACTAGTACAAGTTAAAAAAGTGAAAAAATGTACGCAAAAGGTACAAATTAAAGGGGTTCGAAACACCTTTCAAAATATCACAACTATCTTTTTTTACAAAATTAGAGCATATATTTTACAGCGATCATGACACGTGAGCTATTGTTGACTCCTCTTGAGAGTCCATTTGTTATCGCCATTGTTGCACAGTTAAATTTAATATTACAAAACGGAACATCCTCCCACCTTTTTGATTACACATTAAGATCACATAATCAAAAACTAATAATACTATGAATATCAAAGATCTAAAGTTTATAAAGTCAGGATTTCAGGAATTTTGACTCTTTCGTTCAGTTTTAGCAATCATTACATTAGCGGCTTCTATACTTCGTCAGGGGCTACTTTGATCTGGAGGGAGCTCTAGTGGGAAATACTTGCTGTTGAGATCTCTGAAGGGGCAGAAACTTCTAAAGGGTAGATTCGTTGTACTGGACGTAGTAACTGAGATTTAGCTGTTTGTACACGAACAAAACCTTGTCTTTCATTTAGCTCACAGCAATACGAAAACTTCCTATAAAAATGATTCTGTTCCGCTTACGTTACTCCGTGACGAGGCCATCGTCTGACCGCTCTCCATTTGAGAGCTTGTAAAACTGATTTTGCATGTCTCGCTCCCACCTTTCGCTTGATTCTTTTAACCCATGCTGGCCCCTCCCACCATTCCATAGCTTTCAATGCTTTAGGAGAACATCCTCGAGATGGAAGGTCTGCTGGGTTCGCTTCTCCTTCGACACGATGCCAAGCGGAAATATCGGTCAATTTTCTTATTTCATGATAAACAGACTTGGATTCCAGCTGAACAGTTGTGCGATCCAATCTTTTTTGTACTGGGCTAAAATTGTCTGTTAAACAAGATTCATTTTCCTCCCGTGATAAATTAACTTCGTATCTTCCTGGGTCATTGACTTTCACCGTCTGAAGAACATGCTCCTCGGCTTCAATATCTTTTTCTAATTTTGATTTCTTCTCAATGGGTTCTTTAATTCCAACAGGGTCTAGTCTCCACGGATTGGCCATCTCAGCTTCTTGAACAAAAAGTGATATCCCAAGTAGCATGGAACCTTACGGCGAACCTTTTCCTTTTATTGTTATTGGGACATTACAAAAACCCAACAAATGGTTGGGTTGCGGAAACCATAGAAACCATTGGAAAACAAAAGAATGCCTTTCTGCGCATGCGTCATGTTCACTCAGCATGACGCGACAGAATTCTCGCCTTTCAAGATGGAGGCCAACCCAAGCTCAAGTGAGTAGTATTTTAAAACTTTTTATCTTATTTACTTTTAACCTCCATTGGGATAATTTATAATCACCGGTTCATTGCATGAATTTGATCAAGCACTCAATCCGGAAAATGTATGTAAACAGGGCTTAAATTGCACCGGAGCGGAGCTCCGGTACTTATTGGTTTTCAGTAAATATTTAGTAAATATTTGTAATGCTGAAGTAGTAGCGCTCCGGTACTTCTTTGGTTAGAATTTAAGCCCTGTATGTAAACAAATCCAATCCAATCATTGCGTGGATTTGTTTACATCCTTAATGTTAAATTCGTTTTCAGCAAAAGTATTTTGGACGAGATTTCTCTTCTTTGTTGTTTTTCCTGAAAGTTTCTTTTCTTTCTACCTCTCATAAGCAACCGAGTTCTATGAGTGGTGGTAAGCTCAAAACGTGAATTTGAATGAGTTGGGTTGTGAAATAAATTGTAAGATCCTGACCTATGTTTCCAATACTAATCGTAGCTTTTAATGACATTATTTTAAAATTTGAGTTGAGACATTAATATTAGGTGCATGTTATGCTTTCTGTAGTTGTGTTAATGACCTATTATGTTTAAATTTCCTTCTCAAAATTTTCAAAATCTGATTAGTTTTTGTATACAGTGTATGTAAATATCATATATTTACTACACTTTAGGTAACTCTTGATATCTTTAAAAATCTTTTGTGTAAACTTAATGTGAATATATCTCCCACATTGCAGAATTTTTTTTTCTACCAAGCCACATGACCTAGGTTTAAATTCTCACCCCCCCCCTAGATGGTTCATAGACTGAAAACCAAGTAGGATCTGGAATGAAAACTGTGGTCATGTGTTTTACCACTTAACTGGGACATTACCTTAAACACCCCTTGATCACAAAAATATGCGAGCTTTGTAGGCCTTGGTCATTAGTGCGCTAATGATCTTATTGTAATCTTTTCATAATTCAATGTTTTGATAAAGTTATAACATCCCTTTGACTGAAGTAGTAATCTAGGTCGACAAATGGTGAGGCATTTCATTTGCCATTCATTGTTAGCATATTGTTTTGAAAATCTATCTATCCTAAAATAGATTGATAATAACCGATTTGATACTAAAAAGTTTCAAACAGCGTAACTTGAGTGTTTGCTTTAAAATCACACTATGTAGTCCAAATTCAAAGTAGGTATTTAAAATGATTACCAAGTATTTTGAAACTTACATTATTAAACAAAAATATGAGAATAGAACATATAAAATTAATACATTAATGACTCATTTTGTATGATAATGTTATAAATTTGGCCTTCAAATGGGATTCATGACATCACTGACAAGAAAGGTTGGAATCTAGAATAGTTGCAACGTATTCAAAACAGGTCCTCCATGGCATACAGCTACTGCCAATTTAAACAGTCGTCAAACTTTGCGACTGCTCTACAGCTCTTTAGACAATCTCCCTAATTGCCGTAAATTCCCTAATTGCCGTAAATTCCCTTTTTGAATCTTTTAGAGATAATTTATCTTCAACGACTTACATTTAATCTCGTGTTCTATTATTAATGGTACTTATCCGTTAGCTGGGCACAAATGTCGCCAATTGTGAACTAAATGCTCGCCAAGCAAAGCGAATGACAATACAGTCAAGTGAAAGCGAAACAAATGCAGTAGGCAACAGTTGGAACAGAGAATTTCTTAATTCATTCTAAATTTTTTCGGGATTTTTTTGCTTGCGCTCGTTTAACGGATAAGAACCATATTAATTATTCACCCCTTTATGGGAACAGATTTGATGTAGGTTGAATGGTCACCAGTGGTGGATCCAGGGGGGTGGCATTCTGGAAAGTGCCCCTCCTTGGACCCAAACATACTCATAAGTACGAAAAAAGTCTCAAAAAGAACTCAAAATGAGTTAAAACCCAACTTTTGCAGGTCAAGTTTCAAAATTTTTTCTGGGGGAGGACCCTTATAGCCCCCAGCAGTACCAAAAGGGGATCTTGAGTGATACCTTTTAGAAAATCCCCAACATTTTGACATTTTTCTCGAAAGGTAAAGGTGATAGTCTGAAAATGTGGCCTCTTCCTTGGAGGCGTGCTGGATCCGCGCCTGATGGTCACTGCTATAGAGCATTTGCCAAGTTGGCAGTCACTGTGAAGGACCTATACCAAATCTGTTCCTATTTATGATACATATTCATTACATATTTTTATAATGTTTTGTTTTAGATTCTGCAATAGGATGAATATTATGCTCCTGAAATTTGAAGGAAGTTATGTTCCACCTCCATCTACCATTTTGCTGGTCATTGGCCATAAGTAAGTAAATCAAATTAAAACTTCTAAAAGTTATCTCATGTCACCTTAGATGTAGGTGAATCTTTTATGAACAGTTCCTTAAAAAAATTTGTGATTGGGTTTTGCTACGTTAAGATTAGAACTTTTCATTCATTGGGGGAACTAAAAACAGCTGAACACCAAGTAGTATCTGTGCTTTAAAGCAGTGGTCTCCAACCCCTGGTCTGCGGAACGATGCCAGTCCGTGGATCAAATGGTACAGGGCCGCGGGTCGACCATTTCATTGAAAATGAATTTAAATTCTTAGGGTTTATACTCCAAATTAAAAACATCTGTGTTTCATTAAATTTTATTTATTTTAAAAAGGGGCCTGAAGGTAGTGACATAAATCATGCACACCATGAGAACTATCTTATTTTTCCTAGAAAACTGAATAAAAACGCTTCATTAGAAATCCATAAATTTTTATATTCTTTTTTTGTGGCGAACTTGTTCAACCCGGAAGTAATGGTGACAGTTGTCTGAGTTTTTTGTTACAACTATAAGTTAATGAAAAGAAAATCCATAAAACAGTACATTTTTCTGCAAAACGGAAAGAAAAATAAAGAAAAAGTGTAATAATATCAATGCGCTTTGTCGGATTCATCTTTTTGTAAAGAATTGAAAATTCACGTATTCTAAACTTCCGAAAATCCCATTACATTGAAAATGAAACCAAAATCAATGCCACCCCCAGCGGGCCGCGGTAAAATTATCAAACGTTGACCGGTCCTTGGTGGTAAAAAGGTTGGGGAACACTGCTTTAAAGCACCATTTGTTTACACATTAGTTGTTCTTGGGGTCCTACCCAGAAGTGGGTTCAATCGCCAAGCGAAGCAAGCAGTGCTAAAGATCAGTTGTCAAACCCATTGATTGCATATTTGCGAGCTTATGCGATGTGATTTTCTCATTGCCATTGTCATGTACCCCTACGCCGCTTGCTTATTGGGTGGAAAATAAAATGTTAGTTTGAAGAGAGATTGTAATTGCCGAAAATTTTATGATTGAATGTTTTTAATTTCAATTTGAAGGTTTAAGTAATTTGAATTTTTTTATACTTCCTTAAACTTTGAGTTATCAAAGAGCAATTACTGCGGACTAAGCATTAGCTTCCTGGCCTGTATACGATGTAATGGGTTTATCGTTGGGTCGTAATTTTATTACGATTCCGAAGTTGTTAAATAACTTTTTTCATCTCTATTTTCTTCTAATAATGAGGTAAGTTTGTTTATTCTACCTGTTATTTCTTGTAATTTCAAATGAATGTTAGCAAGCGTCATGATTTGGGTGGTTAACCAGGGTTTGTTTGTTGATGTTTATTCAAGTTAGTATTGGGTTAATTTTCAAAATATCCATGTTATTGATATTCATATTTGATTTAAACCACTTTTAAAAGAATAGCAGTAAGACACAGTATCATGAAAGAAGTGTTTATTTATTTTTGTAAATACACGACATTAGTCATGACATCACTTGCTTGTTTATAAACATTAATTCCATCCGTGATTGGTTCCGTATGGAATTACTTCCAGTCACGTAACCAATCACGGATGGAATCAACGTTTCTAAACAAGCAAGTGACATCACACTAATATTGTCTATTGCATACTGTTTGTTTACACCCCACAACAGGGCCGTATCCAAGGGGGGGGGGTTTAGGGGTTCAACCCCCCCCTGAAATTTTGACATCAATTTTTATACTGCTATTTTTCTTGAAAATTATGTCTCACAAGGAGCGATATCCTCTTCGGGTATAACCCAAAGGGTCTCAAAATGAGTCAAAACCCTACTTTTAAGGGTAAAATTTCCAAAATTTTTCTGGGGGAGGACCCCCAAACCCCCTCGAAATTTTGAAATCTATTAAGTATACGGTTTTTCCTTCAAACTTGTGTGATTTATAAGGATTGGTCCTCTTTAATGTAACCTAATATGTCTCAAAATGAGTTAAAATGCCACTTTTAGGGGAAAAATTCAAAAAATTTTCTGGAGTAGGAACCTAAAAACCCCCTTAACATTTCGCCATTTATTACAATATACCTTCTTTTTACCTTGAAAATTCGGCCGCTTACAATGAGTGGTGCTCTATGGGTGTAATCTAAAGGGTCTCAGAAATGAGCTAAAACACTCTTTTGAGGGGCAAATTTCCAAAAATTTTTAATTGTTATATTTAAGTATTTAGTATTGGGTTAATTTTCAAAATATCCATGTTATTGATATTCATATTTGATTTAAACCACTTTTTAAAAAATAGCAGTAAGACACAGTATCATGGAAGAAGTATTTATTTATTTTTGTAAATAGACGGCATTAGTCATGACGTCACTTGCTTGTTTGGAAACGTTAATTCCATCCGTGATTGGTTCCGTATGGAATTACTTCTAGTCATGTAACCAATCATGGATGGAATCAACGTTTCTAAACAAGGAAGTGACGTCACACTAATATCGTCTATTGCATACTGTTTTTTAACACCCCACAACTAGGATGTTATAATTAAGTAAATACAAGAAACTATTTAAATCAAAAGGAATTCATTGTTTTTAAAGAATTTGCTCCTTCCTAATTGCTGTGGATTCCCTTTTTGAATCTGTTAGAGATAATTAATCTTCAACAACTTACATTTCATCTTGTGTTTTATTATTAATTATTCACCCCTCTATGGGAACAGATTTGATTTAGGTTGAATGGTCACTGCTTTAGAGCATTTGCCAAGTTGGCCGTCGCTGTGGAGGACCTTTATCAAATCTGTTCCAATTAATGATATTCAAAACATTTATTACATATTTTTATTATATTTTTTTTAGATTCTGCAATGTGATTAATTTGAAGGCTTAGAAGAAATGTTCTATCACCTGCCATTTGCTGGTTATGAGTAAGTATGTCAAATTAAAACTAAATTTAATGAACTATCTTTCTAAGTTGTTATTTAAAGGACTCTTTTTGTTTTAAAAGTCGTTATCTCAAAGTGACAGGGGAAGGAGGGGGTCAGAAATGTTGGGGAGAAAGTGACATGTTTTATGGACACCCTCCTTAAAAAATTCACTGAAAATTTGTGATTGGGCTTTGCTACGTTGAGATTATAACTTTTCATTGATTGCAGAACTTAATATCTGAACACCAAGTAGCATTGTGCTTTAAAGCAACTTTTTTTCTCAGGTAGCAGCCTCCCCCGCAGCGATTACACCTACAGGTCACCACCAGTCGCTCCAGCCAGTGCCCTATGACACCAATGCCCGGACCTCTCCTGCCACCCCGGAGTCTGTTTCCACCCAATTCCATCGTAAGTTTCTGCTTTTTGGATTACTCAATTGATACTGTCGCATAGCTGCCAAGTACTCAGATTTTATTGGAGGGTTCTTATGTATTATCCCGTTGACAGTGCCGCTGAATTCAAAAAATTGGTTAAAGTCTATCGTCTGTTCTATACTTGTGTCGCTTAACTTAACGGCTGTCGACGGGATATACCTAGTTACTGAGATTTTCATCTTTACTCTGATAATCAGATGTCCCCCTTAAAACTAGTTTTTTAAATTGGAATTAGTATTGTGTAAAAAGGAGATAAGAAAACGCAGTGCCCCACTTTTTTTTTATTGCTACATGTTGAAATTAAAAATTTTTATTCATTGGTGGAACTTGCATCATGCAATAAAACATCTTTTTCCCTTGGCAGCAAGAGCAGCAGCTGCCGGTATTGCGCCAGCAGACTTCTACGATAGAACCAGGCTGACTAGCCCACGAATTCCCCCACTAACTAGCAGCAGCGAGTAGCTTCTTCAGCTAGAGTATGATGTGACAGCAGGATCCAGGGATGCACTGTCAGAAAAGTAACAGCACTAAAATGTAGACTTAGTGGACAAGAAAAGCTGACGGGTGAGTTAAGATATTATTTTAGTCGCATTGCTATGATTATGACCCAGCCCAGTAAAGAATTTAAAAGACAAAAACAAACGTAGAAATTCAAACCATTTGAGCCTGAACTAGAGTCTTTGGCCAAAAAGCAAAAGTCTTCTACCACTGGGTCAACTCTTAGTGAGCGCGGCTCTCAAGGGTGTCTTATCGGTGTTTGTAAATTTCATATTTACTCCTATAATTAGATTTCCCCCTTAAAATTGCCATCAGTATTATGTACAGGAAATTGGGGTTAGAAATTTTAGCATACTTTAATCGGATTATAGTTAGGAGAAAAGATAGAAAACGAAAATCAAGGTTCTTTGCAGCCATGAGGTTGGCAACTATGCTGTCATATGTGACCCAGTGAACAGTTAAACCATTTTACATAGCTTTATTTCTTGTATGATATTAAAAACTAAAATGCAGCGTTAGAAAATGGAAAAATAACTCACTGGTTCTGCAAACTATTACTTTGCAAATCTTACTGGTCCTCAACCAAAATGACTTGTCTGGCAAATTAAAAAGAAAAGGTTCCAAACTTCCAATTTATTTAAAGTAGTTACTGCAGTTAAAGTGAATACCAAATATTAATTCTAAAAAACTAAAAATATCTATTTATTAAGTACACTTTTCTTGCTGAAATGTTAGTATTTCTCTAATTGATATAAAATTTCTAATTAGTTATGCAGCAAAAAAAAGAGACTAGAACTGGAGAGTGAGATATTTTTCCCCCACTGGTCTGCTGGACTAGTGATTTTCTGAGTAGTGGCCAGAGCCTATTTTCAGTCGTCTCGGACCAGTGTTAATTTTGATCACTGCTGATATGCTATCTCTCAAATGTATATATTATATGTAATTATAGTCGGTTCACAGTTTGGGGAAATGGTTACAATCTGTACTATTTTTTTCATTGAGGGCTTATTCCCACTTATAAGAAATTTTAAAATTATATTTTTTAATCTATGCAAATGGATCAAAGAGTATAATGAAACTCATGTTTGTTTTAATTTTTTATAATTTATGATACTTACTAATATTTTGCAGTTAATGTTTTCCAGAAGTTTTTAACACATTTAAAAAGCTTGTAAAATGTCTTATTTAAAAAATTTGCATTTTACCTTGGTTAAAATATAAATATTGATTTGTCAATAGTACATAAACATCAAACCTTGTTTTTCCCATTTTCCCCACCTGGCTCTACAAATTATATTTCAAATTGAAAATTTTGGCAACCAAGGAATTTACATAAATTGTTTGGACTTCAGTCCACCAGTTGCTAACCATTGGTCTATAATTTTCTGCATTGTATTGAATATTATTTAGAATTAATTTTTTGAATGGGTTAATGCGAAAGTACTTTTTTTAATAGTTAAAAATAAAATTGCTAAATTTTTTTTGCAGGAGCTGTCAGTTGCATTTGATGTCCCCTGAAATAGTATTATTTGAATCATTTTTTTAAACAAATTTTAATTATATTACATTTTTAAGTTTAGTTATTACCTTCACAGTTTATATTTAATGTATATTTTTTTATATGAACACTTTAACCTTGATCCCTGTGATGCTAGAAAGCTGTTTGTAAAATTTGTCCTGTTTGTATCAGTTGTTCAATAAACTTGATTTTTCTTACATTTAATGTGTTGAAATAAGTTTTTTAAATAAAAATGTGTCCATCTTGAATTATACTTCTATTTAAAGGTGAGTTTTTTCATTAGTGCTTTAAGAGCCTAAATTAAACAAAATTTTTGTAGAAATTAAAATATATATGTATATTTTGTTTTTATGAATTTTAAAAACTTAATTTTAAATTTATTTTATTACTTCATTTTACTGTATTTACTTAATAATTACTTTGAAGTATTCTGTAATCATACAGCATAAAATTCGAGTTACTTTTTGTTAAAAGTGGTGTGTTGACCTAGCTAAAAAGTTGTGATAAATTATTTTTTATTTCCAGAGTTATAAGTTTAGTATCGCATTTTTTATTTTTTCGGTGTTTCTTTATTGAATTATGATACAAAATTTTCCCTGAAAATATGTATTATATACTGTGCAATATTTCGGGAAAAATTTTGCGACATCATATAATTCAACAAAGAAACTCCGAAAAAAATAAAAAATGCGATATTAAACCTAAACATCAATATAGAATGAAGATATTTTGGAAACCTTACAAAAACCAATGACCGCAATAGTGAACGAAGGTTTTTTGGCATTGGTTGCCGCAGTCTACATGAAAAAACATTTTTCTAAGGTTGCTATGAAATCTTTCAACAACCTGGCTCAAGAATATTGAAACAAGGTTTTTTTTCTTAATCTTGTAAAAACATGTACCTCTAACCTTTACACAAGGTTCTTCAGCAAGGTTACAAAAAAGGTTGGAAATGTTGACTGGCGTACCTTTTTTTGAGGTTGTTGTAAGGTTTTTTTGGGGTTTTTGGGTTGTAAATAAGAACCCAAAAAAACCTTTTTTTTTGGGTTGCAATGCAAGGATGAAAAAACCTTAAAAAAACCCAAAAATGCTACATGGGATTACTGACATGGCGAGACTTTCCTCATAAGGTTCCGGTTGAGGTACCTTTCCCATTAAGGTCCATCCAAGATATGTGTTTGTTGCTACCATTCCATTAGACAAGACTCTTTGATGTCCAGTCAATAACTTGCCTATCATGTCTGCTCCTATTAGTACATGTACTTGTTCAGGAGTATGGCTAACATCGGTTAATTCTATTCTTGACTCTTTTAATTCTTCTAGCCATGGACCTCTACTTACAGGTAGAATTTTTTCACAAATTACATGTTGGCCCAGGGCTTCCAACTTGCATGAGAATCTTCCCTTTAGTGATGAAACTCTAATTTCATACTTCTTATGTTTTCTAACATCAGTACTGTCGTACCGCGAGGAGAAGAGCTTTGAACAGGGTTGCCGTGAGTAGACGAGTTTAAAAGAAGAGGGAAGCTGGTATGAATTGAACGGCAGTATTTGGCTTTTTAAGCGTACATTTGGCGAATGAGAAAACGCGTTTCGCGAATGAAAATAAGATAATCATATTTTATTAAACTGCATTGAAATATAGATTATCTTTGAAATTTCTCGTAATCGAAAATACCATTAGGCATGAAACATTTTTATACTTTTAGTATGCTTTAATATTGCTATTTTGAGTGAATTAGTTATATTTAGTTATTATATAAAATAGCTCATATCACTTAAATTAATAATTTCATAATTTAATCACCATACTCGAAATTTAAATGAAGCTTTAGAAACTTGTAAAGAGACAAAATATAGAAATATTTATTAATTTTTTAAAAATATTTTATAACATTTAAATACAATCTAATGCAATTCATTGTCACTAGAGCTGCAGTCACTGTCAGTGTTTGACAAAGATTCGAATCGCTCTCCGACAAATTAATCACTAATTCGTCTATAATATCTTCGATCAACCCATCTTTTTCCAATAATCGCTTCTTATATTTTTTACAGTCGGGCGAATAAAAAAAAAAGTTACAGAGACGATTGTGAACGATCGGATGGGGTTAAAAAGATGAAAGATAATTTAAACGCTAATTTTCATGAATTAACATCTACTTTAAAAGAAGGTATGATCAGATCCAATAAAATTAAAGGTAACTACTTGATAGGATAAATGATAAGCGACTTGAGAGTTCAAAAAGAAGGATTAATGAACATGGTAAAAATTATAAAATATCCAAAATAAAATCAGATAAATTGATGTAAATCGCATAACATTATATCAAATTAAAATAGATCAGATTCGGTGAAACATTTAAGATCAGTTGAAAAAGATCAGATCAGTTAAAATAGATCAGATCAGCTGAAAAAGGTCAGATTAGAAATATTTAATCAAATCAGATGTAATGCGAAAGGAAATTCCAAAATTCGTTACTCTAGAATCGAAAGAAGTACACAGCTGAAAGATACCCACTCAGATTTGGCTCGGAACATTTATTTTAGCGCCAAGTGAATTACCACCACCCCCAAAATTCAGTGGAATAATCCGTTTCTATACCAACCGCAGCATCATAGTATGACGTCAAAAGCTCTTCTCCTCGCGGTACGACAGTAGTTACCCCACCAAAAAGGGAATGAGCCACATCCATTTCCTTTAAAGGTGTACATTTCATTGATTCAGCAACGTTATTTAGGACGTATGAATACTGAGATGCTGTATCAATTAACAGACGAACCTTCATTTCTTTGTCGTTGGCAACAAGCTTGGTGACCAAAGTCTGTAGAAACACTTTCGGATTCTGGTTTAAGTTCGTCATATTAACTTCCTTTACCGTTGATGGTGTTTGTGCCTTGGGCGCCGTTTCGACACATTTTTCCAAATGCTCACACATAAGTGTCGTGTGTTTCCGACCACAAAGAAGACATTTTATGAAACTTCTGCATTTCTTCGAAATGTGTCCAGGCATCAGACATGCAAAACACCCTCTTTTACTTTTAAGAATTTCCTGTCTCTCGGACAAAGGCATTTTTTGTGCAGAGAAACAGACTGCACTTTTATGTTTTCCATCACAAAATATGCAACCTCTCTTTTGCTCCCTTACATGAGAAACTGTGTGCAAAACAGCAGCAGTTAATGGTGTATCATTCTTACTAATTTCAAAACCAATCTTCTTCGGTTTGGTCTGCTTCTTATCTTCGGCTTTCATCAGGCCAAATCCTTCCATCGCTAGATTGATTCTGGCTTCACCCTCAACTTCTGATTTAAGAAACTCCATCAATTTGTTCAGTCTCTCTTTTGCATCTAACTTAGAAGTGGAAGAAGTACTTCTGTGATAGGCCTTCAAAAATTCTTCGGGGAAACAGGATTCCACCATCGGGTAAAGGACAGAGGCACACTTGTCTGTAGTTACTCCAAGAGTGTCCAAAGCTCTTAAGTATGTTTCCAGTTTATCATATAATGAAGTAAGTGAAAAAACTCTATTGATCTGTACATTGATAATCAACTTTAAAAGCTCTCTCACGTATACTTCCACTTGCACATCTTCATTTCCAAAACGCGATTTGAGACTGTCCACAGCTTTAATATAATTAGCTCCTGTTGGTGGGAAACTTTCAACAATGTCTCTCGCCCGTGAACCCATCACCGTTGCCTGTATCAAATATTGGAACTTATCTTCCATGGCAATCTCGCAATCCCCGTCTATATGCTGGAACTGGCTCCAAAATGGCAACCATTCTTTGACATCATCGCCAAATTGCCTAAACTCTAGCTTCGGTAACGTAAATTTTCTTTTAGAATTTACTACATCGGCAGAAACGGAACCTTGACTCGATGTACTTGGATTTACTTTTCCTGCCTGAGCCTTGATCACTTCCAATTCATGAGCCATCCTAGCAATTTCAAGCTGATGATCCCTTCTAGCTTTCTCTACCTCCTTTTCCAGATCCAGCCTCTTATTCCCTGCCTCCTTTTCAATATCCAGCCTCTTAATTTTTTCTTGAAGTTCGTGATCCCTTCTATCTTTCTCTGCCTCCTTTTCAACATCCAGCCTCTTAATTTTTTCTTGAAGTTCATGATCCATTCTGGCCATTTGAAGCTGATGATCCATTCTAGCTTTCCCCTCTTCTTGTTTCTTTCTATCCTCGACGGTAGTTTCTATTAACGATTTCACAAATTCTGTATCTTGCTTATATTCATCGCTGGCCAGTATTAAATTTTTCAGTTTCACTAAAGTGGAACCTTCCGGCACTGTAACTCCAAGTTCTTCTAGGACGAACTGCAAATCGGCTTTTTTAACTCCTACTTTGAAAATACCCGACATCTTAAAGTGCTGCTTCGTCCCTGTTCGGGCGCCAAAAAATGTACGAACTAGTACAAGTTAAAAAAGTGAAAAAATGTACGCAAAAGGTACAAATTAAAGGGGTTCGAAACACCTTTCAAAATATCACAACTATCTTTTTTTACAAAATTAGAGCATATATTTTACAGCGATCATGACACGTGAGCTATTGTTGACTCCTCTTGAGAGTCCATTTGTTATCGCCATTGTTGCACAGTTAAATTTAATATTACAAAACGGAACAAGTATGATACTAGAACTAGTATGATACTAGAACTAGTATGATACTAGAACTAGTATCATACTGGTTCTAGTATATACTAGAACCATTATGATACCGGGTTATGAAACACCGGAACTAGTATGATACTAGAACCAGTATGATACTAGTTCTAGTATCATACTGGTTCTAGTATCATACTAGTTCCGGTGTTTTTTTCATACCGGAAATTTTTTTTCCAATAGGGAGTTGGATTAAAAAAGAAAACGAGGGATGTTTCCAAGCCTTATAAGATAGTGCAGAAATTTACAGGGCTCCAATTATGATAAGGAAGAACAGGGTAAAGATTTGAAAAAAATTATCAAGGCAAATAAGGAAAAGGAATTGCAACGCAAAAAATATATATGTAATCTGCTATACCACGTTAGACTGCAGCATCGTCCAAAAATTGTGATTGCTCTTCAAATCAGCAACAATGTTGAGCTATGTTGGAAATAGTTGGATTCTATACGCCTCATTCCAGTTGTTTAAATTATTACCAATAAATTAAGAACAGGTTTAATAAAAACGGTTAAAATGTTAATAAACCATTGCTTGTGAGCTTGGAACAATAATGAATTACAGAAACAATCAGATTAAAGAGATGGCAACCGAGGGTTAGCTGAATATTGCCAATGTTTATAGAATTGGCCACTTCTCACACCCTTCATTACAAGTTTAAATACAATGTCACTTTAGCCACTTGTTTTCAACCCACAAATGTGATATCACCATCAATGTGTACCATTAATCTCAAAAACTTAGTTTTGCCTTTTCTTCTATAGAAAAAGTACCCTTTAATTGTAAAATTAAGCCTAATGAATGTATTATTACATTGAAACCAAAATGACAATTATATGAAAGAAAACTATATTACTAGTATGAAACCCAAACTCACAGGATGCCCCCACATTAGATTCTTTTAATTTTTTTATGGAAAGGTTTTCTGTATAAAGAGGTTAAACCTACTTGCAACAAAGTTCCATCTGTTTGTACTGCTATCCGCAGACACAGCATCCACCTCTGGCCTGCTTGCAGAGCCACTGGTGGGAGACTTCAATATCATTTCCCACTGAAAGATGCTGGCCAGACCTGAAATAATCAAGAGAAACATCAGCGATAATACTTGAAGTTGAATGCAAAGAAACACAGATGTATGATCAAGTGTAAAGGAATAGGCTGATGACACTGTAAAATTGTGTTAGAAATTGCACTTAAAAGTTGAAAGTGTTATTTCCTGAAAACATTTCACTTTAATTCTTGGAATAAATAAAAGGAATAAATTTTAAGTTCGTTGTTAGCATTTAAATTACGCACAATTATATATTTTGATAGTTTCTTTAAGTACATTTGGACTTTAATGCACTTAAAGAAACTATCAAAATATATAATTATGCGTGATTTAAATGCTAACAAAGAAATTAAAATTTATTAGTATAGTTTGGACACGGCTTACTAGATGCTATACAGGCTAGCCGAGTTTTGAACAATGAAAACCATTTGACAACTTTTCCTGCTTGGATCGCCACAAGTCCTACCTATATCACCCACCGCCTTCAACACTGTGGATATGCTTTGCCAGTTTGTCAAGTATTGCCATTTGGATTTTTAATGATTTCCATACTCAGCTAGCCTGTATAGTATCTAGTAAGCCATGGTTTGGAAATAATATTTTTTAAACCTTATTTGTTGCGTGTTTTGGGGAAGTTAGAATGTCTAACTTTGAATCTATTAATTTCTTTAATGAAACAATGGGAGGGATACTTGAGGGAGTACCACCTAGGTCGTTAGACCTGCAAACTCCTGTATAACCAGCCTCACTTAGTGAGGCCATAAGCCTAGCTGTTACAGAAAGTGTGACTATGAAAGTCAGTCATCGGATTCAAAATACCCTTGTTTCTCCATCAAGTATATATTTGGTCCTCATTTTATCACCCCGGAGGAATGAAGCGTAATTCTGATGGTGGGTTAACACCACCGCGTCAAAACTGGCGAACAGTAGTCGTTTTCGAGGCTTAGAGGTTTTCTATTGCTTCTTTTGAATCGCTGTTGACCCATATCACCGCTTTTGACATGGTGGTGTAAATCCACCATGAGTCTGCCTTCCCCAACACGGGAATAGAACTCGGGTCTGTGGGGTGGCAGCAAGATCCACTACGCCACTTAGCTTCTCTTAACTTCTTTATGGCAAAAAAAATTTTCACTGATAGAATGTTTTCCTACGCGAAAATTAACTTATTTTATTCATTTATTAATTTTACTGCAATGAAAATACTGTTTAGTAATAAACACTAACTTATTAATAAGCAATTTTTTAGTAATAAGCATAGTATAAACATGGTGTTAAGAAGTAAAAAGTAATTAACAAGTTCACAATATAATAACTAAACATGCTGTTTCTAAATTGTTTACAAAGTAAAATATTTCAGTGCTTTAAGTTAATTTAGCTTAGTCCATCATATACCTATTGACCATACGTCCATGTGCCTATTTAACACCAAATCACTCTTTCTACTCTCATAAAAGTATGACTAGTACTCACTCATGTAATTATATGAATTTTCATCAATGTGTACCATTAATCTAAGTAGGAATTAGTTTTGTCTTTTCTCCCATAGAAAAAGGACTCTTTAGTTATAAAATTAAGCATAATGAATGTATTATTATATTGAAACCAAAATGACAAATATAAGAAAGAAAACTATATTACTAGTGCAAAACCCAAACTCGCAGGATTCACCCACATTAGATTCTGTTAAATCTCCCACTGAAAGATGCCGGGCAGACCTGAAATAATCAAGAGAAACATCAGCAATGATACATGCAGTTGAATGCAAAGGAACACAGATGTATGATCAAGTGTAAAGGAATAGGCTGATGACACTGTAAAATTGTGTTAGAAATTGCACTTAAAAGTCAAAAGCGTTATTCCCTGAAAACATTTCAACTTTATTCCTTAAAGTTGAAATGTACTTAAAACATAGTTCCCACTCTTTTGTGAGGAAAAAAATCAAGTATTTAAGGGCTTAAATTTAAAATTTTTCATGAACTAACATAGAAAGGCGAAAAAGCCATTTACAAGTATAAAACTTTTCTCCCCCTTTAGTACCCTTACTTCAAAAACCTTTCTTATAGCAAAGATTAATTATAATATTACTATTACTATATTTAACAATTTAAAAACATACTACTATATTTTATTTCTTTTGGGAAAGTCAAACAGAAAAATTCAAGTAGGCAAGTTATACCTGTTCTACAATATGCTAACAGGATATTAACTATTTGATTAACTTTTCATGTTCGAACTGAAAAGAATTCCAAATTAAAATATTTCAAATAAAATTCAAGGACTTTTAAGAACTTAGCACTAAATTCAAGCATACTTTCCAGGGCCCTTTAATTTAAAAATGAAATTCAAGTACTTTTCAAGGCCCGTGGGAACCCTGTAAAAGAAACTATCAAAATATAATTGTGCATAATTTACGGATATAGTACACTTAGGATGATAATAAATAGATCTCTTGGAATAAAACTTAGCAAAATATTTCAACAAATTAAAGACAGGGAAAGAAAAAGAAAATAAAATATGCTGAATACTGCAAATTAAATGTTACAAGACCTAAACAGAACAGAAGTCAGTAACAAAACATTTAAAAAGGTTAAAAATTGTTACTACTTAAATATTGTTTCTTACGCAGTCAAGGGCAGATTTAGGTAGTGAACCCTGGGGGTGCGTAGTGGAAAACTTGGGGGTGCAAACTGTCCCGGATGGCTTTAAAAACATGATTTTCCCTATAAAAATTTAATTTTCTCAAAAAGTTGGGGGTGCAATGCACCCCCTTAAATCTACCCATGCGCAGTGCTTCTGAAAATGCACAGTTAAAGTTAAAGCCCATTAAATGTGTTGCTGATACTGATGGTTCAAGGGATAGCAACTAAGAGAACTATTATGTATTGTATGTAATAAGTGTGAACAGTTGTAATGGTGAATCATTAACATGTGCATGCATTTTGATTCATATGTAATATCACACATGATCAGCAATTAGCCAAAAACAACATTAAATAGACATAAACACTGAATACATGGGGGCCACTTTTCAAAATTTGCAAGACGGAACTTTAAAGTATCGTATTAATCATTTTCATCCAGTCTAGCAATTTTTTTTAATTGCATGAAAATTCATAAAATATCATGAACAATTATAATTCCTTAAATTTTAAATCAAGATAAAGCTGTATGTGAGTAAAACCATGTTACTTGTGGTCAAAATGTGCTGTTCAATTCCGTTAATGTTCCCGCTAAATACCGCTATGCTCTTTTGGATACCAAAAAAGTAGTAATGTATTTCGAAGTAAAAGTTTCCGGGCTTGGTTGCCGTGGTCTCGATGTTAAAAACTCGGACGTTTCACCCAAAACTGTGTTGGGCATCATCAGATGTTTTTTCTCTCACGTAATCTACCACATAACGTAAAAAAAAACAGCTTATGATGCCCAACACAGTTTTGGGTGAAACGTCCAAGTTTTTAACATCGAGACCAAGGCAACCAAGCCCGGAAACTTTAACTTCGAATACATCCGGCCGTGAAAGCCTTTCTGTTTTAATTAGTAATGTATTGCTAAAACAATTTTAAACTTCGATTAAAATGTTTATATAGATAAAAAACTATTCATATTTTCAATAAAAATTTTAAAATGTTGATATTTGAATGTATGGCATTCTCAAAAGCATGGCAATATTTAGCAGGAACGTTAACGGAATTGAACCAAATGTGCAATGTAGGTATTGGAATTTAGTACTAATTTTGCGTTTCGCAATATACCTGGGACGGAATTCCGTTCATTGAAATTTTAAAATGACGGAATTCCGTCCCGGGGATGGAAGAGTGGCACCCATGCTTGATATAAACTTTAGAAATGAAACTCATCAAGCATTTGCCTTTGGTCAAAAACACAATACATTAAAGAATAAGTTCAAGGACTGGGTATGAATGCATTGTATAGTGCTTCCAAAACCCAAACAGATCACATTTTTTATATCATGGACCACTATATTTTATTTTTCTCATTAATCCCAACTCTATATAACTACATATTCTTAAAAAAAAGGGTAAAAATATCCATCTTGTAAATTAAATTGGTAATTTTGAAAGTCAAGTAGAACCCTTTTAAAGCTAAAATTTTAAGGGCATTTTAAAATTATTTTCTTCATCCTAGTTTTCAAAATCAGAATCACACTAAGGGATTCAGCTTGACAGTATTTAACGAAATGTTAACACATTTGAACTCAAAAGCAAAATATTCTGTACTTGCATATACAGGGTGTCCCGTAAATGATGTGTCACACTTCTAGGGGGGATAGTAGACACCTAGACGAGTCAGAATCACATAGGACTTAGGGGTCCCAGACCCAATCCCAGGGAGTTAAAAATGGAGCGACACCCCAAAACAATTATTGAAAAATTCAATTTGTAGAAGAACTGCTATTGGTAAAAATGTAATTATGGTCTCAAATTTTGCGGTTTATTATGATCTTCAAAATTATCTTGACAGTTTTCAATTTAAAATTTTTTTTATTACGAAAAAAGTTAAAAAACAGCAAAAAAATGTGAAAAATATGCCAAAACTTTATTTTGTTTTCCGAAATCCTTTCTTTCGATTTGATAATCTGAAAGAGCATAATTAATTAACCTTAAGTCCAAAGTTTCACGTAAATAGCATCAGTATTAAACGCTTGAGAGCCTGTTAAAGTTAGTTTTATGGGAGCAAAAACGGCTTCGGAAAACGAACGTTTAGGGACAATCTACAAGTTACGGATAGATGTCTGCCAACTTTCATTCCTCGCCCGATTTGGCGAGACAGGAGATGAGTATGAAAATATCTGAAATGCGCCAATTGAACAATTTGGCGGGATGAAAATTTCAAAAGCGTAAATGTTGATTCTGAATTCTTATTATTTTTAGAAAACAAGAGATTAATTAATTTAATTAAAAAAATTTTTGAACATAAAGAACAAACATGATTTTACTACTGATTTTTAGGAACTATCGATCTTAAAAATCAATAGTATGAATTGTTAGAAATTATCTGATAGTATCGATAGTTTTTTATTCAATCGATAGTTGTGTTAGTTTTACAAATGTATCAATCATGCAAACAGCATTACTACTTATTGCGTTTAATGAGAAAAACTGTACATTTGATAACTTAGGTAAAAAAAAAACAGAAGAATCTATTATTTATAAACATGGTTCGTAAAATATCTTTTGTACATAGTGGGGATACGTCAGTCGGTGGATCCTCAATCGCTAGGTTCCTGATTTCGGGTTGCGATACAAGGGTGGTTCCTATTAATTAAAGAATGATATAATAAGCAAGTGGGTATGCAGGGTCTCCCCTCAACTTCCGATATAAGAAATTTGCAAAATAAAAGAATGCAGGTTATTGAAAGTTAGCCCCCATACACTTTGCTTATTCCCATTGACATTTCTCGATTAATAGAAACCAATCTTGTATCGCAATTCGAAATCATGAACCCAGCGATCGAGGATCCGCCTACTGACCTATCCTAAAGCAGGGGTATAATGAAAAATAACGACAAAAACTGTTTACAAAAAGTGTTCAAAGTTGGCATGGTGGTTCACTTTTTTATGGGATGGGAATTATTTTGAAAAAAATTAGTAAATTAATTAATTTACTTAAATTTTTGCCTTCGATTTCAGACCGTCACAGAAGTCTAGAAGATAAATGTTTATTGAACTTAACAAAACAGAGACTTAAGAAAAAATAAGTTGTAACTATCCCTTTTGCTAAACAAACATTGCTTATTTTCTTAGGTATAGTAACAATTTTTTCTTGAGTGTCTGATTTGATAGCTTGAATACATTTACCTTTTAGACTTCTAGTGACGATCCGAAAACTAAGGCCACACATCGCCAAGGAAGTTTGAACTATCTGTAGAAGCGTAGGTTGGCGAGGAATCTCGTATCGCAAATAATGTTGGGAAATTTGGCGAGCATCTATCCGTAACTTGTAAATTGTCCCTGAACGTTCGTTTTCCGAAGCCGTTTTTGCTCCCATAAAACTAACTTTAACAGGCTCTCAAGCGTTTAATACTGATGCTATTTACGTGAAACTTTGGACTTAAGGTTAATTAATTATGCTCTTTCAGATTATCAAATCGAAAGAAAGGATTTCGGAAAACAAAATAAAGTTTTGGCATATTTTTCACATTTTTTTGCTGTTTTTTAACTTTTTTCGTAATAAAAAAAATTTTAAATTGAAAACTGTCAAGGTAATTTTGAGGATCATATTAAACCACAAAATTTGAGACCATAATTACATTTTTACCAATAGTAGTTCTTCTACAAATTGAATTTTTCAATACTTGTTTTGGGGTGTCGCTCCAATTTTAACTCCCAGGGATTGGGTCTGGGACCCCAAATCCTATGTGATTCTGACTCGTCTAGGTGTCTACTATCCCCCCTAGAAGTGTGACACATCATTTACGGGACACCCTGTATATTATGCCATTAGTTTCAGCAGCAAAGATATTCCTAAGTGTGTTCAAGTTTTGAAGAGGTGCTTTAAATTCAGGCTGTTTTATATAAAATAGGTCCTATAACCAAGCAAATAAATATTTCTAATTTCTTGAATTAATAATTTAATAACTGAATTTAATTATTATTATATTCATATAGGTTAATAAAGTAGTTGAGCATAAGACATATGCTGCCTAAAGGGAGTCGCTTTATAGGTTAATATAGAAGCCTAACCATACAAATTTTTCACAGCAAAACATTAGAAAAAGCACACCTTATATCCACTTCCCCCATGGTGGGGAAAAGGGGTGAAAAAGAAAAAGTCCTAAAGTCAAAATATTTGTTTTGTAATTCAAATGTATAAACATTATTTTTAAAGGAAGAAAACCAAGAAATAAATGCATAGTATAAATCTTCATTACAAAAGGATGTGCCGGGCATAATGATCCCAAATCGGACTTTGTTGGAGGTATTCTAGAAATTACTCATGAAAACATTTAATAAATTTTAAGCAACACTGTTTTTATTTTGTTCAAAAGGAAAAAGATAATTCTAATTAAAATATAATGAACACTTAACTTACTTGAAAAGAGATGAGCCGGAACACGCGGCCGGAATTCAACGACTAAAAAACAAAAACAAATGGCTTCTGTTGCCATTTCCAGAAAAAAATCCAAATCTTTGCTGTGCCTTTGTAGGTAGAATGAAAATAATACAAGACGATATCTAAAAACATTAAACCCTGATATAAAAGTAAATCACTGGAGTAAATAAAATTTTCAAAAGGAATCTTGAAGAAATTTTATAGTAATTAAATTATCGAAAAGTCAAGAACGACATGTATACACAATACAGCCATTCTGTTTGTTAGTAAATCGTCCTGCCCTGTCCCCGTTAATTTTTTTACTTACGTCATTAAAAGATTAAATTATTCACATTATGACATTATTTTCATTGCATTTGAATATTAATGCATACATTTTTTTTAATCTATAGTGCGGGGCAATTTATTATTTGCAAGTATTTCCAAGTCGAAATAATGCGTTTTGGGGGTATTTAAGACCTGGTTAACGCTCTTTAAAAACATTTCAATTGAATAAACTTAAAAAGGACCTAAAAAAATAACATGTATCAAATTTTTGTGCAATTTGATGTTCAATTAGACAGATTTTCAGAGTGGGGAAAAAAACAGTTTTTCGAGTAAAAAACACAAGTTCGAAAAGGCCCAAAAATTGGTATTTAATAATAAGTTTGAATTTTTTTAAATTTTTAATTTTGTAGTTAAGTAATGTGGTAAACTTTTTCCAGAAATTCGGGTTGCCATGGGGATTCTGACGTCATCCAGGAATTTTCAAACACAAAAGAGGTTTACTTGTCTTTGTAAGAATCCATTGCATTTTTTGGGGGTATAGAAAAACGGGGAAAGGGGGAAAATATGAATGAACCCCCAAGTGTTTTATAACACTGTATTCCCTTTGATTAGTAGATTAAGAATATATAAAGTATGAGGGGGTGGGTCCCATATTTCGGGAGTTTTTCCGGTTTTATTGAAAAACTGATTCTGGGCGTCACGCCCGGAGTTTTAGAGCTAAAGGTATAAAATTTTAGTATTTTTACTTCCTCAAAATTCCCTTTAGAACCATCTAACACACTAACGGTCGTATTCTGAGGCTCTGGCAACCTCTAACAAACATTGATTTGCTTGATTTGGTATTCTGACCACCGTTAATCCACTTCAATTAACAAATATTTGTTACTTAACAAATCAGCCAACAAACGAGTGATTTAAGTTGAACTACCAATCAGAATCGAGAATAGAAAAAATGGCTTCCTCTCAGCAGTCTATTTCCTAAGCCTTGAAAAATCGTGAAAATTTCATTTTGAGACTCTGGAAGTATTTTTTCATTGTTAAAGTGTTATCATTAGAGAAAAAATAGCTTTACAATTGTATAACAGTGAATTAACATTTAAAATATTCTTAAATCACATCAATTAAAATCCGCAGAACAGCTCTCTTCTAACGTGTAAGTCCGCCGAGATAGAAGAACAATTTAATAATTAAGATCACTAAGAAATACATTCTCCAAAACGATTTATTTAAATGTTTCGGAAATCCATATAAACAATTAAGGGAACAGTTTAAGATATTCTTAAAACCTTAAAAGTAATCTAAACTCTTGGCACTACTTTTTCTTCAATTACTTGACCCCGTTTTTATATTAAAACTTTCTCCTGTGTGGTTAGATTACTGTCAAGGTTTATAGAATATAAGGTTGGCTCTTCACATAGACATGGAAAAAGCTCGTTACGTCTCGTTTCCGCTGCCAGTGACGTCATTTGTAACGCCTCCTAACTGTTTGAACAACCAATCACTTTCAGTTTGAGCGGGATAAGGGAAAGATACTGGTGGCATGGAAACTTTACGCTCCGCCTTAACAAGCCTGATTGGCCAGTGTAAGCTTTGGCTCGTCACTTCCGCTGCCAGTGACGTCACTGGTAGCAGTGTCAGATGGGCCCCCTCTGGATTACTGTAGTATGGTGGTCATGGCATTGGATTACAGACCCGATGGTTGTGCGATCGGGTCCAGGGAATGTTTTTCTTTTTTTTAAATCTTTCAAAGCATTGAAATTTTTTTGTTTGTGTACTAGAAAATTATCTTTGAATTTTGAGGACGAAGCAGCTTTCATCAGCGAGCAAATGTCCGAAAAATCTACAACTCATCTTTGAATTTTACAAATATTTCTAGGGAAATAAGACACAAAAATATATTTTTTAATCGTTAACCTGTTTCTTTTTTAGAATTAAACTACCCATATAAAAAAATTCGCATGAAAGTATTGAATCAGAATAAATTCTAATTAAAAATAAATTTATTGAAAATATTTTCTATTTTAATTAAATTTATAATGATAGCTAAGCGATCGTTATAATCAGCTAACAAAATATAATAAAAGCAAATTAATTTTTTCAGCAGGTTTTTGGCTGTTTTAATTTTAATTCGAAATCTTTCTGACCACCTTTAAATAAATTTCTTGAGTTTTCTGATTTTTCAAATGATTTTAAATGTTGAGTTCTTTTATTATACACATATTATTTTTTAAATGTAAAAAGTGAATCCAATAGAGTAAATTTATTCTTTAATTGAAGAACTAATTATTATTTTGAGAATTTGTTTCAATTCAGTAACGTTTTATAAAAGATATGAAATTGTTTCTATAATAAAAATATTTTATATTTCTTTCTTGTATATATAGTTTAATATTAGAAAGAATAATAATTAAGTTTAATATTAAAAGAAAATGTTATTTTTTAAGCTATAAAAGATTATAAAACATTAAAAAATTAATTAATCTTCATTAAAAAATCATCGACTTTTAAAGTAATACAGTCAAAAACGCTTTTATTTCCTGCTTTTTCGCGAATTTCTTTCCTATCCTATTCACAACTGAAAGATCTCCACCAATCACGATTGAGCTTTTTTTATCGCCAACGGATTCGCTTGTTCGCCAGCTCTGGTGCCACTGACAAACGTAACAAACGTTTGTTAGTTGATCATTGCGCTCAGAATGCCGAATCAAGCAAACATGAATTTAACAAATTTTTGTTGATTTGTTGATCGGGCGATTTATCAGAAAGCACAGAATACGGCAGTAAGGGTTAGTACCAATATTTCGAGGTTTCGGGTCCATGTGCTCGTTCTAATTTTCACTTCCTAACGCCCCTGCTTCTTTTTCCCGGTGTTTCTAAAACGGTTGTTAAAGGTCTTTAAGCGTTCTTCAAGAATCTATTTACTGCTAAGCTTTCTGACAACTATTTCTAGAGAAATCTGCGAAAAACCGTCTTGGAAAACGAAACAATGAATTGAATTGTCTCTGGATCACGCAATTTTTACACTATTTGTTAGTGATTCATACTGTTCAAATTCCCACTTTAAATGCTTTCATAAAATATAAATTACTAAGCTGTGATCATAACAGATCCGCAGCTATTCAGCGTTAAAATTAGCATGTGTTAGGCTTAACGCACCACGAGGGGTCTATTCCCTCCAAACACTACGGTTTTCGCCACTTTCTAACACGGTTCTTAAAGGTCTTTAAGAATTCTTCAAGAATCTGAATACTGATAAGTTTTCTGACAGTTATTTCTAGAGAAATCTGTGAAAAACCGTCTTGGAAAACGAAACAATGAATTGAATTGTCTCTGGATCAAGCAATTTTTACACTATTTGTTAGTGATTCATACTGTTCAAATTCCCACTTTAAATGCTTTCATAAAATATAAATCACTAAGCTGTGATCATAACAGATCCGCAGCTATTCAGCGTTAAAATTAGCATGTGTTAGGCTTAACGCACTACGAGGGGTTTGTTTCCGCCAAACACTACGGTTTTCGTAGCTCTAAAAGTAACGATCGCGTATATACTTTTACACAATTTATTGCAATATATTATAAGCCAGATTATACTGTCTGAAACAAATTTCTGCACGTTTTTACGTAGGTATGTACCAATATTTCCAAAAATTTCATACAGGTATCGAATTATCAAGTATGTTTTGGAATAGACGACATTAGTCATTACGTCACTTGCTTGTTTGGAAACGTTGATTCCATCCGTGATTGGTTCCTTACGGATCCGTACGGATTTACTTCCAATCACGGAACCAATCACGGATAGAATCAACGTTTCCAAACAAGCAAGTGACGTCACACTAATGTCGTCTATTGATATCAAAATTTCTTTATTTTTCGAGAAATTTCAAATATTTTTAAGTTTATGACCTAAAAAAATAAAGGTTGGAATAAAAAAAAGTCAACAAATTCTATACTGGTATTTAAATTTTCAGTATGTTTTAAAATTGGTAATAAAAATTCAGTAGCCTTTGGATCGTCTGACGTCTCCCAATGAGAGCTGAAAAGTCAGTTTGTGCGCATGCTCGAACGTCAGCGTTGGCGACAGAGATTTGGGGAAAGATTTTGGCTTCTTTGGAGGTAATGAGTAACAATTACGTAATTGCTTGATATGAAACGTGGCCCGATGGCCCAGATGGTAGAGTGTGGGCTTGCTAACTGAGAGATCACGCGTTCGAATCCTGGTGCCCGACAACTTAGCGACGCTGTTATTTTGACTTATTTAAAGGACATAGTTGTTAATTAATACGTTTTATTTAATATTATAATGTTTTAATTATTTTTATTAGATTTATAGATTATGAGAAAAGTTTTGTTGTTTTGATCCGGCATTTTTACGACGCTTATGTTTTAAATTATTTAAAGGACATAGTTTTTATTTAATATATTTTAATTATTTTCATTAGATTTATAGATTTTGAGAAAAGTTTTGTAGTTATGATGTGAATATTTTTAATTATTAAATTTTATAACATTATTCAATTTAATTTAAGAATTTAGTTATTATTTAATTTATTTTTGTTATTATTTAATTTATGTTAATTTTTTTATTATATTTAACAATAACAATTTTGAGAGTTTTGTGTAGTTATGCTTATGATGTGAGTAAATAAATTTTGATGGCCGGATGTTCATAACATTAAAATTAGGGATCGTTATGTTATAGTTTCGTGTTATTTTTCATTTGAATCCCCTATGTAAAACACGAATTATCTAGAAATGGACTCTTGGACGTTAAAAACCTACGACCCAAAACCAAAAATATACGGCATAATTTGAAACTGGGACAAGAGCTTCGCCAAAGTAGTATTTTTCAACTCCGATTGGGTTCCGTCAGGCTGGATAAAGTGCACTTAAAAATTCTTGTACATTCTATACTAGTATATAAAAATTTAAAGTATTCATTAAAACTGGTATCAACGTTCCCCAGTATGGTTTCATACCGGTTTCAAAATTTCCATTGTTGATCATAATGGTATTGAAATTCCCAGTATTCATTAAAACCAGAATCGAAATTCCCAGTGTTGTTCATAATGGTATTGAAATTTCCAGTATTCATTAAAACCAGTATCGAAATTTCCAGTATTGATTCATACTTGTATTGAAATTCCCAGTATCCATTAAAACTAGTATCGAAATTTCCAGTATTGATTCATACTGGTATTGAAGTTCCCAGTATCCATTAAAACCAGTATCGAAATTTCCAGTATTGTTTCATACTTGTTTTAAAGTTTCCAGTTTGGTATCATACTGGTTTTAAAATTTCCAGTATGTTTTTCTAGTATGGATACTAGTTCCAGTATGATTTATACTGGTTTTAGTATCATTTTGATACTGGTATTGTGAACTTTTTCCAATAGGGCGCTTGTGTATTGGGGGGGGGGGATTGCGCATTGGGTAGCTTTAAGAATAAAGGTATAGCATAAAGGTTAGCTTTAAACGATTTTCACCGGGTCAACGACCTTTTCCTTAAAGTATGTCTTTTCATATTATAGAATATGGAATTAGAAGATGGTTGAAGAATAATTAAGGGGTCTATAGCCGTGCGTAACATGTCCGTATTTTTCATTTTAGACCCTTTTACCTAAATTAAATAATTTTTTCGGTGACATATTCTTAAAGAGGACTTAAAAATATACATCTTAGAAAATTTCCGTGCCGTTTCACGCATATTAAGTGAGTTATTCGAGTTGTGGAAAAAAGTTTGGATATCGAGTCAAAAACACAAGTCTAATAAAAGCATGTTAACTGATATTAATTATTCAGGTAAATTTTTTCTGAAATTTTTATATTGTATTTGACCAATAGAGTAAGCCTTTTACTGAAATTCCGGTAGCCATGGTGATTCTAACGTCTTCCAGGAATTTATAAACACAAAAGAAGCCTACTGGTTCGTATTGAGAACAACTCTCCTTTTTGGCTAAGTTGTGCAGACAAAGAAGAAAGGGAATTTCTTTTATTTCTACCAAAGTTTTGATACCACTTTCGTAATTTTTCACTGTGTTTGCCTCCTATAGGTGCGTTACAAAATGACATTAATTTTGGAGGGGGCGTTTGAAATTTATTTTCCCCGCCCAAAATAAATTATTTTCCGGTTCAGAAAACTCATGTTTTTCTAATACATATGGACGAGAAGTTTACGGATATAGTTTGCATTAAGCGATATGACTGTTTTTAAAAAAGTCTTGGAAAAACAAACATTGGATTTTCTGGATCGCGCAATTTTTACACCACCCACTACCTCTTAATGAGTCAGTCGAAAGCCCTTTCCAAATTACTTCCGAAAATATAAATTACTAATTATATTAATTTATATTTAAGCTTTTCTCCAAACAGTTACGGAGCTCTTCAAGCGTCTAAATCAGACGTGCAGGCTTAAAACGCGCCACAAGACAGTCGGTTCCCGCCAAAAAATAGCACGGGATTAAAACTTGTATACAAGTTTTAAGATACTAATTTGAGTTACCAATTCAATTTTACTGACTTGAAGTAATTAAGAGATAATTACATTTTTAACATTACATTTATTTTTAATATTTATGTTTTGATATCGGTAGCTTTATGGGACAAAAATTCTTTTTAACTTAGTTATGTTAAGGCTACAGTGGACACTGAAAATCTGAAAAATCGACGAAAATTTGGATTTTTTTATTATTACCTTTTTAAAACAAACAAATCCTTAGGAATCGTCTGGTGAAAGAATTATTTTGATATCTTTATTGGTTCGTTCAATATAGACATTTTTATGATGCCACACCCATTTGTTTACGTTTGCGAGCCTCAGAATACGAGAGCTGTTTTAGTGTTTATGCTATCAACTTGGCCTCAGACTTGATTTTTTTAGTAGTTTTTCTTTAGTGAATGTTATAAACTTTCACTTCTACTCATTTCCATCTTTGTTTAGATTTGGATAGTTTTGTTTTGATTTTTCATGTGCATGTCTTTGTGTTTGGAGTGTGAGCAGAAACGAAACGATAGTGGAAATTGATTATGAAAAGTCTTGGAAGAAAGTTTTTTGTGTGTTTCTAAGAAATCAAAACAAGTTTTTTATTTCCGTGAATAACAATTAGCCAAATTTTCTACCTTCACTCAAAATTATGAACAATTTATTCAACCCTAGGAGTCTTTGTTATCTGTAATCCCTTTCACCTGCCTGTGGGTATATTTGAAGTGCCACAGAACTATGGACTATAAATTTTACATTATAAAAATAATGTGTCATTTTATTGGACTGCACTGCAGCATCATGAATGTTGAAGTTAATACATTACTTTTACATAAATTCATTGTGAGGTCTTATCAGGACTCACTTTGACAATGAGTGAACGATCAAGAATAATTTACAAGTTTATTTAATCTTTGGATTATAATCAAAGATTACTCATTTATCATCTATTTGTGTGCAGGAATATGGTTCTGAGGAATCCCATAAGTCAATTTAAAAACTCCAAGCCTCCAAATAAAAAATTGTAATGAAAGACAATTTGTTGAATTTCACGAAGGTGTGTGTTATCTTAAAAATTACAATATACGTGTGTTTTCCTTGTGTTCATTTTGTTAAAACATTTAAATACTGATTAATATTTATTTTTTAATAAATATAAGTTAAATTAAGTATATTTTGTCATATTGATGCATTATCAGTACAGTTTTCTTGTTTATTCTAAAGGAAATTTTTAACGATATTATCAACATTTCGTCAGTTCTTCTAGTGCTTTTTATTTTTACCCACATCTTTGAAACTTTCTTCTAACAATTAACTAGCATATATTGGTTATATTTTACACAAATACCATAATTACAATTTTTAAAAAAAATATTGATGTTTATACAAGGTTTTTACCTTCACACGTAGATAATTTTCATAAACATTAATACTTACAAATTAAATAACTGTCCTCTATGAAAAAAACCTAGGCAGTATATATGTTATTCTAGAGTTCTTTTATATTAAATGTATAATCTTGTGATTCAATTTTGTGCTAAAAATTATTTATTATCTTTTTAAATATAAAAAGCTGTTTTTCTCAAAATCAAAAAATTGCTTCGAACATGATTTTCGAAATGCTCCAGTCGTTTCTATTTTCCTCGTACAGCTTAAAAATTCTCTGTATTTTCTCGTTTTAAAAGTATAAAAGTAAATTGGATGACACCAATATGATAATAGTTCTGTAAATTGAAATATTTATCTTTTTTTATAAAAAATGTCATTTTTCTCTGAAAATTCCTAGTATGGGTACATTTTTTGCTCATTGTTTCTAAAGTATCATTTATAATGTTTCATTGCTGTCCATTATTTATTAATGAGTGTCTAAATATGAGAAATCAAGAAAAAAATCAAAGATATTTAAAAAATTGGAACGACTGGAGCATTTTAAAATTCTATGAATTTTTTCAAAAAATTTTAATTAATTAAAAAATTAATTACTTTTTTTTCAAAAAAAAATTTTCTGAGCTTAGCTTGAGCATTCATATTAACAGAAAAAATTTTGAGAAATTCTTTTAAAAATTAAAAAAAAAAAATTTTAGTGTCCACTGTAGCCTTAATTTTTAGCTGCAAGGAGGGTTTTTTTTTTGTAAATGGAGGTTAATAAACCTTATATCGGTAACCCTTGATTCCATTCCTCTATTTTACAGTTTTTATTTTCCTTTCATTGAAAATAATTCAATTTTATTCAGAACATTAATCATTGCATAACTATAAAAATTAGTTAACGGGTCTTTATTTGATAAATTCAAACACCATCTATCATTGTGAGTAAAAAAAAGAATGGAAAGTCTTCACAGTTCCCATTTCAAATGGGAAAGAACGACGCCAAAAGCCGTTACTATTTTTACAAAGACTGAAAGAAAGGTTTCATGTTCGGTAAAGCTTATAGAAACATTCTGCAGCTGTCAGTCCAGATGGCCCAAACTGAAATTTGTTGGTTAATTAAGGTATTTCCGTTCTAAAATACTGTCATTTATGCAGTTCGCTGGCATCCAATAACCTGTCTTTGATTTGAGGAATATAAAGTAGGTACAAGGCAACGAAATTAGAGTCAGTCCTCGACAAACAGATATTCATTAACGACCATTAAAATTGCATTTTAATAATCTGTGTGTTAAGTGCTGTAAGCAGGTGTTCCAAAGACTCACAAGAAGACCTGTATGTATTTATTATTATTTTTTTCTAATGCTATCAACATTGAGAGAAACTTGAGAAGTGCTCCACTCGCTCTACCCTTAGCTCACATTCAATTCAGCAGGTGTGATTGTAACAGAATATTTTCTCTCTGTAATGAAAATAATTTTTATTTTGATAACATGAGAGTAAAAGGGTTACTGTTACTACTCGCAGTGTCATTGATGTTCGGGAAACCTCAACAAAATTTACTTTATAATCAAACAATTTGGATTTCATCCTATAAAACCGTTTCTTCATTTTGGGAAAAACCTATTTAATTTTTAAACGCACTTAATTAAAAGAAAACGTTCTAAACTATGAAAAAAAATATTCAATCATGAAAGAAACTATTTAACTTTGAAAAAACCCACTAATATTTTTAAAATCCGCCTTAATTTATGAAACTAGTTTAAACTTTAAAGAACCCAACTGAATTATGAAAGAACTTTATTAGTATTTTAAAAAAACCTCTGAAATTTAAAGAATTATCCCCTTATATATTGAAACCTGGTCTAAATTTTGAAAAAACCCGCCAAAATGAAAAAATATCCTTAACTTTGAAAAAACCCATTCAATAATGAAGAAAAATACCCATAATTTTTGAAACATGGTTAAAATTTTGGAAAAACCCACTCAACTGCAGCTCTGGGTATATTGTTTCGTTAATGTTTCCTTCAATATTAAAACTGCCAAAATCTTGATTTTTCTTGAAAAAACCCAAAAATGGGTCCAAAATGAGGGTTTTTTCAGATGGGATTTTTTGAAAAACCCATTGGGTCCAACCCAATTGGGTTCAATCAAGCCAACCCTGGTTTCCATAGACCTTTTTCCTTTTTTGTAGGTTTTCTGTCCTTTGCTGTTGATTGCATCAGGAAGCAAACACCAATATGGGTCTACGTGTGTGAGAGCTGATGAGATTGTTAAAATGGACGAGTTTAACGTTCCTGAGGTACTATATACAACATTTCCAGGAAAAAAGTAGAATTTTTTTTCTTAATATTAAAAACATTATTTTATGTTTGATACTTTAAGAATAGTTATCAATTAAAATAATTAATTCCATTTATAGGTGCATATAGCTAAATACTTAACTACTTTCACCTATATACCTACCATATTCTAACTATAAGATTAGCCTGGTGCAAGCACTATTTTTATGACTAATTGACAAGATTGAAAAGATTTTATGTAGGTTCTACACAGCAATGGCGACCAGCAACTAGAGCTCTAAAGGGAGGGAATCAGCGGTGAAGTCTGACGTCATCAACATGGCGCTGGGGACAAACAAACCCAATCTCTATGGCGTTTAACATGGGAGTGCTAAAGAATAATTTTTTAAAAATATTAATCGTCATTTCTTAGGGCAGCGTTTCCCAACCTTTTTACTCCCACGGAACCCTTTCGACAATGCCCAAGTTCCGCGGAACCCTAGCGTCCATGTAACAATATTTTTCTTACTATTTTTTAAATTATTACATAAAACGGAAAATAAGTTAATAAGTCCCAGGCTCTGATGGTATAGATGCGAAAATTCTTAAAATTTTATCCTATTATCATTTAAATATACTCACAAGGTTATTTAATAGTTTAGTAAATGAAAGTGCTTTCCCTAAGTCATTGAAGACTTCCATAATTACACCTATTTTTAAAAAGGGAAACAGAAAGGATTTTTCTAACTATAGACCTATCTCTGTCCTGCCTTTGCTTTCGAAAATATTCGAACAAATAATTAAAGATAGATTAGTCTCGTTTTTGAAAAATGTAAGCTTTTTCTCTGAAAACCAGTATGGCTTCTTACCCAAATCAAACACTGAGAAAGCATTGCTGGAGTTTACAAACTTTATATATAATAGTGTAAATATAAACAAAAAAACTGCTGCTCTTTATTTGGATATATCGAAAGCGTTTGACTTTGTGAATCACGGTATTTTGTTACATAAATTGACTTCAGCGGGAATCAGAGGGCACTTCTATAACTTTTTAAAGTCCTATTTATCAAATCGTATACAAATTGTCAAGATCAACAACACCTTCAAATTGGAAATTTCAAATTGGAATTTCAAATTGGAAGCAAATGCCTTCCAATAAATTATGGAGTTTTCCAAGTCTCAACTTTAGGTCCCCTGCTGTTTTTAATATTTATAAATGATTTATGTAGACTCAGTTCACACGGTAAAATAATAAGTTTTGCCGATGATACAGTTCTTTTATATTCCGTGGACTCTTATGAAGATTTGATCCAAAAGATGAATTTAGATCTCGTCAAGATAAGTAACTGGTTTTTTGATAATTGTCTAAGATTAAACGTCTAAAAAACAAAATATATGATTTTTAATTTAAAACAAAATTCTCCAGTTCAGCTGTCAGTAAAGTACCATGTTTATCAGTGTAATAACTACAATGATTGTAATTGTAAATCAATAGATAAAGTGTCTACTATAAAATATCTTGGACTTCATATTGACTGCAACTTAAAGTGGAAATCACATACTAACTATATTGCAGACAAATTAAGACTAATTATGCTAAATTTTTACCATTTAAAGCCGAAAGTAAACAACCAATTTCTAATAAAACTCTACCATTCTTGGGTTCAATCGAGAATTAATTACGGCCTAACGATATGGGGTGGAGACTATCAGATAAATTTAAAAAGAATTTGTAGGCTCCAAGAAAGATTTTTAAAATTGATATCACCACAAGCACCTTCCGTCAACAGCTTCAAACTTTTGAATATCTTACCCATTCGCTACCTCTTTTTCTTTAAAACAAGTCTCTATCTTTACTTAAACTCAGAAATATGCAAAATGCGATACGTAATAAACCCTCGAAGACCCAATATATGATATACCTAAACCTGAAAAAACTATTTTTTGTAAACATTTCTTTTATTTAGCTCCTAAATTCTTTAATTTAATACCTTTAGAAATACAAGATAGTTCATCCAAACATGTATTTAAAAAGAAATTAAAAGAGTTTTTGTTTTCTATAGAAAATATTGAAATTTTTCTTGCTTAAATTTTATATTATTGTATAATATCAACTATCCTCATTTTTTTATGCACCACCCCCTTATGACAGATATTAAACCCGTAAATTAAGACACCCTGTTTGCCACCCCTGTTAATACATTTATATTTATACTGTTCCTATATTATTTTTATGTATTGTTCTCTTTAGTTCATAACTTCACGTTTTAGTTTTTTGTAATTATTCTATGCATGTTTTGTTCACCTACATGGATCGCTGCGATCCCAGGTGATATGGATATTTTTCTTGTTTTGTTCGTTTTGACTGTAATTTTTTGAAATAAATAATAAATGATGTAAAAAAAAAAAGTAACGAAGAAATCGTTTATTTACTACATTTATTTATTAGAATCATTAGAATACAGCTGTAAGGTTTTGAAAATACAATTTTAAGTATTTAAACAATTTTAGCAAGTTTAAAAAAAATAAAACAATTATTAAATATTAATTATGTGATAATTTGAGTCTGTTTTTGGCACATATATTTTCAATTCTGGGTCTTATTTTCGAAAGGCATACCCAAATCTCGTCTTCAATAAAAAGAAGACTATTTCTTTCTTTACTTTTTATGTTTTTAAACAAGAAAAGGTTGGTTCACACATATATGATGTGGAAAACTGCAATAGTATATCAATTGCTTTTCTTTGAATATTTGGATAATCCTTTTTAACGGCCATTGGACATTTTAACCATTGGAAGGCCTTACCCCTGCCCCCCCCCACTGTATCTTAAAACAGGGGTCTCCAAACTTTTCAGCCCGAGGGCCGCATTAACTATCAAACAGCAGGGGGCCAACTACATACTCGAGGTATTTTCAAGAAAAATTTCTTTCGGGAGGGGCCCAAATATCCTATAAGGAAATTAAGTAATTATCATGCCCGAAGCTAGATTTTTGCATCGGGGAAGAAGCCTAAAATTATCTCTAAGGCCATCTTTTGCATACTTAATAAGTTTAATGTACCTTTTTAATATATTTTTATGTAGGATTCTCATTTTGCTGAACTTAATATGAAAATAAATTTAACTAACCGAGTTTAAAGTACAAAAAGGGGGGTCTGGGGGTCCTCCCCCAGAAAATTTTTTGAAATTTGACCCTAAAAAACAGGGTTTTTACTCATTCTGGTACCCTTAATCCGAATTTTGGGGGGATCTTGTATCTTTTATTTCTTTTAACACTTTTTTCGAATTTCTCGCGGAACCCTTGAGGAGGCCTCGCGGAACCCCAGGGTTCCGCGGAACCCTGGTTGAGAAACGCTGTCTTAGGGTATAGAACACCTTTCCCGCATAATTAAAGGTATGGTAATCATTTATAAATAATCGGAGTATTTTTATTTTGCTTTTCTGTTTGAAAATTCAACGATAACATTTTAGGTCCATTGGTACCAATGGAGTCTAACACGATAGTGTGAAAAGTTATTAGTTTTAGAATATTGTCCTTCGTTTGTTATCTTATAAAACCACTTTACAGTATACTTTAAGGTATGTTAATCATTTAGTAACAAGTATAATTTAGATTTTCGGTCTCATTTTTTAAGATTGTAACAAGAAATTTCATCTCCATTTGTTTATCATGCGAGTGTGAAAATATATGTTTTTATATAATATTCAACGTTCTTTGGTATATCACACCACTTTTGAGCATAGATAAAGGTATGTTAATCATTAATTAATAAGCAAATTTATTATTTGGGCTCCACTTTTAAAGATTCAAATAAAAATTAGTATCTCCATTAATGTTATTAAGTGAGTGTAAATAGTTTTGTTTTAGATATTTATCATCGTTAGCTACACTTTTATTATTTCATTTTAGTATTATATTGTTTTGAGGCTTTGTAAAAATAGTTCTATACTGTATTTTCCTTAACTTTTTTTAATTTTTTTGTTTGATCTACATTTCTACCCATTTATGTTATTATTGCACAAATAGAAGCATTTTAGCAACAATGAGTATCAATTAGCTCAAAATTGTTTATTATAGACAAAATAAGAGTTAACAAGTTTTTTCCCATTCTGTTTTAGGTTCTATTTATTTATATTAGAGAATTGAATCACGTCCAAGTTCCAGCTCACAGGACATTTTACATGTAATGAATGAACCTTACTAAATGGTTCTTGGTTTTGGTGACCACTTTTGTGGCATCAATTCTAAGCGCTTTTTGGTTGATCTATTGTTGTGTCTATGGTTTAATACCTGAATTAAACCAGTCTACCAGATGTTTTAGGGAATGGCGACTTACAATGGAGTTGAGGTAAGCATCTTATTAAACATCGTGTGCTCTTTCAGCGTTTGCATTCCCTCTTTACCTATCTATAATCTTCTAGAAAAAGCAATCATATTTTGTTTTTAATATATATGATGTGGCAGTTTTGTGTAATTTAATTAATCAGATAAGTTAGATACCCACAAGGTCCTAAAATGTGGACCCCTGTAGCTGACTAGATTGATTTTCTCAGTATCTATCTGGCTATGAAATTTAAAACTGATTATGATCCATAATGACAGATATTTATTACTTAGACCAAAGTGATTGTTTTGTAAATAATTTTAATAGATGAAAATATTCCCAATTCCATATTTTGGAAATTTCTAAACATACAAAGGAAATACTGTTGCTCCTTTAACCACGGCTTACTAGATGTACTTATACAGTAGGGTGGAGCGAAAAACACGAAAGTTGGAATTTCGATTTTGGTTACCTCCAAAAAGTTGCCTTTTAGTGTCCAAAATACACCTGTAAAATTTTATGAATTTTGAAAAACTCCTTCAGGTCTCTACCAGGGCTTTTATGTTTTCAAAAATTGTTTTTTTACTATAAATTTCATATTTTGCATTGTTTATTGGCAAATTTTTCTGGTATTTTTGTATTTTTAATATAAAATGTAACTTTCCAGGCCCGAAAGTACATTTTTAACCCAAAAAAGTTAATGAAAAGGCACAAATAAATGTATAATACATGTTTTTTTACTTTTTTAATATACTGCGTAATGGGGGGAGCAAAAAACCTTTTTTACGAAATCGGTCTACGACTAAAGCTCAAAGTTTGTAGTTGGGGGTCCTTATAACCCATAAAAAATTTAGACTTGGTCGGATGATATCTTTAGGTTGTGCTTTTGAGTCAAAGTTTGAAAATTTCATGAAAAATGTAAAAAATTTGAAAATTTTCCCGATAATTTCTAAATGATCCTGAAGTTTTTTTATGGTGAATAATTACATATATTGCTTGTATGTTGCTTAATATTAGCAAATTAGTATCTTTGAATCACGTAAAAATGGTTTAATAGTTCTTCAAAATTCGTTAATCGACTATGTTAAATATGCTAGTAGCTTATTACATTGTGGTCGTTAGGAACAATGTTTAAGGAAAAAATCCGGCTGACTCTTATGTTAAATGACCTCCTGAATCCGAATATGACCTTTGTTTCCCTCACCAATCTTAATTTTTGAGGGGACGAGCCCCAATTTACATTTCTCACTAAATTACCTTTTCCGGTAATTTTATGTGTGTGAATTCAGTTTTTATAAGAATAAAAGATTACCTTACCCTTAAAAATTCGTTTGAAGGGTCCAAAAAGGTTATATAAACTGAAAAATAAATATTTTCTGCTAGGTGATGAATTCAAGAGGGGATTTTTCCATAATAATTGTAAAAAATCATTAAAATTGATCATGAGAGGTTTCGCGTTAAATATTTACATATTTTCCGAGTCATATTTTTCGTATATCCCAATTCAAACAATTTCTCATCCTCCTTTTAACATCCCCAAATAAAAGAAATGGGAAAAGAACCATCGAAGTAGCATTTTGGGAAATATGTACGAAAAAATACAGACAAAAAAACTTTTACTGATTTTTTTCAGTTAATATGGAAAAATTCCCTTTAAATTTATCACCTAGCAAAAAATGATTATTTTTCAGTATGTGTAACCTTTTTGACCTTTCACCCTCCACCGGTCAGCCGGTTTTATTCCTTAAAGCTGGTTCTACATGGAGCCTTTTTTGCCGGATGACGGGCCGCGATCCGTCTTGGCGCGATGGTTGGCGACAAGAAAAATCCCTATTTTTGAGGCAGAAAACGGATCAACCAAACCAGGTGGTCACGTGAGCGCGCGGACCAATGGCTAGGCGTGATACGCCCGACATCGCGGGCCGAGAAAAAGTGCAGGCAGCTCGCACTTTTTCTCGGGCCGTCAAAAACGGAGGGGGTCACGTGATAGAAATTCACCAATCTCCGAAACACCGAAGAGAACATCGTATTCGTATCGTATGCAATGGTGTTTTGTTTACAAAAGTAAACTAAGCTTAATTTTACGAAAAAAGCTTCATCTGTTGATTTTTACTGAAAATAATCAATGAAAAACAAGTTGAACACGTTCTGTCACCATTAAAATATAAAAGGTTTTGTAGAATTTGAAAAAAATAGTACTGAGAATCTATATGTTTTCCGTAGTATTGTATGTTTTTGCTTTTAGTTTTATGGTCATAGAAGTAAAATTTAAAGGATAATTTACTTTTAAAGCAAACTAAAGTACCATTTAAATACCCTACTTCAAGTTTATATATCAAAACTTACTTTAAACACTTTCCCTAAAAACTATATCTTGTACTTCCAAGTTCGATAGAAAAGCCTATATACTATAATTATTTACTCCACACATTTTTTATGTGCTGGGATGTTAGGCAGTGTTATGTTTTAAATAGATTGAAGTATTTGTTGTATGTTATTAATTTCAGAACCTGATAGTTATACCACATAGACATGAGACAATAATAAAAGAAATTAAATTGATTTTACATGTTTTCTTCCTCGATTAATTGAAAATTATGTTGCTCATAACATAAATTTTAGAAAATAAAAATTGGTCAGTAGTACTAGGCATATTTACGTATTCTCACAAAATACCCTGCAATAATGTCACATTCTCGCAAGTGTGATGTATGTGAAAGAATTTGCTTTTTTATGATTATGACTTGTTTTGGATGCAGATTTAATTATTAATTTTACCCTAATATCAAGACCTGATTATCTGGGCCAGATTTAGAAAATTTTCCACATAGTAGGCACACTGCGTTGCAAGGAGTCCCCTTGATGTTTTTTTATAAAAACAAATTTCACAACACACAATAATTGGTAGGTATACTACTTATGTACTGTTGTAAAACCATTTATTTTAGGCTTTTATTTTCCAATTTCAATTTCTTCAAGAAATATGAAGTAAGTTTTGTTTTATGAGTTAAGATACTTTTGAGATTTAGGGTTATGTTTTGAATAGATTCAAGTATTTGTATGTTATTAATTTCAGAACCTGATAGTTATACCACGTAGATATGAGACAATAATAAAAGAAATTAAATTGATTTTACATATTTTTTCCTCGATTAATTGAAAATTATGTTGCTCATAACATAAATCTCAGAAAATAAAAATTGGTCAGTAGTACTAGGCATATTTACGTATTCTCACAAAATACCCTGCAATAATGTCACATTCTCGCAAGTGTGATGTAAGTGAAAGAATTTGCTTTTTTTATGATTATGACTATTGTTTTGGATACAGATTTAATTATTAATTTCATCCTAATATCAAGACCTGATTTAGAAAATATTTATACTATTACTAGAAATATTTATGTATTCTCACAAAATACCCGCAGATGTATGTGAAAGAATTTGCTTTTTTGTGATTATGAGTATTGTTTTGGATACAGATTTAATTATTAATTTTAAGATACTTTTAAGATTTAGGAAGGCCAGGTCTCGTAGGCCTAATGGTAAATCAAAGGAGAACGAACAATAATAAAAGACCAATCAAGGCTTACCCAGCTTGAGTTTGTACTACGCGTAGTTCATTAACGCCAAGACCATGGCCCTATAGCCTGGAAGATTAATCTTGTAATATAAAAGAAATTAACTTGCTTTACATATGTTTTCTTCAACTCAATGTCAATATGAAAATTTTATTTTGGTCATAAAAAATATCTTGCCCCACAGGAAGTGATGCCTGGGAGTCAAATTTGCTTATCGAATGAACGAGTATTGTTTTTGATGAAGATTTAATTATTAAAGTTAACAACATCAAAACCTGCTGAAATTTAAATACTTATACATGTACTACTTCCCTCTATTATTAAAAAAATTATTTTGCCTAGTGGAGTACAATTGTAAAGGGTGGTTAGTAAAATAAATTTTTAGAACAAATTATGGGAATTGTGCAATTAAACTCTGCTTTCTTTATATTTGGTTTTAGGTCGGTGCATTTTAACATAGTACCAATGAGTTATTTTTATCAAGTCAAGAAACAAGGTTCTCATTATGCCTTAATTTGTTATAAGCAGGTTCAGCGGTATGCTGAAAATTTAACTAGTTTATTGTATGATCATTACAATATTCAGCTTTACATTTTACTCATTAGATTTTATTAAAGACAAATTATCTTCAACACAAGAATTTATCAAAGATTAGTTTACTGACAGGAATCTTTTTACCATATATTTTTAAAAAGCATTTTTCAAGGGTAATTCATCAATCAATTTTTTCTTAGGACTAAAATATTAGCTCGAAAACTATTGTAAATTTCTGTACAAGAAATCCTAGAAAATACAGAAAAAGCTACACATAAATTAACCCCCCCTTGTTTTGTAGAAAATATTATTCTAGTGTATTTTTATTTTTAAAGTTAAAGATGATTTTCATGTTCAAGAGAGTAACCCGGAGTATTTTTATTTTTAAAGTTAAAGATGATTTTCATGTTCAAGAGAGTAACCTGGAATGTTTTATTTTAATTTAAAGCACTATCAATTGTTAGGACAAAATAAAAAAAATCCATACTTTTCATTCTGTAGTAAAATTGAATGTTAGAGCTTCCCATACATTTGAAGCAGCAAAAATATTTATTTTCCAAAATTTAAAAAGAATAATTTTTTACTGTCAATAGAGATAAATATTAATTTAAGCATATATGCATTTACAAGTAAATCAAAATTTTAAAAAATTTCTAATTTTTATTATTTAAAATTAGTGACAGCTACTAATTTTTTAATACCCAAAAATATTTTACAGCCATATTCAGTCATCAGTGCTGCAGTACAACAAGGATAATTCAAACTGAAGGAGCCATCAAAATTGTTCCAATGAATTAAAAATTAATAGAAAAATGAAGGCATTTAAAAGCATGTGTTAAGAAATAGTAATGAATCAATTTTGTATTTGGGATCGAAAAGTTAGTTAAGAAAAAAGAGAAATCTTTGAACTATCCTCAACTTTTAAATGAAGATCCTTTCCTTGATCTATCAAAGTTGCACTGTGTGCACAAATGAAACAAACTAAAAAATTTTTACTAAGAAAACAATATTTTATTTGTTCAGAAAAAGTTAAAGAAAACTTGAAATAAAAAAATCATTCGACACAAGTCCATATATAAAAAATAATCCTTTAATTGTTACCAAAAATAATTTAGAGGCTGTATATTACATAAACTAAACAAAATTACAGTTTTTCATTCTTTTATAGTCTATTAATTAGGTATACCAATTTGAAGGCAGAATGTAATAAACAAATTACTAAATGTAATGCAAACACAAAAATATATATTAAACAATAAATTTTAAAAGGGTTCCATCTTCAATTATTTATATTCCAATGATAAAACTGGTCTTTACTCAAAAACCTAAGGAAAAATATTAAATACACACTTTAAATTACATGTAAATTCAATTAGAGGAAAAACACAAAAAATATTGAATACATTAAGTACATTAGTAATCAAACTCACTATGCTTCATACAGTTCAGTTCTAGAGATCAGAGATTAACAGCCATATTCATAGCCATCAGCGTCGGTGTTAACTAGTTGCTAAAGAAAGAAAAATTAGCTTTTCGCGGAATCTGATTGGTGGAATCCTTCTTTGACCAAGGAATTAACACCGACGCTGATGGTTGAGAATATGGCTGTAAGAGTTTAACAATATCTTAATTACATATTAACTCCATTTTCTGGAATTAATGGTCGTGTCGATTTGAAATTTTCTCCAAATGTTTCGCCCTCTTCTTCGGAAGGAATCCTCAGTGGAAACACAAAGGGAAACATTAGGAGAAAAATTCCAATCGACATGACTATCAATCCTGGAAAATGAAATTAGTATGCAATTTTCAGCGCGGAAGTTCTTGTTATTTTATAATCTTAATTGATTGTTAGATAATTAATAAACTAAAACTTTATCATACTTTGTTCATTATAAACTAATTTCAATTACATGCAATTTTTGTAACACAAGATATACCGACAATGATAAAATTGAAAGTAATATCAATAACTCATTAAAAATTACAATAAAACCTAAAAAATAAAAAACTATCCCAACTGAATTATTTAAAAATTTGGACAGTTTGTAATGTAACCCTCAGATATGGTGCATACCATTTCAGAGGTGGTGTGTAGCACCTTGGACATCAAATACCGAGTACTACCGTGAGGTTGGCAAGTGTAACCTCAAAAATTCTGCGTACCACCTACTTGGGAATGGTGTGAAACATCTCAAGGGTGTTATGTAGTAGTTCGGGGAAGAGGGTGTACGACCTTCAGGATGGCTTGCAACTGAGAGTGGTTTGTACCACCTGGGGAACTGCATGTAATACCTCATTGGGGGGTGTACCACCTCAGGACTTGCGGTAAAATGCTTTATAAAAATCCCAAGGTATTACACACCACCCTTTTGAAGTTATACCCAAACCCCGAGAGGTTTCACACCAACCTCATAAAGTTTCCCAAGAGAAGTTTGAAATGGTACTTTCCATTGGATACCCGAGAAATTTAGTTTTATAACCATTAATATAAATAATTAATTTTTACTCGATTGCATTTTTGAAAAAGTGAACCCCCACTTGAACTACCCAAAAGCCACCAGTCATTTGGTGACACACAGGGCCACCGAGAGCCAAGTCGGGCCCCGGGTAAAAGGTTGAGAAGCGGGCCCCCAATGACATATTCTCATTTCGAAGTAGGGGGTGAAATTTTCTGATGTACCTCCACCCATGCATTCATACGCTTAATGTAATTTTTAGAATATTTCTAGGCAAGATCTGAATTACACTCAACTTAAAAATATCGTTTTCTTGATAATATGATGAGTAACAAGTAATAAAGGGGGTCTCGGGGTTTTCCCCCAGAAAATTTTTGAAAATATGCCCCTAGAAAACTGGGAATTTACTCATTTTTGGACCTTTATGTGAACAAATTAATTTCTAAAATATTCAAAATGATATCTGTCTTAGTACTCAATATGAAAAGCTTTGGGTACCGGGCCCCGGGTATCATACCCCCTCGCCCCCCTCTCTCGTCAGGCCTGGTGACACACATAGAAGCAGTGGCGAAGCAAAGTAAAAAATTTAATGGAGGGGGATAGGAGTAGTTTAGTGGTTTTCTATGATCAAAAATTTTTCTGAGTTTCCAGGAGGATACGCCCTAACATTTTCAAAGTAAAAGAACCTGTGAATAAATAGTTATAAAAATTTCAAAGGGTTGTTGAACCCTATACTCATTCTCTACATACTGCTATACTTACATGCATAAAAAGCTTTTTATCTTTTAAAAAAAATTGGGAAGAAATGTAGAAATCATTCTCGAAATTCTTTTTTCCAATATCTTGACTCGACACCGTTAGTAAGAACCTGTTGAATAGAATAAACAGAAATATAAAAGGAATTAAGCAACAGTACCAGTGTTGTTACTAAAAAAATCAGATGGCGATATTGGGAATTTTTATGTATGGGGAGAATTTTACTTATTTCAACTGCACTATGTTACAACAGGTCACAGGTTGATGTGAGGTGACGACAGACTTTCTGGCTATCTAATAGGTGAAAAAGACAGAGCAAGCAAGAGTCATCTCTGACTTGTCAATTAGGTAGCTAGAAAGTGTGGAGTCTTCTTACATCAACCCGTGACCCGTCACTGACAAGAAACATAATCTATTATAATTCATAATAAATTTTTAGTTTTGGGAATGAGTACTACAACCCCAACACCCACTGGCTACACCACCAGTAAATAATGTGTTACCACAACCATACCGGGAAATTTGGTGTTTTTGCTTGACTTTGGTAAACATAAATTAGCATCTAATTCTAAAGTATTGTGCAAAGCAAGCACACGCACTATAAGTTGTGCTGTAAGAAACAGTCTCACAAAATAATACCGAGCAAAAAAAACTGTAATGTACAGAAAACTTTGGTAACAAATATTGACCTTTCGTTTTCGAAAGGTATGGAGCGGAATCTTATCCCGGATAAAGTTGAAAATGTTTTTATTTCTTTTTCATGTATTGCTAGGGGTTCACATACTTCGAATGACCTGCCACTGTGAGTGGCAAATAATATCCCCATATAAATAAAATTTAAGATTTGCAATTAAAAAGGTGAAAAAAGCTTGGATGCATTGCTATAAGAATAGAAATTTACTGCACTTAGCCAGTCATCTCATTCAGGATAAATATCTTCTTCAGTTTCAGACTACATAAGATAATATTCTAAACTTCTGTGGAAGAGAAAAATAATTGAAATGCTAAACAATTGTACAGAAATCATATTAATTGAATCACAAACTAAGAAGAATATTAGTAACAGACATTCAATAGCGAAATACAATACAATTAAATAACAATGTCTTTACATACCTAGCAGGTTCAATTTTAATTATTATGAATAAATATTTGTATTTCGCTAATAGCACCTAAAAGTAAATGTTAAACTTTAAATAACTTAGTCATTTAAGCAACAACTTCTAGAGATCTACAGGGGCTATAATAGGATTTTTTAAGTAAGGTAAAAATGCTTTTTTCTATACTTTAAACATGCATATTCTGGATGGGCAAGAAGCGATTCCTAAAAGAATGTAAAACATGTAACGGTAATTATTCTAGTTAAGTGGTAGAGCAACGCCCCTTCTAAAATATGCGAGAGTATTGGGTAAAAGCGACTAAAAGGCAACCTATTTCTTTTTAGCGCCAAGCTTGGTCAGGTATATCCTGGTATGAAATCACTGTCTCTAACAGGAGTAACAAACTGTTATAAACCATCATACCGCCTGGACAAAAAGTTTCAACAACTGCCTGAATCGGGATATCAACCATTAGATCAATCTCATACCTAATATAATTAAAAACATTGTCTATACAACCAGTTCTGATTCTGAGGGGACATAGGGAGGCGTCGTCACAAAATATTTTTTAGACAGTCCCCGAAATATTTTAGCCATCATCTTAAACTGCTATATACACCGAGTAAATTCCATTTCAAATCAAATAAATAAATAATTAGTTTTCGGTACAGCTTTAGAGACTTCAGCCGCCTTTTTTACCCACAGCCTCAATTATAACAACCATTTAGGTCCAATTTTAAGTATTATTACTAGATCCTAAAATAGTAGTAATTGCTATTTTAGGTCCAATTTTAAGTATTATTACTAGATCCTAAAATAGTAGTAATTGCTATTATTGTTAGAGACAGGGCCCGATTTAGAAAATTTAGAACACTAGGCCCAACATGCAGGAAGGGGCCCCCCGTTGCCATATTTGGTGCTATATAAATGTAGATGCGTTAAAATTATTGTTTGATTAGTATGAAAATTCACTATCGTCAGGGTCAGACACGTTCTCGGTTATCTTTTACGTTTTTTACATTGCTAAAAAGTTTTAGATTTTTATTTTCGAGTTAAAAAATGTAATGAAAAAACATTCAAGGAAGTATAAAAAGTTATTTCTACTATAATTTTTTGTTAACTTTTTAAAATTAGGGGGCCCCCAAATTGTGGGGCCCCTAGGCCCGGGCCTAATGGTAAATCAGGCCCTGGTTAGAGATAGACAACACTCAATCGTGTTGCTGTGGGAGATGTGGTTACACATTACAGATGTGGTAACTGGAGGACTATTTCTAAAGCTGTTTCCAACGATATAATACAAAACAAGATAAATGTGATCACACGCGATATCAAGCTTTATTATCTGTTATTTTATAGCAGTGTCTCTTCTACAGGAAACAGAATCTGTTTCATAAAATGATGCAATTTCTTTTTTAGCATGAACATTAAGCTGTACATTGACTTGTAATCAGTGCTGAAATTGGAGGGGGACGCCGTCCCCCGAAATAATTGGACCGTCCCCCGAAGTATTTTTACCGTCCCCGTTCCCTAAAATATTTGTTTCCACGAAAAAAAATTATAAATTTAAGGGTAGATTTAAATACGAAAGAAAATTTATTTTTTCTGACCTAAATTCCCATTTGAATGAGTGTTCGGATTCGCCTATCAGCGTGCCAGCAGTTTCCCCGTATTCCGATTCGCAAATATATTCGTATTCGGATTTTTAGGGTCAAATTTCCAAAAACGTTCTGGGGAGGACCCCCAAGACCCCCTTCAAGTATTTTAATCTCTATTACTCACGATTTGCTGTGCAAAAAATGAGTAAAAACCCTGTTTTTAGAGTAATTTCGAAAAAAAATTAAAAAAAAACCCCACATTTTTATACCCCAAAAACATATCCTGGATCCGCCACTACTAACATAAAGATGAATAATGTTTTTTTTCTTTCCATCAATATTTGTAATGAATACTTAAATGTTACATAGTTTTAAGGTTATAAAAATTATAATAACTGCATTTATGCTTTTATTCTAGCATTTAAAAAATTTCCCATTAGCCCCCACTTTCCCCTAACTATGCAATTAAATGTAATCTATAATTTGATTATCAATTCAAGTAGGTACTACTAAAAATTAGTCATATTTTACCCTCCATCAATCATCTACTCTGTAAAAAGGTGAGGGTGAGTCCCCCCAAATATTTTTCTCCAATTTCAGCACTGCTTGTAATGCAAATTACATACAGAAAACAACGCCAGTATTACGATTGAAATCAATCGCGAGAACAAGTACTTTGTTTGTTTTAAATAAGAAATCACTTTACAATCATTTTCAATTGAAATACACTTTAAACCAAGAGAAACGAAAATTGAACTTACGCCATGTTTGTAGTTTATTGTTGATGTTCTCTAATCTTCGCGGCTGCCGATGACGGAGAGCAAAACTTTTTGCAAAACTTTTTTTGCTCCCGTTTTCACGGGCCGCGTTTGGTTGTTCAAAGGCGACCGCAGCGCCACCACTTTTTGCCAACCAAAGGGATTTTTCTGATGGCGGATCAAGCAAACGCGGCCCGTCATCCGCGAAAACGGGTTCATATAAAAGGGCCTTAAACATTGTTCCTAACGACCACAATGTAATAAGCTACTAACATACTTAACATAGTCCATTAACGAATTTTGAAGAACTATTAAACCATTTTTACGTGATTCAAAGATACTAATTTGCTAATATTAAGCAACATACAAGTAATATATGTAATTATTCACCATAAAAAAACTTCGGGATCATTTAGAAATTATCGGGAAAATTTTCAAATTTTTTACATTTTTCATGAAATTTTCAAACTTTGACTCAAAAGCACAACCTAAAGATATCATCCGACCAAGTTTAAATTTTTTATGGGTTATAAGGACCCCCAACTACAAACTTTGAGCTTTAGTCGTAGACCGATTTTGTAAAAAAGGTTTTTTGCTCCCCCCATTACGCAGTATATTAAAAAAGTAAAAAAACATGTATTATACACTTATTTGTGCCTTTTCATTAACTTTTTTGGGTTAAAAATGTACTGTCGGGCCTGGAAAGTTACATTTTATATTAAAAATACAAAAATACCAGAAAAATTTGCCAATAAACCATGCAAAATATGAAATTTATAGTAAAAAAACAATTTTTGAAAACATAAAAGCCCTGGTAGAGACCTGAAGGAGTTTTTCAAAATTCATAAAATTTTACAGGTGTATTTTGGACACTAAAAGGCATTTTTTTGGAGGTAACCAAAATCGAAATTCCAACTTTCGTGTTTTTCGCTCCACCCTATTATACAGGCTAGCCGAGTTTTAAACAATGAAAACCATTTGACAACTTTTCCCGCTTGGAGCGCTACAAACCTACCTATATCACCCACCGCCTTTAACACTGTGGATATGCTTTGCCAGTTGGTCCAGTATTGCCATCTGGATTTGCAATGATTTCCGTACTCGGCTAGCCTGTATAAGTATCTAGTAAGTCGTGCTTTAACACTTTCTATCTGAAGCCTCCCAAGGCTCACATTGAATCCAATGAGAAATTGGGGTGAATAGGTCTGAAAGGTTTAAAAGCAGTCATTTATTACTCAGATACTTTTAGATCTCTAAAAAATTATCACATTATGAGCTAATTTTGCAACGTTCTTTTGCATGTTTGTATTAAACTGATTACACAACTAATTGTTTTTATGACGGATTTATTAGTGTTGATCTGATTTTATTGAATTCATCACTGTAGTGTATATTATATTGATTGATTGTTTTAACACTCATTTATCTAAGTGATTATTACCTGAAGAAAAACTAAATAATCAAATTGTTTGTTAATTTTAAATTAAATTTTGGTTAAACATGGCAGACATGTGCAAGATTAAAAATATTGGATGTAAAACTTCACCAACTTGCCAACGCTCACTTACAACTTCACAACGCTCACTAAATATATGGATTACTCTCACCTTTGGCAGAATCCACTTTGGTTTCTTACTTCAAATCAGCAATAAATATTTATTTACATGGAGATCCTATAATATTCATTTAAACTAAAACAAAGACACTTTAAGATTAATAACTTAAATGTTTCAAACTGAACCTGTTGAATTGAAAAGTTCAAATATCCTGTCCTCTTCCTGTCAAAAAATCCCTATCCTATACCGACCCAAAATGATTGGTAATTGCTGATTCAAGAGAGAAGCTAGGAATGATGTAGAATTACATAGTTGCCTGGAAGAAGCAGATGTCACTCGAATTTTCAGTCCTAAAATTGTCATTAAAATACAAGACACAATTTTAATAATTGGATAAATTTAATGTTAAGTCAATTACAATAATAGCTTGACGCAGGGGCGTAGCCAGAGGGGGGGGATTTTGGGGATATATCCCCTCCAGAAATATCAATACCCCTCTCTGAAATTTTTTTCTGGCTACACCACCGGTCCCATGTAATATTATTGGAAATATATATTCGTGGAATAGCATACATGTCTCATGCTTTATTTTTATAACTTTAATTAAAATCTTCTGCAGACGCACTGGCGTAGTGGTCAGAGCATCTGACTGCAAAGCCGTACGTCTGGGGTTCGAATCCCCGTTTGGCATGGATGTTAGTTTCTGTCCTTGTGTGTGATGAATGAATGTGTGGCCCCCCTGTAAAAAGGGGCTGTGGCTGTGTGAATGTGGCGTGGGCAACAGTACTTCACCTCAGTGGCTTCGGTCTACAGGTGCCCACTGGGTAACGCAAAGTAAGTACTGCTTCGGCATTATCTGGGTTAATGAACTTAGTTAAGCTGTAGGTAACTGTTTAAAAATTACCTGCCATTAGAATAATATTAAAACCTTCTTTATTGATCGAGAAAATATTAAAAATGTTCATGAAAAATATGTGGCGAGCTTACTCACCACTATAAGAGTCAGATAATTCAGATGGGTTATAAATACCGACTGAAGCGATTATAACTCTGGAGTATACTTTTGAGTCGTATGACCTTCGGATCGGTATCTCCCAGTGGCTCGCACTTGCTACATTGGTGACCCGGTATACGAACACGCACCTTCACCATCTCCACTTACGGTCACCAGCTCCAAACCACCCTCTTCGCTGTGGTTGGGTTCGCAGCGCTTCGCCATCGCTCTCGGCTTCGCAACCTCACGCCTCGGGAGTTTCAAACATGGGCCATGGGCTCCGCACTCCCGGCGTCTCACCTTCACCTAGCCACGAGAGCTTGGTTCACGAATCCAGCCCAGCTGCATTCTGGAGGGGGAGTACTGTGGCGAGCTTACTCACCACTATAAGAGTCAGATAATTCAGATGGGTTATAAATACCGACTGAAGCGATTATAACTCTGGAGTATACTTTTGAGTCGTATGACCTTCGGATCGGTATCTCCCAGTGGCTCGCACTTGCTACAAATATATGAAAGGTTGACAACAAATATGGTTGAAAAGGATGGGCACTGGGCAGTTACTGAGAAAATCCAGTCAGCTACTGGGGTCCACATTTTAGGAGCTTGTGGGAAACTTATCAGATAAATTAAAATACACAAAACTGCCACATCATAGACATAGATATTAAAAACAAAATATGATTGCTTTTTGTAGAAAATTATAGATAGGTAAAGAGGGAATGCAAACGCTGAAAGAGCACACGATGTTTAATAAGATGCTTACCTCAACTCCATTGTAAGTCGCCATTCCCTAAAACATCTGGTAGACTGGTTTAATTCAGGTATTAAACCATAGACACAACAATAGATCAACCAAAAAGCGCTTAGAATTGATGCCACAAAAGTGGTCACCAAAACCAAGAACCATTTAGTAAGGTTCATTCATTACATGTAAAATGTCCTGTGAGCTGGAACTTGGATGTGATTCAATTCTCTAATATAAATAAATAGAACCTAAAACAGAATGGGAAAAAACTTGTTAACTCTTATTTTGTCTATAATAAACAATTTTGAGCTAATTGATACTCATTGTTGCTAAAATGCTTCTATTTGTGCAATAATAACATATATGGGTAGAAATGTAGATCAAACAAAAAAATTAAAAAACGTTAAGGAAAATACAGTGTAGTACTATTTTTACAAAGCCTCAAAACAATATAATACTAAAATGAAATAATAAAAGTGTAGCTAACGATGATAAATATCTAAAACAAAACTATTTACACACTCACTTAATAACATTAATGGAGATACTAATTTTTATTTAAATCTATAAAAGTGAAGCCCAAGTAATAAATTTGCTTATTAATTAATGATTAACATACCTTTAACTATGCTCAAAAGTGGTGTGATATACGAAAGAACGTTAAATATTATATAAAAACATATATTTTCACACTCGCATGATAAACAAATGGAGATGAAATTTCTTGTTACAATCATAAAAAATGAGACCGAAAATCTAAATTATAATTGTTACTAAATGATTAACATACCTTGAAATATACTGTAAAGTGGTTTTATAAGTTAACAAACGAAGGACAATATTCTAAAACTAATATCTTTTTAGACTCCGTTGGTACCAATGGACCTAAAATGTTACCGTTGAATTTTCAAACAGAAAAGCAAAATAAAAATACTCCGATTATTTATAAATGATTGCCGTACCTTTAACTATGCGGGAAAGGTGTTCTATACCCTAAGAAATGACGATTAATATTTTTAAAAAATTATTCTTTAACACTCCCATGTTAAACGCCATAGAGATTGGGTTTGTTTGTCCCCAGCGCCATGTTGATGACGTCACGACTTCACCGACGTATTGAACCTGAGCAGTTACGGCTGGTCTCCAGTTCTTGGTGACTAGTGAGCCCTTTTCGCTGTGGAGGACCTACATTGAATCTTTCCCGGCAAGATTTGTGCCCAGCTAATGCTTAAGTACCACCATATTTTTCATGCAGTGTATTTTGTTTGTACTATATATATAGTTACATCAGTGACAAGCATAAAATTTTGGGATAATTGAATCTTTCATGCTAAAAAAAGATTGGCACTATTTAGGGGACAGTTAATGGAATTAAAAAAAAAAGAGTATAAATGCACCTAAAGTTTGCTTTGATGTGCCTGTGAGATAAGAAGTTCCTACTTGTGCGCACACATTTCTAAACAAATGTGAAGGTGTTTAAAATATCAAAATAATTACCTACGAATATTAACCGATATTTGCAGTGTTTGGCTTCTCGCTTTTGATTATGTATTTGTCTACATTTGACGTTCTTTTTTGAATTGGTAAAATATTTTTGGGTAATATTTAGGAGGCTTTTTTGGGTTTTCACCCTTGGCCACAATTACCCCTGATTAATGTAAAGAAGAATTTTACTAGTTTGATCCTATGTACTAAACAAGGGTTGGGCCCATTGCTTCTATTTGAAACATAGACATTCATAATTTATTAGAACATGATCTACAATGAGTTTTTGTTTTTAGGATGAAAGGAATGTTGAAAGAGGAATTGACATGAATAATTGATGATTGTTTTTACAACTGTACGAGTTATTTGAATCAAAAGAATAATCATTCAATGTACAAGCAGTGAGTACCTGTTATTTTTTTACCTACTTGGTTCTACTCAATTATCTATGTGTCAAAATATTTTTGCTGACAAATGTTTAAATCTTGGGAAATATGTGTTGCTATTAATTTACTATTAACTTCAATCACTTTGAACACCTCTAAAAAGAAAACATTTCTTTTTTGTAAGTACTAAAGTTTTGTAAGTTTGTAGTTATAGATTTTTAATTTCTGTGTGGGACCTCCAGATCACGGCTTACTAGATACTTATACAGGCTAGCCGAGTTTTAAACAATGAAAACCATTTGAAAACTTTTCCCGCTTCAAGTGCTACAAGACCTACCTATATCACCCACCGCCTTCAACACTGTGGATATGCTTTGCCAGTTGGTCCAGTATTGCCATCTGGATTTGCAATGATTTCCGTACTCGGTTAGCCTGTATAAGTATCTAGTAAGCAGTGTCCAGATCCACTGATTGCCTCCTATTTAAATCAGGGCTGGTAAATGAACCTAAACTACCATTCATTGAAATAAGTGTCTTTTACATATTTTGTCTCTTACGAAACAAAGCTCCGTGACATTTTAATTTTGTTCCGGAGAGAAATTAAATAAATTTCAACATTAAGATTTAATCCGGAACTAAAATAAACACAACTTGGTAATTTTTATTTTGATCCGGAACTAAACTAATCTTACTTCAAAATTACATTTAGTTTCGGAACAAAAGTTAAGGTTCTTCAAATGTTTAAATTTTTCCCGGTATAAAAGTCAACTTAAATTCAACCAAAGAGTTCCAATCTTTGAGCTGTCGCCATCAACATTCCGTTGCAGGAGACAGTGCTATTATACAACATGGTGCCACTATTGTTGGCATTATAATCCACTATCCAGTATAACAAACAAAAAAACAAGTGGCACCCTATTGTATAATGAAACCCAGAAGACACCCAAAACTATAATAATAAATTGAACCTAATGTCAATTTTAAAATCTCAATATTGGGATTTCTGTTTTAATACAATCTTAGGTAAGTGTTCTCAGCTTACCAGAGAAAAGCACTCCCCAACCCTAGGAAAAGAATGGACTGGCTTGTTCAGTGTTACACTAACCGCCAAGCAAGAACATACAAACAATATGCTATGTTTCATATTTGTACTGAAATATCTTGTATTTTAATTGTATAGCAGTTATTTCATCTAATAATCTGTTTCCTATTTCAGATTAATTTGGAATTGAAAGATGTTGAAAATGATGCACATTAATATTTATTTTTTATTTGTACTTGAATAAACTTCTAGTTTCAGTTTTTATATGCATTTCTTGTTATTTATTCCTTATTACAGTACATTTTATTTAGTGAAAGCTTTAATTTGAATTTTAAAAATATTTTGAACTGTCACCTTTAATTGAGGTATTTTCAACAAACTGTCACCAAAAGCTTCAAATTGACAAATTGAGGCACTTTTAGCCACGAGCTAACTCCTACGTAAAGCTGTTGGAGTTAGCTCATTGTTGAAGCTAGCGCTTCAATTGGGAATAATAATAATGAAATATAAAAAATACTAATGAATTTTGAAAATATTTATCTACAACTAACCTCGTTTAAACTATTTTGCTATCAGATATTAAAGGTTTGAATCAACAGATGTCAATTAATAGGTGTTTTTTATTGTGAAGTAATAAATCAAAAGATAGTTCAAGGTTAAGCGACACCTAAAATTGACATTAAAGCATCTAATTTTAACATCTTTGATAAGTTACCTTAATTTACATGACTATGTAAAAAACTGAGTAATTGAAATTGTGTGTGTGTGTGTGTGTGTGTGTGTGTGTGTGTGTGTGTGTGTGTGTGTGTGTGTGTGTGTGTGTGTGTGTGTGTGTGTGTGTGTGTGTGTGTGTGTGTGTGTGTGTGTGTGTGTGTGTGTGTGTGTGTGTGTGTGTGTGTGTGTGTGTGTGTGTGTGTGTGTGTGTGTGTGTGTGTGTGTGTGTGTGTGTGTGTGTGTGTGTGTGTGTGTGTGTGTGTGTGTGTGTGTGTGTGTGTGTGTGTGTGTGTGTGTGTGTGACAGACTTTAAAAGCCATATTAATCATTTGGTTGGCAGTAAAATTATTTTAAATGTGCAACTTTGTTCATTATTATTTTATTAATTATTTTTAAGTTTTTACGCTTAATTTAATTCTTAATAAAGCTTTTTATGAATAAAACAAAATTATTTAATTTGAGCTATTGTTTTTTTTACTACAATCACTTTTTAAATCTACTACAAAAATGGATTTAGTTTTTGTATATTTGCAAAATTAGAAGTGGCACCTTTAACTATTTTCCCCCAAATAGTGAAACTTTTACCAGAAAGGTTGCCCACCCCTAGGTTAGAGAATAAACCTTATTAAATTACAATATTTCATATACACTTGTCTTGGACAAAAGTAAATCTAAATGGTATCTCTTAAGATGTAAATACATATGAGGAACAAAGTATTTTGAATAACTATTCTTGCTCCAAACTGTAAATATTTATTATAAAGTTATTAAAGTGTTAAGGCAAAGTCCTTTTTAGAATTAACACGTTTTAGCCATACATAAGGGACTAACCCACCTTTATAGAACTATAGATAAAAATATGTAAAAAAAACCCCTAAGTATTAATAATTTTAAATACCCTTGAAGACAGAATTGAAACTTAACGACTTAAATAATAACATTAGTGTGCATGTTTCTTACAAATAGACCAATAAATGGACATTTTGTATGATCATAGTTATTAATTTATTTTCAAAAAATAGTTTCGTTTGTTAAAATGAATTAGCTTGATACTGATATCGGGCAACTACTTTAAAAATAAACTATTTCGAAGTTTAATTAGAAGTAAAATTGATATTTCCTTCTTCATACAAAAACGGAACTATAGGCGCCAAGAGCAAAACAAAAACAAATCGAGATCAACAAACCATGAACCAATAAAAAACGAGGATCACCAATGTAAGCTATTCTGTGATTGGCCAGCGCAATTCCCATCTCGATGTTGCTTTCCCGAGCTTTTCCAAACCGACCGGTCGAAACCGACCGTTCGTGCTACGAACTTCAGCGACTGCTGATTTCGATCGATTTCAGATCTCGACGATATCGCCGATCTCGATCGGTTTGGACGAAGTCGGTTTCGCATATCAACGAGCTCGTGCTAAGGCCCCAGGGTCAGAATCCCGACAAGTCAAAATCCCGACAGGGTCAGAATCCCGACAGGGGCCTTAGCACGAGCTCGTTGATATGCGAAACCGACTTCGTCCAAACCGATCGAGATCGGCGATATCGTCGAGATCTGAAATCGATCGAAATCAGCAGTCGCTGAAGTTCGTAGCACGAACGGTCGGTTTCGACCGGTCGGTTTGGAAAAGCTCGGGAAAGCAACATCGAGATGGGAATTGCGCTGGCCAATCACAGAATTGCTTACATTGGTGATCCTCGTTTTTCATTGGTTCATGGTTTGTTGATCTCGATTTGTTTTTGTTTTGCTCTTGGCGCCTATAGTTCCGTCTTTGTATGAAGAAGGAAATATCAATTTTACTTTTAATTAAATTTCGAAATAGTTTATTTTTAAAGTAGTTGCGTTGCGCGATATCAGTATCAAACTAATTCATTTTAACAAACGAAACTATTTTTTGAAAATAAATTAATAACTATGATCATACAAAATGTCCATTTATTGGTCTATTTGTAAGAAACATGCACACTAATGTTATTATTTAAGTCGTTAAGTTTCAGTTCTGTCTTCAAGGGTATTTAAAATTATTAATACTTGAGGGGTTTTTTTTACATATTTTTATCTATAGTTCTATAAAGGTGGGTTAGTCCCTTATGTATGGCTAAAACGTGTTAATTCTAAAAAGGACTTTGCCTTAACACTTTAATAACTTTATAATAAATATTTACAGTTTGGAGCAAGAATAGTTATTGAAAATACTTTGTTCCTCATTAGTATTTACATCTTAAGAGATACCATTTAGATTTACTTTTGTCCAAGACAAGTGTATATGAAATATTGTAATTTAATAAGGTTTATTCTCTAACCTAGGGGTGGGCAACCTTTCTGGTAAAAGTTTCACTATTTGGGGGAAAATAGTTAAAGGTGCCACTTCTTATTTTGCAAATATACAAAAACTGAATCCATTTTTGTAGTAGATTTAAAAAGTGATTGTAGTAAAAAAAAACCAATAGCTCAAATTAAATAATTTTGTTTTATTCATAAAAAGCTTTATTAAGAATTAAATTAAGCGTAAAAACTTAAAAATAATTAATAAAATAATAATGAACAAAGTTGCACATTTAAAATAACTTTACTGCCAGTACCAAATGATTAATATGGCTTTTAAAGTCTGTCACACACACACACACACACAATTTCAATTGCTCAGTTTTTTACATAGTCATGTAAATTAAGGTAACTCATCAAAGATGTTAAAATTAGATGCTTTAATGTCAATTTTAGGTGTCGGTTAACCTTGAACTATCTTTTGATTTATTACTTCACAATAAAAAACACCTATTAATTGACATCTGTTGATTCAAACCTTTAATATCTGATAGCAAAATAGTTTAAACTAGGTTAGTTGTAGATAAATATTTTCAAAATTCATTAGTATTTTTTATATTTCATTATTATTATTCCCAAATGAAGCGCTAGCTTCAACAATGAGCTAACTCCAACAGCTTTACGTCACTGTAAAAACAAAGGCGTTTTGTAACGCCAGTTTCCAGTTACAGAAACTAAAAACCTGGTGTTAAAGAGCACTGCTCCTGGTGTCAACCTTAAATAAATGGTGTTCTAAAAAAAAAGCGTATGGTCACACCATTTTGAGTTCATGAAACACCAAAACAGGTGTTGATCCTGGTGTTGCCGTAACCGTATCCTTTGGCGGCAAATGCAAGTGTTTATTTTCATGATTTGATCGTGTGGATCCCGGACTAGAACGAACTTGAAGACAAGTGCAAACGTCTCACAGAAATTGTATTGATTTGAAAACGGTAAGCAATTATTTAACTCCCAATACCGTGTGTTTTTTTCGTAACGTATTGATAAATTATAATTTAGTTTGATTGAAAGTTCAAACACGTTAGTTAGGCTTAACTTTGATATATGTAGTGGGCTAAAATAGTTTTGTACGTCACCTTATAACTGGACTAAAACTTAAGATTTTCTTACTCTGTGACAACTCTCTTACTCTGTGCAATATTATTTCTTTTATATCCTTTCCCAAGCTGTGGAACTTTAGTTTAAAGTATTTGAATGCATTGTTGATGTTGACAACGTGCGTGATTGTTGCAAAGCATTTTCTCTCATAATAAGTATAATTTTTGTCATTTTCGAAAACAGTGATCTCTCTTCTATTCTTTTTGACGTTGTTTCTTTCGTTAGGTATCTAATATATAGATCTTCTGTTTCTCCAATCTTTCTGACGGCAGTTAACTAAAGGAATTTCTTCTCTGGATTGGTACAAATCGTTGAAAGATTCTTACTACAGCTATCCCGCGAAAGCGATAAGTATTATAATTTACTTTCTTTTTAACGTTATCTGTTACTTGCTTTTAATTTTCTAAATTTCTTAGTGTTACATTATCTTTTATCATATAGCCTCTTTTGTTTAGTATCACTTGGTATACGCTTTCATTCATTCTTTCATTTTGCGCTGAGTGATATTCAGCGTTTTGTTTACACATACAACTAAGATCAGCTTAGTTGTTTTTCAAATACTTTTGCGCTACATTCAATTTAGTGTTATTCATTGTTTTCTTTTCATTATGTTTACAGATTTTCAGTGATATTTGTTTACCTACTAAGTTGACTGCATTAGTTTTTTATTTTGTTAAAGCTTACTGATTACCCGTGTTTTGTTTTCACATACAATACAGGGTGTCCCGTAAATGATGTGTCACACTTCTAGGGGGGATAGTAGACACCTAGACGAGTCAGAATCACATAGGATTTGGGGTCCCAGACCCAATCCCTGGGAGTTAAAAATGGAGCGACACCCCAAAATAAGTATTGAAAAATTCAATTTGTAGAAGAACTACTATTGGTAAAAATGTAATTATGGTCTCAAATTTTGTGGTTTAATATGATCCTCAAAATTACCTTGACAGTTTTCAATTTAAAATTTTTTTTATTACGAAAAAAGTTAAAAAACAGCAAAAAAATGTGAAAAATATGCCAAAACTTTATTTTGTTTTCCGAAATCCTTTCTTTCGATTTGATAATCTGAAAGAGCATAATTAATTAACCTTAAGTCCAAAGTTTCACGTAAATAGCATCAGTATTAAACGCTTGAGAGCCTGTTAAAGTTAGTTTTATGGGAGCAAAAACGGCTTCGGAAAACGAACGTTCAGGGACAATCTACAAGTTACGGATAGATGCTCGCCAAATTTCCCAACATTATTTGCGATACGAGATTCCTCGCCAACCTACGCTTCTACAGATAGTATAAACTTCCTTGGCGATGTGTGGCCTTAGTTTTCGGATCGTCACTAGAAGTCTAAAAGGTAAATGTATTCAAGCTATCAAATCAGACACTCAAGAAAAAATTGTTACTATACCTAAGAAAATAAGCAATGTTTGTTTAGCAAAAGGGATAGTTACAACTTATTTTTTCTTAAGTCTCTGTTTTGTTAAGTTCAATAAACATTTATCTTCTAGACTTCTGTGACGGTCTGAAATCGAAGGCAAAAATTTAAGTAAATTAATTAATTTACTAATTTTTTTCAAAATAATTCCCATCCCATAAAAAAGTGAACCACCATGCCAACTTTGAACACTTTTTGTAAACAGTTTTTGTCGTTATTTTTCATTATACCCCTGCTTTAGGATAGGTCAGTAGGCGGATCCTCGATCGCTGGGTTAGTGATTTCGAATTGCGATACAAGATTGGTTTCTATTAATCGAGAAATGTCAATGGGAATAAGCAAAGTGTATGGGGGCTATCCACTCACCGTCCGATAAGCAATATCTTAGGTTTGTCATAACTTTCAATAACCGGCATTCTTTCATTTTGCAAATTTCTTATATCGGAAGTTGAGGGGAGACCCTGCATACCCACTTGCTTATTAGTATATCATTCTTCAATTAATAGGAACCACCCTTGTATCGCAACCCGAAATCAGGAACCTAGCGATTGAGGATCCACCGACTGACGTATCCCCACTATGTACAAAAGATATTTTACGAACCATGTTTGTAAATAATAGATTCTTCTGTTTTTTTTACCTAAGTTATCAAATGTACAGTTTTTCTCATTAAACGCAATAAGTAGTAATGCTGTTTGCATGATTGATACATTTGTAAAACTAACACAACTATCGATTGAATAAAAAACTATCGATACTATCAGATAATTTCTAACAATTCATACTATTGATTTTTAAGATCGATAGTTCCTAAAAATCAGTAGTAAAATCATGTTTGTTCTTTATGTTCAAAAAATTTTTTAATTAAATTAATTAATCTCTTGTTTTCTAAAAATGATAATTAAGAATCAACATTTACGCTTTTGAAATTTTCATCCCGCCAAATTGTTCAATTGGCGTATTTCAGATATTTTCATACTGTCGTACCGCGAGGAGAAGAGCTTTTGACGTCATACGATGATGCTGCGGTTGGTATAGAAACGGATTATTCCACTGAATTTTGGGGGTGGTGGTAATTCACTTGGCGCTAAAATAAATGTTCCGAGCCAAATCTGAGTGGGTATCTTTCAACTGTGTACTTCTTTCGATTCTAGAGTAACGAATTTTGGAATTTCCTTTCGCATTACATCTGATTTGATTAAATATTTCTAATCTGACCTTTTTCAACTGATCTGATCTATTTTAACTGATCTGATCTATTTTAACTGATCTGATCTATTTTAACTGATCTGATCTTTTTCAACTGATCTTAAATGTTTCACCGAATCTGATCTATTTTAATTTGATATAATGTTATGCGATTTACATCAATTTATCTGATTTTATTTTGGATATTTTATAATTTTTACCATGTTCATTAATCCTTCTTTTTGAACTCTCAAGTCGCTTATCATTTATCCTATCAAGTAGTTACCTATAATTTTATTGGATCTGATCATACCTTCTTTTAAAGTAGATGTTAATTCATGAAAATTAGCGTTTAAATTATCTTTCATCTTTTTAACCCCATCCGATCGTTCACAATCGTCTCTGTAACTTTTTTTTTATTCGCCCGACTGTACAAAATATAAGAAGCGATTATTGGAAAAAGATGGGTTGATCAAAGATATTATAGACGAATTAGTGATTATTTTGTCGGAGAGCGATTCGAATCTTTGTCAAACACTGACAGTGACTGCAGTTCTAGTGACAATGAATTGCATTAGATTGTATTTAAATGTTATAAAATATTTTTAAAAAATTAATAAATATTTCTATATTTTGTCTCTTTACAAGTTTCTAAAGCTTCATTTAAATTTCGAGTATGATGATTAAATTATGAAATTATTAATTTAAGTGATATGAGCTTTTTTATATAAAACTAAATATAACTAATTCACTCAAAATAGCAATATTAAAGCATACTAAAAGTACAAAAATGTTTCATGCCTAAAGGTATTTTCGAATACGAGAAATTTCAAAGATAATCTATATTTCAATGCAGTTTAATAAAATATGATTATCTTATTTTCATTCGCGAAACGCGTTTTTTCATTCGCCAAATGTACGCTTAAAAAGCCAAATACTGCCGTTCAATTCATACCAGCTTCCCTCTTCTTTTAAACTCGTCTACTCACGGCAACCCTGTTCAAAGCTCTTCTCCTCGCGGTACGACAGTACTCATCTCCTGTCTCGCCAAATCGGGCGAGGAATGAAAGTTGGCAGACATCTATCCGTAACTTGTAGATTGTCCCTAAACGTTCGTTTTCCGAAGCCGTTTTTGCTCCCATAAAACTAACTTTAACAGGCTCTCAAGCGTTTAATACTGATGCTATTTACGTGAAACTTTGGACTTAAGGTTAATTAATTATGCTCTTTCAGATTATCAAATCGAAAGAAAGGATTTCGGAAAACAAAATAAAGTTTTGGCATATTTTTCACATTTTTTTGCTGTTTTTTAACTTTTTTCGTAATAAAAAAAATTTTAAATTGAAAACTGTCAAGATAATTTTGAAGATCATAATAAACCGCAAAATTTGAGACCATAATTACATTTTTACCAATAGCAGTTCTTCTACAAATTGAATTTTTCAATAATTGTTTTGGGGTGTCGCTCCATTTTTAACTCCCTGGGATTGGGTCTGGGACCCCTAAGTCCTATGTGATTCTGACTCGTCTAGGTGTCTACTATCCCCCCTAGAAGTGTGACACATCATTTACGGGACACCCTGTATAGTTTTACGCTAAGTGATTTTCAGTGTTTTGTTTTAACTTACAATATACGTAGTTTTATGCTTAGTGAAATACAGTGTACAACTAAGTTTAGTTAGCAGTTGTTTTTCATTTAGTTTTACGCCTACAGATTTTTGGTGATTTTTGTTTATTTACCAAGTTAACTGCATTACTTTTTTTTAAAGCTTACTCATTTTACATACTATGTTTTTTTACATGTGTTGATTTTAGATGTTTTTTGTTCACTTACCAAGTTGAATGCAGTAGTTTTTAATTTTGTTTACTTTACGCTTACTGATTTTCAGTGTTATGTTTGTCAATTTTTCACAAACAAGGTTTGTCTTACTTAGATTTATTTTGTTTTCAACCTGTATACCAAGTGATACTAAACAAAAGAGGCTACATGTTAAAAGACAATGTAACAAAAAGAAATTTAGAAAATTAAAAGCAAGTAACATATAACATTTAAAAAGAAAGTAAATAATGATACTTATCGCTTTCGTGGGAGAGCTGTAAGAATCATTCAACGATTTGTACCAATCCAAAGAAGACATTTCTAACCGTCGTCAGAAAGATTAGAGAAACAGAAGATATATATGTTATGGGCAAAGTGATTAATCGGGCATTATTAATAATGCCCGAAGTGGAGGCGGGCAAAGTGATAAATTTCATTCATAAATTCCACTGAATTTATCACATTGCCCGTAACATATATTTTAAAGATACCTAACGAAAGAAACAACGTCAAAAAGAATAGAATGGAGATCAAGGTTTTCGAAAATGACAAAAATTATCTACTTATTATGAGAGAAAATGCAATTCAATATTTTCAGAAAAAAACTGACAATAGCCGCCTTATCGACGTAAACATCAGCCATATTGAAAAATGTTGCCAGGTTTCAAAGAACAGTCGTAGTTCTAAGCGGCCAGGGGACATATAACATTAGGGGACATCCATAAATTACGTGAGGTCAAAAAGGGGGGGGAGGGGTTTGGAAAAATCTCACCAAGGGGGGAGGGGGGTCGATTAAAATCTCACGGTCAACTTTTTAGTTAAAAAAAGAAAATCGTATAATTTCTAAGTATGAGAAAGGAAAATCATTTTTAAAAAGTTGTAGGTAAATCTCACATGGGGGGATTCAGCAAAATCTCACCAAGGGGGGAGGGGGTGTCCAGATTTTGGAAAAAAAAGCACCACGTAATTTATGGTGTACCCTTACAATATTCGAACAGGATAAATCTTTGAGAAACAAACCATTCCGATAGTAGGAGAAAGATTTTTCGGACAATCATAGGCATTATCAAAACATCCGACTGCAATAAACGGCCACTTTTTCGCGACTTCCAGTTTTATATATTATGATGATATGACTTCCCAACTATTTCAAATTTATGAGACTCACAGCCCGTCAATAACATCCGAGTAACGTTGTGCTATAGGTATATAAATAAAGTTTTACTGCGCCCGGGCAACGCCGGGCTAGCGCTGAAAGCGCTAGTGCTGAAATAAGATATAAAGCACACTCGAGTCCTGAGATGTATTATAAAATAACATTTATAGAGGTTTGTGCCATTTTTCTGTTTTTTCCATTTTTCTCGAAACATGATTTTCATACCTTTAGGTACACATTTTTAAAAAACTATTAGAGGTACACACTTCAAACTTTCCAGAATTATAAAACTACCTATTTTATTTTATGTAGACCTATTATATAAGACATGGGTGTTGTAGAATTTATGTTATTAACCAAAATGTGTTATAAATACTTTTTTTTTTAAACATCTCACAATTTTTTTTTTTAATTTTTTTGGTTTGATCTATGATTAAACTCGAAGGTTATTATTGTTCATTGATATGTTATTTATCATCAAACCAAGTTTTGGAAAGATATATTCAATAGTTTTCTTGGAATGTGTATACCTAACTGACATATAGTGTCGAGATTTCCAAAATTTTCAATTTTTTTAAAATGGCTATAATTTATTAAATTTTTGACTTTTTTGAAAAATTTTTGTTATGACTGTATAAAAAAATATGTGTTTTAGCTTGTGTATGAAAACTTTAAAAAAATCTAAATTTGAAAGTGAAATGCAGGCACCTAAGGGAACGTACCCATACTACGGGACCTGTTTAGGGGAGGGAGGGGGTCTTCAAAATACCACGCTTGGTCACGGGGGGAGGGGGGGGCTTAGGGTTTCGTCACGTAGTCAAAAAATAAGGAAAAAAAGACTTGTGTTTGTAAATTAATGTTACAATGACTTTTACAAAGTTTTTTCTTCTTGATTTCATATTGTCCACACTTGTATGCACGTACTCTTGCCGTCACGAGGAAAGCGCTGTATTAATAAAGACAAATTAAGCCAAATTGACTTTTTTTAACTTTCTGTTTGCTAAAAATGATTGAAATGACTACTACGTGAAAATTTGAGGGGCAGGGGGGTCTTGGCATATACTACGGGTGGTCACCAAGGGGGGGGAGGGGGCAGGCCAGTGCTGGCCAGGGGGGACAGGGGGACGTGTCCCCCTGCGCCCTTTTGAAGAGACAATTTTTTACATATTTTGTTAATACTCGTGCTTCTCAATGTTTTCTCTGGGTTCCTTACTTTTATGAAACTATAACTTAGTAATTTTGCAATTCAGTTTTACTTCATCAGGTCTGAAGCATGAGGGCGTCAAGAAGTTTTTTAACGCCCTCCCTCCCCCATTTAACCTTAACATCAAATTACGTTATGAATTTTTAGGGCGCCTTTACTTAAAGATTAATCATACATTAACAAGGCAAGGTGGTTAATTTTCAAGGCACCGAAGCCCTTAGTTAAACACGTTGAAATTGCTAGGGCATGGTTTATTTACTACGACGCCCTTATTCAAACTGTCTAATGGCCACCCTTAATCAAAACAGCAGTGAAAGTGTTTGAAAGTGTTAAGTCAAGGTAGTGTTTTTTTTTCACTAGGGGAGCCTTAAGTGTTTTCAGGGCGCCCTTTTTTATGCAAGTTAGCGCAAAATTTTAAAAGCTCCGCTTTAAATTTACTGCGGTGATTTTTCATGCCGCTCTTGCTCTTTGTTTAATATTTCGAATCTGCGAGGGCGGGGCGGTGTTTTTTATAGTCTGTTCATTTAGAACTGGCGCCTTAGATGAAATGTATTATAAGCAGTTACAATTGTAATTATCATCGAAAGCATTTTCTTCTGCAATGACAAGGCAGCCGAAACAGAAATAGTTAAAACACTGTAAAAAATTCGGTCACTGAAGTTGTGTGATGACCGTTATGAAGCATTATTGATCCTGTTTCAGGCGCCAATTCTAAATGAACAGACTATAGACGTCTTTCTTCATGCACGTACCAGAAAATGCAAGGGTACAGCACTGATTTTTTCTTGGGCCTGTAATGAAACACGTTAAAATTGCAAGGGCGGGGCGTTAATTTTTTTTAGGGCGTTCTTATTTACAGAGGCGCAGCCACGGGGGGGCAGCTGTGCTTTTTTAGATCGCTTTTTTAGACCAGCTTTTTTAGATCGTGTATTCTTTTGTAGAAAATTATGAAAACATGGAATTCCCTTCAAGATTTCTCAAAGTTCATATCAGAATGTTCATTATTCAGCGGCCCAACCTGCGGGAGGGACCGAGTTCGGAACAAAAATAGTACCTCATTTCCACTATTTTCACAAGGAGAACATCTGTGCAAACATTATATTGTTGATTCACTGATATCTGGAGGGAAGCATACAGGTGTGGAGAGGGTTGTTGAATGGGCGTGGACAGTAGAGATAAGGGAAAGAGGGCAATAAACGGGCTGCTGAGCAGTTGGGGGGGGGGTCTAAAGCTTTTGCTAATTCCTCTTTTTTATAATCATCCTTTAGTTTTCACTTTATTTACGAGAAAATAATTTTAAAATGAAATTTCAATAACTAAATTTTTTAAAACTACAGCTTTTTATGCTCTTGACCAGTTGCTAAATTGTTTCTAAAAATTCGAAGTTAAATCTATTTTGGTGTCTTTATCAAGCTTTCATTATATATTTTACATTTAATATTGTAACAGAATATAAAAATCTCATAAAATTAAAAAGATGTTATATTGTAAAAATAATTTTTTCATGCCAGAAAAATTGTTGTACGTTAACCTAATAAAATATATACTACTGAATTATATATTTTTTGCATTGACGAATTGCGTATAATTTTTATATTATTGCTATTACTACTAATAACAGAGTCATGGACAGGGCCGTGCGGTGCTATGAAGCAGAGAGGCGACCGCCTCAGGCGTCATTTTCAAGGGGCGGCAAAATCCACCTGAAATTTTTAACCCCAAGCACCAAAAATATTTCTTCAAAATCTTCATTTGAAAATAACAAATTAATTTTTTACCAAATGTTTTATTTAAATTTTAAACTATATGTTAATCATTTCTTTGATTGTAAGCTAATTCAAAAGCAAAATTTAAAACTGCTTCCATAATTTCATATACTGTTGTTACCCTACCCCAGTTAGTACTACCAAAAGAGCATTCATGTACACGAGAAAATTTGTTATCTGTAGAGTCTGGAATGTTATTTTAAGATATCAGTGGTCTCCAAAAGAAATTTAGTGATCAATCATTTGATTGTTTGGACATGGGTTGACAGCTAGCCAGGGGCTCATTTCCTGTTCTCCGAGGGGGTGGAGACATGCTCATTGTACATCCTTTCATTTGGAAAATCGACCACTCCAACCCCTCATATTTCTAGGTATTTTACCAAAATATTACTCTTTTAAGTGAGGTCACACACAATAGTGGTTAGGTTGAAAAGGTATGGGTTATTTCATTTGGTTGGTGAGACATTACTTGAAGGATTTACGATTAGCCCGAGGTTCACTGTTTTCATGAATTTTTGAAAAATTTCTGAACTAACTGAAAACTTATCTGGAGCAGAGCTGGAGGAGCCAAAAATTTTCTTTTATGGTTCAAATTTTAAAACATTTCTGGGGTGAACCCCCAAGCCCCTATCCAAAACCATAGTCCAAAACTGATGTATGTATTTGTATATTTAATTAACTGTGTTTTCTTTTTCTTGGAAAATTATGTTACATACAAGGAGCGTCTTTTTTTTTAGGGGGGGTAACCCAAAGGGTTTCAGAATGAGTTAAAGATTTCTTTTAAGTGTCAAATTTTTTAAAAAATTCTTGGGGAGGACCCCCAAACCCCCTCCCAAAATTTTGATGTATATTTATTAACTGTAGTTTCTTTTTCATAGAAATTTGGTGGCTTATCAGGGGCTCTACCACCAGCGTGTCGTTATCGTTAATATTGCCGAAATTATCGACAGTCACGTGATGCGCCTCAAACTTAACTACAGGTCCTACCATGAGAGAAGAAACCTAGAGGAGAAAACGACAGAGAGGCGAAAAAGCTCTACGACACATCTTATCGAGGGCTGTAGCATTATTTTCAAATTAATAGCTATTGTACATTAAAAAGCGCTCTTAGGAATTACTTTTCAACCTATAGATGAAACAATATTTTTATTTTGCGTAGGAACTATGTTTTCTCTGCGTAGTCATCAGATCTTCCATTGCAAATAGCCCAAATCGCCGCCATTATTTGCTTTGTATGAAATAGATGAAAATTCTATTCATAAAAATACACGTCATTGGGTACTTATTTATGATGGAATATTTTTTCTTTCATTTTTAAAATATATTTTTACAAGGTTCAAGTTTATATTAATACAGTAAAAAGAGTGTGGAGGTAGAATAACCACAGAAGTGATTTCATGTGGATTTCATCCTTCTATTTATAGATGGCAGCACGATGGTGTAGGGAATTCTGAAAAATCAAGATCAAATTCTCGATGGCCTACCGTGGCCTACCACGACGATGTAGTTTTTGAATGTCGACAAATGCAAGCTTTTACCGATTGCAACTGAGTTCGAGAGTATAGGTGTCGAGAAGAAATAACGCTTTTGATTGGTGTAAAAAGTTTTCGTCATCTTGTACGTCAGAAATAGGCGGGGAGTTAAGTTACACTGGCGTAATTTGAAATGATCACCAACGCAAGGGAAGGAACTCGTTTTTTCATGAGCAAAATTCTCGCCACTCTAAACAAGGGATGATCGTAATAAGATTAAGACGCTTAAAACGAATACCTTTACGAACATAAAACGGAGGACAAACTTAAATTCAGGAAATTTTTGTTATCAATTGATTACAATTTTTTAATCGCAAAAAATAAGTTTTGGATAAAGAACAAAATTTTTTCCCATCACCACGATGATTATTTCTGATTAAAATTTTTTAAATCAGATAATCATTTTAAAGCTGCTTTTTGGATGCACGATTGTTTATATATTATCTGAAAAAAAAACGTATGAGTAATCCTCAATTCTCTTAATAAATAAAACCCACAAATCGACTTTAATTTTAGTACATAAAACCGGCCCGATTTTTAAGTCGATAATTTAAAAAAAAGATGTAATGCAAGCCAATTTTACTTTAAAAATACCTTTAAGTATCTCAAAAAACGTGCAATGATAACAGGGTAAACAATTCACATAATTTATAGCGTATAAAAGAGCTTGTTCTCGTGTCGTTAACAAGATATAGACACCTCTTGAGGTGTCGTTGAGTTTTTCACTTTCTCGATACCACTTAACGACAGTTAAAAACTTCCCGACAGTCTGATGGTAGACCCTCTTGTTAAGTGAGCCCATACTCTCGACCTCACTTGAGATCACTAATGCTATTTCCTATGGATAACCTTCCGCGACAGTGTGGTGTCGACAACTTGCTTGCTTCTTCAGCGTTCTCGACACGGAAGAAGTAATGGTGTCGTTATTTTTGTCGAGAGGCTCGTGGTAGGCCCCCAGGAGTGGTCCTCTTCATTTGTAACCCAAAATATCTCAAAATGACTACTTTTAACATTAAAATTTCTAAAATTTTTCTGGGGGAGAGCCCCCAGACCCCCCTTTTTAATTTAACTCATATTGTGACATAAAATTTGTATATTACGTGCACCTAAGAATATTATGTATCTCAAATAGCATTATTGCTTTACTTTTTTTGCATTGAGAAAGGGAATTTGTGAAATGTTGCCAATCTTAACAGAAAAGTAAGATTTTAGGTTTACTAATTATTATTTTGGCGGCGCCCTTTTACCCTTTGTCCACCGCCCTCTGAACGTACCCAGCACGGGCCTGGGAGGGGGGGTCAAAAATAGTAAAAAATAGGTCACGTAGTATGGGTACGTTCCTTAAACTATGCTTTACTTTTGCCTTGTTTTGGCCATGGAGGTGTTCCGTGTGCCCTAAATGATGTTTTTCCTCATAACCTGACAAGATTGTTGACAAATAACTAACCCTGCAGCTCTCTAAGTTTTCTATTCTAACAGGTTTTCAAATATAAATAAAAAAAATAGGATTTGATCTGAATTGGGAACAACCACTAAAATTATTCTTAAGTAGCATTTAGTGCCCCATTTTGTCTAATTTATTTTAATTTATACGATTGAACAAAAAAAAAATAAATAAATATTTTACATATATTTATGATGCTAGCTAAATATTTTGGGATGAATATGGCTAAAAGAATGCCAGAAATACCTTTTTGATATTTCCCCAAGTAAAATTTTTAACATTAATGTTATGATGTGCCTGTCAGTTACATTGATTGATGGTGTCACAAATACAAATATTGACAACCTACTACAGGTGTGAAGCCCAGCTAGGTTGATCTGTTTAACTTGAACTACCAGATTTTTCATCAAATAGAATGTCATAATAATAAAGAGTATACGTATATGCAATTATTTGTGAGAAATAAGGAATATTTAAACCAGAGAAACAGCAAGTTTGACTGTTTTGAAATGCAGTGTATAAAAATTTTAGGCACCCCAAAAAATTGTGATAAAATGTAATCACATTTGTTAATAGTTCAAGTTACTGACTTGAATGCTCATTGTAAATTAATCATTGGCATAATGACAAATTTGCCAAGTTTGCGGTAATGACTTATATTCAACTATATATATATATATATATACAGCTATTTTTGACTTAAATTGTATAACTTCTGAAGAACCATTCAAGAGTTGACGGAATCAAATGAGAGTATGGCTGACGATTAACTTTATTTTTGCAGTTTTGTTACAGTGCCTATGACATAATATTCACAAGTGAACAGTTTTGTGAAAAAACTCTGGTATTTGGGTATTATAACGTCGACTACTACGCCAACACGAAAACTGCCACCGAGGAGTAGAAATTTTGCAGTTAACTATAGTGCTTAAAGCTACTTTTTGGCAAATTTGGTGATAGATTTGGAAGTTTTACATTGCGTGAAAAAAATGAGTTACTAATTAAGGGTGTTTCGTGACACCAGTTTCAGTAGTGGTGTTTTACAACACCACAAATGGTGGCAACTTTTTTCTCCACCAAATCTGGTGTTTTGGCTAAGTTGGCGTTATGCAACACCAGGGCGTTCCATAACACCAACTTGGTGTTATGGAACGCCCGCCTGGTGTTGCATAACGCCAACCTAGCCATAACACCAAATTTGGTGGAGAAAAAAGTTGCCACCATTTTTGGTGTTTTGGTACCCAATATTTTTTACAGTGTAGGAGTTAGCTCGTTGCTGCAAGTGCCTCAATTTGTCAATGTGAAGCTTTTGGTGACAGTTTGTTGAAAATACCTCAATTAAAGGTGACAGTTCAAAATATTTTTAAAATTCAAATTAAAGCTTTCACTAAATAAAATGTACTGTAATAAGGAATAAATAACAAGAAATGCATATAAAAACTGAAACTAGAAGTTTATTCAAGTACAAATAAATATTAATATGCATCATTTTCAACATCTTTCAATTCCAAATTAATCTGAAATAGGAAACAAATTATTAGATGAAATAACTGCTATACAATTAAAATACAAGATATTTCAGTACAAATATGAAACATAGCATATTGTTTGTATGTTCTTGCTTGGCGGTTAGTGTAACACTGAACAAGCCAGCCCATTCTTTTCCTAGGGTTGGGGAGTGCTTTTCTCTGGTAAGCTGAGAACACTTACCTAAGATTGTATTAAAACAGAAATCCCAATATTGAGATTTTAAAATTGACATTAGGTTCAATTTATTATTATAGTTTTGGGTGTCTTCTGGGTTTCATTATACAATAGGGTGCCACTTGTTTTTTGTTTGTTATACTGGATAGTGGATTATAATGGCCAACAATAGTGGCACTGTGTTGTATAATAGCATCTGTCTCCTGCAACGGAATGTTGATGGCGACAGCTCAAAGATTGGAACTCTTTGGTCGAATTTAAGTTGACTTTTATACCGGGAAAAATTTAAACATTTGAAGATCCTTAACTTTTGTTCCGAAACTAAATGTAATTTTGAAGTAAGATTAGTTTAGTTCCGGATCAAAATAAAAATTACCAAGTTGTGTTTATTTTAGTTCCGGATTAAATCTTAATGTTGAAACTTATTTAATTTCTCTCCGGAACAAAATTAAAATGTCACGGAGCTTTGTTTCGTAAGAGACAAAATATGTAAAAGACACTTATTTCAATGAATGGTAGTTTAGGTTCATTTACCAGCCCTGATTTAAATAGGAGGCAATCAGTGGATCTGGACACTGCTTACTAGATACTTATACAGGCTAGCCGAGTACGGAAATCATTGCAAATCCAGATGGCAATACTGGACCAACTGGCAAAGCATATCCACAGTGTTGAAGGCGGTGGGTGATATAGGTAGGTCTTGTAGCACTCCAAGCGGGAAAAGTTGTCAAATGGTTTTCATTGTTTAAAACTCGGCTAGCCTGTATAAGTATCTAGTAAGCCGTGATCTGGAGGTCCCACACAGAAATTAAAAATCTATAACTACAAACTTACAAAACTTTAGTACTTACAAAAAAGAAATGTTTTTTTTTTAGTGGTGTTCAAAGTGATTGAAGTTAATAGTAAATTAATAGCAACACATATCTCCCAAGATTTAAACATTTGTCAGCAAAAGTATTTTGACACAGGTACTCACTGCTTGTACATTGAATGATTATTCTTTTGATTCAAATAACTCGTACAGTTGTAAAAACAATCATCAATTATTCATGTCAATTCCTCTTTCAACATTCCTTTCATCCTAAAAACAAAAACTCATTGTAGATCATGTTCTAATAAATTATGAATGTCTATGTTTCAAATAGAAGCAATGGGCCCAACCCTTGTTTAGTACATAGGATCAAACTAGTAAAATTCTTCTTTACATTAATCAGGGGTAATTGTGGCCAAGGGTGAAAACCCAAAAAAGCCTCCTAAATATTACCCAAAAATATTTTACCAATTCAAAAAAGAACGTCAAATGTAGACAAATACATAATCAAAAGCGAGAAGCCAAACACTGCAAATATCGGTTAATATACGTAGGTAATTATTTTGATATTTTAAACACCTTCACATTTGTTTAGAAATGAGTGCGCACAAGTAGGAACTTCTTATCTCACAGGCACATCAAAGCAAACTTTAGGTGCATTTATACTCTTTTTTTTTAATTCCATTAACTGTCCCCTAAATAGTGCCAATCTTTTTTTAGCATGAAAGATTCAATTATCCCAAAATATTATGCTTGTCATTGATGTAACTATATATATATATATAGTACAAACAAAATACACTGCATGAAAAATATGGTGGTACTTAAGCATTAGCTGGGCACAAATCTTGCCGGGAAAGATTCAATGTAGGTCCTCCACAGCGAAAAGGGCTCACTAGTCACCAAGAACTGGAGACCAGCCGTAACTGCTCAGGTTCAATTCCCTCCCTTTAGAGCTCTAGTTGCTGGTCGCCATTGCTGTGTAGAACCTACATAAAATCTTGTCAATTATTAGTCATAAAAATAGTGCTTGCGCCAGGCTAATCTTACAGTTTGAATATGGTAGGTATATAGGTGAAAGTAGTTAAGTATTTAGCTATATGCACCTATAAATGGAATTAATTATTTTAATTGATAACTATTCTTAAAGTATCAAACATAAAATAATGTTTTTAATATTAAGCAAAAAAATACTACTTTTTTCCTGGAAATGTTGTACATAGTACCTCAGGAACGTTAAACTCGTCCATTTTAACAATCTCATCAGCTCACACACACGTAGACCCATATTGGTGTTTGCTTCCTGATGCAGCAAAGGACAGAAAACCTACAAAAATGAAAAAGGTCTATGGAAACCAGTTTTGAACTTGTCAATAATTAAAAAGTAAACAATAGTTCAATTAACTGAGTAATAATTATTAAGTGAATAATAGTTCAATCTGGAAAAAATTTGATGCAGGTCTCAGTTGCCAATTTAGCGACTGTGCTGTATAGTAGGGGAGCCCAGAGTGTTTTTGGGTAGTAACTCGAGCGCGTCAGATAATCATAGGGGGGATACCTTGCATGCTTTTGAGTAACTCCACCAAATATAAGCTCTCTATGGTGGTGGGTAAGTTTAGAATAGCCCGTCAGATTTGTAAAAAAAAATTAGTTACATGGACATACTCGAGCGCGTCAGATAAAGATAAGGTAGGTTAGTTACCAGCTAAAAAGTGTACATTTTCTAAAATCTGCCGATTTGAGCGGTGGGCAAGGGAGTGGGAGGGTTACAAAGTTGCAAAGTAAAGCCAAGACCGGTAAGACGCTATCGCTCTTTTTGAGAAAAATGTACGAAACAAAATGTTTATGGACTAGTAGCCAGAAAACTAGTCTCAACTAGTTGTTAACTGTCTCTGTAGCCAATCTGATGCGCTCGAGTATGTCCAATGTCCATGTAACTAGTTTTCTTTCAAATTTTGACGGGCTGTTCTAAACAAACCCACCAACATGGAGAGCTTATATTTGGTGGAGTTACTCAAAAGAATGCAAGGTATCCCCCCTATGATTATCTGACGCACTCGAGTAAATCCACATTTAGCATCATGGGCTCCCCTACTAATACTGACTGCATTGGTCTTTCTTTCCTAGGCAGTTGGAAACTAGGGTGGGTCAAAAATATTTTTTTCACATTTTCCCAGGGGCACAGCGACGAAAAGGTGCCAAATGGTCTCAAACTAACATGTGTAAAATTTTATTCCATTATAATAACTCTTTTTGCCTCCGGATTGACTTCAAAGTTTCCAGTAATGTAGTAATTCCGTGTAAAAATGGAAAAATGAAAATCGAGGTTTTACCTTGATTGCACGAATCCTTCACGAATGTTGTTTAGAATTGTATAAAAATCATCATTGAAGGGTATAAAATACTTAAAATTGAAATCAGAGATGAAATACTTCAGTTGTATCACAACATATTTTGAAATATCTCAATGAATAGAACAGGCAATCAAGGATTGCTTGCTAGAATTAAAAAAAAGGCGTGAAGTCTTTATTTGCGGTTGAATAGGATAGTAAAAACATTTCATTTAATAAACCACATAAAAATTTATGTGTCAGAAGGGTGGTATCTATTATGGCATATATGTTCCCAGGGAAAATTTCTATAATAGTTTAAATATTTGGGATTTCCTTGAAATTTCAGTGACATATAAGGGGCAGTCCACCACAAGTGTCCCCAAACGAAGCCCTATTGTCAAAAAATAAATTAAAACCCTGTTTTAAGAGTCAAATTTTGAAATAATTTCTTATTATCCTCATTATCCTTATTATCATAGCTCCGTATTATCATCAGAATTTTGAAATTAGCTACAGTAATTTTCAAAACATACCTGTGGCTGTTTTAACCAGCTAAATTTGCTATACTTAAACAATATACGCGTAAGGAACAATTTTGGGTAAATGATCCCTCCAAAAATCATGGCCCTGGGTTTCAGGCCATTGCTACAGAAAAAAAAATTAGGTAAATCATTAATGTGAAGAGACATTACTGATATTTGCTTATTGCCTATGAACGAACTATCCATCCGACACTTGTTTCACATATTTATGTGGTCACATTTGGATCCCAAGACACTTTAAAGGAGTTTAGGCAAAAGTTTAGAAACATAATATAAAATCTCTATTTTCCTTCCCTAATTAAAAGTGTATGTCAGCCAATTACACATTTTTTTCATCAAAGCCTAAACACAAACAAAAATTATATAAAACAGAATAGTGCCAGTTCTCATGTGGTCCAACTTAGTAGATTGCAATCAAAATTCGCTCTTTATGTAAAGGTTGATTACTGCAACTCGATATTTTTTGTCACCCAGAGGTGGAAGTTAAACTTTATCCAGTATTTTAAAGAAACAGTTACTTCGCACACTATCAAAATTGATCAACCAGTGTTTTGAAATCCTATAATTTAAGAAAAATATACTATTTTCACTTTCTACTTTTAAAATTTAAAAGCATCGTTTTACAATGACAAGACTTGAGAGAGAATATACCTGATCTATCAATATTTAAAATCTGTACCAGTGACACTGACAGTCCATCCATTGTTTGTTGGCAAAAAAGCCTCCTATTCTATGCTTGTTTTGTTAATACACTGTTAAAATTCATGTGCTTAAAAATGAGCACTTATACCTACTTATATTTTTCAAGTAGCTTTAACTTAAAAATGAGTAAGCGATGTTCTCAGTTTTGAGTACGTAAACATGCTTAAAATCACACATTTAACAGAAAGGGCGAATATTTAATAATTTTGAGTGCAATTCATTAAAAATTTGTATTTGTACAACAACTTTATTATCATAATCAGTGTAAGTTTTTTACGATGCAAAAAAAAAATTAATTAGTACTTCCATCGAAACGAACGAACTATATACCGTTGTGAAATCAAAATTATTCTATCGCGCAAGAATACAATGTTTTGGTTCCTCGGCTTCGGCGCCACCGCCATTATTCGCATATAGACATCGGAGGACCCCGTTGGGAATTGAAGCTAGCGAAGAATCGACGAAAAGTAAGGAATGTTCATTTTCAATTCTTATTTTTTGGCCGTTCAATAATAGTGTTCTTTAAAAGTACAGTAAATTTTATCTTAATAGCATGTTTATATACACCCATTCATCTCATGCATGATCTCATGACAACCCTGTTATGCACAAGTTTGTATATTTATTTAGTACTCTAATAGATGTATTTCAATTTAGTTTTTGGGTAATCAAGCCGTTTCTGCATTACGGAATCGTCGTAATAACCACTGTTTTGGTTAATTGTGGAAAATCTCACGTGTTCGCCATTTATCTCCCACCAATCTAAGGCTTAGCATTAAAATACAATTCTGTTTGCTTTTGTCACTGTAAATGGAATTTCTTCTATTGCGTAAAATCCTTAGGTGGCTAAACTTCGTTCCAAAATTGGTTAACCCTAAAATTTTTGATATTTGGTTGACTCAATAGTAAAATATTTGCTGGTAAAATCCTAGTACTGAAATACATAAATAAAAGGGGAAGTGCAGTTTCATTTGCATTGGTAAAAACCTTAAATTCAGCTCAGTGTTTTTTTTTATAATTTTCAACACTTAAATATTGAAGAACAAAGATGAAATATGAATAATTTATCCCTTTTTATTAATTCAATTGTGTAATAATTACCTAAATAACAAGTTTTGGAACGGTATCAAACGTAAAGTTTTGGTGTCTAACGTGAATCATGCAAATTACCAATTATTTGATATTGGTGGAAAAGCGTGGACATTTCCAAACTTTTTTTATTTGTTTATTTTTTTACACTTAACAATAACGGATGTGTCTAGACAACCGTCGGATTGCTTTGTTTATTTATATATTGACGGCCTATTACGTATTGTAAACATTGAAATTAATTTATTGAACAATCCTGGTATCAGTACCAATAGCTCAGTGGTAGGATACATGGCTAGTATTCCAAAGGTCCCGGGTTCGAATCCTGGCTTCCGCTTTTGATTATTTTGCTTAAAATGAACTTGTAATTGTACAAAAGTAAACAGATCCGACGGTGGCCTAGCTACAGCCAACAATAACAATTTTCTGTTTTATACTTTTCAACTTTATTTCTAGCGATAAAAATTTTTAAATAGGAGTTTGGCACAGCTGGGATAAAGTTTGATTGCCAAATGGAGGACTCTTATCTCAGCTGATCCAGGTGTTCTTTTTTTAGCATATAATTAAAGTTAGAATTAATTATAAAATTATCTACATCAGTGTTTCCCAACTTGGGGCGCACGTCCCACCGAGGGGCAATATGATTTTCTAGGGGGGGGGGCAATTTAAATGTTTTAACCAAATTGCCCCCCAGGAGGGGCACGAACCACCAGGTTTTATTTACTTTTCAAAAAGGATTTTCGAAAAAAAAATAAAGGACATGGGGGGCTTGGAAAATTTGGAAAGGCTTTGGTGGGGCATGGGCCGAAAAAGGTTGGGAAACACTGATTTACATTGTGTTTAATTAGTTATTAATGAGATATTTTGTGTTTTTAAAGGTCCTTTCGAGGAGCATGGATCTGGTTGAGGATTAAATGCTGCAGGTGGTCATGCCACTACGAGAAGGCCCATCTCACAGCTGAAAGCCCGTCTTGGACGAGATGACCTTCTTGTGCAAATTATATGCTGGAGCTCCTTGCGCTAGTCCTTCCTGGAGAACTCTTATCCCAGCTGATCCAGGTGTTTTTTTAGCATATAATTAGTTAGAATTAATTATAAAATTATCTACATTGTTTAATTAGTTATTAATAAGATATTTTGTATTTTTAAAGGTCTTTTCAAGGAGCAGGGATCTGGTTGAGTTTGCGCCTGAGTATTCAATGCTGCAGGTGGTCATGCCACTACGAGAAGGCCCATCTCACAGCTGACAGAATCATGCTTTTGTGTTGTCATCATTTTAGCTGTGGGTAAACGTGACGGCTGAAGGACTCTTATCAAATCTGTGCCTTGACTTTTTGTTTAATTTATTTTTAACCTTTATTGTTTAAATTTTTAGAATGCTCCTTAAAAATTCCTTTAATTCATTATTTTTATTGTAAAATTTAGTATGAATCCTGTATAATTGGTTAAATTTAAAAAAAATCAAAATATGCAATAGCGGTGAACAGCGATTCAAAAGAACCAATAGGAATCCTCGAAAACTGTCGCTTTTGTCGTGGTGGTGTAAATTCGCCATTAGAGATGTTTTGTATATTTTGTGATAAATTTTTTAATTCAGCAAAGGAATTATGCAGGCATATCAAAGCATGGCATCTTAATCACAAACATTTCACATGTTTTGATAAATATTACAAACAAACATTTAACAAATTGTATAATTATGAACGACATAAAAATAATTTTCATTCATTGCTCTAGAAGGAATAACAGATGATGTGGAACTATTGATATGTGACAGTCTGTGCTATAATGGTACTGTATTACAAAAAATGAAATTGTGCTTGTACAATGTACATTGTGAAAATGAATCATTTTTCTTTGGTAAAATTGTAAAAATGTTTTTATGATGAAAATGCATACATCATATTATAACGTGGTTGAATCAAGTGAATTTGATGAACATTTTCAGTTATATAATAATTAAAAATACAGTTGATTTTAAAGATATTAAAAATTTGTACAGTTATGATACTTTTCATATGAGGAAGACATACAGATTTGATGATCCAAATATGTATGTTACTTTAAAACACAAACCTTGTTGTACCAGTGAAAGTTTAGGCACAATTTGTATTTAAATATATATAGATTAGGGTGGCCCTTATTATAATGGAGAAAAAAAAATTTCAATATTTTTTTGGGCACCCCCCTCAATTTTTTTTCCTTTTACCATGAAATGAAAGTGTGCAAAAGGATTTTCCGATATTTTAATATTAACCCGTGCCGCACGGCGGTTGAAGTTTGAATCCCATAGAGCGCCATAGTAACTGTGGCTTAATGTGGGAATAGCTTCTCCGCTCGTTTCCTGAACTTCAGAATGACAATTGATTTTAATAATCTCAGCATTATTAAGGGTAGGGAAGATGAAAATGCTACCTAAAAATATTATTAGTAGATAAAAGCAGTAAATTTAATAAAAAGGTAATTCTTGAAAATAAATTGTAAAAACATCCAATAAAATTATTTCGCATAGCATAACACAAAACAATAACTACACTTTTAGATACAATAATTTAAAAAAAATCCGTATAATGTTTTATACACATTTTCAATGTAACAAATTCTATATATCTATAACATTTATTAAATTCTATGTAATATCTTAAAAAAGAAATAAAGAGTTTATTCACTTTTAGGACCAATTATTCAAATTTACGCTTAAAAGTATAATTTTTGCAATCGGGGTATTGTTTTCCCTTCAAAACATTGCAAAAGGTACTGTTTCTGCTTCTCATCTATTGTGAGAAGTCCATTTAAATTTCGAATTAGTTTTACACCCCTTTCAACTGTGTCATTGACAGTAGTCAAATTTTGAAATTTCTCTGGTATTTAGGCATGAAAAGTCATCATTCCAAAGTTCTGGATTGATGTTAAAGAAACTAATATCAACGTTCAATCTCTTCAAAAAATTAAAGTTTTTTTGGGAAATAAAGTCCTCAATTTTTCCCTGAAAAATAAGGAATCAATCCGTAATTAATTAGGTATAGTAAAATTTTTATACGTGAATATTCCTAAGATAATCAAAAATAATATTTATGGCTAAGTTAAAAAGTCCCAATAAGATAATATAAGTAAACTGAAGCGGGCAACTGCATTAGGATAAAATAAAAGATGCATTTTCTTGCTGTATTAAGAGTATCACGTTTGAAATTCTTGATTATGCGCTTTTTTGATTCCACATCAACGTTTTTATTAAAAATGGATGGAATGCATATTCTTCATTAAGGTACAACAAATGTTTGAAGCCTGTAAGAAATTTAAATAATTTAACACTGAAGGCCGATGGGTACTTTCTATCCATGCTATGACATAGATCTTCACAAGAAATAAACGATTGTTTTTGTTAAACCTTACAATTTCTGTTCTTTTAAAGCCAAATGGTTTTTAAACATGAATGACAAAGGATTTTTCCCACTTAAAAGGATTTTTTAGTCTTGTGTCTGGCGCAATATGTCCTGCTATGGACCTTTCACCACAAAAAAGTGAACCAACCAATCTAAACTTGAATATTTTCATGGAATAAGTGGCTTTAGCCATCTATCTGGCATGATGTAGAGCTAGTGGCCTAATTTTAAATAATGTTTCTGAATTTCCCCATAAAAATTACACACAATTCAATTACCTCCTTATAATCATGTTTCCGTTCTTTTAGGGTATTAACAATATAATAAGTAGTGCTCAAAATTTATTTTTGATTGATATTTTCATCAAATATTTTTCACCGTCTTCCTTATTGATACCATTCCATCTTTCAATTATTTTTTTTAACTAAGATCACATCTGGACTTATTTTAATTTGGGCAGTTCTTGCTCAAACACACTTCTTAATATCAATTAGTATATGTGATGGCGACATGTGAAATGCGTAAGCTCTCGGTCCGCATAGTGTTCCAAAATATTGAGAGTACCATTAATTCATCCAGTGTGGGAACTGGTGGTGTCTGAAGAGCGAATTTTCCTAACTATAAATTATGCTAAAATTATCAAATTTTCCCAAGTTTTCATGGATTTTAACAAACATCTTTCTCAGACATGCTCATTTTGTGACTCGTATTTCATCTTTCCTTCATTCTGATCTAGAGGAAGCGAGCGGACAAGCTATTCCCCTACTATAAGCCATAGTTACTATGGCGCGCTATGGGATTCAAACTTCAACCGCCGTGCGGCACGGGTTAATATTAAAATATCGGAAAATCCTTTTGCATACTTTCATTTCATGGCAAAAGGAAAAAAATTAGGGGGGGTGCCCAAAAAAATTCCGACTTTGAAAAATAAGGGCCACCCTAATATAGATATAAATTATAAATAGAGATCTTTGCTGACTGAGATTCAGTCGCTTTGTCTTTTTGAGGATTTTTGTTTTTTTAGAAAAATTCTTGAATTGATTTTGTAGAGCTGGATATAGCTTGTAGTTTTATTCTTTTTTTTAACTTGTTTACTTTAAAATTTCTGAACAATTTAGGTTTGTTATCTTTAATTGGTTTATTAACATGTCTTGTTATACTTCTTGCATTTTATTAGCATGCTTTCATTGGTATCAGTTTCTCTGCATACTTTGGACATGGGATCCGGATCTAAGTTTGTTTTAAATAATTTTTCATTTGTGGAGTTTTTGTATGACATAATTTAAAGTATGAAACATTTTAATAGTGGTGAATGATAAGGATTTACATTTGAGTCTTTGTTTAAGTATTTCTCTCAAGTTTTTTAATTAATAATCACAGTTTACCCCCAATTTGTACTATGAAGTAACATCTAAAAAATTCTAGTTGAAATTTAGTGAACTTAATGCTGAATGAATTAATTTTTTTTTCAGATTTTATTTAATAAAACTACATAATATCTTCCTATTTTTAAATACATATTTTCAGTTTTTGATTATACGGAAAACCTAGTAGCACAGCTCATACTACTGTCATACCGCGAGGAGAAGAGCTTTGAACAGGGTTGCTGTGAGTAGACGAGTCCAAAAGAAGAGGGAAGCTGGTATGAATTGAACGGCATTATTTGGGTTTTTAAGCGTACATTTGGCGAGTGAGAAAACGCGTTTCGCGAATGAAAATAAGATAATCATATTTTATTAAACTACATTAAAATATAGATTATCTTTGGAATTTCTCGTTAATAAAAATCGAATTAATGAACACGGTAACTATAAATCCAAAAAATTATAAAATATCCAAATAAAATCAGATAAATTGATGTAAATCACATAACATAATATCAAATTAAACAGATCAGATTCGGTGAAATATTTAAGATCAGTTGAAAAAGATCGGATCAGTTAAAATAGATCAGATCAGTTAAAACGGATCAGATCAGTTAAATAGATCAGATCAGTTAAATAGATCAGATCAGTTAAAATGGATCAGATCAGTTAAAATGGATCAGATCAGTTAAAATGGATCAGATCAGTTAAAAAAGGTCAGATTAGAAATATTTAATCAAATCAGATGTAATGCGAAACGAAATTCCAAAATTCGTTACTCTAGAATCGAAAGAGTACACAGCTGAAAGATAGCCACTCAGATTTGGCTCGGAACATTTATTTTAGCGCCAAGTGAATTACCATCACCCCCAAAATTCAGTGGAATAATCCGTTTCTATAACAACCGCAGCATCATCGTATGACGTCAATAGCTCTTCTCCTCGCGGTACGACAGTAAATATGTCGAGTTTGTGACTAGAGGTAAACAAAATTTGGCCATATATGACAAGAATTGGATGAATTTTAAGGAATCAGCCCCTATTCATAAGCGCTGAGCAAACATTTTGTGCAAAATCTGTGTGGCCATCATTTGGCTATAGTTTTTCTGTATGAAACCTTTAGGTTGATAACCATTTTAGTTCCTCAATGATATTTTATACAAACTTTGGTGTTAACACAGGATAATTGTATAAACTGCACCTGTACAGTACAGGCTGTACTACTATTGTTTATTAACTTGAAAGAAAATTTTAATGTGTTCAAATTTGATCCTAAAGGTGTTAACATTTCCCCACACTGACACTATACATTCATTTGGATCTATAATGAACTTTCATTTCTTTAGATGTAGTTAAGCTTATATATTTGAAATACACATGTATAAGCGTTGGAATTTTGGAATTGTTGAATTCTAAATTGGAATTTTTAGTTGTGAGCACTAAAAATATTGGCTTATTTTTATAGTTTTTTGTAACAACAATGTGAAGATATTTTATTAGCCAAGAATCTGAGTGAAAATATCATCTGTAAATTTAAGTGTTTTTTATTGTATAAGCTGTGATGGAAGTTTCTATAAATAGGGAAGTATTTTCTTGTTCTTTCAATCACTTGCTAAAATAATGTAAATAGTTGTAAGTGTTGAATAAAATGTTTCTTTAGTAATGTGAAATATTGAGTTACTTTCTTAGTTTTTCATAAGTTTCTGAATTTTAGGTAAAGCTTCCTCATTTGAAAATTCACTATACATAATAAATGATAGAATACATTAAAAGATTGAGTGTTGAGTAAGAGATTGAAATATAGTGAATACAACAAAATCAACCTTAGATGAATATTTTGCAGTAGACTAAACTTCTAGTTTTGGGTTAGTGTACTTCACAATTTAAAGAATGATTGAAATTAAAGTTACCTCTTGTGTGTATTTTTATTTGTGATCTATTTTTAGCATATTTCAGGTTTGAAACAAATGATAATTTTTTTTTTCAAAACAAGCTTTTGTTTGATAGGTTTTGAGTACAGGGATAAGTGACAAATCTGAAAATATATAGATAATATCTCAACAATGAGTACATGTGGAGTAGATTTTGAGAAAAAGATGGTTTTATAAATGAGTACATTATTAGTAGATTTTGAGCAGAAGCAGTCTCAAAAATGAGTACGCGCGGACTCGATTTTGAGCAGAAAGTCTCAAAAATGAGCATGCGCAGACTCAATTTTGAGCAGAACAGGTCTCGAAAATGAGCACGCGCGGTCTCGCTGAGCTCTCGAAAATGAGAACATGCCGTTTCATTTTTAAGAAGGTGATGTGTTTCAAATATAAGTACACGAGTTTTTCAAATATGAGTAGTTTTTACTTGGAGCTATAGTGAGTACATGAAGTGCTCATAATCAAGTAATTTCGTCTCTATTTTAAGAACCCTGGTTTAACAGTGTATGCTCATATTATATTGCCTTTTTTATAGTTTGTTTTTGTATTAATAATGCTTTAATGGTTACTAATATGATTCAAATTGGTTTTAAAGACCCATATTTGTAAGCTCTAAAACATTTTTAACACAAAAAAAATTACATTTCTAAAATTTAAAAAAAAATTTAAAAATTACATAATTTTGTTCCTTTTGAGGCCAATCCGGAGGCAAAAAGAGTTATTATAATGGAATAATATTTTACACATGTTAGTTTCAGACCATTTGGCACCTTTTTCTTGCTGTGCCCGATAGAATTTGTAAAAAAAAAATTTCGCCATAGGAAAATGACCCACCCTATTGGAAACGGGGAAATCCAAGTTCAAGTAGGAGTGTGGGAAATCAGGGTAGCTATCTTGGCTATGTAAGCATTCCATTGGCATAGTTGGATAAAAATTCCTTCAAATATTTTCTGCAAACTAATTAAGTGCCCATTGTTGGAATTTTGACTTATAAACATAATGACAGTCCCATTGTTTACCTAAATACTGTAATAATGCTTCATAAACAGTATGAAAAAAAAAATTATTTACCAAAAAATTTTAATTATTTGAAAAGATTTCTGCAAAATTCTAAAACTAGCTGCGCTCGGCATGCGCATGTGCTTCTATATTATCCAAGTATGTCCATTGGTGATAAGATATTAAGCCCCAACTCCTATAACTTCTTTGAAGGACAGGGGATGCAGGTGGGATAGTTCTTGGCGGGAAGTTACCAGTTTGGTTCTCAACCCTAGGGAGTGAATGGCCTGACTCATTTGGGGTTACACAAACTACCTAGAAAGATAAGACAAACTATAGCAACAGCTATTCATTGGTCTCCAGTTCTTTGGAACTATTGCCCTTTTCGCTGTGGGAAAACCTACATCAAATCTGTTCCTATTATCTTTATGGCAATATTTAGAAATAAGTTATACTTTAATTTGTGTATTATTAACCTAAAACACAACTTGGAATCCTTAGAATAAAGTATGGGTGCATTAAGTTATTTGTGTGAACAAAATTAACCCAGCGCAGTAGTATAGCGGCATCTCACCGTTAGATATGTTAGAAGTGTTTTTACACATACAGATTAAGCAAATAAAAAAATTAGTTCACCGGAAAGGAGATTGCTGTTGTACTAATCACAATTATACATAGAAATTATCAAAACTGTGTTGTTATATTTGACAGAAGGTTGTGAATGTAAAATGAACAGTTTGTGTATTAGCTGACAGTATAATCTATAGTTTGGCTGAATTCAAAGTTAAGAAAATGTCCCATAAATATAACTAATGTACCCATTTCCTGTCTTTCACATAAGCATTTGTCAATCATAAACACTCAACAATCATTCACCAAAACACAACAATAAACACTAAATCATCATGCTAACACAAGAGGTTTGGGTCCACAATAAAATTATACTTGACGCTACACTATCATTAGTACAGGCTCTTTCTTAATAATACTGTTAAATTTAAAAATACTTATTAAGAAATATATGCATTAGGGTGTCCCAAAAAAACGCGACTTTTGAAATGTTTAACTCTCACCCCCCAAAAATGTTCTTTATGTGAACATGAGGCACTGTGAATTTTTTTAGAATTTTTGAAAAATATTTAGAGGTCCCCCAAGGTCATTGAATTTTCAAAAAATGGCCAAAAAAAGGGTAAAAATTAACATTTTTTCTAATTTTTTTAAAATAACCATTAATGTTCAAATGGCATTATTTTCATTTATTAGAGCTATTTATATTGTTTTTAACCAATTCTGTATTAATTATTTGGGTAAGAAATAATACGCATTGTTATTAAAATCAAGAAACATGCGATATTTTTACCTTATGTATTACACTATGCGACAAAAAAAATGGGTCAAAATGCCACAGAAACTTTGAAAGCAGATTCTTATGTAAAATGACCCCCTGAATCCGAATCCGGCCCCCGTTTTTCTCCATCAGCCTCAGATTTTCGGGGAACAGCCCCTCCCCCTTTTTACGTTTTTCGACGACTTTATAACTTTGAACTCGATTTTCAGGATCAAAAAGCATTGTTTTAGTCTTTAAATTGCCCCCCAGGAGACAATAAAATATGAAAATTTGGAACAAATGGATAGGTTTAAGGGGTAATTAACCCCCTAAAAACTCAAAAAAATAGCTACAGATAGTAGGATTGGTTATACCGTATTTATTTAACTTATTTTTTAAGAAATTAATTTTTAAACGGTCCTAACCGTTCCCCAAAAACCCAAATTTAGTAATGATATGCAGTAATGATTTTTTGGAAAAGCGGTTGAGGAGTTATTGCCCCCCGAAGCACCCGCGAAAGGGTTCGGAAGACTCTGAATCGCGCTGGCGCACGCGTGCTCAAGAAATTATATTCATGCTTCGAAAATTTTAAAAATGACATTTTTCGTATATTATAAATCTTTCTTAAGTAGAAATTCTTTGGTTCGTTAGTAACTGTGGCCATTTTTATGGAGGTATTCCATGTTTCTTTAGCGCGCGTGCGCCAGCGCGATTCAGAGTCTTCCGAACCCTTCCGCGGGTGCTTCGGGGGCGATAACTCCTCAACCGCTTTTCCAAAAAATCATTACTGCATATCATTATTAAATTTGGGTTTTTGGGGAGCTGTTAGGACCGTTTAAAAATTAATTTCTTAAAAAATAAGTTAAATAAATACGGTATAACCAATCCTACTATCTTTAGCTATTTTTTTTAGGTTTTAGGGGGTTAATTACCCCTTTAACCTATCCATTTGTTTCAAATTTTCATATTTTATTAATTTGAACCTTTCTTGTCTCCTGGGGGGCAATTTAAATTCTAAAACAATGTTTTTTATCCTGAAAATCGAGTTCAAAGTTATAAAGTCATCGAATGGAGAAAAACGGGGGCCGGATTCGGATTCAGGGGGTCATTTTACATAAGAATCTGCTTTCAAAGTTTCTGTGGCATTATGACCCATTTTTTTTGTCGCATAGTGTAATACATAAGGTAAAAATATCGAAAAATATCGCATGTTTCATGATTTTAATAATAATGCGTATTATTTCTTACCCAAATAATTAATACAGAATTGGTTTAAAACAATATAAATAGCTCTAATAAATGAAAATAATGCCATTTGAACATAAATGGTTATTTTAAAAAAATTAGAAAAAATGTTAATTTTTACCCTTTTTTTGGCCATTTTTTGAAAATTTAATGACCTTGGGGGACCCCTAAATATTTTTCAAAAATTCTAAAAAAATTCACAGTGCCTTATGTTCACATAAAGAACATTTTTGGGGGGTGAGAGTTAAACATTTCAAAAGTCGTGTTTTTTTGGGACACCCTAATATGCATTCATAGCACAAAAATATGTCCGGAGTCTCAGACTCACGCGATCACTATAGGCAGGCCCGTTCCTGGGTATGAAGGCGCCTCCGTGCCAATAAATTACGGCGCCCCTTACACCTCACCCCCATTAATAATTAATTCTAAGTTAATTAATTTTTACTTTTAATTAATTTTTAATTAATTAATCACTTATTTTCAATTATTTGTTAATTTTAACTAATTAATAATTACTTTAAACAAATTTGATATTACTTAACTTAATGATACAGTAGAACTTTGATAAAGCGACTCCTTATGGTGCCAATAAAATGCGGACGTTTTAACGAATAAAATTAACAATATTGTAATAAAAAGGTGCTTTTATTACCGGTTGTTGTAAGGCAAGGGTTGCTATAACAGAGGGTCGTTGTAAAGGGGTTCTACTTATTAATAAATAAATAATATTGGCATTACTTATTTAATTAAAATTAGTTTTCAGTTAAAATAAATCAAGCTCTTTTCAATATATTGTGGGGAATTTTTACAGTTTTCAGTTTAAAGAATAATGATAAACTCATTTTTTGGTGGGGGGGGGGTTGAGGGTTTTCCCCCAAGAAAAATTTCTGAAATTTGACCCCTAAAAGTAGTGTTTTAACTCATTTTGAGACCCTTTAGCTAACAACCGAAGAGAATTGCTCCTTATAAATTTGCAGAATTTTCAATGAAAAACAGTATAAAAATTGATGTCAAAATTTCGGGAGGGGTTTGAACCCCCCTTGGATACGGCCCTGGGCCATAAACTCAAAAATATTCACTTAGGATTACTCAATTTTCGCCTAGTTCTCGATAGAGGCTGTATGGTTTGGCTATTTATCTAACCAGTAACTGATGGTTACCAGTAATTGACACTTTAAGAACAATATAAAAATTAATTAGCTATTGCTACTTAATAAAACTATCCTGAAAAAACTTTTTGTTTTGAAAAATTAAATGAAGTTTCAATATTTTTCTAGAGAACAATTTGTTTGAAAAAGTAATTATTTTCTATTTTTAAAATATTTTTAAGTTGGCATGGTAGCAGCACCCAGTAACCGACACCCCGAGAAATTTTGGCACCAATAACTCAAAATTTGAAATACCTTTAATAAATTAAGATTATAATTAGGTATAAATGAAAAACAGCTGCTGATACAAAGAAAGCAAAATATCAATCTTAAAAATCCAATAAGGAGAACTTTTTAGAACATTCACGTATCGTATTATGCCGTCGACCATGCCGCTGAATCCGAATCCGAAAACGTTATCAAATCCTATTGACTACTCTATAGCTGTACCGCTGAATTTAACGGCTGCTGAACGGTCGACGGTATATAAGTACCAAAATTTATTTCTCTGTGCTGCTTTATATGAAACTTTAATATCCATTGTATCGAAATATTTTAGATTAAATTTAGACAGAAAGATCCAGTTGCATAACAGGTATGATACATAAAAATATGGAAAACAATCTACTAAAAACTGATTAATTTAGTTTAATAATAGATTTATTCAAAAGTTTTTGTTTATTTACCTTCAGAATGATACTGGATGTTATATGTTATCCAGCTAGTCCAGTTAGCTTGTTTTGTTTTTATTTGAGATTCAGAAATAATTTTCTTAAACACGTCTGTCATTTAATTATCTTTTTTATAGTTTAACTTTTATTTTTTAAAAAGTGAGAGGGAGAGAGAATTAAAATATAGTGAGTCACTAGCGACTAACCTGATTCCTTTCACTTTCTGCAGCCATGCCATTTTTAAACCAAAGAGCACGACACCAAAAACTCAACTATGTACTTCATCCCGGCGGTACAACACCCTCCCAGTAAAAATTCTCCGTGCTCGGGCAAAAGCCCGGAGGTCCCCCAGTCACCACCCTCACAAAAATGGCGGGAACTTTTTATGTTTTCTGCCCCCTCGTATATTGAGTGAAATAAACAAAGACGCTTCTGAACTTGAAAGCACTAATTTTTTTGTTTTTTTGTTTTTATGTAATGATGAGAACACCTTTTCATCATCTTCACCCGTCTCCAGAGAACTAAGTCGCAATAATAGCTCTTCTCTCTCTCCCTCACTCTCCATCTCCAAATATTTGTATGGATGGATCTAGAGCAGTGGTCCCCATTCCCCGGTCCGTGGATCAAATGGTACCGGGCCTCGGGCCGACCATTCATTGAAAATGAATTTAAATTCCTAGATTTATACTCCAAATTAAAAGCATAATAAATCCCTTTATATTTATTTTTTGGTGTAACTGTATTTTATTTTGAAAGCATATGTATAAATACAATTAAATCAAAATTAATAAATAAAAAAAAATAGTTCCTCAGGTGTGTGCTTCCAACAAATTTATTTGTGTGAGATATTCAAGAGCAGGTGCACCTAATAAATTTACGTAAGAGATATCCATTCGGTTTTTTACAATAGTCTTCTTCAAAACATTTTTCACAAGTCAAGGGCCTATTATATAGAAATTTTTAAGGGACATCTATTAAAATATGATTTGAGGCAAACGCTTGATAGCTATTTAATAACTGGTGAATCAAATCTTCATCCAAGGAGGGCGCCTATTAATAGATTCATACAATTCGGTTTTTCTAAGACGCCTTACAGCTTTCAAGTCCGGAGTGTTTAAATTTTCACTCACTCAGAATGGGCGCGCTGGGCGCCCTGAATAGATTCATTTGATGGGGGCGCCCATACAATATGGTATAGCTTTTAAAGTTGGGAATGTTAAAATTTTCACTCGCAGGTCTGGCGGTCTTTGATAAATCCATTTAATTAAGACAACTCATACAATTTGGTTTAGCTAAGTAAGACGCCTTACATATTTCAAAGTCGGTGTGTTCAATTTTTCTCTCAGGGTGGGCGCTTTGAATATATATTTATTTGATGGGGCGCCCCATACAATTTGAAAGCTAAAAGGAGTCTTCCTTATAGCTTTCAAAGTCGGACATGTTAAAATTTTTGTTAAGAGTTGGCACCCTTTAATAGATTCACTAGATGAGGGCGCCCTATACAAAAAGTTCAAAATGCACTTCTCTTAAAAGGCGCCTACATTAGTTCTCTTAAGGGGACGGGTGTGTATAACCCAGTAAGGGCGCTCTTTACTCGTTTGTAGGCGCCTTTTGAAGCTTTTTTTGTAAAGGAAAGGAGATCTAGCTTACTGCTTAGGTTTGTTTCTTTTGAGTCAGGACGTAACGGAATATTTTTCCCTTAAAGTTAGGGGTCAAAAAAATTTTCTAAGGCGCCCAGTAAGGGCGCTCTTTACTCGTTTGTAGGCGCCTTTTGAAGCTTTTTTTGTAAAGGAAAGGAGATCTAGCTTACTGGTTTGTTTCTTTTGAGTCAGGACGTAACGGAATATTTTTCCCTTAAAGTTAGGGGTCAAAAAAATTTTCTAAGGCGCCCAGTAAGGGCGCTCTTTACTCGTTTGTAGGCGCCTTTTGAAGCTTTTTTTGTAAAGGAAAGGAGATCTAGCTTACTACTTAGGTTTGTTTCTTTTGAGTCAGGACGTAACGGAATATTTTCCCCTTAAAGTTAGGGGTCAAAAAAATTTTCTAAGGCGCCTCTTCATCGGTCGGCGCCTCCGTGCAGGCACGGCCAGCACGCCCGGCCGGAACGGCCCTGACTATAGGGTTAAGATATACACATGAAAATATAGTTTTAGAAGTATTAGAACTCTAAAAACAATTCAAAACATACATTATACAATCTAATAACAAAAGAAATCAAGAATAACTTACTTTAGTTCAACTTCAAAGCCATCGGTCGAATCAAAACAACCATATCGACTAGTCGGAATGGAGCATTTCAGTCATTTCACGCGCGCAGAGGCCGGTGAGATTCTCGGTTGCCATTCCAACTGTAATTTCGACCGTAATTCCGACTTGCAACCAATTTCAACTAGCTCGTGCTACGCTACGGACTTCTTGCCACAGTCTGAATTTGACGTCATCGGTCACGTGATAGGGGCAATTCCAACGTCGGTTTCGCATATCAACGAGCTCGTGCTAAGGCCCCAGGTCAAAATCCCGACAGGTCGAAATCCCGACAGGGTCAGAATCCCGACAGGGTCAGAATCCCGACAGGGTCAGAATCCCGACAGGTCAAAATCCCGACAAGGTCAAAATCCCGACAGGTCGAAATCCCGACAAGGTCAGATTCCCGACAGGGTCAAAATCCCGACAGGTCAAAATCCCTACAGTGTAGTGTCACTCTTAAGCCGTGAGAGCATAAATTATTGAATTTTTTTGAAATTTTAAATTTTTTAAAATTATTAAAAACTGGTTTAATACTACACTCCTGCGCGTGCAAGACTTTTTTCTGGGCTTTTTTTCAGTGCAGGGGCTCTACCACCAGCGTGTCGTTATCGTTAATATTGCCGAAATTATCGACAGTCACGTGATGAGCCTCAAACTTAACTACAGGTCCTAGCATGAGAGGAGAAACCTAGAGGAGAAAACGACAGAGAGGCGAAACAGCTCTACGACACCTCTTATCGAGGGCTGTAGCATTATTTTCAAATTAATAGCTATTGTACATTAAAAAGCGCTCTTAGGAATTACTTTTCAACCTATAGATGAAACAATATTTTTATTTTGCGTAGGAACTATGTTTTCTCTGCGTAGTCATCAGATCTTCCATTGCAAATAGCCCAAATCGCCGCCATTATTTGCTTTGTATGAAATAGATGAAAATTCTATTCATAAAAATACACGTCATTGGGTACTTATTTATGATGGAATATTTTTTCTTTCATTTTTAAAATATATTTTTACAAGGTTCAAGTTTATATTAATACAGTAAAAAGAGTCTGGAGGTAGAATAACCACAGAAGTGATTTCATGTGGATTTCATCCTTCGATTTATAGATGGCAGCACGATGGTGTCGGGAATTCTGAAAAATCAAGATCAAATTGTCGATGGCCTACCACGACGATGTAGTTTTTGAATGTCGACAAATGCAAGCTTTTACCGATTGCAACTGAGTTCGAGAGTATAGGTGTCGAGAAGAAATAACGCTTTTGATTGGTGTAAAAAGTTTTCGTCATCTTGTACGTCAGAAATAGCCGGGGAGTTAAGTTACATTGGCGTAATTTGAAATGATCACCAACGCAAGGGAAGGAACTCGTTTTTTCATGAGCAAAATTCTCGCCACTCTAAACAAGGGATGATCGTAATAAGATTAAGACGCTTAAAACGAATACCTTTACGAACATATAACGGAGGACAAACTTAAATTCAGGAAATTTTTGTTATCAATTGATTACAATTTTTTAATCGCAAAAAATTAAGTTTTGGATAAAGAACAAAATTTTTTCCCATCACCACGGTGATTATTTCTGATTAAAATTTTTTAAATCAGATAATCATTTTAAAGCTGCTTTTTGGATGCACGATTGTTTATATATTATCTGGAAAAAAACGTATGAGTAATCCTCAATTCTCTTAATAAATAAAACCCACAAATCGACTTTAATTTTTAGTACATAAAACCGGCCCGATTTTTAAGTCGATAATTTAAAAAAAAAGATGTAATGCAAGCCAATTTTACTTTAAAAATACCTTTAAGTATCTCAAAAAACGTGCAATGATAACAGGGTAAACAATACACATAATTTATAGCGTATAAAAGAGCTTGTTCTCGTGTCGTTAACAAGATATAGACACCTCTTGAGGTGTCGTTGAGTTTTTCACTTTCTCGATACCACTTAACGACAGTTAAAAACTTCCCGACAGTCTGATGGTAGACCCTCTTGTTAAGTGAGCCCATACTCTCGACCTCACTTGAGATCACTAATGCTATTTCCTATGGATAACCTTCCGCGACAGTGTGGTGTCGACAACTTGCTTGCTTCTTCAGCGTTCTCGACACGGAAGAAGTAAGGGTGTCGTTATTTTTGTCGAGAGGCTCGTGGTAGGCCCCCAGGGGGCCTACCACGCGGAAGGTTCTCTCGCGGAAGGTAACTCTCGCGGAAGGTTATCCATAGGAAATAGCATTAGTGATCGCAAGTGAGGTCGAGAGTATGGGCTCACTTAACAAGAGGGTCTACCATCAGACTGTCGGGAAGTTTTTAACTGTCGTTAAGTGGTATCGAGAAAGTGAAGAACTCAACGACACCTCAAGAGGTGTCTATATCTTGTTAACGACACGAGAACAAGCTCTTTTATACGCTATAAATTATGTGTATTGTTTACCCTGTTATCATTGCACGTTTTTTGAGATACTTAAAGGTATTTTTAAAGTAAAATTGGCTTGCATTACATCTTTTTTTTTTAAATTATCGACTTAAAAATCGGGCCGGTTTTATGTACTAAAAATTAAACTCGATTTGTGGTTTTTATTTATTAAGAGAATTGAGGATTACTCATACGGTTTTTTTTTCAGATAATAAATAAACAATCGTGCATCCAAAAAGCAGCTTTAAAATGATTATCTGATTTAAAAAATTTTAATCAGAAATTATCACCGTGGTGATGGGAAAAAATTTTGTTCTTTATCCAAAACTTATTTTTTTTGCGATTAAAAAATTGTAATCAATTGATAACACAAATTTCCTGAATTTAAGTTTGTCCTCCGTTATATGTTCGTAAAGGTATTCGTTTTAAGCGTCTTAATCTTATTACGATCATCCCTTGTTTAGAGTGGCGAGAATTTTGCTCATGAAAAAACGAGTTCCTTCCCTTGCGTTGGTGATCATTTCAAATTACGCCAATGTAACTTAACTCCCCGGCTATTTCTGACGTACAAGATGACGAAAACTTTTTACACCAATCAAAAGCGTTATTTCTTCTCGACACCTATACTCTCGAACTCAGTTGCAATCGGTAAAAGCTTGCATTTGTCGACATTCAAAAACTACATCGTCGTGGTAGGCCATCGACAATTTGATCTTGATTTTTCAGAATTCCCGACACCATCGTGCTGCCATCTATAAATCGAAGGATGAAATCCACATGAAATCACCTCTGTGGTTATTCTACCTCCAGACTCTTTTTACTGTATTAATATAAACTTGAACCTTGTAAAAATATATTTTAAAAATGAAAGAAAAAATATTCCATCATAAATAAGTACCCAATGACGTGTATTTTTATGAATAGAATTTTCATCTATTTCATACAAAGCAAATAATGGCGGCGATTTGGGCTATTTGCAATGGAAGATCTGATGACTACGCAGAGAAAACATAGTTCCTACGCAAAATAAAAATATTGTTTCATCTATAGGTTGAAAAGTAATTCCTAAGAGCGCTTTTTAATGTACAATAGCTATTAATTTGAAAATAATGCTACAGCCCTCGATAAGAGGTGTCGTAGAGCTGTTTCGCCTCTCTGTCGTTTTCTCCTCTAGGTTTCTCCTCTCATGGTAGGACCTGTAGTTAAGTTTGAGGCTCATCACGTGACTGTCGATAATTTCGGCAATATTAACGATAACGACACGCTGGTGGTAGAGCCTCTGATTACAGATATTTCATCAAAACTGACGTTTGAAAGATTCTAAAATTTAAATTTTTTTAAAATTGATAAAAAAAAGGTTTAATACTACACTCCTGCACGTGCAAGACTTTTTTCTAGGCAGCTTTTCAGTGCTGATTACAGATGTTTCTTCAATACTGTGGTTTGAAAGATTTTAAAATTTTAAATTTTTTAAAATTGATTAAAAATGGTTTAATACTACACTCCTGAGCGTGCAAGACTTTTTTCTGGGCTGTTTTTCAGTGCTGATTACAGATATTTCATCAAAACTGACGATTGAAAGATTTTAAAATTTTAAACCAATTTTTAATCAATTTTAAAAAATTTAAAATTTTAAAATCTTGTAAACGTCAGTTTTGATGAAATATCTGTACTCAGCACTGAAAAACAGACCAGAAAAAGTCTTGCGCGCGCAGGAGTGTAGTATTAAACCGTTTTTTAATCAATTTTAAAAATTTTTAAATTTTAAAATCTTTCAAACGTGAGTTTGGATGAAATATCCGTAATCAGCACTGAAAAACAGACAAGAAAAAAGTCTTGCACGCGCAGGAGTGTAGTATTAAACCAGTTTTTAATCAATTTTAAAAAATTTAAAATTTCAAAAAAATTCAATAATTCATGCTCTCACGACTCAAGAGTGACATTACACTGTCGGGATTTTGACCCTGTCGGGATTTCGACCTGTCGGGATTCTGACCCTGTCGGGATTCTGACCTGTCGGGATTCTGACCTGTCGGGATTTTGACCCTGTCGGGATTTCGACCTATCGGGATTATGACCCTGTCGGGATTCTGACCCTGTCGGGATTTCGACCTGTCGGGATTATGACCCTGTCGGGATTTCGACCTGTCGGGATTATGACCCTGTCGGGATTTTGACCCTGTCGGGATTTTGAACTGTCGGGATTCTGACCCTGTCGGGATTATGAACGGTCGGGATTTTGACCCACACCCAAAATTACCACTATTCTAGCGTGTGATGCTGGAAAATTATTGCTAATCTAGCATGTGTTGCTGGAAAATGACCACTATTCTAGCATGTATGGCTGGAAAAAGTTTGCCGTCCTAGCAAGTGTTGCTAGAAAAAGCTTGCTAATCTAGCATATAAATGTAGCTTGTGTTGCTATAAAATGCATGCTATGCTATCATGCAAAATCTAGTTTATGTTGCTGGAAAATATTTGCTATTCTAGTATTATTTTTCTAGCATCAGATGCTGTTAATTTGTATATTATTCTAGCATTATTTTTCTAGCATCAATTGCTGTTAGTAGATAGAAAAGGCCGGTTCTGCGACATTGCGGCTCTGCGGCTCTCTGCGGCTCTGCGGCTCTCTGCGGCTCTACCACTAAATTGCGGCTCCCTGCGCATTCTACTAGATTGGGGCTCCTGCCCATTCTACTAGATTGCGGCTCTACCACTAAATTGGGGCTCCTGCCCATTCTACTAGATTGCGGCTCTACCACTAAATTGGGGCTCCTGCCCATTCTACTAAATTGGGGCTTCTGCCCATTCTACTTAATTGCGGCTCCTACGCATTCTACTAAAATGCGGCTCTGAGGCGCAACCAACAGCACGAAGGTACTTTGGGGCTCTACCACTAAAATGAAGCTCTACCACTAAATTGGGCAGGTACTTTGCGGCTCTACCACTAAATTGGGGCTCCTTCGCATTCTACTAAAATGCAGCTCTAAAACACAACCAACAACAACATGAAAGTCATTTTACATAAAGTGATAAGGTTAGAAATTCCCTGGAGATGTTAGCCCAAGTTTTCCCGCGTTAACAAAGCGTAACGGTGTCAAGCAGACGTTCCCCTGCCTTTCACAAAGAGAGGGTGTAACCTATGACACCAGGCAGACGCTCCCTTACCTTTCACAAAGCAATACATGTGCTGATAATCCTTGAGGGAGATAACGGTGATACCCCCGTTTCGCCGAAAACAGTTTTTCCTTCCCCCCTTGTCGTAAAAAATCCCTACTGTCCCCTCTACCCTCCCCCTTAATCATCGATATTTCCCTCACATTTCGGGATCGGGCAAAGAAATCGATTCTGGAGTAGAATCGAATGCTTTTTCCCAATGGAACCCCTGTGGTGCACCGACCCTGTGACATTTTTATGACTTGTAACTCTTCACACCAATTTCTGACGCCCTTTGATATCCTGTCTTTTGTATTGGATAGTGTACTGAGCCAATTAGTTGGTTTCTTAGAAAACGTAAGTTCTTCACGTGAATATCTTATCTCCCCTCCTCTCCCCTAGGCTGTCTTCGTCGCTGGTATCATAAAAGTTTGCATTGACCGTTATGATAAAAAGACTAGCACAAAAATACTTTTTTTTTTTATAGAAGTTGAGTTTTGGGGATTCATTTCTCTCTCGGGGTCTTAGCACGAGCGCGTCGGTGTCTTCGTAGGTCTCTCTCGGTGTCGGTAGCGATGAACGAATTAAAATTTATAAAATCGAAACGAGGTGGTTATCTCGTCGAGTTTAATGATTTTCTTTTCCGCCTGGAAAGGAAGAAGGACAATACAGGGTATTATAAATGCGAGAGTGCTTCGAAGACGAAGTGCAATGCACGCATTGTAATTATATCAACCAGTTCTGATAGCCACCAAATAAAAAGGACATCTGGACATCACAACCACAACAAGCCTGTGAACATAATACAGAAATTAAAATTTTCTGCAAAGCTAAAAGAGAGAGCTATCAGGGAAAGTACTGTTCCTGTTCCAAGAATATACAAGTAAGTAATATATAATTTTCCTACAAGCCAATCTCTAATATAAATTTTTATAAGTAGTGGGATTTCCATGTTAATCTTTTCAAAAATCTGATATTTTTCAAAGGTATTTTAAATACTGCACGTTTTTAGGAATTTTGGATCGATTTAGACCATTTTTATTTTACATATATGCAAATACAACTAAGTTTCCAATAATAATTCTGTGTTTTTTTCCAAAAAAAAAAATGCACTATGAAGCAACATATCTAAAATTCTAGTTAAAATGCAGTGAACCCAATTTTGAATTTAGGTATCAAACATAGTGTATTCCTTTTCAGTTGCTAATTGCATGGAAATCCCAGCCCTGTTAATAAGCAATATACTGTAGAACCTCTGCATAACAACCCGTTTGTTTTAATGTCCAGTTGTAAAAGTACCATTATTTTATCATAGGAATAACGTTATTTTCTATACGTTATAGCAACCCCTAACAATTCATTCAGACTGTATAAAATATATTTTTAATTATTTTTTGTAGGGAAGAAATAGCTGAAACTGCTACATCTGATGAAGTGGCTTTGTGCCTACCAAGTTTTGCAGCATCTCAGAAATTTATGTATAAAGCTAGATCCTCCATAAGACCCCCATTGCCTCACAGCAAAATGGAGATCAATTTAACTGAACATTGGACTAAAACCAAACATGGGGACGATTTTCTCCTTCTTGATGATGGGGATGAAGAAAACAGAATGTTGGTAAGTAAAGTGTTATCTGATAACTATTTGCTTAATTATTATTTTCTATAAAATTTCTCCTCATATCTTTGGATCTATTTTCAGATTTTTGGAACAAAGGAAAATTTACATAAGCTTTGTATGTCAGAAAGAATCTACTTGGACGGAACATTTAAAGTCGTGCCGAAATTGTTTTTTCAACTGTACAGTATACATGGTACATACATGGGACAAGTGTTCCCTTTCATTTACGCACTATTGCCTGATAAAAGCCAGGATACGTATGTGCGATTGTTTAAAAATCTTAAAAGTAAAGCACATAGCCTTGGCCTCAAATTCGAGCCTATGCAGTGTATGCTTGATTTCGAGGCAGCTTCTATTAACGCATTAAAGTGTATTTTTCCAGAATGCATGGTTAAAGGGTGTTTTTTTCATTACACTCAGTGTATTTGGAGAAAGGTAAGCATAGTTAATTCTCGCCATAATTCAATTATAGTAAAAAAAATTCCCTTCACATTTTCCATTCTTCTTTTTTTTGTTAATTTCTATTCTAAAGTTATTCTTTTCATTCAAACCTTTGGTGTGACCGTTTTTTTTTACAAAACCAAGAAAAAAATTCTTAAGTATCATCATTCTTAGTAATTATTTTAAAAAATCTTAATTATGAGTTTTGCCTCATAACTTTCAAAAAGGTATCGTGTCTTGCACGTTACGAACTTTTAGATGTGTCTGACATCTGCACTAAAGGAGTATTTTTAAGCCCATCCATTCGGCTTCGCTTTTTTGTACTATAACACTAAATATTATATTTTTAAAAAAATCGACCAAATACCCAAACAGAAGCTACATGTATCAAACCTGGCAATGCTTGTAGCCTGATATGCCACTTTATACATATAGTAATTATTAATTCTTATGGTTTGTAAAAGTGCACTACTTAGATTTATAATGAAACTTTAAGTCATAATAATGCTAATGCTCCTGCATCTAATCATCATAGGTTCAGCAATTGGGCTTGGTGTGTAACTACAAGAACGATGGAGATGTTACAAAATGGATACGGAGAATAGCTGCACTCCCTTTAGTACCAGAACATCAAGTTGTTGATGCATTCCTGTGGCTTCAGGAAAATGAACCAAATGTGCCCCAGACAACTGAAATGTACAATTATTTAGCTGACACATGGTTGGATGAATGCGTAGCGAAATTTCCAATGTAAGTTTTTCTCAATATATAGTGCTGTCCTTTAAAAAACATACTCCATATTGTACCCTAAAAAACCCATTGAGATATTTTAGCTATACTTAACAATGATTTTATAAGTAGTTAGTCTGACCTCCTCAAGAAACACGTGGGACGTCGTACAATACTGTGGTGGTTGTTATGGAAACGAATTATTCCATTGAATTTTGGGGGTAATGTTAATCCATAAATGCTTAAAAAAAGTGAACTTTATAGTTCCCTTAAAAAATTTTGTTTTTATGTCAAAGTTTTCTCGGGGCGGTTGGACTACACATTTATCACTTTTTTATTAAAATGTATTATAACTAAGATATTTTTTTTTCCAAATTTAGGGACCTCTGGAATCATTTTGACAACGATCAATCGCGAACTAATAATTTTGTAGAAGGCTTTCATTCTAAACTGAATAAAAGAGCCGTTCATCCGCATTTGAACATATTCAGCTTCATAGAACTAATAAGAACTCTTCAGATTGAAAATGAAGGTGTGATGAGAATGTTGCACGTAGGAACAGCATCAACTCCCAAGAAAAAAACAGTATACAAAAAAATTAATGAGAAAATTGCAAAGTTAAAGAATGAGTTGGTTTCAAACAACATTACCCTTATGAATTACATGGATTGTATTGGACACTATCTTCATTTGGAAAGCTGAGATTTCTAATAAAATGTAATAATACAGGATGATTCAGAATTCATCATCAATATTTGGTGGGGAGGTAAGGGACCTAGACGAGCATATTTCGAATAGGAATGAGAGGGCGCACCTTAAGAGCTATAAGACTTAATGTAGTGCGAGAGCGTTACAAAAGGCTGTTTTGGCAAACCCCGTGTAACGAAAAAAACATATAAGGAAAAAATTTATTCTTGAGGTAAAGCAGTATCCGTACTACTTACGCCATAAATTTGCTAGAAATTGAACCACTTGCTAAACCGTGGGGGTGAGTTTTAAAAAGTGCAATATTAATGTTTTAGCCAAAGAAAGGAGTTTCCTCAGTAGTATTTATAAAAATGAGATGATCGGGGAAGGAATTTTCAATGATCATGCAAGATCCCTTATTTGTTCAAAGAAATGTATTATCATTGAAATTCCTTCCTCGATCCCCTATCATCATTTTTCTAAATACTATTACACTCTAAGGAAACTCAATTTTTTGGCTAAAAGATTAATATTGCACGTTTTAAAACTCACCTCACGGTTTACCAAGTGGTTCAATTTCTATCAAATTTAAGGTGTAAGTAGTACGGATACTGCTTTACCTCATGCAATAATTTTTTTCATTCCATTATGTTTTGTTTCGTTACACGGGCTTTAGCAAAACAGCCTTTTGTAATGCTCTCGCACTACATTAGGTCCTATATAGCTCTTTAGCTGCGCCCCCTCATTCCTATTCGAAATATGCTTGTCTAGGTCCCCTCTGCCTCACCACCAAATATTGATGATGAATTTTTAATCACCCTGTATAAAATATAAAATAAGTGTTTATGTGTCATTTCTATTTATTTAGCTAAGAAATTTAGCTTCTAAACTCTACTTTTTCCATTGTTTCAGGAAAAATATCTTTTGTTTCAGGGAAATAGGTTTTCTAAGTAAATTTTTTTTCCGCATACTAGAAACCATTTCGAAAACCTTTTTACTAGTTTTCCCATTTTCTGGAATAATGGTATATATAAAAACATACTACAAATTTTTATACAAGTTTGCAAATATATTGGATGGAAATGTGTGGCACATTATTTAATATTACTTCTTCTGTGGTATATTTGTGTAATGATACGAAAAATTTCAACACAAATAGCTGTTTAAAAAATTAAAATAATTGTATTCAGGAAAAAAAAATCGCAAAGAGTGTATTGGTAAGTTAATTAATGGCTTAATGCAGGGCATGAAATTTCAGCTCTAAGGTACTAGCCAGACTAAATTTTTACCCGCCACTAATTTGGATTAATATCTTTTTTATTTTAAAAAATAGTGTTTGCAGACCCATTACCCCATGCAAAATCATTTTCATTACTTTAAATGATAAAATTTAAGGAGATATATTAATTTGTATACAAACGAATTTACATAGTATTCCATTTTTTACAAAGATAAATTGACTGTACGTATAAATTATTTAGCTTAACGCGGTGCTTTCGAGTATTAAATATTGAAACCAATTTAAACAGTTTTCCCGAATACCATCTACATCTCATTAATACAGAAAAAAAAATCTTGTGATTTAAGCTGTCATAAGCCTAATATTCAAGGATATTGCATCAGCCTGTTCTTATTAAGATTATTTGTTTGGGAAAAGGGTAATTCACTAAGTGATTTTTTTCACACTAAACGATGCTGTTTACACGAAGACCAAAATGGTGGATTGTAAAAAATGTGATATTATCTAAAAATTCTTAATCTTTAATGAATAAAGGTATAATGACCAGTTATGAAACGTAAACATCTACAAAATTTGATTTGAGAATTATATTTTACTTAAAAATTATCGATACAAGTTGAAGAAGTGTCAATTTCTTCAATTCGAATATTATTGAAATTCACGATGCCAAAACTGTACAATACAAGTAAGGTACGAGATCCAATACTAAATTTATATTTAAATCTCCTCTCCGACTATTGCATTTTTATGTAATGGTGATAGCAAAGTTGTCATTAAGAAAGTATTCAATTGTATAAGAATGAAAGCGATATATAAATCTTAGTTATATAGAGATAGGTCAATTTCTATAAAATCTTGATTCTTAAAGTTCCTAATTAGGCGAAAATATACACCTTAATGCGTATGTGTTTGGTATTTTTCGAGCAAAGCGGTGAAAAAAGATCTTTTTCTGTGTTGGGAAACACGTGGCGCATTGTGATTTCCTGCAATTTTTTTCGTACGAATATTTTTTCAGTCACGAATATTTTTTGATTGAAAATTAAGTGAACACAAGTAAAATAATCATCTTTGGAAAATTAAATCCACTAGAGCTAATTAATTATATTATAAAAACTAGTGTTCGTGTTCCGATTAACTAGATCTGTAACCGTTATCATTAAGAGAGTAAGTATTATTCATTTGTATAAAAATGAAAGCGATAAATCATACTTAATCGTTATAATCTCTAGAAACCTTGATTCTTAAAGTTCCCAATTCGTACGATTATTTTTTTAGTCATGAATATTTTTCGATTGAAAATTAAGGAATGAGAACAAATAAAATAATCATCTTCTATCCACTAGAGCTAATTAATTAAATTGATACTTTCGAGTACTGATAGTACATGGAGTGCTTACACATTATTAAAATTAAAATAAAACATTGCTTTCTTTTATCGCAGTTTTAAATCTTAAAATACACTTTGCTATATAATATTCGGGTACCTATAAGGTTTTACTAAATATGTGTATTTTAAAAAAATACTGTAAAAGTATCTTCAATCTCGGATTTTTTTATTTTTTTTTTTAAATTTTCAAAAAAGTTTTATTTTAACTCGTTTATACAAAAACATTCTGTTCTGTATAAGGTTTAATTGTGAGGTATTTAATATAATAAAAGTCAATGATTGTGTGTGTTTGTCTTTTATACAAATCCATTTTTCTTTCTAACTGCCCCAAACTATGTATACATACGTATAAATACCCAAGGAAAAGCATTGGCTATGTTTCGAAAATTTTAAATGATCCCTTGACCCCTTTTTGCTATCATTGTGCTGAAAATAGCTTTATTTCTGCTTAAAAAACTATCCGCTCACGGCTCACCCCCATTGTCCATTGTTAAAAAGAAAAGATAACACAAAATATTAATTTTTTAATAAAAAAACTAGATATAACTCACTAGATAGATTAAAAATCATACTAATATTTTATAATCTGTTTCAAAGAAATTCAAAGTTTTAAAACTGGTAAGTGTAGTTTAAAACATATTTTTTTCAGGATTTAATTTTTAAGTAAAAAGTTTCATGGAATAACATTGTTGTTAAAATAGTGTCCATGGAATAGGCTTTAATTATTGAATAATTTCACCTAAAAATTTAATTAAATTCCTGAGAAAAAATTATTAATAAAGGAATTTTAATGAATGTTCAATTTTTTTATTGGGATATGGTAAATGTAGAAATCGTTAAAAATCTATATAGTTTACCATGCAGAAAAAGAATTCGTATTCCTTGTGCACTCTTCAAAATACAAGAGTAGCACCGTGACAAATTCAACAATGGGTAAACACCTGTGTTTAGATAAGAAACCACCGTGCCCCCTGGAGAGCTTCAATTCGTTTCGCCAATTACTTTCCTAGGATTCCTAGGAATCGATTCTTCAGTAGGTTTGATTCACAGGCATTCGATTCAGCATTTAGGCATCGATTCTATGGTATTCGATTAGGAGGTTTGGCCGAAATCTCCCTACGGGGAAGGTGAAACAGGATGTAAGGGGGGAAGGAAAAGTGGTTTTCGGCGAAACGTAGGGGACACCGAGATAACGATTGCATCTTTTTCCACAATACCACGGAATTTGAACTCAGTCGTGTTATATAAAAGAAAATCATTCAATGAAGTAAAATTGTGAAATCAATTTTAGTTATCCTTTATTTATTTTAAAGTAGTTCTATTAATGCTTCCACCTCCATGTCATATAAATACTTTATCAGCCTTGATGGATATTTAATTCCCTTCAGCATATTCTGCCAATGTTCTATATGATGTTGAAGTGTAGCTCTGTGAAAAGCTACACAACAAGCAAACGATAGATCCTGTTAGAGAAAAAAAAAAGAGTTTTATACACACAATTTGATTTTTTTTTTAATAGTAAGAAATACTTTTTCTAGTTGTACGTATTAGAATATTTTATTAATAGCAAACTATTTTTATAGATTTTTTTTTCTGATACCTAAAAGAAAATCATTCACATGTGGAATCATTCCTTAAATAAAAATATTATATTTAAGTATTAGCTCTATCTAAAAGTATTGATTCACATGTTTTGAAAGACTTATGTTAAGTTTCATTATATACTGTAACACCTCAAGAATCTAAACTCCATATAAAACAAGAAATAATAAAACAACTTTTACAGTAAAAAGTATTTATTTGCATATGCGCTTACATGGTGGTATTGAATAATATTTATCAATTTCCTTAAAACTCTTTTCCAACGAGGTGCGAACCTTTCTAAAAGTTAAGCTTATGCGTGGCTCTTTCACGCGCGGCTGTGGAGGGATCGCATGACTCCATTCTTTTTGCTCATGCATGACCAAGAGGGATCCTGCTTCCAACGTTTGTCGCACGGATTTCGAACCTTTTTTGGAGAAGACCATATCGCGTCGGGCCCCAAAGCTGAGTGTTGCGATATCCACAGACGGATCGAGGGAGGGTTCGTCATCTTTATGAGGTCCAATCTTGGCATTCCCATTTTCATAATAATTAATAAGTACAAAATTGTACTCAAAGCCTGTTACCCTCTCCACATCAGAATTTATTTTAAGCAAAGTCTGGTTCCAAGGCAGAGGAAATTCGCAATGTCCAGAATATTCGTAAGTAACGTCGTGGTTTCCGTAACTGCAAGATTTCCTTAGTGGTTTGTAAGATTTGCCCCACACTTTAATGGTGGGCTGTTTGAAGGGACATTTCAAAAGTTCCTTAAAAATAGCTTCACTTTTCTCTTTTGAATAGAAGTTGGCTATGTATGTAATTTTTGGAGAAGTGTTAACATGTTTTTTAAATGCAACCTAGAATTTGAAACATTAGATTAGAAAAAGTAAATAATTTAATAAACTAATTATCTTCTATAGTTAATTATTATGAAAAATTATTTACTTGTTCTATAGAATTTTTAAAATTCAAGCTCTCTTCTTTTAAAAACAACTACAAAAGTCTTTTAAATAAACTCATAGAAAAATGCTATAATTTGATTGTATGTGTGAAATTTACTTAAAGTAAACTTACATGTGGTTGACGGATGAAAGATGCTGTTGTGATATTTGATTGAGCAGTGAAAGTGTTGGGTTGCGGGACTTGAGCGCTCGAGGTGCTCGGTTGTGGCTCAGGGGCCGGTTGTGGTTCCGCTGGCATATCCTCCTCTTCAGAGAAAGGACTATCCTGATCCAACAATGCATTGAAGTCGTGTTCAGAAATTCCAAATTCAATGAACTATAACAATACAATATTTTATAAACTCAAAAAAACTACAGTTGAAGGTATATTGGAAAAAAAGTGTATCTTAAAAAACTTTTGTTAGAAGCAATTATTATGAAAATTAATTCTTTGTAAAAACATGCATTAAATATAAACACTATCGAAAAATCAACTAGCATTTAATTATAATTTAAAAAAAAAAAAATGAACTAGTTAAAACATTTCTAAAATTATTCAACAAACATGTTTGAAAACTTTGGTTTAGCTAGCATTGAAAATAAACATTTACTTTTAAATAAAACATGCAAATTCATTTAGTGTTAAAAAGAAATAATGAATTCAACTACAACAAACTTACATTATTGTTGACATCCGCTTCTGCTTTATTTATCTGTTCTAGAAGATTAGAATCCGACATCCCAAAGTTAGTGTTCTAGAATAAAACAATACTAAGTAAAACATTCAACACTATCAAACATAAATAAACTAGAGCTAAAATTATCCAATGTGTATTAAATAAGTAATTACTCTATCATTTAATTAAAAAAAAATAACTAGAGTTGAAATTATTTTATTAGAACTAAAAACATATGCAGCAAGAAAAATATTTTACATGTAACTAGAATTAAACGATTGTTAAAATTAGAAATAATTCTTTGTAAAAACATGTCCATTAAATAAAACATATAATAAAATGAACTTCAGAGAAAAAAAATAGTACTTACATCTAATAATTCATTATCAGAATCAATGGGAGAAGCTGCAAAGTTAGGCGAAGACATTTTCTCGAGAAAGAACTAGTTTAAGTAAAGCTCAAAAATAAAATTTGCAATTTAAATTGGAATAAAATTAAAATTCACTCTTGGCGAAGCAAGTGAGGGATCTAGCCTTTGCAAACTCTTATATACTGATTGTGTGATAAGCATGATGTCATGGGGGTTGGACATTGCTTATCTGTGATGGGACAGTTCTTATCAACTCTTCTCTGGCTGGTTGACATGTTATCAACTTTTCACTGATTGGTTTCTTTCTGATTGGTTCTTAGTGACATCATATAGTTTAACTGAGAGGAAATTACTCCCAAAGTCTTCATTTCTAAATTGCTGAAAAATAAAAAGTTGCTGTCCATCTCGCCCGCCCGTCTTCATTGTTCACCCGCTGAAATGTCTCCTGAAATGCCTGCTCCCAAGAAAGCCCGTGTATCTGAAATCATTCAACAATGGAGTCTCGACACTTTCCTAACCGCGAATGTCGTTTTAATGAATGACAAGGTACGTGTTCGAATTGTGGATTCTTCTGCAAACGTAGCATTGGAGATGGTCCCCTCAACGTTTTTTGAGTTTACTCGAAAGATGGCCGACTTCAATGTTGTGTACCCTACAAGCTCCATTATCTGCAACAATCAACTCGCAGTGTTCTCTAATTGTGAGTTATGTGTTCTTCAGCAAATCTATGGAAGGCCTGGCGCGGGTTTCACTCTAAAGCCACAGTGTCTAATGGTGACACGTGCGCAACTCCAGGAGTTGCTCGAAACCTGCCCCCACGTTCTTGCGCGCGTGAAAGAGGTGCTATTATGCACCGCGCTCCCCCAAAGTGTTAGAAAGAACTGCCGCCAAGCCCCCGCAGAGTCAAGTTCAGACTCTTTCTTCAGGGCGGTGTTTGACGAATTGCTAGCCCAAGTGGGAAAACTTTACCATTGTGATGGGTGTGTATATGATCATCCCTCTCAAAGGCATCATCAATGTATAATGGACACTTATATTGACAAGTATAGGTCTGAAGGGGAGAGGGCTATTTTTCACATAAGCTTAAAAAGTGTATGTGATAGATTGAAAGAATTTAATGAAAATATGTTGTTAAATTTAAGTACTGACTTGTTTATGAATATGTTTGATAAATTAATTGTAACTAGTATTTAATTTTCTTAATAAATGTATTTAAAAAAAATATATGTGTGTTCTATGACTCAAATGAAAAGTCAGGGATTTTATTCAAGTTCTTTATTTATAATTCAGCCAGTTTTGCACAGGAGAATTTGCACCAACATTTCTATTTACAGGAGATTTTGCACTAACATTTTTATGCACAGGAGATTTTGCAATAACATTTTTAACTATTGCAACATGCTTATTTTTTATATAATGTTTAGGTATATTCATAGAATTGAGAGCTTCTAAAAAATCTTGAATTCCAGTTGCTTTAATATTTTTCTTATTATGATTGAATATTATATTAAACAAATCTGCAATATTGGAATTTGAAATGAGATCATTTTTCACTAAAATTTCTCCTTTTTCATTCCATTTCAAAATGTCAGAATGTCTTTTCATAATATTTAGAGCTTTGAAAGCTTCTTTTTGCATGGGTATAGGTACACTATTTAGAATAATAGCATCGTAGGGATCCTCTTTCTTAGATTCAACTTGTTCATTTAACGGTTCCTGTGGTGGCGCTTTCCAAGGTGAGTTGAATTCTTCCATATTCATTTTCTTTTGCAGTAAAGTATAATATTGCTTAACTTTCTCATGTTCATCCAATGAGCTTTTTAAAATGTGCATCATACTTTTATCGAGTTCACTCAACTGCTTCTCAGAAACGGTATGTTTTGTTACTAAATGTTCAGGAACGAGAGCAAATTTCTTAGCGTGCTCCATGAAATAGTTCTGTTAGAACACTTAATGCAGTAGGAATTAGAATATTAAGAAAACCTCCTTTTTGAACAATAAGTTTACGTTTTTTAGAGAGAGCAACTTTTCTTTCAGCTAAAGTGCGTAACGTTCTTTTATGTTTCGATAGTGATCCTTTCTGTTTTTCACTCAATGGAATATTACCATGCAATAAGTTTAAACAGCACTCGCATATGGCTTTTATACCTTCTTGATTTATATTTTTCAAAATATCTTTTCTAAGCTTCTGGGGACAAATGTTTAAAAGCTCTAATTGCTGCAGTTGCTCCTTACTCAAAGTCATATTTGCAAATGAATAGTGAAAGAAAATAACCCTAGCTTTTATAATGTTCTAAAAATTTTTTAACTGATAAAAATACTGAATCTGATTGGGTAAAATTTGAGTGCGCAAACGGAGTTCCTCAGGGGTGTCGCTTCTCAAGTCCAAAAATAAATAAGAGTATGGTTTCCTGGTTGCATCCTCATAAACTTCTTGAAAAAATTTCAAATGTCTCGGAAAAAGTTGTTTTCCTAAATGAGTAACTTGACTGAGATCTCTTCTGTTTTTACATAAAAACAAGTAATGTGCATTTAAAGTTAATTTCCCTCATTTCTTTTCCTTTATGAAAAAAGTTTTGCACGATAAAAATTATACTAAGATTTAAATGATGACTGCCTTTAGTAAACAAGTCTGTTAAAAGTTTTTGATTAGCGCCATGACTCATAAGGTCATCAACGATAAAAAGTGTTTGCTTCCCTAAATATTCATGAATGTTCGATGGAAGACCCTCCACAAAGGTTACTTCGGGTATTTCATCATAGAGGGGTTGGTGAATTCCATAGAACCAGACAATCTTATCAGGAACGACTGAAAACATTTCATTCTTATGATGCAATAAGTCTCGGACAAAGTATGTCTTCCCACAGCCAGTAGGTCCAGACATGACCATTGTAAAGGGGTGTTGCAATCTTGGAAACTCCATGATAAATGAATGATAACAAGTAATATTTCATTTAAATACTTTTTTTATTGATAAAACTTGGTTCTTACTCCAAACTTGTTGGCTACAAAGTTATATACTTTTACATCATTGTGGATTAAACAGTTAACATAGGCTGGCAATATTTGCCTTAGTGAATATCCGCGACATTTGGAATAAATGTAATACAAACAATGTTGGCCACACACGGCTGTTATAGGGCTTTGTACAATCATGGGATTATAATTAACAAACATGAATCGTTCTACAAATTTTGATATATATTTATTAAATTCAAAAGGGGTGTGTCCATAGGAATCAAAGAATTCAATTTCTTCAGGGGAAGTAATGTAAAAGGCTAACCAATGGCTTCCCCTCTTTGAAGAAGGGTCTACATTTGCAATAAAACAGGCTGGGTAATAACGAATATGTGTAGGTAATCGATCACTAGGAAAAACTCCGAGAAAATATCTTTGAGTGAAACGATTTCTTGATAGTATATTTTCCAGTTGATAGCTATCCATTTCTCTTAGTTGGCAAAATCACATAAAATGTTGCGAGATTTTGTAATTTCAATTATGTTTTGAAATTCGGCATACACTAAAACGGAAATTGTTTCTTCTAAAGCAGCAGAAAACTTGGCTTCCACTCTTAAATTTCCCTGGTGTAGTAAATTGAAATGAGATCCGTCACATAAATCAGGGGTTAAATCAAACGAGTATATAGTATATCCTTTTGAAAATTCCTCTCTTGATATGCAAATTCCCTTATCCCTATTAAATCCAGAAAACAAACTGTGGTAAGCTCTGATATAATTATTAGTTTCATAGTTTAATTCCAAAGGTTTGCATGGAACCGGCTGCCCATCTAGATAAATCCCTAAAAAGTTGAGTTTGAAATGTTCAAAATTAAAGGGGTTTAATGAGTATTGTCCGTTTAAGGCTGCGTTTTTCACACAAGTTATAATAACTCGTTTAGGCATCGATCCGAGGAAAACATTGTCTTGCATAAAAGATAAACTTCCTTTGGGAACAGAGTAAGTTTTACAAACCACTCTATCAATTGGATATTTTACCGAAGCTTTTTCTAAAGCTTTAGCATGCCCCAAGGAAACACCTGGACTAACTTTCACTTTTCTAATAAAAAGAGATGCATGTTCTAACATAACATTGTATTCAAAATTAGTAGATGATAGTAAACAAAAGTTGGGTTTGCTGCGTATCATTTTTATTTTCAAATCGACAAGATTGAGCAGAAGGCGGTTCTGTTGAAACATGTCACAATGGAGCTGCCCCACCATATCGACAGTTTGGCTAGACATTGACAATTGATAACGCTTCTTTAGGCTTTCACACGCCTCTGGGGCGACAGGATTAACTTGATGGGGTATGTCATCTTTGAAGAATGCTTCACAGGTGAGTAAGCTTTTCTTCGCGTCTTCTCCGTAGTTTAATAGGGTTTCTAAATATGCGCGATAACTATAAGTGTTACTAGCTGATGAAATGACGCGATCATTAAGACTGACATCTATTTGGGCAAATAATGAGTGCAGGAATAAATTAACAGGGGCAACGGGTTCATTTTCAGGTAGTGAAGTTCCGTCTTGTTTGATTATTTTAGCCTTTACATGAATGTAGGAATCTGCAAGGTCAAGATATTCGTCTCCGCTTCCTGATATATGAAATTCAACTGGGGATCCATCACGTATATTGGATAAAGGGAAATATTCCACAAACTTTCCAGATTCAATAGCAGCTTGGGTTGAGGGAACAGAAAACAGGTCCAACTCTGATTTCACGCAAATGGGAGAGTTTTGATGAATAAGGGAAGCCATATCTTAAGAGAAAATATCTCGTGTTCTCGCTTTCTTAGCTTTTGGTAAACTAACTCGAGTTTGGGATTGTCTCCGCCTTTTATTCTTTTTTCCAGAGCCAATCATCGTCTTTACTTTTGTTGCTGCTTTATCTGTTAATATTTTCCCAGCCTCCTTAAAACGCTTCTGAGCTGCCTGTTTGGGTCTTTCCCCTCAAGAAATATCACCTACAACATCTAATCCACTTTTCAAAATTTGCTTTCCTATAGCTTTAGCTCCTGATTTAAAAAGGGGCATAGCAGTTCTAAAAAATGAGCGAAACAAACCACCCACTCCACCATATCCCGATTGATATGCTGATCCACGATAAAAGTCGAGACCGTTCCCAGTCTGTTGTAAATAATAATCCTCAAAGGATTTTTGACAACATGTATATGGTATATGCATTATGCAAGAAATTTTTGTCTGAGGTGTAGTTTCACGTATGAGCGTCCGCGATCAAATGGCGTTAATTCGCCTCGGTGCGTCCTTATATCTATTTCTATAGTGTCAATTATTTTTCGACTGAGAGGGATATAATGTGGCCTATCATATTGCACACATATCATTTCACCGTCTCTGCCTGTAACATTTATAATGCGAAGTAAAGGTGCAAATACATCTCCAACGATTTGAGACTCAACAATGTCAGTATAAAGGAATAAAACACGATAATGAGCACAGGGGTCGGCAACTAAGGGACTTTCAACTACAGTTTCTACGTTTGGATCATTTGAAACTATTTCGGTGGGGTTAAACCCTAACATCTGCGATAAGCCATCATGCAAAATAACCCTTGCTTTTCCCTTAACCTTTATCTGCACTCTTTTAGTTGAGTCATTGAATTTTAAGGTAATCTTATCACGAAATTCTTCTAAGATGATTGCTTTAAGAATGTCCGGAACAGTTTCGTAGAATCCGGGTGGAACTCTACGACCAATTTCTTTACCGTCTCCCAAGTCGAAACCAATCAAGTTGTTATTTTCATTTACATTATACCAAGTATGGGGGTAAATGAATTGAGTTAAAGCAACTTCCCATTCACCTTGAAGTTCGAGGGGGGCAGGTAAGCGTGTGATATAATGAGATATTTTATTTTCAGGAAAATATGCCATGGAGTTGTCACTCGGAAGTGTCAAGTACAAACTCATGTTGGTAAATGAATGCTAAGCAATAAAGACATGCACTTTTATAGGGTCGACAAATTTAATGCGGGAACCCATTGATTAAATTTATTAGAATATCCCTTGAACTTTACAAAGTATTCAACACGCTTCTTTTTAGTTCCCTTCTTTAAAACTTTTTCGATGGGAAAAGATTCTTTTAGTTTAACTTTTTGTAGTTCTTGTAAATAAAATGTTCCTAAAACGGGTTCTCCGAGCAAATCTTTTATACGATACACACAAGGACTTCTTTTCACGCACTCGGTTACTACAAATAGTTCTTCAGTCCAATTGGTTTCATATCCTTTCTCAAAAGTGAGCTTCTTTTTAGAAATGCGAACAATATCACCTACATTTAAAACACATGTACAGGGTGGGGATTTTTTTTCGTAAAGAGAAAACCAGACTTCCCTCTCATTGTCATTGTTCACCTCTGCAGGTGTTCGTTTTATAGAAGAGTGATATGTGTTATTATAACTTTTAACAAGTTTTTCCAAAACATTTAAATATGCATAAGTGTTTTGGCTTGTAAAGTATTTCCACATTTTCGTTTTTAAAGTTCGATTAAACCTTTCAACGATTGAAGCTTTTGTAGCATTATATGTTGTAAAAAATTTAACATTATTTTCTTTTAAAAACTTTTGAAAAACCTTGTTTTCAAATTCTTTCCCTTGATCAGTTTGTAAAAATTTAGGCTTTCTCTGTGAAAATATCACTTGAAAAGCTTCAACAATATCTTTACCCCGCTTTTGCTTTAATGGAATTACCCATGCATATTTCGATAAAATATCAATGCAACATAATAGGTAACGATATCCCTCATTATATTTACTCAAACTTGAAAGGTCCGCCAAATCCGCTTGCCATTGTTGATCAATTGAATAGACTATCACTTTATTTGTTGGAAACTTTTTGCGTATCGGTTTGTGTAAAGTGTAGGCATCTACACCTTCTAACCAATTTTTTATTTCTTTACTAGGTACCTTCTTTTCTAACGCACGGTATAAACTGTTTATACCACCAAAACTTGCTGGATGAGCCGGATCTTTATATGTTTCATTCATTGTAATAACTTTTAAAAAACTCTAAATCGTAACATTTCTCATATTCAAAGTATCATTTAAAAGTAGAACAAAATCAATAGCCAAGTTTGATTCTCCCGTAAAAATATAAATCAAGCTAAAACATGTAGCTAATATAATGTATAAAACCACTGTAAACACTAGTTCTTCCCGAGCCGTCATATTGACTAATAATAATGTGTCATTAGAGTAATCCCTTTTATATAACACGACTGAGTTCAAATTCCGTGGTATTGTGGAAAAAGATGCAATCGTTATCACCCCCAAGGGTTATCAGCGCATGTACTGCTTTGTGAAAGGTAAGGGAGCGTCTGCCTGGTGTCATAGGTTACACCCTCTCTTTGTGAAAGGCAGGGGAACGTCTGCTTGACACCGTTACGCTTTGTTAACGCGGGAAAACTTGGGCTAACATCTCCAGGGAATTTCTAACCTTATCACTTTATGTAAAATGACTTTCATGTTGTTGTTGGTTGTGTTTTAGAGCTGCATTTTAGTAGAATGCGAAGGAGCCCCAATTTAGTGGTAGAGCCGCAAAGTACCTGCCCAATTTAGTGGTAGAGCTTCATTTTAGTGGTAGAGCTTCATTTTAGTGGTAGAGCCCCAAAGTACCTTCGTGCTGTTGGTTGCGCCTCAGAGCCGCATTTTAGTAGAATGCGTAGGAGCCGCAATTAAGTAGAATGGGCAGAAGCCCCAATTTAGTAGAATGGGCAGGAGCCCCAATTTAGTGGTAGAGCCGCAATCTAGTAGAATGGGCAGGAGCCCCAATTTAGTGGTAGAGCCGCAATCTAGTAGAATGGGCAGGAGCCCCAATCTAGTAGAATGCGCAGGGAGCCGCAATTTAGTGGTAGAGCCGCAGAGAGCCGCAGAGAGCCGCAGAGCCGCAATGTCGCAGAACCGGCCTTTTCTATCTACTGCTGTTATTTTTATATTATTTTAGCATTACTTTTTTGCCATCAGTTGCCTTTATTTTTTTGTGTATTATAGTGCTGGCTATAGCAATACTTTTCTAAATCTTCAGTTTTAATTTCAGTTTTTTCTAAAAGAGCATGTATATTACCTGTAGTTGTTCTAATTTTTTATTATTCTATTAACTTTTTTTCAAACATTTAAATAAATTTATTTTTTTTAAATAAAAAAAGAATAAAGTTTAACATTTAAAAATATTTATTTTTAGAGCTTCAACATTTTTCAAAACATCTTGTTTTTTTCATCCCAGGCAGGTCCTTTTCATATTTCATCAATTTTCTTCTCATTTGATCTTAAATAGAAATAGAACAATAAATAACAAAATATGACTATAAATGATTAATGAAAATGCACTTAATTAAATTGAATTCTAATTTAATTTCAAACACCAGTACTTCATTTATATTTCAAAATCCTAGATTTTTTTTAGTTACCAACACATTTCTGTCCTAAGCTTAAAATCCTGCAAAAATTTCATTTGTATTTAATAAAAGAACATTTTCTGTAGTTGTTGGCAGAAGTTTAAATTTTGGCCTTATTTTTATTCAAATTTCTAAATATTAAAAAAAATTTAATAACTACATTTTGCAGGATTTTCAGTTTTAGAATATTAGCTCTCAGAAAAAAAAAACAATTATTTATATAGTTCATGTTTTTAAAAAATGCTTCCTAACTAGGGATGGAAAATTTCCGGAAATTTTGAGAAGGCGGAAAAAACCCAGAAAAAAACGGATTTTTTCCGGAAAAATTGAAAAAAATGGAAAAATTGACACTTTTTGCATGTAGGAGTAGGGTTTTTGCACAAATTTTTATTAGAAACTGAATAACCATTAATTTCGCATATTTAAATAAACTGAATAACCATTCATTGCATAAAAAATAAAGTATCATTAAATACATTTTTCCAAAAGGAAATAAACCCATTTTGATAAAAAAAAATCTGGAAAATTTGGTTATTATATGGTTAAATATTACTTTAAAGTTCTGGATCTAATAATTGTTTATAACTATATAAAGTTTAAAATATTTTTCTATGTAACTCTTCTGTGTTCACTAATACAATTTTGCATGTGAATTTTTGTTTTATGTAAAAAAAAAACCTTGTTAAATACCAAATATAATATTTTTATTACAGTGGTATTAGTTTATTGCTTGCATCATATATTTTCCAAGTTAAATATTTTCATGTGTGCTATAAAATATAAAACAAATATTTGAAGAAAAAACATTGTAATAGAAACTATAATACATTTCTGTAAACACAACTTTTAATTACAAACTTTAAAATTTCCATTTTTTTTCAGCGTTTATTAAATTGAGGAATCAAACTTCTTTGGGGGAAAAAGCTTATTATATGGTTAAAAATTCATTTTTAAGTACTAAATTACATACAGGGCCTTTAGCAGCTTGGTACTTAAAAAAAAAAAGGACTTAGGGACCAAACTTCTTAAAAAAGGGATTTTAGGCAGGGCCTGATTTACCATTAGGCCCGGGCCTAGGGGCCCCACAATTTGGGGCCCCCTAATTTTAAAAAGTTAACAAAAAATTATAGTAGAAATAACTTTTTATACTTCCTTGAATGGTTTTTCATTACATTTTTTAAGGGGACTCAGTACCAAAATTTGGTCAAAATATCGAATTTGAGATTTTGCAATCAAAGTGAAGATAGTACCCTTAGAATTATTCCTACCAAGTTTCATAATGATATGGGGATTCTAAGTTTAAAAATTTTGAGATTTCTGAGGCCTAGATAGGCTTAAGAAGCCTAGTTTTCTATCTTTAAACGGCTTTTTCTCAAAACAAGGTTTTTAATGTTTAAAATCTAAAGGCTTTTTTTCTAATCATTCAAACCACTTCAAACTTTGTATTCATTATCAGTAACACCTGCGTAACATCTTCAGGCATGGATTTTATAATATATTTATTACAATTTTTTTTATGGAGCATTAAAGTGGAAACTTAGGGTATTTTTTCGAAAAAAATGCCAAATTTCAGAGTTTTTTTTATTTTTCAGAAACTTTTATAGATAATCAAATTTCCATGCCTACAAATGACTATATATGTTTGATTTATGTTCAGAAAAAAAATCAAGTCAAAATAACATATAATAAGGGAGGAGTTACAATTTAAATGTAGGGTAATTTCGGGCATTTTTTTGAAGTTTTTTGTAATTCTTTTAAAAAATAAATTTTTGAACTCGCTTTTTTGGCTAAATATGAATTAGTATGAAGTAAATACATAATTTAAAACCTTAAAAGATAATAAAATCCAGTTATTAGAGAAAAAAAATTTTTTGGTACCAAGTCCCCTTAACTCGAAAATAAAAATCCAAAACTTTTTAGCAATGTAAAAAACGTAAAAGATAACCGAGAACGTGTCTGACCCTGACCCTCTGACGATAGTGAATTTTCATACTAATCAAACAATAATTTTAACGCATCTACATTTATATAGCACCAAATATGGCAACGGGGGGCCCCTTCCTGCATGTTGGGCCTAGTGTTCTAAATTTTCTAAATCGGGCCCTGTCTCTAACAATAATAGCAATTACTACTATTTTAGGATCTAGTAATAATACTTAAAATTGGACCTAAATGGTTGTTATAATTGAGGCTGTAGGTAAAAAAGGCGGCTGAAATCTCTAAAGCTGTACCGAAAAATAATTATTTATTTATTTGATTTGAAATTGAATCTACTCGGTGTATATAGCAGTTTAAGATGATGGCTAAAATATTTCGGGGACTGTCTAAAAAATATTTTGTGACTATGTCCCCCCAGAATCAGAACTGGTTGTATAGACAATGTTTTTAATTATATTAGGTATGAGATTGATCTAATGGTTGATATCCCGATTCAGGCAGTTGTTGAAACTTTTTGTCCAGGCGGTATGATGGTTTATAACAGTTTTTTACTCCTGTTAGAGACGGTGATTTCATACCAGGATATACCTGACCAAGCTTGGCGCTAAAAAGAAATATGTTGCTTTTTAGTTGCTTTAACCCAATACTCTCGCATATTTTAGAAGAGGCGTTGCTCTACCACTTAACTAGAATAATTACCGTTACATTTTTTACATTCTTTTAGGAATCGCTTCTTGCCCACCCAGAATATGCATATGCATGTTTAAAGTATAGAACACAGCATTTTTACCCTACTTAAAAAATCCTTTTATAGCCCCTGTAGATCTCTAGAAGTTGTTGCTTAAATGACTAAGTTATTTAAAGTTTAACATTTACTTTTAGGTGGTATTAGCAAAATACAAATTTTTATTCATAATAATTAAAATTGAACCTGCTAGGTATGTAAAGACATTGTTATTTATTTGTATTGTATTTCGCTATTGAATGTCTGTTACCCAAGTAGCATGAAACCTTGCGGCTAACCTTTTTCTTTTATTGTTATTGGGACATTACAAAAACCCAACAAATGGTTGGGTTGCGGAACCCATCCTCAATATTACATAAAGACCTATTTTTGGAAAACCAAACAAAAGCCGGAAAAGCCTTTCTGCGCATGCGTCATGTTCACTGCGCGAATCCCGCCGAAACAAAATGGACGGCGGAACGGACGATGACGAAGACTTGAAGAATGACCGATACATTTTAAATCCAAGTTCAAGTGAGTAAACTTTTTATTTTATTTACTTTTAACCGCGGTAAGGATTTATGATCGCCGGTTCATTGCATGAAAAATATCAAGCAGTCAAACCGGAAAATGTATGTAAACAATCCAATCATTGGATGGATTTGTTTACGATGCTGTTTAATTCGTTTTCAGCAAAAGCATTTTGGACAACATTTTGGACGAGATTTCTCTTTGTTGTATTTCCTGAAAGTTTCTTTTTTTTACCTCTAAATCACATAAGCAACCGAGTTCTACGAGTGGTGGTAAGTTCAAAACGTGAATTTGAATGAGTTGTGAAATGAATTGTAAGATCCTGGTTCCCGCCCTATGTTTCATATCTAATCGTAGCTTTTAATGACATATTTTAAAATTTGAGTTGAGACATTAATATTCTGTACATGTTGTGCTTTCTGTTGTCGTGTTAATGACCTATTATGTTTAAATTTCATTCTCTAAATCTGATTAGTTTTTGTATACAGTGTATGTAAATAACCCAAGAACATAAATTACATGCTGTACCTACTATCATATTTACTACACATTAGGTAACTCTTGATATCTTTAAAAATCTTTTGTGAAAACTTAATGTGAATATATCTCCCACAATGCAGAATTTTTTTCTACCAAGCCATAGGATCTAGGTTTAAATTCTTACCCTCCTCAGATGATTCATAGACTGAAAACCAAGTAGGATCTGGAATGAAAACTGTGGTCTTGTGTTATACCACGTAACTAGGACATTACCTTGAACACCCCTTGGTCACAAAAATATGTTAGCTTTGTAGGCCTTGATGGTCATTATAGGCTAGTGCGCTAATGAGCTTATTGTAATCTTTTCATAATTGAATGTTTTGATAAAGTTATAACATCCCTTCGACTGAAGTAATCTAGGTCGACAAATGGTGAGGCTTTTCATTTGCCATTCATTGTTAACTTCTTGTTTTGAAAATCTAACTATAAAATAGATTGATAATAACTGATTTGATACTAAAAAGTTTCAAACAGCGTAACTCGAGTGTTTGCTATAAAATCACATAATGTAGTCCAAATTCAAAGTAGGTATTTAAAATGATTACCAACTATGAATTTTGAAACTTTTACATTCTTAAACAAAAATATGAGAATTGAACATATAGAACTAATATATTATTGACTCATTTCGTATGATAATGTTATAAATTTGGCCTTCAAATGGGAGAAAAAGAGTTTTAGGGGATTTCACCAGATGTTGATAACATTAAGTGATATATTGATCACATAGAACAATGTATTTTGTGTTTTAAATTAAATAGGAGTGATCGGGACGAGGCAATTTCGATAACTTTATCCGATTGATAACATTAACCGTGATCACATTAAGCGTAGTCGACTGTAATTGCATTTTATGAAAACTTACCGGTTATCTTTTAAACACGTTATGTGCCGGTTGGGACAGAGAATTCCTTAATTCATTCTAAATTTTTTGGAGCGCCCGGCTAACGGATAAGAACCATATTAATTATTCACCCCTTTATGGGAACTGATTTCATGTAGGTCAAATGGTCACCAGTGGTGGATCCAGGGGGGTGGCACTCTGGAAAGTGCCCCCCCCCTTGAACCCAAACACACTCATTGGTATGAAGAAAAGTCCCAAAAAAAAAGTACTTAAAATGAGTTAAAACCCTACTTTTGCAGGTCAAGTTTCAAAATTTTTTCTGGGGGAGGACCCTTATACCCCCCAGCGGTACCAAAAAAGTATCTTGAGTGATAATTTTTAGAAATCCCCAACATTTTGACATTTTTCTCGAAAGGTAAAGGTGATAGTCTAAAAAAGTGCCCCCCACTTGTAGCCGTGTTGGATCCGCACCTGATGGTCACTGCTATAGAGCATTCGCCAAGTTGGCAGTCACTGTGGAGAACCTATACGAAATCTGTTCCAATTTATGATATACAGGGTGTCCCGTAAATGATGTGTCACACTTCTAGGGGGGATAGTAGACACCTAGACGAGTCAGAATCACATAGTGAAAAATATGCCAAAACTTTATTTTGTTTTCCGAAATCCTATCTTTTGATTTGATAATCTGAAAGAGCATAATTAATTAACCTTAAGTCCAAAGTTTCACGTAAATAGCATCAGTATTAAATGCTTGAGAGCCTGTTAAAGTTAGTTTTAGGCGTGCTAAATCGGCTTCGGAAAACGAATGTTCATTGAGAATCTACAAGTTACGGATAGATGTCTGTCAACTTTCGTTCCTCGCCCGATTTGGCGAGGCAGGAGATGAGTATGAAAATATCTGAAATGCGCCAATTGAACAATTCGGCGGGATGAAAATTTCAAAAGCGTAAAATGTTGATTCTTAATTCTTATTATTTTTAGGAAACAAGAGATTAATTAATTTAATTTAAAATTTTTTTGAACATAAAGAACAAACATGATTTTACTACTGATTTTTAGGAACTATCGATCTTAAAAATCAATAGTATGAATTGTTAGAAATTATTCAATTATATTCAATCGATAGTTGTGTTGGTTTTACAAATGTATCAATCATGCAAACAGCATTACTACTTATTGCGTTTAATGAGAAAAACTGTACATTTGATAACTTAGGTAAAAAAAACCCAGAAGAATCTATTATTTACAAACATGGTTCGTAAAATATCTTTTGTACATAGTTTTTGTGGTTATTTTCCATCATTATACCCCCGCTCTGGGATACGTCAGTCGGTGGATCCTCAATCGCTAGGTTCCTGATTTCGAGTTGCGATACAAGGGTGGTTCCTATTAATTAAAGAATGATATAATAAGCAAGTGGGTATGCAGGGTCTCCCCTCAACTTCCGATATAAGAAATTTGCAAAATAAAAGAATGCAGTTTAATAAAAAGTCTTCCGGGTTTAAGGACCGTGGTCTGTTAATAAAAGCGGACGTTTCGTCTGCATCTACGGCAGACATCATCAGCAAGACTGCGATGCCGAAAGCTGACGGAAGTCACATAATGCATCCAGAGAAGAAGAGTCTCATTGGTCAACGTCACAAAGAGGCTTGATTCTCGATTTCCGCAGGGCAGGGTGCCAAATCCGTGGAATTGTTAGCCCCTCCTCTTTCCGATTAAAATTATTCCGATGCTTGTGTATTTCGATTGCTTCTCTCACGAGTCGGGCTTGAAAATATGTCGATCTAGACAACACTTCAGTATTATCAAACTTAATGATATGGTCTTGAGATAAAGCATGCTCAGCGATTGCTGACTTGTCAGGTTGTAAAAGACGGCAATGTCTCTTGTGTTCTGAAATTCTAGTTTTGATGGATCGTTTAGTGGTACCAATATAAACAGAACCACAAGAGCAAGGGACTCTGTAAACACCCCTGCTCAGTAGCGGGTCACGTGGATCCTTGACAGATCGTAAGAAGCTATATAACTGCTTCGTAGGTTTAAAAATGGGTTTTATGAGATGGCGTTTTAAGAGTTTACCAATACGGTCAGTAACAGATTGAATAAACGGGAGGAAAACTCGACCCGAATTCCGATCGCGACTGGGATGCTCAGAATTAACTGTTACAGATTTCTTGTGATGAATGGCCTTCCGGATTTCAAGGGTGGTATATCCATTAGCTTGCAACGCGGTATTTAGATGGTCCAATTCCTGTTGAAGGCACTGGGGTTCACATATTGTTTTGGCTCGATTTACCAATGTTTTTAATACTGATCGCTTTTGAGAAGGATGGTGGTTAGAGTTGTTATTGAGATACCGATCTGTGTGGGTAGGTTTCCTGTAGACAGAGTGACCAAGCGATCCATTTTCTTTTCTTGTAACCAGGACATCTAGAAATGGTAATTGGGATTTGTCCTCAACTTCATGAGTGAACTGGATCTTAGGGTGGAAACTATTGAGATGCTTAAGGAAATCAGGGAGGGTGTTTCTGCCATGGCTCCAGATAACAAAGGTGTCGTCTACATAACGATACCAACAAGTTGGCTTTAAAGGGGCAGAATCTAGCACAGACTTTTCAAAATACTCCATATAAAAATTTGCTATGACTGGACTAAGCTGGCTCCCCATCGCTACACCGTCAACCTACTCATAAAAATGGGAATTCCATTGGAAGTACGTAGTGGTAAGTACATGTTTAAATAAAGCCGTAATATCATCAGGAAAAATACGCTGCAACAAGGACAGGGTGTCCTCAACCGGAACCCGAGTAAACAACGAAACCACGTCAAAACTGACTAGGAGATCACTAGGTGAGACAGTTATAGGTTTTAAAGTACTGATGAAATGTGAAGAATCCTTAATGTAACTATCAATATTGCCAACATAGGGTTGAAGAAGGCCTGTCAGATATTTGGCAAGAAAGTACGTGGGTGAATCAATGGCACTAACAATAGGTCGTAAGGGAACTTCCGGTTTGTGTATCTTTGGGAGGCCATAGAGTCTTGGCGGAAAAGCTTCCGAAACTCCGCCTAAACTCTGATTCCGACCGTGTAAGCCTACACTATTTTATTAAAAGAATGCAGGTTATTGAAAGTTATAACAAACATAAGATATTGCTTATCGGACGGTGAGAGGATAGCCCCCATACACTTTGCTTATTCCTATTGACATTTCTCGATTAATAGAAACCAACCTTGTATCGCAATTCGAAATCACGAACCCAGCGATCGAGGATTCGCCGACTGACCTATCCTAGTGCAGGGGTATAATGAAAAATAACGACAAAAACTGTTTACAAAAAGTGTTCAAAGTTGGCATGGTGGTTCACTTTTTTATGGGATTGGAATTATTTTGAAAAAAAATTAGTAAATTAATTAATTTACTTAAATTTTTGCCTTCGATTTCAGACCGTCACAGAAGTCTAGAAGATAAATGTTTATTGAACTTAACAAAACAGACTTAAGAAAAAAATAAGTTGTAACTATCCCTTTTGCTAAACAAACATTGCTTATTTTCTTAGGTATAGTAACAATTTTTTCTTGAGTGTCTAATTTGATAGCTGGAATACATTTACCTTTAATACTTCTAGTGACGATCCGAAAACTAAGGCCACACATCGCCAAGGAAGTTTGAACTATCTGTAGAAGCGTAGGTTGGCGAGGAATCTCGTATCGCAAATAATGTTGGGAAATTTGGCGAGTATCTATCCGTAACTTGTAGATTGTCCCTGAACGTTCGTTTTCCGAAGCCGTTTTTGCTCCCATAAAACTAACTTTAACAGGCTCTCAAGCGTTTAATACTGATGCTATTTACGTGAAACTTTGGACTTAAGGTTAATTAATTATGCTCTTTCAGATTATCAAATCAAAAGAAAGGATTTCGGAAAACAAAATAAAGTTTTGGCATATTATTCACATTTTTTTGCTGCTTTTTAACTTTTTTCGTAATAAAAAAATTTTTAAATTGAAAACTGTCAAGATAATTTTGAAGATCATATTAAACCACAAAATTTGAGACCATAATTACATTTTTACCAATAGTAGTTCTTCTACAAATTGAATTTTTCAATACTTGTTTTGGGGTGTCGCTCCATTTTTAACTCCCAGGGATTGGGTCTGGGACCCCAAATCCTATGTGATTCTGACTCGTCTAGGTGTCTACTATCCCCCCTAGAAGTGTGACACATCATTTACGGGACACCCTGTATATTAGTTACATTTTTATTATGTTTTGTTTTAGATTCTGCAATAGGATGAATATTATGCTCCTGAAATTTGAAGGAAGTTATGTTCCACCTCCATCTACCATTTTGCTGGTCATTGGCCATAAGTAAGTAAATCAAATTATATAAGTCCTAATTTTAATGAATTAGCTAACTCAGTTATTATTTAAAGGACTATTTTTGTTGTTTTAAAAGTTATCTCATGTCACCTTAGATGTAGGTGAGGGAGGGGGTCAGAAATGTTGGGGGAAAGTGACATCTTTTATGGACAGCTCTTTAAAAAAATATCTGAAAATTTATGATTGGGTTTTGCTACGTTAAGATTAGAACTTTTCATTCATTGGCGGAACTAAAAACAGCTGAACACCAAGTAGCATTGTTCTTTAAAGCACCATTTGTTTATCTGATTTTGATCTGATTTGTTTATCTGACAACCTAAAAACATAAATTATGTGCTATATGATATTTACTTAACACATTAGTTATTCTTGGGGTCCTACCCAGAAGTGGGTTAAATCGTCAAGCGAAGTAGCAGTGCTAAAGATCAGTTGCCAAACCCATTGATTGCAGATTTGAGAGCTTACGCGTTGTGATTTCATCATTGCCATGGTCATGTACCCCTACGCCGCTTGCTTATTGGGTAGAAAATAAAATAATAGTTTAAAAGATCATAATTGCCGAAAATTTTATGATGGAATGTTTTTAATTTCAATTTGAAGGTTTAAGTAATTTGAATTTTTTTATAGTACTTCCTTAAGAATTGAGTTATCAAAGAGCAATTACTGCGGACTAATCATTATCTTTCTGGCCTATTCAGTATATTTTGTAATGGGTTTATCGTTGGGTTGTAATTTTATTAGGATTCCGTACTTTATTAGGAGTTAAATAACTTTTTTTATCTCTATTTTCTTCTAATAATGAGGCAAGTTTGTTTATTCTACCTGTTATTTCTTGTAATTTCAAATGAATATAATAATTTTGTTCGTTACCAAGCGTCATGATTTGGGTGGTTTACCAGGGTTTGTTTGTTGATGTTTATTCAAGTTAGTATTAGTTTAATTTTCAAAATATCCATGTTATTGATATTTGATTTAAACCACTTTTAAAAGAATAGCAGTAAGACACAGTATCATGAAAGAAGTGTTTATTTATTTTTGTAAATTGCATACTGTTTGCATACACCCCACAACTAGGATGTTATATTAAGTAAATACAAGAAACTATTTAAATCAAAAGGAATTCATTGTTTTTAAAGCATTTGCTTCTTCTTAATTACTGTGGATTCCCTTTTTGAATCTGTTAGAGATAATTAATCTTCAACGACTTAGTACATTTCATCTTGTGTTTTATTATTAATTTACTCACCCCTCTATGAGAACAGATTTGATGTAGGTTGAATGATCACTGCTTTAGAGCATTTGCCAAGTTGGTTGTCGCTTTAGAGGACCTCTATCAAATCTGTTCCAATTAATGATATTCAAAACATTTATTACATATTTTTATAATTTTTTTTTAGATTCCGCAATTCTCGAAGGTTTGAAGGCTCAGAAGAAATGTTCCATCACCTACCATTTGCTGGTTATGAGTAAGTAAGTCAAATTAAAACTAAATTTAATGAACTATCTTTCTAAGTTGTTATTTAAAGGACTCTTTTTGTTTTAAAAGTTTTTATCTCAAAGTGACGAGGGAGGGGGTCAGAAATGTTGGGGGGAAAGTGACATGTTTTACGAACAGCCTCCTTAAAAAAGTTCACAGAAAATTTGTGATTGGGCTTTGCTACGTTGAGATTATAACTTTTCATTCATTGGCAGAACTTAATATCTGAACACCAAGTAGCATTGTGCTTTAAAGCATGTTTTTTTTCCCAGGTAGCAGCCTTCCCCGTAGCGATTCCACCTATAGCTCACCGCCAGTCGCTCCAGCCAGCGCCCTATGACATCAATGCCCGGACCACTCCTGCCACCCCCGAGTCTCCACCCAATTCCATCGTAAGTTTCTGCTTTTTGAATTACTCGATCCATACTGTCACATAGCTGCCAAGTACTCAGATTTTATTGGAGGGTTCTTATGTATTATCCCGTTGACAGTGCCGCTGAATTCGAAAAATTCGTTAAAGTTTATTGTTTGTTCTATACTTGTGTCGCTTAATTTAACAGCTGTCGACAAGATATACGCAAGTACCTAGTTACTGAGTTTTTCATCTTTACTCTGATAATGAGATGTCACCCTAAAACTCCAGTTTTTTTCAATTGCAATTAGCATTGCGTAAAAAGAAGATTAGAAAATGCAGTGCCCTACGAGTTTTTTATTGCTACATGTTGAAATTAAATTTTTTTTATTCATTGGCGGAACATGCATCATGCATTAAAACATCTTTTTCCTTTGGCAGCAAGAGCAGCAGCTGCTGGTTTAGCGCCAGCAGGGTATGATGTGATAGCATGATCCAGGGATGCACTGTCAGAAAAGTAACAGAACTAGAATGTAGTCTCAGTAGACAAGAAAAGCTGACGGGTGAGTTATTATTTTAGTCGCATTGCTAAGATTATGACCCAGTCCAGTAGTAAGAATTTAAAAGACAAAAACAAACGTAGAAATTCAAACCATTTGAGCCTGAACTAGGGTCCTTGGCTAAAATCGAAAACAGCCAAAAGGCAAAAGTCTTCTACCACTGGGTCAACTCTTAGTGAGCGCGGCTCTCAGGGGTGTCTTGCCTCTGAGTTTCCTGACTTCACACTGGAATACAATTCAGAAATATTGCAAACGGGATACGTCGTTTTCGTCCCCGGACATTTCGTCCCCGAAGAATTTATCGATTAGTTCCTTCAGTGTTACCAGTAACATCGACATCCTATGAATATGTTTATGCGCATGCTCCGGATCTTAGCGATCTCGGACACGATTCTAGGTATCACTACTGTCTCTAATAAGCACAAATGTTAAGAGTGACCGCTATTAAAAAATCTGCTTAGAAGTGACAATGCCTCGTCAAGAGGAATCTAGAATCGTAATTTTATTATTTTTTAATTGATTTAAAAAGGGTTTTATATTACACTCCTGCACGTGGAAGACTTTTTTCTGGGCTCATTTTCAGTGCTGATTACAGATATTACATCAAAACTGTGGTTTGAAAGATTTTAAAATTTTAATTTTTTTTTAAATTGATTTAAAAAGGGTTTAATACTACCCTCCTACACTTGCAAGACTTTTTTCTGGGCTGCTTTTCAGTGCTGATTACAGATATTTCATCAAAACTGTGGTTTGAAAGATTTTAAAATTTTAATTTTTTTTTAAATTGATTTAAAACGAGTTTAATACTATCCTCCTGCACTTGCAAGACTTTTTTCTGGGTTCATTTTCAGTACTGATTACAGATATTTCATCAAAACTGTGGTTTGAAAGATTTTAAATTTTTTAAATTGATTTAAAAATGGTTTAAATACTACCCTCCTGCACTTGCAAGAGTTTTTTCTGGACTGCTTTTAAGTTTTGATTACAGATATTTCATCAAAACTGTGGTTCGAAAGATTATAAAATTTTAAATTTTTTAAAATTGATTTAAAAAGGGTTTAATACTACCCTCCTGCACTTGCAAGTCTTTTTTCTGGACTCATTTTCAGTACTGATTACAGATATTTCATCAAAACTGTGGTTTGAAAGATTTTAAAATTTAAAATTTTTTAAATTGATTTAAAAAGGGTTTAATACTACCCTCTTGCAATAGCAATACTTTTTTCTGGGCTGCTTTTCAGTGCTGATTACAGATATTTCATCAAATCTGTGGTTTGAAAGATTTTAAAATTTTAAATTTTTTAAATTCATTTAAAAAGGGTTTAATACTACCCTCCTGCACTTGCAAGAGTTTTTTCTGGACTGCTTTTAAGTGCTGATTACATATTTCACCAAAACTGTGGTTTGAAAGATTTTAAAATTTAAATTTTTTTTTTAAAATTGATTTAAAAATGTTTTAATTCTACCCTCCTGCACTTGCAAGACGTTTTCTAGGATTTTTTTAGTGCTGATTAATGTTATTTCATCAAAAATAGGGTGGCTGTAGAAGGGTAGAACTAAACCCTTTTTAAATCAATTTTAAAAAATATTAAAATTTTAAAATCTTTAAACCACTGTTTTGATGAAATATCTGTAATCAACACTGAAAAACAGCCCAGAAAAAAGTCTTGCTAGTGCCAGGAGTGTAGAATTAAACCACTTTTAAATCAATTTAAAAAAATTTAAAATTTTAAAATCCTTCAAACCACTGTATTGATGAAATATTTGTAATCAGCACTGAAAAACAGCCCAGAAAAAGTCTTGCAAGTGCAGGAGTGTAGAATTAAACCCTTTTTAAATCAATTTAAAAAAAATTAAAATTTTAAAATCTTTCAAACCACAGTTTTGATGAGTTTTTTTTTTTGGCAACAGCAGGCTTTTGTTGTTGTTGACGATTAACTGTGCTCAAACTTCAAACTTGTATTTTACTTAAAATAAGTATAAAATTTCAAATATTATTTAATTTTATAAAAGAATAACGTGCAATTAGGCACAGGAAACTTTAAATAGTTAAAAAGTAGCTTCTAAAAGTCTGATAACATGTCTGACCCTGTCTGCAGCGTGTGTAATGAGGATATGAACCCTGACGTGATGTTAACTTGCACGGGGAAATGCAAAAACCTCTTTCACTATACATGTGGTGGACTCACTGTGGCTGCCTTCAACAATCTGTCTCAGAACAAAAGATCTAAATGGATCTGTGTCGCATGCAGTAACGTCAGTTCTGCTAAAGTGTCAACAAAAGGTGCCGCCAATCAACTTCAAAATGATGATTCTTCAGCTACGATGAAATCTCAATTTAGTGAGCTTAAAGATCTTATCACTACAAAATTTGCAGATCTCGAAAAATCAATAGAGTTCAACAATTCTTTAATAAACGATCTAAAGGCAGAAGTAAAAGCTCTACAACATACTAATAAAAACCTTCAAGCTAATAATGAAAGACTTTCAAAGGAAAACGCCGAAATCAAAAATGAAATCAAGAATCTTCAGTTTGACGTAATTGAATTAAAGCAGTATTCGAGAAGGATGAACCTGGAAATTTCTTGTCTCCCTGAATGTGAAAACGAAGATTTAAACAAGGTCCTCTTAAAGCTAGAAGATATTTCGGATATGAAAATGATAAACAACGTGACAGCAGCTCACCGGGTACCCAGCTTTAACAAAGACAGACCCAAACCTATAGTGGTTCAATTCATCTCGAAAGAAGTTCGTGATTGTGCATTAAAATCCCTAAAAGCTTGCCATATATCAGCAAACAAAGTCAATGAAAGATTTAGTGATATGCCTATATTTTTCAACGAGCATCTAACCCCTGAACTCAAATTCCTATTCCACCAGGCCAGAAAAACTAAATCGGAAAACAGCTACAAGTTTTGTTGGGTTCGTAATGGGAAGATCTTCCTTAGAAAAGACGAGTCTTCCAAAATTTTAAGAATTAAATTCACTGATGACCTGAATCTTCAATTGTGAACAATCTTATCCTTTTCCTACTGTTGATGGTTGTATTTTATTAGAAGACTCTTCTGAACTAAAAAATTATCTCAAATCCGAACCAACTGGCTGTAAGTCAAATATTATTATCTTACATCTGAATATACGTAGCATTCGTGCAAATTTTGACAGTTTTATTTCCCATATCTCAAATTTTGTTGATTTTATTGATGTCATTATTTTGTCAGAAATCTGGATATACAGTGATGAAATTGATTATTATGCAATAGATAAATTTGAATCCTTTTTTTTGTTGCCGTGAGATAAATCGCTCAGGTGGAATTGTTGTATACAGTAAAAAACATCTGAATCTGATCGCATTAGACATATGTTTTGAATCTGCTGAAAGTATATTATTATACAGTAATTTTTATAATCTGGCAATCTTATCAATATATCGATCACACGCCTTTAAAATTGATCATTTTACTAATGAATTAAAAAATATATTATGTACTCTAAACCAACCTAATATTATAATAATGGGTGATCTCAATATAAATATACTAAACAATGACAATGATACTAATGAATACCTAAACTCCTTATCAGCTAAGGGATATCAAAGCTACATTAACAAACCCACTCGTGTCAATATTTCTTCAACATGTATTGATCATGTATTTGTAAAATCCAAAATTTTTACAGTTTCTACTGCAATTTATATTACTGACATAAGTGATCATTTTATGACTATCTGCAATTTAAACAATTCTATTTTATCAACTTTAGACAAAAGTAACTCTGATACAAACAAGCAAACTTATATTAACTATAAGCTAGTCTATGATTATCTACTTGGTTATAGTTTTAAATGGAATTTTTCTGATGATCTTGATCTTCAATATCAAAATTTAATTTTTAGATTTCAAAATATAATAAATAATTTTAAGTTCCCCAAAAGAGCCTCTAAAAACCATAAAAATGATTGGATCACAGAGCATATTTTGAACTTAATTCATAGAAAAAGTAAGCTTTTTAAAAAAACGAGGAAACATCCTTGGGACATAGTTTATAGAACTGCCTATAGAACAACTGTTGCCGAGTTAAAGAGTAATATCAAAGCTGCAAAATCAGAATTTTTCAACAATAAGTTTAAAAATTGTAAAAATATGAAAGACAAATGGAAACTTGTAAATGGAATTTGTAACATAACTAAACCTTCTAATCTACCTCAACTGGTAAACGACTCTGATACAGCATCTAAATTCAATGAATATTTTTCTAATTTAACTCTGAATTCATATCTACCACAAAATGACTACATCTCCTATATTCTACCAAGTTTAAATTCATTTGTATTTCTTCCTGTGTGTGACTACGATGTTATTAGTGTAATTAATTCTTTTTCAAATATAAACTCTACTGATTATGATGGTGTCAGCATAAAGCTGGTAAAGATGTTTTCTGTTAAAAATATTGGTTTTATAACAAATTTTATAAACTTATCAATTAGTTTATCCTATTTCCCAAATTCATTAAAAATAGCTACTGTTACTCCAATCTTTAAATCCGGTAACAAAAACCTATTTACAAATTATCGTCCTATTTCTATTCTCCCTACTTTTTCTAAAATTATCGAAAAAGCATTATCTAATAAAATGTATAACTTTTTATTTCATACTAATTTCTTTGCTGAAAATCAGTATGGTTTTATTAAAGGTCGCAATACGGAAATCGCTCTCATAAAATTCACTAAATTTATATACAACAGTATCGATAAAAATAAGAAAACAGTGGCTATTTTTCTTGATATATCTAAGGCTTTTGACAGTGTGAATCATTATATATTAATAGATAAATTGCAATATGCCGGTTTTAGAGGAAATATTTTAGAATGGTTCATCTCATATCTCTCAAATAGGAAACAAAGAGTAAAAATAAAAGATTCCTACAGTGACTTTTCCACAACAAATCGTGGCGTTCCACAGGGCTCAATATTAGGACCATTATTATTTATAATTTTTATAAATGATTTTTGTAAATTAAATCTTTTTGGTGAAATGATAACTTATGCAGATGACTCAGTTCTATTATATTCTTGTCACGATTTAAATGAACTAAAAAGACAAATTGAATCTGATCTTATTTTAATTAGAAAATGGTTTTTGTCAAATGATTTAACTCTTAACTTAAATAAAACTAAATATATATATTTCACATTGCAGGAATGCTCTATTGACTTAAATTTCAAATTTCACAGTAACACCTGCAATGCTATCCAAAATTGTAACTGTTATTCCTTGCAACGCGTTAATACCATTAAATATTTGGGTATTCAAATAGATTTTAACTTGAAGTGGAAAACTCATATAGGTGATCTATGCAAAAAACTACGCTTTATTTTAATTAGATTTCATCACTTGAAGAATAAAGTGAATAAGTTGTTCTTAAATACATTATATTATTCTTGGTTTTATTCTCTATTAAACTACGGTATTATTGTCTGGGGAGGAGACTACAAAACTAACTTATCTCCATTAATCTCCCTTCAAAATAAATGCTTCAAAATTTTAAACTACAAACCTTCGACACCCAACCATTTAAAATCTATAAAACTTCTACCTATACGCTACATTGCTTTCTTTCGTATGATTTATTTTTTATATCGTAATAAAACAATATGTGAATATAAAAATCAAATTTCAGAACGGAGACCTAATGAAATATACCAAATACCGCGCTTCAATAAAGAAATCTTCCGCAAACATTTTTGTTATTTAGCACCTAAATTATTTAATGGATTAACTTTAGACCTACAAAACATCTCAAGTAATAAAAAATTTAAGAATTTGTTATTTGATTTCTTATTGGTCATTGATGATTTAGATGTTTTTTTTAAGTTATAGAAGCAACATGTAATTTTAATGCCTATGCTGTTTTGCCATTTATCTCTTTGTATTTGTCATTTAAATTGTGTTATTATTTTTTTATGTACATATGTATTGTGTATTAGTTATATTTTAAGACACTTTTTTTTTCGGTTTTATTTCCTCATCTGTACTAAATTTGCTTGTAATAATTTTTTTTGGTCAGCTAAATGGGCATGTGCCCCAGTCTGACTAATATGCCTTCCCCCTATTTTCGATTGTATCGCTTTGTACAAAAATGAAATAAATTATTATTATTATTATTATTATTATTATTATTATTATTATTATTATTATATCTGTAATCAGCACTAAAAAGCAGCCCAGAAAAAATGGTTGTAAGTGCAGGAGAGTAGTATTAAACTCTTTTTTAATCAATTTTAAAAAATTTAAAATTTTAAATCTTTCAAACCACAGTTTTGATGAAATATCTGTAATCAGCACTGAAAAGCAGCCCAGAAAAAAGTCTTGTAATTGCAGGAGTGTAGAATTAAACCCTTTTTAAATCAATTTAAAAAAAAATTAAAATTTTAAAATCTTTCAAACCACAGTTTTGATGAAATATCTGTAATCAGCACTAAAAAGCAGCCCAGAAAAAAGTCTTGTAATTGCAGGAGTGTAGAATTAAACCCTTTTTAAATCAATTTAAAAAAAAATTAAAATTTTAAAATCTTTCAAACCACAGTTTTGATGAAATATCTGTAATCAGCACTAAAAAGCAGCCCAGAAAAAACTGTTGTAAGTGCAGGAGAGTAGTATTAAACTCTTTTTTAATCAATTTTAAAAAATTTAAAATTTTAAAATCTTTCAAACCACAGTTTTGATGAAATATCTGTAATCAGCACTGAAAAGCAGCCAAGAAAAATTCTTTTAATTGCAGGAGAGTAGTATTAAACCCTTTTTAAAACAATTTTAAAAAATTTAAAACTTTAAAATCTTTCAAACCATAGTTATGATGAAATATCTGTAATCAGCACTGAAAATCAGCCTAGAAAAAAGTCTCGCACGTGCAGGAGTGTAGTATAAAACCCTTTTTAAATCAATTAAAAAATAATAAAATTACGATTCTAGATTCCTCTTGACGAGGCATTGTCACTACTACGCATTTTTTACAATTGCGTTCACTCTTAACATTTGTGCTGATTAGAGACAGTAGTTATACCTAGAATCGTGTCCGAGATCGCTAAGATCCGGAGCATGCGCATAAACATATTCATAGGATGTCGATGTTACTGGTAAAACTGGGGGAACTAATCAATAAATTCTTCGGGGACGAAATGTCCGGGGACCAAATGTCCGGGGACGAAAATACCCTAAACCATTGCAAACACATGACCCAGCCACAAACAACACCGATTTTATCGGAGTTTGCAAATTTCATATTTACTCCTATAATTAGATTTTCCCCTTAAAATTGCTATCAAAGTTGTGTAAAGGAAATTGGGGTTAGAAAGATTAGTATACTTTAACCGGATTATCAGAGAAAAGATGGAAAAGGAAGCAACTCCGTTAAAATCGAGGCACTTTGCAACCATGAGGTTGGCAACTATGCTGTCATATGTGACCCAGTGAACAGTAAAACCATTTTACATAGCTTTATTTCTTGTATGATCTTAAAAACTAAAATGCAGCATTAAAAAATAACTCACTGGTCCTGCAAACTATTACTTTGCAAATCGTACTGGTTCTCAACCAAAATGACTGGTCTGCCAAATTAAAAAGAACAGGTTCCAATTTATTTAAAAGTAGTTACTCCATTTAAAGTGAGTACCAAATATTAATTTTAAAAAACTAAAAATATATATTTATTAAGTACACTTTTCTTGATGAAATGCTAATATTTCTCTAATTAACATAAAATTTCTAATTAGTTACGCAGCTAAAAAAAGAGACTAGAACTGGAGAGTGAGATATTTTTTCCTCACTGGTCTACTGGACTAGTGATTTTCTGACTAGTGGCCAGAGCCTATTTTCGGTGTTCTCGGACCAGTGCCAATTTTGATCGCTGCTGATATGCTATCTCTCAAATGTATATGTTATGGGCAAAGTGATTAATCGGGCATTATTAATAATGCCCGAAGTGGAGGCGGGCAAAGCGAAAAATTTCATTCATAAATTCCACTAAATTTATCACATTGGCTGGATCCGCCAGTGGGAACCACCCTTGTATATCAACCCGAAATCACGAACCTAGCGATTGAGGATCCACCGATTGAAGTATCCCAGAGCGGGGGTACAATGATGAAAAATAACCACAAAAACTATGTACAAAATATATATTACGAACCATGTTTGTAAATAATAGATTCTTCTGTTTTTTTTACCTAAGTTATCAAATGTACAGTTTTTCTCATTAAACGCAATAAGTAGTAATGCTGTTTGCATGATTGATACATTTGTAAAACCAACACAACTATCGATTGAATAAAAAACTATCGATACTATCAGATAATTTCTAACAATTCATACTATTGATTTTTAAGATCGATAGTTCCTAAAAATCAGTAGTAAAATCATGTTTGTTCTTTATGTTCAAACATTTTTTTAATTAAATTAATTAATCTCTTGTTTCCTAAAAATAATAAGAATTAAGAATCAACATTTTACGCTTTTGAAATTTTCATCCCGCCAAATTGTTCAATTGGTGCATTTCAGATATTTTCATACTCATCTCCTGTCTCGCTAAATCGGGCGAGGAATGAAAGTTGGCAATAGTAGTTCTTCTACAAATTGAATTTTTCAATAGTTGTTTTGGGTTGTCGCTCCATTTTTAACTCCCTGGGATTGGGTCTGGGACCCCTAAGTCCTATGTGATTCTGACTCATCTAGGTGTCTACTATCCCCCCTAGAAGTGTGACACATCATTTACGGGACACCCTGTATAATAGGGTGGGCCGAAAATACACTTTATTTTTTATTTATGTTCTAATAGCGCGGAAAGGGTGCTACTTGGGTCCAATAAGAACGGTGTAAAATAGTTTTTCGATTGGATAATATCTTAGGCTCCCGCATCGCACTTAAAGTTTGAAAAAATTGATGACTTTTTTACAAAACAACTAAAAAACCAAAGATTAAACTCTCAAATATTGCTCATAATTTTTTTATGAGGAATTAATATAGTTAAAAACATAATGTCTCAGGTTTCATTCTTCTATCACTCTTTTTTCGTTAGATATAATTTTTTAATGTTCAAAAAAATTATGTAAAGTTGTTTTTCCAGCATTTTTAAAAAGCTAATAACTCTAGAACTATACAACTTAAAAGCCTGAAATTAGTCTCATTTTGTTCGTTAATTTTTTGTCTTTGATTTGGTGTGCATAATGACCATCATTTTCAAAAAGTTTTTTTCAAAATTTAAAAAAAGTGAAAAAAAATTTTAAAAAAAATTTTTTTTTTGAAAAATTTTTGAAAAAAAAATTAAAAGCATTTTAACTCTTAAAATGAACATTTCTACCAAATTTCAAGTTGAAAATAAAATTTCATCTTGTATAAAAAAATAAAAATAATCGTAATTTAGGCAAGTCCCTTAAACATTCCCTAAAATTATACAACAAGAGCGATTCTCTCATGGAGAGTTCATAAAATCGCTTGAGGGTGTTCAAGAACAGTGTAAAATATCTTTTTCCCCTGCTTTGCACTAGAATTTCAGAAATTTGGGTAAAAATAACCAACTTTTACTCAGCGTAATTTGAGAAAAATTGACAATTTTTCTCAATGCAGGAAGAAAAGTTATTTTTCAATACTGCTACTCAAATGTTGCAGAATAGGTGACCAAAGGGTTAATTAAGAATAGAATTAAATATTTATTTAATTAATAAAGGTCTTTAGCCTTTTTGCACTTAAGATCATGCAAGCTTTCTAGGAAAACACAGATTTAAACGCTATAGAAATAAACTAAAGTAAAAGTTGGTTATTTTTACCCAAATTTCTGATTTCTAGTGCAAAGCAGGGGAAAAAGATATTTTACACTGTTCTTGAACACCCTCAAGCGATTTTATGAACTCTCCATGAGAGAATCGCTCTTGTTGTATAATTTTAGGGAATGTCTAAGGGACTTGCCTAAATTACGATTACTTTTATTTTTTTATACAAGATGAAATTTTATTTTCAACTTGAAATTTGGTAGAAATGTTCATTTAAAGAGTTAAAATGCTTTTAATATTTTTTCAAAAATTTTTCAAAAAAAATATTTTTTTTAAATTGTTTTTTCACTTTTTTTAAATTTTGAAAAAAACTTTTTGAAAATGATGGTCATTATGCACACCAAATCAAAAACAAAAAATTAACAAACAAAATGGGACTAATTTCAGGCTTTTAAGTTGTATAGTTCTAGAGTTATTAGCTTTTTAAAAATGCAGGAAAAACAACTTTACATAATTTCTTTGAACATTAAAAAATTATATCTAACGAAAAAAGAGTGATAGAAGAATGAAACCTGAGACATTATGTCTATAACTATATTAATTCCTCATAAAAAAATCATGAGCAATATTTGAGAGTTTAATCTTTGGTTTTTTAGTTGTTTTGTAAAAAAGTCATCAATTTTTTCAAACTTTAAGTGCGATGCGGGAGCCTAAGATATTATCCAATCGAAAAACTATTTTACACCGTTCTTATTGGACCCAAGTAGCACCCTTTCCGCGCTATTAGAACATAAATAAAAAATAAAGTGTGTTTTCGGCCCACCCTACTGTATAACCACTATGTCTTTTCCATGCTATAGAAACTTTTTAATGCAGCTGTGGCAGCGTAACTGTTGCCGTAACGGGATGACGTCAGACAGGATGACGTGAAGGAGAGAGTATATAGCGGCTGGATGTTTGTTGTGACGAGAATTTTTGTTTTTGTCTTGTATAGTTACGGGGTGTGTAAATAAAAGTCTTGATGTTTTACAAGAATCTGAGTTGTCATTAAGCTTGAGATTTAGTTCACCAAACAGCTAAAAAAACTGATGGTTTATATATAATTTTTACTTTTTAAAACTTAAATGAAATTAAATTTAATTAATAAATTAGTTAAGTCACTTGAACTATTTATTCAATGCATTCACAATTTAAATCAATCAGAAATATTTATATTTATGTGTTAAAGGGAAATTTAAAAAAAAAACCCGGTTTAAACCAAACCTGAAGAAACCTGTTTTTTTTTCAACTCTGCTAAATATATATATAGGAAGAATTTTTTTGAAGGATCCCATTTAAAATTACTAATTTGTTCGCATAAAATGTTAAAATTTGTCCACTTAAAAAAACTATTTAGTTCTGATTATCTTATTCTATTATTAACTTTTTTTTTTAAATTTTATATGTTGGTAATGACTGTCTAATTCTGTTTCCATACTACCTAATTAAATATGCAAAGTCAAATAAACACTACAATGTTCTTTTAAGAAATATTCAGCCATATTAAGTTGTCCCATTAGCCCCCACAACACATGTAACATTAGCCCCCGTGATGAGGAAATTTACAATCCTAGAAATAGTTCTTTAAATGTGCAATTTTTCAGCAATATTTTCTTATTCTGCAATATTTGTAGAATATAAAAGTGTTCTTAAATAAGATTAAAATATTCTTAAAATACAAATGTTTGTAAGAATATTTGCAATTGATCCCTTGGTTTTGTATTCCAATGAAATTTATATATTTCAAAGAGAGATATAATAATAATCACATTAAATAAAAGGAATTTAGAATAGACCATCTTTAGATGTTAAGCAAATTGCAATTCACTGTTTAATTTCCGGATAGTTGCAAACTTATTTATCAGAATTTGAGGACAGTAAGCAGTGTTTAAATAAGGGGTTTAAAAAAATAATAAAATATAGGGGTTTCTCTCAAGAAGGTCCCATGGAAAAACACTTTTCTTAAAGGGTCCCATAGCTTTACTCAATTATTATTATTTTCATTTTAATACTTTAAGAAGTCCAGGGATTATCGTGTCAAATTTTCAGGTGAATCTAAACTACAGTACTTACTGCACTACCCTCAAAAAATTGTTGGAAAAATAAGTTAATTTCTTACAACTAAAATCTAAACCTTTGTCTTGAAAGAGTGAACATAACTAGGTCGTTAAAAATATACAATGCGAATAACATTGAGGTTACAAAGATTTTTTTTATATCCTAAATTTTGCTTATAAATGGTAGGAATCTAATATTTATCCTAATATTAATAAAATATTTTTCAATCATTAAAGTTGATTGAAAATACAAGCAAATTACAAGCTTGACTTTATCAAACTTACTTCGATCATTTTTCCAGCAAGGAAATTCTAGCTTGGTTTCTAAAATATTTTTCAATCATTAAAGTTGATTGAAAATACAAGCAAATCACAAGCTTGACTTTATCAAACTTACTTCGATCATTTTTCCAGCAAGGAAATTCTAGCTTGGTTAATAAAATATTGTTCAATCATTAAAGTTGGTTGAAAATACAAGCAAATCACAAGCTTGACCTTATCAAACTTACTTCGATCATTTTTCCAGCAAGGAAATTCTAGCTTGGTTAATAAAATATTTTTCAATCATTTAAGTTGATTGAAAATACAAGCAAATTACAAGCTTGACTTTATCAAACTTACTTCGATCATTTTTCCAGCAAGGAAATTCTAGCTTGGTTAATAAAATATTTTTCAATCATTAAAGTTGGTTGAAAATACAAGCAAATCACAAGCTTGATTTTATCAAATTTACTTCGATCATTTTTCCGGCATAGAATTTCTCGCTTGGTTAATAAAATATTTTTCATTCATTAAAGTTGATTGAAAATACAAGCAAATCACATGCTTGACCTTATCAAACTTACTTCGATCATTTTTCCAGCAAGGAAATTCTAGCTTGGTTAATAAAATATTTTTCATTCATTAAAGTTGATTGAAAATACAAGCAAATCACAAGCTTGACCTTATCAAACTTACTTCGATCATTTTTCCAGAAAGGAAATTCTAGCTTGGTTAATAAAATATTTTTCAATCATTAAAGTTGGTTGAAAATACAAGTAAATCACAAGCTTGAGTTAATCAAACTTAGTTCGATCATTTTTCCAGCAGGGGATTTCTTGCTTGGGTAGTAAAAGGTTTTTCAATGATTAAAATTATTTTGAAAGTTCAAGCTAATCACAAGCTTGATATTTTCAGACTTGCTACACATAATAGAATAATAATATAGAATCTAAAATTTAGATAATTAATGTTCCGATTATTTTGGCTAATTTTTTTCTAGTTAATATATTGTTTAAAGGATTTCAATACAAAAATGGGAAAATAAGTGTGCCTTTTTAATTGTTCAATAAATAATTGTTGGTTCAGTGTAAACCAAGAATATTAAATATACAAATAAATTTTCATCCCATAAAGGCTTGTGAAATTTTATTATAAACTATCGTTAACTACGTAAAACAATATAATTAAAGATTTGGAGAAAAGTGCATAAAAACATCCCTGAAAATTCCATTAAATGTTTCCCGAAAGTTTGTGTTGTTCAGAACTATCTCTGGTCATTGAAAGTTGAAATACTAATGAGATAACGATGAAATATGATACTTTATTTTTAATGAATAATATTAATTTTCTGTTGACATAAAAACAGTTAGTAATAATCACAGAGTATAGAGCTTAAGTATAGAGTATAGAGTATTAAGCTCTATACTCTGTGGTAATAATTAAAAGCATTTAACAACACGCATGTTAATTACTAGAAGAAAAAAGCTAAAAAAACCCACAGGTTTCAGTAGGATAGAAGATTAATAGCATTGATTACATCAATATCATGGTGGTTGATTGAGACGAAGAGGATATTTATTGCAACAAATTTAATTTTGGTATTCTAGAACATATTTTCCTTACGGGAATTCTAATTAAACGGATTCTATTATGTCCGGTGTTTTACCGAAAATCGCCGATAATTCTTAAATAAATCGGTTTATTTTTTTAATAATGGTTTAAAAAGTGATTGATTCTTAAAATATACATCGAGATGCATGTCATATCCGATTTTCATGAAAAAATCTTTATAACTTAGTAAGTTATTTGACTTATTAAAAAATATGTATGATCATTAAAAAACACAAGTCCACTTTTTGCTTAATAAATCGATAAATATTATTTAATTTCTTTATTTTATTTTACTTATGAGTAAAGGACCGTTATGGCAAAGTTTTTCCAGAATTACGGGTTTCCATGGTGATTATGACGCAATTGAGAATTTTTGAAAGCAGAATGGAGCTTACTGGTCCTTGACGCGAATGACTCTGGAATATTTCGCAGATTTGAGTTCTCGGTTTGTTTACTTTTAAAGTTAGATTTTAATGCTTTACATATTTAGAAAGCTTATAAAAAATGATTTTAGGAATTGGAAATTTTAAGGGAAATATATACATATTGCGCTTGTAATTTAGGTACAAAGAATTTTCGTTTTACTTGAAATTTTTCCCAAATATGGAGATAAATATTTAAGATTTTAATATGTTGTAGTAGACCTTTATACGAACAAAAATATGTATTGCAATAAGGGGTTGATGAATTAGTTCTGGATTTAGTTCTGGTTTATTACTGTATTTATTATGTATACGGCCCCCTAATTGAAATTGGACCCTGAAAATTTAATAGATTGTTTGAATTCACACCATGAACAAAATATTAAAATTTCATGGTCCTAGCTTTATGGGAAGTCCCTTAATTAGCTTAATGACTTGCACATCCGGTGTATTTTAATACTTCGAAAAAATTCCAGTTCAAAAACCTGCCTACCGATTTCGATGAAATTTTAGTATGTTGTGCATCTCGAAGAGACGCTTCGTACAGCGTATCTCACTAATGTGGCGTGTGAAATTTATTTATTCCCACAGTTGTCACATGCAGGGCTTAGGCTTAACAGCTCCATGATACATGAGGCATGCCAGAGAGAAAACAGTTGTCATTTAAAAAGGAAAATTCATTACTTAACAAGTTTGTTAAACTAAAATTTTAAAAAAAAACTTGTTTTCTTTGATATTTAATAACTATTTAAGTGATTTATTACCGAATCTTGGTTGTTTTGATTCGTTTGATTCTTATTCATTTCTTAAAAATTACCTATTTACTCAACGAACTAACATCCTAAATAAAAAACAAAATTCTACAATAGCATGGACAGTTTGCTCGAAATAATGATAAAAAAATACTAATTGTCGGGTTTTTCTTGTGTTTAATTTCACCATTTCACCCACACACACACAAACCAAGTGAAATGAAGCAAGAAATATTGTTTTGGCGGGCGTTAGACTAGCGTGACTGGCGTAATTCAAGTAAGTACAAATCAGAAAATATTTTCTTTAATGTTGATGCCCTTTTAAATGCTTTTAAATTATATTTTCTCTTTAAACTGGTACTAGGTACAGTAACTTCTACAGATTTTGTTTTCAAACCTTAAATTTTAGAAATTATAAAAAAAAACCCGGTAACTTTAGGATTAGGCAGGCACAAATATCTCCAATCGTACTATATGAGCAAGGGTTTTTATGTTTACACATTAGAATGTAACAAAAATTAAGAGAGTGATAGATAAATAGTGCTAGTTGAGATATTTTGAGGGTGTTACATTTCATTATTTGATAAGTTTCGGCAATTCAGCATATTCTATGCTGCGTCAGCATATTCTATTCTATGCTGCAGCAGTCGTTTTTTGGGGAAAAAAATTTGATAAAATTTCCAGACCTGTGCACCATATAACAAGCAGCTTATAGTAAAGCCTGATTTTAAAGATGCAACTGCTTTATTTTAACTAAAATAAAGGGCTTTTCATCTTTACCATCAATTTATTTTCTCATTCTATTTAGATCATATTTATGGATGAATCTTCTTCAGGAGAGTCAACATTGTGTTGCTGTTTCATCGGTAAGTTCTGTTTGAACAATACAGTGGATTACGCTTAATGTACTAATAACATTTATCCAGTTGATTATATTATGCAGTTTTATAGGCGTGGGCAGGGAGGGGCAGCTGCCCCCCCCCTAAATTCTCAGTTTGTTAAATTTTTTGAAAAACTGAACTAAAGCAATTACAAAATTTTCCTTGAAAATTGTGTGGCTTACAAGAAGCGGTACTGTTCAGCCCAAAGTCTCAAAATGAGCTAAAACACTACTTTGAGGGGTGAATTTTTAAAAAATTTATGGGGGAAGACCCCCATTTTTAAGCTCATATTCATTACCCATACTTTTACGTTAGGTGTGCAAAAGTTCAAATCCTTTGTATAAGTACTCTAAAATTTAGTGTGTTAAAATACTCGCCATGGGGTAAGGGGGGACTAGGGAAATAATGTTGAGTCAACCCCTAGTCACTAGTATTTGCAACATCAAGAGCGAAGGTAAGTATCCTTGTCCCCCCTAACATGAAGGTTAAACTTTATATGCCAAGGCCCTTTTCACCAAGTTCTGTTGTAACAATACAGTCGAGTCCTCCTAAAAGCGTGTTTACACCAAAGTTTTCCACAAGTTGCAACAATTTGTTGCTTTTTCTACGAAATTAGCAACTTTTTCTGTCTTCCACTTGTGGAGAGACAAATCTTTCACTAAATTTTGGTTTCCTGCAGATTGTCGGTATCGGTAAGATCAAAGAAAGTTGACAACTAAAAGTGGAAGATTTGTTGCTGCGCGCTTTGCACACCAAAGTTGACAAAACAGTGTTTTTAGAAAACTAAAAGTTGCTCTTCTCAAATTAGAGTAACACGTGGAAGATTTTTTGTAGAAAACTAAAAGTTGCTCTTCATAAATTTAGAGCAACAAGTGGAAAACTTAGTGGAGGCAGTGTGGCGGAGGAACAGTTCTCCACTAAGTTTCCTAAAAAGTTGCTAGCGCAAAGCACGCAGCAACAAATCTTCCACTTTTAGTTGTCAACTTTCTTTGATCTTTACCGACAAAACACGGATAACCAAATTTAGTGGAAAACTTCTCTTTCCACAAGTGGAAGACAGAAAAAGATGCTGTATTTTGTAAAAAAAGCAACAAAGTGCCGCAACTTGTGGAAAACTTAGTTGTAGACTTTGGTGTAAACGCGGTTTAATTTGAGAAGAGGAACTTTTAGTTTTCTATACAAGCAATGTTTTGTCATTTTTAAGTCATCAACTTTGTTGTAAACGCGGCTTAAGTGATCACATTTGTACAAGATCACAATAACAATATCTAATTGATGATGATAATAAGCAGTTCTATAAAAAAGTGACGAACAGTATAATTCCAGTGTTTGCATTAAAATCAAGACTATAGTCTGTGTAAATAAAATAGGCGGTTAAACGTCATTCTTTACCATGGCAACACAGAAGAAATACATTGAGAAAAAACTCAAGGTCAACCGCCGATTCTATTTACACAGAGTATATAGTCCTAATTGGATTGAATTTCTAGGGTGTATTTTGCAACTTAAACATTCTTAAAGAAAAATATGAAAAAGTGGATCATATTATACTTTACATTAATGACTCATTTTGTATGTGTAATAAAATTGGCCTTCCAACAGGGAAAAGGAGATTTTTAAGGGATTTCACCTAATTTTGATAATATTAAACGATATAGATATACTGATCACATAAAACAATTAATTTTGCATTAATTTAAATGGGAGTGATCAGGACTAGACAATTTTGATAACATTAAGCGGAGTCGACTGTACCCTTCAAAAAATTAAATTTTTGATGGCTAAAATAGCTTGGTAATATTAAACAGGATATTCAATGAAATTGTACCAAATTATTTTTTATGATCTGTAAATGTGAGAGATTTAAGTGGGCATTCCACATTTTAGATTGCCGTATAAGAGTAATCTTAGTTGGAGGGTGGAGTCTGCGTTGACATAGACTGAGATTGGCCACTGACTTTCTTTTCTAGCTAGATGACTTCCTGTTCTCGATGGCTTGCCGGCGAGCTGCGTCTCTTCACCTGACAGCGACTTGGATGTCCTCCTCATTTGTGGGCTCCTCATGCCCCCCCCCCCGAAGATCCCCTACGCCACCATTGGATGGAACGCCACACAGCAGCAGGTGGGTGCTCCCTTTCTTCCGATTCATGTATCTTACAAATGAATTTTTGTTTTTATTTACGGGCCTTGCAAAACTCCCTTTCTGAATGGCCCCTGTATTCATTCAGATATTTTTAAAAGGTGTCACACCCATACCAGGGATTTCGTGATACCCGTCATGCTGATTTGTCTCGCCCGTCACACAAAAAGTCATACAAAATGATAATTTTAAAATCTTTTAACATTTTACATGTGTTAAGAACTGCAACAATCAGAACTACTGAAACTTTCAAGTATTCAAGTGAAAATTGAATCTTGTGTAATAAACATCTTTTTTTGTGATGAGTGTGACAGAAGGAGGATCTAAATTGAAATGCATCAAAAAAAAAATTTTCTTTTTCAAAAATTGAGTGTTTTATTGGATAATCAAGGTCAGAAATAGTGATATTATGCTCATACAATGAAAATTCTGCTGCATTTAGTATTTTTTTTGGTCAATATGAAAAGTATTAAGTTCTTTCAAGTAACTTTGAGCCCCCAAAAAGTTATCGAAGAATAATATTGTTAAAGCTTAGCTCTCTTTAAATCCATCTTGTTCATATCTCTACCTTTAATAATAAATAATTTATAGTATAATTTATAAACCAATTTGCATCAATTTCAACCCTTATGTCCACATTTTCATGGAATGACCCTAATATTTATGTAAGGCATTAAAAGTGTACTATTTTCAAAAATATCTTCTTGCGTATAAAACAGGGTTCCCACGGTCCTTAAAAGCCTTGAATTTTGAATCCACTCCACTTTCGCTGATTTATCTAAATTTCCTTTCCACATTTAACAGCAATGTTTGAAACCATAAAACTATGATAGTAACACCCTCTACATCGGTTCCACAAGTGAACAAACTAGTTAGAAAATTAAATTGGAGTCAGTAGGCATTTTAAAAACACCTCCAATTGCTCTAGAAAGATTATAATTTTTAAATGTCTGCAAAAAAAAGTTCTTGAAAAATTTTGTTGAGGTCCTTAAGTCCTTGATTTTAAATGTTTTCGAAGAGATTTAGACATTTTTTCTTTCAAGCCATGTAAGTTGTTCATTGATATTTAGTACTATATTTAAAATAATGTCATTACTGAAAGTTTTGTGCAAAAAATAACTGAAAATTAAAGTTTCTTGCATAATTTTAAAGGGAAGTTAATATTAGGGTGACCATAAGTACCGCTTTTGATGGGTTGTCTGTGGGACATCATGAATTCAAAGATCCACTTCTACTTATACTGGGTATGCTTATACTTATAACAGGTATGCTCAATAACAATTATAAACCTAATATTATAATTGCTTAATAACAATTATAACTGAATTATAACAGGTATGCTCGAACTCTACACACCCAGATTCCTTGTATGTAGTGCATTAAAAATGCCTACTGAACTTTAACTCTACAATGTTTACTTTTCGATGAAATCACAACAGAAAAGCTACATACTACTCCGGGTAGGGATCATGTAAAAAAATTCACTGGTAAAATGTGATATTGTTAGGTATTATGCATAATTTTTGGATTAATCACATTTACTGTAACATAAATAATTGCTAAATTATTTAAGAATTATCATTGTGTACATTCTATTTTGTTTAACAGGTTTTTGACTGGAACCCCCCAGGGCCATTGATGGAATGCTATTGAAGCAAAGCATCTTGCCACCAACTGTCAGGTGGAAACATGACGGAGGCCCTATGCTCCAGTTAATGGAGTGCGAGAGGAATAAATTTAGTAAGTCATTGTATTTTAATTACAGAAACTAATAAAATTAAGAACATTAAAACTGTTATAAAATTTTTGGATACTAGGCTTATATAAAATCAACATTCTAGTATAATTGATAATCAGTTATTTTAGTCTGTATCTTTTTACGCTAAGTGGCTAGGAATGGGAAAATGCAAATTCAGGTAGGGTGTGGGAAATTCGTGTAGCTAACATGGGCATGAAATTTCTCACTAGCCAAGAGTAAAAAATCTGATATTCTTGGACGTAGAAATGATAAAAAAATTTTAAGAGAAAATACTATGGTAAATTGTCATCTGCCTGACCACAAGAGTTAGTGTAACAAATAGGACCATATGGGCTTAACTAAAAGACCTGCCTGTAGCAATGAGCTTCATGAAAGATAAACCACTTCTTAATAAGTAGGGGAAAGTGGGAGATAATGGGACATTTTTTTTTAAATAAATGCTAGTAAAAAAGCATAAAAGCAGTTATTTTTATAATGTTTATGAATTTAAACCATTTACATTTAAGTTTTGTTTATAAAAATATTCCTTGAAATGCCTTTTTTATTAACATATGCTACTATACACTATCTACCAATAAGTATTTGGACACCTGTGATAGAAAAGAAAAACAAACTATTTATAATCAATAGTTGGTAGAACCTCCACAAGAGGCAACTACAGCATAAACCATCTGGGGCATACTTTCCACAAGTTTTTGTGTGACTGCTTTCTTCCACTTGGCTTGAGAAAGACATGCAAGTTCCTCAACGATTTTGGACAGGTAGTGCACCCCCTAATTCAGTGATCCAACTCGTCCCAGAGGTTCTCGATAGGGTTCAGGTCTGGGCTCTGGGCAGGTCAGTCCACTCAATTAAACCCAATGTCACCATGCCAAGCCTTGGTGACCCTCGCAACGTGACAGTTGGCATTGTCGTTCTGGAAGTAACAGGGATCCACCCCGTAAAACTGCCAAACCGTAGGAAGCACATTGTCATCCAAAATAGTGTAGTAGGCATCGGCGTTGAGATTACCATGAATGGGGACCACCAAGGGTCCTAATCTCAGGACCGCAGATAGTCATTTACATAGGTGTCCAAATACTTATTGGTAGATAGTGTATATTGAATATGCAAAAATTGTTGTGGATGAAATTTCAGCATTGAACATTTTAATACCACAATGTCTTCTGCAGTGTTTAGTTTCACTAATCCTACTTATTTCTTCACTAATTGGAATTATCCTAATAGGATATGGATAATTCTAGATTTAGTAAAACTTATGGGTTTAAAGTAATTTATTTATTAAAATATTGTCTTTGGAACAAAATATATAAGTCCCTTGTTTTGTTTTTATGAAATTTTTTTTTTCAAATTAATTTAGAACTAGATACTTGAATGCATCATAAAAACCACACAATTGATTTTTTAATCCATTAAGCACCAGGTATTTAAATATGCATTATAAAAACCATTCAGTTTTTAATGCTTTAAAAAGAAACTATTTTTTTTTAAATATAAACACCAAATTTGTTTTTAATGCATTAAAAAGACGTTAGAAGATATTTGAATCTATGATAAAAAAACAGTTGGTTTTAGGTTTTTATTTATCAATAAAAAAAAACCTTTCTTATTATAAAAATGTACATATAACCACTATGTCTTTTCCATGCTATAAAAACTTTTTAATGCAGCTAAAAAAACTGATGGTTTATATATAATTTTTACTTTTTAAAACTTAAATAAAATTAATTTTAATTAATAAATTAGTTAAGTCACTTGAACTATTTATTCAATGCATTCATAATTGAAATCAATCAAAAATATTTATATTTATGTGTTAAAGGGAAATTTAAAAAAAAAAACCCGGTTTAAACCAAACCTGAAAAAAAACTGTTTTTTTTTTAACCCTGCTAAATACATATATAGGAAAAATTTATTTGAAGGATCCTATTTAAAATTACTAATTTGTTTGCCTAAAATGTTAAAATTTGTCCACTTAAAAAAACTATTTAGCTCTTATTATCTTATTCTATCATTAACTTTTTTTTTAATTTTACATGTTGGTAATGACTGTCTAATTCTGTTTCCATACTACCTAATTAAATATGCAAAGTCAAATAAACAGTTCAATGTTCTTTTAAGAAATATTCATCCATATTAAGTTGTCCCATTAGCCCCCACAACACATGTAACATTAGCCCCCATGATGAGGAAATTTACAATCCTAGAAATAGTTCTTTAAATGTGCAATTTTTCAGTAATATTTTCGTATTCTCCAATATTTGTAGAATATAAGTGTCCTTAAATAAGATTAAAATATTCTTAAAATACAAATGTTTGTTAGAATTTTTGCAATTGATCCCTTGGTTTTGTATTCCAATGAAATTTATATATTTCAAAGAGAGAGGTATTAACAATCACATTAAATAAAAGGAATTTAGCAATTTAGAATAGACAGTCTTTAGATGTTAAGCAAATTGCAATTCACTGTTTAATTTCCGGATAGTTGCAAACTTATTTATCAGAATTTGAGGACAGTAAGCAGTGTTTAAATAAGGGGTTTAAAAAATGTTAATAAAATATAGGGGTTTCTTTCAAGAAGGTCCCATGGAAAAACACTTTTCTAAAAGGGTCCCATAGCTTTACTCAATTATTATTATTTTCATTTTATTACTTTAAGAAGTCCAGGGATTATCGTGTCAAATTTTCAGGTGAATCTAAACTGCACTACCCTCAAAAAATTGTTGGAAATAAGTTAATTTCTTCAACTAAAATCTAAACCTTTGTCTTGAAAGAGTGAACATAACTAGGTCGTTAAAAATATGCAATGCGAATAACATTGAGGTACAAAGATTTTTTTATGATATCCTAAATTTAGCTTATAAATGGTAGGAATCTAATATTTATCCTAATACATCTTTTAGTTTTGGATTTCAGATAGTACCCAATACCTAATTAATATTGTAATTGTATCATCCAAATTAAAAATATGTCTTTATAATCTAATCTTAAATAACAACTCTTTGTTTATGACTCAGTGACCATAGGGGTAAACATTTAAGAGGGTCCGTCACTTACACGGTTCCCCTTTCTGTCGATAGATGGCACCCCAAGCGCTCCTATACCCGCAATGTTAATTTTCTGGCCCCAGAGTGTTACAAATAGATAGTCCCTATAACCCTCATTCTTTTTTTAAAATCAAATAAAAGTGCCTTATTTTTTATTAAAGTTAGAGAAAGGGTGTCAAACTTGGTGTAATATTTATAAAACCACCTCTTAGTGAACCCGTCTGTTAAAACGAAACCAATTTCGAACCATTGGGAGGTAGCGACACCTAGGGACACTTAGCGACACCTACATCTTCTGTTAATTTTTATTGGTTTTCAAAATAATTCATGAATATAAAAACATTATTTTGACTTTAGGAACATTTAAGAAGGTTGTGAAAGGTGCAACCTATTTCAACAACAGTCTTCAGCGCTGTATTTTCATACATTCCGGGGCGAAAATATACGCTATATTGGCGATACCTTTGGCGAACAAAATCTGAACTGCCAGGTGATGCAAAATGTTAGCAACCCTACAGTTCCCTCCTCCCTGAATGGGAATTGGATTGGGATAGTTCCAGCGTTCCGTCGCCGCTGCGATAGTTCTCACTATCAGTAGGTAGGAATGGCTACTGAGATTTTAACTCCTCATGACGATTTTTATTCCACTTCCTCAAAAAGTTCCCGATTTCTCAATTTACTTCTGCGGTTTTACCCAGAGTGCCTAGTTTTACCAAGTTTGAGGCAATGATAGACTTTATATTTTTTTTGCGATATTTTGGCCTGGGTCTTCTCAATAAATTTCCCTTCAAAATTTTGTGGCTTACAAGGGATATTTTTTATGGAACCCAAACAAGGGGAACACAAATTATTTAAAACTCAATTTTTAATTACCTAATTTGAATTTTTTTTCAATTTAGCCGAAATTTCACCGAATTTCAACCGAAATAAGAAAAATAAAAAGTTAATAAAAAAAACTAAAGATAAAAAGAAAAATTTCAATGAAACATTGTTGGCAATATCCTAAAAAACACGCTGCCAAAAAAACTCATGAATTTAGTATTTTCAATATGCGAGGAGATATTAGCAATTTAAAAAGTACTTTTCAGGCCTCAAAAAAAGAAAATATTCGCACATTTGCAAGTTTTCAATACAAATTTTGACTAAATTTGCAAATTTGAAGTGCTATTTGAGTGTTTATATATTTGGTTCACAACTTAATGAACTTTAGCCCCTTCCAAAATCGTAAGCCCCTTTGCGCTTTAATATAGATGCAAGCGGATCCTTGAGATCAAGCACACAGACCGGAAAATATATTATGTACTAACCAATCCACAATATAAATGCGAGTAGCTTGTATCTTTACTTTATTATATCTATATATCAGGTTCGGATCCAGCACGGCTCCATGGGGAGGGCACTTTTTCAGACCATCACCTTTATCTTTTGGAAAAAATATCAAAATTTTGGCATTTTTCTAAAAAGTATCACTCAAGATCCCCTTTTGGTACTGCTGGGGGTATGAGGGTCCTCTCCAAATTTTGTAAATTTGACCAGCAAAAGTAGGGTTTTAACTCATTTTGGGACTTTTTTTGGTACTTATGAGTGATTTTTTGGGTTCAAGGGGGGGGAGGGCACTTTCCAGAGTGCCAGCAGTGCCACCCCCTGGATCCACCACTGCTATATATAGATTTATTTCATTTATATCTATTTACTATATCTTATACTTTAGGATTAACCAGACGCAACTGTCAAGTGTTCTTATAAATCACCAAAACCAATGAAATATCAAAATGAATAACTATTAAAATATCTCTACCAAAAGTGTTGTTTTAGTAATTTTTAATGTTTTTATGCATAATTTGTGAAACGTTGCCATAAATCCACTAGGGGAGATTTGCTCACTGTTAATCCAAAGTACCATTTATCCATATATTTGTAATAACATTAGAAATAATTGATAATTAAATTTTCATTTCATTTTATTTGTAGTTATGTATTATTTATGCTACGGGCAATGTGATAAATCCGGACATTATTAAAAATCCCCGCGTATTTCGGGCATTGTATGGGAAAAATCAATACTTTCTTATTTTATCTCCAAAAACAATGTGAATAAACATCAACAAAAAGAGAGAAATACTGGGTAATTTTGCTCTAATATGATTGTATTCCCTGAAATTGCTAAACTTTTCCATCAATTGAATTTTGAATTATTGTCTTTTTACTTCATGTAATGAATATTTCTTACTGGCTTTCAGTTATACTACTATTTGTAAATTTGTGTAAATATTTTACTCTACCAATAGTTGTCACATAATGTAAATATCCTCTTTTAAATCAGCTGTTATTTTTGGAATACTTGATTTTATTGGAAATATATATTTAAAACTTTTTTTGCCAAAAAAAAAAAAAGAGGGAGGAAGCTTTTTCTTCACAAATCAATGTAAATAAATATTTTCTCAACATCTAAAGACTTCTGATTAGTTGCTTATTTCACTATATTATATTTCAGAAAAATTCGAAAAGCTACCAGTTTTGTTGACAGGGAGTTTAACCGACTAATATTTTATTACATCGACGGTTTCTAAAACATAAAAAACTGAAAAATTTTCCCTTCAAGGTAGGCGGTTCACAAGGAACTCTTTTAGGAACTAATCCAAAAGGGTCTCAAAATGAATTTCAACACTACATTGAAAGACCAATTTTTAAAAAATTTTGGAGGAGAACCCCCAAATCCCCCTCTAAAATTTTTACGTCTGTTATACTGTGTTTTTCCCTTGAAAGTTAAGCCTCTTAGATGAAGTTTTCCATTCGGAAGTTTTGCAAAAAAAAAATAAATATATATATATATATATATATATATAAGGCAAAATAAATTTTTATAATTAAAATAACCAATCAAATGAGCCAGAAACAAAACCCACAACAATTAATAAAAATTAATAAAGTCCACCATACCTCTGTCACTTCATCAGGGGTACCAAACAGAAGCATGGTGGACGGGTCGTTTTCTGTTGGTTGTTGGAGAGTACATACATACAAAATTCCAACCAACCATGGTACCCAAACGACCCTTAACATATACATGAAAATCAAATCCCATAATTAATTTGAACATCAAAAACAACATACCATAATCATAAAGTGAACGAACATAATGCATCAATACCGTGGTAGAGAGCTTATACCAAAAAACACTCTGATGCCATTTTAGGGAAGAGAAACTCCAACTGCCAGTTTGTCAAATATTGATCTCAAAAATCCCAATGGATATAAGTTAGATTCCAACAATTTATACAGCTCTTTTAAATGTTTAATTATGCTAATATTTCCATTGCAAATAGTTTTAATTCTGTTAATTTGTCCAATAACTGTATTTCTATATATGGGGTACCATGGTTGGTTGGAATTTTGTATGTATGTACTCTCCAACAACCAACAGAAAACGACCCGTCCACCATGCTTCTGTTTGGTACCCCTGATGAAGTGACAGAGGTATGGTGGACTTTATTAATTTTTATTAATTGTTGTGGGTTTTGTTTCTGGCTCATTTGATTGGTTATTTTAATTATAAAAATTTATTTTGCCTTAATTATTTTCATGCTCTTGTTGCATGCAGCATTGGCGCTGCTTCAAGTTTGCATTATTTATCTAGTTTAAATTCAAAGATTCTAAGATGAGTTATATATATATATATATATATATATATATATATATATATATATATATATATATATATATATATATATATATATATATTATGAGACACTTTTCAAAAGGGAGTAATATGTTGGAGGGGTTGACTGTTCGGAGTAACACCCCCCATGGGTCATCTCTAGTTACGCCACTGCCTATCGGCAAAATTTTCTGTTCTCGCGGAGCGGGCTGCTAATTGCAAAGCGCGTAAGCGCAGACGGACGACGAGGCCCGAGAACCTCTTCTCCAATAGTAGGCCAGTCAATAACGACATCGAAAATTGCAAAAAATAGTGTATCTCCAATTTTTGTCTTATGTTGTTAGGACCCATCCCAGTAGTTAGAAACCAATTTTGCAACCCTGAAAACCCTGTGCTAACTTCGCAATCCTCAAAAAACCTAAAAATTTTCCGACTTTTTTCAGTTTTTGGCTTATAACTCATACAAAATGCATCCGCACGAAAAAGTTTCAAAAATATCATTTAAAGTAGATAAAATTTGAAATAATTTAAGACCATTCCCAAGTTTATACGTTCAATAGATCCCGAGTTACATCTCTTCAAAAATGGGCAATTTTTTCCCAAAATTCAAAATTTTGAGTCTAAGTCGCTTTTATATCAAAAAATAGGTTATAATACTCATTGTAAAAGGCAAATAAGGGCAATTAAGTTGTAGTACAGTTATTTAGCTTTAATTTAAGCCCTGAATGAAGACTCTAGGCCCCATAGTTCTTACTTTATCTTAAAAAACAAAAAATTAAGGAAAACCGAAATTTCGGAAAAATAGAGCATGACGTTGTATGGGCACAGAAAAGGAAAAATAAAGCTGTAACACAATATGACGTTATAAAAATTAATATTTATTCATTGAATACAAAATTATTTGTCTTAATACTTGTTAGTTAATGTTAATTTTTAAATTAAATTGAGTTTAATTAGTATTAATTATATAATTAAGAAATTAAAAATATATATTAATTTATTGCTTTTTTAAGTATTAGTTTATAAAATACGACTTTTTGAGGTACCAAAGATCATGTCTCTTCCAAGGATTCAGGTTTGTCTTCCTCGTTTTCAGACTCGTCTATCTCAATTGTAGGGATGTTGAGGCATGACTTGCCTTGACATGGTTTACATATAGTGCAGAACACTTAAGTCCCGCTTTCTCACATAAGCAGCCTCTTCCAGCGCACCCTTTTTGGCACTTGCATGAGATGAATTTCAGGAGAGTTTTTGATGCTGGATCTTTTGTAGAGGTTATAGGTAGCAGACCTTGCTGACTCCTCCTCCAGCCCCAGTCAGTTGGTTTTTTGTCTGCACCTAACCATGTCTGCACCTGGTGGTATGCATGTTGAGCTGCAGCCTCTTCGGTTGGAGGCAGACGAACCAGGTGGACCTTGGTGTTGGCAGCTGAACGAACAAAGATTTCTTAATCTTTGTGTCGGAGTCTCCTCCTCCATACAGAGCCACAAGACACTTATTTCCAGCAGAGGCTATTTCTTCGTGGCTAATATTTTATAATATCAGGCTGTGATTTTTCTAATATCAGGCTGTAGGAAAATGGAAGCCACGCCAAACAGATGTGGATTTTTTCAAGCATGCTTATCATCTTCATTTTCCCTTGCCTGAAAATCGAGGAGGTGGTGTCACAGCCAGAGAAAGCGTGCAGGAACAATTCAAATCCGTAGGGACAGGCCAGCTCTCCGCTATTGAAACATTTGGAGGAAAACTGCAAACAAGTTGATTCCCACTTGAACCCTTTTTGGAAGAAAACATTTTCCACCGTCGAGCCCAATCCATTTAAAAGAACCAACAAGTCCACATCTTCTCCAATCACGATGACATTTTCATGCGAGCTGCTTTTGTCGAGAGCAGTTTGTACGATTGTACAGTCTGCGTCCTCGGCAACTTGCTTTGTTTCAATCCCTTGGTTATCCAATCCTTAACGATGGAATTTAATAAGTTGACGCTTGTTGTTTTCGTTGGATAAAAACTTCTCCTGTGGCACTTTTATAACTGTGTGGTCTTGAAATAATATATCACTGCATGATGAGTTTGCATATCGACGTAATCTTTCTGCAGTTTTAGTGCTTCTTTCAGACCCATTGTCTGGGTATCCATCAAATACAACTGACACATTTTTTCCAAAATGGCTAATTGTGTAGCTGATGTAAGTGGCTACAACTTCTTTGGTTGTGATATTCCGATGCCACCTTACTTTATGAAGTAAGTAGCCGCCATCCACAAAAACAAACGTAGGGGCTCCTATAGATATATTTTCAGGAAGAGGGGCTAAAGCTTTGTAAAAGCTGGACTTTTTGCCTTTACCCATCCCATCTTCACAAAACAAAGCCATTGGGTAGGGAGCCAACTCGAACTTAAAGTGCTCTTTCAAGTCACCCTCTGTCTGCTTCGTGATACACAGCCTTTGAAAAATTGTGAGGGATCTATTTGAACCTTCTGATTTTGTAATTTTATAGTAACTGATGCCAGGGTTCGCACTTTATCTTTTCTTTTAAAACTAACTTTTCCAAAGGTGTTTCTCGTGATTTGATTTATTCCATTTATTCCCAATTCGTAGGCCATATGGCAATTGACTTCAGAGTCCCCAACCATACCAGAGCTGATGGATAGCATTTTTTCATTAAATGGAAATGGTGTGTGGGCATCGAACCAGTTCGTAAGTTTTTGCACATGATCGGTATCTCGTTCTATTTGAGTGGGCCTCATGTCAACGTGTTCGGTGGTAGAATAGGAAACGTTCCAAAAGTATTCAAGCCCTTCACAGATATTCAGCATGTACACCATTCCTTCAGTCCAACGCGTAAGAACGCTGCTGGATATGCCTCGACCATGAGTTAAGCCTCCCTGGCATTTCATCGATCTCATTAATACTTGCTCAATCATTAGGTCTGTCCATAAGCCTGACCAGAACTTGTGGGATCTCCGAATCGTGAATCCTCCTTTTTGTGTGAATAGTCGAAATTCATCTGGGTGAAGCCTTTCGCTCGTCCTGGTAATCAGATCTTCTTAAATCAGTGTATTAGTTTAATTTCTATAACTTGATAGTTCCGAAAAAATATATTTTTTAAAGTACAGCAAATATCTAAAACTGTTGGGGATGCGAGTTCTGACACGCCCTTGTAAGCTAATCCGAGTTAAAAATCCTTTTTCTTCATCGTTTTTATTTTTTAAGGTAAAGCAAGAACTAAGGGTCTTATAAAACTTATCTAAGACTTATTAAGGTTTTATTTTAAACAAATACTTAAAAAAGCAATAAATTAATATATATTTTTAATTTCTTAATTATATAATTAATACTAATTAAACTCAACTTAATTTAAAAATTAACATTAATTAACAAGTATTAAGACAAATAATTTTGTATTCAATAAATAAATATTAATTTTTATTACATCATATTGTGTTATAGCTTTATTTTTCCTTTTCTTTGCCCATACAACGTCATGCTCTATTTTTCCGAAATTTCGGTTTTCCCAAATTTTTTGTTTTTTAAGATAAAGTAAGAACTATGGGGCCTAGAGTCTTCATTCAGGGCTTAAATTAAAGCTAAATAACTGTACTACAACTTAATTGCCCTTATTTACCTTTTACAATGAGTACTATAACCTATTTTTTGATATAAAAGCGACTTAGACTCAAAATTTTGAATTTTGGGAAAAAATTGCCCATTTTTGAAGAGATGTAACTCGGGATCTATTGGACGTATAAACTTGGGAATGGTCTTAAATTATTGCAAATTTTATCTACTTTAAATGATATATTTAAAACTTTTTCGTGCGGATGCATTTTGTATGAGTTATAAGCCAAAAACTGAAAAAAGTCGGAAAATGTTTAGGTTTTTTGAGGATTGCAAAGTTAGCACAGGGCTTTCAGGGTTGCAAAATTGGTTATTAACTACTGGGATGGGTCCTAACAACATAAGACAAAAATTGGAGATACACGATTTTTTGCAATTATCGCACTTTTTTTTGTCGTTATTGACTGGCCTATAGTACCAATTTCCTATTCGGAGAAATGTCCTGTCAACCGAATAGTCTTTCTTTTATGAGGCAGGCGTTCAAACAAAATGTGTGTATCGAGGGGAATTTTTGTGAGATGGGCGCAGTGGGCATATAGTATAGAAATTTATTTCGGGAGGGGCACACATTTACTACCCAGCCCCTCCAACACATATTTCTCAACATCTTAAGACTTCTGATTTATAGTTGCTTATTGAACTATATTATATTATATATAGCTAAAGAATTCTACAAGCTACCAGTTTTGCTGACAGGGCGTTTCAACGACTAATATTTTATCAGTGAAATGTCCCGTTCGCTATAACGTCTTATCCTTATCGACAAAATTTCCTTTTTGGAGAAATGTCCTGTTGGTGTCGACCAGTCTTTCGGGTAGGCCGCGGGCGTTCGAACAAAATGCGTGTAGCGAGTAGCGAGCGAGGTGAATTTCGGTGAGATGGGCGCTTCCAGATATGCGGTTTTTTACAGAGTGGCATCGTTGCGAGCTTACCCAAACCGGTTCCTTCAATCCTCCTTGCATGGGGATCTCATATCTACCGAAATGTACAAAAATGTACGTGACAGATCCGTCTTTTGTTTTCAATTCTGAAACTAGTGTATTTCTACGGTCCAGAACTATAGCAGCAAGTTATGGTTTGGGTCTAGGGAAGTCTAAAGTAAAACACTAATAAAGGTTTGAATAAGGTGTTCAAAATTTAAATTAACTTATGACACCGACTCTTTCGATACCTCAAGACTTTCTACCCTTATATTTACCGAATATAAAAGGATAAAATTTTCAAAAGTGTATAATTTAAAAAAATTATGCATATATGATAGTAAGCTAATTTTTGACTCTAAAAATTGCGATCGGAATAATATCCTTAGGGAAATTACGATATTTCTGACAGAACTTTTTAGCAAACTTTTGTGCCTCGTGATGAGCAAAAGTTCAGCACGTTTATATTTTTGCCTCTTTGACTCGAATTTAATCAAAATAAAAATTCAAGAATTCAAGTTGCATTATTATCAATCATTACGGTTATGGGTATAATTGAATTTTTCAGAATTACTAGAAATCAAACTCAAAAAGCTTATAACCTTAAAAGACCTTTAAAATGTTTTCTTAAAGTGGACTTTTCGGGTGATTTTGATGCAGTTTAGATGAACTAAAACTGATTTAGCCATCTCGTTAAATTTTTTAAACATATTTTTTATCATACAACTTTACATGTCCAGGGCGCCTGTAATTCTAACTTCATGTGTGCCGTCATAAAAAAGATTGAAAACAAAGGGCCTTGCAGGTAAACTGAATATTATAACCCAGGGATTTCCAACAGGCGGACCGCGGGCCGCATGCGACCCGCCAGGTCATTTTGTGCAGCCCGCGAAGCTCCCTGAAAACTCCCCAAAAAATAGCTTCAGAACACTTTTCAGCATACTAAAATTTTAAAAAATTTCGGGGGAGGACCGCCGAACCCCCTATTTTCTGGAGGAAGACCCATCTTTAATTAATATGAAGTATTATAAGATGTATAGGGTTTAAATAGGGGTCTAAAATTTATATATCTTCTGAATTTTTTTAAAATACACTAGTACCTTAAAACCATGTAAATAACCTTCTCCCCTCTCTCACCAATTTAGGGAAAAAAAAGAACAATTTAATTTTTTAAATAACCCCCTTGACTCATAACCCCCCACAGAAATTTTAAAAGATTCAATTTTTAAATTTCCTCTTTACTTGTAAAAAAACCGCATGAAACTTAAAAAAAAAAAATTCTTCATTTAAAAAAATCACCTAACATTTTTTCCATTTTCTATTGAGTATAACCCCATACAAAACACAATCCACTTGGAGTTTTTTTGTTCAGAATTATACACAAAAAAAAACTGGTTTTTCCAACCCTGACTGCTACTAAAAATTTAATATTTTAATCGTTTTAGTATAGGGTCTCGCAAAGTGTAAAATAGGCCATAATACTAATACTTTTTTTTGTATAAAAGGATGGAAACGTTTTGCTACTGCTTGGTACTTTCTATTCAAATTAACCTTTATCTATAATACAGAATACACCAGGGGTCGGCAACCTTTTGAAGCGAAAGAGCCAAAAGTTACAGTTTACAAAATTTCCCAGGTTTTAAAGAGCCACTAAAAATTTTCGTTGCAATATTATATAGTATATATATTTGACTTAAAATAAACGGCTTTAAATGTGGAATAATGTAAAATATATAAAAAGTAGTAAATAATATTATTATAAACACAAAAGGGGGGGGTCTGGGGTCCTCCCCCAGAAAATTTTAGAAATTTGACTCAAAAAGTATGGTTTTAACTCGTTTTGGTCCGAGCCCACGGGGGGACAACGACCATCAGTTGCCCTCCCAACTTGCTTTTGAGTTCTATGAACTTACCACTTTACCAAGCGCGGATCCAACACTGCTCCAAGGGGGGGCACTTTTCCAGACCATCACCTTTACCTTTTGAGAAAAATGTCAAAATGTTGGGGATTTTCTAAAAAGTATCACTCAAGATCCCCTTTTGGTACCGCTGGGGGGTATGGGGGTCCTCCCCCAGAAAAAGTTTTGAAATTTGACCCATAGTAGGGATTTAACTCAAAAGTAGGGATCAAACTCATTTGAAGTACTTTTTTTGGGGTCAAAGGGGGGCACTGTCCAGAGTTCCCCCATTGGATCCGCTCCTGCACTCTACAAAGTCTTTGGTTTTCAAATCCAGCAATTGCATTTGAAGGGATCCAGCATCCATTCCAAATGACTCAATGTTGAACTCATTTGTATTTGTGCTGAGAGGATTTACTATGAACGCGAGAGTACTTTTGTTTGTTTTGAATTGCTCGAATCTATGCGAATACAGCCTTCATGTCTTTTAAAGCTATGCTGAAGAAATTTGTGTCTATAGTTGCATTGGTCTCATCGCAATATTACTTCAGATTTTTAAAATGAAGTAATTTACCGAAAAGAAGTGGTAAATGTTTTTTAAATAAACTACTTCTTCAAGCAAGACGTAGGCTGGGTTGTCCTTTCCTTGCAGTTTTAGATTTAGTTTCATTATGGTATCTACCATGAAGTTGAATTTTTACAGCCATTTGTCTTCTTCCAATTCGGGATGATCAGTGTTTTTTTCATTGAGGAATTTTTTTATTCCACACAAGCGATTTGTTATTAGATTATGAAAATAAAAGCTATTGAAAAATTAGGTATTTAAAAATATTTTTTTACTTATATTTAAGGGTTTTGATAATAAATTATTAATATTTTCGTATGGAACTGGAGAGCCGCAACTTTACTCCAAAATACTCCAAAAGAGCCGCATGCGGCTCGCAAGCCGCAGGTTGCCGACCCCTGGAATACACCATTCATTATAAGAATAAAACGTTTGAAGTTTGAAAACGTTACTGAAATCTTTGTGAATTGATTTTAAAAAGAAATTTTTTTAAATGAACAGTTTATCAGAAAATACGAATTGAAATCCTTTTTATTTTGAAGTAAACAATATAGTTAAAATATTCTTTTATAACTTTTCTTTATTGACTTTTAATAGAAAACATCAACTTTTAAGGTTACTAAAGATTCAACTTCTTGTCACAGCTGAATAAAAATAAGAAAGAGTTTTTGAGACACCCCTCAATTCATTTCGAAACAATATTTCTTAGAAACGAAAAACAGCGTTTTCTATTGAAATGCAGTACAGTGGCTAAGAAAATAAAGACCGCTTCCTTGTCCTGAAATAATAGGGACCTCTCTTCCAACCTGACCCCAGCCTCCTTCCAAAAACTGGATTCAAATCCACTTGGCTTAATTTTTTTATATAATTAACAGTGCTATCACTTTTATTTTTAGTTCTAGGTCTTTGAGTTAATTATTATCATAGGATATGTTTCACACTATGCCCTGTTGCTGGCCTGAAAAAAATTATACCTTAATTGAAGATGAGGTGGGTCGCGTTAGATTCTGTTCATAAAAAGTGGGTCGCGATGTTCAAAAGTTTGAGAACCCCTGATCTACATCTTTGAAAACGCGCCCGGATGGAAATGCAGCAGTTTACCGTTTGCGAAACCCCTGGATGTCAATGTCAACCAACGCTCTCCTCTCGGTCATCTCATCTTTCCCCCTTTTTCTTAGAACCGCTCTCTCCTCTCTTTGAACCAGTCGTGCCAGTATTTGGCGCATATCGCTTCCCATGGCTTCTCTCGTTAATCTCGGCTATGTTCTTGGCTGACTTTCGATCGTGTGACTGTGTGAGTTTCAGTGCCATCTAGTGGGAAAAGGCGCAAATCGAAATGCTGACGGACCCTCTTAAGGCCATGTGACAGGTCTATAGAGTAACAGCAATGGCGGAAAAATAAGTTTAATTTTTAGTTTGGCACAAAACCAGTTGCACTAATCTTTTTACTATGTGATACTTATAAGTTATACATATTTTAAGTATTTTTTACCTTTTTCGCTGGAAAAGAGATGAAGAAATAATGAATGATGAAAATGATTGATCTTTTTATGATTATTACTGAAAGTGCACTAGGGTGCTTTTTACCCCCATGTTAACTCTATGGGGGAAACGTTATTTCAGTTATAATTTTATATTTAACAATGGTGTTTGTGAAAGTGAACTTTCAATACTAATTCAATTAAATCTAAAGCAATTAATTTAACTTGTTGATTTAAACTGGATTATAATAATTATGATTTCAACCTTAAGAACGGTTAATTAATTAATCTTTAACGTTACCATAATTCAAATCTGCTATAGAGCTTTCCGCGATGACGTCACAACCAGTTATTTTCCTTTAACTGTTAACCATTGGTAGCAAATTGGTAGGCATACAAACAGTGTTTACATCTGGATGTATTTGTATATATGTTTATATTCTCTAAATTTTACTTTAAAATAACCTAAATTTACTAAAAAGACATCAATGTTTAGATTTTAAGTCATTTAGTGATGCTATTTTAAGTTTTAACCGTGATCTGAATGACGAAATCGGGGATCTGTCCAAGTCAAATTTATAACATTTTTAAGTTTCCTTTGGTACAGCTATAAAAAGAGTCGTAAAATAATAAGTAGATTATTATTTTAAGATCTAATTATAACCATATTAATTAGATATCTGTGGTTGTCAATCATAATTACTGATAACCTTAACTTTTGCTGTTTTAAGATATTTATGTGTCAAAACACTAAAATTTTTAAAATTTCTCACGTTTATGTTAAAAAATAGGCATTGAAAATAGAATCCAGAAGAGACCCCTGGAAATATACTTTTTAAATTCTGTGTGTCATGATTGCCATCCACATTACTTATAATGCAACTAAAATTAAAGCAATTTGTAGAATTATTTTATTTTCTTAAAATAAACTTAAGTTTTCTAATTTTATATTTCGTCATTTATAAATTATTCAAAATAATCATATGAGTTAGGAATGACTTCTAAATTCAACTTCCTTTCATACTACATTGCTTTTTATCTACTAACCTTATAGACACCGTTGCTTATTTTATGTAATTCTTAATTTGCATTACCTATTATTTATTATCACTTATATTTTTTAATTGTAAAGTATCTTAAAAATGGTTTTGATTAAAAAATACTGATTTTCATGCTTTTTTAAAATGTGTATGTTACTTGAAATAGAAGCATTTGAGCAATAATGAGTTTAACTGCAGTTTAAAAAATCCTGCACTAGGCTCAAAATATCTTATAATATACAAAGTTTTTTAACAGGTATTTTCCATTCTGTTATGAGTTATACTTATAATATTAAAGAATTAGAATTGTTTCACACTATCCATGTTCCAGATGACAGGATCTATTGAAAATGTGTTGACAAATTGGTGTCGATACCAAATGGTGTTTATTTTTGATGACCACTTGTGGCACCAATTATAAACATTTTTTGGTTGATTATTCTTCGAGTCAATCTTCTTGTCTACGGTTTAGTAGCTGAATAAGCCATCCTACCAGATGTTTTTGGGAACGCGACTGACAATGAAATTGAGGTAAGCACATTATCCACATCCTGTGCTCTTTCAAAGATCTGCTATTGCAATCCCTCTTGACTAACTTGTACTCATCTAGTAAGTAGAAGAAATTTCTTTTCAATATCTACACTGTCAGTTTTGTGAATTTTAATTATCAGATAAGAGATAAGTTAGATAACCACCAGCTACTAAAATATGACCCCCTACCTGAATGTATTTATCGGTATCTGGAAATTCTTTTATGAGATTTGTAGTTGTTTATGAAAGTAGGGGTACTTACGTATTATCGCGTCGAACGTTCAGTGGCTGTCTAATTCAGCGGCACAGTAAAGTAAAGTCAATGGGATTTGATAAGAGCGAAAGTAGGTAAACGAATTACGAGGTAAGAATATTTCCATTTATTTTGGACAACGGAAATAGAAATCTAACATAATCTGATCTTATATGAAAACAAATTTAAAAAAGCAGCTCCTCAAAAAAATTTAAAAAGAAATAGAGTTGAAAAGAATCTGAAAATGAATTACAGCTCTAGAATAGTACCAACCAGACTTAGTAAAAATAATGTTTGGTAATTTAGGACTTATCTGCAGGAGGACTAGGTAGAAAAACTTCTATAGAAAGTTAAGCTTAAACAAACAGCTTAATTCTTTATTACCAATTCTTTATTTCCAATGTTTTTTACAAAGAAGTCCACAGATTTTCAATAGCAGAACCACAGTAAAATTTGTAGCAGTCTATTATTGTCAGGATCCCAAAGAACCTGATTCAAACCTGTTTCTGTGCGGTATATGAAAATTGCAATCAAATTGGAACACAGAACAAAAATATTGTACTATATCTGGCAATAGATACATATACAAGCGTCTAGCGAAACAACAGTCGTTGCAAAAACTGATCACCAACTACATGGTAACTGAAAAACCTTAATTCTAAACGGGGGCAAGGTAGTATCTTCCAGTGACGAAAGTGATTTTGAACCAGTTTACCACAAGAAATTTCGTGTATTGACAGACTACGAAGGATAATGTTTATATGTTTTGTATGTGTAAAAGTAAAATAAGTACAAATGTAAATAAAATATTTTTAAATGTTTGCATGCGGTCCCTATTCATCGCATATAAAAATACTTTTTAAATGTGTTGCGAAAACTATTTTTTACAGCTTAGCTTAGCTACTATTAGTGGAACTTCGGGTGAATTTTTATGCTGTCCCTATCCACCTCTCAGAAACAGGTTCGAATGTATATATTAAAACACTTTTTATTTTAAAAAATGGAATGTCAAATGTAATAAAAACTTCATTGTGTGCATAAATACACAGAGGATATTTTTAGCATCTTAGTAGCCAACATCAAAATAATTTTGTTCACATTTTCCATAAATTTTTTTGCATACACCAGATTTATACATTCTGCTGTCATTAATTTCTTGAAAACTGACACGTTTTTTAGATATAGTTCTTAGGACATTATTTAGATACTTCATGCAAGGAATCTGGAATCCAAGGATACTTGGGCAGTGTAGCCAATACACCCTGGACATATCACTTACTTAGGTAACTACTGGCAGATCTTCTTATAGATGAGTACAAGTAAGTAAAGAGGGATTGCAGTAGCAGATCCTTGAAAGAGCACAGGATGTGGATAAGGCGCTTACCTGAACTTCATTGTCAGTCGCCGTTCCCAAAAACATCTGGTAGGCTGGTTTATTAAGCTACTAAACCATAGACAAGAAGATTGGCTCGAAGATAAACAACCAAAAAATGTTTAGAATTGGTGCCACAAGTGGTCATCAAAAATAAACATCATTTGGTATCGACAACAATTTTTAATACATCCTGAGCAGGAACATGAATAGTGTGAAAAAATTATCTAATATTATAAAGAAATACAACTTAATGGAAAACTTGGAACAACAGAATGGAAAAAACTTGTCAACAATTATTTTGTATTATAATTTTAAGTTAATTCTAGGACTTTTTTTTATTCCAGAGAAACTATAAAATATAAGATGTCTTCCTAATGTAGTGTAAACAGGCTCTTGCTCTCTTATGAATTATCTGCAATTGGAGTAAATAATGAAATAGAAAGTTAAACATTAGGGGAAATCTGGGAAAAACAAAACAAACAAATCTTTAACTATGCAAAGACTACTTTAATGTTACAAAAACAAAACAAAATTTTGGAGCCACACAAAAGTTTGGAATTACTACCACAGTGATTAACAAACTAAAGGTAGACCTTATTTAAAACAAAATCACAAAGGTCTAGAAAAAGCTTAAATTATTCAAATTTGACCTATGAGGGAAAAGGGTGGAAGAAAAGAAATTCAGAAAAAGCAAAATGATACATTAAAAAGTAAGACATTATGTTCGATTAGATAAACTCATTATTAAGAATATAATTTAATAACTTTTAATAAGTCATTAAATGTGAAAAAATAATACGAAATTATTGATAAGTAACATTTATTTACATTGAGAACATACATAACAGATCTCTAGAATTTTAACTAACAGAGAAGCTAAATTGTCTTATAAACTTAAACAAACAAAAATAAATGCAAAAGTTGTAAACTACAATGATATTTCAAATTTTAGTAGCATATTAAGCATACTACGGATGGATATATTAGACACGTACAACATGGAAGCAAACACGTGAGAACTCGTAACAAACTTGCCTTTTTCTAAATTTAGTTCACCAATGAAAAACAAAATCTTGTGCACTTATCTTCAATAACTTGTTTACTATCTAAAAACGTCTTTTACAGGGCGTTAAACAAATTTTTATATGAAAATTTGGGAAAAAAACTAGGTGAAACATCCAAAATCCATAGTACGCAATGGGAATGAATAGCAATGTATGCCTACCAATGCTGTTGCTATGGGCGTTGCTATGGTGTCACGTGGTGCGGTGTCACGTGATGTGGAAAGCTCTATTATTTCAACCTTAAAACGGTGTAATATTCAAGCTTAAAATTAGCTATTAAATATTAATTTAAGGCTGAACCAAGCAATCCCTGGTACAAATATATGCATAAAAAATTAAATAAAAAAATTTAAGTTTGAAATTTCAAACTTATAAATTATCGAAATTTCAAACATGGAGAATAATTGAAATTTCAAACCTGGATAATAATTAAAATTTCAAACCTGAAACTTACAACATGAAAAATGATTGAAATCTCAAGCTTAAAAGTATTCTTTTTTCCATCTAAATTTCAAACTTGAAAAATAATTGAAACTTCTATCTTGAATAATGCTTACCTTTAGTTTTATAATTCAATCCTTTTTTAAATAGGGTTCAAGATTGCCGTGGTACAACTATATACTTTAAATACAGCTAAACTACAGCGTTTTCGCTCGAAATTTCAAATTTGGAAATCATTGAAACTTCTATCTTGAAAAATGCTTACTTTAAGCATGAAATTTCAATCCTTTTTTAGATTTGATTCAAGACCGCCGTGGTACAACTATACACTTTAAATACAGCTACACTACCGTATTTTTCAAGTTTGATTCAAGTTTATTAAGCTTGAGCGCTTAAGGCTACAGTGGACACTGAAAATCTGAAAAATCGACGAAAATTTGGATTTTTTTATTATTACCTTTTTAAAACAAACAAATCCTTAGGAATCGTCTGGTGAAAGAATTATTTTGATATCTTTATTGGTTCGTTCAATATAGACATTTTTATGATGCCACACCCATTTGTTTACGTTTGCGAGCCTCAGAATACGAGAGCTGTTTTAGTGTTTATGCTATCAACTTGGCCTCAGACTTGATTTTTTTAGTAGTTTTTCTTTAGTGAATGTTATAAACTTTCACTTCTACTCATTTCCATCTTTGTTTAGATTTGGATAGTTTTGTTTTGATTTTTCATGTGCATGTCTTTGTGTTTGGAGTGTGAGCAGAAACGAAACGATAGTGGAAATTGATTATGAAAAGTCTTGGAAGAAAGTTTTTTGTGTGTTTCTAAGAAATCAAAACAAGTTTATTATTTCCGTGAATAACAATTAGCCAAATTTTCTACCTTCACTCAAAATTATGAACAATTTATTCAACCCTAGGAGTCTTTGTTATCTGTAATCCCTTTCACCTGCCTGTGGGTATATTTAAAGTGCCACAGAACTATGGACTATAAATTTTACATTATAAAAATAATGTGTCATTTTATTGGACAGCACTGCAGCATCATGAATGTTGAAGTTAATAAATTACTTTTACAAAAATTCATTATGAGGTCTTATCAGGACTCACTTTGACAATGAGTGAACGATCAAGAATAATTTACAAGTTCATTTAATCTTTGGATTATAATCAAAGATTACTCATTTATCATCTATTTGTGTGCAGGAATATGGTTCTGAGGAAACCCATAAGTCAATTTAAACTCCCAGCCTCCAAATAAAAAATTGTAATGAAAGCCAATTTGTTGAATTTCACGGAGGTGTGTGTTATCTTAAAAATTACAATATACATGTGTTTTCCTTGTGTTCACTTTGTTAAAACATTTAAATACTGATTAATATTTATTTTTTAATAAATATAAGTTAAATTAAGTGTATTTTGTCATATTGATGCATCATTAGTACAGTTTTCTTGTTTATTCTAAAGGAAATTTTTAACGATATTATCAACATTTCGTCGGTTCTTCTAGTGCTTTTTATTTTTACCCACATCTTTGAAACTTTCTTCTAACAATTAACTAGCATATATTGGTTATATTTTACACAAATACCATAATTACAATTTTTAAAAAAAAGTCTTGATGTTTATACAAGGTTTTTACCTTTACACTTAGATAATTTTCATAAACATTAATACTTACAAATTAAATAACTGTCCTCTATAAAAAAAACCTAGGCAATATATATGTTATTCTAGAGTTCTTTTATATTAAATGTATAATCTTGTGATTCAATTTTGTGCTAAAAATTATTTATTATCTTTTTAAATATTAAAAGCTGTTTTTCTCAAAATCAAAAAATTGCTTCGAACTTGATTTTCGAAATGCTCCAGTCGCTTCTATTTTCCACGTACAGCTTAAAAATTCTCTGTATTTTCTCGTTTTAGAAGTATAAAAGTAAATTGGATGACACAAATATGATAATAGTTTTGTAAATTGAAATATTTATCTTCTTTTATAAAAAATGTCATTTTTCTCTGAAAATTCCTAGTATGGGTACATTTTTTGCTCAATGTTTCTAAAGTATCATTTATAATGTTTAATTGCTGTCCATTATTTATTAATGAGTATCTAAATATGAGAAATCAAGAAAACAATCAAAGATATTTAAAAAATTGGAACGACTGGAGCATTTTGAAATTCTATAAATTTTTTCAAAAAATTTTAATTAATTAAAAAATTAATTACTTTTTTTTTTTCAAAAAAAAATTTTTCTGAGCTTAGCTTGAACATTCATATTAACAAAAGAAATTTTGAGAAATTCTTTTAAAAATTAAAAAAAAAAATTAGTGTCCACTGTAGCCTTAAGTTTGATTCAATCTTTTTTTAATCTTTCTGTGCTATCTGGGATAGTTAGGGGAAAGTGAAGGCTAATGGGAAATTTTTTAAATGCTAGAATAAAAGCATAAATGCAGTTATTATAATTTTTATAACCTTAAAACTATTTAATATTTAAGTATTTATTACAAATATTGATGGAAAGAGAAAAAAACATTGTGTTGGCGTTACATATATTTTTCAGGTATGTGTGCTTGATCTCAAGGATTCGCTTATACACCTTCGTCACATAAGACAGGCACAACATATTTTTTTTTTACTGACACAAAGAAGGAAAATACACCCAGGGGCAAGGTAAGAATCGAACTTACGACGGAGGAGTGCGCAGACTGCTGGCGTGAAAGGCAGAGAGCAAACCCAACGGGCCATCCGTCCCTCCCCCCCCCCCAAAAAAAAAACATTATTCATCTTTATGTTAGCAGTGGCGGATCCAGGATTTGTTTTTGGGAGGTCCCCAAAAATTTTTTGGAAATTAGACTCTAAAAACAGGGGTTTTACTCATTTTTTGCACAGCAAATCGTGAGTAATAGATATTAAAATACTTGAAGGGGGTCTTAGTGGTCCTCCCCAGAAGATTTTTGGAAATTTGACCTTAAAAATCCGAATACGAATATAATTTGCGAATCGGAATACGGGGAGACTGCTAGCACGCTGATAGGCGAATCCGAACACTCATTTGAATAGGATTTTAGGTCAGAAAAAATAAATTTTCTTTCGTATTTAAATCTACCCTTAAATTTATATTTTTTTTTCGTGGAATCAAATATTTTAGGGAACGGGGACGGTAAAAATACTTCGGGGGACGGTCCAATCATCTCGGGGGACGGCGTCCCCTCCCGCGTCCCCCTCCAATTTCAGCACTGAGTTGGCCTAAGTACAGTAGGCGATCGCTCTTTCCAAACAAGTCTTTGCCTTTTTTGGCAAGAGCAGCAATGATCGCAAAAATTGAGGCGGTCTTCCCCGGGCGTAATCTGCACAATCCCATTGCGGCGTTCCGTTTTTTAATTAATAAATGATTCACCTTCGTTCGCAAGGAACTGCTGATTATTTGGACTAAGCTGGGACGACGTGCGTCATAAAAAGGGCTAATAGGCCTAGCCGGGCCTAAGTATTTGTTGATGAAACGGAACAGGGGATCCGCATGAATTAATAAAATGCCTTGCCCTTGTGATATCATACAAATGATTAATACCGACTTCATCAATTATTCTCAAAGTTGAAGCGAGGCGCGCAAGTCATTACCATGTCCCTGCTGCTGGGTAGTTATTAACATTTAATAGATGTCGTCCCGTTTTTCCCCTCTCCGCCAAGAAATGATTAGGAGATTAGAGCGGGTGGGCGGGCGGGCGGATTTCATTTCCCCGCTCTTACAAAACAAAAGCTTCTTCTAATACTTCTATCATTGCAGCAGCTTCCATAATTATCCGCTCTTCTTCAGAAATCTCATTTATTTTATTTATCCTCTAAGATTTATGTCTAGAGGATTCTGATTAAAGCACAAAAGAGTCTTCAGACGTCACGCTCGAATTAAAGAGATCGATGCTTAACATTGTCACGAAGAAAAAAGATTCCACTTAATTCGTTATCAAATTGACCGAGTTATAAAATTAAAACAGTTCCTGTTTACATGTGAAGATAAAAGCAATATACAGGGTGTCCCATAAATGTTGGGTCACACTTCTAGGGTGATAGTAGACACCTAGACGAGTCAGAATGACATAGGATTTGGGGGTCCCAGACCAAATCCCAGGAAGTTAAAAATGGAGCGACACGTCCCTATTGGAAAAAGTTCACAATACCAGTATCAAAATGATACTAGAACCAGTATAAATCATACTGGAACTAGTATCCATACTGTAAAAACATACAGGAAATTTTAAAACCAGTATGATACCATACTGGAAACTTTAAAACAAGTATGAAACCATACTGGAAATTTCAATACTGGTTTTAATGGATACTGGGAACTTCAATACCAGTATGAATCAATACTGGAAATTTCGATACTAGTTTTAATGAATACTGGGAATTTCAATACAAGTGTGAATCAATACTGGAAATTTCGATACTGATTTTAATGAATACTGGGAATTTCAATACCATTATGAACAACACTGGGAATTTCGATACTGGTTTTAATGAATACTGGGAATTTCAATACCATTATGATCAACACTGGAAATTTTGAAACCGGTATGAAACCATACTGGGAAACGTTGATACCAGTTTTAATGAATACTTTAAGTTTTTATACTAGTATAGAATGTACAAGAATTTTTAAGTGCACTTAATCCAGCCTGACGGAACCCAATGGGAGTTGAAAAATACTACTTTGGCGAAGCTCTTGTCCCAGTTTCAAATTATGCCGTATATTTTTGGTTTTGGGTCGTAGGTTTTTACCCAGATAGCACGTATGCTTGATTCAAGTTTGAGATTTCCTGTAATTTAGGTTGACATGTCAAACTTGCAAAAAAAAACTTACTTCAATTAATTTTCAAGCTGGATGTTTCAAGATGGAAAAAAATCCAACTATTTTCAAACTTGAGAGTTCAAACGAAAACAAGCTTGATTTTATCAAACTTACTTCGATCATTTTTCCAGCAAGGAAATTCTAGCTTGGTTAATAAAGTACTTTTCAATCATTAAAGTTGATTGAAAATACAAGCAAATCACAAGCTTGACCTTATCAAACTTACTTCGATCATTTTTCCAGCAAGGAAATTCTAGCTTGGTTAATAAAATATTTTTCAATCATTAAAGTTGATTGAAAATACAAGCAAATCACAAGCTTGACTTGATCAAACTTACTTCGATCATTTTTCCAGCAAGGAAATTCTAGCTTGGTTAATAAAATATTTTTCAATCATTAAAGTTGGTTGAAAATACAAGCAAATCACAAGCTTGAGTTTATCAAATTTACTTCGATCATTTTTCCAGGAAGGAATTTCTCGCTTGGTTAATAAAATATTTTTCATTCATTAAAGTTGATTGAAAAAACAAGCAAATCAAAAGCTTGACCTTATCAAACTTACTTCGATCATTTTTCCAGCAAGGAAATTCTAGCTTGATTAATAAAATATTTTTCAATCATTAAAGTTGGTTGAAAATGCAAGCAAATCACAAGCTTGACCTTATCAAACTTACTTCGATCATTTTTCCAGCAAGGAAATTCTAGCTTGATTAATAAAATATTTTTCAATCATTAAAGTTGGTTGAAAATACAAGCAAATCACAAGCTTGAGTTTATCAAATTTACTTCGATCATTTTTCCAGCAAGGAATTTCTCGCTTGGTTAATAAAATATTTTTCATTCATTAAAAATGGTTGAAAATACAAGCAAATCACAAGCTTGAGTTTATCAAACTTATTTCGATCATTTTTCCAGCAAGGAATTTCTTGCTTGGGTAATAAAATATTTTCCAATCATTAAAATTGATTGAAAATTTAAGCGAATCACAAGCTTGAGTTTATCAAACTTATTTCGATCATTTTTTCAGCAAGGAATTTCTTGCTTGGGTAATAAAATGTTTTCCAATCATTAAAATTGGTTGAAAATTTAAGCGAATCACAAGCTTGAGTTTATCAAACTAATTTCGATTATTTTACCAGCAAGGAATTTCTCGCTTGGTTAATAAAATATTTTTCATTCATTAAAAATGGTTGAAATTACAAGCAAATCACAAGCTTGAGTTTATCAAACTTACTTCGATCATTTTTCCAGCAAGGAATTTCTTGCTTGGGTAATAAAATATTTTCCAATCATTAAAATTGGTTGAAAATTTAAGCGAATCACAAGCTTGAGTTAATCAAACTTAGTTCGATCATTTTTCCAGCAAGGGATTTCTTGCTTGGGTAGTAAAAGGTTTTTCAATGATTAAAATTATTTTGAGAGTTTAAGCTAATCACAAGCTTGAGTTTTTCAGACTTGCTACACATAATAGAATAATAATATAGAATCTAAAATTTAGATAATTAATGTTCCGATTATTTTGGCTAATTTTTTTTCTAGTTAATATATTGTTTAAAGGATTTCAATACAAAAATGGGAAAATAAGTGGGCCTTTTTAATTGTTCAATAAATAATTGTTGGTTCAGTGTAAACCAAGAATATTAAATATACAAATAAATTTTCATCCCATAAAGGCTTGTGAAATTTTATTATAAACTATCGTTAACTACGTAAAACAATATAATTAAAGATTTGGAGAAAAGTGCATAAAAACATCCCTGAAAATTCCATTAAATGTTTCCCGAAAGTTTGTGTTGTTTAGAACTATCTCCATTGAAAGTTGAAATACTAATGAGATAACGATGAAATATGATACTTTATTTTTAATGAATAATATTAATTTTCTGTTGACATAAAAACAGTTAGTAATAATTAAAAGCATTTAACAACACGCATGTTAATTACTAGAAGAAAAAAGCTAAAAAACCCCACAGGTTTCAGTAGGATAGAAGATTAATAGCATTGATTACATCAATATCATGGTGGTTGATTGAGACGAAGAGGATATTTATTGCAACAAATTTAATTTTGGTATTCTAGAACATAAATTCCTTACGGGAATTCTAATTAAACTGATTCTATTATGTCCGGTGTTTTACCGAAAATCGCCGATAATTCTTAAATAAATCGGTTTATTTTTTTAATAATGGTTTAAAAGGTGATTGATTCTTAAAATATACATCAAGATGCATGTAATATCCGATTTTCATGAAAAAATCTTTATAACTTAGTAAGTTATTAGACTTATTAAAAAATATATAGGATCATTAAAAAAACACAAGTCCACTTTTTGCTTAATAAATCGATAAATATTATTTAATTTTTTTATTTTATTTTACTTATGAGTAAAGGACCGTTATGGCAAAGTTTTTCCAGAATTACGGGTTTCCATGGTGATTATGACGCAATTGAGAATTTTTGAAAGCAGAATGGAGCTTACTGGTCCTTGACGCGAATGACTCTGGAATATTTCCCAGATTTGAGTTCTCGGTTTGTTTACTTTTAAAGTTAGATTTTAATGCTTTACATATTTAGAAAGCTTATAAAAAATGATTTTAGGAATTGGAAATTTTGAGGGGAATATATACATATTGCGCTTGTAATTTAGGTTCAAAGAATTTTCGTTTTACTTGAAATTTTTCCCAAATATGGAGATAAATATTTAAGATTTTAATATGTTGTAGTAGACCTTTATACGAACAAAAATATGTATTTCAATAAGGGGTTGATGAATTAGTTCTGGATTTATAAATTATTCAAGTTTATTACTGTATTTATTATGTATACGGCCCCCTTATTGAAATTGGACCCTGAAAATTTAATTGATTGTTTGAATTCACACCATGAATAAAATATTAAAATTTCATGGTCCTAGCTTTATGGTAAGTCCCTTAATTAGCTTAATTACTTGCACATCCGGTGTATTTTAATACTTGGAAAAAATTCCAGTTCAAAAACCTGCCTACCGATTTCGATGAAATTTTAGTATGTTGTGCATCTCGAAGAGACGCTTCTTACAGCGTATCTCACTAATGTAGCGTGTGAAATTTATTTATTCCCACAGTTGTCACATGCGGGCTTAGGCTTAACAGCTCCATGATACATGAGGTATACATGAGGCATGCCAGAGAGAAAACAGTTGTCATTTAAAAAGGAAAATTCATTATTTAACAAGTTTTTTAAACTAAAATTAAAAAAAAAACTTGTTTTCTTTGATATTGAATAACTATTTAAGTGATTTATTACCGAATCTTGGTTGTTTTGATTCTTATTCAGTTCATAAAAATTACCTATTTACTCAACGAACTAACATCCTAAATGAAAAAAGAAAAAAATTTTTACAAAAACATGGACAGTTTGCTTGAAATAATTGGAAATAATGATAAAAAATACTAATTGTCGGGTTTTTTTTGTGTTTAATTTCAACATTTCACCCACCACACACAAACCAAGTGAAATGAAGCAAGAAATATTGTTTTGGCGGTCACGTTAGACTAGCGACTAGCGTGACTGGCGTAATTCAAGTAAGTACAAAGTACAAATTAGTAAATATTTTCTTACTTATAATGTTGATGCCCTTTAAAATGCTTTTAAATTATATTTTCTCTTTAAACTGGTACTAGGTACAGTAACTTCTACAGATTTTGTTTTCATACCTTAAATTTTAGAAATTATAAAAAAAACCCGGTAACTTTAGGCAGGCACAAATATCTCCAATCGTACTATATGAGCAAGGGTTTTTATGTTGACACATTAGAATGTAACAAAAATTAAGAGATAGTGATATATAAATAGTGCTAGTTGAGGTATTGGTCGTAGTCCAGAGATATTTTGAGGGTGTTACATTTCATTATTTGATAAGTTTCGGCAATTCAGCATATTCTATGCTGCTTCAGCTAATCCAAAAAAACTTCCGAAATCTTCCCAAGATTTTTTGGGGAAAAAATTGTATAAAATTTCCAGACCTGTGCACCATATAACAAGCAGCTTATAGTAAAGGCTGATTTTAAAGATGCAACTGCTTTAGTTTAACTAAAATAAAGGGCTTTTCATCTTTACCATCAATTTATTTTCTCATTCTATTTAGATCATATATATGGATGAATCCTCTTCAGGAGAGTCAACATTGGTTGCTGTTTAATCGGTAAGTTCTGTTTGAACAATACAGTGGATTACGCTTAATGTACTTAATAACATTTGTCCAATTGATGATATTAAGCAGTTTTATAGGCGTGGGCAGGGAGGGGCAGCTGCCCCCCCCCCTAAATTCTCAGTTTGTTAAATTTTTTGAAAAACTGAACTAAAGCAATTACAAAATTTTCCTTGAAAATTGTGTGGCTTACAAGAAGCGGTACTGTTCAGCCCAAAGTTTCAAAATGAGCTAAAACACTACTTTGAGGGGTGAATTTTTAAAAATTTTATGGGGGAAGACCCCCATTTTTAAGCTCATATTCATTACCCATACTTTTACGTTGTGTGCAAAAGTTCAAATCCTTTGTATAAGTACCCTAAAATTTAGTGTGTAAAAATACTCGCCATGGTGTAAGGGGGAACCAGGGAAATAATGTTGAGTCAACCTCTAGTCACTAGTATTTGCAACATCAAGAGTGAAGGTAAGTATCCTTGTCCCCCCCTAACATGAAGGTTAAACTTTATATGCCGAGGACCTTTTCGCCAAGTTTTGTTGTAACAATACAGTCGAGTCCTCCTAAAGGCGTGTTTACACCAAAGTTTTCCCACAAGTTGCAGCAATTTGTTGCTTTTTCTACGAAATTAGCAACTTTTTCTGTCTTCCACTTGTGGAGAGACAAATCTTTCACTAAATTTTGGTTTCCTGCAGATTGTCGGTATCGGTAAGATCAAAGAAAGTTGACAACTAAAAGTGGAAGATTTGTTGCTGCGCGCTTTGCACACCAAAGTTGACAAAACAGTGTTTTTAGAAAACTAAAAGTTGCTCTTCTCAAATTAGAGTAACAAGTGGAAGATTTTTTGTAGAAAACTAAAAGTTGCTTTTCATAAATTTAGAGCCACCAGTGGAAAACTTAGTGGAGGCAGTGTGGCGGAGGAACAGTTCTCCACTAGTTTATTAATAAGTTGCTAGCGCAAAGCGCGCAGTGACAAATCTTCCACTTTTAGTTGTCAACTTTCTTTGATCTTTACCGACAAAACACGGATAACCAAATTTAGTGGAAAATTTGTCTTTCCACAAGTGGAAGACAGAAAAAGATGCTGTATTTTGTAAAAAAAGCATCAAAGTGCCTCAACTTGTGGAAGACTTTGGTGTAAACGCGTTTTAATTTGAGAAGAGGAACTTTTAGTTTTCTATACAAGCTATGTTTTGTCAACTTTAAGTCGTCAACTTTGGTGTAAACGCGGCTTAAGTGATCACATTTGTACAAGATCACAATAACAATATCTAATTGATGATGATAATAAGCAGATAAAAAAGTGACGAACAGTATAATTCCAGTGTTTGCATTAAAATCAAGACTAGTCCTAATTGGATTGAATTTCTAGGGTGTATTTTGCAACTTAAACATTCTTAAAGAAAAATATGAAAAAGTGGATCATATTATACTTTACATTAACCACTCATTTTGTATGTTTATGTAATAAAATTGGCCTTCCAACAGGGAAAAGGAGATTTTTAAGGGATTTCACCTAATTTTGATAACATTAAATGATATAGATATACTGATCACATAAAACAATTAATTTTGCGTTAATTTAAATGGGAGTGATCAGGACTAGACAATTTTGATAACATTAAGCGGAGTCGACTGTACCTTCAAAAAATTAATGGTTTAATTCCTTTAACTGTCCCACTAAATACTGCCTAATATCACTAAATTTTTATTCTTGTTATTTAAAGGAATTGTATATTTTATTGATTAGAGTTTGCAATTTTACGGAATATTTCTAATTTTTGATGGCTAAAATAGCTTGGTAATATTAAACAGGATATTCAATGAAATTGTACCAAATTATTTTTTATGATCTGTAAATGTGAGAGATTTAAGTGGGCATTCCATATTTTAGATTGCCGTATAAGAGTAATCTTAGTTGGAGGGTGGAGTCTGCGTTGACATAGACTGAGATTGGCCACTGACTTTCTTTTCTAGCTAGATGACTTCCTGTTCTCGATGGCTTGCCGGCGAGCTGCGTCTCTTCACCTGACAGTGACTTGGATGTCCTCCTCGTTTGTGGGCTCCTCACGCCCCCCCCCCCGAAGATCCCCTACGCCACCATTGGATGGAATGCCACACAGCAGCAGGTGGGTGCTCCCTTTCTTCCGATTCATGTATCTTACAAATGAATTTTTGTTTTTATTTACGGGCCTTGCAAAACTCTCTTTCTGAATGGCCCCTGTATTCATTCAGATATTTTTAAATGGTGTCACACCCATACCAGAGATTTCGTGATACCCGTCATGCTGATTTGTCTCGCCCGTCACACAAAAAGTCATACAAAATGATAATTTTAAAAACTTTAAACATTTTACATGTGTTAAGAACTGCAACAATCAGAACTACTGAAACCTTCAAGTATTCAAGTGAAAATTGAATCTTGTGTAATAACCATCTTTTTTTGTGATGAGTGTGACAGAAGGAGGATCTAAATTGAAATGCATCCAAATTTTTTTTTTCTTTTTCAAAAATTGAGTGTTTTATTGGATAATCAAGGTCAAAAATAGTGATATTATGCTCATACAATGAAAATTCTGCTGCATTTAGTATTTTTTTTTGTCAATATGAAAATACCCTATTTTACATACTTGAAAAGTATCAAGTTCTTTCAAGTAACTTTGAGCCCCCAAAAAGTTATCTAAGAATAATATACTTAAAGCTTAGCTCTCTTTTTATCCATCTTGTTCATATCTCTACCTTTAATAATAAATAATTTATAGTATAATTTATAAACCAATTTGCATCAATTTCAACCCTTATGTCCACATTTTCATGGAATGACCCTAATATTTATATAAGGCATTAAAAGTGTACTATTTTCAAAAATATCTTCTTGCGTATAAAACAGGGTAGCCCTTTAATTTTGAATCCACTCCAGCCGTCTTTCGCTGATTTATCTAAATTTCCTTTCCACATTTAACGGCAATGTTTGAAACCATAAAACTATGATAGTAACACCCTCTACATCGGTTCCACAAGTGAACAAACTAGTTAGAAAATTAAATTGGAGTCGGTAGGCATTTTAAAAACACCTCCAATTGCTCTAGAAAGATTATAATTTTTAAATATCTGCAAAAAAAAGTTCTTGAAAAATTTTGTTGAGGTCCTTACTTAAGTCCTTGATTTTCAATGTTTTCGAAGAGATTAGACATTTTTTCTTTCAAGCCATGTAAGTTGTTCATTGATATTTAGTACTATATTTAAAATAATGTCATTACTGAAAGTTTTGTGCAAAAAATAACTGAAAATTAAAGTTTCTTGCATAATTTTAAAGGGAAGTTAATATTAGGGTGACCATAAGTACTGTTTTTGATGGGTTGTCTGTGGGGCATCATGAATTCAAAGATCCACTTCTACTTATACTGGGTATGCTTATACTTATAACAGGTATGCTCAATAACAATTATAAACCTAATATTATAATTGCTCAATAACAATTATAACTGAATTATAACAGGTATGCTGGAACTCTACACACCCAGATTCCTTGTATGTAGTGCATTAAAAATGCCTACTGAACTTTAACTCTACAATGTTTAGTTTTCGATGAAATCACAACAGAAAAGCTACATACTACTCCGGGTAGGGATCATGTAAAAAAATTCTTTGGTAAAATGTGATATTGTTAGGTATTATGCATAATTTTTGGATTAATCACATTTACTGTAACATAAATAATTGCTAAATTATTTAAGAATTATCATTGTGTACATTCTATTTTGTTTAACAGGTTTTTGACTGGAACCCCCAGGGCCATTGGAATGCAATGAAAGCAAAGCATCTTGCCACCAACTGTCAGGTGGAAACATGACGGAGGCCCTATGCTCCAGTTAATGGAGTGCGAGAGGAATAAATTAAGTCATTGTATTTTAATTACAGAAACTAATAAAATTAAGAACATTAAAACTGTTATAAAATTTTTGGATACTAGGCTTATATAAAATCAACATTCTAGTATAATTGATAATCAGTTATTTTAGTCTATATCTTTTTACGCTAAGTGGCTAGGAAGGGGAAAATGCAAATTCAGGTAGGGTGTGGGAAATTCGGGTAGCTAACATGGGCATGAAATTTCTCACTAGCCAAGAGTAAAAAATCTGATATTCTTGGACGTAGAAATGATAAAAAAATTTTAAGAGAAAATACTATGGTAAATTGTCATCTGCCTGACCACAAGAGTTAGTGTAAGAAATAGGACCATATGGGCTTAACTAAAAGACCTGCCTGTAGCAATGAGCTTCATGAAAGATAAACCACTTCTTAATAATTAGGGGAAAGTGGGAGATAATGGGACATTTTTTTTAAATGTCCCATTATCTCCCACTTTCCTCTTTTAGTTAAGCCCATATGGTCCTATTTGTTACACTAACTCTTGTGGTCAGGCAGATGACAATTTACCTGTTTATGAATTTAAACCATTTACATTTAAGTTTTGTTTATAAAAATATTCCTTGAAATGCCTTTTTTATTAACATATGCTACTATACGTATATTGAATATGCAAAAATTGTTGTGGATGAAATTTCAGCATTGAACATTTTAATACCACAATGTCTTCTGCAGTGTTTAGTTTCACTAATCCTACTTATTTCTTCACTAATTGGAATTATCCTAATAGGATATGGATAATTCTAGATTTAGTAAAACTTATGGGTTTAAAGTAATTTATTTATTAAAATATTGTCTTTGGAACAAAATATAATAAAAGTCCCTTGTTTTGTTTTTATGAAAAAAACTTTTTTTTTAAATTCATTTAGAACTAGATACTTGAATGCATCATAAAAACCACACAATTGATTTTTTAATCCATTAAGCACCAGGTATTTAAATATGCATTATAAAAACCATTCAGTTTTTAATGCTTTAAAAAGAAACTCTTGTTTTTTTTTTAAATATAAACACCAAATTTGTTTTTAATGCATTAAAAAGACATTAGAAGATATTTGAATCTATGATAAAAATACAGTACGTTTTTATTTATCAATAAAAAAAAACCTTTTTTATTATAAAAATTTACATATAACCACTATGTCTTTTCCATGCTATAAAAACTTTTTAATGCAGCTAAAAAAACTGATGGTTTATATATAATTTTTACTTTTTAAAACTTAACTATTAAGTCACTTGAACTATTTATTCAATGCATTCATAATTGAAATCAATCAGAAATATTTATATTTAAGTGTTAAAGGGAAATTTAAAAAAAAAACCGGTTTAAACCAAACCTGAAAAAAAAAACTTTTTTTTTTCAACCCTGCTAAATACATATATAGGAAAAATTTATTTGAAGGATCCTATTTAAAATTACTAATTTCTTTTCCTAAAATGTTAAAATTTGTCCACTTAAAAAAACTATTTAGCTCTTATTATCTTATTCTATTATTAACTTTTTTTTAAAAAATTTTACATGTTGGTAATGACTGTCTAATTCTGTTTCCATACTACCTTATTAAATATGCAAAGTCAAATAAACACTACGATGTTCTTTTAAGAAATATTCAGCCATATTAAGTTGTCCCATTAGCCCCCACAACACATGTAACATTAGCCCCCATGATGAGGAAATTTACAATCCTAGAAATAGTTCTTTAAATGTGCAATTTTTCAGTAATATTTTCTTATTCTCCAATATTTGTAGAATATAAAAGTGTCCTTAAATAAGATTAAAATATTCTTAAAATACAAATGTTTGTTAGAATTTTTGCAATTGATCCCTTGGTTTTGTATTCCAATGAAATTTATATATTTCAAAGAGAGAGATGTTAACAATCACATTAAATAAAAGGAATTTAGCAATTTAGAATAGACAGTCTTTAGATGTTAAGCAAATTGCAATTCACTGTTTAATTTCCGAATAGTTGCAAACTTATTTATCAGAATTTGAGGACAGTAAGCAGTGTTTAAATAAGGGGTTTAAAAAATGTTAATAAAATATAGGGGTTTCTTTCAAGAAGGTCCCATGGAAAGACACTTTTCTAAAAGGGTCCCATAGCTTTACTCAATTATTATTATTTTCATTTTATTACTTTAAGAAGTCCAGGGATTATCGTGTCAAATTTTCAGGTGAATCTAAACTGCACTACCCTCAAAAAATTGTTGGAAATAAGTTAATTTCTTACAACTAAAATCTAAACCTTTGTCTTGAAAGAGTGAACATAACTAGGTCGTTAAAAATATGCAATGCGAATAACATTGAGGTACAAAGATTTTTTTTTATGATATCCTAAATTTTGCTTATAAATGGTAGGAATCTAATATTTATCCTAATACATCTTTTAGTTTTGGATTTCAGATAGTACCCAATACCTAATAAATATTGTAATTGTATCATCCAAATTAAAGAAATATGTATTTATAATCTAATCTTAAATAATAACTCTTTGTTTATGACTCAGTGACCATAGGGGTAAACATTTAAGGCCATGTGACAGGTGTATAGAGTAACAGCAATGACAGAAAATTAAATTTAATTTTTAGTTTGGCACAAAACCAGTTGCACTAATCTTTTACTATGTGATACTTATAAGTTATACATATTTTAAGTATTTTTTACCTTTTTCGCAGGAAAAGAGAGGAAGAAATAATGAATGATGAAAATGATTGAAGTATTTTTATGATTAAATTTTTTTGTGAATAAAGCATTATTTTGAATATTTTAGTTATTAATTTATTTTTAACAATGGTGTTTGTAAAAGTGAACTTTCAATACTAATGATTCAATTAAATCTAAAGCAATTAATTTAACTTATAAGTTGTTGAGCATTTAAACTGGATTAATAATTATGATTTCAACCTTAAGAACGGTTAATTTATTAATCTTTAACGTTACCATAATTCAAAGCTGCTATTATTTCAACCTTAAAACGGTGTAATATTCAAGCTTAAAATTAGCTATTAAATATTAATTTAAGGCTGAACCAAGCAATCACTCACTGGTACAAATAAAAAAATTTAGTTTGAAATTTCAAACTTATAAATAATTGAAGTTTCAAACATTGCGAAAAATTGAAATTTCAAACCTGAACAATAATTGAAATTTCAAACCTGAATAATAATTGAAATATCAAACCTGAATAATAATTGAAATTTCAAACCTGAATAATAATTGAAATTTCAAACCTGAATAATAATTGAAATTTCAAACCTGAATAATAATTGAAATTTCGAACCTGAATAATAATTGAAATTTCAAACCTGAATAATGACTGAAATTTCGAACATGAAAAAAGATTGAAATCTCAAGCTTGAAAGTATTCTTTTTCCATCTAAATTTCAAACTTGAAAAATAATTGAAACTTCTATCTTGAGTAATGCTTACCTTTAGCATGAAAATCCAATCCTTCTTTATATTTGATTCAAGATCGCCGTGGTACAACTATACACTTTAAATACTGCTACTGTCGTACCGCGAGGAGAAGAGCTATTGACGTCATACGATGATGCTGCGGTTGTTATAGAAACGGATTATTCCACTGAATTTTGGGGGTGATGGTAATTCACTTGGCGCTAAAATAAATGTTCCAAGCCAAATCTGAGTGGCTATCTTTCAGCTGTGTACTCTTTCGATTCTAGAGTAACGAATTTTGGAATTTCGTTTCGCATTACATCTGATTTGATTAAATATTTCTAATCTGACCTTTTTCAACTGATCTCATCCATTTTAACTGATCTGATCCATTTTAACTGATCTGATCCATTTTAACTGATCTGATCTATTTAACTGATCTGATCTATTTAACTGATCTGATCCATTTTAACTGATCTGATCTATTTTAACTGATCCGATCTTTTTCAACTGATCTTAAATATTTCACCGAATCTGATCTGTTTAATTTGATATTATGTTATGTGATTTACATCAATTTATCTGATTTTATTTGGATATTTTATAATTTTTTGGATTTATAGTTACCGTGTTCATTAATTCGATTTTTATTAACGAGAAATTCCAAAGATAATCTATATTTTAATGTAGTTTAATAAAATATGATTATCTTATTTTCATTCGCGAAACGCGTTTTCTCACTCGCCAAATGTACGCTTAAAAACCCAAATAATGCCGTTCAATTCATACCAGCTTCCCTCTTCTTTTGGACTCGTCTACTCACAGCAACCCTGTTCAAAGCTCTTCTCCTCGCGGTATGACAGTACAATACCGTATTTTTCAAGTTTGATTCAGGTTTATCAAGCTTGAGCACTTAAGTTTGATTCAATCTTTTTTCAATCTTTCTGTGCTATCTGGGTAACGTCCAAGAGTCCATTTCTAGATAATTCGTGTTTTACATAGGGGATTTAAATGAAAAATAACACGAAACTATAACATAACGATCCCTAATTTTAAAATTATGAACATCCAGCCATCAAAATTTATTTACTCACATCAAAGCATAACTACACAAAACTCTCAAAATTGTTATTGTTAAATACAATAAAAAAATTCTAACATAAATTAAATAATAACTAATATTAATTAAATAATAACTAAATTCTTAAATTAAATTGAATAATGTTATAAAATTTAATAATTAAAAATATTCACATCATAACTACAAAACTTTTCTCGTAATCTATAAATCTAATGAAAATAATTAAAGTATTATATTAAATAAAAACTAAGTCCTTTAAATAATTTAAAACATAAGCGTCGTAAAAATGCCGGATACATATTCACATCAAAACAACAAAACTTTCTCATAATCTATAAATCTAATAAAAATAATTAAAACATTATAATATTAATTAAAACGTATTAAATAAAAACTATGTCCTTTAAATAAGTCAAAATAACAGTGTCGCTGAGTTGTCGGGCACCAGGATTCGAACCCGAGATCTCTCACAAGGAGAGGATCCCAACGTGTCATCACCGATTTGGTTCATTTTTGGTGTGGAAGTAGTGCATGATTAGGACATCAATTTGTGAAAATATTAAGAAGCAACTTTCAGAAATTTTGGAGAAAATCGCGATTAAAAATCTTAACATGTACTTATATATTTGATAAGATTCTCGTCTTGCAAGCGGATCGTGGTGTAGCGGTAAGAGCTGTGATTCCCAACCCAAAGGTCCCGGGATCGAGTCTTGCTGCATACCATATTTTTATTTTTGTTTTCCACGCAATTAAAAGCACAGATATGAAATAAAGTAGTACATATTTATATTTATAATTATCAATTTTGAAACATTTTTTAAATATTTTTGAAGTCTTTTCATTCCTTGTTTCGCAAAAAAATAGTTATTAAATCCAATTTTTATGATCCTATTGTAAATATTATATGTTTACCAACAAAAATGTTTATTTTAACTATCAAATCAGACACATAACAAATCCTTTTAGCATAACAAAATTGCGTACTTTCTTTCGGATAGTTAGGGATAAATTAAAGTAAAACTTCATATATAAACATATTTTTTTTTTGAAAATATCTTTTCATTCCTTGTTTCCCAAAAATATAAATTATTAAATCCAATTTTTTATGATCCTATTGTAAATATTATATATTTACCAAAAATTTTTTTACGCACAAGAAAAAATATTTTAAAATTTATAAATAAATATTATTATAAGTTTATTTCATATCTGTGCTCTTAATTGTGTGAAAAATTAAAATAAAAAATATGGTATGCAGCAAGACTCCATCCCGGGACCTTCGGGTTGGGAATCACAGCTCTTACCGCTACACCACTATCCGCTTGCAAGACGAGAATCTTATCAGATATATAAGTGCATGTTAAGATTTTTAATCGCGATTTTCTCCAAAATTTCTGAAAGTTGCTTCTTAATATTTTCAGAAATTGATGTCCTAGTCATGCACTACTTCCACACCAAAAATGAACCAAATCGGTGATGGCACGTTGGGATCCTCTCCTTGTCAGTTAGCAAGCCCACACTCTACCATGTGACCCATCGGGCCACGTTTCATATCAAACAATTACGTAATTGTTACTCATTATTTCCAAAGAAGCCAAAATCTTTCCCCAAATCTCTGTCGCCAACGCTGACGTTCGAGCATGCGCACAAACTGACTTTTCAGCTCTCATTGGGAGATGTCAGACGATCCAAAGGCTACTGAATTTTTATTACCAATTAAACATACTGAAAATTTAAATACCAGTATAGAATTAGTTGACTTTTTTTCATTCCAACCTTTATTTTTTTAGGTCATAAACTTAAAAATATTTGAAATTTTCTCGAAAAAATAAAGAAATTTTGATATAAATTCCAAAACATACTTGATAATTCTATACCTGTATGAAAATTTTTGGAAACATTGATACATACACATACGCATGCTCATGTAAAAACTTGCAGAAATTTGTTTCGGACAATATAATCTGGCTTATAATACAGGGTGTCCAGCAAAGAGCTCCCTGGTTTTAAAATTAAATATCTTAAGAACAAAAATAGATAAAAATATAAAACCAACGGTATCGTTCTCGTAGGGGCTTGGAATTTTTTGTGTCGCAATTTCAAAATTCTAAAAAAATTTAGTTACTTTATCTGTTAACAGAAGGCAGCACGTTGAAAATGTTGCAATTCAAAAATTGAGGGTGGGTTGTAAATCGATTCTTCGATCATTCTTAAGATCGATTCTTTGAAATAAGATTAGTGCATTTTTTCAAGTGAAATATTCCACTTTCCACGATCGGTTTAAGTCAAATTGTTAAGGAAAGGAATAAACTATTTTGAATTTTATTTGGAAATCTGTTTTAGGGAATAAGTTCTTCAAAGCCTTCTTAAGTTCTTCTTTTTTGTTTATTTAGGTTTTCTTGAGTTTTATTTTCTCCTTGATTTGAATCAATCTTGTTTTATGTCGATATAATTCGATTTTAACAATCTATTTTTAAAAATTGATCTAGGGAACAAATTTTGAGAGATTTGATATCCCACATTAGGTAGCTTGATGATCCTGTATTCAAAATCTTAAGTAATGATTTGAATTCTTCTTGTTTTATGTCGATATAATTTGATTTTAACAATCTAATTTTAAAACTTGATTTAGATCTTGATCTTAAAATCCGCATACCAAAAAAACTGTTAAAGTAAATTTAAACTGATAAAAACCCTATATCCATTTTACCCCACTGTAACCATTTCATCCCACCTGAAACCCTAATCAAAAGATTCTAAAAAGACCGCGCGATCAAAGTTCTCTCGATGATCGATTTCGAAGAATTTACTGCGGTTTTCAGATGAGAAGCGCATTTTCATCTGAATGGATTCATAAAAAAATTCAAGATTTTGGGAAAATGAAAATCCACATGGTATAGTTGTAAAACCTCTATTATCACCTAAAGTCTAAAGTCTAGGCCGCTGTCTCAAGCAAAGGAATAATCGGCCCCTTTATTATTCGAAACACTGCAAATAGTGATCAATACATTAATATTTTTGTTTTTTAACCTATTAGAATTTTCCATTATGAAAATTTCTATTTTAATACGGTGAAAGCAGATAATTATTCGTGATTCTATAAAAATCAGAGATAATCAGAGAGAGAGAATTCTCTCAATTTGTATCCTTGATCTAAAATAAAACTAAAAAAAAATAAATAAAGGGCTTGGAAGATCTTATTCCCTAAAACAGATTTCTAAATAAAATTCAAAATAGTTTACTCCTTTCATTACCAATTTGACTTAAACCGATCGTGGAACGGGGAATATTTCACTTGAAAAATTTAATCTTAATTCAACGAATCGATCTTAAGAATGATCGAAGAATCGATTTAAAACCCTCAATTTTTGAATTGCTTTGAGACATATTCAACGTACTGCCATCTGTTACCAGTTAAAGTAACTAGAATTTTTTAGATTTTTCTACTTGCGACACAAAAAATTCCAAGCCTCCACGAGAACGATACCGTTGGTTTTATATTTTTATCTATTTTTGGTCTAAAGATATTGAATTTTAAAACCAGGGAGCTCTTTGCTGGACACCCTGTATATTGCAATAAACTGTGTAAAAGTATATACTACTCGATCTTTTAGAGCTAAGTGGCGAAAACCGTAGTGTTTGGCGGAAACAAACCCCTCGTTGTGCGTTAAGCCTAACACATGCTAACTTTAACGCTGAATAGCTACGGATCTATTATGATCACAGCTTAGTGATTTATATTTTCCTAGCTGACTTACTCGGCCTTCCACGGGTTGAGTTCATTCATAAATATTTTAAACAGTTTTTCAAGTTATGTCTTTTCTTTTTCTGGATTAGCAGTCACTTATCATCCCGTCGTCCCCGTCGTCGTTTTCATCCCAGTTCCTAACTGTGAAAATACACCCTAACTCATTCCGTCCCGCATTTAAATTTGGCTGTTACCTTCGTTGTAAAGAACAATCAAATTAAAATCATCAGGTTTATCAAGTTATATGTCTTTTCTTTTTCTGGATTAGCAGTCACTTATCATCCCGTCACCCCCGTCGTCTTTTTCGTCCCTGTTCCTTACTATGAAAATATACCCTAACCATGGCCACCTAAACTAATAAGGCCGTAGAAGCTTGAAATCTGAGTGATGTCATGCCTTCTCTTCCACGTTATCGACGCGTTTAAGACAACAGCGCAACTCCAGTCTGGAATCTTGATCGCCCCACCCTTTACAGCCTGATTGGTCTCCACAACTACGGTGAAAACGTCACTTGAATTAGCCACACCGACACACGTGCCGAATATTTCAGATGGGAGAAAGTTTGATCTGAATTAGGATTGATTTGACTTAGGATTGCTAAGAATTACTCTCCTAATGACAGATGGAATCTCTGAAATTTGCACACAATCCTTGGATTGGACACCTTAGATTGGACCTAAAACCAGCAAAATCTTTCTGTTGATGATAACATTGTAAAACTGATCGAAAAGAGGAAACATCAGTTTATATTTAACCCCTCCCCTCCATTGTAATCGTAAATTTGAAGGCTTAAAATATGTCCGATCATGAGTTTTAAACCAGGCCCGATTTTTACAATTTTATTTAAAATTTAATCATTAAACCAGATTTTAGTAATCACTGATCAAATATGATCATTAAAATTAACTCTGCATAAAACCATTTTCAGGTCTTAAGGGAAACCTCTTTTTAGTTCTGCAAAACGAAACTACACAACATAAAATTGTTTATAATAGAGCACGGAATCAACTTGAGGTTCGCGATCTCTAATTCACTTTCTCACTTCTGAAATATTCGACACGTGTGTCGGTGTGGCTAATTCAAGTGACGTTTTCACCGTAGTTGTGGAGACCAATCAGGCTGTAAAGGGTGGGGCGATCAAGATTCCAGACTGGAGTTGCGCTGTTGTCTTAAACGCGTCGATGATGTGGAAGAGAAGGCATGACATCACTCAGATTTCAAGCTTCTACGGCCTTATTAGTTTAGGTGGCCATGCCCTAACTCACCCCGTCCCGCATACGGCTGTAAAAGAATAATCACTTTTATAAATCTTTTATATACCTTTTTATAAATCACTTTAAAAAACTTAGGAAGTAAAAATCACAACCCTCTTTGAGCGCCTTGGGAATAACTTCCTACAGGATGTTACAAACCGTATTTTATGAAATTTTTATCGTTTTCTGAAAAGGATATAATTTAATCAAAAAATAATCCCGATGTGTAATTCAGTCAACAACTCCCGCCGCTAAAGCAAAATATTTAACTATACCTAATTTAATCTATATTCAAAAATTATATAGACTCCAATTTTTATTTGCATGATCCTACATCTCCAAAAATAAGAACATTTTTATCAAAATAATAAAATACTTGCTAAATCTCATTTTCATTTTATCATGATAGCCAACATCTTAGTAAAAACGGATTGCTAGTACCTAATACCCCGTTCACACATGAAAAAATAAACTAGATTAAGTGCTAATCTACACTGGTGTGCAAAAATTAAGGACCGAACTGTTTTTTCAATATAAAACCTAGCATAATTATTTTTCATCCGTGAAAATAACACCACAAGATGTTCAAGGTGTGGGAATATAGGACGCGAGAACAAATTTTCCCTACCAATAATTTAAGTGGGTAAATGGGCCCTCCATTGATAATGGAATCCCATTACACATTTGGAGCAGTGACAGAAACGTCTATGTGAGAGGTACTTGATCGAAAATTTTATGTTGTTTGTAAAGAATATGATTATTCCTGAACTCAAAGCACGTTTTTAAATGTGTGTACTACTTTTAAATGGTATTTTTTAGGTTTTATTGAGAGATATCAGTGTAATCATTATTTTTGGCAAGTTTTAGCTCCGGGGTCATTTTTGGTATGTGGTATTTGACCGTCAACCATATTTTCAGTAGTTCTCACATGTGCTTGACTGCATTTAGGTCTGTGGACCCGGAAAGTAACTTTATTCTTTCAAAATCGTGACTTATGAAAAACTTGGAGAAAGACAAATTGTGACTTTTCGTAGCTTTGTCATGCAAAAAGAGAAAATAAGGACCCAAAATTTCTTCTAACAGAAGCAAATGAGGCATGAGAACACAGGTACACAATTGCAGACATCAGTGAAAATCTCTGTGGTGTATAGGGGGTGCTGAAACGGCCCAAAAGAATTGTATAGTTTCACAGGAAAAGTTTGATGTCTTTAAAACTTATTTTTAGGTGAATGGAGATATTTTTACAGATATTTGTTTCTTTTCAGACATGTATAGTAGGGTGTCCCGAAAAAACCGAAATTTCTCTGATCGCTTAGCGGTAGTGCGGAAAAGTTGTGAACTACCATCACTATGAAAGGTGTGAAATCTTAAAACTCTGGGTTAATATCTTCTGTTGCCCCAAACGGCCTAAAGTTCTGAAAATTGGCCTAAAAATAACCAAACTTCAAAAATTAACAGAAAATTCCAAATTTCAGTCATGATTCTAGGGTTATGCTTAAAAGTTACTATTAACATACAACTACATCTGCAAAAAGTTTTAAACTAATAGGTTAATATCTTCTGTTGCCTCACGGGGCCTAAATTTCTGAAAATTGGACTAAAAATGACCAAACTTCAAAAATTAATAGAAAATCCCAGATTTCAGTCATGATTCTGGGGTTAGGCTTAAATTTACTATTAATATACAACTACATCTGCAAATAGTTTTAAACTCATAGGCCAATATCTTCTCCCTCCTTATTAACTTTAAAATTTGGAAAATTAACAAAACTTAAAAAAAAAATACAAAACAATTACCTCATTTTGATGGAAGAGAAAACTTTATTTTTCAGAGAGACAGAGAAATAACATCAACATTATTGCTTGTAATGATATTTGGTATTAAATTTTGACATTTGCTTTCTTGATTCTAGTGTCGCTCTAACAATGGAATCCGTGTTCTGCGGGCCAATCGTTTTTCCGGAGGCTGCAGTGATTAATTTCACAATACGCTCGACAGCTTATGTATGCGAAGAGAATTTAATAAATTCCCAGCATTCTGTAGGCATACTGTCCTGAATCATCTTCATAAGTTCTTGAGAACTAACCTCTCTGAGAACTGGAGGGGATGTCACATAACAAGATGCCCAGTCAATGAGATCTACAGAGTCTTAGGCTTCAAAGTTAAGTACAGGAACGACAAAATGAACAAACACTTTCCCCATCTCTCTGGTACCTTTTCTAGCCTTTATAATACGCCAAGCAGCAAGGGTTTTAATGTGATATGTGCAGATATGTAAAACCTCAGAATTCTATTGGCAGTTGTAACCAACGGGCCTTTACATATCTGCCTCAGAACCATCACACGAGCTGGTTACTTTAGTTGGATTTATTCTATGAGTCTACGCACCCTCATGGTTCCGTATAAAGATTCATCAGTCCATAAAAGACGGTGCTTGGAATCTGTGGCACTTCATCAATTCATCCCGGTACTTGCCTAAAAAGTATCGTGACGTAATCGATCCAGTTATTTCTCGAAACGCCTACTTTGCTGCTCCAGAAAACATGCTTTTGGCCGTGTTAACTGATGATAGATGTCACATTAGGACCCTTGCAGTGCGGCGTATTATCAAGGCTAGAGAAGGCATCAGAGATGGGGAAGGTGTTTCCTCATTTTGTCGCTCCTGTGTGTGTGTGTGTGTCGTTGTGTGTGTGTACTTTGAAGCCAAAGACTCTGTAGATCTCATATTGACTGGGCATCTTGTTATGTGACATCCCCTCCAGTTCTCAGAGAGGTTAGTTCTCAAGAACTTATGAAGATTCAGGACGGTATGCCTACAGAATGCTGGGAATTTATTAAATTACCATCGCATACACAAGCTGTTGAGCGTATTGTAAAATTAATCACTGCAGCCTCCGGAAAAACGGTTGGCCCGCAGAACACGGATTCCATTGTTAGAGTGACACTAGAATCAAGAAAGCAAATGTCAAAATTTAATACCAAATTAAGGAGGAAATCGCGATTTTAAAAATTTCACAAAAAGTTAAATATTTTAAATTCTAAGGGAAGTTGAGGCGGGCTCCTGATCGAAAACTCATTCTTATGGTCCCTGTAATCAGTGTACTACCTGTCATCCCATCATCAAAAAGTGCAGTATTTCGCCCTTTTTCGTTGTGTACCGCTAGGACTAAATGGGTTTTTTATCTCCCCTCCAAGGAGAGACGGAGGGATCTTGTTCTCGGAATGTCGGGGCTCTCTTGCCTCTGGAATGCTGTGTTGGTTTTTTTTTTGCTTTACTTAGTTTGATTTTATGAATAACGAATAACCTCAAATTACCTTTAATTTCGAAATATTAAGAAATTTATCATTGAAGTCAAAAAATAGCAACAGTAAATAACATGTCAATTTATAGAATTTTCTTAAATTATGTTATAAGAACATAAGTTTTATTTTCTACAGGAAAAATAGTTTGATGCGTTAGAGATAAATGTGACATTCACAAAAAAATTACTACTATTAATTAAAAAAAACTGAATAATCATCAGGGTTTGTAATTTACTAAGTAAGGGTTGAAATCTTGAAAAAAATTAGAGAAATTTCATAATTATGATTAGTTGAGTTAAGAAGACTTCAAATTAGAAACATTTATACTATATTGACATTCAAGGAATAATGCGGAGCTTTGCAATCTATATGTCTATGACTATAGGTTTTATCATTCTGTAATAACAGTGAAGTCATTTATTGAATTACTCTTTAGATGTGCAGAAAATTAGTGTCATTAGAAAAAAAAATTAAGGGTATAAAAGAACTTTTACGAAGATGGTATAAAAAGTAGTTATTTTACAATAGAGTGAGAAAATGTAATACAGTGGAAGCTCTTATAGCGACCTGCTCTTATAAAAATACTCTCTTATAAAGACCCAAAAATTAGTCTCTATAAGAGCACTTTTGTGCTCTTATAAAGACTAATCTTCGAATCGATTCAGCTTATCGAATACTTTTCTGGATCGGTTTGTGTGCGTCACACCAGAATTAGCCAATAAACAAATATCAGAGTATGACAAACAGCACCAAGTAACGATCGCATCTTCTTCTCGCTTTCTTTCGCCCGGGGTAACCGGCTACGATCCCAAACGAAACCTTTCGCTACCTAATGTCCTTGTTGATTTTAGACTTTAAATTTATTAGCGTATTCATTTATCTTTCTTTATTTCCAATTTTTTGACTAATATTTAAGACATAAATTTTTCAAATTGCATGCAGATGCAGGTGAAATTGATGTAATAAATTTTGTTAAGCATCAGACCTTTCTAAGGAAGTTCAGCTATGCAATAAATTAATATCAAAGTCAAAATTTAAAAAGCAAATATTTATACTCTATAAAATATTGATCTTAAACTTTATATAAATTAAAATAAAAGCAAAAAATAAGGTAATATAACATGAAATTGGAAGTATGAAGACTTTTTCAGGGCGACGGCGCCCGAAACTTTTTAAGCTGGTTCTACATGGAGCCTTTTTTGCCGGATGACGGGCCGCGATCCGTCTTGGCGCGATGGTTGGCGACAAGAAAAATCCCTATTTTTGAGGCAGAAAACGGATCAACCAAACCAGGTGGTCACGTGAGCGCGCGGACCAATGGCTAGGCGTGATACGCCCGACATCGCGGGCCGCGAAAAAGTGCAGGCAGCTCGCACTTTTTCTCGGGCCGTCAAAAACGGAGGGGGTCACGTGATTGAAATTCACCAATCTCCGAAACACCGAAGAGAACATCGTATTCGTATCGTATGCAATGGTGTTTTGTTTACAAAAGTAAACTAAGCTTAATTTTACGAAAAAAGCTTCATCTGTTGATTTTTACTAAAAATAATCAATGAAAAACAAGTTGAACACGTTCTGTCACCATTAAAATATAAAAGGTTTTGTAGAATTTGAAAAAAATAGTACTGAGAATCTATATGTTTTCCGTAGTATTGTATGTTTTTGCTTTTAGTTTTATAGTCATAGAAGTAAAATTTAAAGGATAATTTACTTTTAAAGCAAACTAAAGTATCATTTAAATACCCTACTTCAAGTTTATATATCAAAACTTACTTTAAACACTTTCCCTAAAAACTATATCTTCTTGTACTTCCAAGTTCGATAGAAAAGCCTATATACTATAATTATTTACTCCACACATTTTTTATGTGCTGGGATGTTAGGCAGTGTTAAGTTTTAAATAGATTGAAGTATTTGTTGTATGTTATTAATTTCAGAACCTGATAGTTATACCACATAGACATGAGACAATAATAAAAGAAATTAAATTGATTTTACATGTTTTCTTCCTCGATTAATTGAAAATTATGTTGCTCATAACATAAATCTCAGAAAATAAAAATTGGTCAGTAGTACTAGGCATATTTACGTATTCTCACAAAACACCCTGCAATAATGTCACATTCTCGCAAGTGTGATGTAAGTGAAAGAATTTGCTTTTTTTATGATTATGACTATTGTTTTGGATAGATTTAATTATTAATTTCATCCTAATATCAAGACCTGATTTAGAAAATTTTCCACATAGTAGGCACACTGCGTTGCAAGGAGTCCCCTTGATGTTTTTTTATAAAAACAAATTTCACAACACGCAATAATTGGTACTTATGTACTGTTGTAAAACCATTTATTTTAGGCTTTTATTTTCCAATTTCAATTTCTTCAATAAATAAGAAGTACTAAGTTTTGTTTTATGCGTTAAGATACTTTTGAGATTTAGGGTTGTTTTGAATAGATTCAAGTATTTGTATGTTATTAATTTTATAACCTGATAGTACCACATAGACATGAAACTATAATAAAAAAAATTAGATTGATTTTACATGTTTTCTTCCTCAATTAATTGAAAACTATTTTGCTCATAACATAAACCTCAGAAAATAAAAATTGGTCAGTAGTACTAGAAATATTTACGTATTCTCACAAAATACCCGCAGATGTATGTGAAAGAATTTGCTTTTTTGTGATTATGAGTATTGTTTTGGATACAGATTTAATTATTAATTTTAAGATACTTTTAAGATTTAGGAAGGCCAGGTCTCGTAGGCCTAATGTTAAATCAAAGGAGAACGAACAATAATAAAAGACCAATCAAGGCTTACCCAGCTTGAGTTTGTACTACGCGTAGTTCATTAACGCCAAGACCATGGCCCTATAGCCTGGAAGACTAATCTTGTAATATAAAAGAAATTAACTTGCTTTACATATGTTTTCTTCAACTCAATGTCAATATGAAAATTTTATTTTGGTCATAAAAAATATCTTGCCCCACAGGAAGTGATGCCTGGGAGTCAAATTTGCTTATCGAATGAACGAGTATTGTTTTTGATGAAGATTTAATTATTAAAGTTAACAACATCAAACCCTGCTGAAATTTAAATACTTATACATGTACTACTTCCCTCTATTATTAAAAAAATTATTTTGCCTAGTGGAGTACAATTGTAAAGGGTGGTTAGTAAAATAAATTTTTAGAACAAATTATGGGAATTGTGCAATTAAACTGCTTTCTTTATATTTGGGTTTAGGTCGGTGCATTTTAACATAGTACCAATGAGTTATTTTTATCAAGTCAAGAAACAAGGTTCTCATTATGCCTTAATTTGTTATAAGCAGGTTCAGCGGTATGCTGAAAATTTAACTAGTTTATTGTATGATCATTACAATATTCAGCTTTACATTTTACTCATTAGATATTATTAAAGACAAATTATCTTCAACACAAGAATTTATCAAAGATTAGTTTACTGACAGGAATCTTTTTACCATATATTTTTAAAAAGCATTTTTCAAGGGTAATTCATCAATCAATTTTTTCTTAGGACTAAAATATTAGCTCGAAAACTATTGTAAATTTCTGTACAAGAAATCCTAGAAAATACAGAAAAAGCTACACATAAATTAACCCCCCCCCCTGTTTTGTAGAAAATATTATTCTAGTGTATTTTTATTTTTAAAGTTAAAGATGATTTTCATGTTCAAGAGAGTAACCTGGAGTATTTTTATTTTTAAAGTTAAAGATGATTTTCATGTTCAAGAGAGTAACCTGGAGTATTTTTATTTTTAAAGTTAAAGATGATTTTCATGTTCAAGAGAGTAACCTGGAATGTTTTATTTTAATTTAAAGCACTATCAATTGTTAGGACAAAATAAAAAAAATCCATACTTTTCATTCTGTAGTAGTGTTGAATGTTAGAGCTTCCCATACATTTGAAGCAGCAAAAATATTTATTTTCCAAAATTTAAAAAGAATAATTTTTTACTGTCAATAGAGATAAATATTAATTTAAGCATATATGCATTTACAAGTAAATCAAAATTTTAAAAAATTTCTAATTTTTATTATTTAAAATTAGTGACAGCTACTAATTTTTTAATACCCAAAAATATTTTACAGCCATATTCACAGTCATCAGTGCTGCAGTACAACAAGGATAATTCAAAGCTGAAGGAGCCATCAAAATTGTTCCAATGAATTAAAAAGTAAAAATTAATAGAAAAATGAAGGCATTTAAAAGCATGTGTTAAGAAATAGTAATGAATCAATTTTGTATTTGGGATCGAAAAGTTAGTTAAGAAAAAAGAGAAATCTTTGAACTATTCTCAACTTTTAAATGAAGATCCTTTCCTTGATCTATCAAAGTTGCACTGTATTTCAAATGAAACAAACTAAAAAATTTTTACTAAGAAAACAATATTTTATTTGTTCAGAAAAAGTTAAAGAAAACTTGAAATAAAAAAATCATTCGACACAAGTCCTTATATAAAAAATAATCCTTTAATTGTTACCAAAAATAATTTAGAGGCTGTATATTACATAAACTAAACAAAATTACAGTTTTTCATTGTTTTATAGTCTATTAATTAGGTATACCAATTTGAAGGCAGAATGTAATAAACAAATTACTAAATGTAATGCAAACACAAAAATATATATTAAACAATAAATTTTAAAAGGGTTCCATCTTCAATTATTTAAATTCCAATGATAAAACTGGTCTTTACTCAAAAACCTAAGGGAAAATATTAAATACACACTTTAAATTACATGTAAATTCAATTAGAGGAAAAACACAAAAAATATTGAATACATTAAGTACATTAGTAATCAAACTCACTATGCTTCATACAGTTCAGTTCTAGAGATCAGAGATTAAGAGTTTAACAATATCTTAATTGCATATTAACTCCATTTTCTGGAATTAATGGTCGTGTCGATTTGAAATTTTCTCCAAATGTTTCGCCCTCTTCTTCGGAAGGAATCCTCAGTGGAAACACAAAGGGAAACATTAGGAGAAAAATTCCAATCGACATGACTATCAATCCTGGAAAATGAAATTAGTATGCAATTTTCAGCGCGGAAGTTCTTGTTATTTTATAATCTTAATTGATTGTTAGATAATTAATAAACTAAAACTTTATCATACTTTGTTCATTATAAACTAATTTCAATTACATGCAATTTTTGTAACACAAGATATACCGACAATGATAAAATTGAAAGTAATATCAATAACTCATTACAAATTACAATAAAACCTAAAAAATAAAAAACTATCCCAACTGAATTATTTAAAAATTTGGACAGTTTGTAATGTAACCCTCAGATATGGTGCATACCATTTCAGAGGTGGTGTGTAGCACCTTGGACATCAAATACCGAGTACTACCGTGAGGTTGGCAAGTGTAACCTCAAAAATTCTGCGTACCACCTACTTGGGAATGGTGTGAAACATCTCAAGGGTGTTATGTAGTAGTTCGGGGAAGAGGGTGTACGACCTTCAGGATGGCTTGCAACTGAGAGTGGTTTGTACCACCTGGGGAACTGCATGTAATACCTCATAGGGGGGTGTACCACCTCAGGACTTGCGGTAAAATGCTTTATAAAAATCCCAAGGTATTACACACCACCCTTTTGAAGTTATACCCAAACCCCGAGAGGTTTCACACCACCCTCATAAAGTTTCCCAAGAGAAGTTTGAAATGGTACTTTCCATTGGATACCCGAGAAATTTAGTTTTATAACCATTAATATAAATAATTAATTTTTACTCGATTGCATTTTTGAAAAAGTGAACCCCCACTTGAACTACCCAAAAGCCACCAGTCATTTGGTGACACACAGGGCCACCGAGAGCCAAGTCGGGCCCCGGGTAAAAGGTTGAGAAGCGGGCCCCCAATGACATATTCTCATTTCGAAGTAGGGGGTGAAATTTTCTGATGTACCTCCACCCATGCATTCATACGCTTAATGTAATTTTTAGAATATTTCTAGGCAAGATCTGAATTACACTCAACTTAAAAATATTGTTTTCTTGATAATATGATGAGTAACAAGTAATAAAGGGGGTCTCGGGGTTTTCCCCCAGAAAATTTTTGAAAATATGCCCCTAGAAAACTGGGAATTTACTCATTTTTGGACCTTTATGTGAACAAATTAATTTCTAAAATATTCAAAATGATATCTGTCTTAGTACTCAATATGAAAAGCTTTGGGTACCGGGCCCTGGGGTATCATACCCCCTCGCCCCCCTCTCTCGTCAGGCCTGGTGACACACATAGAAGCAGTGGCGAAGCAAAGTAAAAAATTTAATGGAGGGGGATAGGAGTAGTTTAGTGGTTTTCTATGATCAAAAATTTTTCTGAGTTTCCAGGAGGATACGCCCTAACATTTTCAAAGTAAAAGAACCTGTGAATAAATAGTTATAAAAATTTCAAAGGGTTGTTGAACCCTATACTCATTCTCTACATACTGCTATACTTACATGCATAAAAAGCTTTTTATCTTTTAAAAAAAATTGGGAAGAAATGTAGAAATCATTCTCGAAATTCTTTTTTCCAATATCTTGACTCGACACCGTTAGTAAGAACCTGTTGAATAGAATAAACAGAAATATAAAAGGAATTAAGCAACAGTACCAGTGTTGTTACTAAAAAAATCAGATGGCGATATTGGCAATTTTTATGTATGGGGAGAATTTTACTTATTTCAACTGCACTATGTTACAACAGGTCACAGGTTGATGTGAGGTGACGACAGACTTTCTGGCTATCTAATAGGTGAAAAAGACAGAGCAAGCGAGAGTCATCTCTGACTTGTCAATTAGGTAGCTAGAAAGTGTGGAGTCTTCTTACATCAACCCGTGACCCGTCACTGACAAGAAACATAATCTAGTATAATTCATAATAAATTTTTAGTTTTGGGAATGAGTACTACAACCCCAACACCCACTGGCTACACCACCAGTAAATAATGTGTTACCACAACCATACCGGGAAATTTGTTGTTTTTGCTTGACTTTGGTAAACATAAATTAGCATCTAATTCTAAAGTATTGTGCAAAGCAAGCACACACACTATAAGTTGTGCTGTAAGAAACAGTCTCACAAAATAATACCGAGCAAAAAAAACTGTAATGTACAGAAAACTTTGGTAACAAATATTGACCTTTCGTTTTCGAAAGGTATGGAGCGGAATCTTATCCCGGATAAAGTTGAAAATGTTTTTATTTCTTTTTCATGTATTGCTAGGGGTTCACATACTTCGAATGACCTGCCACTGTGAGTGGCAAATAATATCCCCATATAAATAAAATTTAAGATTTGCAATTAAAAAGGTGAAAAAAGCTTGGATGCATTGCTATAAGAATAGAAATTTACTGCACTTAGCCAGTCATCTCATTCAGGATAAATATCTTCTTCAGTTTCAGACTACATAAGATAATATTCTAAACTTCTGTGGAAGAGAAAAATAATTGAAATGCTAAACAATTGTACAGAAATCATATTAATTGAATCACAAACTAAGAAGAATATTAATAACAGACATTCAATAGCGAAATACAATACAATTAAATAACAATGTCTTTACATACCTAGCAGGTTCAATTTTAATTATTATGAATAAATATTTGTATTTCGCTAATAGCACCTAAAAGTAAATGTTAAACTTTAAATAACTTAGTCATTTAAGCAACAACTTCTAGAGATCTACAGGGGCTATAATAGGATTTTTTAAGTAAGGTAAAAATGCTTTTTTCTATACTTTAAACATGCATATTCTGGATGGGCAAGAAGCGATTCCTAAAAATGTAAAACATGTAACGGTAATTATTCTAGTTAAGTGGTAGAGCAACGCCCCTTCTAAAATATGCGAGAGTATTGGGTAAAAGCGACTAAAAGGCAACATATTTCTTTTTAGCGCCAAGCTTGGTCAGGTATATCCTGGTATGAAATCACTGTCTCTAACAGGAGTAACAAACTGTTATAAACCATCATACCGCCTGGACAAAAAGTTTCAACAACTGCCTGAATCGGGATATCAACCATTAGATCAATCTCATACCTAATATAATTAAAAACATTGTCCATACAACCAGTTCTGATTCTGAGGGGACATAGGGAGGCGTCGTCACAAAATATTTTTTAGACAGTCCCCGAAATATTTTAGCCATCATCTTAAACTGCTATATACACCGAGTAAATTCAATTTCAAATCAAATAAATAAATAATTATTTTTCGGTACAGCTTTAGAGACTTCAGCCGCCTTTTTTACCCACAGCCTCAATTATAACAACCATTTAGGTCCAATTTTAAGTATTATTACTAGATCCTAAAATAGTAGTAATTGCTATTATTGTTAGAGACAGGGCCCGATTTAGAAAATTTAGAACACTAGGCCCAACATGCAGGAAGGGGCCCCCCGTTGCCATATTTGGTGCTATATAAATGTAGATGCGTTAAAATTATTGTTTGATTAGTATGAAAATTCACTATCGTCAGGGTCAGACACGTTCTCGGTTATCTTTTACGTTTTTTACATTGCTAAAAAGTTTTGGATTTTTATTTTCGAGTTAAAAAATGTAATGAAAAAACATTCAAGGAAGTATAAAAAGTTATTTCTACTATTATTTTTTGTTAACTTTTTAAAATTAGGGGGCCCGTAGGCCCGGGCCTAATGGTAAATCAGGCCCTGGTTAGAGATAGACAACACTCAATCGTGTTGCTGTGGGAGATGTGGTTACACATTACAGATGTGGTGACTGGAGGACTATTTCTAAAGCTGTTTCGAACGATATAATACAAAACAAGATAAATGTGATCACACGCGATATCAAGCTTTATTATCTGTTATTTTATAGCAGTGTCTCTTCTACAGGAAACAGAATCTGTTTCATAAAATGATGCAATTTCTTTTTTAGCATGAACATTAAGCTGTACATTGACTTGTAATCAGTGCTGAAATTGGAGGGGGACGCCGTCCCCCGAAATAATTGGACCGTCCCCCGAAGTATTTTTACCGTCCCCGTCCCCTAAAATATTTGTTTCCACGAAAAAAAATTATAAATTTAAGGGTAGATTTAAATACGAAAGAAAATTTATTTTTTCTGACCTAAATTCCCATTTGAATGAGTGTTCGGATTCGCCTATCAGCGTGCCAGCAGTCTCCCCGTATTCCGATTCGCAAATATATTCGTATTCGGATTTTTAGGGTCAAATTTCCAAAAACGTTCTGGGGAGGACCCCCAAGACCCCCTTCAAGTATTTTAATCTCTATTACTCACGATTTGCTGTGCAAAAAATGAGTAAAAACCCTGTTTTTAGAGTCTAATTTCGAAAAAAAATTTAAAAAAAACCCCACATTTTTATACCCCAAAAACATATCCTGGATCCGCCACTACTAACATAAAGATGAATAATGTTTTTTTTCTTTCCATCAATATTTGTAATGAATACTTAAATGTTACATAGTTTTAAGGTTATAAAAATTATAATAACTGCATTTATGCTTTTATTCTAGCATTTAAAAAATTTCCCATTAGCCCCCACTTTCCCCTAACTATGCAATTAAATGTAATCTATAATTTGATTATCAATTCAAGTAGGTACTACTAAAAATTAGTCATATTTTACCCTCCATCAATCATCTACTCTGTAAAAAGGTGAGGGTGAGTCCCCCCAAATATTTTTCTCCAATTTCAGCACTGCTTGTAATGCAAATTACATACAGAAAACAACGCCCAGTATTACGATTGAAATCAATCGCGAGAACAAGTACTTTGTTTGTTTTAAATAAGAAATCACTTTACAATCATTTTCAATTGAAATACACTTTAAACCAAGAGAAACGAAAATTGAACTTACGCCATGTTTGTAGTTTATTGTTGTTGTTGATGTTCTATCTTCGCGGCTGCCGATGACGGAAAGCAAAACTTTTTTTGCTCCCGTTTTCACGGCCCGCGTTTGGTTGTTCAAAGCGACCGCAGCGCCACCACTTTTTGCCAACCAAAGGGATTTTTCTGATGGCGGATCAAGCAAACGCGGCCCGTCATTCGCGAAAACGGGTTCATATAAAAGGGCCTTTAAGCTGGTTCTACATGGAGCCTTTTTCGCGGATGACGGGCCGCGTTTGCTTGATCCGCCATCAGAAAAATCCCTTTGGTTGGCAAAAAGTGGTGGCGCTGCGGTCGCATTGAACAACCAAACGCGGGCCGTGAAAACGGGAGCAAAAAAAGTTTTGCTTTCCGTCATCGGCAGCCGCGAAGATAGATAGAACATCAACAACAACAATAAACTACAAACATGGCGTAAGTTCAATTTTCGTTTCTCTTGGTTTAAAGTGTATTTCAATTGAAAATGATTGTGATTTCTTATTTAAAACAAACAAAGTACTTGTTCTCGCGATTGATTTCAATCGTAATACTGGCGTTGTTTTCTGTATGTAATTTGCATTACAAGCAGTGCTGAAATTGGAGAAAAATATTTGGGGGGACTCACCCTCACCTTTTTACAGAGTAGATGATTGATGGAGGGTAAAATATGACTAATTTTTAGTAGTACCTACTTGAATTGATAATCAAATTATAGATTACATTTAATTGCATAGTTTAGGGGAAAGTGGGGGCTAATGGGAAATTTTTTAAATGCTAGAATAAAAGCATAAATGCAGTTATTATAATTTTTATAACCTTAAAACTATGTAACATTTAAGTATTCATTACAAATATTGATGGAAAGAAAAAAAACATTATTCATCTTTATGTTAGTAGTGGCGGATCCAGGATATGTTTTTGGGGTATAAAAATGTGGGGGTTTTTTTTAAATTTTTTTTCGAAATTAGACTAAAAACAGGGTGTTTACTCATTTTTTGCACAGCAAATCGTGAGTAATAGAGATTAAAATACTTGAAGGGGGTCTTGGGGGTCCTCCCCAGAACGTTTTTGGAAATTTGACCCTAAAAATCCGAATACGAATATATTTGCGAATCGGAATACGGGGAGACTGCTGGCACGCTGATAGGCGAATCCGAACACTCATTCAAATGGGAATTTAGGTCAGAAAAAAATAAATTTTCTTTCGTATTTAAATCTACCCTTAAATTTATAATTTTTTTCGTGGAAACAAATATTTTAGGGAACGGGGACGGTAAAAATACTTCGGGGGACGGTCCAATTATTTCGGGGGACGGCGTCCCCCTCCAATTTCAGCACTGATTACAAGTTAATGTTCATGCTAAAAAAGAAATTGCATCATTTTATGAAACAGATTCTGTTTCCTGTAGAAGAGACACTGCTATAAAATAACAGATAATAAAGCTTGATATCGCGTGTGATCACGTTTATCTTGTTTTGTATTATATCGTTGGAAACAGCTTTAGAAATAGTCCTCCAGTCACCACATCTGTAATGTGTAACCACATCTCCCACAGCAACAACGATTGAGTGTTGTCTATCTCTAACCAGGGCCTGATTTACCATTAGGCCCGGGCCTAGGGGCCCCACAATTTGGGGGCCCCCTAATTTTAAAAAGTTAACAAAAAATTATAGTAGAAATAACTTTTTATACTTCCTTGAATGTTTTTTCATTACATTTTTTAACTCGAAAATAAAAATCCAAAACTTTTTAGCAATGTAAAAAACGTAAAAGATAACCGAGAACGTGTCTGACCCTGACGATAGTGAATTTTCATACTAATCAAACAATAATTTTAACGCATCTACATTTATATAGCACCAAATATGGCAACGGGGGGCCCCTTCCTGCATGTTGGGCCTAGTGTTCTAAATTTTCTAAATCGGGCCCTGTCTCTAACAATAATAGCAATTACTACTATTTTAGGATCTAGTAATAATACTTAAAATTGGACCTAAATGGTTGTTATAATTGAGGCTGTGGGTAAAAAAGGCGGCTGAAGTCTCTAAAGCTGTACCGAAAAATAATTATTTATTTATTTGATTTGAAATTGAATCTACTCGGTGTATATAGCAGTTTAAGATGATGGCTAAAACATTTCGGGGACTGTCTAAAAAATATTTTGTGACGACGCCTCCCTATGTCCCCCCCAGAATCAGAACTGGTTGTATAGACAATGTTTTTAATTATATTAGGTATGAGATTGATCTAATGGTTGATATCCCGATTCAGGCAGTTGTTGAAACTTTTTGTCCAGGCGGTATGATGGTTTATTAGTGGTTAGAGACAGTGATTTCATACCAGGATATACCTGACCAAGCTTGGCGCTAAAAAGAAATATGTTGCTTTTTAGTCGCTTTTACCCAATACTCTCGCATATTTTAGAAGGGGCGTTGCTCTACCACTTAACTAGAATAATTACCGTTACATGTTTTACATTCTTTTAGGAATCGCTTCTTGCCCATCCAGAATATGCATGTTTAAAGTATAGAAAAAAGCATTTTTACCTTACTTAAAAAATCCTATTATAGCCCCTGTAGATCTCTAGAAGTTGTTGCTTAAATGACTAAGTTATTTAAAGTTTAACATTTACTTTTAGGTGCTATTAGCGAAATACAAATATTTATTCATAATAATTAAAATTGAACCTGCTAGGTATGTAAAGACATTGTTATTTAATTGTATTGTATTTCGCTATTGAATGTCTGTTACTAATATTCTTCTTAGTTTGTGATTCAATTAATATTATTTCTGTACAATTGTTTAGCATTTCAATTATTTTTCTCTTCCACAGAAGTTTAGAATATTATCTTATGTAGTCTGAAACTGAAGAAGATATTTATCCTGAATGAGATGACTGGCTAAGTGCAGTAAATTTCTATTCTTATAGCAATGCATCCAAGCTTTTTTCACCTTTTTAATTGCAAATCTTAAATTTTATTTATATGGGGATATTATTTGCCACTCACAGTGGCAGGTCATTCGAAGTATGTGAACCCCTAGCAATACATGAAAAAGAAATAAAAACATTTTCAACTTTATCCGGGATAAGATTCCACTCCATACCTTTCGAAAACGAAAGGTCAATATTTGTTACCAAAGTTTTCTGTACATTACAGCTTTTTTTGCTCGGTATTATTTTGTGAGACTGTTTCTTACAGCACAACTTATAGTGCGTGTGCTTGCTTTGCACAACACTTTAGAATTAGATGCTAATTTATGTTTACCAAAGTCAAGCAAAAACACCAAATTTCCCGGTATGGTTGTGGTAACACATTATTTACTGGTGGTGTAGCCAGTGGGTGTTGGGGTTGTAGTACTCATTCCCAAAACTAAAAATTTATTATGAATTATACTAGATTATGTTTCTTGTCAGTGACGGGTCACGGGTTGATGTAAGAAGACCACACTTTCTAGCTACCTAATTGACAAGTCAGAGATGACTCTCGCTTGCTCTGTCTTTTTCACCTATTAGATAGCCAGAAAGTCTGTCGTCACCTCACATCAACCTGTGACCTGTTGTAACATAGTGCAGTTGAAATAAGTAAAATTCTCCCCATACATAAAAATTCCCAATATCGCCATCTGATTTTTTTAGTAACAACACTGGTACTGTTGCTTAATTCCTTTTATATTTCTGTTTATTCTATTCAACAGGTTCTTACTAACGGTGTCGAGTCAAGATATTGGAAAAAAGAATTTCGAGAATGATTTCTACATTTCTTCCCAATTTTTTTTAAAAGATAAAAAGCTTTTTATGCATGTAAGTATAGCAGTATGTAGAGAATGAGTATAGGGTTCAACAACCCTTTGAAATTTTTATAACTATTTATTCACAGGTTCTTTTACTTTGAAAATGTTAGGGCGTATCCTCCTGGAAACTCAGAAAAATTTTTGATCATAGAAAACCACTAAACTACTCCTATCCCCCTCCATTAAATTTTTTACTTTGCTTCGCCACTGCTTCTATGTGTGTCACCAGGCCTGACGAGAGAGGGGGGCGAGGGGGTACGATACCCCGGGGCCCGGTACCCAAATCTTTTCATATTGAGTACTAAGACAGATATCATTTTGAATATTTTAGAAATTAATTTGTTCACATAAAGGTCCAAAAATGAGTAAATTCCCAGTTTTCTAGGGGCATATTTTCAAAAATTTTCTGGGGGAAAACCCCGAGACCCCTTTTATTACTTGTTACTCATCATATTATCAAGAAAACGATATTTTTAAGTTGAGTGTAATTCAGATCTTGCCTAGAAATATTCTAAAAATTACATTAAGCGTATGAATGCATGGGTGGAGGTACATCAGAAAATTTCATCCCCTACTTCGAAATGAGAATATGTCATTGGGGGCCCGACTTGGCTCTCGGTGGCCCTGTGTGTCACCAAATGACTGGTGGCTTTTGGGTAGTTCAAGTGGGGGTTCACTTTTTCAAAAATGCAATCGAGTAACAATCTCACAATTAAATTAATTATTTATATTAATGGTTATAAAACTAAATTTCTCGGGTATCCAATGGAAAGTACCATTTCAAACTTCTCTTGGGAAACTTTATGAGGGTGGTGTGAAACCTCTCGGGGTTTGGGTATAACTTCAAAAGGGTGGTGTGTAATACCTTGGGATTTTTATAAAGCATTTTACCGCAAGTCCTGAGGTGGTACCCCCCCCTATGAGGTACTACATGCAGTTCCCGAGGTGGTACAAACCACTCTCAGTTGCAAGCCATCCTGAAGGTCGTACACCCTCTTCCCCGAACTACTACATAACACCCTTGAGATGTTTCACACCATTCCCAAGTAGGTGGTACGCAGAATTTTTGAGGTTACACTTGCCAACCTCACGGTAGTACTCGGTATTTGATGTCCAAGGTGCTACACACCACCTCTGAAATGGTATGCACCATATCTGAGGGTTACATTACAAACTGTCCAAATTTTTAAATAATTCAGTTGGGATAGTTTTTTATTTTTTAGGTTTTATTGTAATTTGTAATGAGTTATTGATATTACTTTCAATTTTATCATTGTCGGTATATCTTGTGTTACAAAAATTGCATGTAATTGAAATTAGTTTATAATGAACAAAGTATGATAAAGTTTTAGTTTATTAATTATCTAACAATCAATTAAGATTATAAAATAACAAGAACTTCCGCGCTGAAAATTGCATACTAATTTCATTTTCCAGGATTGATAGTCATGTCGATTGGAATTTTTCTCCTAATATTTCCCTTTGTGTTTCCACTGAGGATTCCTTCCGAAGAAGAGGGCGAAACATTTGGAGAAAATTTCAAATCGACACGACCATTAATTCCAGAAAATGGAGTTAATATGCAATTAAGATATTGTTAAACTCTTAATATCTGATCTCTAGAACTGAACTGTATGAAGCATAGTGAGTTTGATTACTAATGTACTTAATGTATTCAATATTTTTTGTGTTTTTCCTCTAATTGAATTTACATGTAATTTAAAGTGTGTATTTAATATTTTCCCTTAGGTTTTTGAGTAAAGACCAGTTTTATCATTGGAATTTAAATAATTGAAGATGGAACCCTTTTAAAATTTATTGTTTAATATATATTTTTGTGTTTGCATTACATTTAGTAATTTGTTTATTACATTCTGCCTTCAAATTGGTATACCTAATTAATAGACTATAAAACAATGAAAAACTGTAATTTTGTTTAGTTTATGTAATATACAGCCTCTAAATTATTTTTGGTTACAATTAAAGGATTATTTTTTATATATGGACTTGTGTCGAATGATTTTTTAATTCCAAGTTTTCTTTAACTTTTTCTGAACAAATAAAATATTGTTTTCTTAGTAAAAATTTTTTAGTTTGTTTCATTTGAAATACAGTGCAACTTTGATAGATCAAGGAAAGGATCTTCATTTAAAAGTTGAGGATAGTTCAAAGATTTCTCTTTTTTCTTAACTAACTTTTCGATCCCAAATACAAAATTGATTCATTACTATTTCTTAACACATGCTTTTAAATGCCTTCATTTTTCTATTAATTTTTACTTTTTAATTCATTGGAACAATTTTGATGGCTCCTTCAGCTTTGAATTATCCTTGTTGTACTGCAGCACTGATGACTGTGAATATGGCTGTAAAATATTTTTGGGTATTAAAAAATTAGTAGCTGTCACTAATTTTAAATAATAAAAATTAGAAATTTTTTAAAATTTTGATTTACTTGTAAATGCATATATGCTTAAATTAATATTTATCTCTATTGACAGTAAAAAATTATTCTTTTTAAATTTTGGAAAATAAATATTTTTGCTGCTTCAAATGTATGGGAAGCTCTAACATTCAACTTTACTACAGAATGAAAAGTATAGATTTTTTTTATTTTGTCCTAACAATTGATAGTGCTTTAAATTAAAATAAAACATTCCAGGTTACTCTCTTGAACATGAAAATCATCTTTAACTTTAAAAATAAAAATACTCCAGGTTACTCTCTTGAACATGAAAATCATCTTTAACTTTAAAAATAAAAATACACTAGAATAATATTTTCTACAAAACAGGGGGGGGGTTAATTTATGTGTAGCTTTTTCTGTATTTTCTAGGATTTCTTGTACAGAAATTTACAATAGTTTTCGAGCTAATATTTTAGTCCTAAGAAAAAATTGATTGATGAATTACCCTTGAAAAATGCTTTTTAAAAATATATGGTAAAAAGATTCCTGTCAGTAAACTAATCTTTGATAAATTCTTGTGTTGAAGATAATTTGTCTTTAATAATATCTAATGAGTAAAATGTAAAGCTGAATATTGTAATGATCATACAATAAACTAGTTAAATTTTCAGCATACCGCTGAACCTGCTTATAACAAATTAAGGCATAATGAGAACCTTGTTTCTTGACTTGATAAAAATAACTCATTGGTACTATGTTAAAATGCACCGACCTAAACCCAAATATAAAGAAAGCAGAGTTTAATTGCACAATTCCCATAATTTGTTCTAAAAATTTATTTTACTAACCACCCTTTACAATTGTACTCCACTAGGCAAAATAATTTTTTTAATAATAGAGGGAAGAAGTACATGTATAAGTATTTAAATTTCAGCAGGTTTTGATGTTGTTAACTTTAATAATTAAATCTTCATCAAAAACAATACTCGTTCATTCGATAAGCAAATTTGACTCCCAGGCATCACTTCCTGTGGGGCAAGATATTTTTTATGACCAAAATAAAATTTTCATATTGACATTGAGTTGAAGAAAACATATGTAAAGCAAGTTAATTTCTTTTATATTACAAGATTAGTCTTCCAGGCTATAGGGCCATGGTCTTGGCGTTAATGAACTACGCGTAGTACAAACTCAAGCTGGGTAAGCCTTGATTGGTCTTTTATTATTGTTCGTTCTCCTTTGATTTACCATTAGGCCTATGAGACCTGGCCTTCCTAAATCTTAAAAGTATCTTAAAATTAATAATTAAATCTGTATCCAAAACAATACTCATAATCACAAAAAAGCAAATTCTTTTACATACATCTGCGGGTATTTTGTGAGAATACGTAAATATTTCTAGTACTACTGACCAATTTTTATTTTCTGAGGTTTATGTTATGAGCAAAATAGTTTTCAATTAATTGAGGAAGAAAACATGTAAAATCAATCTAATTTTTTTATTATAGTTTCATGTCTATGTGGTATAACTATCAGGTTATAAAATTAATAACATACAAATACTTGAATCTATTCAAAACATAACCCTAAATCTCAAAAGTATCTTAACGCATAAAACAAAACTTACTTCTTATTTATTGAAGAAATTGAAATTGGAAAATAAAAGCCTAAAATAAATGGTTTTACAACAGTACATAAGTACCAATTATTGCGTGTTGTGAAATTTGTTTTTATAAAAAAACATCAAGGGGACTCCTTGCAACGCAGTGTGCCTACTATGTGGAAAATTTTCTAAATCAGGTCTTGATATTAGGATGAAATTAATAATTAAATCTATCCAAAACAATAGTCATAATCATAAAAAAAGCAAATTCTTTCACTTACATCACACTTGCGAGAATGTGACATTATTGCAGGGTGTTTTGTGAGAATACGTAAATATGCCTAGTACTACTGACCAATTTTTATTTTCTGAGATTTATGTTATGAGCAACATAATTTTCAATTAATCGAGGAAAAAAACATGTAAAATCAATTTAATTTCTTTTATTATTTTCTCATATCTACGTGGTATAACTATCAGGTTCTGAAATTAATAACATACAAATACTTGAATCTATTCAAAACATAACCCTAAATCTCAAAAGTATCTTAACGCATAAAACAAAACTTACTTCTTATTTATTGAAGAAATTGAAATTGGAAAATAAAAGCCTAAAATAAATGGTTTTACAACAGTACATAAGTACCAATTATTGCGTGTTGTGAAATTTGTTTTTATAAAAAAACATCAAGGGGACTCCTTGCAACGCAGTGTGCCTACTATGTGGAAAATTTTCTAAATCAGGTCTTGATATTAGGATGAAATTAATAATTAAATCTATCCAAAACAATAGTCATAATCATAAAAAAAGCAAATTCTTTCACTTACATCACACTTGCGAGAATGTGACATTATTGCAGGGTGTTTTGTGAGAATACGTAAATATGCCTAGTACTACTGACCAATTTTTATTTTCTGAGATTTATGTTATGAGCAACATAATTTTCAATTAATCGAGGAAAAAAACATGTAAAATCAATTTAATTTCTTTTATTATTTTCTCATATCTACGTGGTATAACTATCAGGTTCTGAAATTAATAACATACAAATACTTGAATCTATTCAAAACATAACCCTAAATCTCAAAAGTATCTTAACTCATAAAACAAAACTTACTTCATATTTCTTGAAGAAATTGAAATTGGAAAATAAAAGCCTAAAATAAATGGTTTTACAACAGTACATAAGTATACCTACCAATTATTGTGTGTTGTGAAATTTGTTTTTATAAAAAAACATCAAGGGGACCCCTTGCAACGCAGTGTGCCTACTATGTGGAAAATTTTCTAAATCAGGCCCAGATAATCAGTTCTTGATATTAGGGTAAAATTAATAATTAAATCTGTATCCAAAACAAGTCATACTCATAAAAAAGCAAATTCCTTCACATACATCACACTTGCGAGAATGTGACATTATTGCAGGGTATTTTGTGAGAATACGTAAATATGCCTTGTCCTCCTGACCAATTTTTATTTTCTGAGATTTACGTTATGAGCAACATAATTTTCAATTAATCGAGGAAGAAAACATGTAAAATCAATTTAATTTCTTTTATTATTGTCTCATGTCTATGTGGTGTAACTATCAGGTTCTGAAATTAATAACATACAACAAATACTTCAATCTATTTAAAACATAACACTGCCTAACATCCCAGCACATAAAAAATGTGTGGAGTAAATAATTATAGTATATAGGCTTTTCTATCGAACTTGGAAGTACAAGAAGATATAGTTTTTAGGGAAAGTGTTTAAAGTAAGTTTTGATATATAAACTTGAAGTAGGGTATTTAAATGGTACTTTAGTTTGCTTTAAAAGTAAATTATCCTTTAAATTTTACTTCTATGACTATAAAACTAAAAGCAAAAACATACAATACTACGGAAAACATATAGATTCTCAGTACTATTTTTTTCAAATTCTACAAAACCTTTTATATTTTAATGGTGACAGAACGTGTTCAACTTGTTTTTCATTGATTATTTTTAGTAAAAATCAACAGATGAAGCTTTTTTCGTAAAATTAAGCTTAGTTTATTTTTGTAAACAAAACACCATTGCATACGATACGAATACGATGTTCTCTTCGGTGTTTCGGAGATTGGTGAATTTCAATCACGTGACCCCCTCCGTTTTTGACGGCCCGAGAAAAAGTGCGAGCTGCCTGCACTTTTTCGCGGTCCGCGATGTCGGGCGTCAGTCAAGCGAGTCTAATCAGGGGTAGGCTCGCCTGTCAAGAGTGATACATATGCGTGGGATTATCGAGATAAGCATTTGTTTTTGTTGAGTCCTCGCAACTTTTGTTTGTTGAATTCGAGTGCTTGCTGTGTGCGATCTCAATGTTATAACTTCAAAAATTAAATTTTATTTTTAATTAAATTTCTTAGGCACTTGTACCCCTCAGAGATTGTAATTTGTTGAATTATACCTTTTAATATCAAAGTTTTAACTATATCCTAAAAAAGCTAGAAATTTCGCTGAATTAATTCTAAACCAATAAAAAGTATAACTTGTGATTGGGGTTTTCAACATCGTAATCATGCTATAATTTTTTGCACTAGCAAATTTACATTAATATTATGACCACAATTTACCAACATTTACCACAATATTACAAACTCATGCCATAAATCAATTACTAGATAACTGGTTTGAATTTTGAAAATTAAATTTACTATATCGATTTACATAAATTAATTTATACTCCAAAAACATTCTATAAAAATTTAAATTTAAGCAACCTTATTAATATGTTATCAACTAAACGGTGAAAAAACTGATTTGGATTTTATTGAAAAGAAACTAACACAGGGCACTGTGTATTGTTATATCGGCTTAACATTACAACTTATATTTTATAGATTTTAATTAAGATTTCTTAATCATTTTGAATTGAATATCCTTTAGGTATTTCATGATTAGAATACTAAGAATGCTAATCTAACACTTTTTTACCTCTTCTTATTAAATTCCAACTATTATATAGTTCGCACTCTTGATACTTTATACTATACTTTTAATTCTAATTCTTTTTAATAATAAAAAAGATAGTTTTTATTCATCCACTCAAGCTCAAATACATTTTTTTTAAACTTGTAGTAAATGGCACTTGATATGTTAATACAGTTTTTTCAAATATTAACTCACAAATTTAATTTATTAATTTTTGTTTTATATGGGATAAACAGATATTTTCTTGAGGAGATATAATACATTCATTAAAACGAAATTGAAGCAAAATATATTAATTTATACTTGACGAGTTCTTGATATTATTTTTTAGCCAATTTTTTTGTATTTAGCTCCATATTTTTTTAAGGATTTGAAAATCAAAAGATACTGTTAAGAATAGTATTTAGTTATTAATTGCAATGGATAAAAAAATTGCATTACAATTTTGAACTAGTTTTCAGATTTCGGGCTTTTAATTCAGAATATCTATCTGGAAGTTAAAAAAAGCAAAGCCTAAATTGCAGATCCTGAAATTTTCTGCTATGTGTAGTTTCATCACCCAAGACACCGGAAACCCTCCCACCCCGGTTATAAATCATTCGGACAGCTCTCCCCCTTTTGCCAGCAATCGACGGTGGCGATAAGTAAACAAACATACCGGACGAGTCCACTCGTGAAAATGAGCTCTGATTTTATCTCAGGCGCGAAAGACCTAGCTGCGCGGATCGAGGGCTGTCGTCCTGAAAGGGTTAAAGTGAGGAAAGATCAATTGGATGATTCGAACTGTGTTCTAAAGCCCAATGATATCGTTTTCAGGTTGAGATTTCCTCCAGACTTTATAAATTAGTCTACTAAAAATCAGGGTTGGAAAAAAACATGTTTTTTTCTAAAAAAAACAAAAAACGTGTTTTTTTTGTTTTAAACGTGTTTTTTTGTTTAAAACGTTTTATTTGTTTTTTTTACCCTCGACACAGAAATTCTAAAAAAACCCCTTGATTTAAAAAAAATTAAATTAAGTTTTTAAAATTGAAAATGGATTAACAAAGCTACCCCTGACATCAGATGGCATCTTGAGCTTTTTTAGCACCTGTTTCTTGGGGCTTGGCCGAAGTAAAATGATTGTTTTGGAAATATGTTACTATGTCAACAACTTCAGCTTTAACATTAGAAATGTCAATATATTTTGCTAAAAGGTTTAAGATACGATCTGAACATTTATAAGTTATTATATGCATACTTTTCAGTTCATTGCATATTTTGACGACATTAGCAGCATTGATTAAAATATTAAAATAAAACATTAAGAACAGGTCAATTATAAAAAAATATGATTTTCAAACAAGTTTATTTGTATTTTTTATTAAATAACTTTCTAGAAAAAAATCAAATAAAGTCAATCAAATAAAAATCAAAATCAGTTGAAAGTAAATACTAAGTTTTATAATACTAATGCCATCTGTTCATAGAAAAAATTACTAAAAAAGTACATGTGTTTTAAACAATGTTTTTTTTGCTTTGTTTTAAACGTGTTTAAAACAAGTGTTTTAAACAAAGTGTTTTAAACGTAACAACCCTGCTAAAAATACATCATTGAGGGAATCGAGTCCACCTTCCCAAAAAACATCAAAATTGATAGTTTAGCTTAACGAGTTTATTGCTTTTAAACGAGTGATATTCTACACTCGAGTGTATCACTCGAAGTTTGCTCTTATAGCGACAAAAAACTCGGTACGGATTAATTACGCTATAAGAGCTTCCACTGTATAATAATATACAGTACAGAAAGGGTGTTTCAAACGTCCGTTTCACAGCATTTATTTGGAACCAACGTCTTTTAGGGTCTGAAGAGTAGGGTCATTTAAGTGTATTAACCATTTATGGTAATTTAAGTAGAAATTGTGTAATATAGCCTCTTAGACTGCCCCTTACAACATACAAATCCCCCAATCAATGCATTTTCTCATTGTGCTTTCAGCAGTTTACTTTTCTATCAGCATAATATTCAATTGAGATGCTGGATTAATTTAATTCTATCAATTATTCAATGGGTATGCTCCGACTGAAGAATTTTGTAGTTTAGCCTCTTAGATATAGGCTGTTACACCGTAAAAAATCCCCCAAACAACTTGCTTTGACGAATAAATGGATGTTATTTAATTTACTCAAAATGTCTGGGTTGGGTAATACAAAAAATTGTGTAGTGGGTAAAACGGGGCAATTTGATACAAGGGGCATATTAATACACTTTTAATATCATATCTCAAAAACTATCAAGGTTATTATGTTCGTGTTTTTATGAAAAGTTGTGTCTATATGCCTAAGCATAACATATGAAAACATTAAGCTCTGTAATAAGTCTATAAAATTTGGTAAAAGAAACTAAAATTTTTTCATCAAAAATTTCCAAAAGTAAATTTCTAAGTAAAATGTAAAATTTTCCTGAAGCTATTCTACTTCGAATACAGAGATCTGTAAATCCTATCAATTATTCATTGGTATGCTCCAAATAGAGAATTTTGTAGTTTAGTCTCTTAGACTGGCTCTTACACCATAAAATCCACCAATAAACACAGTTTACTTTTCTATTAGAATAATATTCGATTGAGATATTGGATTAATTAAATCCTATCAATTATTCTTCGTACGGACTTAATTGAAGTATTGAAATCTTTGAATTTAGGTTTTCTACACTCATCTGAGAATATCGTCCTATTAGACAAGATTGGTGCATACCTATGGACAAAATTCTCTTTCAAAAATTAATGCGTTTGATGCACATGTACGAATACGAATCTGTTCGTAATTATTGAATAAAGACGATTGCAAGTCTGTTCATTTTTAGTTTTCAAAATACCCCGAATTAGATAACAGATCAGTTCTTTGATTTATAAGATAAATTTTAACGTTTATTCTTTACAAAAACGCTTTAGAAGTGTTTTCCCTTTGTCATAAAAAAAATATAAACCGTCCTGAAATCTGTATGAAAGCTATTTCTCTTGCCTTTTGTTTATCTTAATAGTTCTGTGAGTTTGGATTTTCTGAATTGAAAGATGTATAAGAGATCTATACTACACTAAAACGCTAGAAATTTCCAAAAGCCTAAAATATTCTGAATCATTCATAATATTTGACAATTTTAAATCTTTACGTCCCTGATGCACAATGGCATTTTAGTTCCAGGAGGTCATATTTTGGAAATTAATTCTGATCAAAACAAATATTTATATTGAGTTATTGAGATACAAAAAACAATCTTGGTAATTAAAAAAACACAAAACATATTTTATCAAGTATCCGAAAATACCATGATGTCCATAATATGATTAATTTTGTTAATAATCTTATTTCTTCATCGAGAAGATTCCCTTGAAAGAGCTGTGAGAAAACAAATTTTCGGAGACACCAATCTCGAACACGGACACTTCCGCCCGCGCCGGGGCGAACGCGACTCCCCCCCTTTGTCCCCACTGCCCACTGAGATAACGAAACGACATTCTCTGGGAGCGCGGGGAGAAGGCAAACAGGATTTTTTCCCGCTGTTAAAGGAGGTTGGTGGTTTGGCCTTAAAACGGCCGAACCGTCTACATAGGGTTAAAAAGGGTTTATTACTACCCTCATGCACTTGCAAGACTTTTTTCTGGGTTGCTTTTCAGTGCTGATTATAGATATTTCATCAAAACTGTGGTTTGAAAGATTTTAAAATTTTAATTTTTTAAAATTAATTTAAAAAGGCTTTAATACTACCCTCCTGCACTTGCAAGGCATTTTCTGGGATGTTTTTTAGTGCTGATTAATGTTATTTCATCAAAAATAGGGTGGCTGAAGGAGGGTAGTATTAAACCCTTTTTAAATCAATTCTTAAAAAATTTAAAATTTTAAAATCTTTCAAACCACTGTTTTGATTAAATATCTGTAATCAGCACTGAAAAACAACCCAGAAAAAAGTCTTGCCAGTGCAGGAGTGTAGAATTAAACCCTTTTTAAATCAATTCAAAAAAAATTATAATTTTAAAATCTTTCAAACCACAGTTTTGATGAAATATCTGTAATCAGCACTTAAAAGCAGCCCAGAAAAAACTCTAGCAAGTGCAGGAGGGTAGTATTAAACCCTTTTTAAATCAATTTAAAAAAATTAAAATTTTAAAATCTTTCAAACCACAGTTTTGATGAAATATCAGTAATCAGCACTTAAAAGCAGCCCAGAAAAAACTCTTGCAAGTGCAGGAGGGTAGTATTATAAACCCTTTTTAAATCAATTAAAAAAAATTAAAATTTTAAAATCTTTCAAACCACAGTTTTGATGAAAATCTGTAATCAGCACTGAAAATCAGCCCAGAAAAAAGTCTTGCACGTGCAGGAGTGTAATATAAAACCATTTTTAAATCAATTAAAAAAAAAATTACGATTCTAGATTCCTCATGACCAGGCATTGTCACTACTATGCAGATTTTACAATTGCGATCACTCTTAACATTTGTGCTGATTAGAGACAGTAGTGATACCTAGAATTGTGTCCGAGATAGCTAAGATCCCGAGCATGCGCATAAACATATTCATAGGATGTCGATGTTACTGGTAACACTGGAGGAACTAATCGATAAATTTCTTCGGGGACGAAATGTCCGGGGACCAAATGTCTGGGGACAAAAATACCCTAAACCCAATCAAACAACCAACTAGCTAAAGCATTTCAATCTAATTCGATTCTAAAATCGATTCTATCTCTCAACTTCGATTTTCCTACCACGAGGCAATAGCAGGGATCCCGCTGATAGTTTATCCCTAAATTTCAGAAAAAGTTCTCGTGCTGCCATCTACTAATGCATTTTGGAACTAAGATTTGGAAATTTTGTGTACAAAAAATCTTTGCTCCTCCTATGACGGATGCAAGAAACCGCGTATTTTAATCTTTTTTAGTTTTCAAGTTATTGATTTTTAAAATGCATCAGTCTTTTTTGGGACACCCTGGATCTTTTTTTTTACTTATACTTTCTTTTGGATAGTTAGAGATACTTTCTTTTGGATAGGTAGAGATAAATTAAGGTAAAACTTCATCTATAAAAAAATTTTGCTTTTGTTTTAAAATAAATCTTTTCATTCCTTGTTTCCCCCCAAAAAAAAATTATTAAAACCAATTTTTTATGATCCTATTGCAAATACTATTATATATTTACCAAAAAAAATTGTATACACAAGAAAACATATTTTAAAATTAATAAAGTAATATTATTATGAGTTTATTTTAGATCTGTGCTCTTAATTGCGTGGAAAATAAAAATAAAAATTATGGTATGCAGCGAGACTCGATCCCGGGACGTTTGGGTTGTGAATTGCAGCTTTTACCGCTACACCACGATCTGCTTGCAAGGTACGAACCTCATCAAATTTATCCGAACCTCCTCCTATCAACACAACAGGCTTCGTGTTTACCGATATCTCCTTCCGCATTTGTGACGTACTGGGTTCAAGAAACGTTGCAGTCGTGTAAACTCATTGTTGGTTTTTGGCCGTAAAATTTTTTTTTTAATCATCTAACATTTTTATTATTTTACAACAACAACAACATACACATTAATAATTGAAACAGACACATATATAAGAAAAAACAGGAAGACATATGAGTTGCCAAGGGGTCAGAAACCCATATGGGCAACCTAAAGCAGTTGTATTTGAAAAATAAAAATGAAAAAAACATACATATATACATATACATATTAGGGTGGAGCGAAAAACACGAAAGTTGGAATTTCGATTTTGGTTACCTCCAAAAAGTTGCCTTTTAGAGTCCAAAATACACCTGTAAAATTTTATGAATTTTGAAAAACTCCTTCAGGTCTCTACCAGGGCTTTTATGTTTTCAAAAATTGTTTTTTTACTATAAATTTCATATTTTGCATGGTTTATTGGCAAATTTTTCTGGTAGTTTTGTATTTTTAATATAAAATGTAACTTTCCAGGCCCGACAGTACATTTTTAACCCAAAAAAGTTAATGAAAAGGCACAAATAAGTGTATAATACATGTTTTTTTACTTTTTTAATATACTGCGTAATGGGGGGAGCAAAAAACCTTTTTTACAAAATCGGTCTACGACTAAAGCTCAAAGTTTGTAGTTGGGGGTCCTTATAACCCATAAAAAATTTAAACTTGGTCGGATGATATCTTTAGGTTGTGCTTCTGAGTCAAAGTTTGAAAATTTCATGAAAAATGTAAAAAATTTTAAAATTTTCCCGATAATTTCTAAATGATCCCGAAGTTTTTTTATGGTGAATAATTACATATATTACTTGTATGTTGCTTAATATTAGCAAATTAGTATCTTTGAATCACGTAAAAATGGTTTAATAGTTCTTCAAAATTCGTTAATGGACTATGTTAAGTATGTTAGTAGCTTATTACATTGTGGTCGTTAGGAACAATGTTTAAGGAATAAAACCGGCTGACCGGTGGAGGGTGAAAGGTCAAAAAGGTTACATATACTGAAAAATAATCATTTTTTGCTAGGTGATAAATTTAAAGGGAATTTTTCCATATTAACTGAAAAAAATCAGTAAAAGTTTTTTTGTCTGTATTTTTTCGTACATATTTCCCAAAATGCTACTTCGATGGTTCTTTTCCCGTTTCTTTTATTTGGGGATGTTAAAAGGAGGATGAGAAATTGTTTGAATTGGGATATACGAAAAATATGACTCGGAAAATATGTAAATATTTAACGCGAAACCTCTCATGATCAATTTTAATGATTTTTTACAATTATTATGGAAAAATCCCCTCTTGAATTCATCACCTAGCAGAAAATATTTATTTTTCAGTTTATATAACCTTTTTGGACCCTTCACACGAATTTTTAAGGGTAAGGTAATCTTTTATTCTTATAAAAACTGAATTCACACCCATAAAATTACCGGAAAAGGTAATTTAGTGAGAAATGTAAATTGGGGCTCGTCCCCTCAAAAATTAAGATTGGTGAGGGAAACAAAGGTCATATTCGGATTCAGGAGGTCATTTAACATAAGAGTCAGCCGGATTTTTTCCTTAAACATTGTTCCTAACGACCACAATGTAATAAGCTACTAGCATATTTAACATAGTCGATTAACGAATTTTGAAGAACTATTAAACCATTTTTACGTGATTCAAAGATACTAATTTGCTAATATTAAGCAACATACAAGCAATATATGTAATTATTCACCATAAAAAAACTTCAGGATCATTTAGAAATTATCGGGAAAATTTTCAAATTTTTTACATTTTTCATGAAATTTTCAAACTTTGACTCAAAAGCACAACCTAAAGATATCATCCGACCAAGTCTAAATTGTTTATGGGTTATAAAGACCCCCAACTTCAAACTTTGAGCTTTAGTCGTAGACCGATTTCGTAAAAAAGGTTTTTTGCTCCCCCCATTACGCAGTATATTAAAAAAGTAAAAAAACATGTATTATACATTTATTTGTGCCTTTTCATTAACTTTTTTGGGTTAAAAATGTACTTTCGGGCCTGGAAAGTTACATTTTATATTAAAAATACAAAAATACCAGAAAAATTTGCCAATAAACAATGCAAAATATGAAATTTATAGTAAAAAAACAATTTTTGAAAACATAAAAGCCCTGGTAGAGACCTGAAGGAGTTTTTCAAAATTCATAAAATTTTACAGGTGTATTTTGGACACTAAAAGGCAACTTTTTGGAGGTAACCAAAATCGAAATTCCAACTTTCGTGTTTTTCGCTCCACCCTAATACATATAGATAATACACATACACATATAGATAATACACATACAATATATAATATAGTGGCATCGCAAGGCAAGCTTCAGAATTACTAACCTAAAATTTAGAGAGCATTTGTTCCTTCTTTTTTAAAAAAGTTCTTCAATATTTTCTATTGTAAAAATAAAAAGCTTTAGTAATTTTTTAAACTTAATAGGGGATTTTTCTGTTTTTATATCATTGGGTAAAATATTGTAAAACTTAGGCGATAGATAAACATAATTTTTATGTAGTATTTCTTTTTTAGCTTTTGGTACAAAATATAAGTTTCTTGAACGTAAATTGTAAGTTAAATTTCGTAGGTCAGAATCGTTTGCTTGCTTAGTAAAATAAACTATTGTTTTAAAGAAAAAAAGGTGACGAACTGGTAAAACGTTAAGTTTCTTGTATAGATCAATTAAAGGGAACTGGTTACTACTGCTTAGAAATTTAATGATTTTATTTTGAATTTTAATTATTGGATTTATATTTTGTAAGTAATCCCCACCCCAGGCTAGAATACCATAGCTTATTATTGAATTTACCCAGGAGTGGTAAAGTTGAAGCAAAAAGTTCTTATTTATTATCTTTTTTATGAAGTAAAGTTTGTGTAAAATATAGCGTAATTTATTTGTTAGGTAATTAACGTGGGATTTCCATTTTAGGTTTGAGTCTACATTTAATCCAAGGTATTTTATTGAAGGTACTTGTTCAAGAGGGGGGCAATTACAATTAAGACCTTTACAGTCAATAACATGATAACATAGATGAAGATGCTCAGGAGGCCCGTAGATACTGAAATTGATTAATTTTGTTTTATTTACATTTATTGATAATTTATTAGAAATAAACCAGTGTTTAATGGTCAGAAGATCCCTATTTATGTTATTTTGTAGTATACTATAGTTAGAACATGAGTACAGAATTACAGTATCATCTGCATAGGTAATGATTTTACCATTTAATTTTAGTTTGCAGAAATCATTTATGTAGATTATAAAAAGCAAAGGTCCAAGGATTGAACCTTGCGGTACACCAGACCTTATGTTTAATAGACTACTTTTAGAATTTCCCAACTGGAATTGGGTGAGGGAGCAAAAGTCCAAGCATTTGCCGACGACCTAATAGTGCTCATTGAGACGAAGAGAGTATATCATATCACAGAAAAAGCAAGCAAAATACTAGAAAAATTATATACTTGTATCTCTCAGAATGACCTAGAAATAAACACGGCAAAATCAACTTACACAATATTTACCAAGGCAAAGCTTACAAGGTTGCCCACCATTAAGATAAACCAAGAGAGAATTAAGTACGAAGACAGCATAAAATACCTCGGAGTGATAATCGATAATAAGCTGAGCTGGATCAGACATCTCAATCACTTGAGAAAAAAGGTACTAAACGTACATTACATGTTATCGCAAAAATGCAGAGTTGAATGGGGTCTGAGCCCCAAAGTTAAAAAAGAAATTTATCTGAGAGTCATTGAAAAGATGATTACTTACTCTTGTGAGATCTGGTATGAAAATAAAGTAAAAATAAACAATAAAGTAAGGCAGATACAGCGTGGCCCCCTGAAAATAATTACCAGCGCCTATAATACCGTATCTACAGATGCGCTCTCCGTGCTTGCAGGAGTAATCCCCATAGACATAAAAATAAAAAATATCAAAAAATTATACGAAATCACAAAAACAGAGAAAAAAAAATTGAAATCGGTGGAATGGAGATGGAGAAGAAACAGCTAAAGATCCCTGAAAAAATTCATTTACCTCCCTGGAAGAGGAAACTTTTGAGATGGGAGGTGTTTGTGACAGACACTAAGCAGGGGAACGACGTAAACATATACACCGACGGATCACGATTGGACAACCATACAGGGTACGCGCTTGTCACAATAAAAAATGGTGAGACCCTCGGGATTGACCAGGTGCGCTTACCAGACCATAGCACAGTATATGAGGCTGAACTAGCGGCCATAGAACTAGCAGTGGATGGGATTGCAAAAATGGACACTGGCCAGAGGGTGAATATAATAAGCGACTGCAGATCCGCCATCCAGACCATTACTGATTTCGTAAAAACTAGAGAAGCAGCCGACATTAAAGAAAAGATACTAAAAAATAAGGAAAACGGAAAGGATGTCAGGATATTTTGGATCAAGGCGCACGTGGGATACTCCGGCAACGAGTTGGCGGACCAGTTAGCGAAGGAGGCAACGAGGCGCAGGAATGTTGACGTGGACCTCGGGGTCCCTGTAAGCCACATAAAGGGAAAACTCCGAAAAGAGGCGGAGGAAGAGTGGAGAGAAAGGTGGAGAGGCTCAACCAAAGGTCGTACAACATACAAGTTTATAGAGAAACCATCAACAAAAATAATAGAAGGTGATCATTACATTAATCAAATATTGACGGGACACGGGTCATTTGGGGTATACCAGCAAAGGTTCCACGCTAGAAATCCGCTCTGCGGTGAATGTGGATGTGAGGAAGACATAGACCATCTTGTCTACCATTGCGGGAGATTTGATCGCAAAAGGAACTGTGGTTTTCCAAAAAATTATAGAGAAAAAAGCATCGGACAGCTGCTGAGGCACAAGGGAGCTAGAGACACCCTTAGGGACATGGTCAGGCAAAGGCAGGAGGAACTGATCTTCGAAACCACCTGATCCTGCTTACTTAAGGATTTTGAAATCTTGAACACCAATTGATGCTACACTTTAAAAAAAAAATGTTTGAGGTTTTTAAATATATTAATGAGCTAATATAAAAATAAAAATAAGTTTTTAGATAAATAATTCATTTTTAAGGATACTGATGGATTTTTGAGAATGCATGTTAATCATAATAATCAGTAAATCTAAATTAATATCTTAAGGCATAGTATCATGATTTTATTAATAAAAATATTAATTCTTAACATAGTTTAAGCAAAAACATAATAATGTGTAATTCTGATGTAATGTAAATTATATAATTATTTTACCTGCTTTTATTCTTTTTTATTTTAAACTTGGACTATGACCTCAGGATTTGATCCTTTTGTATTGTTATTGTTTTTATTTTTGTGAATAATGTACCATCAAAGCCCGAGTGCCTGCTTAGGTAGGCGGGACGGGAGTATATCAATAAAGTATTCTATACTTGGGATTTAGAATTTCCCAATTTTACGAACTGTTTTCGGTTTGCTAACAAGGAGAGGATCCCAACGTGTCATCACCGATTTGGTTCATTTTTGGTGTGGAAGTAGTGCATGACTAGGACATCAATTTGTGAAAATATTAAGAAGCAACTTTGAGAAATTTTGGAGAAAATCGCGATTAAAAATCTTAACATGTACTTATATATCTTATAAGATTCTCGTCCTGCAAGCGGATCGTGGTGTAGCGGTAAGAGCTGTGATTCCCCAACCCAAAAGGTCCCGGGATCGAGTCTCGCTGCATACCATATTTTTTATTTTAATTTTCCACACAATTAAGTGCACAGATATGAAAGAAACTTATAATAATATTTAATTATAAATTTTAAAATATTTTTTCTTGTGCGTAAAAATTGTTTTGGTAAATATATAATATTTACAATAGGATCATAAAAAATTGGATTTAATAATTTATATTTTTGGGAAACAAGGAATGAAAGGATTTTTTCAAAAAAAAAGTAATTTATATTTTTATATATGAAGTTTTACCTTAATTTACTTAACTATCCGAAAGAAAGTACGCAATTTTGTTATGCTAAAAGGATTTGTTATGAGTCTAATTTGATGGTTAAAATAAACACTTTTGTTGGTAAACATATAATATTTACAATAGGATCATAAAAATTGGATTTAATAACTATTTTTTTGGGAAACAAGGAATGAAAAGATGTTTCAAAATTGCGTTCATAATTGCGTGGAAAACAAAAATAAAAAATATGGTATGCAGCGAGACTCGATCCCGGGACCTTTGGGTTGGGAATCACAGCTTTTACCGCTACACCACGATCCGCTTGCAGGACGAGAATCTTATAAGATATATAAGTACATGTTAAGATTTTTAATCGCGATTTTCTCCAAAATTTCTGAAAGTTGCTTCTTAATATTTTCACAAATTGATGTCCTAGTCATGCACTACTTCCTCACCAAAAATGAACCAAATCGGTGATGACACGTTGGGATCCTCTCCTTGTAAGTAAGAAATGAACCAATCCAGTTCTTTGCCTCGAACCCCGATTGAAGATAGTTTGTCAATTAAAATTCCATGATTCACACTGTCAAATGCTTTTGAGATGTCTAAGAAAATAGCTGCTGTTTTGTTACTTTTATCTATACTATTATAAGTATATTTAGTAAATTCTATTAGCGCGTTTTCAGTACTGAGACCCGGCAAGAAACCAAATTGATTTTCAGAAATTATATTAAAAGTCTTTAAATAATCATAAAGTCTGGCGTGTACAATTTTTTCAAGAACTTTGGAGAAAATTGGTAAAAGAGAGATTGGTCGGTAATTAGCAAAATCATTTGTGTCACCAGATTTATGGATAGTTACAACTAAAGCTGTTTTTAGGGAAGCAGGGAAAGTACCACTTGAGAGGGATAAGTTTATGATTTTCGTGATGATCGAGATATGATAGTTTGCAGCAATTTTTAGGGCTTGAGATGTTATTCTATCATAACCAGGGGATTTTTTGTCATCCAATGATCTGATAATTTTTTCAGTTTCTAGATCATTTGTTTCAGCGAGAAAAAAAGAATTTGATTGACTTGTTAGATATTTTCTATGATTGCTATCATCATTGTATACAGTATTTGATCCCATATTCATAAAAAATTGATTTATATTCTCCACTACACGCAAAAAACAGTTCTGCTCCTACAACCAGAAATCCGGTTCCCCCAACCCGACTGTTCAGTTGCTATAGGACTGAAGGAACTCTCCGTTTGCTGTGACCAAACCGGTTCGATTAGGAGAGGTCGGGTTAGGAGAATCGGACTGATCGGTTGTACCATTCTAACCTAAGTTCCTCAAGTTTGATTGAGGGAACCCGACTGTCGGGTTGGCGCAAACGGTGTTAGTACGTTTGTCGTAAACGGAATAATAAGTTTGTCACAATCGGAATAAGGATTTCCTTTATACAGGATAGTATTTTTAAATTTGAATTATTATTCTAGAAATAACATTTGATACTTACTTAACCATGACACAACTAAACTTACTCAAAAATGTCAAAGAAGTTTTCCGGTTTCTTTCATGTTTACATGTTTTGTTTACTATTATTAGCCTTTCATGATTATTAGCACTGTAAAAAACTCAAGTAACTTCGCAATTTCGAAGATAGTAATAGTTTAAAAATAGCCTTTTAAAGGAAATCTACTAAATAAAACATCTGCTTAATCATTCCTTCAAAGAAAGGTAATGATGTTGGTTTGGTGAATCATAAAAACAAAACTTTCAACCTATTATGAAAACGCTTGTAGGTACTTACCTTGCATATTCTTTCGTATCATTATACATCTTTAATCCTGAAGAATGTTTTGATAGTAATATTTACAACTTTTAAATCTGGGAAAATCAGTTCAATTCTGTTATCTGTGCAATCAAAGATTATTCAAATATTTTGGGATGCCATGTATCACCTAATTGCTATCATTGATATAACTATATTTCAATTGTTTGGTAGTTTCAATATTATTTCTGAATTTAAGCATCTGAAATAGCTTGGGGGGCTTAAATGTAGAAGTGGGTTCCAATCGCCAAGCATCCATAGTGATTTTTTTGGCAAGAAATGAGTGGCGTCTTAAAAGCACCAACCCGAACCCACTTCCAGATTTTTACCACTTGGGGAAATATAACAGGACAGATAATGGAATTGAACTTGGATGTATTACCTCAGAATCAACCTTCATGTTTAATTACAAACAAATCAACCAAACAGGTTTTTTGATACAAAGTTATTTTATTTTTTTTAAAAGTTTCTGGAAAAATTAACTGGATAATCATACAGTAACCTTTGCATCTAAATATAACTAGGCTATGTCTTTACCTATATTAAAGTGGTTTCTAAAATTACCAATTCAAATATTATTTTATACGTACAAAATAACAATTTCCTACTACATACACACAACTTTCATAATCAATTTATATAATCAGCACAATTACAGCAAATTAAACAGTGGCAGCAAAAACCAACCAATCCCTGCCATCAGTAGTAAAGTAACACAGACAAATTCAGAGTTATGCAAGAGAATTGATTATATAGATTTGGAAATAACCTCAAAATGTTTTCCCAATCCTCCAAATTTTACGGGAGGGGTTCATACTGAATTTTACAATAAAAATCATGAATTAAAGGAATTTATAAGGATCATTATGAAAATTTAAACAATAAAGGTTAAAAATAAATTAAACAAAGTCAAGGCACAGCTTCAATAAGAGTCCTCAAGCCGCTATATTTACCCACAGCTCAAATGATGACAACACTTAAGCATGATTCTGTCGGAGATGTGGGCAAACATGGTGACTGGAGAACTCTTATCGAAGCTGCGCCAAAGTCAATTTTTGAATTCTTTGAGGAAGGATGGCACCTTCTGAAAAAAACTCACGCTTTAAAAAAATTTCACTTAAAAAGTGCCACATATTTTTGCATAAGGGGGTAAACTCTAAACTTAACACATAGGATAACTTAAAACAAATATCTACTGCTTTATGTAGGCAGGGTGGCTAGTTATTATCAACTTCAAAATTCACTGACCAATAGATTAATTTTCCCTGACTAATGATGTTCTTTAGTACACTCCAAAACTACCTCCAAATGTTTGTTAAAAATATAAAGGTAACATAGCCAGGTGAAATCTTATATTCACAACAGAAATTATCAAAATATTCCTATATTTTAAAATTGTAAATTTATGTACCATTTTTATTTATTTTTAAAGACATTAAACACAATTATTGAAATTTTTAAAAGACCAAAAGCTTAGTTTCAAACCTGCTCCACAAGTAGCTAAAATGAAAAGGAAATACACATCAGGAATCAAATATATGTTATTATGGATATACATGTTTGTTTGACAGGTGTAAAGTTTTCTGTCAATGTTTGCATCTGGCAACTGAGGCACTTCACTTCACGCACTTCAATAGGATCGGTGATTCCATTGCTTTTTAAGCTCCTTCACCGAAAGTTAGGGGAAGGAACACTGTGGGGGGGGGCATCCTCCTCTCACGCACCTGAGAGCCGATGGGAGGTCAGGTGGCAGTTCCTTGTGATGAGGGTATGTCAGCGGTGGCGCCTTTAGCCCTATCCCGCTGCAGGCGAGAGCGATCATCTCGTCCAAAATAGGCTTTCAGCTGTGAGATGGGCAGAAAGGTCTCCAGAAGACTCACTGCCTTGGAACCCGGCATGACCACCTGCAGCAGGTACTGGATAACATCAGGCGGAATCCTTGAACAGACCTTTAAAAATACAAAACATCTCATTAATAACTAATTAATCCAATGTAGATAATTTTTCAATTAATTCTAACTCTAATTATATGCTTAAAAACACCTGGATCAGCTGGGATAAAAGTCCTGAACCATGGACGCCCATATGTTTGAATTCAGGAGGGGCCCAAGAAAAATTTATGTAAGTTAACCAGTCAAGGACGCTTTAGTTTTCTTTTTTGAATGGGAGGTTGGTTCATAATTATTTCTAAGGGGCCCCTCACGTTACTTAAGGCAAAAGGTTAAGTAGGTATGTAGGGCCAAAAGGGTGGGTGCCCGTGCTATACACTAACACTACAATTAATTGTGATATACCGCCAATGGAGGACTCTTATTCCAGCAGTGCGAAGAAACTCCTTTTTAAAAATGTTGATCGCTACAAATAAAGTTGAAAAATATAACAGAAAATTGTTATTGCTAAGTAAAAAAAATAGACAAATAAAAAAGTGGAAATGTCCACAAATGTCAAATAATTTGTAATTTGCACGATTCACATCCGACACCAAAATTTTACTTTTGATACCGCTCCAAAACTTATTCAGGTAATTATTACACAATTGAATTAATAAAAAGTAAGTAATAAATTATTCATATTTCATCTTCGCTCTTCAAGATTTAAGTGTTGAAAATAATAAAAAAACAACCCAATGAGCTGAATTTAAGGTTTTAGCAATGCAAATGAAACTGCGCTTCCCCTTTCATTTATAAATGAAAGTGGAAGTGATGATTCATTGATGTATTTAAATACTAGGATTTTACCAGCAAATATTTTACTATTAAGTCAACCAAATATCAAAAATTTTAGGGTTAACCAATTTTAGAAAGAAGTTTAACCTAAGGGAATAACGCAATAGAAGAAATTCCATTTACCATGACAAAAGCAAACAGAAATTGTATTTTATGTGCTAAGCCTTAGATTATAGTCTGTGTAAATAAAATCGGCGGTTTCACGTCATGCTTTACCATGGCAACGCCAGAAGAAATACATGGAGAAAAACTCAAGGTCAACCGCCGATTCTATTTACACAGACTATAGTGGGAGATAAATGGTGAATACCTAATAATGGATTTTTCACAATTCACAAAAACAGTGACGGTTATTACAAAGATTCTATAAGGCAGAAACGGCTTGATTACCAAAAAACTAAATTGAAATACATCTATTGGAAATGGAATACTAAATAAATATACAAACTTGTATGTAATGAATACTCATAGGGTTGTCTATCATGAGATGAATAATGAGATTTATATAAATATGCTTTTAAGATAAAATTTACTGTACTGTTAAAGAACACTAATATTATTAAACTAAACAATAAGAATTGAAAATGAACATTACTTACTTCCAAAAGTCCTCAAGAAGGTAAAACTCGCTGTTTAACAACAATGTCGACCCAGAGAATCATTGGTCATCATCATTGGTCATTCATCATTGGTCTAGTCTCCTTATACAATAACACCAAAAGGACAGAACACCTACAAAAATATAAAAGGTCAACAGAAACCAATTTGGAACTTATTGATAGTTAAAAAAAGTGAAATAATAGTTCAATTAATTATTATCTGTAACAAATTTGATGTAGGTCCTCCACGGCAACTTTTAACTAGAAAAGTTGGCAATTTAGCGACTGTGCTCTAAAGTTGGTCTTTCTTTGCTAGGCCGTTTGTAACGGGGAAATCTAAGTTCAAGTAGGGGAGCAGGAAATCAGGGTAGCTAGCTTGGCTACTTAAAATAAGCATTCCATTGGGAAAAGATATTATCGTTCTTCTCGAGCCTTCCCAGCCTCAGAGAGTATGTTGGTATGGTGGGGGAGTGCTGTGGTGCCGCACGGTGGATCAGCATTGTATTGTTTTAGCGTCTTTTGTTAACTCGTGGCAACACCACCTTTTCTCGTGTATAAAAGCTCGGCATCATTATTGCCAAGGCACTCCGTTACGCCAGCCTCCAGAGCATTCAAAATCAAACCAAATTTTGAATACCAAAATTTTGATTATTAAATATCACATCTGGGTCACCAGTTATAAAGGAGGGTGATCATAAAGGCTAAACGCTAGTGCGTGTTCAATTGAGTGAAAAGCCAAAAGTTTAAAAACAACAAGTTTATTAGTTAAAAATCCTTTATAAAAAATGAATGCTCTGGAGGCTGGCGTAACGGAGTGCCTTGGCAATAATGATGCCGAGCTTTTATACACGAGGAAAGGTGGTGATGCCACAAGTTAAAAGACGCTAAAACAATACAATGCTGATCCACTGTGCGGCACCACAATATTAAGCCTCGACTCCTAAAACTTCTTCAAGGAGAGGGGAGGGAAGTGGGATAGTTCTTGGCGGGACACAAACTGCCTAAAGACTTCAGCAACTAGAACTATAGCAACAGCCATTCACTGGTCACCAGTTCTTTGGAATTATCGCCATGGAAAACCTACATCAAATATGTTCCCATTACCTCAATTGTAATATTTACAAATAAATTATCCTGTAATTTGTGGATTATTAACCTAAAACACAACTTAGAATCCTTAGAATAAATTATAGGTGCATTAAGTTATTTCTGTGAACCAGATTAACCCGGCGCTGGTGTATAGCAGCATCTCACCGTTAGAAGTAGTGTTTTTACACATGCAGTTTGAGTAAATAAAGAAATAAGTTCACAGGAAAGGAGATTACTGTTGTACTAATCACAATTACACATTCATACAAATCATCAAAACTGTTCAATTAGATGTAAAATGTAAACAGTTCATGTATTAGCTGACAATAATCTTCTACAGTTTCTCTGAATTCAAAACTGAGAAAATGTCCCATAAATCTTACAAATTTAACAATTGCCTGTCTTAATGGAAGTAAAATTTGTTTGAGCACATAAACATTTGTCAATCATAAACCCAAACTCATGCTAACACAAGAGGTTTGGGTTCCCAATAAAATTATACTTGACGCTACACTATCACTAGTAAAGGCTGAAAACTATTATAAGGTTTCTTTCTTAATAATAATAAATTTTAACATACTTATTATGAATTATATGCATTCATAACACAAAAATATGTTCGGACGGAGTCTCAGACTCACGCGATCGCTGTATGTAGGGTTAAGATATACACATGAAAATATAGTTTTAGTTAATAAATATAGTTTAGAAGTATTAGAACTGTAAAAACAATTCAAAGCATACAAATAAAAACCGATTAATTATGGCGACTGTAACACCGTAATTTTAAAGAACACTAAAAATAAGAATTGAAAATGAACATAACTTACTTCCATGTTCCATTCTTGTTCTTGTTGGTCATTTGGAGACATTTGCTGACTCCTATGGAGCTGCTTGGTCTTCTTCTTCCGAAACTTTTTCTCTAGTTATATTGAAGAGGGTGTTCGTTCCAGTTCGTTCTCAAAATTATTAAATATTTGCCCCTTTTTGTTAAATGTGTGATTTTAAGCGTGTTTAGCAAGTGGCTCATGCGTTTGTGCTAATTGAACCAGTTGGGTTCCCTGGACCGAACTAAGTGACAGAATGAGTTTGGTTGAACGAAACAGACCGGTGGGGTTTTGGGAAACGATCGGTCTGGTTTTTTCAACTAAACCACTATCAACCGAACTGGGTTCGGTTGGTTGAAGACTACCATTTTTTTGCGTGTAGCGAGACATTATTATCAGATAAAGGTTTTTTGTCTTTTGCATTAGAGTTTGTGATTTTAATCACAAATTCCCATTGCTTTTTAACATTCTTGCACTTCAAAAATTCAGACAAGAAATAATTAGGTTTTCCTTTTTTTATTTTTATTTTCAGTTCTTTTTGTAAAGTTTTATAATTATGTTCATGAATTATATCAAAGGGATATTTTTTATGTTTTTTATATAGTTTTTCTTTAGTTTTTATTAAATTTAAGATTTCCTCGTCTATCCAGTTTTTTTTATTTTGCGGTTTGGTAGCTCAAAGCAGTGAGTAAAATTAATTAGAATATTTTTTAAAATATCTGCAAATCCGTCATATAAATAATTCACATTCTCAGAATTTTGATTTAAAGGAAAAGTATAATTTAGTAGAAAATTGTTAACCTTATCATAATTAACTCTTGATATCTTTACCTTTGAGATCTTATCCGTTCTAGGATTTACACTGCATGTATACTTTAATTTACAGGCGATCGGGTTATGGTCTGTTAGGTTATTGTTGAAAATCACAGATTCAGCACTGATATCAGAACTCCGTAGTATTATGTGATCAATACAGGAATTTGAGATAGCTCGAGTAACACCTTCAATAAGGAAAGTAAAGCCTTCTGAACTAAGAAGGTTTTTATACTCTTCTATAGGATTTGAACATGTTAATACATCTATGTTTAGATCGTCGATTAAGAGTACATTTTTAGATTTTAGATTTTTAAGCTTACTCGATAATTCAGAATTAAAACTATCAATGCTGAAGCTTAAGGAACGATATAAACAAATAATAGTCAAATCAAGAAAATTATTATACAGCAATATTGACTCGGCAGTATTCATAGAAAACAAACAATCACTAAGAATATCTAAATGTTTTTTTACATAAACACCTATACCTCCAGATTTGTTAGAATCTCTACAGTAGAAGTACGAATCATAATGATTTAAATTATAAAGAGAGGTTTCATGATTAAATATCCAGATTTCAGACAAAACAAGTATATCAATAAAATCAAACGAAGAATTTAACAATGCTTGTAGTTCGTCGAAGTTTGAGCGAATGCTTCTAATATTGAAATGAACAATTTTTAAGTAGCAAGAATTATAAGTGTTTGGTTGGGAAAGGAAATTATTAAAATCGTTTAGGTTATCCACATAAATAAAATTACATTCTTTATCAGTAAGAAAATCAAGAACAGATACTTCATTGTCTGGAAGCATTTATATTTATAAGATCGTCTGTACCTACGATTCGGATAACCTTGGAGTTTTCGTTTTCCCTGATAAAGATCTTACCGTCCTTTACCCATGCAAACTTAAAGTTGTTAGTCTCTTTAAACCTTCGACAGTGGAAAAACAATTCTTTCAGCCTCGGAGCTAGATGCTCGTTGAAATAGATCGGTTCGTTCTTATGTCTTTCATTCACTTGCGATGCATTGATCCTTTTAGCCCTCGCAGCCTTTAAACAAGTGTCTCGGTGATGTTTGTTAGTAAATTGAACTATGACTGGTTTTGGTTTATCCTTTCTTGAAGTAGGGACTCTATGGGCAATAGACACTTGATCCATCAGGTTAACCTCCAGGCAGGAGAAAACGCTCGTTAAGACTTCGTTGATGTTTTCACTTTCGGATTCCGGGAGATTAGTAATTTCTAGGTTTGCACGCCGGGAGTATTGCTGCAGGTCCGCTATTTCTGTTTGAGCCTGTTTTAGTTCGCCTTTGATTTGGTCGTTCTCTCTTTTTAGTTCATCGTTTTGTACTTTCAACTCTTTAACCTCTGAAGTCAAGACAGCAAACTGCGCTGATAGGTCCTTGATGAGACTGCTGTTGAACTCCAAGTTTTTTTCGTATTCCCTAAATTGAGACCTGATGTAATCCTTCAGACTTCTGTTTTCCTCCTTAATATAATTTATTAGATACTGGTTCTTTGAGGGGTCGGAGGTAGCTGGTTTATCTCTGATCTGAGTGATGCCGGGACTAATACCCAAAACAGGGTCGTTCTTGCAGGCGATGCACTTCCACAGATCTGAACTTTCTCCACTCTTCAATTTTCTAAAAAGTTTGTCAGAAACACCAACACATCTGTAGTGAAATTGCCTGCAGCACGGTCCAGAGCAGGAAATACTTTCATTTTCGTTCGAAATTGGATCACTACATCCCAAACAGATGTTAGCCGTCATGACGAAGTGCTTGATTGATCAAAAACACAACTGGATAAAATATAGCTCAATCATGATAGATAAGTTTATACTCTGAAGCTCGCATGAAGTATTATAACATGGAATATTAGGTTGTTTACTATAAAAAAAAAACAAATTTCAAGTATAAATATCAGCTTGTTAAGAGCGAGAGAAAAACGCCGCACCGTGCGATAGCCACTGTTGCCACATAACTTCATTCATAATGATTTTTCAATTTTAATTTTGTTTCATAGACGCCCATGAGCGAAGGTCAACAATGAAGAAATTTTTGAAATCTGATCATTAGTTAATTTTTAAAAAATTAAAAACCACCGTGCGTAGAAGCAAACGCGTAAACGGCAGTTCTGCGCAAGACATCATAGTTGTCAGCCTGCCCATCGCAACTCGCCCGTGTGTTAGCGTATCATTATTCGTTCATTTCCTAAAATGTCCAATAGCAATCAGAAAAATGAAATAAGTAAAAAAAAAAGCTTTTTTAAAAAAAAAACCGCTTTAATTAAGATGTTCTAAAAATTCAAAAATAATTTATTGGATTTTGTGAAATATTTTATTGGGGAGTACAAAATACCTTTTCGGCAAGTAAAAAATAGCTGATCACTAAAACTAAAAGCATGGGCAGTGGGCACTAATAATTCCCAATTCACTATTCATTCTATGTATATTCATTCACTATTCATTCTATTTATTTCAACGCTAGGGTTTAAACTTGATACTTATGGGGTCACTAGGATAGTTAATGATTCAAGTTCTTGTATCGATCATATATTTTATCGGATAACCAATAATGTAAAGGTTAAATCTGCTATAATTAACTATCCCATAACTGATCATCTCCCTATTTGTTCGAGTATTTGTTTGAAGACTAGGGTTTCATGTCAGTCTGAACCAGCTAAGAGGAAAAATATTGATGTTAGAATATTTAAAGATCTTGTTTGTAAATGTGATCCTGGTTTTCAATCTGCATCTTTGTTAGATATTGATATTTCTTTTAGCAACTTTATGTGTAAAATCAGTAATACAATTGCATTGTCAGAAAATTGTTCGGTATATAAAATGCATAAAACTATAAAAAAAACCCTGGATTAACTCAGAAATATTGAAGCTAATTGACGAAAAGGAAACTTTATATAAATTATATCAAAAGAATAAATTTAACCAAACAATCAAAAATCGATTTACTTCATTCCGTAACAGACTAACGCATAGATTAAGAAGGGCGAAATCTGAATATTTCCACAATAAATTCTTAACGGCAACAAATAACATAAAAGATCAATGGAAGAGAAGTCCTTAACGAAAAACAGCTAACTTGTTTACCCTCCTCTAATAATTTAAAAGAATTGGCCAACAATTTTAATAATTATTTTTCATCGGTTTTTAACTCGTGTAGTACTGATATCAACCCTGGTTTTTATAATCCAAGCATACCAACTAACCTCAAAAGTATGTTTCTTGAACCTGCTACTGTTACTGAAATAGCTAATATCATAAACTCCCTTCCAAATAAAAAATCTACTGGGTTAGACGGAATTAACAAAAGTATGTTAATCATAATATTCAACCACTTTTCAGATTTTTTAACAAAATTGTTCAATACTTCCTTTGATCAAGGTATTTTCTTTTCTACCTTAAAAAAATCTTTAGTTGTACCGATATTTAAGCAGGGCAGTAAAAATGACCTGAATAATTATAGACCAATTTCTCTATTAAGTATATTTTCGAAAGTTATCGAAAAAATAATGCATACCCGTTTAACAAAATTTTTAGAAAAGAATTCCATATTAGCAGAAAACCAATACGGTTTTAGAAAAAGTAAAAGTACAGAATTAGCTTTGATGAAGTTTACAAAAATAATCTACTCAAATGAAAATAATAACCTAAAATCTGCTGCTGTCTTTTTGGACATAAGCAAAGCTTTTGATACCGTAAATCATAAGTTGCTTTTAAGTAAATTATACTGTATCGGAATAAGGGGTAATATCTACTGTCGTACCGCGAGGAGAAGAGCTTTTGACGTCATACGATGATGCTGCGGTTGGTATAGAAACGGATTATTCCACTGAATTTTGGGGGTGGTGGTAATTCACTTGGCGCTTAAATAAATGTTCCGAGCCAAATCTGAGTGGGTATCTTTCAGCTGTGTACTTCTTTCGATTCTAGAGTAACGAATTTTGGAATTTCCTTTCGCATTACATCTGATTTGATTAAATATTTCTAATCTGTCCTCTTTCAACTGATCTGATCTATTTTAACTGATTTGATCTATTTTAACTGATCTGATCTATTTTAACTGATCTGATCTATTTTAACTGATCTGATCTTTTTCAACTGATCTTAAATGTTTCACAGAATCTGATCTATTTTAATTTGATATAATGTTATGCGATTTACATCAATTTATCTGATTTTATTTTGGATATTTTATAATTTTTACCATGTTCATTAATCCTTCTTTTTGAACTCTCAAGTCGCTTATCATTTATCCTATCAAGTAGTTACCTTTAATTTTATTGGATCTGATCATACCTTCTTTTAAAGTAGATGTTAATTCATGAAAATTAGCGTTTAAATTATCTTTCATCTTTTTAACCCCATCCGATCGTTCACAATCGTCTCTGTAACTTTTTTTTTTATTCGCCCGACTGTACAAAATATAAGAAGCGATTATTGGAAAAAGATGGGTTGATCGAAGATATTATAGACAAATTAGTGATTAATTTGTCGGAGAGCGATTCGAATCTTTGTCAAACACTGACAGTGACTGCAGTTCTAGTGACAATGAATTGCATTAGATTGTATTTAAATGTTATAAAATATTTTTAAAAAATTAATAAATATTTCTATATTTTGTCTCTTTACAAGTTTCTAAAGCTTCATTTAAATTTCGAGTATGGTGATTAAATTATGAAATTATTAATTTAAGTGATATGAGCTATTTTATATAAAACTAAATATAACTAATTCACTCAAAATAGCAATATTAAGCATACTAAAAGTACAAAAATGTTTCATGCCTAAAGGTATTTTCGATTACGAGAAATTTCAAAGATAATCTATATTTCAATGCAGTTTAATAAAATATGATTATCTTATTTTCATTCGCGAAACGCGTTTTCTCATTCGCCAAATGTACGCTTAAAAAGCCAAATACTGCCGTTCAATTCATACCAGCTTCCCTCTTCTTTTAAACTCGTCTACTCACGGCAACCCTGTTCAAAGCTCTTCTCCTCGCGGTACGACAGTACTCCTGGTTTGAATCTTATTTGAGTGATAGAACGCAATTTGTCAAAGTTGATGATGTATATAGTTGTGAAATTCCTGTTAATGGTGGTGTCCCTCAAGGTTCTATTTTAGGACCTCTTCTGTTTCTTATTTTTATCAATGATTTTTGTCAATTAAATTTAAATTGTGACATTATAACATTTGCTGACGATACTGTTTTAGTATTTTCGGCTGACAATTATCTAGATCTTTATAAAAAAATTGAACTTGCACTACAAAAAGCTAATATCTGGTTTAATAACAATTTATTAAAGCTAAACGTTTTAAAAACTAAATTTATGATTTTCAGTCAAAGAGTTAGTGAAACCACTATTGACAGTCTAAGAATTCACAACCCCTCCTGCGATCTAAAATGTGATAATGCATCATCTACATGTAATAAAATTATGCGCGTTGACTCTATTAAATACTTAGGACTCCAGTTGGATAGCAATTTAAAATGGAAGACTCATATAAATTCTTTGTTAAACAAGCTAAGGTTTATTAATTTGAAATTTTTTAGGCTGAAACGTATTATTGATCATAAATTTCTAACTTCTCTATATTTTGCCTGGGTTCAATCTTCAATAAACTATGGAATAACTTGCTATGCTTCTGATTATTATAACAACATAAAACCTCTAAACCACCTTCAAAATAAAATCTTATCTCACATAAAAGGTAATTCTTTAACAAAACCTATTTTGACTGTATGAGAACTCTATATTTTTCGACTATTACTTTTCATTTTCAATAATAGGTCCTTCTATCAATTAAAAACTAGTAACTATTCTTTTAGAAACATTCAAGGAAACTATTTTATTCCAAAGTCTAGCAAAGAAATTTTTCATAAGTCTCATGTCTTTCTAGGTCCCTTTCTATTTAATAAATTAAACGTAACTCTTAAATCATCTAATAATAGAACTGAATTTAAAAATGGTCTTTATGATTTTATAGCAAGACATAACAACATCGAGAAATTATTTAATTTAATCAAATAGAGTCAGCGCAGTTTCGTTGCCAAGGCAAATAAATTATAAGTGTAGTACCATGGACGAGCTATGAGCTCTTTTGGTACTCATAACTATATTTTTTTTTTGTATGTGTGTCTGTGTTTGTCTCCCCATTTTTGTCTTTTGTTCTTTATGTATCTTTGTGTTAATAAATTCTTAATTCTTCCTATATTCTCTATTCATATTTCCTTTTGTGTAAAATTATAAATTACTAGTCCACCCACGCTTTTATTTTTAGTAATCAGAAAATCAGTTATTTTTTATTTGCCGAATTGGTATTTTCTACTCCCGAATAAAATATTTCACAAATTAAACCCAATAAATTATTTTTGAATTTTTAGAACATCTTAATAAAATAGTTTAACAAATTTTTTTTCACTTATTTTATTTTCTACTTTTTATTCATTAAGGTTTGCCTAAAATCTGAAATTTTATTCCAATTGTTGGTACACTGTAAAAAAAAGTTTCTTCAAAAAACGGAAATTTCCCGGTAGCACTGCTGCCGGATTATTTCCATTATTTGAGAAGGTGTCCGTATTTTCTTTTTCAGTTATTTTAGGGAACGTCCGTTTTATCTTTTTCCGTCAAATGAGGGAAACTTTCCGTTATTTTAGGGAACGTCCGTTTTATCTTTTTCCGTTAAATGAGGGAAGCTTTCCGTTATTTTATGGAACGTTAGTTTAATATCTTTTCGTCATTGAAGTGAAACTTTCCGTTATTTTAGGGAACGTTCGTTTTAACTTTTTACGTCTAAGGAAAGAAACTTTCCGTTATTTTATAGAACATTCGTTTAATATCTTTTCGTCATTGTAGTGAAACTTTCTGTTATCTAATTCTATTCCGTCTGATATTTTTTCTTCAAAAATTAGAATTTTTCCTTAATTTGAAGAAAACGTTTGTAAGTTTATTTTTCTTATACTCTGTAATTATTATTAAAGATATTCCTCGAGGAAAAAAAATATTCGTTCTTTATTTCAATTGAACTAATTAACACGCTTATTTCTATTTTTATGAAATACGTTTATTTTACTCGTCATTTTTTTACATTTTTACTTTCTTTACCCTGCCTCCCTGTAGCTTAACCAGCCTGAAAATTTGATAAATTTCTAGTAATATTAAAATATACTTTAATAAGAGAAATACTAGAGATTATACGTTTTTACGTGCTATGTGATAAATCCGGACATTATTACTAATGCCCGCGTATTTCGGGCAAAGTGATAAATATTCATTCATAAATGCCATTGAATTTATCACATGCCCCGTCTCAACTTCGGGCATTAATAATCCCCAGTTTATCATATTGCCCGTAAAAAATTAGCTAACAATTATTTCACCTGCTCCACTATTAAAATTTTTGAGTTATACTTTGATTTGTCTAATCAAGCTAAAAAGTAACGTTCATTAATACCTTTCTAAGTAAAATTTAAGATCCAGTTTTATTTTCCTGTCTTAGCATAGGAATTAGGAATTATATTCAGCGTTAGAAATTGGGGAAAAAAACCACTGGTCCTGCGGACCAGTGCTTTGCCAATCTTACTGGTCCACAACAAAAATCACTGGTCCGAAAAAATTAAAAAGAACCGGTTTAAATATTATTATAAAGTAACAATTGCATTGAATGTGAGTACCAAATAGTAATATTAAAAATTAATACATATTCAATAATATTTTCTCTCTTTCGCCGGGGGCTCCCGTATCCCATATAGCCACATTTCGGGTTCTGTCAAAAATATGTACTTGCTTCACCAAATGAAATCATCAAACTTTTTTTACCGCTAGAACTGGAGGGTGTGAAATATTTTCACCACACACACATTGGTCCGGCGGACCAGTGAATTTCTGATTCCACTGGTCCGAGCAGTTTTTTAGTTTTCCCGGACCAGCAAACCACCCTAATTTCGAACGCTGATTATATTAAATACTTCAATGTGGATACATACTATACTGTGGGACGTTGGACGGACCCCCTGATGAGAGTCCAGCGTCTCAAACCTTAATTTAATTTATATATTTACTTCATGTTTGGCTATACAAATCATGTCAATTTATAAAAAAATACAGTCTGTAATATAATTTTCCCAAGTAGCATAGTGAATTGAAGAGAAATTAAGATAATTTTCAATGGATCTCTAAATATTTTCTTTATAGGTTAGTGGATTTTCATTACATGATTCACAACTTTGGTTGATTAATAAAATATTTTAATATGAGATGAAAATATAGAATCAAACATAACTAACTAATCAACCCGAAAATTTTTATTGCTTTCAGAAATGAGTATTGGGTTTTACAATCATGATTAAAAAAGTAATTTAAACACAGTAATGGGATTTTCAAAATATTGAATCACATCAATATTTCATTATTCAGCAGCAGGATCTATTTCAGCAAAGACTCTGAAATTAAAATGTTCTTTACTGCAGTACATGAATTTATTGTGACTAATGTTTGCAGGATTTGTTTGTCAACCACACAATTTGGCAGGCACGTCAAGCGATTATATACTATAAAACAAAATCATTAATGCTTATATTTCTCTAATGTTACAGTTCTTTGATTCTCTAGGTAACAATGCAACAATGAAAGTGAAGTATTCACTGATTATCGTAACTGAGAAATTAAGTCCTATTCTAAGGTTGATTTTGTATTTTTCCAAACCCAAGATTGGCCATTCTGGTTGGATTTTGCCTTCAACCCAAAGGAGAGTTCTGTGTGCTCGCAAAATTGTATCGTTGGAAAATAAATCAATTCAATAATAAATAATTCAATCTTGATTTAATCAATTGCAACCGAAGGTAATTTAAATAATTTTCAACAACTATCACAGTATCACAAAGTTAAATCAAAAGTTACAAGTTATCACAAGTATTTAGAACATATTTTTGCGCTATAATATATTTTTTATTTCCAATGGCCAAGGTTACAGAATGTCCACTACGCCACAAAGAGGTACAAACAGAAACAACAAACAAACAAATAAAATGTGGCGAGAAAAGTCTATGAACACAATAAGTCCCTAGCGTGCCACGATCTAATATATTTTAATTGTGATTCAGTATATTCCCGATTGTAATTTTTCAGCAAAAATGACAAACCATCCATAAAATCTAAATAGACGATTCTTTTAAATAATTTACAATACCGATCACAGTATTACAAGTCTAATCAAAAGTTACAAGTTATCACAAGTATTTAAAACATATTATTGCGATCTAATATACTTAAATTGTGATTCAGTATATTCCCGATTATAACTTTGAAAAAAAATGACAAACAATCCGGAAAATCCAAATAGACAATTCTTTTAAATAATTTACAATACCGATCACAGTATTACAAGTCTAATCAAAGTTAGTAGTTATCACAACTATTTAGAACATATTTTTGCTATCTAATAAGACTAGTTAGCTATGCAATATTTTAAGACTTCAGCTACGTGGCGAAGAAAGCGATCGTACGATGTTTAAATATCTGTTTTATCAGAGTATTTCTATTTCAAAGCATTATCATTTACAGCCAATAAAGAAAAAAATAACAATATATTTTACTTACACAAAATATAATAGCTGAAGGTTCGTTAAGCCTGAATACGCTTGCACAAACTCCCATTACTTATTCACAACTCGTTGCACTCAAAAAAATGGTAGTCTTCAACCAACCGAACCCAGTTCGGTTGATAGTGGTTGCCATAACCAGACCGATCGTTTCCCCAAAACACACCGGTCCGTTTCGTTCAACCGAACTCATTCTGTTACTTAGTTCGGTCCAGGGAACCGAACTGGTTCGATTGCCACAAACGCATTCAATCCACTTGCTAAACACGCAAAATCACACCATTTAACAGAAAGGGCGAATATTTAATAATTTTGAGTGCAATTCATTAAACATTTGTACAACAACTTTATTATCATAATAAGTGTAGGTTTTTTACGATGGGAAAAAAGAGAAATTAGTACGTCCATCGAAACGAACGAACTATATACCGTCGTGAAATCAAAATTATTTTATCGCGGAAGAATACAAAGTTTTGGTTCCTCGGCTGGCGGTTCGAATCGGCCATGAACATGATGAAAATGGAGAAGACGAAACACAAATTTTGGAAGTGAGTAATGTTCATTTTCAATTCTTATTTTTTAGTTTAATAATGTGTTCTTTAAAAGTACAGGTTTGCAGTCGCCAAGTTGGTGGATGTGATTAGTAAGTATAGCATACATAAGGGCTAAGGCGGGCCTGGCCCCCCATTGCACTGGAAAAATTTACGTAAAATCTTCCTTTGACCATAATTAATCGGTTTTTATTGATATTATGTGGGCTTTGAATTGTTTTTACAGTTCAAAAACTTCTAAAACTATATTTTCATGTGTAAATCTTAACCCTTCAGGCGATCGCGTGAGTCAAAGACTCCGAACATATTTTTGTGTTATGAAAGCATATAATTCCTAATAAGTATTTTAAAATTATTATTATTAAAAAAGAAACCTTATAATAGTTTTTCAGCCTTTACAAGTGATAGTGTAGCGTCAAATATAATTTTATTCTGAACCCAAACCTCTAGTGATGTGTTTATGATTGACAAATGTTTATGTGCACAGGTTATTAAGACAGGCAATTGTTACATTTGTAAGATTTATGTGACATTTTCTGTTTTGAATTCAGACAAACTGTAGATTATTGTCAGCTAATACGTGAACTGTTTACATTTTACATTCATTCACTACCTTCTGTCTAATTTAACACAATTTTGGTGATTTGTATGAATGTGTAATTGTGATTAGTACAACAGTAATCTCCTTTCCTGTGAACTTATTTCTTTATTTCCTTAAACTGTATGTGTAAAAACACTCTACGTCTAATGGTGAGATGCCGCTATACAACTGCGCTGGGTTAATCTGGTTCACAGAAATAACTTAATGCACCCATAATTTATTCTTAGGATTCTAAGTTGTGTTTTAGGTTAATAATCCACAAATTACAGTATAATTTATTTGTAAATATTACAATTGAGGTAATGGGAACATATTATATGATGTAGGTTTTCCACAGCGATAATTCCAAAGAACTGGTGACCGGTGAATGGCTGTTGCTATAGTTCTAGTTGCTAAAGTCTTATCTTGTTGCTAGGTCTTATCTTGCTAGGGGGGGGGCAGGGTCCCCTCTCCTCCCCCCTATATACACCCCTGGTTTCCAACTTACAAGTACTCAAAGGGTGCAATCGAAAGCACAAGGCTAGTGGCGGGCCGGGTTAAAAATGACTAAAAAAGGGTTATGTAATATTCGAACGTATGTTTGTAAAGAGAACGTGTGAAGATACTACTATAGTTTGAAAAACATTAGTGGATATATAGATTTTTGCCTCTACCTCTTTAAAATTTTACGTAAAAGGGTATTCCTCTAGAAATTTTTGTAAATTTTCCTGAAGCATAAAAGTTAACCTCACTTTTGGATACCCCCCCTTATGGTAATGTGGATCGTCGCAGCAAGGGGGAATTCAAGATATAGCTACAACCTCTCTCTTTTCCCCGAATTTCAAACTCATATTCTACCATAGACCAAACCATACCATTTTCAAACGACCAAAAGTACTCTGTAACCTAAGGGGGGTTCGGGGGTCCTCCCCCTAAAAATTTTTGAATTTCAGCAAGCTAAAAAGTGTTCTGAAGCTGCTTTTAGGAAGTATTCAGGGGACTTCGCGGGTCACCAGTTTGAAATCTCAGGATATGAACGAAAGGTTTTTTTACGTTAATTTTAGTGAATGTCGCGTGCCACAGGTTCGCCATCACTGGCCTAGGGTTAGGTAAGTACTATAGAGAGCCAAACTGGTTACTTCCCGCCAAGAACTATCCCACTTCCCTCCCCTCTCCTTGAAGAAGTTTTAGGAGTCGAGGCTTACCTCGGTTAGAGCTTTTCATAAGATGTCAGATCACCAATGGGATGCTTAAGTAGCCAAGCTAGCTACCCTGATTTCCTGCTCCCCTACTTGAACTTGGATTTCTCCGTTACCAACGGCCTAGCAAAGAAAGACCATAGCACAGGCGCTAAATTGCCGACTGTTACAGTTGACGTGGAGGACCTATATCAAATTTGTTCCAGATAATGATTAATTGAACTATTATTTCACTTTTTTTTACGGTTCAATTCCATTAGAGTCCACGCTAAATATCGCCCGGTTCTTTTAGACAACAAAAATTAGAAATATTCATAAATAATTTCGGCCCAATTCCGTTACAGTCCCCGCTAAATATCGCCAATATCCAAATTGCTAAATATATCCAAATATCAAGAAATTTTTCTGACTTTTATTAATAAACTGAATAGTTATTGATCTAATTAAACATTTTAATTCAGGAGTTTGAAATTATCCTTTGCTGTTACCTATTGTATGAGGAAAGAGGCTAACACCAATCACACAGCTTTTCTGGGTCGATGTTGTGAGCAGATGTTAAACAGAGAGTTTTACCTTCCTGAGAACTTTTGGAAGTAAGTAATGTTCATTTTCAATTCTTATTTTTTAGTTTAATAATGGGCAATACCACTATTTTTTAAATTTGAATAATAAATATCGTAACCCTATGAAGAAAACTGTTCTGAATTCGATTTTCTGCATGAAAACAACCAAAAAAAATTATTTTCTTAATTATTTAAGATTTTAAAAGCGCGGAATTTGAGCCGTACTCAAATCCTTCTCCCCCATTGGCTGATGCGATTGTGACGTACTTCCATCCTATACAAACAACCTCGTTTTGACTGCTTGGGCTTGTCTTTGTTTACAGTTGGGTTGTCGATATTCTTTGTTTCTATCAAAAAGGCACAAAAATGCATTTAAAAAGTTTCCCAGCTGAAATATCCCTTAAAGACCGACGGAAATGCAAAAAGGACCAAAAAATACATCTTATAACATCAAAATTACATACCTTTCGTGCAGTTTTCTTGGTTTTTCATCCCGATTTGTGTTTTATTTATTTATGGAAGAAGTCATTGTTATGCAGATTTTGCCTCTTGTTAATTAGAATGGCTCCAAAAGTGTTTTTTAAAACACTAGTAAAATGAAAGTAAATAAGAATAAAAGTAACACTTTATGTAAGTTTCGTCTCTTATTATACATCTAAGGAATTTAATTTAATTAAATGTTAAGTTTGTCTGTAAAATATTCTTAAATTCTTATTCTTAAAATACTGTTATATTTTTATTTCTACTAGTGTTTTAAAATATCAAAATCTACATAACAATGATTTCTTAGTTTCGCCAGTCGGTGGCAATGCGACTGGTTTGTATAGGATGGAAGTACGTCACAACTTTTCCCCGCGAAAATTTTGATTTCGCGCTCAAAAAAAAATGCAAACTTTGAATTTAATTTTAAAAAAAAGTATGCATTGCAGAGCAAAAATTTTTGAAGGTATACTTATGTTTATGCAATCTGAACCAAATAAAAAAAAATAGCGGTATTGCCCATAGTGTTCTTTAAAAGTACAGTAAATTTTATTTTTAAAGCATCTATACAAATACATCTCATTATTCATCTCATGACAACCCTTTATGCATTAGAAGTTTGTATGCTTATTTAGTATTCAAATAGATGTATTTCAATTTAGTTTTTCGGTAACCAAGCCAAGCCGTTTCTGCTTTATGGAGTCGTGGTAATAACCACTGTTTTTGTTAATTGTGGAAAATCTGCTATCACGTGTTCGCCATTTATCTCCCACTAATCTAAGGCTTAGCAGTAAATGGAAAATAAATCTTTAAATAAATCTTTGTCACAGGAAATGAAATTTCTTCTATTGTGTTATTACCGTAGGTTAAACTTCTTTCTAAAATTGGTTAACCCTAAAATTTTTGACATTTGGTTAACTCAATAGTGAAATATTTGCTAGTAAATGGTAAAATCTTAGTATTTAAATACATAACTGAAAGGGGAAGTGCAGTTTCATTTGCATTGCTAAACCTTAAATTTAGCTCAGTGGGTTGTTTATTATTTTCAACACAACAACAACAAGAGCAAAGATGAATTATGAATAATTTATCCCTTTTTATTAATTCAATTGTGTAATAATAACAAGTTTTGGGACGGTATCAAACTTAAAGTTTTGGTGTCGGACGTTAATCGTGCAATTTACAAATTATTTGACATTTGTGGAAAAGTGGGGACATTTCCACACTTTTTTATTTGTTTATTTTTTTTACTTAGCAATAACAATTTTCTGATATATTTTTCAACATTATTTCTAGCGATCAAAATTTTTAAAAAGGAGTTTCGCACAGCTGAGATAAGTGTCCTCCTTCACGCAAAAAACAGTTCTGCTCCCACAACCAGAAATCCGGTTCCCCCAACCCGACTGTTCAGTTGCTATAGGACTGAAGGAACTCTCCGTTTGCTGTGACCAAACCGGTGCGATTGGGAGAGGTCGGGTTAGGAGAACCGGACTGATCGGTTGTACCATTCGAACCTAAGTTCCTCAAGCAAGTTTGATTGAGGAAACCCGACTGTCGGGTTGGCGTAAACGGAATAATAAGTTTGTCACAATCGGAATAAGGATTTCCTTTATACAGGATAGTATTTTTAAATTTGAATTATTATTCTAGAAATAACATTTGATACTTACTTAACCATGACACAACTAAACTTACTCAAAAATGTCAAAGAAGTTTTCCGGTTTCTTTCATGTTTACATGTTTTGTTTACTATTTTTAGCCTTTCATGAATATTAACACTGTAAAAAACTCAAGTAACTTCGCAATTTCGAGGATAGTAATAGTTTAAAAATAGCCTTTTAAAGGAAATCTACTAAATAAAACATCTGCTTAATCATTCCTTCAAAGAAAGGTAATGATGTTGGTTTGGTGAATCATAAAAACAAAACTTTCAACCTATTATGAAAACGCTTGTAGGTACTTACCTTGCATATTCTTTCGTATCATTATACATCTATAATCCTGATTTTTATCCTGAAGAATGTTTTGATAGTAATATTTACAACTTTTAAATCTGGGAAAATCAGTTAAATTCTGTTATCTGTGCAATCAAAGATTATTCAAATATTTTGGGATGCCATGTATCACCTAATTGCTATCATTGATATAACTATATTTCAATTGTTTGGTAGTTTTAATATTATTTCTGAATTTAAGCATCTGAAATAGCTTGGGGGGCTTAAATGTAGAAGTGGGTTCCAATCGCCAAGCATCCATAGTGATTTTTTTGGCAAGAAATGAGTGTCGTCTAAAAAGCACCAACCCGAACCCACTTCCAGATTTTTACCACTTGGGGAAATATAACAGGACAGATAATGGAATTGAACTTGGATGTATTACCTCAGAATCAACCTTAATGTTTAATTACAAACAAATCAACCAAACAGGTTTTTTGATACAAAGTTATTTTATTTTTTTAAAACATTTCTGGAAAAATTAACTGGATAATCATACAGTAACCTTTGCATCTAAATATAACTAGGCTATGTCTTTACCTATATTAAAGTGGTTTCTAAAATTACCAATTCAAATATTATTTTATACGTACAAAATAACAATTTCCTACTACATACACACAACTTTCATAATCAATTTATATAATCAGCACAATTACAGCGAATTAAACAGTGGCAGCAAAAACGAACTAATCCCTGCCATCAGTAGTAAAGTAACACAGACAAATTCAGAGTTATGCAAGAGCATTGATTATATAGATTTGGAAATAACCTCAAAATGTTTTCCCAATCCTCCAAAAATTTAGGGGAGGGGTTCATACTAAATTTTACAATAAAAATCATGAATTAAAGGAATTTATAAGGATCATTCTGAAAATTTAAACAATAAAGGTTAAAAATAAATTAAACAAAGTCAAGGCACAGCTTCGATAAGAGTCCTCCAGCCACCATATTTACCCACAGCTCAAATGATGACAACACTTAAGCATGATTCTGTCGGAGATGTGGGCAAACATGGTGACTGGAGAACTCTTATCGAAGCTGCGCCAAAGTCAATTTTTGAATTCTTTGAGAAAGGATGGCACCTTCTGAAAAAAACTCACGCTTTAAAAAAATTTCACTTAAAAAGTGCCACATATTTTTGCATAAGGGGGTAAACTCTAAATTTAACACATAGGATAACTTAAAACAAATCCCAGGTCAAAATTTTATGCTGGAACTAGCAAACAAATATGCTAGATTTTGCTAGTTTTTGCTATGTATGCTAGATATTTATGCTAGGTTATGCTTTTTTATGCTTTCCAGCATGTGATGCTATGTAGCTAGCTTGCGAAATAATAGCATGACATGCTAGGTAACAAGTATCCAATGCTTTTTAGCAAACCAAGCTATCTTCATAGCATGGAGAGCTAGGTAGCTTGATCAGCTATTTTATGCTTTTTTATGCTTGCCAGCATGTGATGCTATGTAGCTAGCTTACGAAAAAATAGCATGACATGCTAGGTAACAAGTATGCAATGCTTTTTAGCAAACCAAGCTATCTTCATAGCATGGAGAGCTAGGTAGCTTGATCAGCTATTTTATGCTTTTTTATGCTTTCCACCATGGGATGCTGTACCTAGCTTACCCCCAACAATAGCATGGCATGCTAGGTAACAAGTATGCAATGCTTTTTAGCAAACCAAGCTATCTTCATAGCATGGAGAGCTAGGTAGCTTGATCAGCTATTTTATGCTTTTTTATGCTTGCCAGCATGTGATGCTATGTAGCTAGCTTACGAAAAAATAGCATGACATGCTAGGTAACAAGTATGCAATGCTTTTTAGCAAACCAAGCTATCTTCATAGCACGGAGAGCTAGGTACCTTGATGTGCTATGTTATGCTTTTTTATGCTTTCCACCATGGGATGCTGTACCTAGCTTACCCCCAACAATAGCATGGCATGCTTGGTAACAAGCATCCAATGCTTTTAAGCTGTAAAAGCTACTTTCATAGCATGGAGAGCTAGGTCGAAGGAATATCGGATGGGAGAGGCAGTCACGTGACTTTCGAGCCTGTTGTAGAGAAGCTTTTCCAGCCGATTTTTGATACAGCCATCTAGCGGGAAAATTAAGAGTTATTTGTATGGATTTATTTAATTATTTTTAAAAGAGAATATTTAAAAAAAAACTTTTTTAGTAAACCTATTTTTTTGTTTAAACGTAGTTTAAACTAAGGGGTTTTTTTTAAATTTTTTCAGAATAAGTCATTTTAGCAGTGATAATAGTACAGGGTGTTTCACAAAGAGCCCCCGATTTTAAAAATTAATAACAAAAAAACGAAAAGAGATAAAAATACGCCGTCAGCGGCATCCTACTTAAAAGACCAAAGAATTTTCGTACACAAATTTTTAAAAATTCGTAGTTCTCAAACCAATTTATAGATGGAAGCACAACTTCTTTGATATTTAGGGAAAGCTATCCTCAAAGTCCCTATTTTCGTTCGCCATAGGGAAATCAAATTTTGGGAAAGAATCGATTCATGAATCGAATTAGAATAAAATAATTTGGAATCAAACCTTTGTTCCCAGTCAGCAGAAACAGGTTAATCTGATCTATTAAGCTTCTAAATAATCAAAGAAAATGCATATTGAGTTTAATTTAAATAAGATGCAATAGTTTGTAAAGCAAATCTTTTATATATTGTTTTAAATACAATAATCAATTTATCCTTGCAGAAATTTCTTAGTAGTTCAGAATATTTCTTTAAATTTATTTTACTAAATTTTTAAATTTGCTCGTGTTTCCTACAGATTTTTTAAAACTGTTTAATGATCTCGTCATAAATGATCAGACCTAAAAATGTCGAAGATGGAACTTAAACCCTTCTTTGTCTTGGGGTTTTATATTTGTATTGGTATTGGTAACATATATTTTCCGGTCTGTGTTCTTGATCTCAAGGATCCGCTTATCACTTTAAGACCTAGCCACCCCATATGTTCCATAGTATCTAATGGTTATCTCGGGCACCTTAGGATTGAAAGGGTTATAAAGCTTCGTCAAGAAAGACAGACACAACAGAATTTTTACTGACACAGAGAGAGAGAGAAAATACCCCCAGGGCAAAGGCTGGAATCGAACCGACGGCTGGTACAGTGCGCAGACTGCTAGCGTGGTTTGCAGCACGTAAACCAACTAAGCCTCCCAGCCCCCTTTTTATTTGTAATATGAATTTTTCGATCGATATATTTGTAAAAAATTATTTGTCTTAAAACTTTTTAGTACTGGAGGAGTTTATTAAAAAACTGATTTCTTATTCTAGGGTTCACGAAAGAACTCCAAACTTTAATTTATAATTTCAAAATGATGATGAAAGCATTTAAAACACAAGTGACACATTAATTTAAAGAACAATCACATTAAAATTGACTCAAAATGCGCCCCTTTTACTGCACAGACATGTCTCAAACGAAGAACGAAGTTTTCGGTGACTTTGTGGAGTGTGTCACGGGAAATCGACACACAAGCTTTTTGAATTGCATTTTCCAGCTCGTTGATTGTTGAAGGATTAGTGCCGTAAACTTGGTCCTTAAGTGTGCCCCAAAGAAAGTAGTCACACGGGGTAAGGTCGGGAGAATACGGGGGCCAGTCGAAACCTTTTCCTTTGAATTTCAAATAGTCTAATGCAATTACTCTGTCATCAAAATATTCCTCCAAAACGTCAAACACGTCTTGGGTTCGGTGTGGGCGTGCGCCATCTTGCATGAACCATGCCGTGTCAGGATGATCGTCCAAAGCTTGTTGGTAGTCGACAAATTGGTTCAAGAGAGCAATATAACGGCCTGTAGTAATGGTTTCTCGCAAGAAAAGGGGCCCGATAATTCCTTGTCTCGAGATAGCAGCCCAAACAGTGAGTTTTGGAGAGTGGAGGGGTTGCGCTTGAGACAAATGAGGGTTTTCAGTTCCCCAAAAACGCCAATTTTGTCTGTTGACAACCCCGTCTAGATAAAAATGGGCTTCATCTGAGAACCAAATTTGGCCGACATCGAGACTGGCACCATCAATCATTTCGAGCATTTTTTTAGCAAATACCTCTCGTTGTTGTTCAGCTCTAACAGGTATAGGCTGCCGGCATTGAATTTTGTATGGAAACATCTTTAATTTTTTTCTAAGGATTCTATACGTGCTGGATGGGCTGATGCCGGACTCAGCTGAAAGTTTGCGCACAGATTTGTTTGGGTTCTTCTCGATAGCTGCAGCAATTGTCGTGGCATTAGTAGATGTTACGACAGAGTGTTTGGGACCCACATTTCCCACTAAGTCATCAGTCACGCTGCCCGTCAGTTGAAATTTTTTAAACAGTTCACGAATTGTCTTCTCCGCTGGTCCTTTTTGAACTCCGAATCGGACTTGGAAACTCCGCTTTGTGGCAATAGGGCTGTGGTTTAATCTGTGATACTCCAAAACTATGAAAACCCTCTCCTCTAAAGAATACATTAGGATTAGCTAAATAACTATCAGATGAATCAATCGTACAATAATATTTATTCGCTGATAATAAACCTAATCGTTCTGAGCACTAGCGCTTAGTAAGGCTACACTTTGGTCTGACGTCGAAGGACAAACAGCCAATCAGAACATGGCATTCACGGCAAGAAAATGTGGAGGGATTTTTTTTTGTGAAGGGGAAATTTAGGGATTTGGATAGGGAAAAGTCTGCCTGCTCAAATGTAAACAAGTGTACGGGTTATCTTGAAAAGTTAATTTGTTAATTAGTTTAATTTCAATCATATAGTTTGGTGTAGAAGAACCGTGGGAATTCTAAATTGAGAATGAAAGGTAACATGTAAAATATCTGGATTATTTTTACTATCTGTTTATAAAAATTATCGTATTTTTATTATTAGTTCATTGTACTTTTCATAATTTACTCTTGATTGAAACGCTTTGCTAATAGGATATTTAACAAGTTTAATTTGTTGTATACTAGGTACTACAACTTGTTTACTATTTCATGTGTAAAAAACCCTCACTGCAATTTATACAAGTACTTCAAAACACCAGAAAATCATGAATGTTAATTAATTCTTTAATAGTGTAATGTTGATTATTATCAATCTTGCATTGCACTTGTTTTCAGGGGGCTAATTAGCTATTAAAAACATAGGTTAAGCTTGTTTTAAATTATAAGTATTCACCAAATGTTGCCCAATTATTTTTGCTGTCCTCTATTATACTGTTTATTTTTCTCAGTGGTTTGTAATCCTGGTTATATTTGTAATCTTAACTTTCCAAATATCCTGCTCTATACAATATGAGTGTGGCTAACTGCGGGGGATTACCTAATAATTGGCGTTCTACTAATTGTCGCCAAATCATACATAATGCTAAAGCATACAAATATAAAATATAAATGCATACATATATAAAAACTTTTTTGCAACTTCCGTTTATTTTTCAATCTACCCCATCCACTTTACATTTTAAGTTCATTAAGTAATTTTTAAATCAAAAGAGTATTTTCAATATGGCTTCAGAAGATATACTCTGAATATCAATTTCGTTAGAGGTATTTTCAATGTGCACAATTACTGTTTCTTAGTGTTAGTTTTAATTGCAACTGTTATTCAAGTAAAGTTTGTTCAGATAAATTAGCAAGAATATTATTTTGAAGACTTTTGGCCCTCTGACTCACTAATATACTTCATGTATCTTGTTTATCGAGTGGCTGAAATTTGACTTTAAATTAAACTTACCTGAGGGAAGACAGCCGCAGTTAAAAAACCTTTGCTAGAGCTTGTTTGAATGTACATTTAAAGTTATATTAAATATCACCAAGCTGTTTTGAATGCCAAATATTCAAATATCACCAAATTTTTATAGTTGTCATTGATGATATAAGGAATCCTGGATTTATCACACTGCCCTTTACATACACACAGATAGAAAAATGAGTATTACATTATATTGTCGGCTTACATGAGAAAGAGGCACTAAGTCACTTCTGATTACTTTCAATTTGTTGATTCTCAATCATTTTCTTTTGCACACTATGATATGAATTCACATCAACAAGCCGATTGTATTTCAACTTTCAAAAGATTCACCAAAAGGATTGATGCTTTTCTTCTGTAAGCTGGCAATATGTTTGGTTCCTCCTTGTTTTATGTGATAATTATTTGAATTCTAAGAGAACTTTATTTGTACAAGTTTACTGATTATATTTAAGTAATCAATAACAGCAGTCGGGAGTAGTAATACAAATCATTTGGGAATTAGTTTAATGTGTTTTAAAGTTGAAATATAAATTTTTATTCTTTAGTATTCTATATTACACTCTTAACGTTTCTTTTCAACAGCTGAATGAACTTGATTCCCGCTGACTTACCCCATTTACCATAAAATCTGTACTTTATTGCAATGCACATTAACTTAACTAATTGATTGATTAATAACTTAATCAATGTTTTCATATATATCAAAATAAAAACATTTTACAATTACATTTGCTTCACCACAAAAGTTTGAAAAAACTTTAAGCGCTAATCGATTAAAGATTCTTAATTAACACTTCCCGATTGACAAAAACAAAAAATATATTTAATAGTTGAGTTATTATTCCTAAAGTGCTACTTATTTATAATTCTAAAGACGTTTTTAAATCTAAAACTTGTGCATGTATGCAGATAAACAAAGTTGTTGATAATTTCACGGGCACCGCCATCTTTTAAAACTGAAATAACTGAGATCCATCTCAGTTTTATCTATTACAAACTTTTTTTGGTTTGAGTGAATTTAGGAACAACCTATCTTTTTCACCATTCTCACCGATTTAACTGGAGGACTTTTGGAACTCTCAGTTCTCATAACTAATTTTAAGCGTTAAACGAGTTTAAATAAACAAACAAGCCCTGCATTTCTAATCTTAGGTATTAAAAACAGCTTTGCGATATTCAACTGTGATGGTACAAATAACTGAATTCAACCAATAGTCCGTTTCTCAAAAAAGTTTGCTTTATGTTTTACAATATTTTAAAAGAAAATTTTATTTACTTAGGTTGGTTCTACTCAATGCAACACATCTTTGCAGAGGAAAAGAACATGGTTTTGAAGCTGAAATTGGAGAAAGCCTTTTTCAAGATTCTAAACTAAATGGTGCTCTTGTTTGGTGACCACTTACTTAATGTGGCATCAATCAAGAGCGTCTTTTGGTTGCTGTGAACATCGAGAGACATATTCTTCGAATATTTTATAATTTACCTTTTTTAGTTTTTGATAGCCCTCTTACACTTAAATATAATCACCCCTGCATCTTTAAATATATACTGTCTTTTTACCTATTTGTTTTCTCAAGTGTTAATTGTTAATGGTTCAAGTAATTCATGGTTGTTAAGTTAACCATGAAAAGCACTAATTGTTCTAATTAACACTTGTTTTAGACCGCTTTTTGTCATGGACCATGTTTGAGTTTTCAATATCATGGATCTGGTCTAGCTCTGCTAGACACTGGAGATTAGTAACAAAAACACAACACTTGTTTTATGTCCCTATGGAAATGGGTAGGGTACTTTAGTTCTACATTGTAACTATTATATTGTAAAATTGGTTTCTGATCCTGGAAGTCAAATGAGAAATTTGTCAAAGTAGCTTATGCAGCTGAATGTAATTTGAAATTTTGATGTAGTGTTATACTTAAGGTTAATTATTATTAAGTTAAGGTATAATAATTATTAAAATAAATTTGAAGAGGCTTGTGTATTTTCTGAATAAAATTTCTATATGGACTTGATACTCGGCACACCGATGTGGCGCATGAGGCTGCAAGCTCAGCCTGCCACTCTCGCTAGTTAAGTCTGCAGCTCCCCAGCTGGGCCAACCTAGGGAGTTTCTCTCTGCTATGGCCATCCTGTGCCAGGTCTGCCTGGGTAATCCTCTCTTTCGTTTTCTGTCAGGTGCCCAGGTCAAAGTGACTCTCGTAGGGTCTGTTAGTTTACAGAAACCGCAAGAAAAAAAATGTCTGTATTGAAATAGAATAATTAATTTTGTGATTAAATACTTCATTCTCAGCATATGATTTAAATTTGATTTTTTTTCATTAAGAATTGTGCTTATTTGGCTATAAAAACAAAAACATGATAAAAATTACTACTTTTGATTGGTTTTATAACAAGTATACTTTAATTTAGGAATTAAAAGTTTTCCTAATTGCACATGTAAAAAAATTTACTTGAATCAATTAAATTAAATGTTATATTAAAGTAAAATTATCCCTTCATTCATTAAAAACTTAACATTTATATGAATTTCTTACTTAAATTTCCCCTCTTAATTAATTTTATATTAAAATTTAATTAAATGAGAGGATCGTCATCAGCCCTTTTTTATAATCGTGTACAAGTGTTTAATAAAACCCCTCCTTTTCCTTTAAATCCTTGTAACAAAATTGTTTACTCAATTTCCCAGTGAGTGCCACTATCGTTCAGCATCAACGCTCACTCAGGCCTTTCCTTTCTCTACGTTCCCTCCGCAATCCCCAAGGATTTTCCCAAAATATCCCGCCATGTTCTGATTGGCTGTCTGTCCTTCGACGTCAGACCAAAGTGTAGCCTTACTAAGCGCTAGTGTTCTGAGCTCTTCGAAGCACTCCGTAGTTTGTAATGCCAACAAATTTTAAAAACCTTCTACATTTTACAAAGATTTTGTCAGAAGTTAAAATGTCGAAATTCCTGTATCTAAGATGTTAGTAAATTTGTACTCCATCCACTTATTATCTTTTAAAAATGTCCTTTTTTATGGGATAGATAACGAAATACTACTACAAAATTTAACTTAGATTATAACTTAATTAATTGATGTTCCTAAATTAGTGAGATCTAGTCTTTAAAATTGGCTGAGAGCCGTTTCTGCAAACTGGAAACAGGGTTCGATTTCAAATTGTTTGATTCTAATTCGATTCATGAATCGATTCTTTCCCAAAATTTGATTTCCCTATGGCGAACGAAAATAGGGACTTTGAGGATAGCTTTCCCTAAATATCAAAGAAGTTGTCCTTCCATCTATAAATTGATTTGTGAACTACGAATTTTCAAAAATTTGTGTACGAAAATTCTTTGGTCTTTTAAGTAGGATGCCGGAGACGGCGTATTTTTATCTCTTTTCGTTTTTTTGTTATTAATTTTTAAAATCGGGGGCTCTTTGTGAAACACCCTGTAGTAGCAGTATAATTGAGTTGTAAATGTGACATTTATTTCAGGGGTTAATTATAATTGATTAGAGTGTATTTCAATTAGTTAAATAAAATTATATTAATTTGTTTAAAAAAATTTTCTCTAAAAATAAAGAAATTTTGATATCAATTCCAAAACATACTGGATAATTCGATATACCTGTATGAAAATTTTTGGAAATATTGATGCATACTTATGTAAAAACTTACACAAATTTGTTTCGGACAATATAATCCGCCTTATAATATATTGCAATAAACTGTGCAAATGTATATACTCGATCGGTATTTTTAGAGCTAACATAAGAGGCGAAAACCGTAGTGTTTGGCGGGAACAAACCCCTCATGGTGCGTTAAGCCTAACACATATGCTAATTTTAACGCTGAATAGCTACGGATCTATTATGACCACAGCTTAGTGATTTATATTTTATGAAAGCATTTAAAGTGGGCTTCGAACAGTATGACATACTAAGAAGTGGTGTAAAAATTGCGTGATCCAGACAATTAAATTCATTGTTTGGTTTTCCAAGACGGTTTTTCACAGATTTCTTTAGAAATAACTGTCGAAAAGCTTAGCAGTAACCAGATTCTTGAAGAACTCTTAAAATCCTTTAAGAACCATGTTAGAAAGACCGGAAAAAAGAACCAGGGGTGTTAGATTAAAATTTTGGAAATATTGATACCAATGTAAAAACATACAGATGTGTTTCAGACAATCTAATCTGGCTTAATGTATTGCAATAAACTGTGTTAATGTATACTCGATCGGTGTTTTAGAGCTAAGTGATGAAAACCGTAGTGTTTGGCGAGAAAGGACCCCTCGTGGTGCGTTAAGCCTAACACATGCTAATTTTAACGCTGAATAGCTGCGGATCTATTATGATCACAGCTTACTTAGTGATTTATATTTTATGAAAGCATTTAAAGTGGAAATTCGAACAGTATGAATCACTAACAAACAGTGTAAAAATTGCGTGATCCAGAGACAATTCAATTCATTGTTTCGTTTTCCAAGACGGTTTTTCGCATATTTCTTTACAAATAATTGTCAGAAAGCTTAGCAGTAACCAGATTCTTGAAGAACTCTTAAAGACCTTTAAGAACCGTGTTAGAAGAAAGACCGGGAAAAAGAATCAGGGGCGCTAGGATTAGAAAATTAGAACGAGCACATGGACCCGAAACCTCTAAATATGGGTATTACCCCTTAGTGTGTTCGATGGTTCAAAAGGGAATTTTGAGGAAGTAAAAATACTAAAATATTAGACCTTTAGCTTTAAAACTCCGGGCGTGACGCCCATATTCAGTTTTTCAATAAAACCGGAAAGACTCCCGAAATATGGGACCCACCCCTCATACTTTACATATTCTTAATCTACTAATCAAAGGGAATACCGTAATGTAAAACACTTGGGGGTTCATTCATATTTTTCCCCTTTCCCCCTTTTTCATATACCTCCAAAAAATGCAATGGATTCTTACAAAGACAAGTAAACCACTTTTGTGTTTGAAAATTCCTGGATGACGTCAGAATCACCATAGCAACCCGAATTTCTGGAAAAAGCTTACCACATTACTTAACTACAAAAATAAAAATTGAAAAAAATTCAAACTTATTATTAAATACCAATTATTGGGCTTTTTCGGACTTGTGTTTTTTTACTCAAAATACCGTTTTCTTTTTCGACTTTAAAAAACCCTAAATATGTAACAAATCGCTTGAAAATTTGAAAAGATGTATATTTTGAAGTACTCTTTAAGATTATATCAAAGAAAAATATATGAAAAGTATTTATTGGGTTAAAAACGAGAAAAATGCATTATTTCGACAGTGAAATGCCTGTAAATAATATATTTTCCCCACAACAAAATAAGATACATGCATGCATTAGTGTATAAATTAAAGCGAAAATAATGTCATAATGTGAACTATTAATGAAGTTAAATAAGAAAAAAATAAAGCAGAGCGAGGGTAAATGAGAACCTAAAATTACGAGCGAGAGATCCCCACTGAGCGGAGATACCCCACGCATTAACCGACAGAATGGATGGGCGATAAAGTTTATTCTTGTCATTCGTTATACCTTCACAGCTATCTAAAACTATGAAAATTTACATTTTCATCAAGATTCCTTTTGAAAGCTTGATGATTTTTCCAATCGAGCATAATTTTTATTTTATAAAATGAGCCACACGTAGTTTTGGAATTTATTGGATTTTACTACTTTCTGAAATGGCAATGCCTAGTTTGTTTACCATTACGTCACCATCACGAAGAAATGGAAATGGCGGAATGGCGCCGCATCGCGTGGCGTCCTTATTTCCAGTAAGTTAAATGCTTGATATATTTTATTTAGATAGTTATTTATTTAGTTTATTTTTCCACCATTTAAATGCGCAGATACATATATGTTGTCTAATAAGATTTGGTTGATTAGCCGGCGGGCTGTTAAGACGATGTCCTACTAGGGATAGCTGCTCCCATAAATCCTTGTTGTGTTGTATTGTTCCTTTAAAAATAATTTTATACTTATTTTACAATACTTTAATTTTATTTACTCAATCGGAGACTAAGTATATTCTCATTCTAATGTTTATCTGTAAAATAATCAAAATTGACTTCTATTTAAATTTAACCAAAACTATCAAACTGATTTGAATGGAAAAGTCAGTTTACATGGGCTTATCTCTAGAAAAGTATAATTTACTTTCCTTTGTTCATAGTATCCTTTGAAGAGTGTTTTTCACTTTTTACTACTTTATCATCTTACAATGAACAAAATAAGTATTTAAAAGAGTACATAGCAACTTTTAATCTTTCTATACTTTAACTGATGCCAGTAGCGGCTCTTCCATAGGAGGAACCCTCAGTGAAAATGAACTGAGTTGATACATGAAAATTAAAAATATATTTCAAACTGTACAAACTTTTAATTGAGATATTTTAATGGTGTTTTATTTTGATCTTAATTGTTTTTAGCAATTTAGTTTAAAACTGACCACCTTCCACCTGACTAGTCCACCTTCTTCCTGACTAGTCCTAAAGTATTAGAAACATCATAATAAAATTTTTTAGGGTTTTTCGTGCGTTTCGAATATTTTACTTTCTATTATAGATTATGTAACTGAGAAAAAGGCTAGTAATTAAAAGCTGTATATTTGTGTATTTTTTTTTATCAAAATACAAAAAGATATATGAACTAGAGTATCTAAATAAGTCTTCCTGTTTTCTTTTTGTTTGTGAATTAAAAGGCTACTTTGTTGAATAAGTGAAGTCAGTACCTATAATTGATCACCTATAATTTTATTTTAAGCCATTAATATAAATAATTATAATTGGGATTTAATTGTAAGATTTTTCTCTTAATTCTTATTTTCAGTTAATATTCATTTTTATATCTGAATTTGAGTATGATACTTGATACCACTAGCTTCATTAAATTTAAACAAACTTTTAAAACCCTAATTTACTACCAACAAAGCTTTTTTTTTACAATTCAGCCCCACCCCCCCATCAAAATGGTAATATATTCATAACTATTGAATCAACGTTTGTCTTCTACCTTCAGGCCCACCTCCCCTGTATGAATCTGGCTGCTCACAATGACTCTTCAATATTTCCTACAACTGGACACTAGGCCAGCACTAATGCCCTGGATAGGCGTTGATTAAAGTAAGTAACTTGTCTTGAGTGTTTTTATAATTAGTTATTTTATTAGAAATTGGGGCTCTGGGTGAAATTTGTTTTAAAAATTTACCTTATCAACCTTATTTATTTTCATATTCATGTAATTTGAGTATGCTACCACTACCTTCTTAATTAAATTTAAACAAACTTTTTAACGGTTAAAACCGTTTCACAACACAACGCGATAACTGTATAAGATTATGAATGAGATGGCCCAGGAATTCCTGCCCGAAAGATTTACAAAACCCTAATTTACTACCAACAAAGTTTTTTTTACAATTCAGCCCCCCCATCAAAATGGTAATATTCATAACTATTGAATTAACTTTTGTCTTCTACCTTCAGGCCCACCTCCCCTGTATGAATCTGTCTGCTCACGATGACTCTTCAATATTTCCTACAACTGGACACTAGGCCAGCACTAATGCCCTGGATAGGCGTTGATTAAAGTAAGTAACTTGTCTTGAGTGTTTTTATAATTAGTTATTTTATTTGAAATTGGGGTTCTGGGTGAAATTTGTTTAAAAATTTACCTTATCAACCTTATTTATTTTCATATCCTTGTAATTTGAGTACGCTACCACTACCTTCTTAATTAAATTTAAACAAACTTTTTAACGGTTAAAACCGTTTCACAACACAATGCGATAACTGTATGAGATTATGAATGAGATGGTCCAGGAATTCCTGCCCGAAAGATTTACAAAACCCTAATTTATTACCAACAAAGTTTTTTTTTACAATTCAGCCCCCCTTCAAAATTGTAATATTCATAACTATTGAATTAACTTTTGTCTTCTACCTTCAGTAGGGTGGGTCATTTTCCTATGGCGAAATTTTTTTTTTACAAATTCTATCGGGCACAGCAAGAAAAAGGTGCCAAATGGTCTGAAACTAACATGTGTAAAATATTATTCCATTATAATAACTCTTTTTGCCTCCGGATTGGCCTCAAAAGGAACAAAATTATGTAATTTTTAAATTTTTTTTTAAATTTTAGAAATGTAATTTTTTTTGTGTTAAAAATGTTTTAGAGCTTACAAATATGGGTCTTTAAAACCAATTTGAATCATATTAGTAACCATTAAAGCATTATTAATACAAAAACAAACTATAAAAAAGGCAATATAATATGAGCATACACTGTTAAACCAGGGTTCTTAAAATAGAGACGAAATTACTTGATTATGAGCACTTCATGTACTCACTATAGCTCCAAGTAAAAACTACTCATATTTGAAAAACTCGTGTACTTATATTTGAAACACATCACCTTCTTAAAAATGAAACGGCATGTTCTCATTTTCGAGAGCTCAGCGAGACCGCGCGTGCTCATTTTCGAGACCTGTTCTGCTCAAAATTGAGTCTGCGCATGCTCATTTTTGAGACTTTCTGCTCAAAATCGAGTCCGCGCGTACTCATTTTTGAGACTGCTTCTGCTCAAAATCTACTAATAATGTACTCATTTATAAAACCATCTTTTTCTCAAAATCTACTCCACATGTACTCATTGTTGAGATATTATCTATATATTTTCAGATTTGTCACTTATCCCTGTACTCAAAACCTATCAAACAAAAGCTTGTTTTGAAAAAAAAAATTATCATTTGTTTCAAACCTGAAATATGCTAAAAATAGATCACAAATAAAAATACACACAAGAGGTAACTTTAATTTCAATCATTCTTTAAATTGTGAAGTACACTAACCCAAAACTAGAAGTTTAGTCTACTGCAAAATATTCATCTAAGGTTGATTTTGTTGTATTCACTATATTTCAATCTCTTACTCAACACTCAATCTTTTAATGTATTCTATCATTTATTATGTATAGTGAATTTTCAAATGAGGAAGCTTTACCTAAAATTCAGAAACTTATGAAAAACTAAGAAAGTAACTCAATATTTCACATTACTAAAGAAACATTTTATTCAACACTTACAACTATTTACATTATTTTAGCAAGTGATTGAAAGAACAAGAAAATACTTCCCTATTTATAGAAACTTCCATCACAGCTTATACAATAAAAAACACTTAAATTTACAGATGATATTTTCACTCAGATTCTTGGCTAATAAAATATCTTCACATTGTTGTTACAAAAAACTATAAAAATAAGCCAATATTTTTAGTGCTCACAACTAAAAATTCCAATTTAGAATTCAACAATTCCAAAATTCCAACGCTTATACATGTGTATTTCAAATATATAAGCTTAACTACATCTAAAGAAATGAAAGTTCATTATAGATCCAAATGAATGTATAGTGTCAGTGTGGGGAAATGTTAACACCTTTAGGATCAAATTTGAACACATTAAAATTTTCTTTCAAGTTAATAAACAATAGTAGTACAGCCTGTACTGTACAGGTGCAGTTTATACAATTATCCTGTGTTAACACCAAAGTTTGTATAAAATATCATTGAGGAACTAAAATGGTTATCAACCTAAAGGTTTCATACAGAAAAACTATAGCCAAATGATGGCCACACAGATTTTGCACAAAATGTTTGCTCAGCGCTTATGAATAGGGGCTGATTCCTTAAAATTCATCCAATTCTTGTCATATATGGCCAAATTTTGTTTACCTCTAGTCACAAACTCGACATATTTACTGTCGTACCGCGAGGAGAAGAGCTATTGACGTCATACGATGATGCTGCGGTTGTTATAGAAACGGATTATTCCACTGAATTTTGGGGGTGATGGTAATTCACTTGGCGCTAAAATAAATGTTCCGAGCCAAATCTGAGTGGCTATCTTTCAGCTGTGTACTCTTTCGATTCTAGAGTAACGAATTTTGGAATTTCGTTTCGCATTACATCTGATTTGATTAAATATTTCTAATCTGACCTTTTTCAACTGATCTGATCCATTTTAACTGATCTGATCCATTTTAACTGATCTGATCCATTTTAACTGATCTGATCTATTTAACTGATCTGATCTATTTAACTGATCTGATCCGTTTTAACTGATCTGATCTATTTTAACTGATCCGATCTTTTTCAACTGATCTTAAATATTTCACCGAATCTGATCTGTTTAATTTGATATTATGTTATGTGATTTACATCAATTTATCTGATTTTATTTGGATATTTTATAATTTTTTGGATTTATAGTTACCGTGTTCATTAATTCGATTTTTATTAACGAGAAATTCCAAAGATAATCTATATTTTAATGTAGTTTAATAAAATATGATTATCTTATTTTCATTCGCGAAACGCGTTTTCTCACTCGCCAAATGTACGCTTAAAAACCCAAATAATGCCGTTCAATTCATACCAGCTTCCCTCTTCTTTTGGACTCGTCTACTCACAGCAACCCTGTTCAAAGCTCTTCTCCTCGCGGTATGACAGTAGTATGAGCTGTGCTACTAGGTTTTCCGTATAATCAAAAACTGAAAATATGTATTTAAAAATAGGAAGATATTATGTAGTTTTATTAAATAAAATCTGAAAAAAAAATTAATTCATTCAGCATTAAGTTCACTAAATTTCAACTAGAATTTATTAGATGTTACTTCATAGTACAAATTGGGGGTAAACTGTGATTATTAATTAAAAAACTTGAGAGAAATACTTAAACAAAGACTCAAATGTAAATCCTTATCATTCACCACTATTAAAATGTTTCATACTTTAAATTATGTCATACAAAAACTCCACAAATGAAAAATTATTTAAAACAAACTTAGATCCGGATCCCATGTCCAAAGTATGCAGAGAAACTGATACCAATGAAAGCATGCTAATAAAATGCAAGAAGTATAACAAGACATGTTAATAAACCAATTAAAGATAACAAACCTAAATTGTTCAGAAATTTTAAAGTAAACAAGTTAAAAAAAAGAATAAAACTACAAGCTATATCCAGCTCTACAAAATCAATTCAAGAATTTTTCTAAAAAAACAAAAATCCTCAAAAAGACAAAGCGACTGAATCTCAGTCAGCAAAGATCTCTATTTATAATTTATATCTATATTAGGGTGGCCCTTATTTTTCAAAGTCGGAATTTTTTTGGGCACCCCCCCTAATTTTTTTCCTTTTGCCATGAAATGAAAGTATGCAAAAGGATTTTCCGATATTTTAATATTAACCCGTGCCGCACGGCGGTTGAAGTTTGAATCCCATAGCGCGCCATAGTAACTATGGCTTATAGTAGGGGAATAGCTTGTCCGCTCGCTTCCTCTAGATCAGAATGAAGGAAAGATGAAATACGAGTCACAAAATGAGCATGTCTGAGAAAGATGTTTGTTAAAATCCATGAAAACTTGGGAAAATTTGATAATTTTAGCATAATTTATAGTTAGGAAAATTCGCTCTTCAGACACCACCAGTTCCCACACTGGATGAATTAATGGTACTCTCAATATTTTGGAACACTATGCGGACCGAGAGCTTACGCATTTCACATGTCGCCATCACATATACTAATTGATATTAAGAAGTGTGTTTGAGCAAGAACTGCCCAAATTAAAATAAGTCCAGATGTGATCTTAGTTAAAAAAAATAATTGAAAGATGGAATGGTATCAATAAGGAAGACGGTGAAAAATATTTGATGAAAATATCAATCAAAAATAAATTTTGAGCACTACTTATTATATTGTTAATACCCTAAAAGAACGGAAACATGATTATAAGGAGGTAATTGAATTGTGTGTAATTTTTATGGGGAAATTCAGAAACATTATTTAAAATTAGGCCACTAGCTCTACATCATGCCAGATAGATGGCTAAAGCCACTTATTCCATGAAAATATTCAAGTTTAGATTGGTTGGTTCACTTTTTTGTGGTGAAAGGTCCATAGCAGGACATATTGCGCCAGACACAAGACTAAAAAATCCTTTTAAGTGGGAAAAATCCTTTGTCATTCATGTTTAAAAACCATTTGGCTTTAAAAGAACAGAAATTGTAAGGTTTAACAAAAACAATCGTTTATTTCTTGTGAAGATCTATGTCATAGCATGGATAGAAAGTACCCATCGGCCTTCTGTGTTAAATTATTTAAATTTCTTACAGGCTTCAAACATTTGTTGTACCTTAATGAAGAATATGCATTCCATCCATTTTTAATAAAAACGTTGATGTGGAATCAAAAAAGCGCATAATCAAGAATTTCAAACGTGATACTCTTAATACAGCAAGAAAATGCATCTTTTATTTTATCCTAATGCAGTTGCCCGCTTCAGTTTACTTATATTATCTTATTGGGACTTTTTAACTTAGCCATAAATATTATTTTTGATTATCTTAGGAATATTCACGTATAAAAATTTTACTATACCTAATTAATTACGGATTGATTCCTTATTTTTCAGGGAAAAATTGAGGACTTTATTTCCCAAAAAAACTTTAATTTTTTGAAGAGATTGAACGTTGATATTAGTTTCTTTAACATCAATCCAGAACTTTGGAATGATGACTTTTCATGCCTAAATACCAGAGAAATTTCAAAATTTGACTACTGTCAATGACACAGTTGAAAGGGGTGTAAAACTAATTCGAAATTTAAATGGACTTCTCACAATAGATGAGAAGCAGAAACAGTACCTTTTGCAATGTTTTGAAGGGAAAACAATACCCCGATTGCAAAAATTATACTTTTAAGCGTAAATTTGAATAATTGGTCCTAAAAGTGAATAAACTCTTTATTTCTTTTTTAAGATATTACATAGAATTTAATAAATGTTATAGATATATAGAATTTGTTACATTGAAAATGTGTATAAAACATTATACGGATTTTTTTTAAATTATTGTATCTAAAAGTGTAGTTATTGTTTTGTGTTATGCTATGCGAAATAATTTTATTGGATGTTTTTACAATTTATTTTCAAGAATTACCTTTTTATTAAATTTACTGCTTTTATCTACTAATAATATTTTTAGGTAGCATTTTCATCTTCCCTACCCTTAATAATGCTGAGATTATTAAAATCAATTGTCATTCTGAAGTTCAGGAAACGAGCGGAGAAGCTATTCCCACATTAAGCCACAGTTACTATGGCGCTCTATGGGATTCAAACTTCAACCGCCGTGCGGCACGGGTTAATATTAAAATATCGGAAAATCCTTTTGCACACTTTCATTTCATGGTAAAAGGAAAAAAAATTGAGGGGGGTGCCCAAAAAAATATTGAAATTTTTTTTTCTCTATTATAATAAGGGCCACCCTAATCTATATATATTTAAATACAAATTGTGCCTAAACTTTCACTGGTACAACAAGGTTTGTGTTTTAAAGTAACATACATATTTGGATCATCAAATCTGTATGTCTTCCTCATATGAAAAGTATCATAACTGTACAAATTTTTAATATCTTTAAAATCAACTGTATTTTTAATTATTATATAACTGAAAATGTTCATCAAATTCACTTGATTCAACCACGTTATAATATGATGTATGCATTTTCATCATAAAAACATTTTTACAATTTTACCAAAGAAAAATGATTCATTTTCACAATGTACATTGTACAAGCACAATTTCATTTTTTGTAATACAGTACCATTATAGCACAGACTGTCACATATCAATAGTTCCACATCATCTGTTATTCCTTCTAGAGCAATGAATGAAAATTATTTTTATGTCGTTCATAATTATACAATTTGTTAAATGTTTGTTTGTAATATTTATCAAAACATGTGAAATGTTTGTGATTAAGATGCCATGCTTTGATATGCCTGCATAATTCCTTTGCTGAATTAAAAAATTTATCACAAAATATACAAAACATCTCTAATGGCGAATTTACACCACCACGACAAAAGCGACAGTTTTCGAGGATTCCTATTGGTTCTTTTGAATCGCTGTTCACCGCTATTGCATATTTTGATTTTTTTTAAATTTAACCAATTATACAGGATTCATACTAAATTTTACAATAAAAATAATGAATTAAAGGAATTTTTAAGGAGCATTCTAAAAATTTAAACAATAAAGGTTAAAAATAAATTAAACAAAAAGTCAAGGCACAGATTTGATAAGAGTCCTTCAGCCGTCACGTTTACCCACAGCTAAAATGATGACAACACAAAAGCATGATTCTGTCAGCTGTGAGATGGGCCTTCTCGTAGTGGCATGACCACCTGCAGCATTGAATACTCAGGCGCAAACTCAACCAGATCCCTGCTCCTTGAAAAGACCTTTAAAAATACAAAATATCTTATTAATAACTAATTAAACAATGTAGATAATTTTATAATTAATTCTAACTAATTATATGCTAAAAAAACACCTGGATCAGCTGGGATAAGAGTTCTCCAGGAAGGACTAGCGCAAGGAGCTCCAGCATATAATTTGCACAAGAAGGTCATCTCGTCCAAGACGGGCTTTCAGCTGTGAGATGGGCCTTCTCGTAGTGGCATGACCACCTGCAGCATTTAATCCTCAACCAGATCCATGCTCCTCGAAAGGACCTTTAAAAACACAAAATATCTCATTAATAACTAATTAAACACAATGTAAATCAGTGTTTCCCAACCTTTTTCGGCCCATGCCCCACCAAAGCCTTTCCAAATTTTCCAAGCCCCCCATGTCCTTTATTTTTTTTTCGAAAATCCTTTTTGAAAAGTAAATAAAACCTGGTGGTTCGTGCCCCTCCTGGGGGGCAATTTGGTTAAAACATTTAAATTGCCCCCCCCCCCTAGAAAATCATATTGCCCCTCGGTGGGACGTGCGCCCCAAGTTGGGAAACACTGATGTAGATAATTTTATAATTAATTCTAACTTTAATTATATGCTAAAAAAAGAACACCTGGATCAGCTGAGATAAGAGTCCTCCATTTGGCAATCAAACTTTATCCCAGCTGTGCCAAACTCCTATTTAAAAATTTTTATCGCTAGAAATAAAGTTGAAAAGTATAAAACAGAAAATTGTTATTGTTGGCTGTAGCTAGGCCACCGTCGGATCTGTTTACTTTTGTACAATAGACGACATTAGTGTGACGTCACTGGCTTGTTTGGAAACGTTGATTCTATCCGTGATTGGTTCCGTGATTGGAAGTAAATCCGTACGGATCCGTACGGAACCAATCACGGATGGAATCAACGTTTCCAAACAAGCAAGTGACGTAATGACTAATGTCGTCTATTACAAGTTCATTTTAAGCAAAATAATCAAAAGCGGAAGCCAGGATTCGAACCCGGGACCTTTGGAATACTAGCCATGTATCCTACCACTGAGCTATTGGTACTGATACCAGGATTGTTCAATAAATTAATTTCAATGTTTACAATACGTAATAGGCCGTCAATATATAAATAAACAAAGCAATCCGACGGTTGTCTAGACACATCCGTTATTGTTAAGTGTAAAAAAATAAACAAATAAAAAAAGTTTGGAAATGTCCACGCTTTTCCACCAATATCAAATAATTGGTAATTTGCATGATTCACGTTAGACACCAAAACTTTACGTTTGATACCGTTCCAAAACTTGTTATTTAGGTACCCAGGTCAAAATTTATGCTGGAACTAGCAAAGAAATATGCTAGTTTTTGCTATGTATGCTAGATGGTTATGCTAGGTTATGCTTTTTCATGCTTGCAAGCATGGGATGCTATGTAGAGCTAGGTAGCTTGATGTGCTATTATATGCTTTTTTATGCTTGCCAGCATGTGATGCTATGTAGCTAGCTTACGAAAAAATAGCATGACATGCTAGGTAACAAGTATCCAATGCTTTTTAGCAAACCAAGCTATCTTCATAGCATGTAGAGCTAGGTAGCTTGATGTGCTATTATATGCTTTTTTATGCTTGCCAGCATGTGATGCTATGTAGCTAGCTTACGAAAAAATAGCATGACATGCTAGGTAACAAGTATCCAATGCTTTTTAGCAAACCAAGCTATCTTCATAGCATGTAGAGCTAGGTAGCTTGATGTGCTATTATATGCTTTTTTATGCTTGCCAGCATGTGATGCTATGTAGCTAGCTTACGAAAAAATAGCATGACATGCTAGGTAACAAGTATCCAATGCTTTTTAGCAAACCAAGCTATCTTCATAGCATGGAGAGCTAGGTGGCTTGATGTGCTATGTTATGCTTTTTTATGCTTGCCAGCATAATATGCTATGTAGCTAGCCTACACAAATATAGCATGACATGCTTGGTAACAAGCACCCAATGCTTTTTAGCAGCTCAAGCTATCTTCATAGCTTGCAAAGCTAGGTGCCTTGATGTGCTAATTTTTACTTTCTTATGCTTGATAGCATGGGATGCTATGTAGCTAGCTTACGCAAAAATGTAGGCTGGGGGTCACAAAATTGTCCGGGGTTTCATAAATTTAAGATTTGTGTGACATTTTTATTAAAAAATTCTGACTTAAGACTTAATTTGATCATAAAATTCCCATAAAAGTAAGTCAAATAAGCATTTTTTGAAAAAAGTTATGTCAAATAAAAAGTACAAAAATAAAATACTTTAATATTTCTGCTCGATGTTTTTAGTTTGAATGTTTTTTACTTAGTTTTTCATCTTTGATGAATCGATATGGTACTTCATAAGTAATTTCAAAAATATGTCCTGGGTTGGACCCAAGAAAATATGGAAAGCCCATGTACAAGCTACTTTCATAGCATTGGAGATGTACCTGCGCAGCGTTTTGAAAATTTATTTTTAAAATTTCATCAAGTCCTTTTTGAGCCACTATACTTTTTTCACTTCATACTATATCATTATTTATCATATCATACTTTTATCTTGATGATCTTTTCAGTCGAGTATAATTTTATTTTATATTTTGAGCCACAGCGCAAAATAGGATTTATTGGATTTCTCTTTTGTAACTATAGCAACACAAGGTTTGTTATTTATTACATTAGAGTAGTTTTAGGTCCTTATTTCAAGGAAGTTAAATGTTTGATATACTTAATTTAGAAAGTTACCATCGCTTAATTTTAGCTGTTCAAGCTCATTTCATAGCATGGAGAGCCAGGTACCTTGATGTGCTACTTTATGCTATTTGTTTGCTTGTCAGCATGAGATGCTATCTAGCTAGCTTAGCAGCGATAGCATGACACGCTATGTACAAGCTTCCAATGCTTTTTAGCTGTTCAAGCTTGCTTCATAGCATGGAGAGCAAGGTACCTTGATGTGCTACTTTATGCTATTTGTTTGCTTGTCAGCATGAGATGCTATCTAGCTAGCTTACACAGCGATAGCTTGACTTGCTTTGTACAAGCATTCAATGCTTTTTTTAGCTGTACAAGTTCTTTGATGCTATTTGTTTGCTTGCCAACATGTCATGAACATGCTGTTGGTTGGTGTCGAGACATGGGTATGTATTTCTTATGTAGGACGGAAGGTCCCATATATAGCTTCAGCGATCTGGAGTCAACATGCTGTGTAGCTAGCCTAAACACATGGTTCGTACGCCTCCTGAAAAACTCCTAAAATTTGCTTTAATTTACTAAGGGCCCTTAAAACTCCTGGAAATTTTTCCTCCAGAATTTTTCTTTAAACTTCTGAAATTTATCTATCCAAGGGCAAAAGGAAGTTTAAATAACAATATGGTGAAAGTCATTGTTTTTTAAATCAGTAAAATACTGTTGAAAGATAAAATTCAAACCTTTTTTGCACTTCTATGTTCAATAATTCATTTTCATTTTGCTCGTGATATTTGAAGCAGTAAGGTTAATAATTGTTCACGTTACCTCCCAATTTTTTTTGTAATTTACTCCTTAAAGACTCCTGAATTTCATTCTGTTGGAGTATAAACCCTGTATACAGCAATAGAATGACAAAAGGCTTTTATTTTCATATCATGGGAAGGAAAGTACCTTGATGTGCAATGATTTTTTACGCTGGCCAGCAATACACGCTGGGTCCCAGTAAGAAATTGTAATTTGCATTGAAAGGTATAGGAAACTCCAACTAAGCTGCTTTCATAGCATATTACACATAGTGTGACTTTTGAAGGTTCTGAGCTTTCAAAGCTACTTAGTGGTTTTTGGTATATACTTAAATCAGACTTTAATTTTATAGTATTCTTAATGTTTATTCATTATGAACAATTTGCATTGAAAATACAAAATTTATAATTACTTTGATGTATTTTTGAGTTCAAAACTGAATTACTTATTACTGAGATACCAAAAGCAAAAACATTAACAAAGGCTTGTGATTTAGAAAAGTATTAACTGGAAATAAACCAAGTAAACGATGTTACTTACTAAATGGTGTCCCAGAAAAATGTCCCTCCAGATTCTTACATGCTTTATTGATTTTCCACCCAGAAAGTATATATGTTACGGGCAATGTGATTAAGGCTTTTATAAGGGCATTATTAATATAATGCCCGAAGTGGAGGCGGGCAAAGTGATAAATTCCACTGAATTTATCACATTGCCCGTAACATATATAGAGTGAGATTTTACCCATATATGACACATAGGTGTCTCAGTAATTTCTTCTTTTCAATTTTTTTGTTAAATATCTTGTGATTAAATAGATAAATTTTAAAAAAATTTGCAAATATAACAGCGACAATGACATAATTTTAATAGTTTTCCATAATATAATAATAGTTATAATTAAGAACATAACACATATAAATTAATACAACTTTTATTTTATAATCCAATATTGGCAAGAAATATTCTTGTGTTTACATGCATGATTTTCTGTAGAACATTCATAAAATACATAAATTGCATAGCATTTAAAATTTAAACAAATTGGGAAAAATTTATAAGGCAATTTTCAAAACCTTCAAATATTTTTGAAGTTAAAAGAAGTTGAAGAATAAAAGTGTTTTTTGACAACCTAAATTTATTTCAAGCACCAGGGATTTAAGTTTGGCATAAGATTGGTTGCTTCAAGATTCCTCAATAGAAGAGCAGATTGAAACATACTGGGCAAAAATGAAATGAAAACTTTAAATGAAGTTTTGGGAAAACAACCCAAGAACTAGCACGGAATGGATTTCAGTAAGCACTCAACCTCATAAAAGAACAAAAGAAAATTAGTAACATAAAATCAATAGCACTAACTCTGAAAGACTTCTAAAGAAATATTTGATGGAATACCATATAAAAAAAGCAGTAATTTAAAGTCACAGCTTTGATAAGAGTAATATATTTGATTAAAAATATTAAAATGTAAGGTGCAGCAGATTTAGCGTTACCCAGACTGCACCACACGGAGGCCTGCTGCATTACAGTCCATAGAAATGGGGGAAATATGTTTTTCTCCCCGGGAAAAAAACAGGGTTGGCCAATATATATCTAAATTGATTGATTGATATATATCGCGATATTTATAGGCTGATATATATCATATTTATCCTAAAACAAAATCAACAAAAACCTCCCAAAATTCATTTTTGAGTACTTTGTTGAAATGTCAATTAAGTTATGAAAAATAAATATAACCATAAATTTGTAAAATCATTAAGTTAAAATAAATTTTATAATATCTCATTAAATCTTAACAATATAAATGAGTTAGCATAGGAAATTATGCATTTTAAAAGCAGGGTTTTTCTCTCATTGCATTCATTAATATGGTAACAGGTTTTCTTACCATTGTTTCTCTCCTATTAAGAAACATTATTATTCTAGTTAAAATGCAAATATATTGTATGTATCAAAAATTTTATATATATCAGATATTTTGATGTTTATATAAATACAATATTTTGATATTTATGTAAAAAATACCATGATATTTGGCAACCCTGGAAAAAATGAATTTTCCCCCATTTCTACCCCTGATTTTAGCATAATATATTGCTAAACAGGGACATGAAGATTTAGTTGGAAAAGTGTTCTTGAAATAAATGTTTAAGATTAAATGAAAAATTCTTATTACATTACAGCGCATAATAAACAAACAGATAAGCCTTATTCAGCACAAAGAATTTGAACAAAAATATCAAATTTAAATTAGATTTCCAACTAAATCTTGTCTTTAAGACATACAGAAATTAAAATTTAAATTTTTTACATTCAAAGAAATTCCAGTGAAAGAAAAACCATTCACATTTAAGATATGCCTTTATAAGGCTAAAAAATTCAATAGACTAAACCTGCAAAAAAAATTCTCATCCAATAGAGGGTTAATTAAGACAATAAATTCAATACATTACCTGCAAAATATAAACCTGCAAAAAAATTCTCTATTGGACAAGAATAAATTCAATACAATAAAATACAATACAATAAAATTCTATGAAGATGCCGAAAAATGGGTAGATTCTTTGATAGCCTCAAAAGACCAGTTAGTTTTCCGACAAGAAATTCAAATGCTGCCTAAAAGATGGGGAAAGTAGTGCCTAGTAATGGGCAGTACATTTACTGATTTAATTAATTCAAGGTTTTCAAAATAAAGCATTAATTTTCAAGACAAACAGCAGAAACTTATTCAACCTCCCACTAAATGTGAAAAGGTAAAATAAATTAAATCAAAACACTTATCAAACACATACAATAAGTATAACTATATATGTTTATAAAAAATTACGAACATAAATCATGAGACCTAGGAACTTTAAAAATTGTAGTTAACCCAGCACTATCTACATATTCGGTACACTTTCCAATAATATCCTTAACATCAATCATTTGGAAAGCTCCCGAGTTTTTCACCTCATACATATTTTTAATGTTAACATTGGGTTCACTAATTACATCATATGTGTTAACACAAACTACAATTTGGGAAGTTTTTTTATATAAAGCTATAAAGACTACTTTTCCCATCAGTGAACTTGTGTGGATAAAGCAGTCTGATGTAACACATTGTTTTTTTGATTTTACCTTTAAAAACATATTATCAACAGTGATTGTTTTGTAGAAATGAATGCATGAATTCTCATTTAATTCATTCAAGTTATACTGGTTTATGAAATCTCCAGGAAAATCTTCGTCACACAAATCTTTAAGTAGTAGACGAGGAGGTCCATAGAATTTACAGTTGTTAACTTTTAAACATTTAACATGATGCTTAGATTTGTTATTCAGTTTATATACATAATCAGATACACTGGGATTAATATCTTTTACAGATTTCAGTTCTTGAAACAATAGAAATCGTTTCACAGATTGTGATCTAACTCCACGAGTCCCCATAATGAAGGATTTAAGGGTACCATTATAATCTTCAAACACAAACATAGAATGGGACCAAAGTGGCCCCCAATTTAAAATACTTTGTGTGTAATGAAGAAGCATATGCATGTTAAACGTCATAAAACTTTCTCCATACAACAATTGCACCTCACCAACAAATGTTACAATTAAGTCGTCTGCTTCTTTTAGTTCTTCTAAAGTTACGGCAGACCTCATTAGCACCTCAACTGCCCCTACTAATAAACTCATGTGGTCCAAGTAATTTTTGTTTAAAATACCTTTTAAACAAGGCACACACATGTACAATAAGAAATTCTTCCATTCGGAAGCTTTGTATGCATTCCTTTCATTAATACATCTAGGGATTCTCCCAACATTTCTAGGCAGAATTGTGTTTGCCATACGTTTACTTACGACTTTGCAAACTCCAGTCGAACCCAGGTAGAATTTTTGGCCTTTGTTCTTGCTATCAAACCAAGCACTCACTACATATTTTGTCACTCCTAATAAGATCCCATGCATGTAATCCGGTACAAAGTTAGATATTATATCAAAGAAAGGTACCGGAAGCATCGCACTGGGACCTTTAACGCCTTGGATGCTCCTGCCATCTTTCACGGCTTGTTGCATTTGTATGAGTGTTTCCTCCTCAGTTCGATCAGGATACTCCAATGTATCCTTGTACCCATATTTAACAGTGTTACCTACCAAAAATCCTGGATGCTTGCACCAGCAGCAACCAAAATAACCATTAAATTGTATCATGTTTTGAATGGAAGGTCTGGCAACTGAATCTGCACAACAACATGCTAAAAAAACCCTCAAAGTTTGCTGAGATGCAAGTGTGATCCCTTCTGTTGCCAGTTTGATAGCTTCCTCAGCAAAAGGCTTAAGGAAAACATCCATCTTTGGTTCTTTAGAACCAAACCACAACCCTGCCAATAAAACATTCTGAAAACGTATGGCAGGAGATAATTCGTTAACAGTAACCAAAATTGGCCAAAGAGACCCTTTAGCATTGTTATACACTGCAATCCCATCTACCGAAAAATTACAAGTCAAAAAAGGAGATTCATTCTGTTTTCTTAATTTTTTATAAAGTTTTCCATCATTGATATCACAAAAATTGTTATGATTTACTTGATTATTGAAAGTGGAAACATTTGATAGATTTATAGTACCAGAGTTGATTAATTTTTTTATTTGTGGCTCAAGGGAGACACTCATAAAACAGGATGGCAGTTGAGGGTTGGTTAAAATCTGTTCTTTGCATATTTCACATAACACTGATTCTTTATCACTATCACATCCCAAGTAAGAGTTACATTTCATACAATAAAAATGATTTGTTACACATTTGTCCTTATTGTAATCAAAATTTTTCCATAGACTATATAAACTGGGATTGATAAACTCTGTTCCTATAATTACATTTATTAGTTCTATTAAATTAATTATTCCAGTATCTGGTACTTTATACTTTAAAATGAAAGCCAAAATTAAAGTCATTACCTCTTTTTTACTTACTTTTATGTTGAATTGGTATTTTTCATTAAAATCTTTGTCTGTGGAGAAATCAGTCTCTTCATATGTGGCCTTAGTTTGATTTTTCCCTCTTGAATTCTAAAAACAGGGAAAAAACATTTATATGCACTCCACAATGTAACATTTAAGAAAAATTTAAAGGAAATAATAACATTGGCTCCATTTATAAGGGGCAACTCATTTACCTGGATAAAAAGAGAAACTGATTTCAGAATAGTACCCAGGGGGAAAATTGAACAACTTGTACATATATGTTATGGGCAAAGTGATAAATCGGGCATTATTAATAATGCCCGAAGTGGAGGCGGGCAAAGTGATAAATTTCATTCATAAATTCCACTGAATTTATCACATTGCCCGTAACATATATACAAGTACACTTATTTGGCACAGAAAGAGTAATAAGAGTTAAAGTCCACAGTGAACATTACAAGTCATACAACATTGCTCTCAAAACTGACTTATTTTAATACCTAGGTGTGAAATTCATACTTAATATTACTAAATTCATACTAAAATGTCAAGATTGCGAATTCCACTCACCTCAGAAATTTCTGCTTCATCAGGAATTACTTGGTTTGATCTTAATCTCAGACTTTCTTCCATATCTCCATGTCCCTGTTTTGGAAAAAAGACAAAACACTTCAGTTTACTCCCTATTGACCAATTTGAAAACCCATCGACAACTCTGGGAACCCCTGCTTTTAAGTACAAATAATGATTACATAAAAAAATTAAATATTTAAACTAAGTTGTCACTGTTGCAAATTCAACTCACCTCAGAAATTTCTGCTTCATCAAGAATTATTTCACAGGAACTATCTTCCATATCTTCATGTCCCTGTTTTGGAAAAAAGACAAAACACTTTAGTTTATGCACCCCCTATTGACCAATTTAAAAACACTTTGACAACTTTGGGAACCCCTACTTTAGGGTACAAATAATGATTACATAAAAAAATTAAATATTTAAACTGAGTTGTCACTGTTGCAAATTCAACTCACCTCAGAAATTTCTGCTTCATCAAGAATTACTTCACAGGAACTATCTTCTATATCTTCATGTCCCTGTTTTGGAAAAAAGACAAAACACTTTAGTTTATGTAGTGTTAATGTATTTACTTCACCTGCCAATCTTTCAAAATGTCAAGACTGAAAACCCCCACTTAATGTTAATCATTTCAACCACAACCAGGAGTAGCGGATTTCTAAATAGGCTAGAGCAGGGGTCCCCAACCCTATGCCCGCGGGCACCATGGCGCCCGTCGATCGATCTAGGTGCGCCCGCTGCTTGTGCCCAACGACAAAATTATTCAGTTTCCATTATCCCATAAAATGCTATGCAAATTGTTTTTGCTTTTTCAATATTAATGATAAACACAACCAAAAGGAAATCCCCGCAGATATAAGCACATAGAAAACTATAGCAGACCTATTTTCCACTCGCGTCGCTATTGCTTCTTTAAAAATCTTCATCATATTATTCTCCCAATTATAAGCGCTGGCCAGTGAAATGCAATGCCAAAGAGATCACATTGACTGCATTTTATAAATAATTTTTACACTTTGTATGTTTTGCACGCAATTTAGTAATCATTTATTTTACAAAATAACATTAATACTACAATACTCAAATACTCATATGTTAAATTAATTTTTAAAATTAAATTTTTTTGTGCATTATTTGTAGTGCGTATTATTAACTATGTCCACTAACTATAAATTTATCTTGGAAAAAATAAATGGTGCCCGCCATTCGACTGATATTCTGGTATGTGCTCTTTGGTGCAAAAAGGTTGGGGACCCCTGGGCTAGAGCCTATGGCGGTAAATTTTCGACGGCTGAAATTATTTTTTCCGCAAAAAAAGGAGAAGAGAAAAGAAACACAAGCACTGGATGTTAGTTACTAATGTTAGTTCATTGTTTTGTGTCTTGTATTAAGTAATATTATTCGTAAAACCAAGCAGATTAAGTATTAAAACGCGAGAAAACATTCATGTGTAAAGTATACCCACCCGCTAGTTCCCGCGTTCGTTTGATAAGTGTGAGTGCTCCCGGGTTAAATTACAAATTTTGTAATGTGAGCTTGAAGTAAATAGGGGTCCTCCCCCAGAAAAATTTTGAAAGTTTGCCTTTAAAAATAGTGTTTTAGCCCATTTTGAGACCCTTTGGGTTCCATCCGAAACATGTAAACTATTGATTTCTCAAGGGGGGGGGGGAATTATAAGTAGACGTCAAAATTTTAAGGGATCTAGGGGTCCACCCCCAGACAATTTTTTGAGATTTGTCCCTTTAAACTTGTGCTTTATTTAATTTTGAAGGGAGTTTTCCCCCCAGAAAAATTTTTGAAATTTGACTCCTAAAAGTAGTGTTTTTAACACATTTTGAGACCGTTTGGGTAACAACAGAAGAGAATTACATTTTGCAGAATTTTCAATGAAAAACACAGTATAAAAATTGATATCAAAATTTCGGGAGGGGTTTGAACCCCTAGACCCCCCCATAGATAGTATACGGCCCTTCTAAACCCTTTACATCGGTGGTAGAGGTTCAAGGGGATTTTTTACCATATTTTTTTTAAATTAACCACTTTTTAAAAATTAATTCGCTTAAACTATGGTAATTCACAAAGATCCAAATAAGAAAAATTCATCTGATTCAACATTTATTTTATTTAAAATTGGGTTTTGCAAAATGATAATTTTAATACTTAAGCACCAAATTTTAAAAGCGTAAAAAAGTCACGTTGAAAAACTTGGGGGTGCGTTGCACCCCCATAAATCCGACCATGCTCCCAACCAAAAACTGAAATTATGCCCCTGGCTCTATCCACGTCATTAAAATCTTCGGTAAAAGTTCGGCCAGCAGATTCAAAAAGTTGTCCATACCTGCTTTAAACGAATATTATCTATTTTATTACATTGCTGTTTAGCCTAATTTTTTAACTTATTGTGGATATGCATGCTTTTTCTGAAATTAATCAAAATATGTCTTTCGAGACTAATAACTTTCGAGAAAATAACTAGCATATTTTCCCTATTTTATTGCTTAATTTAATTTTAGTTTTGTAAGATATAGAGTATATAGGCAGCAATTTTAGGTTCAGCCTATAGGAAGCACATTTGGAAATCTGCCACTGACAACCAGTCTTAATTTTTTCAATAATTCTCCGCAGCAGTTAATTTAGACATTTCCTTCTCCTTTGAATTTAAATAGTATAACTTAACCATGGGCAAAATCAAGAAGCCTACATAAATACCTAAGGGTAATTTTTCAGGCATTCTGTATGACCTCTGTGTGTGTGATTTTACTTTAAATAAGCAAATTTCTCAACTTATTACTCCAGGTTTCGCATGCATTGTGGTATACCATGAGTCCATCCTGGTATGTTAAGCTTAATATACTACCCTTGACCACTGATTACTTCCCCTTTTTTTGTAGGACGGTATCTCATATTACTCTCCCACAAACCTTTTTTATATATCTGGTTAAAGATTAAAATAATATACAGTATAATAAAATGAAACTTACTTTAAACTCAGTAAAAATGCTATTATCTTCAACGGCATTACTTTTGGCTTCTTCACTGGCCTCACCACATGTAGATGCTTGAATTTTGCCATTTTCTGAAGAGCACAGTTTTGATTTTTGACGAAATAAAGTCCTTCGAGGTATTTTCTCATTTTTTGAATCTCGGTTGGGCTCCAAGTATCTTTTATACTGCTTACCATGACGTGATACATTAGCCATATTATATGGGGTGGCTATTAGCTTGAAATAAGCGGTCGGGGAAAGAATCACAAATACCAAGCTAACTAGAATGCTAGAATCCAATGCATGTGTAAGTTGAAGTTGAAGTTGAAGTAGTTGAACATATCAGAAACACACGCTGACCATGGGGAAGTTGAAGTTGTAATGAATATATAAGTTAAGTACAGACTGTTCAGTCGCCGTCTTCCGAAAAAATAGTGAATGATAATAGGAGGTTAGGATGCTAGCGCTTTTATATTTAAAAAAAGCAGAAATAATCAGACTATTGACAACTTTAAGTTTGTAGGAAAAAATTTATAAGTTAAGTACAATGAGGGAATTGCACATTTTTTTTTAATTTATTATGATAGAGGATGAAAATCCATGAAAAATGACGTAAAAATTATTGAAATCGGAAAACTATTCCCCAAGATATTAATTTTTAAAATGTCGTTTCCAGTATTGGCGGGAAAAACAGAAATTTCGTTATGGCTGCTGCTGTGTGACGTCACAGCGCTTGGACCCACTTGGACCCGCTATGTTATTGTATGCTTAGCTTGCTTCATTCTACTATTCTTCACAAAGTTTTAACTAATACAAATATTTTTTATAAAAAGATTGGCATTTTGTTTTTCAAAAAATATTAATTAGTTTTGGAATTATTAGGATTCAAAGTTTTAATTTTGCTTTTTCTGGCTGTTCACAAGAGAAACAGACGAGTTTTATGCATGTTTTGGTTTTAAGATAAGTCTGGATTTCATTTATTTTCAACAATTCACTAGTTTAGACGGCGCTGTGACGTCAAATCCCGTTTTTGGATCACATGACTTTACTAGTGTTTTGGCAAAAATAAAATCGAATTTTAAGTTATTTAAAACATATTTTTGAACTTTAAAATCTGATATTTGAGAGTTTTAAACTATATAACGTATCAAAAAAGTGTAAAATTAAGCAAATCCTTCACCTATGCAATTCCCTCATTAATAAAAATATCTAAATAAATCACTCAAATTAATAGAGTGTTTTCAGGTGACGTCACGACCAGCTATTTTCTTTTAACTGTTAACCTTTGTAGGGCTTTTAACTGTTGCTAAGGCTGTTGCTAGGTAATGAGGTATCTGTTGCTAAGGCGTTTTTTAGGTATAGGGTCACGTGATTGCCAATGCTCCAATAGAAGAATTCCAAGGCCAGTCATTTTCTGTAACTGTTAACCTCTGTAGGGCAAAAAACTGTAACATTTTCTGTTGCTAAGGCCGTTGTTAAGTCCAAGTCATGTGATTGAAAATGCTCTATATGAATTCCAATAAAAAAAAGCAAATTAAAACCTAGAAACATGGGACCCGAGTTAAGGGACCCTATCATTATAACGGATTCATCCCGATCATTATAAATGTCCGGCGTTTTACCGAAAAACGCCGATAATTCTTAAATAAATCTATTTATTTTTTTAATAATGGTTTAAAAGGTGATTGATTCTTAAAATATACATCGAGATGCATGTCATATCCGATTTTCATGAATATATCTTTATAATTTTATAAGTTATTATACTTATTGAAAAATATATAGGATCGTTAAGAAAATTGAGTCCCCTTTTTGCTTTATAAATCGATATATATTATTTAAAAAAATACTTTTGATTTTACTTATGAGTAAAGGACCGTTATGGCAAAGTTTTTCCAGAATTAAGGGTTTCCATGGTGATTATGACGCAATTGAGAATTTTTGAAAGCAGAATAGAGTCTACTGGTCCTTAACGCGAATGACTCTGGAATATTTCCCAAATTTGAGTTCTTGGTTTCTTTAATTTTAAAGTTACATTTTAATGCTTTGCATATTTAGAAAGCTTATAAAAAACGGTTACAGAAATTGGAAATTTAAGGGGAATATATACATATTGCGTTTGTAATTTAGGTTCAAAGAATTTTCGTTTTACTTGAAATTTTTTCGCAAATATTGAGATAAATATTTAAGATTTTAATATGTTGTAGTAGACTTTTAGACGAACAAAAATATGTATCGCATTAAGAGGTTGATGAATTAGTTCTGGATTTATAGATTATTCAAGTTTGTTACTGTATTTATTATGTATACGGCCCCCTAATTAAAATTAGACCCTGAAAATTTAATACGTTATGTGGATTCACACCATGAACAACATATTAAAATTTTATGGCCCTAGCTCTATGGGAAGTCCCTTAATTAGCCTAATTATATGAACGTCCGGTATATTTTAATTGAAATAATTCCAGTTTAAAAACCCGCCTACCGATTTCGATGAAATTTTAGTATGTTGTGAAACTCAAAGTGACTCTTCGAATGGCGTGTCTCACTAATGTGGTGTATGAAATTTTCCCACCCCTTTTTCTATATTGAACGGTTTTTAATTTGTTTAAGACCCCTAATTGTCCCCGAATCCTGAAAATTTAGTAGATTAGATAAATTTACTGATATTACAATATATTAAAATTTCAAGTATGTTTCTGAGAAAGGAAGAAACAGCCGTTTGAATATTGACACGTCTTTGACGCCTTTGTGTTCTTTGTTGCTATGGGAAATTTCAACCCGATAATTATTTCGGGATGGGCTTCTAAGAATCAATTAAGTGGGTTTTTTTTTCAAAGCGATGATGAGTGATGAGTTTCAAAGTGATGGTTTCTTTTAAATGGGTTGAGTTAAAACCCTGTTTTTAGGGTGAAATTTCCAAAACATTTCTGCGGGATAACCTCCAGACCTTATTGTACTTTTTTTTAACACAATGGACTCTAACCGTCTGACGTCACACGGAACCAACACGTGACCTACTGAGCTTGCGATTGGTTACCACAGATACTACACTAGTAGATCTACTAGTGTAGCATCTGTGGTAACCAATTGCAAGCTCAGTTGTAGGTCACGTGTTGGTTCCGTGAAGTCTCGAACCAGATAGGCGGTTAGAGTCCATTAAACACATTACTTTTCATATTAATTTCAGCAAAATGAGAATCACCTAAAAATGCTTTAAAAACATAGTATTTAAAATTTGTGATTTAATTGTAAGGTTGTTACTTAATTGTGCTTTCAATACATAATTGAGAGCCCCCATTCGAAATTTCGAAATACCCACGAGCCGCCACTGATTTTGATTCTTTTTTATTTGAACCTCGAGTATGTAGTTGGCCCCCGAATTGCTGTTTAATATAGTTAATGCGGCCCTCAGGCTGAAAAGTTGGGATCGAGACCCCTGTATTAGATTGAAAATAAAATTTTATTAGGATTTTAAGTACAGCCCAAATGTGAAAAACAATGGACTCTAACCGCCTATCTGGTTTGAGACTATTAAAAGTCACGTGACAGTGGTAAAAAACTCTCACTATATCAAATCATATCTACGACTACAAACTCTATACTAGTGTAGTATCTGTGGTAACCAATTGCAAGCTCAGTAGGTCACGTGTTGGTTCTGTGTGACGTCAGACGGTTTGAGTCCATTGTAAAATTCGAAAATTACAGTATTAATTAATGCAGACAATAATTAATTTACTGGATAACTAAATTATATTTTACCCCGCTGAACGGTTTCGGCGGTTGTTATTTATGCATTAAATTTTTACTTCGGGCGGTTCTAATGATATAATTCGGCAATATTTCGATAATTAAAAGAGAAAAATCCAAATTAAATTCATTGAAATAAGTGGACATTGAAGTTTCGAAATGAGTATGAAACTCCATTGTTAAAACGCACGTGCTAAATGTCAGTTTGTTAGTTTGGACAGCGCCATCTATCGGTACTTTGAGTTGCGAATTCAACGCCAAAAGCTACCACCACAGCCACCACAAGAGAGCGAACCTCGATTATAGCCTTTTAGAACTGAATCTGAAATGAAGTGATCTGATCAGAACAGTATTTAGGCCGGCTTAGTGAGACGAGTGTGACAATTGGTGTGATTGATCGCCGTTTTAACGTCGCCGTACCATTTTATTGTACCCCGTAGCCATTGTACCTCCCTGAAGCTTTGTACCTCCCTGAAGCTTTGTACCTCCCTGAAGCTTTGTGCAGAGTTATTTCTATTGTGAACAGGATTATATATACACCTTGAAATGTTCGCGTACGTGTATTTCCCATCGGATAAATTGACGGCTATGTTACCAGTAAGTTACATAAAGAAATTCACTCCAGAAAGCTACGACCCTACCCGTTCGTATAAAGTCTTCTGGAATAGGGAGGTACACTTATTCCAAAATACGAAGGATGCGTCCTGCATGGAAAAATTGGGTGCTCTAAAGGAACCTCCTGCCAAATCTGAATGGAGGGAGAAACTATCTGAGCGATACTACCCCGCTCGTGTCCTACGCATAGAAGGTAATTTTCAAATTGTTTCTAATCTAATTCAACAAAATGAGATTTCGTACTGTAAGATTAGCCGGGTAGCAAGCGATAATTTGTTTTTATAATTTGCCGAAAATTCGGCCGAATTCCGTTATCTGTTACGTTAAATATCGCTAAGCTGAAAGCTGTTTTGATCACCAAATATTTATATATCGCAAATTTTTCAAACTGTTTTATTGGGTTGTTAGAAAATTTTGGTGATAATTACGTTATTTGGGCCAGCAAACGGGCGAAATTTAACGGTAGAGAAAACGGAATAATTGAATCAAAAATTTAAGTGTAAAAATGTGTACAATCAATGTGTCCTTTTCTTTATAATGCTCATTGTAACGTGTTAAAACATGACCATTCGTATCTTTTTTGCTCCTGGCTAATCCTAAAATTCTGATAATTTTTAAATGTTATACAATGCCTATAAACTATCTAATTATTAAATAAGAAAGATAAATTTTCACAGCTGGTAAGATCCATATTTATTAAAAATTCTTTTGAGCTATTAGCTGTGGTCAAGAATTAAAAATTAATCAAAATCTAAACGTTTTGTCCGAACTTCCCCGGACATCATCAGTAGAAGGCGTTTCTAATCAGTATCTGCCTCGATGAAATGGCTGATCTCGAGGAAGGTGTCTCGTCATGGTCAATCTTGCATCTACGTAATATCCCGAACCACGCTTTAACGATTTTTGTTGTCTCTTCCTTGCGATTGAAATTATATTATGATTCAAATGCCTCTGCCATGAAGCCATTGAAATTTACAAATACGATAATAATTTCAATCACAAAAGAGACAACATAAATTGATAAAGCGTGGTTCGGGATATTACGTTACGGGATATTGCAAGATTGACGATGACGAGATGCCCTCTTCACAATCAGCCATTTCATTGATACTGATTTGAAACGCCTTTTAATTCTTGACCACATCTTAAAGCTCAAAAGAATTTTTAATAAATATGTATCTAATAATTATCTAATTTCTTTCAGCATCACTTCCAGAGTTGATCAAGAGTATTGATGATAGAAGACCTATAATTCCGGCAAACACAGCTATGACTGAGGAGTCGAGTTCACAATGTACTACTGAAGATGATATAAATGATTATAAAGTCGAAAAAGAAAAAAATAAGGCAGAAGTAAGTTAATGATTTTTTATATATTAAATGCTGGGTTGTTTGTCCTCTGGCTCCAGGGGATATAGCCCCTTCCATTCATGGCACCCACTTAAGGAACCAACTCGGAGTGATTTATGGCAAATAATTGCCTATGTAGTAATGTTACTTACAAAATGTTAATCAAAATTATGCTTGGAATTTTTTCATAGTTCCTTTTTTCAGTAAAATTTATTTTTGGTTGAATTTTAAAATTATTTATGCAAGAAACAAGAGATTTTCGAAGGTTTAGTGTTAGTAACATCTTACGTAAGCATCACTCATACCCCCTCCCCCTTAGATGCTTACGTAATATTTAAATGATCCCAAAACAGATGACTTAAGATCAGTGCCGTAGCCAGAAATAAATTTCGGGGGATATGGGGTATTTTTTTGTGGTTTTCTATGGTAAAAAAAGGAAATATCCAAGTTTCGGGGGGGGGATATATCCTTAAATCCACCCCCTCCTGGCTACGTGCCTGCTTCAGATACCACACCATAATTGAACATGTTGCCTAATGATTTGGCGATAAATCATAAATTCAGCGCATTAGGTATTTCCCATAAAAGAAATTATTTTTTATATTCAATATTTTTTCAGAGCTTGCTGTTATTTCTGCTTGGGGTGGTGTTGTCCACTTTGAAAACCACTGTAATAAATAACCATTTTGAAAATTATATCTTTTTCAGGAATCTTCTAATAAGAAGAAAGAATTAAAAGCGAAAAGGAAAAGGGGTGCAGGTGTCATAAATACTGCAAGAAAGACGAGAAAGAAACTTTTCGAATCAATGGGTATGTGTTCCTCTTTTAGTGGTGATTTACTTATCTAGTTTATAGAAATTTTTAAAAAAATTTTTAGTGTTGCAAATGTTGAGTTGATTGAATATCATGTAGGATCTCTGCAACTATGCAGACTGTTATAAAAATGAATGGATCGGATTAAGGTCTGAAAGTATATACTGAAGAACATTCAGACCTATAGTCCTGCAATAAGGCAGCACACCCATAACTCCAAAATACAGAAGTGGGCATACTACTGTCACCATTAAATTTTAATGGCTCGTCAAACCATGAATATTGATAGTTAAGTCAAACAATGGAATTGCAGCAATAGTCTCAATCTTTCTCTCAAGTACTTCTCCCTGTGTCCTTACCTCAGGGCAATTCCATGGGGAACTGACTGACATTTTTGGGGGAAACCATAAGTATTTTGTAATTTACTTCCCAAATATAAATTTTAAACAACATGGTAACTGACTGACATTTGTGCTGCGTAAATGACAGTCAGTTACCATGTTTAAATTTAAAAAAAAGTATTTTTGGTTATTTAAGTATGTGAAAAATATTTTTTAAAAGGAGTTGAGGAAATTTTCAGTTGGAGGAAGCGTGCTGTCAAGGCAGCCAGGACCTGTAACAGGTTGTTGCGCTTTTAAAGAGGAAGACAGTTATGTCTGTTCATTGGATACCATTGGATGATTTAACTCTAGATGTTGAACTTTTTATAATAAAAATGTTCCAAATAGCTCTTAATTACTTACCTTTAAAATTGTTTTTCTTTTTTTTTTAATTTCAGATCATGTGGAGAGTGAGAGGGAACTAGATAGTGACTTGGATCCAGAATTGGTTCCCAGATACGATTATGATCAATTAAATCAAAGAAACGCGTACTTAGAGGATGAAAATATTAATTTACAGTATCAAGTTGATGTTCTAAAGAAGGAATGCGAAGAAAACCAAGCCAATCAAAGGGAATTAAACGAGTTGCGGGAATTGAATCGACAACTCCAGGAGCGTTTACTTAATTCGTATGCAGGGCCAGGTAAATTTCATGATTTTCTGATGATGGTTCATTCATATTCATGACTATATTCTTGGCTGATTACATTATTATGAACGTTGCAAGATCCCAAAACCTCGGCAACCATGCCACTAAAAAATCTATTACCCAAGTCCTTTAAATATGCTGCTGAAACTGACAGTCGACAGGCAAAATTCGCAACTAGATTTCAATAATTTTTCCCTATTGTTATTACCACATAGCTTTATTCTCTTTATAGGGATAAAGCTAGATGGTGAGTATCCTGGTAACATAGGTTGTGGTGAACCATGCATTTTTTTTTGCACTAAATTAACCCATTCTTTATCACGAGCAATTTGATTAATTTTAAAAGAACTGAACTTGTCCAAAACTATATAATAATATATTTTGCAGGAGAATGTTCGAATGCACTAGCAACAGATTCAAGTGCTGCTATGGATGTAAATGCAGAGGTATGACTCACTCAATGTATTACTCTTTTCTACAATACTTAAAGATAATTTGTTTTATGCAGCGGATAGGTTAACCTTTGGTCTAAAAATGTATATGATGTGTTTAAAATTTTAATACGTGTTTAATTAACCTAAAACTTAGTTCTTGACTTTGCCAAGTAGCCCTGGGTATTCTATTGCAAACTTCAGGTTTGCAATAGAATAAATATAAAAACAACTGGTTTTATAAATTTTATTTAATCTTTTGTATTTACAAAGTATTAAAACACCAAGTGGTTTGTATAGAACAGATCTATAGGTTGGTTTGTAACTTAAAGATAAACCTTATGACTTTTATTAAATAAAGTTAATCTTAACAGGACTTGTGTTTATAAACCTTCAATTTTTAATAGAATCAAAAACCCAACTGGTGATAAAAAAGAAACATTTTGGTTTTAGATATTAACAAAAATAATTTAACAAGTAAATGAGTATAACTAAAAAACATTTGGTTTTAAACTGTGCCAACCCTGAAAGGAACAAATAAAAAAATGGGCATTTATTTGGATTGGTTATTGTTTAAGGTGCAAAAATTTGCACCTCTTAATTAGTAGTAGACATAGGTTCTAAGGGTCTCTTGTACTTCCTGCATTGTTTTTAAAATAAAATTATCAAGCCTTTAATATAAGCTTCTTTCTCATTTCAGCTTGAATTAGGTGCTGGAGTGACTATCTCAAATGGTGTTCACTCCACACTAATGGACCTCCCAGATGCCAGAAAATTCTGTAAAAGCTTCGCTGTAGCCATCTGGGGGTCGGAGGTGCTTTGTCAGAGGTCTGTTACGGGCCAAAAATGCAAGAATGTAACTGGCCCAAACAAATTTATTGTGGGGGTGAAACCCCAGATACCCATTCCGGACGCAAAGCCACAGCTTACTCCAGAAAAGCTCTGCATTGTATCAGGTAGAGTAATATATCAACCTAAAGAGTCTTGAGGAACACAGTTTTTAAATTTATAAAACCCTAATCATGGCTGAAATATATTTTTCCATTGCCAAAACGTGATCAAATAAGTAATTTTTTATTATTCAACTGTTAGACATTCATTTTAATTGCCAAAAATTGAAATGCCTGTTAACAGTTCCAGATGGTTGTGTATACTGTTATTAAATTTTGACTTTAAAACACTTGTTAATAGTACTGGCCTTAAGCCAGTGAAATTTGCAATACTATGTTAAAACCTTTTCGACCCTTATTTTTATGTTTTTTTAACCCTTATTATATTGTCAATTCATGATTTATTATCATTTCAGATCAAATGCGGGAATTTATGAGAAGAAGAGGGGCCACTGCTGTGGATATTGAAAAAGAGATAAAGAATAGAAATAAATACATCTCCGATAAAATTCAGGATTTAAGGTCTTCACAAAAGAAGCTGTGCTTTAATATCATCTAAAATAAATTGTCTGAAAATAATTTGCCTTGTCTTTTTGTTTGAATCTAGAATATTTTAATAAGCTACTCTTAAAAAATGTAATCAACTTTTCAGATTATTCCTTTTTTTATTTAAGGTATGGTAATTTGGGGTTACATGCCCCAGAACACAAACTTAGATATCAAGAATTGTAAGATGATGTGTGGAAAAAGAGAAAATGTTAGAAAATAAATAAATATAAGCAGGTGATACTAATGAGTACTAAATGGTGCATAAATGTTGGAAATGAATCAATAGCAGAAAAAAGAAATTGGGAAAAAACAAACTAAAAGCAATTGATGTGGAAAATTGCTATTTTAGCAGAAATTTTTAAAAGAGAAAATGTTAGAAAATATAAGCAGGTGATACTAATACCTGCACAACTTGGAAGAACACAAACTTAGATATCAAGAATTGTAAGATGATGTGTGGAAAAAGAGAAAATGTTAGAAAATAAATAAATATAAGCAGGTGATACTAATGAGTACTAAATGGTGCATAAATGTTGGAAGTGAATCAATAGCAGAAAAAAGAAATTGGGGGAAAAAACAAACTAAAAGCAATTGATGTGGAAAATTGCTATTTTAGCAAATATTTTCTAGCAATAAAAGCTAGATTTTGTATACTAGAATAGCAAGCTTTTTCTAGCAACACAAGCTAGATTCGCTTGCTAGAATACCAAAACTCTTCTAGCAACACAAACTAGTTTTTTATGCTACCTAATAGCAAAAGCTAGCATTTATCTTTGCTAGTTCCACCATAATCACCTAGCATGCCATGTCGTGTATTGGCCCACTTTTTATGCTAGGTAGCATAAAAAAACTAGCTTGTGTTGCTAGATTTTTATGCAACCTAGCATGCAAAATCCTAGCAATACAAGCTAGATTTGTAATGCTACCTAGCTTAAAAAAGGTAGCAACACAAGCTAGATTTTTTTATGCTACCTAATAGCAAAAACTAGCATAAATGTTTGCTAGTTCCACCATAATCACCTAGCATGCCATGTCGTGTATTGGCCCACTTTTTATGCTAGGTAGCAAAAAAAATCTAGCTTGTGTTGCTAGATTCTTAATGCTATCGAGCATAAAAAAACCTAGCAACACAAGCTAGTTTGTTATGCTACCTAGCATAAAAAACCTAGCAACACAAACTAGTTTTTTTATGATAGGTAGCATTAAAGAATATAGCTTGGGTTGCTAGATATCTCATGCTTCCTAGCATAAAAAACCTAGCAACACAAGCTAGATTTTTTTTGCTAGGTAGCATAAAAAGTGGGCCAATACACCACATGGCATGCTAGGTGGTTATGGTGGAACTAGCAAACATTTATGCTAGTTTATGCTATTTTTCCTAGCTTGAACATAGCATACAATGCTTGTCTAGCAAAGAAATTCCAGCATATATTTTGACCTGGGTAATTATTACACAATTGAATTAATAAAAAGGGATAAATTATTCATATTTCATCTTTGTTCTTCAATATTTAAGTGTTGAAAATTATAAAAAAAAACACTGAGCTGAATTTAAGGTTTTTACCAATGCAAATGAAACTGCACTTCCCCTTTTATTTATGTATTTCAGTACTAGGATTTTACCAGCAAATATTTTACTATTGAGTCAACCAAATATCAAAAATTTTAGGGTTAACCAATTTTGGAACGAAGTTTAGCCACCTAAGGATTTTACGCAATAGAAGAAATTCCATTTACAGTGACAAAAGCAAACAGAATTGTATTTTAATGCTAAGCCTTAGATTGGTGGGAGATAAATGGCGAACACGTGAGATTTTCCACAATTAACCAAAACAGTGGTTATTACGACGATTCCGTAATGCAGAAACGGCTTGATTACCCAAAAACTAAATTGAAATACATCTATTAGAGTACTAAATAAATATACAAACTTGTGCATAACAGGGTTGTCATGAGATCATGCATGAGATGAATGGGTGTATATAAACATGCTATTAAGATAAAATTTACTGTACTTTTAAAGAACACTATTATTGAACGGCCAAAAAATAAGAATTGAAAATGAACATTCCTTACTTTTCGTCGATTCTTCGCTAGCTTCAATTCCCAACGGGGTCCTCCGATGTCTATATGCGAATAATGGCGGTGGCGCCGAAGCCGAGGAACCAAAACATTGTATTCTTGCGCGATAGAATAATTTTGATTTCACAACGGTATATAGTTCGTTCGTTTCGATGGAAGTACTAATTAATTTTTTTTTGCATCGTAAAAAACTTACACTGATTATGATAATAAAGTTGTTGTACAAATACAAATTTTTAATGAATTGCACTCAAAATTATTAAATATTCGCCCTTTCTGTTAAATGTGTGATTTTAAGCATGTTTACGTACTCAAAACTGAGAACATCGCTTACTCATTTTTAAGTTAAAGCTACTTGAAAAATATAAGTAGGTATAAGTGCTCATTTTTAAGCACATGAATTTTAACAGTGTATTAACAAAACAAGCATAGAATAGGAGGCTTTTTTGCCAACAAACAATGGATGGACTGTCAGTGTCACTGGTACAGATTTTAAATATTGATAGATCAGGTATATTCTCTCTCAAGTCTTGTCATTGTAAAACGATGCTTTTAAATTTTAAAAGTAGAAAGTGAAAATAGTATATTTTTCTTAAATTATAGGATTTCAAAACACTGGTTGATCAATTTTGATAGTGTGCGAAGTAACTGTTTCTTTAAAATACTGGATAAAGTTTAACTTCCACCTCTGGGTGACAAAAAATATCGAGTTGCAGTAATCAACCTTTACATAAAGAGCGAATTTTGATTGCAATCTACTAAGTTGGACCACATGAGAACTGGCACTATTCTGTTTTATATAATTTTTGTTTGTGTTTAGGCTTTGATGAAAAAAATGTGTAATTGGCTGACATACACTTTTAATTAGGGAAGGAAAATAGAGATTTTATATTATGTTTCTAAACTTTTGCCTAAACTCCTTTAAAGTGTCTTGGGATCCAAATGTGACCACATAAATATGTGAAACAAGTGTCGGATGGATAGTTCGTTCATAGGCAATAAGCAAATATCAGTAATGTCTCTTCACATTAATGATTTACCTAATTTTTTTTTCTGTAGTAATGGCCTGAAACCCAGGGCCATGATTTTTGGAGGGATCATTTACCCAAAATTGTTCCTTACGCGTATATTGTTTAAGTATAGCAAATTTAGCTGGTTAAAACAGCCACAGGTATGTTTTGAAAATTACTGTAGCTAATTTCAAAATTCTGATGATAATACGGAGCTATGATAATAAGGATAATGAGGATAATAAGAAATTATTTCAAAATTTGACTCTTAAAACAGGGTTTTAATTTATTTTTTGACAATAGGGCTTCGTTTGGGGACACTTGTGGTGGACTGCCCCTTATATGTCACTGAAATTTCAAGGAAATCCCAAATATTTAAACTATTATAGAAATTTTCCCTGGGAACATATATGCCATAATAGATACCACCCTTCTGACACATAAATTTTTATGTGGTTTATTAAATGAAATGTTTTTACTATCCTATTCAACCGCAAATAAAGACTTCACGCCTTTTTTTTAATTCTAGCAAGCAATCCTTGATTGCCTGTTCTATTCATTGAGATATTTCAAAATATGTTGTGATACAACTGAAGTATTTCATCTCTGATTTCAATTTTAAGTATTTTATACCCTTCAATGATGATTTTTATACAATTCTAAACAACATTCGTGAAGGATTCGTGCAATCAAGGTAAAACCTCGATTTTCATTTTTCCATTTTTACACGGAATTACTACATTACTGGAAACTTTGAAGTCAATCCGGAGGCAAAAAGAGTTATTATAATGGAATAAAATTTTACACATGTTAGTTTGAGACCATTTGGCACCTTTTCGTCGCTGTGCCCCTGGGAAAATGTGAAAAAAATATTTTTGACCCACCCTAACCTTCAGGCCCACCTCCCCTCTATGAAACTGGCTGCTCACGATGTCCCAACAGGAAAATGAAAAGCCATGGATAGGCGTTGATTAAAGTAAGTAACTTGTCTCAGAGTTTTTATAATTTGGGTTTTTTTTATTAAAAAGGTTGTTTCTGGTTTCCCCCAGGAAATTTGTTTCCAAATTTGACCCTCAAAATGAAAAATGTTAACTACCACAATTTAAAGAAATTAATTAGTTGTATGTTTTAAAAATGGCTTGTAAAATTATTTGCATTAAAATTTTTAAACTTTATTTTTATACTTAGTATACATTTAGCATCTATACAATTGCCTGCAATTTCAAAAACAAGTATTACTACCATATTGACCCTTGATTATGAAAATGCTGTAAATAGCAAGGGTTTGGAATCAATAATTTCATAAACTAATCAAGAATTAAAATCCTATACTTTTTTTTACCTGTTATCAACTTTTTAAAATGTTTAGATGATTTTTACCAAAAGCTTGTTTTTATATTTTTAGTTTTGTTTTCCAATCCAATTTTTTTCTTATTCTACAAAAATATCAATGATTTATTTTTTATCACTTATTATTTATTGTTTTAAAGAGATAAACATTACTTTAATGGGTAAGAGTGATTTAACTAATCAATAAACTCAAAGATTGATTTCAATTTTTACACAAAAAATATCATGATTTTTTCAGTAATGTATCAAATTATAATCATTGTCTTGATTTATTTAGTAATGTATCAAATGTAACCATATTTATGATTGCAAAAAATAATTATTGATATCAAAATTTGGTAAGTATAGTAATTGAAAGAAGGATAAAAATTTTAATAACTAATAGTACAATTATTCATTCACCCTTTCAGAATGGGCATCTCACCGATGAGATGGCAGTGAACTTCTTCCCTTATATATATTAAAAAATTATTGTATCACACAGAAATTATAATATCAATACATTTTTGACCACTTTCAGAATATACAGAACTGTTAATTCATTTAAATAAAAAAAATTAGCTTTACATTAAAAGTGGGTTTTTGTGTTTCCCCAGGATTTTTTTTGAAATTTGACTCTTAAATATTCTAATTTTTAAGCCTCAACAAATGTTGTTTTTTGAATAAATACACTTTTTTTTTACCAGAAATTAAATATTTCAGGGGAACACATTTAAATATTTCTTGGGATGGGCCCAGGAATTTATGATTCCTTCCTGGAAGAATTAACAAAACCCTGATTTATTTATAAATTTTTTACATTTCTGCACACCGTCTAAATAATAAGGTTTGTAACCATTTAATTAACTTTTGTCACAGGCCCACCTCCACTGCATTGGGATGGCTTCTGATGTGCCCCCCTGCCTGTCGTCCAGTTCATTTGCTCGAAAAGCCACGGATGGACATTGGATAAAGTAAAGTAAGTAACTTTTGTCATTAGTGTTTGTAAATTATAATTAGCTTTACATTAAAACTGGGTTTCTGTGTTTCCCCAGGATTGTTTTTGAAATTTGACTTAAATATTCTAATTTTTAAGCCTCAACTAATGTTGTTTTTTGAATAAATACACCTTTTTTTTACCAGAAATTAAATATTTCAGGGGAACACATTTAAATATTCCTTGGGATAGGCCCAGGAATTTATGATTCCTTCCTGGAAGAATTAACAAAACCCTGATTTATTTATAAATTTTTTACATTTCTGCACACCGTCTAAATAATAAGGTTTGTAACCATTTAATTAACTTTTGTCGCAGGCCCACCTCCACTGCATTGGGATGGCTTCTGATGTGCCCCCCTGCCTGTCGTCCAGTTCATTTGCTCGAAAAGCCACGGATGGACATTGGATAAAGTAAAGTAAGTAACTTTTGTCATTAGTGTTTGTAAATTATAATTAGCTTCACATTAAAACTGGGTTTCTGTGTTTCCCCAGGATTGTTTTTGAAATTTGACTTAAATATTCTAATTTTTAAGCCTCAACTAATGTTTTTTGAATAAATACACCTTTTTTTTTACCAGAAATTAAATATTTCAGGGGAACACATTTAAATATTCATTGGGATGGGTCCCCAGGAATTTGATTCCTCCCTGGAAGGATTAACATAACCCTGATTTATTTATAAATTTTTTACTTTTCAGCACCTTGTCTAAATAATAAGGTTTGTAACCATTTAATTAACTTTTGTCGCAGGCCCACCTCCACTGCGGCTTCTGATGTGCCCCCCCCCCCCTGCCTGTCGTCCAGTTCATTTGCTCAAAAAGCCACGGATGGACATTGGATAAAGTAAAGTAGGTAACTTTTGTCACAAGTGTTTGTAAATTATAATTAGCTTTATATTAAAAAGCAAGGTTGGCACGGTTTTACCCATTTGGTTTTTTATGAAAACACAGAATTTTTTTTTAGTTAAACTTTTGGGTTTAAAGTCATTTATTGATTATCTTTTGAACAAAATATATTAAATGCTTCTGACATTAATGCTGTAAAGCTATGCAATTTTTTGAAACAAGGCAATTGAAATTTTCTTAGAAAGACTCCTGGGTTTTTTTTAATAAAAAACCTATTTGGTTTTTTAATTTATTAAGAACTAGATATTTGAATGCATAATAAAAACCAATTTTTTTAATCAATTAAGCACCAAATTTTTAAATATGCATTATAAGAACTGGTTGTTTTTTAATGCTCTAAAAAGACTTGTTTTTTTATTAAAAACCCATTTGGTTTTTTAATTCATTAAGAGCAGATATTTGAATGCATAATAAAAACCAACTGGCTTTTTTAATCAATTAAGCATTGGGTTTTTAAATATGAATTATAAAAAAAGTTGTTTTTTTAACGCGCTAAAAAGACTGACTCCCTTGGGTTTTTTTTTTTATAAAAAACCCTTTTGTTTTTTTTAATTCATTAAGAACTAGATATTTGAATGCATAATAAAAACCAATTGTTTTTTTAATCAACTAAGTACCAGATTTTTAAATTTCCATTATAAGAACCACTTGGAATGCTCTAAAAAGACTCCCTTGGTTTTTTTATAAAAACCCTATTTGGTTTTTTAATTCGTTAAGAACTGGATATTTGAATGCATAATAAAAACCAATTTTTTTTAATCAATTAAGCACCGGATTTTTAAATATAATAATTATAATATGCATTTATATAAAAACCAGTTGGTTTTTTAATGCTCTAAAAAGACTCCCTTGGTTTTTTTTATGGTTTATATATAATTTGAACTTTTTTAACTAAATAAAATTAATTTTAATTAATAAATTAAGTCACTTAGTTAAGAGCTGAATTGATTAACTATTTATATTTAATGCATTCATAAATGAAAACAACCAGAAATATTTGTATTTATGTGTTAAGGAAAAATTTTTGTAAAAAACCCCAGTTTAGACCAAATGAACAAAAAAAACCATTCCCCCCCCCAACCGTGTTAAAAAGAGCGTTTCTGTGTTTCCCCAGGAATTTTTTTTTTGGAGATTTGACTCCTAAGGTAACCGACTGGGTTAGGAAGCATTTTTTAAAAATATGAACTAAATAAATAATTGTTTTTTTTTCTGAGAGCTAATATTCTAAAACTGAAAATCCTGCTAAGTGTATTTATTAATTTTTTTTTAATGTTTAGAAATTTGAATAAAAATAAGGCCAAAATTTAAACTTCTGCCAACAACTACAGAAACTGTTCTTTTATTAAATACAAATGAACTTTTTGCAGGATTTTAAGCTTAAGACAGAAATGTGTTGGTAACTAAAAAAATCTGGGATTTTGAAATAGAAATGAAGTACTGGTGTTTGAAATTAAATTAGAATTCAATTTAATTAAGTGCATTTTCATTAATCATTTATAGTCATATTTTGTTATTTATTGTTCTATTTCTATTTAAGATCAAATGAGAAGAAAATTGATGAAATATGAAAAGGACCTGCCTGAGATGAAAAAAAACCAAGATGCAAGATGTTTTGAAATGTTGAAGCTCTAAAAATAAATATTTTTAAATGTTAAACTTTATTCTTTTTTTTTATTTAAAAAAATAAATTTATTTAAATGGTTGAAAAAAAAAGTTAATAGAATAATAAAAAATTAGAACAACTGCAGGTAATAATGGTAATATACATGCTCTTTTAGAAAAAAACTGAAATTAAAACTGAAGATTTAGAAAAGTATTGCTATAGCCAGCACTATAATAGGCTATGTAAAAAATAAAGGCAACTGATGGCAAAAAAGTAATGCTAAAATAATATAAAAATAACAGCAACTGATGCTAGAAAAATAATGCTAGAATAATATACAAATAAACAGCATCTGATGCTAGAAAAATAATACTAGAATAGCAAATATTTTCCAGCAACATAAGCTAGATTTTGCATGCTAGCATAGCATGCGTTTTCTAGCAACACAAGCTAGATTTTGCATGCTAGCATAGCATGCATTTTCTAGCAACACAAGCTGCATTTATATGCTAGATTAGCAAGCTTTTTCTAGCAACACTTGCTAGGACGGCAAACTTTTTCCAGCCATACATGCTAGAATAGTGGTCATTTTCCAGCAATACATGCTAGATTAGCAATAATTTTCCAGCATCACACACTAGAATGGTGGTAATTTTCTAGCAAAATATGCTAGAATAGCTGTTCTTTTCTAGCAACACATGCTAGAATAGCGGTCATTTCCAGCAACACATGCTAGAACAGTGGTCATTTTCCAGCAACACATGCTAGAATAGTGATAATTTTCTAGCAATACAAGCTGGATTTTTTATGCTAATTAGCATAAAAAGTGGGCCAATACACAGATAACCATGCTAGGTGATTATGCTAGAACTAGCAAACAATTATGCTAGTTTAAGCTATTTTCCTAGCTTAACATAGCATACTATGCTTGTCTAGCAAAGAAATTCCAGCATAAATTTTGACTTTTCTAGCAAACCCATGCTAGAATAGTGATCATTTTCCAGCAACACATGCTGGAATACCAAATATTTTCTAGCAACGCATGCTAGAATAGTGATCATTTTCTAGCAATACAAGCTAGATTTTTTATGCTAGTTAGCATAAAAAGTGGGCCAATACACAGATAACCATGCTAGGTGATTATGCTGGAACTAGCAAACAATTATGCTAGTTTAAGCTATTTTTCCTAGCTTAAACATAGCATATTATGCTTGTCTAGCAAAGAAATTCTAGCATAAATTTTGACCTGGGATATCTACTGCTTTATGTAGGCAGGGTGGCTAGTTATTATCAACTTCAAAATTCACTGACCAATAGATTAATTTTCCCTGACTAATGATGTTCTTTAGTACACTCCAAAACTACCTCCAAATGTTTGTTAAAAATATAAAGGTAACATAGCCAGGTGAAATCTTATATTCACAACAGAAATTATCAAAATGTTCATATATTTTAAAATTGTAAATTTATGTACCATTTTTATTTATTTTTAAAGACATTAAACACAATTATTGAAATTTTTAAAAGACCAAAAGCTTAGTTTCAGACCTGCTCCACAATTAGCTAAAATGAAAAGGAAATACACATCAGGAATCAAATATATGTTATTATACACAATTGCAGGAATATTTCAATATATTTTTTCTTCGAATTATTCAGTACTCCGCATAAGCAATTAATAGAAAATGCAAAAAAAGAGAATTCAATAAACTTTCTCATATTTGACAGATGTAAAGTTTTCTGTCAATGTTTGCATCTGGCAACTGAGGCACTTCACTTCACGCACTTCAATAGGATGGGTGATTCCATTGCTTTCTAAGCTCCTTCACCGAGAGTTAGTTTTCACCGAGAGTTAGTGTGGGGGGCATCCTCCTCTCACGCACCTGAGAGCCGATGGGAGGTCAGGTGGCAGTTCCTTGTGGTGAGGGGATGTCAGCGGTGGCGCCTTTAGCCCTATCCCGCTGCAGGCGAGAGCGATCATCTCGTCCAAAACAGGCTTTCAGCTGTGAGATGGGCAGAAAGGTCTCCAGAAGACTCGCTGCCTTGGAACCCGGCATGACCACCTGCAGCAGGTACCGGATAACATCAGGCGGAATCCTTGAACAGACCTTTAAAAATACAAAACATCTCATTAATAACTAATTAATCCAATGTAGATAATTTTGCAATTAATTCTAACTCTAATTATATGCTAAAAAACACCTGGATCAGCTGGGATAAAAGTCCTGAACCATGGACGCCCATATGTTTGAATTCAGGAGGGGCCCAAGAAAAATTTATTTAAGTTAACCAGTGAAGGACGCTTTAGTTTTCTTTTTTTAATGGGAGGTTGGTTCATAATTATTTCTAAGGGGCCCCTCACGTTACTTAAGTTAAAAGGTTAAGTACGTATGTAGGGCCAAAAGGGTGTGTGCCCGTGCTATACACTAACACTACAATTAATTGTGATATACTGCCAAAACTTGGCGACCAAATGGAGGACTCTTCCAGCAGTGCGAAGAAACTCCTTTTTAAAAATGTTGATCGCTAGTTGATCGAAGTTGAAAAATATAACAGAAAATTGTTATTGCTAAGTAAAAAAAATAGACAAATAAAAAAGTGGAAATGTCCACAAATGTCAAATAATTTGTAATTTGCACGATTCACGTCCGACACCAAAACTTTACTTTTGATACCGCTCCAAAACTTATTCAGGTAATTATTACACAATTGAATTAATAAAAAGTAAGTAATAAATTATTCATATTTCATCTTCGCTCTTCAAGATTTAAGTGTTGAAAATAATAAAAAAACAACCCAATGAGCTGAATTTAAGGTTTTAGCAATGCAAATGAAACTGCGCTTCCCCTTTCATTTATAAATGAAAGTGGAAGTGATGATTCATTGATGTATTTAAATACTAGGATTTTACCAGCAAATATTTTACTATTAAGTCAACCAAATATCAAAAATTTTAGGGTTAACCAATTTTAGAAAGAAGTTTAACCTAAGGGAATAACGCAATAGAAGAAATTCCATTTACCATGACAAAAGCAAACAGAAATTGTATTTAATGTGCTAAGCCTTAAGGCTCATTCACACTGTTTCACTTTCACTGTTCATCCTGGTGATTCAGTCCTGTGAATCACTCATTCAGTGATCAGCTTTTTTTTCAGTTTCACTCAAATCATACTCGTTCATCTTCATCGGTTGTTTAAAATATGAACATCTCGGTTTAAGAGATTAGTTTTAAAATGTATAATTGAAGCAATAATATTTTTATGCAATTAAAATATAAATGTTGTATTCCAAGGTTAAATTAAAGAATTAAAAGAGTATTGGAGATCATATGCGTGTCCTTCTATTTATTTAAAGGTGATCAGGAAAAATTTCGAATTAAAATTAAAACAGGCAATAACCTGCTGAAAATAATGGTCAGTTTAAACATGGGTTTAAATCGTTCAAATTACCCTTCAAATTATTTTACTCATGATAGTAGCAGTATCGTTTGATAAATTGAGACCTCTTAATTTATTTTATCAAACCAAACGATTTTTTAAAAACAAATAAATAACTTTACTTTTATTTCATTTTTGTTAGCATATATAATGATCTATTATTATTATTATAACTTTAATTAAGATGTGTGTGGTGGAAAATCTTTTCAATAAATTTATTTTAAATTGGAATTTATTCTATATTTAATGCAATATTTTGATGCGAATATTTTATTTGAGGTAGTTTAATTCTCAGAAAAATACACGATAACCGTAAAAAAGTTATTTTTTGTCTTATTTCTCTAGAAATATTTGTAAAATTCAAAGAATAATTTTCTACTACACACAAAAAAATTTCAATGCTCTTAGAGAATTGAAAAAAAATATTTTGTTGGACTCGATCCCGCAACCTTTGGATCTGATTGCCGATGTCTTGACCACCATGCTAGTTTAATTATGACGGAAATTTGAAAGTTTTAATATAAAAACTTTGTCAAAGAATTTAAGGAAAAGTAGTGCCAACAGTTTAGATTACTTTTAAGGTTTTAAGAATATCTAAAACTGTTTTCTTTGTTGTATATAAGGATTTACAAAACATTTAAATAAATTGTTTTAGAGAATGTATTTTTTAGTGATCTTAGTTATAAATAGTTTTTCTATCTCGGCGGATATACACGTTAGAAGACAGCTGTTCTGCGGATCTTATTTGATGGGATTTAAGAAGATTTTAAATGGTTATTCACTTTTATACCGTTGTAAAACTATTTTTTCTCTAATAATAACACTTTATCAATGAAAAAATACTTCTACGGTCTCATTATAAAAAGTTGGCGTTTTGTGTTAAGCGTAAGAACACAGTGTATGAGTTCATCGGTGAATGGTCCAGTGTGTTTTTTTCTCGGTTCATCTTTCATTTTTGATGTTCACTTCGAGAAGAAATGACAATTTACGCCTTTCACTTACGATGATTCCTCGAAAATGAAGATCAAAGTGAAACAGTGTGAATGGGGCTTTAGATTAGTGGGAGATAAATGGTGAATACCTAATAATGAATTTTTCACAATTCACAAAAACAGTGACGGTTATTACAAAGATTCTATAAGGCAGAAACGGCTTGATTACCAAAAAACTAAATTGAAATACATCTATTGGAAATGGAATACTAAATAAATATACAAACTTGTAATGAATGCACATAGGGTTGTCTATCATGAGATGAATAATGAGATTTATATAAATATGCTTTTAAGATAAAATTTAGTGCACTGTTAAAGAACACTAATATTATTAAACTAAACAATAAGAATTGAAAATGAACATTACTTAATTCCAAAAGTCCTCAAGAAGGTAAAACTCGCTGTTAAACTTCATCATTGGTCTAGTCTCCTTATACAATAACACCAAAAGGACAGAACACCTACAAAAATATAAAAGGTCAACAGAAACCAATTTGGAACTTATTGATAGTTAAAAAAAAGTGAAATAATAGTTCAATTAATCATTATCTGTAACAAATTTGATGTAGGTCCTCCACGGCAACTGTTAACTAGAAAAGTTGGCAATTTAGCGACTGTGCTCTAAAGTTGGTCTTTCTTTGCTAGGCCGTTTGTAACGGGGAAATCCAAGTTCAAGTAGGGGAGCAGGAAATCAGGGTAGCTAGCTTGGCTACTTAAAATAAGCATTCCATTGGAGATAAGGTATTATCGTTCTTCTCGAGCCTTCCCAGCTTCAGGGAGTATGTTGGTATGGTGGGGGAGTGCTGTGGTGCCGCACGGTGGATCAGCATTGTATTGTTTTAGCGTCTTTTGTTAACTTGTGTCAACACCACCTTTTCTCGTGTATAAAAGCTCGGCATCATTATTGCCAAGGCACTCCGTTACACCAGCCTCCAGAGCATTCAAAATCAAACCAAATTTTGAATACCAAAATTTTGATTATGAAATATCACATCCGGGTCACCAGTTATAAAGGAGGGTGATCATAAAGGCTAAACGCTAGTGCATGTTCAATTGAGTGAAAAGCCAAAAGTTTAAAAACAACAAGTTTATTAGTTAAAAATCCTTTATAAAAAATGAATGCTCTGGAGGCTGGCGTAACGGAGTGCCTTGGCAATAATGATGCCGAGCTATACACGAGGAAAGGTGGTGATGCCACAAGTTAACAAAAGACGCTAAAACAATACAATGCTGATCCACTGTGCGGCACCACAATATTACGCCTCGACTCCTAAAACTTCTTCAAGAAGAGGGGAGGGAAGTGGGATAGTTCTTGGCGGGACAAAAACTGCCAAAAGACTTCAGCAACTAGAACTATAGCAACAGCCATTCACTGGTCACCAGTTCTTTGGAATTATCGCCATGGAAAACCCATATCAAATATGTTCCTATTACCTCAATTGTATTATTTACAAATAAATTATCCTGTAATTTGTGGATTATTAACCTAAAACACAACTTAGAATCCTTAGAATAAATTATGGGTGCATTAAGTTATTTCTGTGAACCAGATTAACCCGGCGCTGGTGTATAGCAGCATCTCACCGTTAGAAGTAGTGTTTTTACACATGCAGTTTAAGCAAATAAAGAAATAAGTTCACAGGAAAGGAGATTACTGTTGTACTAATCACAAAAACACATTCATACAAATCATCAAAACTGTGTTAAATTAGACAGAATGTAAAATGTAAACAGTTCATGTATTAGCTGACAATAATCTTCTACAGTTTGTCTGAATTCAAAACTGAGAAAATGTCCCATAAATCTTACAAATGTAACAATTGCCTGTCTTAATGGAAGTAAAATTTGTTTGAGCACATAAACATTTGTCAATCATAAACCCAAACTCATGCTAACAAAAGAGGTTTGGGTTCCCAATAAAATTATACTTGACGCTACACTATCACTAGTAAAGGCTGAAAACTATTATAAGGTTTCTTTCTTAATAATAATAAATTTTAAAATACTTATTAAGAATTATATGCATTCATAACACAAAAATATGTTCGGACGGAGTCTCAGACTCACGCGATCGCTGTATGTAGGGTTAAGATATACACATGAAAATATAGTTTTAGTTAATAAATATAGTTTAGAAGTATTAGAACTGTAAAAACAATTCAAAGCATACAAATAAAAACCGATTAATTATGGCGACTGTAACGCCGTAATTTTAAAGAACACTAAAAATAAGAATTGAAAATGAACATAACTTACTTCCATGTTCCATTCATATCATATCATCCATTTTTTCCTCCGGCCGAGGAACCAAAACTTTGTATTCTTCCGCGGTAGAATAATTTTGATTTCACAACCGTATATAGTTCGTTCGTTTCGATGGAAGTAATTTCTTTTTTTTTTCGCATCGTAAAAAACCTACACTTATTTTGATAATAAAGTTGTTGTACAAATGTTTAATGAATTGCACTCAAAATTGTTAAATATTTGCCCCTTTTTGTTAAATGTGTGATTTTAAGCGTGTTTAGCAAGTGGCTCATGCGTTTGTGCTAATCGAACCAGTTGGGTTCCCTGGACCGAACTAAGTGACAGAATGAGTTTGGTTGAACGAAACAGACCGGTGAGGTTTTGGGAAACGATCGGTCTGGTTTTGGCAACTAAACCACTATCAATCGAACTGGGTTCGGTTGGTTGAAGACTACCATTTTTTTGCGTGTTGGCAGTATATCACGATTGGTTGTAGTGATTAGCACGGGCGCCCATACATACCTTTTACCCCTACATACCTACATCACCTTTTGCATTAAGTAACACGTTAAAGGCTACTGAGAAATAATTATGAACCAACCTCCCATTAGAAAACTTAAGCGGGCTTGACTGGCTAACTTGCAAAAATTTTTCTTGGCCCCCTCATGAATTCAAACATATGGGCGCCCATTGTGTATAGTTGGCGATCACGACACAATTGCCAAATGGAGGACTCTTATCCCAGCTGATCCAGGTGTTTTTTAGCATATAATTAGAATTAATCATAAAATTATCTACATTGTTTAATTAGTTATTAATGAGATATTTTGTATTTTTAAAGGTCCGTTCGAGGATCCCCTCACTGCAAGGAACTGCCACCTGATCTCCCATCTGCCTCGGCTCTCACGTGCGTGAGAGGAGGATGCCCCCCAGAGTGAGTGAGAGCTTCTTTGTGGCTGTGTCTGCTTCGAGGTGAAGTCCTCGCTGGCTTTAGCAAATTCAGTGGAAAAGCCTCAACTACAGCTGCACATCTTTTGTGATGCATCAACATATGCTCATAGAGCATTAGTGTACGTGTGATTTCCTCCAGCACTTGATTTCTGATTTGCAAGGGCCGTGTAGCCCCTAAAGAAACTGACTCTGCCGAGACTGGAACTTTTATTGGCTGGGGCTGATGCGCGAATGCTAAAATTCCTAAAAACTCACTTCCCGACGGCAGTGGTGTACTTATGGAGTGATAAAACTTTATTGAAAACTTTAGTTGTCTGTGAAAATTACTTTGTGTTACTGCCTATGTGTTTAGGTTTATTAATAACATAAAATCAAATGTTAAAATTGTAGGTCATATATCTACTAGGGAAATTTCTGTTGCTTAGAATTATTGGATTAAATCATTTCAAGGTATGTACTTTAAATCAGAAATTAATGATCTGAAGTTAAATAAGTGTGTTGATAAAAATTCTAAATTGTATGGTCTTAATCCTAAAATTGATGATAAGGGTTTATATTAAGAGTTAATAGTAGATTGGTCAAATCTTCTTTAGATGTGGGTTCTGTAAAATCTATCATATTGCCTAGTAATTATTTTTCTCATCTTATTGTGTTAAAAAACCATGAAAGAGTTCTTCAATTTGGTGTTAATGATACTTCAGTTCAAATAAGAGCCAAATTTTGGATTTTAAGAGCCAGATGGTTTGTAAAATCAATATTGCATGATTGTAGATTTTGTAATTGGGTTAATGCTTGTCCTGGTCAGGAAATTTCTGCCCCCCCCCTTCCTCCTGATCGAATTGAAAAATATCAGCCCTTTGAGGTAAGTGGAATTGATTTTGCAGGACCATTAAATTTAAGAGATGGCTCTAAAGTGTATATTGCTTTGTTAACTTGTGCAGTTACGAGAGGAATTCATTTAGAAGTATATCTAATTTGAGTGCTGAGTGTTTTATCCAGGCTTTTTGTAGATTTATTTCACGTTGTGGTGTATGTAAAATCATATATTCTGACAATGCCAAAACATAAAAGAGCTGATAAAGAACTAAGTTTGTATAAATTGTGTAATGATGAAAGTGTCTGTTCCTGTATTGCAAATAGTGGTATTATATGGAAGTTTATAGTTGAAGTTGCTCCCTGCATGGTACACAGCTAAAGCATGGCCTATTTATATTTAGGCGCAAAGGTTCCCTTGTCAGTTGTCACGAGTCAATTTTTGGTGGATGGGGAAAAGATTTTTAGTTCATTTATTTCTAAACCTATATTTTATTAGCTCTCTTGCATAGCACTGAATTTGTCTGTGTTACTCTACTACTGATGGCAAGGATTTATTTGTTTATGCTGTCACTGTTTAAATCTTGGTTTATAGTGCTTGAATATTTTTAATGATTTTGTATTATTGATGCATTCATAACATTATTGATTGTATTTTCTAATTAGTACTTTCTTTTACTTAAATGCATCTTAGTTCCTATATTATGTTAATATATTGTAGTAAACCTACAGTACAGTAGAACTCCAACTATCCAAATTGCTGATTATCCGAATCACTTTCAGAAGAAAAATGAAGACCGAATCGTAAGTACTGTCATGGGAAGTCAAACACCTCAAGTGCATTTAAAAATGGGGAAAGCTTCCTTTCTTATTAAAACCAATCCAAGGTTTGGATGACCACAGCATTGTTTACAAAGTGGTACTTCAGTTAATTGGAGTTCTACTGTATCACCATCCATGATTGAAATTTTTAAAAGATACATTTCCATTCTCTGAAATTTCAAATGGAAATTTTAAAAATAAAATCACTCTGTATTTGAAAAATTGTTTGGTTGATTTGTTCAGTAAATTAAACTTGAAGGTTATTTCTGAGGTAATACATCCAAATTCAATTCTATTATCTGAACAGATTTAAACTGATTTTCCCAAAGTTGAAAATTGTTAATATTACTATTAAAACATTCTTAAATTTTATTAGCTACACAGGATATGTGAAAAGTCACCAAAAGTAATCAAAATAAAAAGCAAGCAAAATGTATCAACTTGTAGAATTGCTGGTAAATCCAGGATTTTTTATAATTTTATTTTTGTGTAAATAAAAAACATGCCCTATTTGTAATAAATTATATTATCTTGCAAGTTTTTTTGCTTTTAATCTGATATAGATTGAGAATGATAGACATGACTGATTCATGAATGACAATTGCAACTTCTTTAAAATAGATACTCTTAGTTATTTCAAAATCAGAATTGAAGATGTAAGTAAAGCAAGGTAAGTACATACAAGCGATTTTTCTTGTTGAAAGTTTTGCATTTATGATACGACAAAATAACGACAAATTCTTAATAACGATTGATTAAGCGGATAGTTTCGTTAGTAGATTTTCTTTAAGATAATTAGAATCTTCGGAGATACGAAGTTACTATAAGTGTTTTTTTAGTGTTAAGATATAGTCAACAAAACATGTAAACATGAAAGAAACTTAGACATTTTAAAATAAGTTTAGTTGTAGCATGGTTAAAAAAAAGTATTAAATATGTTTTCTAGGAAAATAAAGCATGGGTAATTCAATATTAAAAATACTATCCTGTATAAACAAAATCCGTATATACCCGAAGTCCGTTTACGGCAACTGTACATTTTCCGTTTATGACAAGCGTACTAACACCGTTTGTGGCAACCCAACAGTCGGGTTCCCTCAAACAAACTTGAGGAACGTAGGTTCGATTGGCACAACCAAACAGTGTGGTTGTCCCAACCGCACCTCTCTCATTCGAACCGGTTTGGTCACCCCAAACGGAGAGTTCGTTCAGTCCTATATCAACAGGACGGTGCGGTTGGGGGAACCGAATTTCTGGTTGTGGGAGCAGAACTGTTTTTTGAGTGTGCTTTGAGTCTCACCAAAACAAGTGGAGAAATAGCACAATAAGCATGCGTGAGGAGAGAAAAATTAAATAACGGAAATTTTCACGATAAAAATTCCGTTTTGTAGTTGACGGAATTAATCCATGAAAAATTCACGGAAAAGAATACGTAAAAAGACGGTTTTTTTACAGTGTATATGATCAGTAGAACCCCCAAATACGTTAATGTTAAAAAATTTTAAAACATTACCCATCTTATTTTCTCATAAAAATTTTCAAAAAAGTAATTTGTAAATAATAATCATTTCCAAAAACCAGAGATGCATATATTACTGGGTAAAATATTCCAAAATGAAGAGATTTTATATTAAGAATTCCTTAATTCCGAGGAAAATACAAAAATAATTTATGTATTTATCCCCATTTCTACAAGTCTTTCAAAAATTTCTGTTTCAGCAATAAATAATTTCATCTGAACGAAAGCGAAAACTAAAAGAAATAAATAGGCATAACTGTCATAAAAAAATCATCAAAACTCCCATTCATCCATCAAATGAAGAATGAATGAAAGTATTTCCAAGCACTCTAAATTCGCATTAATAACTTCGTTAATAATCTTAATTTAAAGATAATAATTCCTGTTTTGAGGATTGAATATGGTTCAAATATCGACGGTGGAGACAAGAAACCTCGTATCTCCAAAATCCCAACTTTTCTGGAGAGCAAAAAAACTGTTTTTGGGTGCCTATGGCACCCTATTTACCTCGTTACAACGCCAATTTCCAAGTTTTTGATTCAAACACCTTTCTCTATCTCTCTCTTCCTCTCTCTACCTTTAGATTGTATACATTGTATTGTGATTGTTAGGATTGTAGAGGAACCTCTACAATCCATTTTAAGGCTAAAAACTCACTTTGTAAGCGCTGCGAGCGCTAATATCGGTGGAGTAGTTTGTAATAGGTAGGTAGCAATAAAAAACTCAATTTCGAAAAAATTGAAGATACGAGGTTTCTCGTCTTCACCATCGATATATACAGGGTGTTTCAAAATTGCGTTGCACGGCTTTTATTCGGAACCAGCGCCTCCTAGGGTCATGGAAGTAAGGTCTACCCCTAGGTTAGTGACCCTGGAGAATCTAATGAGATGACTTACAGCGCTCCTAGCGGCGAAATTAAAAAGTTAAAAAAATTAATTTAAAAACTAAAAGAGATAGAGTAAAAAGTTCAGTACAAAAGTTGTTGCCAAGATCATAACGAACTCAAGTAAAAAAAATTCATCAAAATAGCTTAATTATTCGAGGAGATATTCACTGTTGAAAATGGCACTTTTTTGAGTGGCGAAAAAGGGCCCGGCCACAAATTTAGAAACGCTTTCTCCGTCATTATCGTGCGGGAGTTTTAAGCTTGACAGTGACTGATTTGATGGATCAATCGAAAATAATGCTTCAAATTTTTTTAAAAAGGAAAGTCCAAGCTTGGACATTTAAGAACTACCACGATCAGAAATCGTTACTTTTGCGAGATAAATGTTTACTAAAACGGGTATTAACGATCAATCGCTAATCGAAGATTAATTAGAAATAAATATTTCGAAAACAGTTGACTTTTTAATGTTTTGCATATTGGTAGGACACAAAGTAGGAGAAAAGGAAGAAATTCACAGTGCAAAATTATAATTTATTGAGCTTGCTCAAAAAGATTACCATGGGCAACAATACACTTTTGTGTCCTTTCAACCATGTTAGAAAGCACATTTTGGACCATATGGGGTGTGACAGTTGCGCAACTGTCGATGATGCGGTTTTTTAAGTCCTGGAGACTCGTAGATGGCGTTTCGTAAACTTGATTTTTCAAGTGACCCCAAAGGAAAAAGTCGAGTGGATTAAGATCAGGAGATCTTGGAGGCCATTCAATACTCCCACCATACCCAATTATCTTATTGCCAAATGTGTCTTTGAGGAACTTTTGAACCAGATGTGGCTTGTGCGGTGGAGCGCCGTCATGTTGGAACCAAAGTGATGGTAACAGTGAGAGAGGAATGTCTTCCAAGAAATCAGGCAAGATATCCTGCAAATTCTGAAGGTACTTGTTTCCATCCAGCGAACCAACGAAGAAAATTGGTCCAACTAGACGGTCCCTCCAAACACCGCACCACACATTTACTGACCACTGTACTTGATGTCTAACACTAACTCCCATGCAGGATTTTGAAGAGCCCAAACATGAGTGTTATGCCTGTTAAAGATTCCATTGCGATGAAATTTTGCCTCATCGGACCAAATGATATTTTTAAAAAAGTTTGGGTCACTTTCCAATTCATTAAGTGCCCAATTGCACCAATCGAAACGTCGTTCCTCATCTCCTTGTAGCAATCCTTGCTGTGGTGTAACATGGTAAGGATGCGCTCCATTCTTGTTCAAAACCCTCCAAATTCGACTTACTGGTAAGCCAGTCAGATCGCTCATTTCTCTAATACTGGTGTGAGGATGGGATAAAGCGTATGCCAGTAAGTCTTCATCTGGTATGCGATTAGTAGAACGTTGTCTCATCGAATAGTGTCTCCTAAGAACGCTTCCTGTATCTTTAAGGCGCTGCACAACTTTCCTGATAGTCGCTGATGTAGGATGAGGATCATTTGGAAAGCGATCAGCAAATACACGTGCAGCTCGAACCGAATTCCGTAGAGTTTCTCCATAGATGAGAACCATTTCTAAATACTGAGATTTACTAAAAGTCGTCATGTTTGAAAAATAAATGACGTGAAATTGCTTTATAATTGAGAAAGAAATCAACTTCAGATTTAAGAACTATAATTTCCTTTCTCTCATCTGAAATAATCAGCACGCTTGTCAAATTCAAGTGACGTTTTCCCCTCAGGCCAATCTAAGCGCTCGCTGACTGAATAACCATATTCGAAATTATACTACCTTGCGGCAAACAAATCAGATCCCTCAACGACAATCCCTATCAATATGCAAAACATTAAAAAGTCAACAGATTTCGAAATATTTAATTCTAATTAACCTTCGATTAGCCATTGATCGTTAATACTTTTTTTATTAAAAATAATTTTCGATTGATCCATCAAATCAGTCACTGTAAAGCTTAAAACTCCCGCACGATAATGACGAGAAAGCGTTTCTAAATTTGTGGCCGGGCCCTTTTTCGCCACTCAAAAAAGTGCCATTTTCAACAGTGAATATCTCCTCGAATAATTAAGCTATTTTGATGAATTTTTTTTACTTGAGTTCGTTATGATCTTGGCAACAACTTTTGTACTGAACTTTTTACTCTATCTCTTTTAGTTTTTAAATTAATTTTTTTAACTTTTTAATTTCGCCGCTAGGAGCGCTGTAAGTCATCTCATTAGATTCTCCAGGGTCACTAACCTAGGGGTAGACCTTACTTCCATGACCCTAGGAGGCGCTGGTTCCGAATAAAAGCCGTGCAACGCAATTTTGAAACACCCTATATTATTTCCGGGTTACCACATTAGCGTTATCCTTGGCATTGCTTTGGCATCCTTTTCATTCTTGTTTGTTGTTTGTTTTTGTTTCGAAGTCAACTTCAACCACGTAAATTCGTTTTGCTCTTTTCGAATTAATTTTTTTTTAATGTATTATTTTCTATTCATTCAGTAATCAGCCTTTTTTTGCATTCACTCTTTTATTATTATTATTTTATTAGCAAAGGGTTAGAGAGAAAAATAATATTTTTAACCTCGCCAAGTTGCCAAATGCATCTACTATGTTGAGGTTCTATACCGGAATTCTCTAGCACTTTGTTTTTGTTTACATTTTTCAACCCATCCATAGTTGCTTCAATTTACATATGCAAATGACGGTCTATGTCGTCCAAATTTATTAGGAAATTAAAAAGCTCGCGTTTAAATGTTGAATATATCTTAATATTTTGAAGATAAGAAGGCAAATGGTTGTAGATTTTGGGTGCTAAAAAGTAAAAATGCTTCCGAAATATTTCTTTAGAAAAATAAGAAATTATATATATTTTATTAGGTCTTCTTAGAGATACATTTAATTTTAAGTCACATATTGATTTGTTTCTATACAAAAAAAGGGCTACTCGGAATAAGAAGTCATATTTTAGAGGTAGTAAGTTCCAATTTCTAAAAATATAAGCATTTGTTATACCTCGTATATTTGTTAATATCGTTTAGAAGTATCTGAAATTTTATGTGTAGTGTCTGGCAGTGGGCCACAGGGGTCGCTACCTCTGCCCAGGGTCCGTATTCCTGATAACCCCTCTGACCCAACCGGTATAGGGGGAGGAACGGAACTGAGCAGAGGAGCAACGAGTTTATAAAAAGGGGACGGCCCCTGATAAGAGAGAGAACCTGTTAAGAGACGCTGGGGAACGCGTGTGGTTCAGGAGTGATTTCTCGAAGTGTAGCGTGTGTCGCGTGATTTTGGTAGTGTTGTTTTTCGGAAGTGGATATTGTAGTATTATAATCTAGAGTGTGTAAAGAAAGAAGTCTCCCAATAAAATTTATTTATTTGGGACTTGTGTAGTAATTCTTCTGTGGTGTTGTGGTGCATTCAAGTTATTACACGCTCTCTTAAGGAACCAGAGCGTCGACGGGAATCGGCTGCATTACAATCTGAATACATCGACGATTGAGGTGAGTTTTCCTTGGATTTTGTTATCTCCTCGGTGACTGGGGTCAGGAGTCGGTTACTTCCATAGCTTAGGGTTTTTTTTGTATTTGTATTTTGTATGTTGAAATGGCTTTTTTGGGGTCAGGCAGAAAGGCCGATCTCTTGGAATTGGCGGGGGAGCTAGAGATTGGGGTCGCTAAGGAGAGTACAATAGGTGCGATAAAAACATTAATAAAAGCGCATCCAAGTTATGACGCGGAGGAGGTTGAGAGGATGCTTAACAGGATAATAGAAGAACGAAAGCAAAAAGAGACAGTAGAAAATGAGAAGGGTAGGGAGGTAGCGCGAACGAAGAGGGAAAACCCGTTTATGGAGTATGTGAAATTAACGATGGGGATATTACCGGGGTTACCTGGGAGAGTTGAGGAATGGCCCTTTTTCTTCCGGGAGGTAGAGGAGATTTTCACTTTATACGATGTCCCGGACGAGTATAAGGGGAAATTGGTCTTACACACGTTAAAGGGACAGGTGAAATCATTGGAGTCTTTTGTGGTGGGGACTGAGACAGTGGAATATACGACGATAAAAAAATTGGTGTTGGAGGAGTTTCGAATAACCCCGATACAACACAAGAATAACTTGGACGGCATGGGGGTTAGGCCTAATGAGACCTTCGTACAATATGGTATTAGAATAAGGGCCGCGTTGGATTTATACCTCAAATCGAGAGAGATAGAAACCCTGCAGGATATTAAAGACTTAATTGTAGCAGATAAAATAAAAGACAGTTTATCACCGGAGGTAAGAACTTATATTCTATTAAAGGAAACGGAGAAGTGGTTGAAACCGGATAAGTTGGTGAAGGAGGTGGACAACTATGAATGTGCCGTAGCCGACGGGGGGTGGGGAAGACGCGGATCCAAGGGAGAAGGTAGACAGTGGAGGGAAGGAAAGTCCCCGAATAGGAACAAGGGGTTTAGAAATTCTGAAAGTGCGAATGGTTGGGATCAAAGAACACCCCGCGAAGAGGGCTGCTTTACGTGCAAATCGATATATCACCGAAGGCGTGATTGCCCTCAAAATAGAGGACGGGATGGAGAGCCCGGGAGTCCGAAAAGAATTAACCAAGTGGTAGTTTCTGAAGTACAAGACCATTTGGTGGCCAGGGTTGAGTGGGAGAAGGAAATGACAGGAAAATGTCAAACATTGAGGGAAGTCGCTCTCTGGATAGAGGGACAGGAAGTACCCGCAATAATCGATTCAGGGGCCGAAATTTCGGTGATACAGTCCTCTTTGGTTCCCGGGTCAGTAGGAAATGGAAGGGGAGCGATAACTTTGAGGTCGGCCTTCGGAGAAGAGGTGAGGGCTCAGTTATGTACCATTCCGGTGCATTTGAGGGAGGACAATGGCAGATTATACTCCCGGGGGAATACAGTGATGGCGGTGACAGACAAATTGAGCACCCCTTGTTTATTAACTCCCGAAGCATATGAAATGCTGATTCAGGCGGGGTCTACGGTTCCCTTAGTGGAGGAAACGGGAGGTACGGTAGAAGATGAGTTATCGGACTCTCCGGTAGTGTTCGAGGTAGAGACGGGAGAGGTGGAAGAGTTGGGAAAGGACGAGGAGAATTTGAGAGTGGAAGTTGAATTCACCGAAGCTACCCTGTTTAGGGAGGAGCAAAAGAAGGGTGAAACGTTGGGCGAAGCATTTCGGGAGGAAAAGTTGAGCTTGACCGAACCCTGGGACGCGGAGATTGCTTACCCCATAGTATGTGTTAGCAAACAAGATGGGGGGACACGTAGGTGTATAGACTCCAGGCTCCTGAACGCGGTCACCAGGAGTGACGATTTCCCCATGGAGAACTCCACCGAACTAATTAATTGTATAGGCAGAGCCAATGCCATTACGGGTCTCGACGTGCTAAAAGGATATTGGGAAATTCCTTTAGAGGAGAGAAGTCGGTATTTCACATCCTTCAAGACCTCACCGCGCAGAGTATCGGTGGAACGTCATGCTGTTTGGGTTGCAGCGGGTGATGAATCACTCGCTGGCGGACCACAGAGACTATTGGCGGGCTTACATCGCGATCTTCTCGAGGGACTGGGTGTCTCATCTTTGCCATCTGGAGGCTGTGCTGGGAAATCTCCCTGAGGTGAACTTCACGGTTAACCTCGGAAAGTGCGTCTTCGCCCAAAAAGAGGTGGAGTACCTGGGCCACATCATCGGTTCCGGAGCGCATCGTCCGGATCCCGGCAGGCTCCAAGCCATCGAGGAGTGGAAGGCACCTCGCACGAAATCCCAGTTACGGAGTCTGCTGGGCCTATGCAACCACTACCGGGACTACGTCGAGGGGTATGCCACGGTAGCCCGGCCGCTAACGGAGATGACCAAGAAGAATATCCCCGAGGATATTCCGTGGGAGGAACGCGGACAGCCTATCCAGGCTGGTATGACTTTCGTACAAATATCTCTTTTAATAATGATTTGTGTAGTTCTTTTAGTAATTCATGTTGTGTTCCGGATTATACGTAGAGCTCCTGTCCGTCTGTCTGTTTTTTTTTTGTGTTATTTGTGTAGGTATTGCTCCAGTATTATAACCAGGCGGCTTTACTTCTGTTCTTGATTGGTAATGTGATTAGTTTTGATGTATGTATGTGTATGTTTTAGCCTGTAATTTGAGTGTGATTTTTTTTGGGAAGTGAGAGTTTCTTGAACTGCCAGACTAATTGTCAGATCGATAATTATAGAAGGATAATTATAATCTTGCCTGGGGGGTGTAGTGTCTGGCAGTGGGCCACAGGGGTCGCTACCTCTGCCCAGGGTCCGTATTCCTGATAACCCCTCTGACCCAACCGGTATAGGGGGAGGAACGGAACTGAGCAGAGGAGCAACGAGTTTATAAAAAGGGGACGGCCCCTGATAAGAGAGAGAACCTGTTAAGAGACGCTGGGGAACGCGTGTGGTTCAGGAGTGATTTCTCGAAGTGTAGCGTGTGTCGCGTGATTTTGGTAGTGTTGTTTTTCGGAAGTGGATATTGTAGTATTATAATCTAGAGTGTGTAAAGAAAGAAGTCTCCCAATAAAATTTATTTATTTGGGACTTGTGTAGTAATTCTTCTGTGGTGTTGTGGTGCATTCAAGTTATTACATTATGTACAAGAATTTAAAATGCATCATTAAAATTTGCGATAAATTGTCGTTAATTCATTTAATTACTAAATAGTAGTACTATGCCTATTACTATATGGTCCCTTTTTTGGGAGCTGAAATATTTTTTGTGGGTCTCAAAATCGAGTTAATCGGATAATAAGAATACTCGTTAATTACCGTAATTAGAGAGTTATTGACTCGGTGATAGTTGAATATTTTGCATTGTCATGAATATTACACCATGCTGCAAAATTTCAGGGCTTAATATAGTATGCAAGCATCTGAAATTTTGTGTTCAAGAATCTAAAATTCTTGCGGTTATTTGCCGTTAATTAATTTAATTACTTGATAACTGTCGTTTTGATGATTTAATGTAGTACTATTATGCCCATTACAGTATTGTTCTTTTTTTGGGAGCTGAAATCTCATTGGAAAGGTCTCAAATTTCAGTTTTTTTGATAATAAAAAATTCTCGTTAATTAACTAAATCCTTTGCTTATTGATTAGAGATTAGATAATAATTTGGATATTTTAGTGTCATGAGGGTTACATCAATGTCTAAAGTGTCAGGGTCCTGGAATATGAGGAAGTGCCCGAAAATCGAGTTGTAAAATTCCACCCGTGAAACGCGGCCCATAGCAAGTCTAATAAAAGCGTTTAATAAAAACTGTTACAGCAGGAAGATGGTTCGTTTGGGCTTTAACGAAGCCTTGTTCCATTTTCAAAAAAATATTCAAATATAAAAACGAAGTTACTTTGTTTGTGTAGCACAGCAGCTTTCGTTTACAGAACCTATGCGACTCTACTGGCTTCCGAACACGGCATAGACATCGTCACACGAGGCTACACGAAGCCACGCCCCGTTTTTTGAGAATACAACATTTAAAAATTAATTACAAAATAACTAATGGTTAAAAAAATTTCAAATTACCAAAAATAGTTGTTTAAGACCTTTATTTATGTTTTCTAATAGTCAAAATTGCTAGATTTGACAATTGTTTACTACCCAATTCTCTATGGGTTGGCGGAAAATAATTTGGAGGAGCGCGCTTGTAAATTTGATAACTAATAGAAAAAAATGTCCTATTTTTTCAAGTAAAGATGCAGATTGATCCTGAAGGGTGTACCTAACTATCAGTACTAACATTATTTCGAAATTCCTACAATTTTTTCAGGAGCAAAACGGAAGTTGAAAAAAAAAACAACCCTCGTACATTACTATGAACGTATAAACCACGAAAAGATGAAATGAAAATCTTTTATATTTTGTTCTTAAACCGCAACTATTTGACAGGCCCGTTGTATCCGCTCTGTTTACTCACAGAGAATACGGGAAAATTCAAAAGTGCTATTTTTATCGGCATTTGAAATAATCAAAACGCTCGGATTTCCTTCTTTCGCGGCTGATGTCCCGCAACTGCGCTTATGGTTCCCCGCAGGCTGAATCTTCTGCGCTTAGAAAAGGTGGCCTCCGACAAAAACCCAGCGAGAATTGACACTTCACTCAAATTTCCGATCAAGAGAAATTTCGATTATGGGGACTCCCTTTTCTCGTTATCTCGTCCCTCCTCCCGCATGAGCGGATCAGTCGAGATAACTTAAGTCGGAATCATTAAAAGTGCATTATGGCGATTAAAGGTGAAGTCGCGGCTGACCGATTATTTTGCTCTGGCCAGATCAAAATAAGAACTCCATTTCGAAAGAGGGGGCTGCTCAGAAGTTGCAAATGCGAGGTTTGGTTTATTAGGGTTTAATGGCACCAAAAAAAAACGGACAAAAGCACCAGGACATTTTTTAAGCAGGCATGAAAGCCATTGTCAGATGCCCCGTCTATTGTTCAACTTATTCCTCAACCATATAATAGATCGTTTAAATGAATCCAATATTGCTGGTATTTACATCTCTTCGGCTGCATTTCTACACAGTACACATTCTACTTCACGCTGATGGTGCAGTATTCTTAGCCGAATCCCCTATCGATTTACAGAAAAAACTCAACTTACTCGGAAAATTTTGCTTAGAATTTAATTTGACAGTCAACATCAACAAAACTAAAATTATGATTTTCAGGAAGGGAGGAGAATATGCTAAATCTGAAAAATTCTTTTACCAAAACTCAGAACTTGATATCGTACGTGTACTTGGGAATTTATTTTTCGTCAAATGGAAAATTTAGTATCACGATAAAAGACATTTCACAACAAAAGAAATTGCTGCAATCGGCGCGTCTTGGCATATTTTCACTGGGTCTCGAGCTAACTCAGTCAGTTCGAGATGCCTGCGTTTGATGTCGACGTTTTTTCGGTCTCCGTCATTTATTGTTTTGATAAGTTGAGTAATTCAATTGAATCAAGGTGCAATATGAACCTGCTTATTATTAGGGAAGAGGCAAAAAAGGCTAGCTGTGATTTGATAAAGGAATTCTACTAGAGGAATTCAAAGTTGCTCGAGTTGAAGGGGCGTCTTCTAGGAATACCGCCGATTGCCCACAGAGAAATATCCTAACAGAGGGTCCACGGGGCTATTTTCAAATGTGTTACTGATGTGAGGGCGCCACACCAGCTTCTGGAACGTATGCCGGCTGCTTAAAACTCTCGCCAAATTAGAACTCTGCGCATGCGCAAAAAGGTGTTTTTGTTGGATCGTACCTTTGAGGAGGGTGAAAAATCATACAAGACAAATGTGGGTTTTAAAACAGGAATAATCACACTCTTAAAACAACAGTTTCAAAAATGAGTAAAATTTACTCAAATTTGAGTAGTTCACAAACTCAAAATGGCTCCGAGTCAACCTTACTCAAATTTGAAACATGCACATACTCATTTTTGAAAACGTTCATATACTCAAAAATGAACTATCACATACTCATTTTTGAAAACGTTCGTCTACTCTAAAATGAACTATCACATACTCATTTTTGAAAACGTTCATATACTCTAAAATGAACTATCACATACTCATTTTTGAAAACATTCATATACTCTAAAATGAACGGCCCCATACTCATTTCTGAAAATATAGATATCCTCAACCCAAACCATCCCATACTCATTTCTGATAACGCCTATATTCAAAAAGGAACATAACATGCTCAAAAGCGAGTAGGAATATGAAACATGCTCAATTTTGAGTTGACACGAATTTCGAAAGTGAATGGTATATTTGTATTTTAATAGAGCATACCAGATTTATAGTTAATACACACAAGTGCAAAATTTCTTTGGTTTTTCAATTATCAGATATTTGTAAGCAAGCTAAAATAATCCCTAATCCACCTACTCATTACATAACAAAAAATAAACAAAAACTTTTTAATCAATAACACTTTTTATTACACTAAATGACTGCATATTGTATTGTGTACAATAAGGAATAATTCAAATTTCCTTGTACAAACAGATCTAGAACAATTGTAAGAATATTTATATTCTTAGCAAATACACAATATACAAGATCACACAAAAATACTAAATATATATCATAATAGAAAGAAAAAATTTAGTCTAAGGAGTACAACCTTTTTTATACACAACACTTACTTTAGTTTAAACCTTAAAAATACATTCTAACCCATCAAATGACATGGTAGACACCAAACAAAATTTAATTGTACTGTAAAATTGGATCACTATTGAGCTGTCAAAACTTTTTTATGATTTTAGAATGCTTTGATAAGAATATTTAGTCCCAATTAACACTTTAAGAATCTGCAGAAAAAATCAGTAACCTTTTAACAGATGATTTTATTCACTTTTTAAGTGTTAAGGGCAAAAATGCAATTTTGATGTAAAGGATCCTAAAATTAATCTTTAAATAGTCTAATAAGGAGAAAAAGTAAGTTTCTCTCTAAATTTATACAATTATATTTTATAAACTACTTACTGAAAAGCATCCTCAAGAAATGAAGCGTTTAGCTAAAATCTGGGTTGTACCGCTTAGAATAAGGAATTTTTACTCCGCTAAATTTTCCTTAGTGCAGCAAGCACGACACCGCAGTGTTATGTACAATCCTGAATCATTCAGAGCATACGAATTTCTTATGTGTAAAGGGATGTGTGAATAAACATATACTTAACATTCACAATTTTGGCTATACCGACAGATCTAACAATATATGAATGAAAATGAGAATCAAATCCTTCAGACTCGTATAAAGTGCAAATCACAAATGCATTATTATTGTAGATAAACATTTTCTTAATTTTTCCAAATACAAGCTTATCACCCAAACAAGATACAAATAAAATCATATTCTTTGAATATGTAACACCATTGTAGCAAAAATTGTTGCACTGCATAACATCTGAATTAGCTGTCAAACCATATGCATTAATATTTAAATTCTGTTCATTAAAACAGTGCATTTTTGTGAATCCTGTTTCTGCGACATTTGATACAGTATTTATTTTAAAACACTTCTCCTTTAAGATATGGGCTATTTGTAACTGATGGCGAATAGCTACAGTTTTAGCAACATTAATAAAGTTTTTACTAACTTGCACACATTTTTTTGAAGGGTAATGCTTGCTCTAATACCTCATGCTCCAGTACATAACAGGAGGCCCTAGCTGTCTTATTGGGATAATGAATGGCAAAATGCATTTTAGGGGTCAAATGTTTATCCGGGAAAAGCTCTAAAAATAACTTGTGGTGGTCAGCTATATTCTCTGCCAATTCATATGTCTCAGCCACTGTTATAACAGGGGCCATTATAGAGTCTATTAACTTTAACATTAAATTAAATAGTAGATGATAAGGAGTCGAACATTTTACCTGCGCTATAGCAGTTTGTATACAATCTTTCATATATTTTGTTGGAGTGAATGGCAGCCTGTTTAGAAGTTCTTATGTATAAATATTAGTGTTTTGACTGTAATAAAATGATTATCCTTTTAACCAAGCTGCGTTTTGTGGTAATTTATCATGGTCCGTCGAACAACTACGAACAGCGACAATTTGGATGTCGTATTATGAGTTTTTGTGAGGGATAACTGTATAGTTTGAGAAAATGGAAGCAATGGATAAGCTGAAAAGGAAGAGAATTTATGTTAGAACTGCTGCGACGAGGTTGATTAACAAAGCAGATGATATCTTGGGAAAGATCGTGGACGATCCTGGCAAGTATGATCTTTTGGAAACTACATTGGAACTGTTATTAGAAAAAGAACAGACTTTAAAGACGTTAAATTTAGATATTGAGACGTTAATCGTAAAAGAAGATGAGTATATGGCCGAGTTAACAGGTAGTGAAGATTATAACGAGAAAATGTGCGTTATCAAGTCAAGAATTAGTAAGTTTTTGACTGAAAGGGCTAAAAATAAGTTAAGTATAGATACGGAAAAAAAGATGGGATCAAAAAATGAGAGTGTTAGAGTAAAATTACCGGAGATCCCTTTGCCTGTTTTTTCTGGAAAGTGTGAGGAGTGGAGCTCCTTCAAATTACAGTTTCAAAATTTGATCGGATTGAATCCGGATTTATCTGACGAGCAGAAGTTATATTACCTAAGTGCTTCCCTGAGTGGGGACGCAAGAAGCTTAAGATCGTTAGAAGATAACTTTGAATCGCTGTTTGAGGCCTTGAAGGAGCGATACGAGAATAAGAAGTAACTGGTAGAGACTTTCATTAACAATATATTGAACTTCGAAAGGATAAATTATGAGTCATCGAGAGAATTGAGGAGTCTGATTGATGTGGTTAGGAAAAATATTAGATCCTTGAATGTGCTAGGGTTTAAGAGGAATAACTTGTCAGATGTTTTTATCTGGAGCATAGTGCTGGGAAAGGTGGACAAGGAATCACGCAGGCAATACGAATTGAGTTTGGATTCATGTGGAGTTCCAGATCTTGATGAGTTCTTGACGTTTTTGGAAAAGAGAGCGCGTGCCTTAGATAACATGGGCAAAAGTTTTCCGCATCGAACTGGTTTTGGTGTTGGTGGCGTGAGTCGAAATAAGAGTAACGCCAGATCCAATGTCTTTGTGGTGAATTCGGAGGATAGGGCTTGCCCTGTATGTGGGAATCCTCATCGTATTTATCATTGCAGAAAATTCAAAGGTATGACAATAAGGCAAAGATACGATGTTGTGGTTAGACTGGGACTCTGTTTGAATTGTTTAAATGGATCGCATAAAGCAAGAGAGTGTGAGGCACAATATAATTGCTCGATTTGTCATCAGAGACAGCTCGATTTGAATCAGAGAAAGGGAGTATATGCGAAATATTATGTTGCCATATTCATTTGCTTTTCTTCTAGAGCCATCCATTTGGAGACGGTCTCGGAGTTGACATCGGAGGCATTTGTGGCAACCCTTAAGAGAGTTATCTCAAGAAGAGGTAAGATGGCGGTAATCTGTACTGATAACGCATCCAACTTTAAGGGAGCCAGCTCCGAGATAAAGCGTCTGTTTGCTATTGTGAGGAGGCAAGAAGAATCACTGGCTCTGTTTTCAGTGGCTGAGGGCATTGATTGGAAATTCATCCCTCCCAGATCTCCAAACTTCGGCGGTTTGTGGGAGGCTGGTGTAAAGTCGTTCAAGCACAACTTTAGGCGGACTGTGGGTTCGTCTGTTTTGACGCTGGAGGAATTTAATACGGTGGTGGTTCAGATTGAGGGCATCTTGAATTCAAGACCACTATGCCCATTGCCTGGAGATGTTAATGAGTTTGAGGTATTGACTCCTGGTCACTTTTTGATTGGGCGTCCATTGATATCATTACCGGAGCCTGAGGTAACAGATGTACCTGACAACAGATTGTCTAAATGGCAACGGTTGACCAAACAGGTCCAGCTTATATGGAAAAGGTGGCAAATAGATGTTCTGAGTCATCTTCAGCAGCGGAATAAATGGCAAACAGAGAGGGAAAACATACAACCTGGAACGATTGTGCTAATTAAAGAAGATAATCTTCCGCCTTGCAAGTGGGCAATAGCGAAGGTTATAGAATCACTCAGAGGAAAGGATAACAAGGTTAGAGTGGTTAGATTAAAGGTCCCTTTGGGTGAGACTTTGAGGTCTATTAGTAAAATTTGTATTTTACCATTGCAGTGAGGTTTGAGGGAATGTAAATAGAAGGAATTTTGAAATTTGGGTAATTTCAACGCGCCCAGTATGATAAGGAGTCGAACATTTTACCTGCGCTATAGCAGTTTGTATACAATCTTTCATATATTTTGTTGGAGTGAATGGCAGCCTGTTTAGAAGTTCTTATGTATAAATACCCAGGTTAAAATTTATGCTAGTACAAGCAAAGAAAATATGCTAGTTCTTGCTAGTTTTTGCTAGGTATGCTAGTTTTTAAGCTAGTTCTTGCTAGTTTTTGCTAGCTAGCATGAGATGCTAGTATACTAGCTTAGGTTTCAATAGCATGCCATGCTATGTAACAAGCATCTTATGCTTTTTAGCACTTCATGCTAGTTTCATAGCATGGTAAGCTTGGTACCTTGATTTGCTAGTTTATGCTAGCTTTTGTTCATCAAATTTAAGGGGTCCAGGGGGCAGAAAAAAAACAATTTGGGGGTCCCTAAACATGGTCATAAAGTAATAATTTGTTATTTGAGTCTAAAAAATTTAATAATCTTTCATCCAAGTGGTCTGAGCAAAAATTCACTTAAAAACTTAGTTAAATAAATAGATTTTAAACAGTTCATTATTTTTGATAAATTTATTTTCACTCTTCATAATATTATCCTTCAATGCGTTTTTGGTCTATGTTTTTGGTATCCTGAAATGTGCCCTCCCAGAAATCCGGTCTTGCTTGCGAGCATGCCATGCTGTGTTACAAGCATCTATGCTTTTTAGCTGTTCTTGCTACTTTCATAGCATGGAAAGCTAGTATACCTTGATTTGCTAGTTTATGGTAGTTGTTTGCTAGCTTACCTTATCCGAAAGAGAGCAACAATCAAGTCCACACGCATGCGCAATAAACTATGCTGTGAAAATTCACTCTGACGTCACCGTCACACCTCGTCACGGGCAGGCAGCCATTACCATTTTAATTTATCTACTACAACAAAACATGCATCGAGATTTTGAACTTTTCTTTATGAAGATCACTAAAGGATGGTGAAAGAAAAGAAAAAGAGACGTAAGCACAGAGTAAAGGAGAAAATTAACCAACCAAAGGAACTCTGATAGATGCAAAATAGCTCAAACCAGAAGAATAAGCTAAAAACAAAACATGCATCAAGCGAAAGCGAGCATGAACCGAGCGGGAGCGGTATGTTTAAATGTGCATGAATAAAAGGTAAGCAAATTTTTAACCTTTCTATTTCATTACCATTTGTTTAAATATGTAGATAAATTAATTTTGTTTGATTTCATAAGTTAACTGGTTTCAAACACTGTTGTTGTTATCTTAGTGAGTTTGACTTGTATTTGTGCTTTTATAGCTTCACTGTCTTTATAATCGATCGTTTTGGTTTAAAAAGTTAGTTTAACTGGTAACGAAAACTCTTTCAAAAGAACTGTTGGGCAATGTAGAATCCAAATCTGTTACGAATCAAACGAATGCAGATTTATAAGTGTGTTAATTTTCTTTAGGTTATAACAAAAAGGGTAGTTTCCTACAGTGCAAAATAGTTTTAAAGCTCCCTAATGGTGTTTAACAGTTTATTAAAATGCAGTTTAGTGATGATTCTTCGGTTTAAAGTTAAAAAAGTTAAGGGAGAGTCGGGGAAGAATGGGACAATTTTCACTAATATTGCAAAAATTTTACATTTTTCAATCCTGTAAGATAAGTTTAAATCTGAGTTTGATTCACAGTTTTGTCATTGTACTACTTGTATATTCCCCTGTTTTAAGTTATTGATTCAGTAGGAAAATATATATCTGAATATCCTCTAATGTTAGTACTTTTAAATAGGTTAACCCTCCGACGCTTACTCCCTGCAGAGAAGTTCTCCAATTTTGCCTTCTTCTATGACGGGTAGCCCACCAGATCTTCGCTTCGGGTGATTCCTCCCAATTCTGTCTATCCCTGGCAAGCACCCTCTGACTGTGTGACCCACAACTGGATGGACATTCTCGTCAAATGCTAGACCTCGCCTCAGCTAGCAATGCGAGTAAGTGTTCTTAGCATAGACCTAGGATTATAATTTAGACAGAGCATACTTGCACACATCCATAGCAGTAAGGGGACATTCATAAATTACGTGAGGTCAAACAGGAGGGGGAGGGGTTTGGAAAAATCTCACCAAGGGGGGAGGGGGGTCGATTTTTCTCTCATGTCAACTTTTTAAGTTAGAAATTATATGATTTTCTTTGTTTTTTAAGTATGAGAAAGGAAAATCATTCTCAAAAAGTTGTAGGTAAATCTCACGTGGGGGGGGATTAGCAAAATCTCACCAAGGGGGTCCAGATTTTGGAAAAAAACACCTCGCGTAATTTATGGATGTCCCCTAAGCCAATTTGTTTGGGACCATCATCCCAACTCGAAAAGCACATGTGTAGTAACTATCCCAACAACGGCTAATCGCTGGTTGTTGATTTTAGTTGGGGGTTTAGCTTTTACACCAAATGGTTGCTTAAGAATTTTGCACCAAACAAGTTATTTTCGAATGTGAGTAGTGTTTGGACATTTATAACATCAGGATTTTCATGAGACAAAATTTCAAGTATCAGAATTGAAGATCTACTCTCATCTCTTGAACCCGTAAATCTTCCTTTTGATTGATACAAAGTTTTTTCAATCTTTGGCAATCAAAAAGTTTTTCAAGGTTGACTTTTATTTAAAAACTTACTGCTAAAACTTAAACTTACTTAAAATTGGATTACTGTAATAAATTTGGGTGGTCTTGGTGTAAAATTCTTAGGCAAGCATCTGGTGTATAAGCAAAACACACTGAAAACTACAACAGCGATTAGCTGATGTTGTGATACTCGCCAAACATGTCAGCACAGGCAATGCCCCTTTGCTTCGTCTATCGGTATTCCAAAATCAATAGTTCTACGAGCCTGAAAATATGTTTTTATCATCATTTTATTTAGAAATGTATGTTTTGATGCTTTTACAATGGAAGTTATAATTTTAAAAAAAAATCCTTAAGATTTCGCTTATCACAGACAATTGACTTGGTTGCCAAATTGTAAACATAAACTTAAAATTATCTAATGAATGTTTAGTTTTTTATAACGGTCAGCTGCTTAATATCGCCAAGCTGTTTTGAATGCCATGTATTTAAATATCAACAAATTTTTATGGTTCTTAGTTTTTATTGATATAACCAAACAGATATTGACGTAACTGAACATTTTAATCTTTGAGTTTGAAATTCTTAAGCAATTTTTTTAATTTTTTGGTGTCTAAAAGAGCTTGGCTGTATTTAGCGAGACTGTTAACGTGGTAACAGTATTGAACCTGCATTTTAAATGTTAAATTATCTTATTTTAGTTAATTTTTGCGTGCTAAAATTATATTTTTTATTTTTAATTCTTAGATTTTTAAAAAAATTTATTAACATGTTCCCATTAAGCTGTGCCCACCAACAATATGAATTGACTACCAAATCTTCCAAATCCAATTAGTAGTGAAGTTGACTACACCCATCAACTTCACTAATAGACGACATTAGTCATTACGTCACTTGCTTGTTTGGAAATGTTGATTCCATCCGTGATTGGTTCCGTACGGATTTACTTCCAATCACCAAACCAATCACGGATAGAATCAACGTTTCCAAACAAGCAAGTGACGTCACACTAATGTCGTCTATTGGCAACTAGTTTGTAAACTTTGCATGTTGACAACCTAGTTAAACGTTTGTGGGAGCCTTCAGGATTTACAATGTTTACACAGTTTCCGAGCGATTATATTGGCTGTGAGTTAAATAAGTAAATGATTTTTTATGTGGTGAAAAAGTAATAAGGGATTTCAATATTAAGAATAGGGTGCTTTTGTCCGTTTTTATGGACCTCGCGCCATTAAACCCCAACCAACCAGTAATAAGAATACATTGTTTTTTCCAGATATGTATTAGTACATCTTTATAAAAATGTTTCATGTGATAAATTTCTCTTTTTGCTAGGCAGATATGTCCTTAGTTTATGAGCAGTTTTTGTTATGAGCAATCTTGTTTGCTAGTAGTAACTTAATACTTTATTACATTAAACTTTTTTGCATTTCAAACTATTATGATTCACTTGAGGCACTAACGCCAGATTGGACCAATTAGAACCAGATGTAAAAGCTGCTCTATTCGACACAAATTCTTCTGCCCCCTGAAGATTTGAATTTGCTGTTTTCCTCAGGGAGAGTTGTCGAAGTTTAATGAGAAAGTTCAAACAGATAGAGGGTTGGCAAATGATCTTGGCTATTTTAAGAACTTATCCCTTAAGGTGCACACTATCTATAGATATTTAACTAATATTTGTAATATTGCTTGGTTGGCTCATTTAAAAGGATTTGCATTGACTTGAAACAAAGAAAATTTCTAAAATCTGATTTGGTTTCAACCATTTTTTATTATTTAAAAGAACCAGATTAAAAGCAGGTTTTTTACAATCTTTTTTTAAGTGGAATTTTTTCGATAAAAATTATCCTTTTGGTTAAGTGATGATCAATCAATGGATAAAGTAATTTAAAAATTGTTTGTTATACTTATTGTACTAATATTTTCCTAGGTCAGGTATCTTTTTTAACCTGGGCCATGTTAGGACCCCAAGAGCATTCAACTTGCTTAAAAACATTCAAGAATTCAAGAGTTGGCTGAACAGTTCAACTTGTTTGGCCGAAAAGAAAAAAAGTTTTTCTGCATATGAAGAGACACTAAATGTAATTTTTGGTGAGTAAAAGAGGAATTTATCAAGTTTGCATAGCACACTAGTTTTTGTCATTGTAAAGGGTTATTGATAAAGATAATTAGTTTCTTAAGTATTTTTTACTCTAAAAACCTAGAATAATTTTTAAAATCTTGAAAATAAGTTAAATTTATACCTTTTTGTTTCTATTTTATGTATCATTAACCATAGAGGAAATGAAAGGGTTTTGAAATACAAAACATTTATATTCTCAGTCTGGGCAAGTGCATTTGTCGGAATAATTAGTTTGCCATTAGGGGCCATTCATTAATTACGTAAGGATGATTTTGGCAATTTTTGACCCCCCTGCCCCATGTAAGGGTACGTGAGATTTTTCAAACCCCTCCCCCCTATTCTTACGTACGATTCCATTTCGTTTTTCAAAATAGTAAAATGTAAGAAAAGGATCAGTTACTAACTTACACTAAAACTCTCAGTTTGACGTAAATCAAAGATTTTTATTTTCAACAGATAAGTAATATTCTTGCTGTCAACTACATATTACCATTATATTATCTCTAGTCTTTAGAATACCATTTATCAGTAGAGATTTAAAAGTAAGTTTTAAAAAGTGGGAAACCTATGGGTGCAATGCAACCATCAGCGCACGAAATGATTAACAAAAAAAAAGTTGAAAGCAAAACTAATAAAGATTTCTCTCTTTTTGCTTTTGTTTTGCTTCGACTTTTGACAACTGGAAGATGGATTCAACAGTTTTATATCTTAACTGAATGCTACTCCAATAGAAAGATACATCTGATATACCTTCATTTTTTTTAAAAGAATTAAAGCTTCGATAATATACCGAGATCATCAGCATTTTAAATTTTTTTGGGGATATTCAATAGTAATTTGATTAGAATAATTGGAATTTGTTTACATCAACTTGGAAAATCGTACGTTACGTAAGAATGGGTTTGATCCCACCCCCCCACCCCCAAGTAAGGTTATGTAGAGATTTTTCCAACCCCCCTCCCCCTCGGGACCCTTATGTAATTAATGAATAGCCCCTTACACTAATTATTTTTGTGGGTTAGTTATGGTTATATTTAAGTTAATTGTATGGATTTGATTTGGTTGTCAACTTGTGGCAGTCTGAACTCATTAGCCGTAGGGCACGATCCTGAGCCCCAGACAACAAGGAGAGCGCGGGAGGTGCATTCCTCACCCCCGCTAAATCTCTCCACACCTAAGCGCTCGCAGCCAATCGAAACCCTATTTTAGGTTTCGGTTCGCTGTGACGCTTTCTTTTTTTTTTATCTGGGTTCAGGCAGAATCACTATGGATTCTCCCTCCGGCAGACGCCGTTGCTCTCACTGCATTAAATTCATTTGTTAAGTTTACCCCATTGTTTTAATTCTACCTTCTGATTACCTTCACTACTCTACCCAGGTTGAAATTTATGCTAGTATTTGTTTGCTAGACTAGCAACCATTGCTAGATACAAGCAAAAAAACTAGCAAAAACTAGCAAGTATCTTTGCTAGTACTACCAAAGCCACTAGCAACCCATGGTGTGTATTGACCCATACTTTTTGCTAGGCTAGCAAAAAAAAACTAGCAAGTGATGCTAGTTTCTATTGCTAGCCTAGCAGAATTTAAAAGCATAGTTTGCTAGCACTACTACCATCTGTTGCTTTTTTTCACTATTTCTAGTATAGATACTAGCACCCGTTGCTATTTTTCTGCTTTTACTAGCTTATTTTTCTAGCATGTGTTGCTTGTTACCAAAATTTCTAGCATGATTGCTAGCATCCATTGCTATTTTTCTGCTTTTACTAGCTTATTTTTCTAGCATGTGTTGCTTGTTACCAAAATTTCTAGCATGATTGCTAGCATCCATTGCTATTTTTCTGCTTTTACTAGCTTATTTTTCTAGCATGTATTGCTTTTTACCACAATTTCTAGCATGATTGCTAGCACCCATTGCTATTTTTCTACAATCTTTTGCTTTATTACTGCTACTAGTATGATTACCAGCCCCCGTTGCTTTCCCCCAGCTAAAGTAGCTAGTTTTTTCTACCATAATATACAAGATTAACATTTAATATTCATATTCAGGCATATCTTTAACACTTAAAACAGTACTTTAATACTTCTTCTGCTGTTCTAGAATAAAATTTATTTTAATGTATACAGATTTTATTACTACACACTTTACTTTTTAATATATCTATAATTTTAACATTTTTAGAAAAATTACATATAGTACCATAAACTCATTTCTATACCATAAACTCAATCATTTAATTAAAAGTATATGCACTATGAGCAAAAAAACATTTCAATTAAAAATATCTATTAAAATTTTCTTTATACTTTAATTTTATAAAAAAGCTCCAAGTAATATTTAGTTTAATTAGAAAAATACAAATTAATTTAACTTGACATAAGATTTCTTCAAAAAATATTACCAAACAAAATTAACAACTTAATAATTCCTAATTTTGTATATACCTACTTTCTTTTACTAAAAGTAAAAATGCCTGCTTTTTTTCATAAAAGTTTATTATTGAAAGTAAGAAAATAATTTTGGTGAGAAAGAAAACATTATACACTTCCAGAGAAGGAACTTACTTTGTATTCAAAGATGAAGCTCATTCTTATTTCATGAATTCCAACAACGAATTTAACACATCTTTTTACCTTGGATTGGAATACTTAACAGTATATTTGATTTTTTTATTACTTATTATCAATCAAGTTTCATTAAATTAAATTCTCAAAGGAAATTGATACCAACAAAAATAAGACAAAAACTTTTAATTTGCACACATTTTACATAAAAAAAAACAACTCTTTGCAGTTTAATTCATTTAAATGTCTTGACATATGATTTTTTCATTTTTATAAATTGCAAAACATTGGCATCATTACTTATAACAATGTATTATGTAATTCAAAAACCAATAAGAATATCATAATGTACCAAAATTACAGCAGCTATTATTGTCCTTTAAATAAAATAATTTTAGTGTAAAATTGACAAACAGATTTTGATGGATTGACTAAAGTTTTATAAAAATAATGTAGTCTCAATGTTAGGTACTGGCGAACTGTGCTTAGTAGGAGTCCATCTATCTCGACGTATAGCATTGGGCCAGAGCTTTCTACGCTTTTCATTCTTGTTGAAACTGGAATTTAAGAAACGACAAATTTACAAAATGCAAAAACTTTGTAGAGATCAGATATAAATATGAATACTTATAGTAACTTATACGTTATTTAGAACCAAATTTATGAGAAAAAAACACGAGAGCTATTACTTTATAGAAGGTAAAGCTATATTCTCTCTTATATTTTGATAATAAAAAGACAAATTATTTTTTCCCAAGCAACATGAAAAATATTATTTAACCTAAGTCTCATAAAGGCTTGAGCGCCTATGAGACTTGAGAGGAGTATTTCAATGGGGGAATATAGGGACTAGAGCCCTTACAGCCCCTCGTAGAACTGTCACTTTTTTGAAAAAAAAAAAAAAACAAGTTTCTTTGAATATAACTTAATTTCAACGGTACCAATATAATGTTACATAAAAGTCATTAATTTATCAAGGTTTGTAAAAACAAGATTATAGAGTATACTTAATTGTGGGTGAATAAGGAATAAAAGTATACTCTACTCTTGAAACATAAACAAGTCAAATCAAAGATATTATTGCGTAACATAATAGATCATTTGAAGTAAATTCATGAAGGGAATTTAAAACCCTGTGTCATATTTTTGTAGACTTAGTTGTTAAGTATTTAGTTTGTCGACTACCAAGAACAGTTTACACCCTATAGTACAATTTCTTAAACATAGTTAATTAATCAGAATACCAAACAATTCAGTGGTCTGTCTAGGATTTTTTAAGAGGTACCTATTTTGTGAAAATTTAGAGCTAATTTGTGAAAAAAAATTTTGAAATTTGTGAAAATTTAAGTGCAAAATAACATAAAACAAGCACACAATTTAGTAAACATTAAAAACAAAATAAAATTTAGTCTAGAATGGGTAAAAATTTAACAACTGAGAGAATATAGCTTAATAGGGAACTCACTTTCAAAAATGTATTATGTGAAGGTACTTTATCCTAAAACTGAATTTGTGAAAGTACCTATTTAACAAATTATGAATTTGTGAAGGTACCTATAAACGGCAGTAAAATTGTCCTGGACAGACCACTGCAATTACACCTTAATTAGGAAATTTAATTGTTAAGCATGTAGGCATGTTGTGTGGGGTTATAAGTAATCAAAATTTTACTATAAATATAAAAAAATGAAAATTACTATTTATAGTAACAATAACATATTACATAAATAGTACACAAATGTCTCGAACTTTTAATACCTCAAATATCTTTCAAGTATGCAAAAATTTTCCCTTTTAAATAAAGGACTAGTTAATTTTATGGAAGAAATCTAGTTGTCACCAAAACAAACTTCATTTTTTTGTTTTAGAGGTTATACAAGTTAATTTAAATAAAATTCATAAATTGAATACAAGAATCATGCATGAAAAGAGAAACAATAGTTATTTTTCATTTAATTATAGTAAAAAACAAACATTTACGTTGAATAAGTTCTAAAAGTAACTTAGCACACATAACGTAAAAATAACTTACTTGTGAAATGTTATCCCACGTAACTTCTTGGCAGAACTAATACTGCATCCGTATGCAACGCAGGATCCCATACTCCATTAATCACAATTCCATCTTTCAATTGTTCATTAAAACTTATTCTATCAGAGGAGAGAAATACAACAGCACACAATTGCACATAGAATGTTTTCGTCAAACCAAACCAATATGGCGGACCGGTTACAGTGAAGGCTTCAGTCAATCTCCGGCGCCGGCGTTTCCCCTCCTGTGTAAACAGTGACTCATACGCATACTCGCATACCACGCATAGCTCCATGTTCTGGAAAGCCTGGATCGTATCGTAGTGTGATCGTAGTTCGAAGGGTCGAATTTTTTAATATAAACTAACCGATATTTTGGCATATTGCTTATCAAGATAGAAATGAACGTAGTACGCGAACATTTTGAAATTGATTCGAAAAAAAAAATGTATTTTACTGCAAGAATATTCAATAGACATTTAACTTTTACTAATACCAGTAACTAAATTTAACAACCAATAATTACACACTATTTTTAGACCATGTTAAGGACCCCAAATTGGTTTTATACCTTCAGGGCCCCTTATATTTGATCGACCTAAGCTAGCAAACAACTACCATAAACTAGCAAATCAAGGTACCTACCTAGCTTTCCATGCTATGAAAGTAGCAAGAACAGCTAAAAAGCATAAGATGCTTGTAACATAGCATGGCATGCTGGCAAGCAGGACCGTATTTCTGGGAGGGCACATTTCAGGATACCAAAAACGCATTGAAGGATAATACTATGAAGAGTGAAAATAAATTTATCAAATAATGAACTGTTTAAAATCTATATTATTTAACTTATAAAGTTTTTATGTGAATTTTTGCTCAGACCACTTGGATGAAAGATTATTAAATTTTTAGACTCAAATAACAAATTATTATTTTATGACCATTATGGGACCCCCCAAATTGTTTTTTTTCTGCCCCCTGGACCCCTTCTATTTGATCAACCCAAGCTAGCAAAAACTAGCATAAATTAGCAAATCAAGGTACCTAGCTTACCATGCTATGATACTAGCATGAAGTGCTAAAAAGCATAAGATGCTTGTTACATAGCATGGCATGCTGTTGAAACCTAAGCTAGTATACTAGCATCCCATGCTAGCTAGCAAAAACTAGCAAGAACTAGCTTAAAAACTAGCATACCTAGCAAAAACTAGCAAGAACTAGCATATTTTCTTTGCTTGTACTAGCATAAATTTTAACCTGGGTAAAGACTTAACTAATTATCTGTTTCTTTTTAGCTGCAGCTGCCAAGCGGTTCGATGAAACTGAAAAAGAAACACTATTGGAACATTTCGCTCGAGCCCTGGCACATTGCGAAGATAGGTCTGGCCGGAAGCCCCGATCATCTGATCTCCTTAAAAACTCATTGATTTCCATTGTGAACAATACTTATACAGGGTGTTTTCTACAATCAGATAAAGTGAATGAATTTTTTGATTCTAGATGAATGATTCTCTGACATTGAATGAAGTTTAATTTTTTCAATAAATGAAAACTATTTGATTCCATGTATTTGTCTTTTGTAAACTTACACCTACTGTATTTGGAACCCAGTTCCTGAAAAACATTTGGATTAATGAATTGCTGAATATTCATATTTATCATTAACTGTCTTGAATGAAGTTTACTCAATTAAATATTAATTAACTTTCAGTCACCTTACCATGTTACTTAGGCATTTTTACTTTTAGTAAAAGAAAGTAGGTATATACAAAATTAGGAATTATTAAGGTGTTAATTTTGTTTGGTAATATTTTTTGAAGAAATGTTATGTAAAGTTAAATTAATTTGTATTTTTCTAATAAAACTAAATATTACTTGGAGCTTTTTTATAAAATTAAAGTATAAAGAAAATTTTAATAGATATTTATAATTCAAATGTTTTTTTTTTTTTTTTTTGCTCATAGTGCATATAATTTTTAATTAAATGATTGAGTTTATGGTAGAGAAATGAGTTTATGGTAATAATAATTTTTCTAAAAATGTTAAAATGATAAATATATTAAAAAGTAAAGTGTGTAGTAATAAAATCTGCATAATTAAAATAAATTTTATTCTAGAACAGAAAAAGTATTAAAGTACTGTTTTCAGTGTTAAAGATATGCCTGAATATTAAATGTTAATCTTGTATGCTATGGTAGAAAAAACTAGCTACGTTAGCTTGGGGAAAAGCAACGGAGGCTGGTAATCATACTAGAAGTAGCAGTAAAAAAGCAAGAAAAATAGCAATGGGTGCTAGCAATCATGCTAGAAATTGTGGTAAAAAGCAATACATGCTAGAAAAGATAAGCAATGGATGCTAGAAATTTTGGTAACAAGCAACACATGCTAGAAAATTAAGCTAGTAAAAGCATAAAAATAGCAATGGGTGCTAGCAATCATGCTAGAAATTGTGGTAAAAAGCAATACATGCTAGAAAAAATAAGCAATGGATGCTAGCAATCATGCTAGAAATTTTGGTAACAAGCAACACATGCTAGAAAATTAAGCTAGTAAAAGCATAAAAATAGCAACGGGTGCTAGTATCTATACTAGAAGTAGTGAAAAAAAGCAACAGATGGTAGTAGTGCTAGCAAACTATGCTTTTAAATTCTGCTAGGCTAGCAATAGAAACTAGCAACACATGCTAGTTTTTCTTTGCTAGCCTAGCAAAAAGTATGGGTCAATACACACCATGGGTTGCTAGTGGCTTTGCTAGTACTAGCAAAGATATTTGCTAGTTTTTGCTAGTTTTTTTGCTTGTATCTAGCAATCGTTGCTAGTCTAGCAAACAAATACTAGCATAAATTTCAACCTGGGTATTAGTGTTTTGACTGTAATAAAATGATTTTCCTTTTAACCAAGCTGCGTTTTGTGGTAATTTATCAGTAGAAAAAACTCATTGTCTTCAGAAAGTAGGTCCCCAATCATCAAGGGTATGTTTCGAATAAATGTCCACATTTGAGTAGCACTTTGCCCATTAGAACCATCAAGATGCAAGAGTTTTTCTTTATTAATGGGCACTGGTTTGGAATTTAATTCATATTTACCATAGTTAAAATTAATTATCCTATCATTTAAGAGACTGTAAGTGAAATTTTTATCCTTAAAAACAAACTGGTGAAGTATTAAGAGAATTTCACTAGCACACCAACCTTCAAAGAGGTCATGCATTACATCTACTACCAAATTACTGGTAACATGCCAATACCCTAACAGTCATATTCATAGCCATCAGTGTCGGTGTTAAATCCTTGGTCGAAGAAGGATTCCACCAATCAGAGTTAGCGAAAAGCAAATTTTTCTTTCTTTAGCTGCTGGTTAACACCAACGCTGATGGTCGTGAATATGGCTGTAAATCATTTAAACAACAGGCACTTTTAACCCCACATTCCGATACTGATAGATCGCCAGAACTAACTCTATCAACATGAATATCATGCTCAGCTTTGGGTTTAGAAGGTAATACATAAGGTTTAGAAGTACATATAAGGTTTAGAAGTTACATGATGATGTCTAATGTGACGACAAAGATTGTGTGGACATCGAAATTTTTTTTGGCATAGAGAGCAAAACATGGTGGCCAAATTAGTAACTTTTACAGGTTCCTAAAAACAGATAAGCAAAAGGAAACCAATGAAAAAAAACACCTTAATAGTTGTTATCTTGAAGCAAATGTCTATTGCTTTTAAAATAGTAAAATAGTTGGGGATTCTATCAAGTTCCTTTCTACTACAACAAATACTTGTAATGGACTCATCTTATTCCCTATGGCTAAGATGAATGGCTGGCGTCTTTCTCCTCCTAGAAGTCTATCTTCGCTCATAAACTTTTGAACTCATTCGCCGACCTAAAAACACAAAATTTGTCGCATTAAAGTGAAATAATTATACAGTGCTAAGTAAATAAAATCTTAGAATTTATATGAAATTCCCATTACCAGTAATGAAGTATGGCAGGTGACATTACACCTAAATATTGTTGCCTTTGTAACAAAAAATTACTTAAGATCTAAAGTTAATTGGTTGAGACCGTCTAAAACCATGTTAACTCAGGTGCGTAGAAGAAACTTGGTTCAAAAATAATTAGAGCAAAAGGATTATATAAACCAAACAAAACTTACAGGAATGAACTGAATGAAATGGTCGAGTGATTGTGGCCCAGTGGGTTTCATATTTGGCCTTTTCCCAGCATTCTTTATTACTCCTTGGGGAAGTAAGTATGGCAGCAGTATAAGAGCAGCACAGATTTCTGAAAAAAAAAATTACACAAGAATGTTTTAAAAACAAATATTAGCTAATTGTATTTTATATAACTGTTAAATATAGGATAATTTGATTAAGTTATTCAGTAAAAATGTCAGTTGATAATTATTAATAGATAGCTTAGATAAAAAATGCAATATAAATGGAAAATTAAATTGAATTCTGCATCAATCTAGGTAAATAAATAAAATATGCTATGAAAGAACAGCTAATGTAACGAACAAATCTCGTCAGTGTAACGAAGTGTTAGTCAGTGTAACGAACAAATTTTCAATTTCAAATAAAAAAAATGCACCAATTGTATGCATAATACATTTTGACGATGAAATTTGTCCCATAACATGAGGGATAAAGCATAACATCCCCTTAATCTGAGAAAAAAACTTTAGTGTTTAAAATTTTAAACTCCAAAAGATAATTTACGTAAAAAATGTTCTGCAGATTTAAATTTTACACGAACTCTGTTCACACACATATGGGCATGGTGATAATAAAAATTTATGTGGACTATTTTTATCAAAGGTGGTTATAAATATTTTAATAATATAGTATAAATTTCCTTGAGCCTAGCACTACTAAAATTTATGTAACTATTCTGTATGGTTTGGTTGCATCATTATCGGCGAGTTCATAGCCTGCACTTGTTTATTGGGAAAGTACTGATTGTAATAAGAGGAGAGAAAAAATTGATTATTATGATGCCTTACAACATGGCGATCCAAGAGTCTAATATCCCTTCAGCATTTTGAAGAATAGCATGCCAATGCCGTCGACCATTAAAGGTCTCCCTCATAAAATGGAGCACCTTCTCTGTAGGGAGTGTTTTCCCCAGCCATTTCCAGCCGGACTTTCTTCGTCAATTGCTTCACCTAAAAATTTAAAAATAAATTACAATTTATGTTTGCTTACAAAAACTATTTCAGAGAATTTACATTTTCAGTGCAATTTCAAAAATAAGAAGGAAAAATATAAGGGAAGACTAGTTAGGAATCAAAATTATTGCTCTGAGTCCCCCTGTGTATTAATTATAATTAGGGTAATTTTCCTAATACAGTTTTAGGTAGAATTTGCATCTTAATGAAAATGATCTCTTGAAAACAGAGTTCCAGGTACGAATTTCTAAGCATTTTTGCTGACTATATTTTATTGTTTAGAAAGATGAATTATTTACAATAAAACCAATTTTTAATAAATAAAATCAAAAATTTTAAAATAAAAATATGCTCAAATTGTCCCGTTTAGAGAAAATGACCCATGTGTTCCGTTTTCGGCGCACGGGGTGGTTGTGATAAAGCTTCCTATGGATAGACCTTTTTGAATAAAAAACAATAATGCATAATGCTTCTAGAAACTAATACACAACATCATGAAGTCCAAGAGCAAAAAGAACATGAAAGTTACAATTAACAAATAAAATAATCAGTGCCGAATGTACACAACACAATGATTCATTCACTAACCCTAGATACATTTCGATAGCTTAAATTACACTACAAATAAGAAATACAATAGGAAAAAAATTCCTATGTTGAACTTACCTTCAAAATTAGGGATGAACTCTAGCAGGTTTCATTCTGTTTGGGTTTGGAATGGATTATATTTTTCCGTTGTTTTTTAAATCTGCTCGGAGTCGAAATGAGAGTGTAGCCTCTTCACACACTGGGAGCCCCTGAGCTTTCCGCAAACGTATCCTTCCACGAAGTAGTTCGTTGTAAATCAAGTTACAAAATACTAAAAAAGTGTTATTTCATTCGAAATCTTTGCAAAAATGATTAAATAAACTTATTTCAATCAACTTTGAAGAATTTTATTGTGTTAATAATTCAACAGTAATTTCGTTGAAAAATGAGTATGTGAGGTGTTTCAAAACTGAAATCATTGGATTCTCACCAAGGTTTATAGAATATAAGGTTGGCTCTTCACATAGACATGGAAAAAGCTCGTGACGTCTCGTTTCCGCTGCCATTGACGTCATATGTAACGCCTCCTAACTGTTTGAACAACCAATCACTTTCAGTTTGAGCGGGATAAGGGAAAGATACTGGTGGCATGGAAACTTTACGCTCCGCCTTAACAAGCCTGATTGGCCAGTGTAAGCTTTGGCTCGTCACTTCCGCTGCCAGTGACGTCACTGGTAGCAGTGTCAGATGGGCCCCCCCTGGATTCTCACGTTTGAAACAAATTGTTTCGTTTCAAAATAAAGACATCCATGTACTCAAATTTGAAACTTCCTTTTCTCTCAGTGCATTTATTACAGTAAAAAACAAATATTTATATACATTATAAGACGCCACCTGGCGGATCAACAAAACATATCTTCACAAAACAAAGTTCCCCCGTACGGCACTAGATAATAGGGAGGAAATAGCGTTCGATTCCAACACATGCCCCCTTTTCCTCTCGATTACTACAAAACAAGTACTTATTTACGGGTCGCGCCCGTATTCCCGAAATCCATATTCCCGAAGCCCACAATCCCGAACGCCACAAGACCGAACGGGACACTTTCCCGACAGGACTTTTTACCGAACGGGACACTTTCCCGACAGGACTTTTTACCGAACGGGACACTTTCCCGACAGGACTTTTTACCGAACGGGACACTTTCCCGACAGGATTTTTTACCGAACGGGACACTTTACCGACAGGACATTTTACCGAACGGGACACTTTACCGAACGGGACACTTTACCGAATGGGACACTTTACCGAATGGGACACTTTACCGACAGGACATTTCAACGAACCGGACACTTTCCCAAACGGGCCTTTTTACCGACAACTCACTTTGGTCACTAATTTTTAAATATGGACTCTCGATTTAAAGTTTCATCTTGCCCGACCTGGTCAGTTTCACTGGTCAAGATTCCTTTATGTCTAAAATTCATTACAAAACAAATGTTTGAGTTGCTAATTGATATTTCGTAATCTTTTGTAGTGTTGACATTGGTCTTTTGTTCCTGGTGACCATTGGTCAGTCTGGTTCACATAATGTAACTTCTTTGCTTTAGCACTGAAGTATGTCTTGTGGGGGCTCAAACCAAACGTCTTCGGACGTGAAATATTTTTGTGTTGTCCACTGGTCAAGATCTCTTAACCAGTGGTCAATCCCTTTTTTTCCGCTAAATGCTACTTTTCTGATCTTATCTTTCTGTCTCGTGTTTGTTTTGGGGGTCCCTGATCTTTGGAATCCCCATTTGACCACTGGTCAAGATGACTTAAATTCAATACAAAACAAATGTTGGAGTTGCGAATTGATATTTTGTAATCTTTACAGTTTTGGACTGTGTCTTAGGTTGAAGCTGACCATTGGTCAGACCATTGATATCGTATTTTTAATTTTTTGATACACAAAAATAAGCATACATTTTAATAAAAATAGTTACAATGGATCATATTTTATTATAGAATTATCCTATATATTTAATTAAAATTAAACTTTAATGTTATTTGCAATTTACAAATATTTTAATTGTAATTAAATTCTTAACAAACTAGGAAGCAAGAGAGTTCACTGCTCACTGCTTTATTTTAAACTAGCAGATATACCCGGCCTTGCCCGGGTGGAGTGGTAAATTAATGTTTTAAAGTTTATCTTATATAAGCAGAAGTTTACATACCTATAACCAATCTTATAGTACCTGTATTTCTCTCTTCTTTTTTTTCATATTTCAGTGTTTCCGTTATTTTCCTTTCCTGATGTTCCTGGTAAAATTTCCTATCTCGATAAATTTCCTTTTCCCGGAGTTATAGTAAATTAAATGAGTCTAGTGAACAAAGTAACAAATTTGAAACAAAAAAAAATATCTAGTAAACTGAGATCCTAGTGAACCGTCTCATTTGGACCAATGTTTTTTTTTAATCTTCCTCCATTAAAATAAAATTCAGAAATTCCATAAATATTTTAATTTTAAAGGAAATCATATTGAATAGGAGAAAAAAGATTGAAAATTAATTATTTGAATTTATTTCGCTGTTTTCACAACTTTTAAATGCTGATATATCGAGTTTTTCGTATTGTAATATATTTATTTTTGAACGTATGCTTTCGTTTACAACAATTCAAACGGATCCACTCTAGTAGAGAAATGGAGAAATAAGCGTTTTGGGCTATGGACGATGTCAACCGGAAGTAATCTTTTGGCAAAAACTCCGATTGCATTGTTGAAATAGGTTTTATTTCTCCATCTTAGGGTGACGTTTTGCCTCACTGATAAATTTTATTTCAAAAAATTTTAAATTTACAACGAAATTCAAGGCAAAAAAATATTAATTTATATTTATTAAATAATAAAAGTTATCAGAAAATTCAAATTACTGATTAGAAACATTGTTTACTTTTATTTAAAATTTTAAATGAGCTGGTCAACTAGTGATCTGAGTTCGTTCGGGCAAACTACCTTTTACATTCAATGGCGTTCGGGAATGAGGAGTTTCGGTCAAACGAGACTCTTCAATCTTGATAGTGGACAATACAAAAACGTCACACTTCCCAAGACGTTTGGTTTGAGCCCCCACATGACCAACTTCAGTGCTAAAGCAAAGAAGTTCCATTAAGTGCATCGGACTGACCAATGGTCAGCTTCAACCTAAGACACAGTCCAAAACTGTAAAGATTACAAAATATCAATTCGCAATTCCAACATTTATTTTGTATTGAATTTAAGTCATCTTGACCAGTGGTCAAATGGGGATTCCAAAGATCAGGGACCCCCAAAACAACCACGAGACAGAAAGATAAGATAAAAAAAGTAGCATTTAGCGAAAATAAAAGGGATTGACCACTGGTTAAGAGATCTTGACCAGTGGACAACACAAAAATATTTCACGTCCGAAAGCGTTTGATTTGAGCCCCCACAAGACATACTTCAGTGCTAAAGCAAAGAAGTTACATTATGTGAACCGGACTGACCAATGGTCACCAGGAACAAAAGACACATGTCAACACTACAAAAGATTACGAAATATCAATTAGCAACTCAAACATTTGTTTTGTAATGAATTTTAGACATAAAGGAATCTTGACCAGTGAAACTGACCAGGTCGGGCAAGATGAAACTTAAATCGAGAGTCCATATTTAAAAATAAGTGACCAAAGTGAGTTGTCGGTAAAAAGTCCCGTTCGGTAAAGTGTCCGGTTCGGTAAAATGTCCCATTTGGTAAAGTGTCCCGTTCGGTAAAGTGTCCCATTCGGTAAAGTGTCCCATTCGGTAAAGTGTCCCGTTCGGTAAAGTGTCCCATTCGGTAAAGTGTCCCATTCGGTAAAGTGTCCCGTTCGGTAAAATGTCCTGTCGGTAAAGTGTCCCGTTCGGTAAAAAGTCCTGTCGGGAAAGTGTCCCGTTCGGTAAAAAGTCCTGTCGGGAAAGTGTCCCGTTCGGTAAAATGTCCTGTCGGGAAAGTGTCCCGTTCGGTAAAAAGTCCTGTCGGGAAAGTGTCCCGTTCAGGAATGTGGGCTTCGGGAATATGGATTTCGAGAAAACGAGACACACCCCTTATTTACCTAGAAAAAATCCTATCACAAATATATTGAAATTTATCACATGTTAAAGGTTTAGTCAGACAATCAGATAAATTTTCTTTTCCAGAAATAAACTTCAAAATGAAAAAAACCTTTTTTAAATAGTCTTTAACAAAATGATACTTAGTATCAATGACTAGCGCTTAGTAAGGAAACACTTTGGTCTGACGTCGAAGGACAAACAGCCAATCAGAACATGGCATTCACGGCAAGAAAATGTGGAGGGATTTTTTTTGTGAAGGGGAAATTTAGGGATTTGGGATAGGGAAAAGTCTGCCTGCTCAAATGTAAACAAGTGTACGGGTAGTGCTTTGTGTACGGGTTATCTTGAAAAGTTAATTAGTTTAATTTCAATCATATAGTTTGGTGTAGAAGAACCGTGGGAATTCTAAATTGAGAATTAAAGGTAACATGTAAAATATCTGGATTATTTTTACTGTCTGTTTATAAAAATTATCGTATTTTTATTATTAGTTCATTGTACTTTTCATAATTTACTCTTGATTGAAACGCTTTGCTAATAGGATATTTAACAAGTTTAATTTGTTGTATACTAGGTACTACAGCTTGTTAACTATTTCATGTGTAAAAAACCCTCACTGCAATTTATACAAGTACTTCAAAACACCAGAAAATCATGAATGTTAATTAATTCTTTAATAGTGTAATGTTGATTATTATCAATCTTGCATTGCACTTGTTTTCAGGGGGCTAATTAGCTATTAAAAACAGGTTAAGCTTGTTTTAAATTATAAGTATTCATCAAATGTTGCCCAATTATTTTTGCTGTCCTCTATTATACTGTTTATTTTCTCAGTGGTTTGTAATCCTGGTTATATTTGTAATCTTAACTTTCCAAATATCCTGCTCTATACAATATGAGTGTGGCTAACTGCGGGGGATTACCTAATAATTGGCGTTCCACTAATTGTCGCCAAATCATACATAATTCTAAAGCGATATATATAAAAACTTTTTTGCAACTTCCGTTTATTTTTCAATCTACCCCATCCACTTTACATTTTAAGTTTATTAAGTAATTTTTAAATCAAAAGAGTATTTTCAATATGGCTTCAGAAGATATACTCTGAATATCAATTTCGTTAGAGGTATTTTCAATGTGCACAATTACTGTTTCTTAGTGTTAGTTTTAATTGCAACTGTTATTCAAGTAAAGTTTGTTCAGATAAATTAGCAAGAATATTATTTTGAAGACTTTTGGCCCTCTGACTTACTAATATACTTCATGTATCTTGTTTATCGAGTGGCTGAAATTTGACTTTAAATTAAACTTACCTGAGGGAAGACAGCCACAGTTAAAAAACCTTTGCTAGAGCGCTTGTTTGAATGTACATTTAAAGTTATATTAAATATTGCCAAGCTGTTTTGAATGCCAAATATTCAAATATCACCAAATTTTTATAGTTGTCGTTGATAATATAAGGAATCCTGGATTTATCACACTGCCCTTTACATACACTGTAAGAAAAAACGGAAAAAATAACAGTAAAAAGGACTGTGAATATTTTACAGCATCCACTGTTTTTTGGAATCACCGCGGTTTATACTGTAAAATAAGCGCCATCTGTCGACTAGGTCTGATAACTTCCAATTCGACCGCCAAAACGCAGCACAGCGCATGCGCGTCGTCTTCTAGACGGGGAATCCCCGGCTCAGAAAACATGGCTGCTATGGCTTCGTTCGTTGTTGGTAAGTTGTATTTCTTTTCTGTAATGTTTAGTTAATTGAAGTTCCTAAAATAATGCTCCTGTAATGTATCATCACTATTGTTTTACATTACTTTTGAATTAATATATTATTTGTTATGGTGCATTTATGTATTTCGCGTGTGTTTACCGAATGCTTTTGTTTGGGCCTGGTCAATAGTCAAGTGCCAAGGAAGGAATCGTGCAAAACCTTTATTCCCTACTCTTAATTTTGATCTTACTAACATGAGTTATATTTGAAAATTCATTGAATTGTGCCACTAGCATCTTCGGAAAACCTTGAATCTCGTATTTGGGGAATATACAGTGCAGGACAGATTTTCAAAAACAAAAACAAATCGCATGAAATTAGAGAAGTTATCACCTAGCTCTGTTCCAGTCACACTAGTAAATGTTGTAATGCGATATTTTCCCTCGGGTGGACTCAAGTGGATTTTATTTTGTAAATTTTGAAAAGTAAAACAGTAAAAGGGTTATTCTTAGTAGATATTTACTAATATTTCTAGAAAGGCAGCAACTCCCCAATTTAGCGTCTATTTGGGTCATGCGTTCTTAGTATTTACAATGATATGTTAGGGATTCTTAACATCTTAACCTGTCATTAGTAACGTTCATTAGCATAAATATTTACACAAATATCTTTTGCTGTAGATTCCCTAAATTTGAGCTATAAGTTTTATTGATGATGCCAGCAATGTTGTATTTATTTAATTTTTATTTCAGTTTGTTCTGGTTCTGCTTCCTCTGACCTTAAAAAAGGAGGAAAGAAAGCTAACTTAGAGTAGATTTTGAGTAATACAAAGGAATGTTTTTGGATTTATTACTATAATTATGTAACTTCTTTTGATAATTTACATTTTATCGTCTGTGCCTCACATTTAGGTTGTATGTATTGGATGTATAACAAAATATTAACCAGAATTTTCTTTTCATTGTAGCTGACTAGAGTGTAGCAGTTCCTGAATGGTCAGCTGCTGACTGCTCGCAGTTAACAGTGGATCGTCTCCTTCATGGCAGTGACTTTCTCCAGGTGGGCTCATCTGTACACCGGGCATGTCCTCCGGAGCCTGTGGTCACTACTGCAGCGCTTCCTGACGCTGACTTCTTCCTCTCCTTGATCCGGATACAGCTGACAGCTTGGTATCCTTGCTTCACCAGGTCAGCCAATATCTCTTCAACTGAAGTGGCTCGGGGTCGCACCACCCTGCATCATGTGCTTGGCCGTTACAGTACCAGTGGATCGTCTCCTTCATGGTGGCGACTTTCTCCAGGCGGGCTCGTCTGTACAGCGGGCATGTCCTCCAAGAATTGAGGTGCCCTTCGGGTCCGCAGGTGTCATCATCTGACTGGTCTGGCAGTCCTGGAGCCCGTGGTCACCACTGCACTGGCTCCCAGTAGTCCCTTGACTACCCGCTTGAAAGTCTTCTTATGCTGGACTTCTCTGGAGTGGCCGGGGAACAAGGCAGCCCCTTATCACAGTCGGCCTCTTTTATTGACATCAGCATTTTGTATTCTCTGCTTCGGTGACTGTAACTGTGCTCATGGGACCTGTTGGTTACTGGGACTTGCAGGACCACTACGGCCTGTGAGGCAGGTGGCTGGTCCAATTTGAGGACGGGAGCATGCTGGGCTGTCTCTCTGCATGATGAAACTTTCCAGCTTGCTAGGCTTCAGCATCTGGTACAACTCCGTTAGAGTTCACACTAAACATCGCCAATATCCAAATTGCTAAATATATCCAAATATCAAAAAAAATTCTGACTTTTATTAATAAACTGAATAGTTTTTTATCTAATTAAACATTTTAATTCAGGAATTTGAAATTATTTTGAATATTTGTACCTTTTGTTGTCTAAAAGAACCGGGTGATACTTAGCAGGAACTCTTAACGGAATTGAACCCAACATCTTTCCGGTGCCCTTCTTGCAGCGCCTTCAGAACCCTCTTGATGAATTCTCGCTTCTCGTCCTCTTCAGTCGACAGAGATAGTTTGTCCTTAGTGGCATCAGGATGCTGAATGCTCAAGAGCATCTCTTTCTAAAGATAGGGACATGCTCTTCCGACCCCTCCATGGGAGCTGGGGTATCGGATCGGGTGTAGTTAAGTTTTTTACTTTATTATTATAAAGCTTTTAATCCATAAAATTTAATATACATTTAGATGTGATAACTTTCTTTCTGGTGTTAAAATATTATAAAATGTTGAAAATTCTGCTTTAATAATTTTAAAATAAAATCAGTTAGTATGTGAAAAAAAATATTTGTTTTCTGGGCTAAATAAACATTTGCATTCATTTGTCTTTTGAAAGGTTCTGTTTGGTTCAGTTCTCTGCCCTGTTAAATATCGCTCAGCATTTTTGGCACCAAATATTCAAATATCTCCAAATTTTTATTGTTGACATTAATGTGATGGTACATTTTTATCAGTTCATTAGCTGTTTTTAGCAATATTTCTAATCTTGGATGTCCAAAACAGCTTGGCGATAATTGACAAGACAAATAAATAATGGAATGGAACCTTTTGTATCAAGTAAACTAATTATAAAAATCATACAACTCAGATTGAGTATCTGAGTTTGATATTGGTGGCTAAACATTTTAATCTAGCTAATATAAAAAACATCCTAAAAATTATTAAATTTTTCTTAAAATTTAGTAAGCGTATTGAATATTAATAAACAACAAAAAAATTTATAAGCCTTGCTCATTTACCTTAAGTAATTATTAATATTTAAATTAGTATATTGTTATGGTTCTTGCGTATTATCTTGTTGACTGCAATGGGTTTTGATAATGTTTATGAATTCAGAAGCACAGTCGACAGGATAATATGCAAGAAAGAACATTTGTTTACTTATTGTGATATGGATCTGCCGAAGCTTAAAATTTTTTTCAAAAATAGAGTATACAATACATTATATTGCAATTGAGAAGCAGAACCTAAATATTGATAAATATTCAATATTTTCCAACTACTAGTCGACTCTGCTTAATGTGATTACTTTTGTCCAAGAGTAGAAAAATAACAATATCCAATTGATAATAAGCGTTGGTTTAAAATCTCAACTATGGTAGTCCTAATTGAAGTATTTAAAATGGTTTTCAGTATGTATTATTTTGCAACTTTTACATTCTTAAACAAACAAAACCATAACACTAATAAATTAATGCATAATTTGTATGTTCATATATTTAAATTGGCCTACCAACAAGAAAAAAGGTTTTGAGGAGATTTCACCAAATTTTGATAACATTAAGCAAAATGTTGATCACATAAAGTGTTTATGTGACGCATTTTACATTAAATGAAATGGGAGTAATCGGGACCGGTCAAGTTTGATAATATTAACTGCGATCACATTAAGCGGAGTTGACTGTAGTTTGATTTAAACTAAACTTGTTAAAATTTAATTATATATAGAATAGCACAGAAAGAATTTTAAAATTGTTTTGAAAATATTACTGAATCAATTATTACTAGAATCGGTTACTTATGTTGGTTTAAATAATAACTCTGCAAAACCTAAACAAATTGTAAAAAATTGCTTTCCAAAATACTGGTTTTTAAAAATTTATTTAGCTGTATGGGATTTAATTACCAAATTTTAAAATAATTTTGTTACGTCCTGATAGTTAATTTTTCGGCACTGTTTATTCTAATAAATTTAATCCTCTCAGAAATAGTAACAATCCAACTAAAGGTTACTGCGCCATACTGCAACTATTCGCACCAGTTGGATCACCACAGTTACAACTTGTAACAGATTCCTCGTGCACAATGAGGACAGTTTCCCATGCATGGGAAACTGTTTGAGTATAAAATATACGGGGTAATTCAAAACTCAGGGGCAAAAATGCTAGAAGTTTTAGAATACCCAAAGACAATTCCAGAGAGCTCCTGGAGGGGCCTCCAAAGCAATCCTGAGGTTCTTGGAGTCCAAAAGCAATGGTTACCATTGGCAAACGGTTGGAGGTAGAAATGAAATTCCAGTACCAATTATCATGTTTCAACTTTCTAATCAAAACTTGAAGATTTTGTTTCTTTAGGGTGTTTTTTGTCCTTCAAAATCCAACAGTAGAGAAATTACTATTGTCGCATTTGGAAAACTACCTCTTAAGAACAAAAACTTTACAGTTTTCACATTTTATTAGTAAAGTTGATATTTGGTGATAATTATTGGTGATTACATGATAATTGGTACTGGAGTTTCATTTCTACCTCCAACCGTTTGCCAAAAAATTTCGTGAAAAAAAAAACAGTAATCTGTAAAAATTACGGCACGCTGTAAAATGACGGAATCGCTGTAAAAATTACGGCACGCTGTAAAATAACGGAATCGCTGTAAAAATTACGGCACGCTGTAAAATAACGGCGCGCTGTAAAATTCGAAGAATACAGCACTGCTGTTAAATTACAGTCAAAAGTGCTGGCACCCATATTGCCAGCACTTTTGGCTGTAAATTTACTGTGGTTTTTTTTTACAGTGTACACACAGATAGAAAATGAGTATTACATTATATTGTCGGCTTACATGAGAAAGAGGCACTAAGTCACTTCTGATTACTTTCAATTTGTTGATTCTCAATCATTTTCTATTACACACTATGATATGAATTCACATCAACAAGCCGATTGTATTTCAACTTTCAAAAGATTCACCAAAAGGATTGATGCTTTTCTTCTGTAAGCTGGCAATATGTTTGGTTCCTCATTGTTTTATGTGATAATTATTTTAATTGTAAGAGAACTTTATTTGTACAAGTTTACTGATTATATTTAAGTAATCAATAACAGCAGTAGGGGGTAGTAATACAAATCATTTGGGAATTAGTTTAATGTGTTTTAAAGTTGAAATATAAATTTATATTCTTTAGTATTCTATATTACACTCTTAATCAGCCTAACACCGTTTCTTTTCAACAGCTGAATGAACTTGATTCCCGCTGACTTACCCCATTTACCATAAAATCTGTACTTTATTGCAATGCACATTAACTTAACTAATTGATTGATTAATAACTTAATCAATGCTTTCATATATATCAAAATAAAAACATTTTACAATTACATTTGCTTCACCACAAAAGTTTGAAAAAACTTTAAGCGCTAATCGATTAAATATTCTTAATTAACACTTCCCGATTGACAAAAACAAAAAATATATTTCATAGTTGAGTTATTATTCCTAAAATGCTACTTATTTATAATTCTAAAGACGTTTTTAAACCTAAAACTTGTGCATGTATGCAGATAAACAAAGTTGTTGATAATTTCACGGGCACCGCCATCTTTTAAAACTGAAATAACTGAGATCCATCTCAGTTTTATCTATTACAAACTTTTTTTTGGTTTGAGTGAATTTAGGAACGACCTATCTTTTTCACCATTCTCACCGATTTAACTGGAGGACTTTTGGAACTCTCAGTTCTCATAACTAGTTTTAAGCGTTAAACGAGTTTAAATAAACAAACAAGCCCTGCATTTCTAATCTTAGGTATTAAAAACAGCTTTGCGATATTCAACTGTGACGGTACAAATAACCGAATTCAACCAACAGTCCGTTTCTCAAAAAAGTTTGCTTTATGTTTTACAATATTTTAAAAGAAAATTTTATTTACTTAGGTTGGTTCTACTCAATGCAACACATCTTTGCAGAGGAAAAGAACATGGTTTTGAAGCTGAAATTGGAGAAAGCCTTTTTCAAGATTCTAAACTAAATGGTGCTCTTGTTTGGTGACCACTTACTTAATTTGGCATCAATCAAGAGCGTCTTTTGGTTGCTGTGAACATCGAGAGACATATTCTTCGAATATTTTATAATTTACCTTTTTTTAGTTTTTGATAGCCCTCTTACACTTAAATATAATCACCCCTGCATCTTTAAATATATACTGTCTTTTTACCTATTTGTTTTCTCAAGTGTTAATTGTTAATGGTTCAAGTAATTCATGGTTGTTAAGTTAACCATGAAAAGCACTAATTGTTCTAATTAACACTTGTTTTAGACCGTTTTTTGTCATGGACCATGTTTGAGTTTTCAATATCATGGATCTGGTCTAGCTCTGCTAGACGCTGGAGATTAGTAACAAAAACACAACACTTGTTTTATGTCCCTATGGAAATTGGTAGGGTACTTTAGTTCTACATTGTAACTATTATATTGTAAAATTAGTTTCTGATCCTGGAAGTCAAATGAGAAATTTGTCAAAGTAGCTTATGCAGCTGAATGTAATTTGCAATTTTGATGTAGTGTTATACTTAAGGTTAATTATTATTAAGTTAAGGTATAATAATTATTAAAATAAATTTGAAGAGGCTTGTGTATTTTCTGAATAAAATTTCTATATGGACTTGATACTCGGCACACCGATGTGGCGCATGAGGCTGCAAGCTCAACCCGCCACTCTCGCTAGTTAAGTCTGCAGCCCTGGCAGCTCCCCAGCTGCTGGGCCAACCTAGGGAGTTTCTCTCTGCTATGGCCATCCTGTACCAGGTCTGCCTGGGTAATCCTCTCTTTCGTTTTCTGCCAGGTGCCCAGGTCAAAATGACTCTCGTAGGGTTTGTTAGTTTACAGAAACCGCAAGAAAAAAAAATGTCTGTATTGAAATAGAATAATTAATTTTGTGATTAAATACTTCATTCTCAGCATATGATTTAAATTTGAGTTTTTTTTACATTAAGAATTGAGCTTATTTGGCTATAAAAACAAAAACATGATAAAAATTACTACTTTTGATTGGTTTTATAACAAGTATACTTTAATTTAGGAATTAAAAGTTTTCTTAATTGCACATGTAAAAAAAATTACTTGAATCAATTAAATTAAATGTTATATTAAAGTAAAATTATCCCTTCATTCATTAAAAACTTAACATTTATATGAATTTCTTACTTAAATTTCCCCTTTTAATTAATTTTATATTAAAATTTAATTAAATGAGAGGATCGTCATCAGCCCTTTTTTATAATCGTGTACAAGTGTTTAATAAAACCCCTCCTTTTCCTTTAAATCCTTGTAACAAAATTGTTTACTCAATTTCCCAGTGAGTGCCACTATCGTTCAGCATCAACGCTCACTCAGGCCTTTCCTTTCTCTACGTTCCCTCCGCAATCCCCAAGGATTTTCCCAAAATATCCCGCCATGTTCTGATTGGCTAGCTGTCCTTCGACGTCAGACCAAAGTGTTTCCTTACTAAGCGCTAGTGTATCAATGTATTTGGTTTTCTTGTTTTCAACAGGGTTTTTAGAAAAATAAATAGCACTCTGGCTATCACAAAATACATTTGGCTTCATAACCTCCTTTCCAAAAACTTCACTTGCAATTCTGAACAACCATACAATTTCTTTAATCAATTCAGATAATGCAATATACTCTGACTCCATGGAGGATAGGGCTACTGACTGCTGTTTTGACGATAACCAAGAAAAAGGAACTCCTCCCATCATTACAATAAAACCATTTACTGATTTCCTGTCATATCGATCTGCAGCCCAACTAGCGTCGCTAAAGGCCGAAAAATTACCGTCTGTAGCATAAGATAGGTTTATACAATCATCTTCCAATGAATCGCGGAAGGTTCGTTGCTGAATTTTGACAACAGAGTTACTGCGAACATAATATCAGGTCTTGTCCTCGATGCCAAAAACAATAAACTTCCAATTAAAGACCTGTATGGAACATCTTTTAAAACTGAATTTTTGTCAGCAACTTTTTCAATAACCATACTGGGATTCAGTGGAAGTTTTACTCTAACATGACGGATGTATCTAAATACATCATACATCTTTTCGATGTAACCTTTTTGATGCATCAAAAAATTACCATCTTTTAATTCAAACTCAACACCTAAAAATTTAGAAATTGGTCCCAAATCTTTAACTTCAAATTTTGATTTTAGCATTTTAATGACATCGTTCATGCTGTTTTCATCCATGGCAAAAATAGCCAAATCGTCAACATACACCAGCATAATAACTTTAGAGTCCAAGTAATATACACAATTACAATTTTTCAATTTTTCAAAACCTAACTTTAATAACACTTCATTTAACGTAGAAAACCATTCTCTTCCGGCTTGGTGTAAACCATATAAAGCTTTCTTTAGCTTTAAGACATAGTCCTTACCAAATTCTACAAAACCTTCAGGTTGCTCAATATAAGTTTCCTCGTTAAGATTACTATACAAGTAAGCACATTTAACATCAATGTGACGATTTACCCATTTTTTAAGTATGACCAATTGAATCATAAAAAAACCTTACAAGGGTAAAGTTCACTACTGGCGAAAATACTTCATAATAATCAATCCCTTCAGTTTGTCTGAACCCTTGAGCTACAAAACGAGCTTTATAAGACTTTATTTTTCCAAGCAAATCCCTTTTTAGGTTAAAAACCCATCTACTTCCCAACACCTTGTGATTTGTTGGTCTTGGTACCACTTCGTACACATCCCTAGATTTTAAAGTAGTCACCTCATCTTTCATTGCATTTAACCAACATGATCTCTCTGGAACACTTTGAGATCAACACAACGATCAATCAACACGTCAACACAATGAGCCTCAGCTTCAGACTGATCACTAGAGTCTTCCTCACCTGAAACTTCCTCCTCAATCTATTTCTATTCCAGAAAAATCATAATCACCTGGGTTAAAACTTAATCCCTCTTTATCACAATATTTCTTTACATCATTTAAACTTCTAAGTCTAACGTTACTTTTTGGGTAGTAGAAAACTTCCTTTCTCCCTATATATTTACCCTTTTTTCTAGTTGTAACCTTTCTCACCCATTTAGAAATATTAGGAATTTCTTTAGTTTCAACCTCGGATTCTGATTCCTCTTCAGAATCGGAGCTCACTTTAGACCCACTTGATTCTAAATCAAAAAACGATTTGTTTTGATCACCCTTATCTGAAAAATTCAAACCCAATTTTGATTCATCAAATTTCACATGATTAGTTTCCAATACTTCCCGAGTACCTGGTTTCCAAACTCTATAACCCTTAGTTTTAATAGCATAACCTACTAATATTCCTTTATTAGCCTTCCCATCTAGCTTGTCTCTCTTTGGTTTTGGAACATGCATATAAGCTACACTACCAATAGGTTTTAGATGTCTAACAGAAAACCTTTTTCCTGACCAAAAATTTAAAGGGATCTTTCCTTTTAGACTTTTATGAGGAAAACTATTCTTTAAATAGTTCTGGGTATTTACTACCCCTGCCCACAATGTTTTAGGCAATTTCCCTTGATATAAAGAAGCTCTTGCCCCCTCAACAATAGTTCTATTTAACCTTTCGGCTACACCATTCATTTCTGGCAAATAAGGATTAGTCCTTTCTATCTTAATACCACAATCCCTCAAATGTTCTTCAAAATACTTTGCACAAAACTCCAACCCATTATCCGTTCTAATCCTCTTAATTTTCTTACCCGTTTGCCTTTCCATTTCAACTTGATACTCTTTAAAGTAATCAAAAGCCTCTTTTTTATTTTTCATAAAATAAACTTGAGAATACCTAGAATAATCATCTATTATACTTAAGAAGTATTTAGCACCTCCCATAGATCTGACTGGAGCAGGTCCCCACACATCCAAATGAAGCAATTCTAAAATCTCTTTAGAAGAAATTTTGCAATCTTAGTTGATCATTTAAATTGTCGCAAAGATAAATCGCCAAAAACGGCTTGAAATGCCTGAACGCTTAAATCATGGCCTAACCAGTATCGCACGTCTTCTAATATTCTTCACTAAAGTTAAGCACCTTCAAGCGCAGTCAGTATTTGGGAGGGTGACCACCAACCATCGCACCTCACAGTGGTGTCGGATGAAAAAAATATTGAAAAAACTCAGTAGTATTTGTATCTAACCACTTTAATTTTTTTTTAAATCTTTTGTTTTTGTGCTGGTTATACAGCTGTGTATTCTATGTTTAAACTATTAAAGCAATGCTTTAATATAAATAGGAAGGATTGCAGATTTCAAACGCCTCGCGAGCAGATGGAATTTTTTTGGTCTTGGCTTTATTGTTTTCATTCTGTTTTCGGCGTAAACGTCGGGGCAAGAATTATTTATTTCTTTTATTTTATTTATTCCTTTTGGAAGCGAAATTAAGTTAGCATCTACAAATCCTTCATATAAGAGATCTACAAATTGTTATTATTTTAAAATAGGATCGTTATTTTATGACCACAATGTATTGTGTACAATGTATTTGGAGGAACTTACAACTGTCATTATTTCTAATTTTTTGGTTAAAATCCATCCATATATTTCGGGGGACTGCGTAACCCGTGAAACCCTACAATCTCAGCAGTCAGCACTACCACCATCGGTTCTATCCAAAACAATGGACATGTTAAGTAAAACGCACGTAATTTAGTATTAATTTATTTAATAAATTAAAATTGTTCTCTGATCGGATCGTCAGAGTTTAATTTCAAAGACTGATTATAGTTCCAGTGCACCATTTTAAAAAATATTTTTCATTAGCATATTAGCATAATTCTCAAAAGAATGCACCGATAAACGATTGGAAAAAGTTTTTATTGAGAATTTGCCTAGGAAAAATTGTACCTCTGAAATCGGCGATAAAAAAATCGTAATTTAATAATATATACTCATTCATTATTTAGGGTAGAATATTTCTGATAACAGGTAGATCTTCTAAAAAATAAAACCAAATGTGAGCAAGAAACGAAAGAAAACGCATCGATGATTGCTATGGTCAGTTGGTCACCCTCCCAAATACTGACAGCAGCCGAAGGTGCTTAACTTCGGTGCAGGAAGTTAGATAATCGATATGCCAGGTAAACCGTCATTTTTTGGCGACTTTTTTTTAGCGGCGATCGCCAAACATAACACCGTTGTTTCTTGGCTCGACTTTGATTTGGCTACCAATCTAACTTGTTGCCAATCTACCGATCGGTAAATATTTACCAAGTTGCATTTGCGTCATTGTTGCACCGGAGAGGCGATATGCTGAAATTAATATGATAATTTAATTTAAATTGAAATAAGGAAGTGTTTTGGACCTTTTGGCCTTGGTAGTTGGATTAAAATAAGAAAACGAGGGATGTGCAGAAATTTACAGGGCTCCAATTATGATAAGGAAGAACAGAGTCAAGATTTGAAAAAATTTATCAAGGCAAATAAGGAAAAGGAATTGCAACGCAAAAAATACATTAAATCTGCTATATCACGTTAGACTGCAGCATCGTCCAAAAATTGTGATTGCTCTTCAAATCAGCAACAATGTTGAGCTATGTTGGAAATAGTTGGATTCTTTATGCCTCATTCCAGCTGTTTAAATTATTACCAAAAAATTAAGAACAGGTTTAATAAAAACGGTTAAAATGTTAATAAACCATTGCTTGTGAGCTTGGAACAATAATGAATTACAGAAACAATCAGATTAAAGAGATGGCAACATAGGGTTAGCTGAATATTGCCAATGTTTATAGAATTGGCCACTTCTCATACCCTTCATTACAAGTTTAAATACAATGTCACTTTAGCCACTTGTTTTTAACCCACCCATGTGATATCACCATCAATGTGTACCATTAATCTCAAAAACTTTTGCCTTTGTTTTTTGCAAAATGCACCACTTTGCCAAAAAGTTTTGCCTTTTCTCCTATACAAAAAGTACCCTTTAATTATAAAATTAAGCCTAATGAATGTATTATTACATTGAAACCAAAATGACAATTATATGAAAGAAAACTATATTACTAGTGCGAAACCCAAACTCGCAGGATGCACCCACATTAGACTCTTTTAATTTTTTTATGGAAAGGTTTTCTGTAAAAAGAGGTTAAACCTACTTGCAGCAAAGTTCCATCTGTTTGTACTGCTATCCGCAGACACAGCATCCACCTCTGCAACTCTGCTGGGAGACTTCACAATCAGGGCCGTGTTGTGCAAGAATCGCGCCCGGGGCGGATGGCTTTTTTGGCGCCCCCTCCCAAATATAATTTTTTTTTTCATTATTCTCAGATACTTTAAATTGTGGCGTTTTTTCGACTCGGGTAAATCCCATAAAACTTTTCAAGATGTTATATGTCACCCATGTGATATAACCATCAATGTGTACCATTAATATCAAAAACTTAGTTTTGCCTTTTCTCCTATAGAAAAAGTGCCCTTTAATTATAAAATTAAGCCTAATGAATTATTACATTGAAACCAACGGGTATAGTACACTTAGGATGGTAATAAATAGATCTCTTGGAATAAAACTTAGCAAAATATTTCAACAAATTAAAAACAGGGAGAGAAAAAGAAAATAAATTATGCTAAATAGTGCAAATTAAATGTTACAAGACCTAAACAGAACAGAAGTCAAGTAACAAAACATTTAAAAAGGTTAAAAATTGTTACTACTTCAATATTGTTTCATACGCAGTCAAGGGCGGATTTAGGTAGTGAACCCTGGGGTGCGTAGTGGAAAACATGTGGGTGCAAACTGTCCCTGATGGCTTTAAAAACATGATTTTCCCTATAAAAATTTAATTTTCTCAAAAATTAATTTTTAATTTTCCCCTTTAAATCCGCCCATGCGCAGTGCTTCTGAAAATGCACAGTTAAAGTTAAAGCCCATTAAATGTGTTGCTGATACTGATGGTTCAAGGGATAGCAACTAAGGGCCCGTTTACATAGGCCAAAATGCAGGATAAATGCCGGAACTTTCGCTCTCCAATATCCTGCAATCCCCAAGTAGGGTGGGAGAAATGGAGGAAGTTAAAGTTCCACCTCGATTGGGGGATAAATGCAGGATTTTCAATTCACCTCCTTTCCCATGATACATTGCGCTTCTAGAAATCCGCCATCTTTGTTGATATCCCTTACTTGTTGAGAAAATTTATTATTTTTCGCATTAAATATTGTGAAATTAACTTTAAGAAACTACAAATCCAGTTTTTATCGACTATAGGATTTTCCGCCACAATAATAAAGTAAGTTTTTCCTTGTCATTTTTAATTTTGAATCGGAGACTTTTATGATTGTCTACCGAACATAAACACTATTATAATTCTAATTTTCCTTATTTTATGTAAAATTTATGTGTGCATATTTAAGTTTTCTTAGTAAATTGGAAGGATATTGTTTCCACTACAATAAATCTTTTGAAAATATGATTCTAAACAGTGTATTACTTGTATCTAATCTCAACCATGTTGGAGAAAGATGTTTTTACTTAAACTAAACTATAAATCTAATGCTAGGTTTTTGGTGTTTTTAAGTTTTGCAAAATCTAAAGCACACACATTAGTATACTTTATATAGGTAGTAAATGCTTGAAGTGGGTCTTTCATATGCCATGATTAATACAAAATTGAGCTTCACTCAGCTCTATAATAGCTTGGTAATGGTTATCATAATTTATAGTACACAGTTTCACTTTATATAATGCCATCTTAACCTCATAACAGGGAATAAAGGACTCGTTAAAATTTACCATATCATTTTAAAACTAATGTAGTTCATTGATAACAACTAAAGTTCTCATCCATGTAACTTCATCTGACCTCTCTCTTGATGAACAACATAACTATAACATGGTTTGCCCTCTCACTTCAGTATTTCAATGTCAGTACTCACTGACATCTTTACTCTTCTTACTGACAACTTCAGTACTCACTTCAGATTGTCGACAATTTTCATTTTTCTTAAAGTTATCAAGTGTACAAATGTGACATGCAGATAAAATTATACTTAAGTGTCAGGAAATTTGGGTTCAAATCCATCAAATGTCTCGTTCGATCTAAACCTTTATGTTTTTTTATATAGTGTTAATGTGTTAATATTACCAGAAAAAAAAACAAAGAAGTTTTTAATAAGACAGAAAGAAGAAGAATAGACATAAGAAAGTTTTTTCAAAACAGTTTCTGTTAGCAAATGGGTTGACAGCTTAGTACACAATTATAGTACCCAAATTGTTATGGATACTTATATATTTTAACTTAATTTAAAGTTGCGAGAATTTTTAGAGAAAGTGTGATAAGACATGTTGAAAACTAAACAAATTATACCTGGTTTAGAGGGGTAATAGTCCTGATATGTTTTACTCATAGTAAAATTTCGGTTTGAATTTTGTAAAAACTATCTTGTTAATTTTTGTGAATTCTTATGTTTGATTTCAGAAGAAGGTTTCACATAAAACTGAGTGAGGTTTGTATTTGTATGTTTGTTTGGAACATCAATTACAAACTTTTCTCGGTTACCCGATTCATCAGAAGAGTGTCCTACTGAAGGATTGTGTTATGTATGCAGATTTATTTGGATATTTCTAATATTTGGGTTTCTAAACAGCTTGGCGATATTAAGCGGGACGAATGCCAGAATATTGAACCAAAATTTTGCTATAATTTGTTCGAGTTCAATCTAAAATATTTTGTTTTTGATCTGGTGTTCGGATAAAACTATTGCCAAAAAAATGAAAATCAGTGTATTGTTGAATTTTTTTTCAAAAACGTCTCAATGTTGGGAAATTGGTTACACCTTAATAAACAAGTAACGCCCAAATTTGTATGTACTTGTATTGTAACTTTATTTTGCATTGTGAGAACTTTTAGAAGAAAGTGTGATATGACATGTTCAAAACTGAAAAATTAAAGTTACTTATCTATTAGCTGGGCGCAAGCAAAAAATCACCAAATATTGTAGAATGAATTAAGGAATTCTCTGTTCCAACAGTCACCTCCTGCACAAGAGCATATGCCTCCGCCGCATTTGTTTTGTTTTTCGTTGACTGTTTTGTCATTTGCTTCGCTTGGCGAGCATTTGGTTCACATTTGGCGACATTTGTGCCCAGCTAACGGATAAGTACTAAAATAAAATAGTTTCTAATGGAAGTCCTAGTTCCTAGTCCTGATATTTTTTAAGTCTTTTGTTATTTTTTTTATTAATTATGTGTTGATTTTAGGAGAAGGAAACTGGATACCCCTGGATTGAATTTACAAACTTTAAAAAAGTTGTTGGTCGACAACTTAAACAAACTGGGTGAGGTTTGTTTTTGAATGTTTATTTGAAACATCAATTACAAATTTTTCCCGGTTAACAGTCACATCATGGGAAAAAATTTACCAACCTATGTCTTTACCCCTTTTTATTTGTAATATTCATTCACCTTTTATTTGTTCATTACATTATTATTTTTTTAAAGATATTCATTTGTAATAAAATTTAGAACTGTATTGTGATTTCTTTGGTAATTAAATTTGTTACAGTACATACTTTTAATGTACAAAATAAATATGATTAACATAATATGTGATTAATATGACTATCATCGTTATGCCAAAAACCTATATTTCTAGAAAAATCTCTGTTTTCTTGAACATTAAGAATTAGTCTAATGTTAATTTCTATTCTTATGTTGAATAGTTCTTTAAAACCTTTGGTAAGACAAAAAAAACTTTTAAAATCAAAAATTAATTTTTCCATATCATATAGGTATCACTACTTGGCAGGTGATGATTCTGTTGTTTTTGAAGAATTGGCACATGACCTTCAAAAAGTGTAAGGCACTCAAAGTTACGGTGTGTTAACAAAAAAGTCCCCTCCTTACTCAAACTTTAATTTCCTCGTTCCCAACCACCATACCTAGCAAAGAATTAAGAGAACAGACTATAAAATGCCTTCTTATATCGGGCTGTCACTATATAACCATAAGTCATAATTTTCTGTTTTTGGAGGGGTTTTTTTATGTGTTACGTGCTTGATGTGAACGAAAACCTTTTATCTGAACATTTTTCACCCATCCAAAGTCGTAGTCATCAATTCAAATAAAAACAATACAGTTTATAAAATAAAATTATATCTTTAAATTCCTTTTACCCATCCTTGAATTATTTAAAATATATAGAAATTGAAATACACATGCCAAATTGCATTGTTTGAAAAGAACAGAACAGGTATGTACAAAGAGTAAAAATTTTTTCAGTACATATTACCCACTTAAATGTATGTAATCAGATTTAAAATATTATGGCAACTTATTACATGCTGTGATTTTACGTATCAGGTAAATATTAAAACAAAGAAGAGTAATATTCATTAACATTTCTGATATGTAGTACTATTTACTGTAAGATTTATTTTTCTTGCTTCTGTTCACATAACAAAAAAGGGAATATGGGTTAGGCGAGTTGTAACTTGATGCATAAATTTTTTTGTCTTCAGGTTTTTACTGTGTACCAATTCTTTTTGAACCCATGTGATCTACCACCAAATATACCAAACACAATTTTGAATTCTCTAAAATCTGAATTTGAGATTTATAAGGAGACACAGTTGATTTATTTTATTGAAACTAGTTGGATAATTCTTTCTTTCTAGTTAGATTTGATTCTTGCTGACAAAGGGGATCAAAGTATCCTCGAAACATTGTACAATTTTTAATATTTTACGTGTAAAATAAAACCGTTGCCTTTTAAATCTTCTTCGGTTTGATAATTATCCTATCATGAACTTTAAAATAGATTTAAATTGTCTTTTTTTTTAAATAAATTCATTATCAAGGTTTGTAAATGCTAAAACATAATCAAACTCAAGATTTTTAAATGGTGTAACAAGAATTTCTTTTTTTTTTTAATCTATAAAATCAGTCAGTTCTACACATTATTACAAACCAAAATTATACAAATTACACTTTAACACTAATGACTTCCTCTGAGGAAAGAGATGCAAGAGATTTTAAAAACTATTGAAATAAAATCCATCTTATGTGTTTTGTTTATATGCAGGTTCCTAACTATCCATGGAAATCTTGGAAAGTATTGCTTGTTAGAGCAATTGAAATTTTTGCTCTTGTTATCAGTGTAAAGCTTTTTATTAATTTAACATTAATTATTTTGTTGGTTATAAAAGTAATTTCTACCCTCTAAAATGTATTGATCTAATTCAGCATCTTACGAACTTAATATTTTGAGAATTGTGAAGAAAACCCGAATTAAAACAATCGGGATACTTTATTAATCATCAATTCAAGTATTGGTTTAAAAAACCAGCATATCTTTTTGTCTTTCATATTTTTCAAAATATAAATAAACAAAACTCTAGGCATGATGGGATCGATTTTACGTAACAACTTCGACTAGTCACGTGATCAGTGACGTCAAATCCCTGGATTTCAAGAGTGGCTATGTAAACGGGTTTTTAAGCACATTTTCAGATTCTCCTCCAAATCCCAAAATCCTGCATTTTACCCGGCATTTTCGGTGGGCTATGTAAACGGGGCCTAAGAGAACTATTATGTATTGTAATGTGTGTGAACAGTTGTAATGGGGAATCATTAACATATGCATGCATTTTGATTCATATGTAATATCACACACGATCAGCAATTAGCCAAAAACAATATTAAATAGACATAAACACTTAATACATGGGGACCACTTTTCAAAATTTGCAAGACGGAACTTTAAAACATCGTATTAACCTTTTACCCACCGATGTTCCCAAATGGGAACATAAATTGAGGAAATTTTTTTACCACTTAATTTTTGATGCAAGAAAATGATATATGCTAGAGAGCTATATCAAGATATGAATTTATTTTACATGCAACTATTTTTCCCATAGTATTAAATCCTTTTTGTAGAATTTAGGTCAAATTTACTAATTTTTGGCTCTTTCAAAAGTTATACAAGTTTCAATTTCTGATAATTTTAAATAAAATTATTTTTAAATAATTTTGCTGTGTTTTAGTAGCTGCAGTACGCATCTTTCCATTTGGGGTAACAGAATAATTTTGCATTTTATTTTTAGAGAGTAATTACCAATTCACTATTTATGTTCCCGAATGGGAACATCGGCGTTTGGAGTGTAGTTTTTGTGGGGATTATTTGCCATGTAAAAACTCAAGTTATTTCCTATTCTCTTTTATTTTTTTGGACTTTTTATGTCTCAAAAGATCTAAAACTAGTTTTAAATGATACTTTTAGTACCTAAATCAATAATTTTAATTTTTTACCTGAATTATGGTGGAATAATTACCGAATATTTATAGCAGATTACCACGAAAACGTTACTTTTTTCACTTTTCTACCCATAAATTTTAAGTAATAATCATAAAAGGTTATACAAAGGGAATATTTGAAGCACTTCTGAAGACTTGCGTATTTATTTTGTTCAGGATCTTTTTTTAAATAAATATTTTGGATAAAATATGGAAGAATTTTGAAAATGATGAAAATTGTGTACAGCTGAAAGATTCTTCTAACGATAAGTTGGATTCAAGAGATATATAATTCAGTTTGAAATCGTCCATGAGAAACTCAGTCATATTGAATGAATGGAGTTATGATTATCCCTTTTGGAAGCTACTTAGATTTGAATGAAATACTGGGATTTTTTATTAGATTTATTATTTATTATTTTATGGAGGTAGCCGTATAGAAAAGTAATTAAAAGTAATTTTTCAAGCGGGCGCAGAACTGTTGCGCTTCAAAAATCATTGGAAAACTCCTTTCGTATCTTTTATACCGAAATATTACATATAGAAGAAAATTTTAAGAAAAAGTGTCTCGCATGTAATAAAAATGTGAATTTTTTCTTATGAAAATTGCTAAAATTTTAGCCAATTATTCAACCATGGTTAATAAAGATGAAGAAACTGTTCAATATCATAAAGATGTCCCAAATTGTTAAGTAGAAACAGATTTCAATAATTTTATTTGAATAAATTGTTAAATATATGCCCTTTGGAAACCCCCCTAAAAACTTCACCCCAAACGCCGATGTTCCCAAATGGGAACATCCTCAAAGTCATCCTTAGGATTTTTTTTCTGCCAAAAAAAGGCAAGATTAGTTTTAATATTGATGAAACAAGCCATTTAAGCCAAAAATCAGAACATTTACTTTGAAATTTGAATTACGGCGTTTAAAAGGTTAATCAATTTCATCCAGTCGAGCAATTTTTTTAATTGCATGAAAATTCATAAAATATCATGAACAATTATAGTTACTTAAATTCTAAATCAAGATAAAGCTGTATGTGAGTAAAACCATGTTACTTGTGGTCAAAATGTGCGGTTCAATTCCGTTAAAGTTCCCGCTAAATACCGCTATGTTCTTTTGGATACCAAAAAAGTAGTAATGTATTCAAAGTAAAAGTTTCCGGGCTTGGTTGCCGTGGTCTCGATGTTAAAAACTCGGACGTTTCACCCAAAACTGTGTAGGGAGTGCATCATCAGCTGTTTTTTCTCTGACATAACCAACCACGTAACGTAAAAAAACAGCTGATGATGCCCAACACAGTTTTGGGTGAAACGTCCAAGTTTTTAACATCGAGACCACGGCAACCAAGCCCGGGAACTTTAACTTCGAATACATCCGGCCGTGAAACCCTTTCTGTTTTAATTAGTAATGTATTGCTAAAACAATTTTAGACTCAGATTAAAATGTTTATATAGATAAAAAACTATTCATATTTTCAATAAAAAATTTAAAATGTTGATATTTGAATCTATGGCATTCTCAAAAGCATGGCAATATTTAGCATGAACGTTAACGGAATTGAACGAAATGTGCAATGTAGGTATTGGAATTTAGTACTAATTCTGCGTTTCGCAATATACCTGGGACGGAATTCCGTTCATTGAAATTTTAAAATGATGGAATTCCGTCCCGAGGATGGAAGAGTGGCACCCATGCTTAATATGAACTTTAGAAATGAAACGCATCAAGCATTTGCCTTTGGTCAAAAACACAATACGTTAAAGAATAAGTTCAAGGACTGGGTATGAATGCATTGTATAGTGCTTCCAAAACCCAAACAAAACCCAAAATTTTTTATATCATGGACCACTATATTTTATTTTTCTCATTAATCCCAACTCTATAACTACATATTCTTAAAAAAAGGGTAAAAATATCCATCTTGTAAATTAAATTGGTAATTTTGAAAGTCAAGTAGAACCCTTTTAAAGCAAAAATTTTAAGGGCATTTTAAAATTATTTTCTTCATCCTAATTTTCAAAATATGAATCACACTAAGGGAATCAGCTTGACAGTATTTAACGAAATTTTGACACATTTGAACTCAAAAGCAAAATATTCTGTACTTACATATATATTATGCCGTTAGTTTCAGCAGCAAAGATATTCCTCTCAGTGATACGATGAATTCAGCATCGAGTTTTAATTTCTTCGTATCCTAAAAAATATGAAATAGAATCACTAAGTGTGTTCAAGTTTTGAAGAGGTGCTTTAAATTCAGGCTGTTTTATATAAAATAGGTCCTATAACAAAGCAAATAAATATTTCTTGAATTAATAATTTAATAACTTAATTTAATTATTATATTCATATAGGTTAATAAAGTAGTATGCTGCCTAAAGGGAGTCGCTTTACAGGTTAATATTGAAGCCTAACCATACAAATTTTTCACAGCAAAACATTAGAAAAGCAAACCTTATATCCACTTCCCCCATGGTGGGGAAAAGGGGTAAAAAGAAAAACAGTCCTAAATTCAAAATATTTGTTTTGTAATTCAAATGTATAAACATTATTTTTAAAGGAAGAAAAACAATAAAAAAAAATGCATAGTATAAATCTTCATTACAAAAGGATGTGCCGGGCACAATGATCCCAAATCGGACTTCGTTGGAGGTATTCTAGAAATTACTCATGAAAACATTTAATAAATTTTAAGCAACACTGTTTTTATTTTGTTGAAAAGGAAAAGGATAATTCTAATTAAAATAGGGTGGGTTGCCCAGTGAATGAACACTCTCAGTGAATGAACACCTGGACGTATAATCTCAATTATTAAGCTATTTGAACTCCGTAAAGACTATTACTAAAATTCAGTAGTTGCAATGACACCTTCTAGAGGCCAGGCAATCGTTGATTTAACCGTATATTCCGATTTCAGTCTGTGTAAATTTTTTTACTGATACTCGAGCTTCAGGCCCATGAAAAAGTCTCCGGTAAGTTAAGATTTGACTTGATTCATTCATATTTTTCTAACTTATAATTGCGCTTATTATGATTTTTGTTGTTTTTTATCAAATGTTAAAGACTTAATCTTTGATATGGCATAATTCAGAAAGCTGTACTTTTGAAATTGCGATAGATAAGGGGGTGTTCACTTACTGGAAGTGTAAACTGATATTTCCCAGTGAATGAACAGGTGTTCATTTACTGGGGAAAATGCATATTTCGTAAAACCTCATGATTATAGTTTTATTTGATTCCTAATGATGTAAGCTAAACTATGTAAAAATGCGCGCTGATCAAAATTGTGTCCTTCCAGTAAATGAACGGGGTATGTTGATTAGAAAGTACAAGTGTTCACATACTGGAAGGAGTAATTAAACTAAGATTTACCAGTAAATGAACAATCTTCATACTATGGGAAATTGCTTATCTCGTGAACCAAAAGACCTATAGGCTTATTTGACGGCTTAAACTAGGAATAGGTTATGATAAAGATCAGTATTGTCTTTCCATAGAATAAGTTTTTGATTTAAAAGTCTAGGTTTATACAGGGTGTATCATAATGAATGGGAAAACTTCTAGGGGAGGTAGACATCATAAGGGTTCAGAATAGACGACATTAGTGTGACGCCACTTGCTTGTTTGGAAACGTTGATTCTATCCGTGATTGGTTCCGTGATTGGAAGTAAATCCGTACGGATCCGTACGGAACCAATCACGGATGGAATCAACGTTTCCAAACAAGCAAGTGACGTAATGACTAATGTCGTCTATTGCATAGGAACCCATGGTCCCAAACGACAGGCATGGACGTATATAAGGGGGGTTAGAGGGTCCAGATCCCCTCCAAAAGCCTAAACCTTATGTTAGCCAAACAAAAAGGTTCCTGTCCCAAATATTCAAAAAATGAGTGAAAATACAACTTTTTGGATCAAATTTTCTGGGAGAGGACCTAGACACCCCTCTTTTGCTTGAGGGCATGTATTAACCACACAAATTTGTGATTAAGTTCACAAAAATTCACATTTGCCCTACATTTTACTCGGAAAGGGAAAACTATTAGAAACATTTTGGGTTGCAGAATCCCTTTAAAACAGTTTAGTAACGGCTCCTTTGGTCCTGAGGTCTTATAGGTTTTGCCCCCCCCCCATCAAAAAGTTGAACTTACGCCTATGGTACTCCATTTTGTCCCCCCTCGTGATAAAGGTTAACCTAAGCTTTTATAACCCCTTGCTACACTGTAAAAAAAACCACAGTAAATTTACAGCCAAAAGTGCTGGCAATATGGGTGCCAGCACTTTTGACTGTAATTTAACTGCAGTGCTGTATTCTTCGAACTTTACAGCGCGCCGTTATTTTACAGCGTTCCGTAATTTTACAGCGTTCCGTAATTTTACAGCGCGCCGTTATTTTAGAGCGTGCCGTAATTTAACAGCGATTCCGTTATTTTACAGTGTGCCGTAATTTTTACAGCAATCCGTAAATTTTACAGATTACTGTTTTTTTTACGGAATTTTTTGCAAACGGTTGGAGGTAAAAATGAAACTCCAGTACCAATTATCATGTTTCAACTTTACTAATAAAATTTGAAAACTGTAAAGTTTTTGTTCTTAAAAGAGGTAGTTTTCAAAATGCGACAATAGTAATTTCTCTACTGTTGGATTTTGAAGATGCACTCTAAGGACAAAAAAACCCTAAGGAAACAAAATCTTCAAGTTTTGATTAGAAAGTTGAAACATGATAATTGGTACTGGAATTTCATTTCTACCTCCAACCGTTTGCCAATGGTAACCATTGCTTTTGGACTCCAAGCACCTCAGGATTGGAATTCTCTCTTTGGAATTGTCTTTGGGTATTCTAAAACCTCTAGCATTTTTGCCCCTGAGTTTTGAATTACCCTGTATATTTATATACTCGAACATTGTGCACAACGAGGAATCTGTTACAACTGAAACATTTGGCCATATAGAACTGAAGGAACTGTGGTGACCCAACTGGTGCGAATAGTTGCAGTATGGCACAGTAACCCCTAGTTGGATTGTTACTATTTCTGAGGAATTAAATTTATAAGAATTAACAGTGCCGAAAAAATTAACTATCAGGACGTAACAAAATTATTTAAAAATTTGGTAACTAAATCCCATACAGCTAAATAAATTTTTAAAAACCAGTATTTTGGAAAGCAATTTTTTCCAATTTGTTTAGGTTTTGCAGAGTTATTATTTAAACAAACATAAGTAACCGATTCTAGTAATAATTGATTCAGTAAATTTTTCAAAACAATTTTAAAATTCTTTTTGTGCTATGCTATATATAATTAAATTTTAACAAGTTTAGTTTAAATCCAACTACAGTCAACTCCGCTTATTGTGATCAGTTAATGTTATCAAAATTGACCGGTCCCGATTACTCCTATTTCATTTAATGTAAAATGCGTCACAAAAAAACTTTATTTTATCAACATTTCGCCTAATGTCATCAAAATTTGGTGAAATCTCCTCAAAACCTCCTTTTTTTTGTTGGTAGGCCAATTTAAATAGTATATGAACTTACAAATTATGCTTTAATTTATTAGTGTTATATGTTTTACACTCATATGTTTGTTTAAGCATGTAAAAGTTGCAAAATACATACTAGGTAATCATTTTAAATACTTCAATTAGGACTACATAGTAGAGATTTTAAACCAAACGCTTATTATCAATTGGATATTGTTATGGTTCTACTCTTGGACAAAAGTGATCACATCGGAGTTGACTGTAGTTAGAAAATATTGAATATTTATCAATATTTAGGTTCTGCTTCTACATTGCAATATAATGTATTGTATACTCTATTTTTGAAAAAACTTTTAAGCTTCTGCAGATCCATATCACAATAAGTAAACAAATGTTCTTGCATATTATCCTGTCGACTGTGCTTCTGAATTCATAAACATTATCAAACCCCATTGCAGTCAACAAGATAATACGCAAGAACCATAACAATATATTACTTTAACTATTAATCATCACTTAAGATAAATGAGCAAGGCTTATAAATTTTTTTGTTGTTTATTAATATTCAATACACTTACTAAATTTTAAGAAAAATTTAATAATTTTTAGGATGTTTTTTATATTAGCTAGATTAAAATGTTTAGCCACCAATATCAAACTCAGATACTCAATCTGAGTTGTATGATTTTTATAATTAGTTTACTTGATACAAAAGGTTCAATTCCATTATTTATTTGTCTTGTCAATTATCGCCAAGCTGTTTTGGACATCCAAGATTAGAAATATTGCTAAAAACAGCTAATGAACTGATAAAAATGTACCATCACATTAATGTCAACAATAAAAATTTGGAGATATTTGAATATTTGGTGCCAAAAATGCTGAGCGATATTTAACAGGGCAGAGAACTGAACCAAACAGAACCTTTCAAAAGACAAATGAATGCAAATGTTTATTTAGCCCAGAAAACAAATATTTTTTTTTCACATACTAACTGATTTTATTTTAAAATTATTAAAGCAGAATTTTCAACATTTTATAATATTTTAACACCAGAAAGAAAGTTATCACATCTAAATGTATATTAAATTTTATGGATTAAAAGCTTTATAATAATAAAGTAAAAAACTTAACTACACCCGATCCGATACCCCAGCTCCCATGGAGGGGTCGGAAGAGCATGTCCCTATCTCTAGAAAGAGATGCTCTTGAGCATTCAGCATCCTGATGCTACTTATCACTGTCGACTGAAGAGGATGAGAAGCGAGAATTCGTCAAGAGGGTTCTGAAGGGGCTGCAAGAAGGGCACCGGAAAGATGTTGGGTTCAATTCCGTTAGAGTTCCCGCTAAGTATCGCCCAGGTCTTTTAGACAACAAAAAGTACAAATATTCATTAATAATTTCATCAAATTCCTGAATTAAAATGTTTAATTAGATCAATAACTATTCAGTTTATTAATAAAAGTCAGAATTTTTTTTTGATGTATGGATATATTTAGCAATTAAGATATTGGCGATGTTTAGTGTGAACTCTAACGGAGTTGTACCAGATGCTGAAGCCTAGCAAGCTGGGAAGTGTCATGCAGAGACAGCCAAGCTTGCTCCCGTCCTCAAATTGGACCAGACACCTGCCTCACAGGCCGTAGTGGTCCTGCAAGTCCCAGTAACCAACAGGTCCTATGAGCAGTTACAGTCACCGAAGCAGAGAATCCAAAATGCTGATGTCGATAAAAGAGGCCGACTGTGATGAGGGGCTGCCCTGTTCCCCGGCCACTCCTGAGAAGTCCAGCATAAAAAGACTTTCAAGTGGGTAGTCAAGGGACTACTGGGAGCCAGTGCAGTGGTGACCACGGGCTCCAGGACTGCCAGACCAGTCAGATGATGACACCTGCGGACCCGAAGGGCACCTAAATTCTTGGAGGACATGCCCGCTGTACAGACGAGCCCGCCTGGAGAAAGTCGCCACCATGAAGGAGACGATCAACTGGTACTGTAACGGCCAAGCACATGATGCAGGGTGGTGCGACCCCGAGCCACTACAGTTGAAGATATATTGGCTGACCTGGTGAAGCAAGGATACCAAGCTGTCAGCTGTATCCGGATCAAGGAGAGGAAGAAGTCAGCGTCAGGAAGCGGTGCAGTAGTGACCACAGGCTCCGGAGGACATGCCCGGTGTACAGATGAGCCCACCTGGAGAAAGTCGCCACCATGAAGGAGACGATCCACTGGTACTGCAACGGCCAAGCACACGATGTAGGGTGGTGCGACCCCGAGCCACTCCAGTTGAAGATATATTGGCTGACCTGGTGAATCAAGGATACCAAGCTGTCAGCTGTATCCGGATCAAGGAGAGGAAGAAGTCAGCGTCAGGAAGCGGTGCAGTAGTGACCACAGGCTCCGGAGGACATGCCCGGTGTACAGATGAGCCCACCTGGAGAAAGTCACCGCCTTGAAGGAGACGATCCACTGACGTGCAGTCAGCAGCTGACCATTCAGGAACTGCTACACTCTAGTCAGCTACAATGAAAAGAAAATTCTGGTTAATATTTTGTTATTCATCCAATACATACAACCTAAATGTGAGGCACAGCACGATAAAATTTATCAAAAGAAGTTACATAATTATAGTAATAAATCCAAAAACATTCCATTCTATTACTCAAAATCTACTCTAAGTTAGCTTTCTTTCCTCCTTTTTTAAGGTCAGAGGAAGCAGAACCAGAATAAACTGAAATAAAAATTAAATAAATACAACATTGCTGGCATCATCAATAAAACTTATAGCTCAAATTTAGGGAATCTACAGCAAGAGATATTTGTGTAAATATTCATGCTAATGAACAATACTAATGACAGGTTAAGATGTTAAGAATCCCTAACATATCATTGTAAATACTAAGAACGCATGACCCAAATAGCCGCTAAATTGGGGAGTTGCTGCCTTTCTAGAAATATTAGTAAATATCTACTAAGAATAACCCTTTTACTTTTTGTTTTACTTTTCAAAATTTACAAAATAAAATCCACTTGAGTCCACCCGAGGGAAAATATCGCATTACAAATTTACTAGTGTGACTGGAACTGAGCTAGGGGATAACTTCTCTAATTTCATGCGATTTGTTTTTGTTTGTGAAAATCTGTCCTGAACTGTATATTCCCCAAATACGAGATTCAAGGTTTTCCGAAGATGCTGTGACACAATTCAATGAATTTTCAAATATAACTCACATTAGTAAGATCAAAATTAAGAGTAGGGAATAAAGGTTTTGCACGATTCCTTCCTTGGCACTTTAGTATTGATCAGGCCCAAACAAAAGCATTCGGTAAACACACGCGAAATACATAAATGCACATAACAAATAATATATTAATTCAACAGTAATGTAAAACAATAGTGATGATACATTACAGGAGCATTATTTTAGGAACTTCAATTAACTAAACATTACAGAAAAGAAATACAACTTACCAACAACGAACGAAGCCATAGCAGCCATGTTTTCTGAGCAGGGGTTCCGGGGATTCCCCGTGTAGAAGACGACGCGCATGCGCTGTGCTGCGTTTTGGCGATCGAATTGGAAGTTATCAGACCTAGTCGACAGATGGCGCTTATTTTACAGTACAAACCGCGGTGATTCCAAAACACAGTGGATGCTGTAAAATATTCACAGTCCTTTTTACTGCTATTTTTTCCGTTTTTTCTTACAGTGTACGCTCAGAGGTAATTTAAAGGTACACAACCCCTCTTTCGAAACCTCAAACTTTAAATTTTCCCCCATAGAAAACGACCAACCAAAGTTACTCCTTAATAAAAATGTGGGTAAATAGGGTTCGGGGGTCCTCCTCCAAAAATGTTTAAATTGTAGTATACTAAATAGTCTTCTATATAGCTACTTTTTAGGGTTTTCAGGGAGCTTCGCGGGCCGCATGTGGCCCGCCAGTTGGAAAACCCTGTTTTAGATACACTTTCATTGCCCATTGCGACCCCTGAAAGAAGTTTCTTGAACCCCCCCCCCCCTTGTAAAAGCTATAGCTACGTCCGTGCTAGGAGGTATTGATTATTAATTGTGTTCAGATGGAATATGCAATTAGTATAACGTCGCAATCGATGTCTGACAAGATTTGCACCCACCTAATCCTAAGTACCTTTTTTGTGTGTGTGCGTGCGTGTGTGTGTATTGAAGAAATTTTTGAGTTCTTAGTAAAACATTTTCTATTTTATGTAACGCAGGCTGATCAGCTGGAAAAAATCATGGTATTTTTCAGTGTTCATTTACTGGAAGACACTGTTCATACTTAGGGCAAACTTTGTTCATTCACTGGGTCTATCCCACTTTTTTCACTCAAATCAGGATTCCTTCAAAACTATTGATTTCTAAGATCTGGAAATACTTCGATCATATTGCCAAGAAAAAGCCCTGAAAAAAATTTTTGAAGTGGGAAAATCGCAAACCCAAATGCTAAGTGTTCATTCACTGGGCGGTTCGCGACTAGCCGAAAGCTCACGGCTAGGCCGCCGCTAGGTGACGCCACAGTCAAAATATCTGACGTTTTGTTGATGGACCAATAAAAAGTGCAGGCTGTCGCTGTCGGGTTGCAAGTTTTATGCATCTTGGCGCCACGCTTTGTTGCCTATGCCAATCGTGTACGCCCGACTGCCTGACTGACACTGACTCGCCGCGCCTTTCAACGTGCAATTATGGATTACGCTGCTGAGTTAATTGGGAAATTGGGGATGTTTTAATAAATAATCTTTCAAATAATTTATTTCTAGAATAAATTAAGTAATGTATTTAGATTTAAAAACCATACCATCTTCCACACGTTTTAAAATTTCGATTGCTACTTGTTGTTTGGGACACCTAAATATTCAAAATTAATATTTAATAGTTGATATAATAATTAAAATCTTATTTTTAAATATTCATTATTAAAAATTAATTTAAGTGGAATATGACTTACAAAAGTGTATTCTTACTCATGCATTTATACATCTGATGTTTAGCTCCTAAACACATTTGAATTGAAAGTCCACAATTATTTCCAATAATCCCATTTGTCTGAATAAAAGTAAATCTGTTAATGGAACATAAAAATATATTTATCCCCATTAAAAAATAATTTATTATAAAGAGAAAATGTAACTAGAAAGTAATTTTTATAAGTTGATGGAAAACTTATGAACAAAAGTAACCAAATTTAAAGAACTTCAAACACGTTTAAATATATTTTTAATTAATAAAATAAGGAAGCTTTAAATATAATGCGAATTTCCAAAATTTTATTATAATAAATTACAATTATTTAATTCAATAAAATTAACGAGTTCAGATGATATAAAAACGTACAAAAAGTTTCATTGTATCAAATTAAGTTTGAAAAATCTGTTTTAAATACCACTAAGGAGCTGAGTTTTCTTCCACAACCAAATTATTTTCACATATGGAGGTTAACCGATGTAAACAACAACAAACAGTCCGACATTTTTAACTCTAGTGCCACTTCCGGTGTATTCTTCCGCTTATGTTATGTTATGTAGAATAGGTGTAAACAGGCTCATTTCCTCAAATGATTTTTAAATAAAGCACAGTTTTAAATGTTTCACGAATAGTACCATCCATAGGATAATGATGAGCTAAGTAATTTCGTTCAGCTTTCTATCAATCAACTAAATCACAAAAAGTATTATTAAATTAACTTTAATAATAATAGGTTGCTAGATTTTACGATTATCGCTCGATTTGGCGGTATTTACGTTTTGTTTATGTAGGTTCGTTTCACAAGTTTTTTTGGTTATTTAGTTGATATCTTGATTTTTAACTTGAAATATATGCTGACCGATGTAAAATATCTTGTAAATATCTCAGTATATATCCAAGAAATAAGTTTTTACATATGTAAATAATAAACACTGGCGCACATTAGCGGTTGCTGGCGCTCTGAAAAGATGCCAAAGTGTAACCCGGAAGTGCTTAAAGACTCATTTTCACTACCGCCCTCTATACTGAGTTTGATGGCTGCTAACCATCCATAAGTTCACCCTCTCAATCAAAAACCTCATAACACAACAAACAACAACAGCGAACCGTTAAAATACAACACGCCAAAAGTGCCGCTGAGAAGCGATAAGTCACCTAAGATTTCGACCTACTTGCGCCAAATGTTTACGTGCTCCTCCACGCGACCGTACTGCCACCTAACGGCGGCCTAGCCTTTAGCTTTCGGCTAATCGCGGGCGGTTCACCCTATAATGAACATTTAACTTACTTGAAAAGAGAAACATGCGACGCGGCTCGGCATAAAGATAATGTAAACAAATGAAAACATCGTTGCCAATTCCAGAAATCAAATCCAATAAATCCAAATCTTTGCTGTGCCCGTGGCTAAGTACGTGGAGTAAAAATAATACATGACGATATCTGAAAACATCAAACCCTGATATAAGAAATAAATCAATGAAGTAAATAAAGTTTTCAAAAGGAATCTTGATGAAAATTTATAGTAATTAATTATCGAAAAGTCAAGAACGACAAGCATGCACAATACAGCCATTTTGTTTGTTATTAGTTAATTGGCCTGCCCTGTCCCCCTTTATTTTTTTACCTACTTCATCAACTGATTAAATTATTCACATTATAACATTATTTTCATTGCATTTGAATATTAATGCATACATTATTTTAATCTAAAGTGGAGGGCAATTTATTATTTAGCAGGTATTTCCAGGTGAAAATGCGTTTTTGGGGCATTTAAGACATGGTTAACGCTCATTAAAAAACATTTCAGTTTAATAAACTTAAAAAGGACCTCAAAATACAATATGTATCAAATTTTTGTGCAATTTGGTGTTCCATTAGACGGATTTTCAGAGTCGGGGAAAAACAGTATTTTGAGTAAAAAACACAAGTTTGAAAAGGCCCAAAAATCGGTATTTAGTAATACGTTTGAATTTTTTTAAATTTTTATTTTTGTAGTTAAGTAATCTGGTAAGCTTTTTCCAGAAATTCGTCTTGCCATGGTGATTATGACGTCATCCAGGAATTTTCAAACACAAAAGAGGTTTACTTGTCTTTATAAGAATCCATTGCATTTTTTGGGGGTATAGAAAAACGGGGAAGGGGGAAAATATGAATGATCCCCAAGTGTTTCACAACACTGTATTCCCTTTGATTAGTAGATTAAGAATATATAAAGTATGAGGGGGTGGGTCCCATATTTGGGGAGTTTTTCCCGGTTTTATTGAAAAACTGAATCTGGGCGTCACGCCCGGAGTTTTAGAGCTAAAGGTATAAAGTTTTAGTATTTTTACTTCCTCAAAATTCCCTTTAGAACCATCTAACACACTAAGGGGTAGTACCCATATTTCGAGGTTTCGGGTCCATGTGCTCGTTCTAATTTTCACTTCCTTACGCCCCTGCTTCTTTTTCCAGGTGTTTCTAACATGGTTGTTAAAGGTCTTTAAGAGTTCTTCAAGAATCTGGTTACTGCTAAGCTTTCTGACAACTATTTCTAGAGAAATCTGCGAGAAGCCGTCTTGGAAAACGAAACAATGAATTGAATTTTCTCTGGATCACGCAATTTTTACACTATTTGTTAGTGATTCATACTGTTCAAATTTCCACTTTAAATGCTTTCATAAAATATAAATCACTAAGCTGTGATCATAACAGATCCGTAGCTATTCAGCGTTAAAATTAGCATGTGTTAGGCTTAACGCACCACGAGGGGCTTGTTTCCGCCAAACACTACGGTTTTCGCCATTTAGCTCTAAAAGTAACGATCGAGTATATTTCAATATATTATAAGCCAGATTATATTGTCCGAAGCAAATTTCTGCAAGTTTTTACATAAGTATGTATCAATATTTCCAAAAATTTTAATACAGGTATCATGGGCGTAGCCAGGTTCCATGTTAGGGGGGGCAAGGATACATACCTTTGCCCCATGCCCCATGACATGGTCTCAGGCAGGGGGGGGCTCATCTGGCTCTCCGATTACTTTCAGCCAGGATGACGTAATCGGCTGGAAGGCGTTGAAGTTTTGACAGGAGTGACCAATCAGGGTTACATAGGGAAATTGCGGAGCTTCTTATAGGGATTTTCTTACGTAGAAGGGAGTAATATAAGACGCGGAAGGGAAAATATAGACCTGTGAACTTGCCTAAGCAACAAATCATATATTTAAATATCAATACTTGTGATCTATATGGGTGCATTCAATTTTTTAACTTCTGATGGGTTAAAACTGATTAAAATTTTTCATTGAATTAAATTATGAGTATCTTGTTTTCCTTCTCATAAGCAACTTGAAGAACAAGTTTATAGCTTACCAAATAGTGGATTAAATACAAACTAGGAAATTTAAAACTGATTCCTATGCATAATTACGGAGGTTCATTACTTAAATCAATAGTGATCGATTTGTAACACTATTTTAAAAGTTAAACAAATTCCCACTATCTGTATTTTAGAAAATTCTAAATACAAAGAAAATACCGTTTTTTAAAGCAGTATTTAATTACAATCCGATACTTTTAGATCACTAAAAAATCCTCAAATTGTGAGCTATTTTTGGGTTGTTCTTCTTTTGTATGTTTTGTATAAAATTGATTACGCTACTAATCGCTTTTATTACTAATTTATTAAAATTCAAAGTTAGTTTATTAGGTACTAATTAATCTGATCTCACTGAATTTATTATTCTAATGTATCTTATATTCTGATTATGATTGTAGTAAACACTGATCTATCTAAGACATATTGATCAGTGTTAAAACTATCACATAATCAGATGATAATAAATGATCACTTAGATTCTAAGTGATAATTACATGAAGAAAAAAATCAAATAATCTGTTGATTTCGTATTCAATTTTGATTAAACATGACAAACATGAAGTAGATAATTTATTGGGTATAAACCTTCACCAACTTGCCGACTCCCACATACGATCGCCGAAAGAAACTCGAACTGAAACAGTTAGTTTTAAAGTTGGATCAGTTTTCCAAAGTTACGATATGATCATTTTATAAGATCTCCAAGGTGAGGTCACATTGATCCTGTTTTAGTGTAAAATTTGAATAGTCTTCAAATTAAAAAATGATACATAATAATAATTAAAAAATATTGCCAAACTTTAATAATATAATCATTAAGTCTATAAATTGCTTTTAGTATTTATTTCAACTCTTTTCAGTTTCCATGAAGGGAGCTAGAAATATATTGTCCCTCCCAAATCAAAATTGCTTTTAATCTAAAAGAAATTAATATGTTCCTAAAACCAATCTATGGATTCCTCTTGCCTTTGGGACGATCTACTTCGGTTTCTTACTTCAAATTAACAATAGATATTCATCAACATGAAGCTATAATATCAATTCAATCTAAAACAAAAACCCTTTTAGACTCATATCTTAAATGCTTCAAAACTGAATTGTTGGATCAAAGTTTAAATTTCCCTCTCTCCTGTCAAAAAAATCCCTATTCTATCTGACCCAATCGAAGGAGAAGCTGGGGTATCACGCGAATTACGTAATCGGCTGGAGAGCAGTACGTCACGCGAATTTTCGTTCCTATGTGAAGAGCCAACCTTATCTTATTCTATTAACCTTGGGTCTCAGGTACCCCGATGGGGAGTACTTTTACACGTTAAATTTTAGAGTAATTATACGAAAGGTTTGAACTTTTGCACTTTGCACACTTAACGTAAATAATAGTGTAATTAATGTGTGTTCTAAGAAAAATGGGGGGGTCTGGGGGTCCTCCCCCAGAAAACTTTTTAAAATTTGCCCCTTAAAGTAGTGTTTTAGCTCATTTTTAGACTCTTTGGCCAGAACAGAACCACCTCTTGAAAGTTGTAAGCCACATACTTTTCTAGGAAATTTATGTGGCTAATGACTAAAAGTATAATTTGTAGAATCTAATCGAGATGAGTTAAATTCAATAAATTTTATCTATGATGTTTTTTGGCAACAGCGGGTTGCTTTGAATGTTGACGAATTTTTGCTGCTCTCCGAATCTTTAGATTTTCTGCTTAAATTATACTTAAATTTAAGTTTATTTTATATTAATTTATGCCTTAGGCAAGTATTTGCGCTAGTTTTTTTGAAATTCTGCTTCCAACATGTCAAAATTAATCTGTAATGCCTGCAACGATGATATACCCGTCGAATCTGAATCCCTGCTATGCTCTGGCCCGTGTGGCGGTCGATATCACTTTATATGTGGAGGCTTCTCCGATACTTCGTTTCGAAAATTGAACCAAGCCAAAAAATCTAAATGGAGATGTTGCTCTTGCCTGGATCTTCAGATTGCTCCTAATCTCCTGACTGTTCCAAACACTGCGACAGTAGATCCTAATACCCGGTGCACAGTTCCTACGCCTAGCCAAGTTTCTTCTGTTGATCCTACTCCTAGCCAATTTTCTTCTATCAATCCCGAGATGTTGGAATTCTTTAAGTCTCATTACAAAGAACTCAAGAAACTCATTAACACAAGCGTAAAAGATATCACCACATCACTTGATTTTAATACAGATCTTATTCAAGAGCTCAAAGATGCGATCAAAGATCTACAGACTGATAACAAGAATCTGAGTACAAAAAATCAAGAACTTGCAGCTGAAAATAAACAAATAAAATCTGAGTTGAAAGATCTTAATTTTGCTGTCATCGAGTTGAAACAATATTCAAGGAGGACAAATTTGGAAATATCTCTTCTTCCGGAGGGCGAGAATGAAAACATCATGGAAGTTCTCACTAAAATCGAAAATATATCCCAAACGAAGATAGTTGAAAATATTACTGCGGCCCACCGTGTGCCTAGCTACAGTGCCGATAGAGCGAAGTCTATCGTGGTTCAATTCAAAACTAAAGACTCCCGCGATCAACAACTCAAAATCCTAAAAGCCTGTAAACTAAAAGCATCTGATTTTAGTCCAAGATTTCCTGACACCCCAGTATATGTTAACGAGCACCTAACTCCTGAACTTAAGTCTTTATTTAGAGATGCAAGAAAAACTAAGGTAGAAAAAAATATCAAGTTTTGTTGGGTTCGTGATGGGAAAATATTTCTAAGAAAAGATGAGTCATCTAGAGTATTACGTGTTAAGCATCACGATGATCTACTAAACATTCAATCCTCCACTTGATAGCTGTGACTTTCCTGTTGTAGATTGTGCAATACTAGAAAATCTAGATGATTTTGAAAACTTTCTGTTTTCGAACCCGTCAAACTGTAAGTCTGATTTTTTTGCCTTACATTTAAACTTTAGAAGTTTACGCTCAAATTTCAATAGCTTTATTTCTGTTGTATCTAAATACCTAGATCATATCTCTATAATAATATTATCTGAAATATGGATATTTGATTATGAAACTTCTTTATATTCTATTGATGGTTTTGACTCGTTTTTTTGCTGTCGCGATATTAACCGCTCAGGTGGAATTGCTGTGTTTTGTAAAAGATATCTTAATTTTAATCAATTAGATGTCAATATTGTATCTGCTGAAATTATTTTATTGTATAGCAAACTGTTAAACTTAACAATATTATCTATTTATCGATCCCTTGCCTTTACAATAGATTATTTCACTAATGAGCTAAATTTAGTTTTATCAACTCTAAGTGATCCTAACGTAATGATCCTGGGTGATATTAATATAGACATTCTGAAAAATGACTTTGATACTAATGAATACCTAAATTGTTTATCGGAATATGGATATCTTTGTTACATTAATAAACCCACTCGAGTAAATACATCTTCCTGCATTGATCACATTTTTGTTAAATCAAATATATTTACAACAACATCGGGTATTTATATAAGTGATTTAAGCGATCATTACATTACTCTCTGTAAATTGTTTGGTCCTGAGTTACCTAAAATAGATATTTATACTAAGAAGCAAATTGATTATAATGGATTATATGACTTCTTAACTAGATATAATTTTAGATACGATCATATACAGTGCTTAGATCAGCAGTACAAATATTTAAATCTTTCGCTAACTAATATTAGAAATAATTTTAAATTCACTAACAGGACTAGAAAGAAGCATAAAAATCCTTGGATAAATAATGATATATTAATTCTTATTCGCAGGAAAGAAAAACTGTTTCGTAAAGTTCGTAAATATCCTTGGGATGTTGTTTACAAAATGGCATATCGTACCCATGTCTCGGAACTAAAAAGAATTATCGAAGTAACTAAATCAAATTACTTTAAGAATAAATTCGAAAAATGTAGCACAACCAAGCAAAAATGGAATTTTGTTAATAATATATGTGGCATAAAAAGTAAATCTTCTGTTCTACCTCAACATAATAGTGATCATGATTCTGCTATGCAATTCAACGTTCAATTTAATAATTGTACTGCATCCTCGGTTGACAATAGTAATGAATGCATTTTGTATATTTCTCCATGTTTAAATTCTTTTGTTTTTCTCTTTTTATATGATTATGAAGTAATCAGTATTTTCAATACATTTACAAAAAGTATTGATTCACTGGATTCTGATGGCATTAGCCTGAAACTACTTAGGGTGTTTGCAATAAATAACTCGAATTTTATTTCAGATTTTATAAATCACTCAATTACTACTTGTGAGTTTCCTGACTCACTAAAAAAGGCTACCATAACTCCAATATTTAAATCTGGTAATAAAAATATACTGTCAAATTACCGTCCTATATCCATTCTACCCTCTTTCTCTAAATTAATAGAAAAAACTTTATCAATTAAAATGTATAACTTTTTAAACCATACGAAGTTTTTTTGCAACTAATCAATATGGTTTTATAAAGGGCAAAAATAATGAATCCGCACTTTTAGAATTTAATAAATTTGTATTTAACAGTATCGATAAAAATAGGAAAACAGCTGCAGTTTTTCTAGATATCTCTAAGGCTTTCGATAGTGTAAACCACTCCTTGCTAACTTTAAAATTAGAACACGCTGGATTCAGAGGCAATATTTTAAAATGGTTTATATCGTATCTATCTAATAGAAAACAACGAGTAAAAATAGGGAATAGTTTTAGTGATTATACTATTGTTAATCGTGGAGTGCCTCAGGGATCTATTTTAGGCCCTTTATTGTTTTTAATTTTTATAAATGATTTATTCAAACTGAAACTATTCGGTAAAATGATAACTTATGCAGATGACTCGGCATTACTCTATTCTTGTGATAATCTCCTAGAACTTAAATCACAGATTGAAAATGACTTAATCGAAATCAGAAAATGGTTTACCATTAATGACTTATCTCTAAATTTAAATAAAACTAAATATATCTATTTTTATCTTAAACAACCATTCATTCAACTAGATATTACATTTCATTTAAATTCTTGCTACGGCTCTTTTAATTGTAACTGTCCAAAGCTAGAACAAGTTAATAGTATTAAATATTTGGGTTTATTTATCGACTCAAATTTAAAATGGAAAACTCATGTTGGTGAGTTATGTAAAAGGCTTCGTTTCGCATTGGTTAAATTTCATCACCTAAAAAATAAAGTTACACAATCTTTTTTAAAAACCTTGTATTTTTCTTGGTTTTTCTCTTTAATCAATTATTGAATAATAATTTGAGGTGGAGACTATAAAACCAATCTATTGCCTTTAATTTCTATTCAGAATAAGTGTTTCAAAATCTTATGTTTAAATAATTCCGACTCAATTGACTTTAAAAGTTTAGGTTTACTCCCCTTGCGACATCTCGTTTTTTATAGAATTACACTTTACTTATTTGGCAATAGAAATATATGTAATCTAAAAAATACGGTTAACCAAAGGAGAATAAATTAAATTTATCAGATTCCTCGCTTTTACAAGGAGATATATCGTAAACATTTCTTTTATCTTGCACCTAAGTTATTTAATAGTCTACCTGCTGAGCTACAAAATATTTCTTCCTATCCCTCATTCAAACGTTGTTTACATAATTTTGTAATTTTTTTAAATAATATTGAAGACCTATTTTAATGGAAGCATAATGTATTTTTTTTTGCCTTAGCTGTTTGCCAACTTGTAAAACTTTAATTTAAATAATTCTGTCTTTTGTAAATTAAATTAATCATTTATTATTGTTATTTGTACTATGTTTTGTTTTTTGCATTTTTGAATATTATTATTGCTATGTAATTCAACCCACCTATCTATTTATTTTATTTTAAATATCACTCAATGTTCGCACTTTTTTTGGTTACCGGAACGGGACTGTTTCCCCTTGGTAACTCATATTATTTTATATATTTATTTGTAATTTCCATAGTGTTAAATAAAGATTATTATTATTATTATTATTTTATTTTATGTTACCGGGTGAAACTTTCGTATGTTTGGACATTAAAAAAAACATCGAGCTTTAGGAAAATACGCAACTGCTTTAATTACATAATAATTTAGAAGAGAATAAAGAAGAATACAAAGTTACAGTTAGTCTGAAAATAGTCCGAGCAACTTTGAATCAACTGTTCAAGTTGTTGCAGTTACTTGAATAACCATGATATAAGATATAACATTTAACAATAACCTTAAAATGTAAAAGTAAAACCGTCCTGCTTTCTCAAATATTATTTAGCTTTTTTTTCACTCTTAAAGAAAAAATTCTCTTATTAGATACTTTAAAACAAATAGTTTATCCCCCAAAACTAAGATGCAATACTAAATTCAACTTACTTTAATTGCTGGTGATGGTGCTGGATTAAGGCTTTGCATAATAAGTCTAGATATCAATATGGAGGACTGAAATACGTTCTTTTTTTAAGTTCAATGCTTAAAAACTAAATCACATATCTTAGACTTAAGGGTATTTTCTGCAGGAATAGCCAATGACCACACGGCTTTCTTTCTATTCGTTGAAAGGTCAGCCAAAGCTTCGAAATAATAATGGCTGGGTTCACAAAAGACCCCTCTGTTTTGTGTAAACACTTGAGAAACACGTTGAAACAATTTCCTGACACACCCAGACACCTGAAGCCCCCTTGCTTGTTTGAGTAGTTGAGTGCCGAAGATTTATGATACTCTTTCACACCCCAATCCATTGTGAAAGGCAGAGGTGTACGTATAATTGGATTTTGTGGTTTGAGAAGAGCATTTCCCCCTCACCCCTATTTCTTCTCCAATTAGGACAGTAGAGGACAACATAGGAAAGAGGGAGCGTTCACCCCCCGCTGGCTCCTGTACGTGAACAACAGGTGTGACCAGTAACGAGTTTACTTTACCCTTATCTTATCTTGGGGTTGTTTGTCAACTCTTCCCATTTCTAGCCGTTCAATAGATTTCCACTCCGAGGGAGGTAGTCAACTGGGGTTGTATCTTATATCGTATCTTTGAATTTATCGAATATTTTGACTGGCCCAGTCGTTTGGCGTTTGGGGAACTAAAAATGCTGAATGAAATGAATTCTGCTTGAATTCTTCTGCCACATCTCACATATAAGCTCGTTTTTTTTTTGGCACATATTCTTTAAAAAAAGAATTGAAGGGTTTCAGCATTAAAAAAAATTTCAGAAAAAAAAATTAAAAATGTTTTTCAATTTTACAGAAAAAATTATTTTTGGGGAAAATTTCTGAAGAGTTAAGATAAATTTAGGGGGGGGGGCAGCTGCCCACCCCTGCCCCCCCTGGCTATGCCCATGGCTCACAACATCGACACATTGGTGTCATTGGACACACACTGCATCATTGGTGATTTCTACTTTCCTCATACAATAGGTAACAGCAAAGGTCAGAACACCTAAAAAAATGTAAAAGGTTAACAGAAACCAATTTGGAACTTGTCGATAGTAAAAAAAGGTACAATTCCGTTAGAGTCCCCACTAAATATCGCTAATATCCAAATCGAAATCGCTAAATGTATCTAAATATCAACAAATTTTTCTGAAATCTTTGTGATTTATTGATCTAATTAACTCTTTAACGACGGCTCTCGAAAACCCAAATCTTCGACAAACAGCGAGAGCCGTTGGCCGGCTATTTCCTTCCCCCTAAACGGAAACCCTAGAACGGAAAAAGTTGTCATGGGCGGGAGCCCCCGACAGTTAATGGGTTTTTTATCGCCCCTCCAAGGAGAGACGAGGGATCTTGTTCTAGGAATGTTGGCTCCCTTCACCAGGCTCTCTTGCCTCTGGACCTCTGGACTGCTGTGTTGTCTTGCGATGTTTTTTTTTGCTTTACTTAGTTTGATTTTATGAATAACGAATAACCTCAAATTACTTTTAATTTCGAAATATTAAGAAATTTATCATTGAAGTCAAAAAATGGCAACAGTAAATAACATCTCAATTTATAGAATTTTCCTAAATTATGTTATAAGAACATAAATTTTATTTTCTACAGGAAAAATAGTTTGATGCGTTAGAGATAAATGTGACATTCACAAAAAGATTACTTCTATTAATTAAAAAAAAATAAAATAAAAACTGTGAATAATCATCAGGGTTTGTAATTTACAAAGTAAGGGTTGAAATCTTGAAAAAAATTAAAGAAGTTTCACAATTATGATTAGTTGAGTTAAGGATACTTCAAATAAGAGAACATTTATACTCTTTTCTATTAGCATAATATTCGATTGAGATGCTGGATTAATTAAATCCTATCAATTATTCATTGGTATGCTCCGACTGAAGAATTCTGTAGTTTAGTCTCTTAGACTGGCTCTTACACCATAAAATTCCCCCAATAAACGCATTTCTCATTGTGCTTTCAACATTTTACTTTTCTATCAGCATAATATTAGATTGAGATGCTGGATTAATTAAATTCTATCAATTATTCAATGGGCTCCAACTGAAGAATTTTGTAGTTTAGCCTCTTAGATATAGGCTGTTAGACCGTAAAAAATCCCCTAAACAACTTGCTTTGACGAATAAATGGATGTTATTTAATTTACTCAAAATGTCTGGGTTGGGTAATATTAAAAATTGTGTAGTATAGCCTCTTAGACAGGCTCTCAAACCATACAAATCCCCAATAAACGCATTTTCTCATTGTGCTTTCAACAGTTTACTTTTTTATCAGCATAATATTCGATTGAGATGCTGGATTAATAAAATCCTATCAACTATTCATTGGTATGCTCCGACTGAAAAATTTTGTAGTTTAGCCTCTTAGAAAGGCTGTTACACCGTAAAAATCCCCCAATAAAATGCATTTTCTCCTTGTGCTTTGAACAGTTTACTTTTCTATTAGAATAATATTCGATTGAGATATTGGATTAATTAAATCCTATCAATTAGTATTCTTCTTACGGACTTAATTGAAGTATTGAAATCTTTGAATTTAGGTCTTCTACACTCATCTGAGAATATCGTCCTATTAGACAAGATTGGTGCATACCTATGGCCAAAATTCTCTTTCAAAAATTAATGCATTCGATGCACATGTACGAATACGAATCTGTTCGTAATTATTGAATAGAGACGATTGCAAGATGTCCATTTTCAAAATACTCCGAATTAGATATCAGATCAGTTCTTTGATGTAAGATAAATTTTAACGTTTATCCTTTACAAAAACGCATTAGAAGTGTTTTCCTTTGTCATAAAAATAATATAAACCGTCATGAAATCTGTATAAAAGCTATTTCTCTTGCCTTTTGTTTATCTTAATAGTTCTGTGAGTTTGAATTTTCTGCATTGAAAGATGTATAAAAAATCTATACTACAATAAAACGCTAGAAATTTCCAAAAGCCTAAAATATTCTGAATCATTCATAATATTTGACAATATTAAATCTTTATGTCCCTGATGCACAATGACATTTTAGTTCCAGGAGGTCATATTTTGGAAATAAATTCTGATCAAAACAAATATTTATATTGAGATACAAAAAACAATCTTGGTAATTTAAAAAACGCAACACATATTTTATTAAGTATCCCAAAATACCATGATGTCAATTATATGATTTGTTAATAATATTATTTCTTCATCGAGAAGATTCCCTTGAAAGAGCTGTGAGAAAATACAAATTTTCGGGCCCCCCACCCGTAATCAGTCAAATCTCGAAAACGGACACTTCCGCGCTGGGCGAAAGAGACTCCCCACCCCACTGCCCACTGAGATAACGAAACGACCTTCTCTCGGAGCGCGGGGGGAAGGCAAAGCAGGATTTTTTCCCGCTGTTAAAGGAGGTTGGTGTTTTGGCCGTAAAACGGCCGAACCGTCTACATAGGGTTAAACGTTTTAATTCAGGAGTTTGAAATTATGTATGAATATTTCTAATTTTTGTTGTCTAAAAGAACTGGGCGATATTTAGCGGGGGCTCTAACGGAATTGAACCGTAAAAAAAGTGAAATAATAGTTCAATTAATCATTATCTGGAACAAATTTGATATAGGTCCTCCACGGCAACTGTCAACTAGAACAGTCGACAATTTAGCGACTGTGCTCTAAAGTTGGTCTTGCTTTGCTAGGCCGTTGGTAACGGGGAAATCCAAGTTCAAGTAGGAAATCAGGATAGCTAGCTTGGCTACTTAAGCAGACCATTGGTGATAAGATATTAAGGCTCGACTCCTAAAACTTCTTCAAGGAGAGGGGAGGGAAGTGGGATAGTTCTTGGCGGGAAGTAACCAGTTTGGCTCTCTCTATACTTACCTAACCCTAGGGAGTGAATGTCCTGGCTTATTTGGGGTTACAGAAACTGCCTAGCAAGATAAGACTTTAGCAACTAGAACTATAGCAACAGCCATTCACCGGTCACCAGTTCCTTGGAATTATCACCGTGGAAAACTCCCACGGAGGTATGTTCCCATTACCTCAATTGTAATAGTTACAAATAAATTATACTGTAATTTGTACGTAACCTACCAGTTACTAATGAATAGAAGAATTTCTACTTAGGAAAGACTTATAATGTAAGAAAATTGTCATTTTTAAACTTTTCAAAGCATGAAAATAATTTACTAAGCGCGCTTGCGCCAAAGAGTCTTCCGAACCCTTCCGCGGGTGCTTCGGGGACCTTAACACCTCAACCGCTTTTAGTAAAAATAATTGATGCATATTTTCATTAAATTTAGGTCCTCGGGGAAAGGTTAGGACCCTTCAAAGGTGAAATGCGTAAAAATTAAGAGAAAAAAAATCGTACAAAAATTTGTATAATTTTTAGCTATTTTTTTGCCTTTTTAGGGGGGTAATAACCCCTTAAACATATCCATTTGCTACAAAATTTCATATTTTATATATTTTAACCTTTCTTGTCGTCCGTTTGGGAGTAATTTAAGGACTTGAGTAATGCTTTTGGACCCTGAAAATCGAATTAAAAATCATTAAGTCATCAAAAAGCGTGAAAAGGGGGAGGGGCCGTTCCCCGAAAATCCCGAACCAATTGAGAATTTCGATGGTGATTTTCGTGTTCAGCGACCCAAAATCTATAAGAAATGACTATTTTCATCAAGGAAAAAATTTTGAAGCTCCAATTTGTTGAACAGTGTAATCTTTCATACCAGAACTGGTATCATACTGGTAATATTTCATACCAGAACCGATATCATACTGGTAATATTTCATACCAGAACCGGTATCATACCAGTAATCCATATACAGGTATCATACCAGTAATCCAAATAATATCGGTTATGAAACACCGGTACTGGTATCATACAGGTAGCATACTGGTAATCTATATAGGTAACATACTGGTAATCTATATAGGTAACATACTGGTAATCTGTATACAGGTAACATACTAGGAATTTTGATACCAGTACCGGTGTTTCATAAACCGATATAATTTTTTTTATACCTGTAATATTTTTCCAATAGGGTTGCTCGATAGAAATGTTAGTTATTGAGATATCTATTATACCTAACTTAATGAGTCTTGATCTGTGTTGATAAGGGGACATCCATAAATTATGTGAGGTGTTTTTTTTCCACATTTTGGACCCCTTCCTCCCCTTTGGTGAGATTTTGCCGGACTCCTCTTCCCCACAAATTCATACATGATATTTTCTTCAACTTTTTAATGAATAAATTTCTTTGAGACATGTTCTAGCCACATTTCTTTCGTCTTTTTAGCATGAATCCTAGCATATACGCTGCAAAAGTTTTGATAAATTATTTTCTTATATATATTTTCATTATCATGACTGACTGGCTAATGTTTTGCTGTATTAACTAATTTGTCCAGTTTTCCTGAGCATGTGCTAAAAGATCAAAGAAAAAATGTATATTTTTTAAACTAAAAGTTGATGGGAGATTTTAATTTACTTACCCCTCCCCCCAGGGCCGTAACCAGACTTTTGTTTCGGGGGGGGGGGGGGTTTCACTCAAATATTTTCTGAGGTACTTCCTTACGGGTACTTTTATGTTAAGTTTTAGATGACAACACTGGATTGAAATTTTGATGCACTAAATTTCAAAATTGTATAAACAATATGAATTCGAAGTAAAAGGGGGGTCTGGGGGTCCTCCCCCATAAATTTTTTTTAAATTTGCCCCTCAAAAGAGTGTTTTAGCTCATTTCTGAGACCCTTTAGATTACACCCATAGAGCACCACTCATTGTAAGCGGCCGAATTTTCAAGGTAAAAAGAAGGTATATTGTAATAAATGGCGAAATGTTAAGGGGGTTTTTAGGTTCCTACTCTAGAAAAATTTTTGAATTTTTCCCCTAAAAGTGGCATTTTAACTCATTTTGGGAAACTTTAGGTTACATTAAAGAGGACCACTCCTTGTAAATCACACAAGTTTGAAGGAAAACGGTATACTTAATAGATTTCAAAATTTCGAGGGGGTTTGGGGGTCCTCCCCCAGAAAAATTTTGGAAATTTTACCCTTTAAAGTAGGGTTTTGACTCATTTTGAGACCCTTTGGGTTATACCCGAAGAGGATATCGCTCCTTGTGAGACATAATTTTCAAGAAAAATATCAGTATAAAAATTGATGTCAAAATTTCGGGGGGGGGGTTGAACCCCTAAAACCCCCCCCTTGGATACGGCCCTGCCTCCCCCTGGTGAAATTTTGCTGGACCTCCCCTTTTTGACTTTGTGTAATTTATGGATGTCCCTTAATCAATGCATTAAATCTGAACAGCTACTTTCTACCATATTCACAGCCATCAGTGTCTGTGTTATCTAGCATCTAAAGAAAGAAAAATTAGCTTTTCGTTGTCTCTGATTAGTGGAAGCCTTCATTGATCAAGGATTTAACACCGGCACTGTTGGCTATGAATATGGCTGTTGGAGATGTTTCGAACACATGGTTGTTGTTGAGTTGTAACCTCTTATAATTTTTTAAATTGAACACCAACCAGTTTGAGCTAAACAATTTTGTGTCACTTGTCACTGTGCTAGTCAGGTGTGGATCCAAGAGGGGCACTCTGGACAGTGCCCCCCTTGGACCCAAAAAATGTACTCAAAACGAGTTAAAACCCTACTTTTACAGGTAAAATTTAAAAAAAAAATCTGGGGGAGTACCCTCATACCCCCAACGATACCAAAAGGGGATCTTGAGTACTACTTTTTGAAAATCCCCAACATTTTGATATTTTTCTCAAAAGGTAAAGGTGACCCTCCCCTTGGAATCATGCTGGATCCACGCCTGGAGCTAATATATTTGAACAGGCTGGTTTCTCGAAAACTGATGTGCTTCAAATGTGCACTTCATGCATTCCTTGTTAAGCTCAGACTGACTTCAAAAATTATTTTGTTGATGCAATTTTTTAGGGTTTCTTGATATTTATAATTTTTATTTTTGTAGGTTCTATTGCTTAAAGGACACATTCATATTATCAGATGGCATTTCATGATCATGCTGTGTTTAGTTTGTGGATCTTGTTATTTGCTTCATCTTGAAATTTTATTAAATATAAATTGTGTTAATAAATTCAATTTTATAATTTTCATATTCAGTAAATTTAAAAATGTGGAAATTAAAGGTTAATAAGAGAATGTTACTGGTTTATTCAATTAAACTTCTATGTTTACAAACGTATTTTTAACATCTTAAATTTCAATAATGGAACTGCAATTTATATGAATATGAAAGTTAACATTTCAATGTAATTTGATTGTATGTAATAAAAAAATCTTGATTGAACTTCAGTTTTGGAAAATGTTCCCTTCTATTAACATTACATGCATATATTTAAACAGAGAAATAATGTAATAGTAATTCACATGCTGTAATCATTATTATTTTCCCCCTCTTTGAAGGATGCACAACATTTTTTCTGAATAGGTTTAATATTTTGTACAATTTTTTAAAAAGCAGATATGTGCTGGCAGAAAATAGAATTAAAAAAATCCTATTATTTTTTGCATATATATATATATATATATATATATATATATATATAACTCATCTTAGAATCTTTGAATTCAAACTAGATAATTAATGCAAACTTGAAGCAGCGCCAATGCTGCATGCAACAAGAGCATGAATATAATTAAGGCAAAATAAATTTTTATAATTAAAATAATCACTTAAATGAGCCAGAAACAAAACCCACAACAATTATTAATAAAGTCCACCATACCTCTGTCACTTCATCAGGGGTACCAAACAGAAGCATGGTGGACGGGTCGTTTTCTGTTGGTTGTTGGAGAGTACATACATACAAAATTCCAACCAACCATGGTACCCAAACGACCCTTAACACATACATGAAAATCAAAACCCCATAATTAATTTGAACATCAAAAACAACATACCATAATCATAAAATGAACGAACATAATGCATCAATACCGTGGTAGAGAGCTTATACCAAAAAACTCTCTGATGCCATTCTAGGGAAGAGAAACTCCAACTGCCAGTTTGCCAAATATTGATCTCAAAAATCCCAATGGATATAAGTTAGATTCCAACAATTTATACAGCTCTTTTAAATGTTTAATTATGCTAGTATTTCCATTGCAAATAGTTTTAATTCTGTTAATTTGTCCAATAACTGTATTTCTATATATGTTTCTGGAGATATTGGAGTTCCAATATATAAGTTTAACGATATTAAAATTAAAATCATTTCGTTTATCATATATTTCAATACTCACTGCATCATCAACAGAAAAATCAATACTCAAATCCAGAAAGCTGACAATACTTCCATCACTGGTAAGAGCCAAACTTAATTCAACTGGATAGATAGTTTTCAATACTTCCAAAGTTATTGTGCCATTAAACACAATCAGATCATCAACATAGCGAAATATTCCTTGATTAAAATGGTAATTCTCATAGTAGTGTAGAAAAAGGTTGGCTATCAGAGATGAAAAAGATGAACCCTGTGGAATACCACTAACCTGAACATAACAATTTTCTCCGTTATAAATGAAATTATTATATATGCATACTTTTACCAAAAATTCCCAATCCTCCAAATTGATATCCAGAAAAATCTTATAATCATGAAAATAATGTAATAGTACATCTCTAATTTTGTCCAAAGGTAAGCTTGTGAAAAGATCCTTGAAATCATATGTATCAACTGAGGTGACTTTATTTTCCTTTATAAACTCCAATACTTTTCTATTACTATCAATAATCCAAGTAAATCCATCATTTCTAATACTATTAGATATTGTTTTCAAATACTTAACAAATAAATTACCAGGTTTACACATATAAGTGTCAAAACCGCAGGTAACAAATCTAAATCCCAAAGGTTTCTTATGAAACTTAGGATAAGCAATTAAATATGGAATTTTAATTATATTACATGAAAAATTCAATCTCTTAAGTAGTTTCAAAATCTTTTTTGATGTAATAGTATAACTAGAGGTAACTCTATATGTGTCTGATGCCAATAATTCTCTATCAATCAATTCTAAATAAAACTTCTTACAAATCAAAGCATAATTATTGGAGCCCTTGTCTATGGGTGTAATGACAAACTTTTCTCTAATACTCGAAATAGCAATGTTCAAATCATTAAAAATCAAATCATTCTTGAACCTTGATTTATTATTAATCACAAAATACTTAAACTCAGCAAAAACCTTACATCTCCATTCTGTAAATGATTCCAACGGTAAAACGGTTTACCGTTGTTATGTTCAGGTTAGTGGTATTCCACAGGGTTCATCTTTTTCATCTCTGATAGCCAACCTTTTTCTACACTACTATGAGAATTACCATTTTAATCAAGGAATATTTCGCTATGTTGATGATCTGATTGTGTTTAATGGCACAATAACTTTGGAAGTATTGAAAACTATCTATCCAGTTGTATTGTCAGCTTTCTGGATTTGAGTATTGATTTTTCTGTTGATGATGCAGTGAGTATTGAAATATATGATAAACGAAATGATTTTAATTTTAATATCGTTAAACTTATATATTGGAACTCCAATATCTCCAGAAACATATATAGAAATACAGTTATTGGACAAATTAACAGAATTAAAACTATTTGCAATGGAAATACTAGCATAATTAAACATTTAAAAGAGCTGTATAAATTGTTGGAATCTAACTTATATCCATTGGGATTTTTGAGATCAATATTTGGCAAACTGGCAGTTGGAGTTTCTCTTCCCTAGAATGGCATCAGAGAGTTTTTTGGTATAAGCTCTCTACCACGGTATTGATGCATTATGTTCGTTCATTTTATGATTATGGTATGTTGTTTTTGATGTTCAAATTAATTATGGGGTTTTGATTTTCATGTATGTGTTAAGGGTCGTTTGGGTACCATGGTTGGTTGGAATTTTGTATGTATGTACTCTCCAACAACCAACAGAAAACGACCCGTCCACCATGCTTCTGTTTGGTACCCCTGATGAAGTGACAGAGGTATGGTGGACTTTATTAATAATTTAAGTGATTATTTTAATTATAAAAATTTATTTTGCCTTAATTATATATATATATATATATATATATATTTAAATATATATTAAATATATATTTAAATATATATTTAAATATATATATATATTAAATCATTTATGGTATTTTTGTACTAAATTGCTACAAAGGGTTCTTATAGTTTTATAGTTTTGCTGCTCCGAACAGTGGCGGCTCGTCCATAGGGGCTGCGGAGCTGCAGCACCCCCAACCCAAATTTCCCCAAATTCCAATTTTTATTAGCTTTAAAATATTTCAAAAAGGATATATTTTTCCCTTTATTCTTCCTTATTATCCCTTTTCAATTTATAATTTCACAGCAGTCAAAACACTCCGCCGTCTCGCCAACAATTTCTTTCTGGGTTGATCAACACCCGGAAATATACCGAACGAGGTATCAAAACTTTGCTCTATCATATCAAATCAAAATATCAAGAATTTAGCACGCGAATCTATTAAGGAGGAGAGGGGCTGTTGTGTCAACAGCCCTGAACCTGGCGCCGGGCAAAATAATGATAGTTTCTTCTTTGCGAGCGAGTGAAAACGGATGTAAGAAGAAAAATATTCGATTTCTACTAATAATAAATCATATTGGCTTTTTAGCTTTTCTTACTTAAACCTTAAACTTAACACTATTTGCCATTTTTTATTTATAGCTTCTTTTTTTTCTTCACACAGTAATAAATAATTCTATTCAGCTAATTTGACATATCAGTGATTTGTCTAATTTTTTCCTACTTTATTATTCACGAATTTTATTATTTTTTTACTTCAAATTTGATTTTGGATAATGTAATATTTCAGTCATTCTAATAGCGTGCAAAAGAGGAACTCATCGTATATGGATGGTATAATGAGTAAGATTTTAATTTTAAAGTTTTATTAAGTAAAAGGCGTGTTCTGTTCTTTTAGTGTATCTGTTGTGAATTTTAATTTCAAAATATAGAAAATAGAGTAATTAAAAGAAACTGTGATTTTGATCTTCGATCTTGTGAATGAAGAAGTCAAAAAGAAACGATGATGCTTGGTGATTTACATCTGTAAGCGTCTTTTCGTATGATTTCTGTTACTTCTATCCATGTTTTCCAGAGTTTTATTTGTAATTTTATCGTTTAAATATCGTTATCGTGGATCAGCGCCGTAGCAGCACTCCCAATAATTTTAGCTAAGAGCCGCCACTGGCTCCGAAATGGTATTTTCCCCGGTGCCAAAGGTGCTCTAAAACCCCTTTTTGCCACTTGCATCCCTGGTGGTGTATACATATTTTTCTTTCATTTGTGAATATATTTTCATTTCATTGTTTCAATTCATAAATAATATCTAGGATAAATGTTTGTACAGCAATCAAGATATATTTAGATTAAATAATTGTTTTATTTAACTGCTTGTTTCTTTTTTAACATTGCCTAATTTTTGAACATTTTGTTTTATATGAACTAATTTTCTAACTAATGGAACAAATCATGATACTTCGTAATACAGTAAAGAAATTACAAAGTAAAAAGTTTTACAAGGGAAAAGTACCAAAACGAGTAAAAACCCTGTTTTTAGGGTCAAAATTTCAGAAATTTTCTGGGGGAGGACCCCCAGACCGCCCCCCCTTTGGTACTTTGAACTATATTTTTTAAACCTTTTTAATAATAAGTTCTTCACAATGAAAAGCCTATCAAAAATATTTTAAGTTCCTTAAAATGTATATCCGAAATTCGAATTAGGTATCCAAAACGAGTTAAAACCCTATTTTTAGAATCAAATTTCGAAAAAAAATTAATTTTAATATTAAATTATTAAGATAATTCAATTCAATTAAAAAAAAAAAAACATTAGCCCCCCCCCCAAAAAAAAGAAAACCTAATCCTGGATCTACCACTGAGTTGTATATTGGAATGGAGGAGGAACAGATAATGTATGGGGCCCCTTTAATTTTTAGCCACCGGGGCCTGGTACCAGCCAGTCCGGCCCTGAGACGAACAAAAGTGTTAATCGCATTAATGTATTGACAAATTAGTTGCCGCTCTAAAAGTATTTCAAATTTATTACAGTTTTTTATATGTATATGGCCCCCTAATTTTCAAACCAGTTTTGATGAAATATCTGTAATCAGCACAGAAAAACAACCCAGAAAAAAGTTTTTCAAGTGGAGGAGTGTGGAATTAAACCGTTTTTAAATCAATTTTAAAAAATTTAAAATTTTAAAATCCTTCAAACCACTGTTTTAATGAAATATCTGTAATCAGCACTGAAAAACAGCCCAGAAAAATGTCTTTCATGTGCAGGAGAGTGGAATTAAACCATTTTTAAATAAATTTAAAATTTTAAAATCCTTCAAACCACTGTTTTGATGAAATATCTGTAATCATCACTGAAAAACAGCCCAGAAAAAGTCTTTCATGTACAGGAGTGTGGAATTAAACCATTTTTAAATCAATTTTAAAAAATTTAAAATTTTAAAATTCTTCAAACCACTGATTTAATGAAATATCCGTAATCAGCACTGAAAAACAGCCCAGAAAAAAGTCTTTCACGTGCAGGAATATTGGAATTAAACCATTTTTAAATCCATTTTAAAACATTTAAAATTTTAAAATCCTTCAAACCACTGTTTTGATGAAATATCTTTAATCAGCACTGAAAAACAGTCTAGAAAAAAGTCTCATGTGCAGAGGAGTGTGGAAGTAAAACATTTTTAAATCAATTTTAAAAAATTTAAAATTCTTTAAACCACTGATTTAATGAAAAATCTGTAATCAGCACTGAAAAACAGCCCGGAAAAAAGTCTTTCACGTGCAGGAATATTGGAATTAAACCATATTTAAATCAATTTAAAAAAAATTTAAAATCCTTCAAACTACTGTTTTAATGAAATATCTGTAATCAGCACTGAAAAACAGCCCAGAAAAATGTCTTTCATGTGCCAGGAGTGTGGAATTAAACCATTTTTAAAAAATTTAAAATTTTAAAATCCTTCAAACCACTGTTTTGATGAAATATCTGTAATAATCACTGAAAAACAGCCCAGACAAGTCTTTCATGTGCAGGAGTGTGGAATTAAACCATTTTAAAATCAATTTTAAAAAATTTAGAATTTTAAAATTCTTTAAACCACTGATTTAATGAAATATCTGTAATCAGCACTGAAAAACAGCCCAGAAAAATAGTCTTTCACGTGCAGGAATATTGGAATTAAACCATTTTTAAATCCATTTTAAAAAATTTAAAATTTTAAAATCCTTCAAACCCCTGTTTTGATGAAATATTTGTAATCAGCACTGAAAAACAGCCCAGAAAAAAGTCTTTCACGTGCCAGGAGTGTAGAATTAAACCATTTTTAAATCAATTTAAGAAAAAAATTAAAATTTACATACATCCCGTCCCGACGAGGTGTTGTCACTTCTACGCAGTATTTACAATTGCGGCCACTCAACAGTAGTGCTTTACAGTTGCGGACACTCTTAACAGGGTTGCTTTATAGTTCAAAAATACCAATAGCAGCCAAAGTACAACAACCCTGATGAAGCAGACGAAAATGATCGCCAAATCGATGAAATCGCCAAAGAAGATCCGCTTGGCAAGATCAGTAGCGTTTCGGAACTTCCCCAGTAGCACAGCGATGTTGCTTAATATCGTACAACATCGCCCGACACTGATTTACATCGCGAGCGGTGGGACGGTCCGAACAATACTGAGCAATATTTAGCAACTTCACCCAATTCCGGCAAACGAACCCGCACCGATCCGCACAGTTGACGCATGCGCAAACTCTGTTGGAGGGAAAATCAGAGACGTGCACGGACAAAGTGCACGGAGTTCAAACAGCTCAAATTCCAAACAAAAACATTTCTTTCCGTTGGGGGTCTTGAAGTTTTTTGTCCATCTCTAACATTTGAATTGAAGATTGAAGGCGTTGGAACTGTAAAAGGTAAAAGTTTTCCTTCTATATTATTCTTAATGAAATACTTTATTGTTTAGGGGTCCATCCAACCGAAAATTCGAGCCCTTTTGCTGCTTTTCACAAAATTCCCTCTCTTAAATCTACCCCTTCACAAAATTCCATTTTGTAGCGAACTATGGTTATATCCCCCACGTAAAGATGGCGCGGTACCGCCAGAACGGGAAGCCCCTCCCGTAATTCTCCAGTCATGGACGATATTCCGAACAGAAGGTCGACCCCTTTTTTTCCCATCCTTTTATTTTGTGTAATTTTGTAATTTTAATGTTTGTGTTTGTCTTTTGCTGTAACTGTGTGATATATACTTTAATACAGTATATCAAAATTATCCCCGAGTTGTTTTCCTTTGTCCAAAGGCCAAAGGTTGTTATTTACTTTTGAGCTAGCCCAGGCAACCAGGGCCGTTCCGGCCGGGCGTGCTGGCCGTGCCTGCACGGAGGCGCCGACCGATGAAGAGGCGCCTTAGAAAATTTTTTTGACCCCTAACTTTAAGGGAAAAATATTCCGTTACGTCCTGACTCAAAAGAAACAAACCTAAGCAGTAAGCTAGATCTCCTTTCCTTTACAAAAAAAGCTTCAAAAGGCGCCTACAAACGAGTAAAGAGCGCCCTAACTGGGTTATACACACCCGTCCCCCTTAAGAGAACTAATATAGGCGCCTTTTAAGAAAAGTGCATTTTGAACTTTTTGTATGGGGCGCCCTCATCTAGTGAATCTATTAAAGGGTGCCAACTCTTAACAAAAATTTTAATATGCCCGACTTTGAAAGCTATAAGGAAGACTCCTTTTAGCTTTCAAATTGTATGGGGCGCCCCATCAAATAAATATATATTCAAAGCGCCCACCCTGAGAGAAAAATTGAACACACCGACTTTGAAATTATGTAAGGCGTCTTACTTAGCTAAACCAAATTGTATGAGTTGTCTTAATTAAATGGATTTATCAAAGACCGCCAGACCTGCGAGTGAAAATTTTAACATTCCCAACTTTAAAAGCTATACCATATTGTATGGGCGCCCCCATCAAATGAATCTATTCAGGGCGCCCATTCTGAGTGAGTTAAAATTTAAACACTCCGGACTTGAAAGCTGTAAGGCGTCTTAGAAAAACCGAATTGTATGAATCTATGTTTGCCTCAAATCATATTTTAATAGATGTCCCTTAAAAATTTCTATATAATAGGCCCTTGACTTGTGAAAAATGTTTTGAAGAAGACTATTGTAAAAAACCGAATGGATATCTCTTACGTAAATTTATTAGGTGCACCTGGTGCTGCTACCATGCCAACTTAAAAATATTTTAAAAATAGAAAATAATTACTTTTTCAAACAAATTGTTCTCTAGATAAATATTGAAACTTCATTTAATTTTTCAAAACAAAAAGTTTTTTCAGGATAGTTTTATTAAGTAGCAATAGCTAATTAATTTTTATATTGTTCTTAAAGTGTCAATTACTGGTAACCATCAGTTACTGGTTAGATAAATAGCCAAACCATACAGCCTCTATCGAGAACTAGGCGAAAATTGAGTAATCCTAAGTGAATATTTTTGAGTTTATGGCCCAGGGCCGTATCCAAGGGGGGTTCAAACCCCTCCCGAAATTTTGACACCAATTTTTATACTGTTTTTCATTGAAAATTCTGCAAATTTATAAGGAGCAATTCTCTTCGGTTGTTAGCTAAAGGGTCTCAAAATGAGTTAAAACACTACTTTTAGGGGTCAAATTTCAGAAATTTTTCTTGGGGGAAAACCCCCAACCCCCCCCCCACCACCACCAAAAAATGAGTTTATCATTATTCTTTAAACTGAAAACTGTAAAAATTCCCCACAATATATTGAAAAAAGCTTGATTTATTTTAACTAAAAACTAATTTTAATTAAATAAGCAATGCCAATATTATTTATTTATTAATAAGTAGAACCCCTTTACAACGACCCTCTGTTATAGCAACCCTTGCGTTACAACAACCGGTAATAAAAGCACCTTTTTATTACAATATTGTTAATTTTATTCTTTAAAACGTCCGCATTTTGTTGGCACCATAAGGAGTTGCTTTATCAAAGTTCTACTGTATCATTAAGTTAAGTTAATATCAAATTTGTTTAAAGTAATTATTAATTAGTTAAAATTAACAAATAATTGAAAATAAGTGATTAATTAATTAAAAATTAATTAAAAGTAAAAATTAATTAACTTAGAATTAATTATTAATGGGGGTGAGGTGTAAGGGGCGCCGTAATTTATTGGCACGGAGGCGCCTTCATACCCAGGAACGGGCCTGTAAATATTACTATCAAAACATTCTTCAGGATTAAAGATGTATAATGATACGAAAGAATATGCAAGGTAAGTGCAAGCGTTTTCATAATAGGTTGAAAGTTTTGTTTTATCATTACCTTTCTTTGAAGGAATGATTAAGCAGATGTTTTATTTAGTAGATTTCCTTTAAAAGGCTATTTTTAAACTATTACTATCTTCGAAATTGCGAAGTTACTTGAGTTTTTTACAGTGCTAATAATCATGAAAGGCTAATAATAGTAAACAAAACATGTAAACATGAAAGAAACCGGAAAACTTCTTTGACATTTTTGAGTAAGTTTAGTTGTGTCATGGTTAAGTAAGTATCAAATGTTATTTCTAGAATAATAATTCAAATTTAAAAATACTATCCTGTATAAAGGAAATCCTTATTCCGATTGTGACAAACTTATTATTCCGTTTACGACAAACGTACTAACACCGTTTGCGCCAACCCGACAGTCGGGTTCCCTCAATCAAACTTGAGGAACTTAGGTTAGAATGGTACAACCGATCAGTCCGATTCTCCTAACCCGACCTCTCCCAATCGAACCGGTTTGGTCACAGCAAACGGAGAGTTCCTTCAGTCCTATAGCAACTGAACAGTCGGGTTGGGGGAACCGGATTTCTGGTTGTAGGAGCAGAACTGTTTTTTGCGTGTAGAATGCGCAGGAGCCCCAATTTACCCTTTTTAGTGGTAGAGTCACATTTTGCCCATTTTAGTGGCAGAGTCGCATTTTAGTGGTAGAGCCCCAAAGTACCTTCGCATTTTAGTGGTAGAGTCCCAATTTAACTTCGTGTTGTTGGTTGTGTCTTTGAGCCGCATTTTAGTAGAATGGGTAAGAGTCGCAATTTAGTAGAATGCACAGGAGCCCCAATCTAGTAGAATGCGCAGGAGCCCCTTTCTACCGGAGCAGGTAACTTCTAATTAAAAAAATTATCTTCCCGTTTTAGCCTCGTAATCTAGCAGGAGCCCCATTTTAGTAGAATGCGCAGGAGCCCCAATTTAGTAGAATGGGCAGGGAGCCCCAAAGAGCCGCAATGTCGCAGAACCGCAGAGCCCCAGTGTCGTAGAACTCTCATTTTCTATCTACTTTCTTCGAGTATTTTATAATTTACCTTTTTTTAGTTTTTGATAGCCCTCTTACACTTAAATATAATCACCCCTGCATCCTTAAATATATACTGTCTTTTTACCTATTTGTTTTCTCAAGTGTTAATTGTTCAACCATGAAAAGCACTAATTGTTCTAATTAACACTTGTTTTAGACCGCTTTTTGTCATGGATCTGGTCTAGCTCTGCTAGACGCTGGAGATTAGTAATAACAACACAACACTTGTTTTATGTCCCTATGGAAATGGGTAGGGTGCTTTAGTTCTACATTGTAACTATTATATTGTAAAATTGGTTTCTGATCCTGGAAGGTCAAATGAGAAATTTGTCAAAGTAGCTTATGCAGCTGAATGTAATTTGCAATTTTGATGTAGTGTTATACTTAAGGTTTGATTAAAATAAATTTGAAGAGGCTTGTGTATTTTCTGAATAAAATTTCTGTAGTGTTCTCCAGTCAATATCACAACATATTCAACATTGTATAAAAATCTTTAATGCACAAATAATAGCATAGCCTGATTCACAGGCACGTGATGGTCAGTTACAAATATACACAATCATAATGGTCTAGCCGTTGCCAACGGCTTACATCTAAATACTAGAGTTGCCACCGGCTTACATCAAATACTACATCTCCCCTTTAGAAATCGGTGATGTAATCCTTTAATTTATAAGGCCTTCTACAAGTGCGGCCACTTCTTGTAACATAGTTATTTTGCTCTTGCTCCTCCTCCTCCTGTATACTTAAAGACTCCTCCCCAGTTTCTTCCAAACCCTCACTATCATACATGTTATGAAATTCTCCTCTGCGCTTCCTTAAATGTAACGAATTACGTCTTAGTATTTTCCCCCTTTCTGTTTTTATTAAGTATGATCTAGGGGTTTTGCCTATTCCTATTATCTTCACTGGTACCCATATTTTGTCCATTTTTACAAGAGCATTCTCCCCTACTTTAAAGCTTGGCCTATTTCTTGCATGTTGGTCATAAAATATCTTGTTTCTATCCCTTTTTATTATTAAGTTTTCTTTATAGCTTTTTATTATTTTTGGCTGCAAAATTTTCCTAACAGATGGTAATTTTGTTCTGAGACACCTCCCCATTAGTACTTGAGAAGGAGACACATTCATGCCACTAATGGGCGTGGTTCTGTGAGTAAGCAGTGCTTCATTAATTTTCTCAGGGTCAGTCCCTGACTTACAAAGGATACTTTTGGCTATTCCTACCATTTTCTCAGCAAATCCATTTGATCGTGGGTATCTGGGACTGCTATTAATTATTTCAAAACCCCATTTAATGGAAAATTCTTTTAATTTGTAGCTTGCAAATGGCATATTGTCACAAATTACTGTCTTAGGAATACCATGATTGGAAAACACCCCCTTTAATTTTGATATAATCTCGCCTGATGTTTTGCTGGACAATTTGATTATATCTAACCATTTGGATAAGTAACAACCAATGATTAGGTAGCTATTCCCCCCATATTCACATATATCGGTACCTATTTTCTCATATGGCAAATTTGGCATTTCATGTGGAATTAAAGGTTCTTTTATGTTCCCTGGTCTATATCGCTCACAAATATTACAACTAGATACCATAGATTCTATGTCTCTTGTTATCCCCGGCCAAAACAAAACCTGTCTTGCCCTTGCTTTGGCTTTCTCCATCCCACAATGAGCTTCATGCAACAACTTTAACATTTCTGCTCTTAAACTTGTTGGTACAATTACTCTGTCATTTAAAAATATTAATCCCTCTTCCACATAGATGTCGCCTCTATACTTAAAGTATTTCTGAGCCTCAATTGGTATTTTTTCCTCTCTACTAGGCCATCCCTCTTTCCAGAATTTTAACACATGTGAAAGACCAACATCCTTAAGTGTTGCCCTTCTAAACTGTTCCTTCCTGTGCTCACTAATTTGCAAATGTTTAGTTAAACTATGAACTAACTCAATCATTTCTAAATCATCTTTCTCTTTTCTGTATATAAATGCTCTGGATAATAGATCAGCAATATACATGTATTTACCTGGCAAATATTTCAGATTTAATTGATATTTCAACAGTTTTATTTTCATACGTTGCAACCTAGGTGACATCACATTACCTACACTTTTCCCCATTACAGATACCAACGGCTTGTGATCAGTTAATACCTCAACTGGTCGACCATATATCAAATAGTGAAACTTGTTTGCAGCAAATACAATGCTTAAAAACTCTTTCTCTATCTGAGCATAGGCTTTCTCAGTCTCAGTCAAGCTGCGAGAAGCAAATGCAATTGGCTGACCCCCTTGCAACAAACAACAACCCAACCCATCTTTAGAGCTGTCTGCTTGTATTACTGTAGGTTTTGAACTATCAAATACCCCTAATACAGGAGCATTAGCAATTTTGTTTTTTAAAACTAACAGTGCATTTGCATGTACAGGCATCCACTGCCACATTACACATTTTTTTAGAAGCTCTCTTAAGGGAGCAGATATAGTTGATGCATGAGGAATGAATTGTCTTAGATAGTTAACCATCCCCAGAATTCTCTGTAGTTCAGTTTTATTTGTAGGTTCTGGCATGTCCATTATAGCCTGAACATACCCAGGATCAGGTTGCATACCCTTAGAACTGAACACATATCCCAAATATTTAACCTCACTTACTCTCAACTGTATTTTACTTTCATTGAATTTTACATTTAATTCCTTTGCTCTTTGTATTACTTTAGCCAAAATTACATCATGTTGTTCCAATGTTTCTGCAGCGATTAAAATGTCATCAAAATAAACTAATACTCCCTCAATGTCCCCAAAATTAGCTTCGTTTCTTTTTTGAAAAATTTCAGGAGCACATGAAAGACCCATGGGTAGACGTAAAAACTTAAAACACCCAAATGGAGTACTAAAAGTACACAAGTCACTACTCTCCTGGTCTAGTTCAATTTGAAAAAAACCCTCTTTTAGATCAAGGACACTGAACACCTTTTTGTTACATAGTTTAGGAACTAATTCTTCAACTTTGGGTATTAAAACATGATCTCGTTTTATAACCCTATTCAGATCCCTTGGATCCAAACACACTCTAATAGATCCATTAGGTTTCTCAACCACAACTAAGTTACTTACCCAACCTTGAGGAAAATCAACTTTCTCAATTATCCCTTGACTTTCCAATTGACTAAGCTTTTGTTGTAATCTAGGACGTAAACTTACAGGTATACGCCTGGGAGGGTGAGCAATGGGGACAGAATTTTTCTCAACTCTTATGGTATATTTTCCTTCAAACTTCCCAACACCTGAGAATACACACTTATTTTTCTCAATGAATTGGATTACATCCCTATTAGTAGTTTGCAATGTATCTACACATTTTACTAGATTTAATTTTACACACCCTTCTAATCCAAGCAAGGGTCTAGTTTTGGCATCTATCACAGCAAATTTAATATAAGCCTGCTTATTATTTACTTCACATCTTAAATTAACAATACCTAGTGGTTTTATTTTAGAGCCTCCATATGCCTCTAGAACTATATTCGTGCTAGCAGGTGTTATTTCAGTTAAATTAAGGGACGAAAAAACATGGGAAGGCAGTGGCGGATCTAGAACATGAGCAAGGGGGGGGCTAACTTAATCTGATTGAGGATGATAATGAAGTAACAAGCCGTGCTTTTGCAATATTCATTAATGTCTTAAATATTGAGGGCGGTCGCAGTGTTGATTGTAAATGACTAGTATTGTTAAATATAACTAATTAATTAGTAATTAAATTAGTTAATCATTAAATATATCAAAATAATAAGGGTGTGTGTGTCAACCGGGAGGGGTTTTTTACGATGATTTGAGTCAAATATTTTTTTCCAAGAATATAGATCAAATGTGAATTTTCGTGCACTTAATTTCAATGTTTAGTGAATAATACATCCATCCCGAGGCATAAGGGGGTTTGGGGGAACCTCCCCCAAGAAAATTTTTGAAAATTTGACCCTAAAATGTTGTGTTTTGACTCATTTTTGGTCATTTGGGACTCTTTGAGTGTCTCACGAAAAAGATGATTTCTTGTACTCGTTTTCAAAGGAAAAAACTGTAAGACATAAGAATTTCATGGGGGTGGTTTGAACCCCCTAACCCCGTCTCTATTTTAACAGAGTAAATTTTTTGTAAGAGACTTAGCGCATTAGACCCTTTTGAAAAATGAATCTTATAAAAACCAGTGAGTTAAAGATCTTGCAGAGGGGCTAAAGCTCATAACCTTTAAGATGTGAAACAAATCTATAAAAATGTAAGGGGCTAAGTATTTTGGAGGTTATGCTTTGTAAGGCTTAGAAAGCTCATTGGAATCTACAAGTTCTGAATCGCATGTATATTAAAGTGCTGAAAGCTAAAAATCTTGGAGGGGGCTAACGCTTTTAGGCTAAAGCTCATTAAATTGCGAACTAAATACTATAAAACATCGCAATGAGGCTAATTCTTTATGGGGGCTAAAACTCATTGGCCCCTTTAAATTGTGAATTGAATCTACAAAAACTCAGTGCTAAAAGCCTTGTAGGAGCTAAAGATCATGGAAGGATTCATAAGGTTTACAGCTCATTAAATAGTGAACCAAATATATTTAAAACGCAAGAGGGCTAAAAGCTTTGTAAAGGCTATTATAGAGCATGGAGGGAGCTAATGTTTCATAGGCTAAAGCTCATAAATTTGTGTAACAAACATAAAAACGCAAGGAGGCTAATGCTTTTAGGGGCTAAGCTCATTGGATAGACCCTTTAAATTACGAATCAAACCTTCAAACATGCAGGGGGCTAATAATTTGTAAGGGCTAAAACCTCTAGAAATCCTTAAATAGTGAATGGAGTTTATAAAAATGCAGGGGGCTAAAGATCTTGGAAGGGGCTTAATGCTTTGTAGCCCCTTTAAATTGTAAAAAAAGGCTACAAAAAACTGAAAAAAGTTTAAAATTTTGAAAATTTAAACAAAATTTTCTAAAAACTTAATTTTTTTTCGAAAAAGTTCAATTTTATGTAGTGTAAACTTAAGTCCCAAGGGGGGGGCTATAGCCCCTATAGCCCCCCCCATAGATCCGCCACTGTGGGAAGGCAAAACACTAATTTGGGCCCCTGTATCTAATTTGAACTCCACTGGGTGACCACAAGTAAAGACCGTCTTGGTCCACTCATTATTAATATTCAACTTACCCACCTGAAGAACATTTACATTATCAATAAAAAAATTATTAATCAGATCATCACAAGGTAAGTACTGCTCATCTTCATCTTTATTCTCATAGCTCACTTCACGAACACCACGTGAGCGACACCCACTTGAAAAATGATTGTATTCATAGCACCTGAAGCACTGTTTACCAAAGGCAGGGCACTCTGCCTTCTTGTGACGGCGGTTACATTTCTTACAATGATATGCATCTCCATTGTTCCTTCCATTGTACTGAAGACTAGAGTTTCCCGAACTTGGTCTGTTTTGATAGACATCTCCACTGTTCCTTCCACTGGACGAGTTTTCCGGACCTGGTCTGTTGTTTACTCTTTGTCGTATGGCATCCACACCTTTATTTTGGAGCGTCTCTGCTTGTTTTTTACAGAGTTCAGCGGCTCTGCATATTTCTGCTGCCTTAGACAGAGATAAATCTTTTTCGCGGAGCAATCTTTCCTGGAGACCTTTCTCATAAATCCCCAACACAATTCGGTCTCTGACTACACTATCCGCCTGGTCTCCGAATTCACATGACTTAATTAGTTTCTTTAAGTCAAGGAAGAAAGACTCAAAAGGCTCGCCTTCTTTTTGGTCCCTGCTGTGGAACACAAAACGCTCCACGACAACATTTGTTTTTGGAGTAAGCTGGTTATCAAAGGCTTTTAGAACCGCTTCAAGATTAGCTTCAGCGGGAAGAGCAAAAGTATTGAACAGCTCGATGCCTTCCTCCCCAACAGCATTCAATAATATCGCGACCTGCACGTCCGCTGCTTTTTTGTCATTTCCCGAGGCCTTCATGTATATTTGAAAGCTTTGCCGGAACCTTCGCCAATTTTCCGATGCATTTCCATCTAGGCTTAAGCCTACTGGCGGTCTGCAGTAATCCATATTAGTTCAAAGTTCAGCAACGAAATATACCGGTCAGAATTAAGAAGTTTGCGACTGCGCCATGTAGTGTTCTCCAGTCAATATCACAACATATTCAACATTGTATAAAAATCTTTAATGCACAAATAATAGCATAGCCTGATTCACAGGCACGTGATGGTCAGTTACAAATATACACAATCATAATGGTCTAGCCGTTGCCAACGGCTTACATCTAAATACTAGAGTTGCCACCGGCTTACATCAAATACTACAATTTCTATATGGACTTGATACTCGGCACACCGATGTGGCGCATGAGGCCGCAAGCTCAGCCTGCCACTCCCGCTGGTTAAGTCTGCAGCCCTGGCAGCTCCCCAGCTGGGCCAACCTAGGGAGTTTCTCACTGCTATGGCCATCCTGCGCCAGGTCTGCCTGCGTAATCCTCTCTTTCTTTTTCTGTCAGGTACCTAGGTCAAAGTGACTCTCGTAGGTTTCTGTGGCAAGTGGGCGGGGCGTGAAAACCACCTATAATGGGTTCTCTTCTCGTTCAACCAACGACTCCCAGAAATTGTTTTTCCCGCGCTCTTCACCATTCCTTGGCTTTCGGTTTTACAGTGGAACTGGAATCGCTAAATCGTTCTTTGCGGAACCGGTTCCAACGGTTCCACGCTTCGCTTGGATACGTCGGTGAAGTCTGACGTCATCAACATGGCGCTGGGGACAAACAAACCCAATCTCTATGGCGTTTAACATGGGAGTGCTAAAGAATAATTTTTTAAAAATATTAATCGTCATTTCTTAGGGTATAGAACACCTTTCCCGCATAGTTAAAGGTATGGCAATCATTTATAAGTAATCGGAGTATTTTTATTTTGCTTTTCTGTTTGAAAATTCAACGATAACATTTTAGGTCCATTGGTACCAATGGAGTCTTAACACGATAGTGTGAAAAGATATTAGTTTTAGAATATTGTCCTTCGTTTGTTAACTTATAAAACCACTTTACAGTATATTTTAAGGTATGTTAATCATTTAGTAACAAGTATAATTTAGATTTTCGGTCTCATTTTTTAAGATTGTAACAAGAAATTTCATCTCCATTTGTTTATCATGCGAGTGTGGAAAGATATGTTTTTATATAATATTCAACGTTCTTTGGTATATCACACCACTTTTGAGCATAGTTAAAGGTATGTTAATCATTAATTAATAAGCAAATTTATTACTTAGGCTCCACTTTTATGGATTTAAATAAAAATTAGTATCTCCATTAATGTTATCAAGTGAGTGTGTAAATAGTTTTGTTTTAGATATTTATCATCGTTAGCTACACTTTTATTATTTCATTTTAGTATTATATTGTTTTGAGGCTTTGTAAAAATAGTACTATACTGTATTTTCCTTAACTTTTTTTAATTTTTTTGTTTGATCTACATTTCTACCCATTTATGTTATTATTGCACAAATAGAAGCATTTTAGCAACAATGAGTATCAATTAGCTCAAAATTGTTTATTATAGACAAAATAAGAGTTAACAAGTTTTTTCCCATTCTGTTTTAGGTTCTATTTATTTATATTAGAGAATTGAATCACATCCAAGTTCCAGCTCACAGGACATTTTACATGTAATGAATGAACCATACTAAATGGTTCTTGGTTTTGGTGACCACTTTTGTGGCATCAATTCTAAGCGCTTTTTGGTTGATCATTTATATTTGTAAATCTATTTGTGTCTATGGTTTAATACCTGAATTAAACCAGTCTACCAGATGTTTTAGGGAGTGGCGACTTACAATGGAGTTGAGGTAAGCATCTTATTAAACATCGTGTGCTCTTTCAGCGTTTGCATTCCCTCTTTACATCTATAATCTTCTAGAAAAAGCAATCATATTTTGTTTTTAATATCTATGATGTGGCAGTTTTGTGTAATTTAATTAATCAGATAAGTTAGATACCCACAAGGTCCTAAAATGTGGACCCCTGTAGCTGACTAGATTGATTTTCTCAGTATCTATCTGGCTATGAAATTTAAAACTGATTATGATCCGTAATGACAGATATTTATTACTTAGACCATAAGTGATTGTTTTGTAAATAATTTTAATAGATGAAAATATTCCCAATTCCATATTTTGGAAATTTCTAAACATACAAAGGAAATACTTTTGTTCCTTTAACCACGGCTTACTAGATGTACTTATACAGGCTAGCCGAGTTTTAAACAATGAAAACCATTTGACAACTTTTCCCGCTTGGAGCGCTACAAGAATTACCTATATCACCCACCGCCTTCAACACTGTGGATATGCTTTGCCAGTTGGTCCAGTATTGCCATCTGTATTTGCAATGATTTCTGTACTCGGCTAGCCTGTATAAGTATCTAGTAAGCCGTGCTTTAACACTTTCTATCTGAAGCCTCCCAAGGCTCACATTGAATCCAATGAGAAATCGGGGTGAATAGGTCTGAAAGGTTTAAAAGCAGTCATTTATTACTCAGATACTTTTAGATCTCTAAAAAATTATCACATTATGAGCTAATTTTGCAACATTCTTTTGCATGTTTGTATTAAACTGATTACACAACTAATTGTTTTTATGACGGATTTATTAGTGTTGATCTGATTTTACTGAATTCATCACTGTAGTGTATATTATATTGATTGATTGTTTTAACACTCATTTATCTGAGTGATTATTACCTGAAGAAAAACTAAATAATCAAATTGTTTGTTAATTTTAAATTAAATTTTGGTTAAACATGGCAGACATGTGCAAGATTAAAAATATTGGATGTAAAACTTCACCAACTTGCCAACGCTCACTAAATATATGGATTACTCTCACCTTTGGCAGAATCCACTTTGGTTTCTTACTTCAAATCAGCAATAAATATTTATTTACATGGAGATCCTATAATATTCATTTAAACTAAAACAAAGACACTTTAAGATTAATAACTTAAATGTTTCAAAACTGAACCTGTTGAATTGAAAAGTTCAAATATCCTGTCCTCTTCCTGTCAAAAAATCCCTATCCTATACCGACCCAAAATGATTGGTAATTGCTGATTCAAGTCAAGAGAGAAGCTAGGAATGATGTAGAATTACATAGTTGCCTGGAAGAAGCAAATGTCACTCGAATTTTCAGTCCTAAAATTGTCATTAAAATGCAAGACACAATTTTAAGAATTGGATAAATTTAATGTTTAGTCAATTACAATAATAGCTTGACGCAGGGGCGTAGCCAGAGGGGGGGGGATTTTGGGGATATATCCCCCCCCTGAAACTTTCCTTTTTTGACCATAGAAAACCACTAAAACCACATCCCCTCCAGAAATATCAATACCCCTCTCTGAAATTTTTTTCTGGCTACACCACCGGTCCCATGTAATATTATTGGAAATATATATTCGTGGAATAGCATACATGTCTCATGCTTTATTTTTATAACTTTAATTAAAATCTTCTGCAGACGCACAGGCGTAGTGGTCAGAGCATCTGACTGCAAAGCCGTACGTCTGGGGTTCGAATCCCCGTTTGGCATGTATGTTAGTTTCTGTCCTTGTGTGTGATGAATGTGGCCCTCCTGTAAAAAGGGGCTGTGGCTGTGTGAATGTGGCGTGGGCAACAGTACTTCACCTCAGTGGCTACGGTCTACAGGTGCCCACTGGGTAACGCAAAGCAAAAGTACTGCTTCGGCATTATCTGGGTTAATGAACTTAGTTAAGCTGTAGGTAACTGTTTAAAAATTACCTGCCATTAGAAAAATATTAAAACCTTCTTTATTGATCGAGAAAATATTAAAAATTTTCATGAAAAATATATGAAAGGTTGACAACAAATATGGTTGAAAAGGATGGGCACTGGGCAGTTACTGAGAAAATCCAGTCAGCTACTGGGGTCCACATTTTAGGAGATTGTGGGAAACTTATCAGATAAATTAAAATACACAAAACTGCCACAAAACAAAAACAAAATAAGATTGCTTTTTCTAGAAAATTATAGATAGGTAAAGACGGAATGCAAACGCTGAAAGAGCACACGATGTTTAATAAGATGCTTACCTCAACTCCATTGTAAGTCGCCATTCCCTAAAACATCTGGTAGACTGGTTTAATTCAGGTATTAAACCATAGACACAAATAGATTTACAAATATAAATGATCAACCAAAAAGCGCTTAGAATTGATGCCACAAAAGTGGTCACCAAAACCAAGAACCATTTAGTATGGTTCATTCATTACATGTAAAATGTCCTGTGAGCTGGAACTTGGATGTGATTCAATTCTCTAATATAAATAAATAGAACCTAAAACAGAATGGGAAAAAACTTGTTAACTCTTATTTTGTCTATAATAAACAATTTTGAGCTAATTGATACTCATTGTTACTAAAATGCTTCTATTTGTGCAATAATAACATAAATGGGTAGAAATGTAGATCAAACAAAAAAATTAAAAAAAGTTAAGGAAAATACAGTATAGTACTATTTTTACAAAGCCTCAAAACAATATAATACTAAAATGAAATAATAAAAGTGTAGCTAACGATGATAAATATCTAAAACAAAACTATTTACACACTCACTTGATAACATTAATGGAGATACTAATTTTTATTTAAATCCATAAAAGTGGAGCCCAAGTAATACATTTGCTTATTAATTAATGATTAACATACCTTTAACTATGCTCAAAAGTGGTGTGATATATCAAAGAACGTTGAATATTATATAAAAACATATATTTTCACACTCGCATGATAAACAGATGGAGATGAAATTTCTTGTTACAATCTTAAAAAATGAGACCGAAAATCTAAATTATACTTGTTACTAAATGATTAACATACCTTAAAATATACTGTAAAGTGGTTTTATAAGTTAACAAACGAAGGACAATATTCTAAAACTAATATCTTTTCACACTATCGTGTTAGACTCCATTGGTACCAATGGACCTAAAATGTTATCGTTGAATTTTCAAACAGAAAAGCAAAATAAAAATACTCCGATTATTTATAAATGATTGCCATACCTTTAACTATGTGGGAAAGGTGTTCTATACCCTAAGAAATGACGATTAATATTTTTAAAAAATTATTCTTTAACACTCCCATGTTAAACGCCATAGAGATTGGGTTTGTTTGTCCCCAGCGCCATGTTGATGACGTCACGACTTCACCGACGTATTAGGTTCCATGGAACCGTTCCACTAGAATCGTAACCGTAACATCCCTACCAATCCCTACTTAGTGGTAGGGATGGGCGTTACGGTTATTTTCAAAACACGTTATTGGACGTTAGTTATTTTTAAATAACCGTTATCAATAACGGTTATAAATAACCGTATAACTGAATCGTAGTGACATCTAGGTAATTTATTGTAAACTGTTCAAACTCTATGGTTTTGTAAAGAACCACCCTTGACAATGGATGGTTAGCAGCCATCAAACTCAGTATAGAGGGCGGTAGTGAAAATGAGTCTTTAAGCACTTCCGGGTTACACTTTGGCATCTTTTCAGAGCGCCAGCAACCGCCAATGTGCGCCAGTGTTTATTATTTACATATGTAAAAACTTATTTTTTGGATATATACTAAGATATTTAGTAGATATTTTACATCTATGAGCATATATTTCAAGTTAAATAATCAAGATATCAACTAAATAACCAATAAACTCGTGTAACGAAACTACAGAAACAAAACGTAAATACCGCCAAATTGAGCGATAATCGTAAAATCTAGCAACCCATTCGTATTAAAGTTAATCTAATAATATTTTTTGTGATTATGTTGATGGATAGAAAGCTGAACGAAATTACTAAGCTCATCATTATCCTATGGATGATACTATTTGGAAAACATTTAAAACTGTACTTTAATCAAAAATTATTTGAGGAAATGAGCCTGTTTACGCCTTTTTCCCATAGAAAACATAAGCGGAGGGATACACCGGAACTATCACTAGAGTTAAAAATGTCGGACTGTTTGTTGTTGTTTACATCGGTTAACCGTCCATATGTTATTATTATTTACTACAATAGCGTATTAATCTAGTAAGCCGTGGTAACCCCTACTTGATCCTTCAGGCTCGGTGAATTATTTAGGTTATTTTTAAATAAGGGCTTTGTTTTTTATGATCTAAAGGAATTTTAAGGGAAATTAAAAGGAAATTAAAATAGAATAGCTACTTGGAGGTCGTTTTTTTACAGCGTTACAAATAGGGCAGTTACAATCAGCTGATTTTCCTGTAAACCGTAACTGAGAAAATTTCTTGGAAGGCAAACAACATGGATTTCTCCATAGAGTTAGTATTGCGATTTGCGTTCGAAGTTGATTAAAGATGTATTCTGAATACTTTAATGTCATAAATTTTCATGCTAAGCCCCGTTATATCGACAAGATAAGATTCTTAATGGATTTGATCCATATACAGTGCCGAAAGCGGAATATTATCCACTGAAAAGGACCGTTTTCCAGATCTTGCATACATAGATACGGTGAACTACCTCGTATATTAATCGGTTATACATCTGAATTTAAAGCTTACACAGCACTTTTATGCATAAGTGAATTCTTGTTCTAATGAAGTTATCTGATTCAAAATTTTGATTGTATTTCGCTTTCTTAATCAAATAAAAACTGAGACACTGGACATAAACAAACTAAAGTGCCTATTTATTTCATCACAGAATATTAAAGTATTTTTCTTTGAATACTAACTATTGGTTTAAAGCATTTTTCTGAATAGATAAAGGTATGGTTTGTTTTATCAAGATATCAGCAAATGTTTGATTTTCTGCTTCATATTTTGTGATAAGAGGCTAGCAAGAGCCTGTTTACACTTTATTTGAAGAAGCTTTTATGAGAAATCTGTTATTTTAGTTTCATCTTAATATTGTTAACTTCATTGTTAGAAATATTTTATTACCATTCAGTCTTTATGCTAGATCAAAGTATTTATTTAATATTCAAAATGCTGTTCCACAAATATGTAATTTTGTGACTATAGTCATGTAAAATTTGATACCCATACCAGGGAAATTTTGGTTCCAAGAATACTTAGCAAACTGAAATTCTTTCTATTATTGGATTGAGGCACTAATTGGAAAGTGTATAATTTAGTTAGAATCAGGGCTTAAATTGCACCGGAGCGGAGCTCCGGTACTTCTTGGTTTTCAGTAAATATTTACTGATATTTATTCATTAATCAGTAAATATTTGTAATGCTGAAATAGTAGCGCTCCGGTACTTCTTTGGTTAGAATTTAAGCCCTGGTTAGAATTGAAACTCAACATGAATAGGGAATGAAATACATACAACCCGTGTAAATATTATCAGGATAGTTCTGAACAATTTACTATTTATGTAGTTTAAACAAATTAGCATTTACATTGTGTTAGTTTTGGCAAGTTAGTAAAATTCTAAGTTTTAGACATTTGCTTATATGCTTATTTTACATATATCATGGCTGACACACTTAATTTTTATTACCAATTGGTTAATAGTACCACTTCTTTTTTTGCACAATCTTAAAAATAGTTTTTGTTAAAAAATATTGGTTTCCATGCTTTGTATAAATTTTATATTTATTTAGCAACATTTATTTAGCAACATTGAGTATCAATTCGCTCAAAATTGTTTATAATAGACAAATAAGAGTGAACAAGTTTTTCCCATTCTGTTTTAGGTTCTATTTATTTAAATCAGAGAATTGCATAACATCAAAGTTCCAGCTCACAGGACGTTTTACAAATGTAATGAGAATGACCAAATGGCGTTTGGTTTTGGTGACCACTTTTGTGGCATCAATTCTAACCGTTTTTTGGTTGATCATTTAATTTGTACATCTATTTCTTTTTCTGTCTATGGTTTAATAGCTGAATTAACCCAGTCTACCAGATGTTTTTGGGAATGGCGACTTACAATGGAGTTAAGGTAAGCATCTTATTAAACATCCTGTCCTCTTTCAAGGATCTGCTTTTGGATTCCTTCTTTACCTATCTGTAATCCTCTAAAATAAGCAATCATATTTTCTTTTTTAATATCTATGATATGGGAGTTTTGTGTACTTTAATTAATCAGATAAGTTAGATACCCACAAACTCTTAAAATGTGGCCCCCATTAGCTGACTGAATTTTCTCGGTAACTGCCCATCCTTTTCAACAAGATTTTTTGTCAACCTCTCGATTATATTTATCATGAAAATTTTTAATATTTTCTCAATCAATATAGAAGTTTTAATTTTTTTTTCTAATGGCAGGTAATTTTGAACAGTTACAGCTGAACTAAGTTCATTAACCCAAGTAATGCTGGAAGCATACTTACTTTGCGTTACCTGTGGACCGAAGCCACAGAGGTGAAGTACTGTTGCCCACGCCACACATTCACAGCCACAGCCCCTTTTTACAGGGGGGCCACATTCATTCATCACACACAATGACAGAAACTAACATCCATGCCAAACGGGGATTCGAACCCCAGATGTACGGCTTTGCAGTCAGAGTCGGATGCTCTAGTAGTTTTATTTTGTCTTGTCTGGCGCATAATATCCTAAAGTGGATCATGCGCCATAAAACACTAACGAGCCAACCAACCAATCGGATGCTCTAGATATAGATTCTCTCTCTCAGATACTAGGCCAGTCCGTTTTCAGAAGGTTTTAATTAAAATTATAAAAATAAAGCATGATACATATATGCCATTCCACAAATATATATTTGCAATACTAAGGTATCACATGGGACCAGTGGTGTAGCCAGAAAAAAAATTTCAGAGGGGTATATTGATATTTTGGGAGGGGATATGAGGTAGTTTTAGTGATTTTCTATGGTCAAGAAAGGAAAGTTTCGAAGGGGATATATCCCCAAATCCCCCCCCTCTGGCAACGCCCCTGCATCAAGCCATTATTGTAATTGACTAAACATTAAAGTTATCCAATAATTAAAATTGTCTTGCATTTTAATAAAAATTTTAGGACTGAAAATTCAAGTGACCAGGGGGGTGCAGGGAGGGGCAGCTGCCCCCCCCCCTAAATTCTCAGTTTGTTAAATTTTTTTGAAAAACTTTATTAAAGCAATAGTACATAATTATCCTTGAAAACTGTGTGGCTTACAAGAAGCGGTTCTGTTCGGCCAAAGAGTCTCAAAATGAGCTAAAACACTACTTAGAGGGGCGAATTTTAAAAAATTTTCTGGGGGAGGACCCCCAGACCCCCCATTTTTAAGCTCACATTCATTACCCATATTTTTACGTTAGGTGGGCAAAAGTTCAAATCAAAAAGTTTAAAGTTCAAGTATAAGTATCCTAAAATGTAGGGTGTAAAAGTACTCGCCATGGGGTATGGGGGGGCCTTGGAAATATTGAGTCAACCCCTAGTCACTAGTATTTGCAATCGCAACATCAAGAGCACAGGTAAGAATCCTTGTCCCCCCCTAACATGAAACCTGGCTACGCCCATGCAAGTGACGTCTGCTTCTTCCAGCCGACTATGTAATTCTGCATCATTCCCAGCTTCTTTCTTGCTTGACTCAGCAATTACATATTATTTGGGGTCGGTATAGGATAAGGATTTTTTGACAGGATATTTGAACTTTTCAATTCAACAGGTTCAGTTTTGAAACATAACTGATGATTCTAAAAGTGTCTTTGTTTTAGTTTAAATGAATGTTATAGGATCTCCATGTTAATGAATATTTATTGCTAATTTGAAGTAAGAAACCAAAGTGGATTCTGCCAAAGGTGAGAGTAAATCCATAGATTGGTTTTAAGTAAGTGGTTTCTTATTGGATTCAATGCTAGCCTTGGGAGGCTTCAAATAGAAAGTGTTAAAGGAACAACAGTATTTCCTTTGTATGTTTAGAAGTTTCCAAAATACGGAATTGGGAATATTTTCAACTATTTAAGTTATTTACAAATCAATTACTTATGGTCTAAGTAATAAATATCTGTCATTATGGATAGTAATCAGTTTTAAATGTCAGCCAGATGCTGAGAAGATCCAGTCAGCTACTGGGGGCCACACCTTAGGAGCTTGTGGGTATCTAACTTATCTGGATTAATTAAAATACACTAAACTCCCACATCCTAGATATTAAAAAAGAAAATATGATTGCTTATTTTAGAGGATTACAGATAGGTAAAGAAGGAATCCAAAAGCAGATCCTTGAAAGAGCACAGGATGTTTAATAAGATGCTTACCTTAACTCCATTGTAAGTCGTCATTCCCAAAAACATCTGGTAGACTGGGTTAATTCAGCTATTAAACCATAGACAGAAAAAGAAATAGATGTACAAATTAAATGATCAACCAAAAAACGGTTAGAATTGATGCCACAAAAGTGGTCACCAAAACCAAACGCCATTTGGTCATTCTCATTACATTTGTAAAACGTCCTGTGAGCTGGAACTTGGATGTGATGCAATTCTCTGATTTAAATAAATAGAACCTAAAACAGAATGGGAAAAACTTGTTCACTCTTATTTGTCTATTATAAACAATTTTGAGCTAATTGATACTCATTGTTGCTCAAATGTTTCTATTTCAATTCAAATAGGTATAAAATGTATAGGAATTGAAGTGTAACAATATTTAAACTAAAATACCAGATTTCTTATAAATTAAAAGCTTCTTAATATAGTGTAAACAAGCCCTTGCTCTCCCATGAATTATAGGCAGTTTGAGGTAGATAAATCATAACACAAAATATGAAGCCTAAAATCAAACATTTGATGATATCTTGATAAAAAAAACAAACCTTTAGCTGTTCCGAAAAATGCTTAAAAGCAATGGCTAATTCAAAGAAAAATACTTTAATATTTTGTGTTAAAATAAATAGACACTTTTGTTTGTTTATGTTCAGTGTCAGTTTTTATTTGGTTTCTCTCTACACATATGTGTTATGAATGGGAGCTGAATATTTTTGTCTTTAAATCTTAAAAAAAGGGAGCACGAAATCACACTGTTTTATTTTTTCATGATCAACGTACCTCTAACTATGCAGAAAAGTAGTTTTAGCTAATAATTAATGATTGATATTTAAAATACAGGTACTATTTACATCGTTTCACACTCGCATTTTAAACCAATGGACCTGAAAAGTTTTCATTAAAATCTTAAAAAGTGGAGCAAAAAATCAAAACTTTGATTATTTCTTAATGATTACCATGCCTTTAACTTTAAGGGAAAGAGGTCTATATGTTATCAGATGAGGAATAATATTTTTAAAAAAATATCTTAAAACCCCATGCAAAACTCCATAGGGTAGGGACTGGGTTTGTTTACTTCCAGCGGGTGGAAGAATCGAGGATGGTCACGTGATCATTCCCCAAGTTTGAGCTCGTGACGTCATATGTAACTTCCCTATAACGAATAACTGTATCAGTCAAAAGGCAATAACTGTTATTACGTTTTTTCCCTGATAATAGTTATTTGTAACGGTTATCAGTTATTCTACCCATCCCTACTTAGTGGGTCGAAGATTAATTTCTGGTAACCTGGTTTGTGTTTGAAAAGTAGTAAATGTGCTTCATGAAAAAATAAATTTGTGCTAAAATAACATTAGGCTTTTTTATAGTTTTGTAAATTAAGTAGGGTTTCCATGTTAAAATTGTTTGTTAACTTACTGAATCTTCTGGGATACTAAAATTTACCCCGGTTGACCGGTATTGCTTGACAGCAAGAGATATTATGATATTTTGTAAAGTGCGCGATTGACACCAAGATATACATCTCATGAAGGAACATGGGTTTAGAGTTTTTCTTCATCTGACTATAAGTTATTGACAGTAACGAAAACATATACCCTTCTAAAGGATTTTCTAAAATTCGAGGACATGGCAGAAGTTTTGTTTGATGATGTTTACGATTTATGTGAAATAATTGGAAGGTGAGTCAAAAATATGATTATTTTCCATAATTTAGTGACTCAGTTTTTTTATTTTCTTGTTTGGCATTGTCAAAAATTGTGTTTATTGGGAGAATATTTTCCAAAACCATGTTTCATAGTGTAAAGGATGTTTCATTTCATGGAAGAGAATCGTGAGAAATTCAATTGAATTAGTAAAGGTCACTACCAAATCTGTGCGGGAGAGAAATTGGTATTTTAGTTCATACATAATAATCAAACTGATATAATAGTTCAGAAGTTTTGAACACAAAACAACAAAACCTCATTCTGTTACATTGTTGATGTTATGCAATACACAATTTTCTGTTTTTACCATTTACTTTATTCATAATGCAAAAAATGTATTGCACAAGTAAAGAAGTGAATGTTTTCTGGGGTTAAGTGATTAGAATTATTCCATTTTTTGATAGTTACCTGAAATCTTGTGGCAAAAAAGAAAGGATATTGTGGTCCTTCCCGGGTAATCCAAAGAAACCGGGCCTTGTGACAAAAATGGCAATGAATTAGTGGATTCTGGCAATCCAGTTCTGTTGTTGTTGTTGTTACTTATTCTCCCTGATCTAGATTTAGAATAGACCAGGTCCAAAAGATTCCACACCCTCAAAAAGTCCATGACCTGGACTGGATTCTCTTTTAAATCAGCCTTATCCAGCCCCAAGCAAGCAAGAAGATGACTAGGGGAGGCCGGGGCTGAGCTGCATTTACCACATGTCAAAAAAGTCTTACACCCCTGGTCATAGGCGAGAGATTTAATATGACCACTAATGAGTCTAGTAAGGGCAGTTTGCGTTGCTCTATCTCCAACTATCTCCAGGGCAGCTCCTGGGTGGTCAGTATGATACCAGTCATGCGAAGGAGGTGTTTTCCAGTCCTTGTTGAGAGCAATTTTCCTTATGGTGGCCAGCTCTTGGTACGTGAGAGCGCCCGAGACGTCATCAATAATATTTGTTCCCTCCTTTGCCAGCAGTGGCGGATCTAGAACATGAGCAAGGGGGGGGCTAACTTAATCTGATTGAGGATGATAATGAAGTAACAAGCCGTGCTTTTTACAATATTCGTTAATGTCTTAAATATTGAGGGCAGTGTTGAATGTAAATGACTAGTATTGTTAAATATAACTAATTAATTAGAAAATTAAATTAGTTAATCATTAAATATATCAAAATATTAATAAGGGTGTGTCAACCGGGAGGGGGTTTTTTACGATGAATTGAGTCAAATATTTTTTTTTCCAAGAATATAGATCAAATGTGAATTTTCGTGCACTTAATTTCAATGTTTAGCGAATAATACATCCATCCCGAGGCATAAGGGGGATTTGAGGGAACCTCCCCCAAGAAATTTTTTGAAAATTTGACCCTAAAAGTTGTGTTTTGACTCATTTTTGGTCATTTGGGACCCTTTGAATGTCACACGAAAAAGATGATTTCTTGTACTCGTTTTCAAAGGAAAAAAACTGTAAGATATAAGAATTTCATGGGGGTGGTTTGAACCCCCTAACCCCCGTCTCTATTTTCACAGAGTAAATGTTTTGTAAGAGACTTAGCGCATTAGACACTTTTAAAAGTGAATCTTATAAAAACCAGGGAGTTAAAGATCTTAGAGAGGGGCTAAAGCTCATAACCTTTAAGTTGTGAAACAAGTCTATAAAAATGTAAGGGGCTAAGTATTTTTGGTATAAAACATCGCAAGGAGGCTAATTCTTTATGGGGGCTAAAACTCATTGGCCCCTTTAAATTGTGAATTGAATCTACACAAACTCAGGGCTAAAAGCCTTGTAGGAGCTAAAGATCATGGAAGGATTCATAAGGGTTAAAGCTCATTAAATAGTGAACCAAATATATATTTAAAAACGCAAGAGGGCTAAAAGCTTTGTAAAGGCTATTAAAGAGCATGGAGGCGGCTAATGTTTCATAGGGCTAAAGCTCATTAATTTGTATACAAACAAATGCTTTTAGGGGCTAAGCTCATTGGGCCCTTTAAATTACGAATCAAACCTTCAAACATGCAGGGGGCTAATAATTTGTAAGGGCTAAAACCTCTAGAAATCTTTAACTAAAGACTTAATTTTTTTTTTCGAAAAAGTTCAATTTTATGTAGTGTAAACTTAAGTCCCAAGGGGGGGGCTATAGCCCCTATAGCCCCCCCCATAGATCCGCCACTGTTTGCCAGGCCATCAGCAACTTTGTTACAGCACAGGTCAACATGCGCGGGGATCCACTGGATATGGGTCACATTCTTGGAAGATAAGGTCTTTTGTTTAGCTATAATGTCGATGCTTAGTTGGTCATGAATTCTCCTCCAGCCTCTCAGGTGTTGGATAGCACTGCGACTGTCAGAGAAAATCCAAATGTCTCACTGGAGGTTGAGAGCAAGTAGATACGTCACGTCAGAGCTTCATCAATAGCAATGAGCTCTGCTCTGAAGACGGAGCAGAAGTCTGGATTTCTTTTCCGAAGACTGACCGAACTATTGGGCAATTTAATGAGAACACCACTACCCGTGGTACCACTTTCACTTCCGTCTGTATATATTTTAATGGCTCCCTCATGGGTGGTATTTATGATTTCTGAGGCCAGTTTTAATAAGTCTGGTGATTGGGTTTTCTTATTTGTTGATGTCAACAACTTATCATAAAAGAAAACATTTGAGAGTTCCTCCAAAGGAGCCAAGCAAGGCTAAACTAGAAGTTAATGGCTTACATTCTATGACAGTTCTATAGAAGTTAATGGCTTACTCGCCAATAAACATCATTGGCAACACCAAATTTCGCCAAAAATGTAGCCCAAGCCCGGTTTCTTTAGATTTACCGGCATTCCCTAGAAAATTTTGCAATTGGTGTTTGCTGCAATAACATGTTAACCTAACTTTGAGAAAAATGAGCAAATCTTGGAAAGATCATCGCCAAAGTGGAGCGTAGTTGCCAATGTGGTGCTGTTTTTCGCTCTATAGAATTACGAGGGTTTTTTATTTAACCTCCGTTTTGCTCCTGAAAAAAAGTAGTAGGAATTTCAAAATAAATTTGGTATCGGTAGTTAGGTACATCCTTCAGGATCAATTTGCATCTTATCTGGAAAAAATCGGACAGTTTTTCTGTTAGTTATTGAATTTACAAGTGCACTCCTCGAACTTATCTCCCGCCAACCCATAGAGAATTTCGCTTTCTTCTTCGCGCGACCGCTCCGTTCGCCCAGCATTTAACATTAAACAATGGGTGAGCAGGCGAAAATCGCAGGAGGGGAAAGCGAAATTCTCTACGGGTTGGCAGGAAATAAGTTTGAGGAGCGCGCTTGTAAATTCGATAACTAACAGAAAAAATGTCCGATTTTTTCCAGATAAGATACAAATTGATCCTGAAGGATGTACCTAACTACCAGTTTCAAAATTACTTCGAAATTCCTACTACTTTTTTTTCAGGAGCAAAACGGAGGTTGAAAGAAAAGCAACCCGCGTATATATCTGAGTCAAAGAATTTCAGCCATGTTTAACCACGGCAAGATGCTGATCGTGGTAAAATTTTCTACCACAATTAGTCGGGAGAACAAAGTAAATTTGATTTCTTAAAGTTAAATTCTATACCTAACAAACTTATTTAAGATGATCTTAAGGTAATAATCTTCACTATTTTCAGATCAGACAAAGATCGGATGAAAACTCAAAATGGAAAATTTTTTATTATTTATGTATTATTATATATATTTATAATTTTACCTACTTAAGATGATCTTAAGGTTATATAATTTTCACTATTTTCTTATTTTCAGTGTTTGTAAATAGACATTTTTAAAATTTGTATTATCTTACTATTCTAAATCAAATTAAAAATATCCCTCTGATAATTTCTTAATAAACTTACTTTAACCAGTATTTAAATTCTAATTTTGCAATCATATTTTTTAAAATTCAAATATTTAGATTTAAAATCTTTAATAATCAATCACGAGTATCTAACAGCAAAACTTTCACTTTTTTTATTTTTTACATGAAAGTTTGAAAAAAATAAATATTTTTCAACTGGGGCAAAGAAAACCCATTTAGTTGATATAAAAATTTGTGCAGGAGTTGCAAATAAAAATAAAAAACAATTATTCTAATCCTAGAACTTTGTTTTGCGGTAAAAAATAGAGATCCCATTCACCAATCCAGTAGTGGCCCTAAAACGACACCACCTTGGCGGCTATCACTGGCTGCCGCCAAGGTGACGACTTCTGACATGAATTCGGATTTTAGAGTTAACCCCTTATTGCAGCAAAAACCTCAACTCAAAGTTTTGACTCGTATTTGATTCTTAGGGTAACAGGGCCACCTGACAAAATTTTTGTGCAAGCCTAATGTGACCAGACGTCCCGCTTTTTGCCTCACTGTCCCGCTGACTGGATGTCCCGCTTTTCCGACTAAATTTCATCAAACGAGAAAAATTTAAAGAAAAACCTGGATTTATTTTGTCGTTTTCTTTCGAGGGGTAATCTTTCAAAAGTTCTTAATTGGTAGGCTGAATTATTACTCATTCATAAGTTTGTATTTAAAAATTAAAAACAATGGATTTAATTTAATCATTCCGGAAGGGTGTATGGTGCGTTCAGGGTGTTAATAAATTTCAACCTCTTCTCGAAGTTTTATACAGTTTTTTCCCCTTCAAAAATTCTGTTGCGTAGGAAAACGTCAGTCCATCCCAATTGTCTGAAAATTAGTCAAAGAGTCAAATTTACAAAACTTTCTAGGGGAGGACCCCCTTATTTATCAGAAAGGTAATACCCTACCATTAATAAATGGAATACGAAGTTTAAATAATATCAATATCTCATAATGATCTTAAAAACGTCCTTCTCCTTATTAGGTGTGTGTGAGATCATTGTTTATAAAGGGTATTGGTTTACCCTCATTCCTAAAAAAAAAAAATTATGAGTTGAAAATTTATTCCCATGTGAGATTTAAAATCTCCAGTTTCATTAAAATTATAACCTCCCTATGTCAGTGAAATGTCCCGCTTTTTAGATTGAAAAATCTGGTCACATTATGCAAGCCCCTAATTTGAAAAAAAATTTACCTTTACAAATAACTTTTATTAGGTTCCTTAAGCTGTTTTTTTTTTTTTTTCATTTTTCGAAATTAATGCTCCCGTTGAATTTGAAGTGTAGTTACTCTTCTGACTTACTATCGACCGGTAAAAGAAGATTGGACTTAAGTCCCTTTAATTATATATTGATTTTTAGAATTTTCCACCCTTTATCATTTTAAAATTATTTCTCTGCACTTAACTCATGCACTCTGCCTGATATCTTTCTGGAAAAATGACAAAATTGAGCAAGCTAAAATCATATTGAGGAGTTGTGATTTATTATAGGATATTTGATTTTATCTATCACTTATGGTTATCTGTCTAAACATGGCCAAAGGTGTTCACATTAAGCAGAGTTGACTGTAATTAATGGTTACCACAGATTATTTACATTAGAGATGTGAGTCGAGAATATTCTCCGGAGAACGAGAATATTCTCCAGGGGCGAGAATTTTGAGAATAATCGAGAGTATTCTATTTTTTGATTAATAAATGTAAAAATGTTTGATAATATGAAATGGTCATATAGTATTAGTGTTGGAAACCTGAAAACAATAACAAATTCAATGAAATTTACCATTTAAAAGTCACCCTACAGTTCAGAGAATATTCTCTGAACTGTAATTTCATTATTTCGCAAGATTTTTTTTTAAATAAGTAAATTTTATTTAATACAAAATAAAATATTTTTTAAAATATTCAAAGCAAGTTTTAATGGGAGAAAATACTCATACAATTAAAAGAGGAGTCTTAATTCTTTTTATATAGTTGTTAAAAGCAAAGGTAATACCAATAGTTGTCAAACTGAAGGACCTTTAAAACCTGACATTTAACTAAAATTATGATAGAACTTTGTAAAATTAGGAGAATATTCTTAAAAGAAGGGGATATCACATTAGAATTATCTGTTGTGAATAATATTTGAAATAATTTTTATAATATTTATTTTACATTTACAGAGAATTATTTATCGGGAGAATATTCTCAAAGAACTCTAAATTACTATCAGATGCAGTTTAATTTACTGTCTACTTAAAAATATTTATGAATGAATAGTTTGTCTTAACTTTTTGTTTACGTTATGGGGTATTTGCATAAGAGAGGGATTTGCTTAATTTTACACTCTTTTGATACGTTATAGTTTAAAACTCTCAAATATCAGATTTTTAAGTTCAAAAATATGTTTTAAATAATTCAATTTTATTTTTGCCAAAACACTAGTAAAGTCACGTGATCAAAAAACGAGATTTGACATCACAGCAGCCTCGAAACTAGTGTTTTACTATTTTTCAATGATCGGAAAACTGGATGGATGTGACGTCATAGCGCTTGTAAACAACAGTGTTTCTGTTTTTGTGAACGAAATTTCAAAAATTTATATCTCAGAAACTGGGAAACTCAGGAACTTCATTTAAACGTCATTCTTCATGGGTTTTTTATCTACTATTTTAATAAAATTTAATCTCAAATCGTGAAAATACCTCATTTTAATTCAGATTCATTAATATTTTCCTTTATGAGAATATTCTCAAAGTTACAATTAAATTTATATCTTACTCATCTTGTGTTCGTGAAATAATTAAATCTTCAAATTTTCATTCACTTAGATAGATGTCTTATAATTTTAAGTGCATCTCATCATTTTTTCCTCAAGAGAATATTCTCATTAAGATTCAACAAAATAAATTCCAGAAAAGCATTTCTCATATACATAATTTATTTCAAAAAAGCTATTTAAAAGTTGGAAAATCTTAAATTAATAGAATGTAACTCTGACTTACTCTGCCTTACCTATCAAACATGTCGTCTTATCAATTAAGTAGAGATTTTAAAATATTTTTCAATTTAATTTGTCTTTCTTTTATTTATGATGACTTCTCATTGTAAAACCTTTAATATTCTTCGAATTTGAAGTTAATATATACCTTAGAAAAAATTTTAATAGTGATTTTTTCTGTATAACTTGAATAAATTTCATTGATATGTTCTTGTACTTTGCTAAATACCACTAAATAGCATTAATACTGATGTGCAGCGGTTTTTGGATTAAATGAAATTGAGAAAATACTACTTATGTTACAATTTTAATAGGTTATTTTAATTAAAATCATTTGTTTTCCATCTAGGGATGGAAATCTGTTCTAGCCATTTTCTTCAGGGCAGAATGGGGCAGAAAAAATAACTTGCCAGTTCTTTGTGGGAAATAAAAACATAATTTTCAATTGAATGCATTCAAAAAAAAAACAATTAAATTATAATTAAATTAAATTAATTAACAAAATCAATTAAACCATGGTTTAATTGATTTTGTTCTGAATTGGAGGTTATGGTATGGTATGGGCATGCAGTGCCATAAAAATTATTTGGTTTATAACTCAAGTTTAATATCCATTGATGATAGATTTTATTTGGAAGCATGGTAAACAAAAGTCTTTGATACTCGGTTTGGATACAATTAAAAGCACCCCATTTCAAATTCTACAGAAATAGAAATGGGCACTGCCAGATGGACCAATATACCTGGGCAATAGGGTGGATCAAATTTTTTTTTCGAAATCTCAAGGGGCTGGGGTGGCAAAAGTTGTGTATTGGTATCAATAAGACGTGTGCAAAATTTGGAGGGAATCAAATAACTTCTAGAGGTTGCGCATTGAGCTTGTAATCTAGAAATATTAGAAAAAATAAACCTATTCCTAAAATCAAGTTGTAGATAGCAAATATTTTTTATACCGATTAATTCTTCCTTAAATATATCTGAAAAGATGTTCAGAAGGTAAAAATAGCTGGTAGCTTTCTTCTTCTATAGGGTCATTCCATGCCAAATCACCCAGGCCATGTAACCCACCATCTCTGATTTGTCTGAAATTTTCAGGAAACAGTTCTAATGTAGTTAGGAAGGGATATGAAATTTTAGATCAATACGAGCAGTAGTTTTTTTTATAAAAAATTTTAAGCATGGCTATTTTGCCCCTGATCGTGTCGCGTTGCAGTGGAATTTTCAGGGTTGTTCAGTGTATCAAAATTTTATTTCTCCGCTTCTAGGTGTGACTGAATGCTGAAAATTTTACCCCTTATTGTTCTTTTAACGAGGAATTCAGAAAAAAATACTTGGTTAATGCCAGATCTGTATTTCATTTTATAAAAATTGTTTTTGTTGCAAATTTTTGAATTCCGAGTTCAAATGTTCAAAGTCAAATTCTGAAAAAGTACATCCTCAAATCTTCACCAAATTTTTTTTAAATACTTCATATACAATATTCTTTAATATAAAGAAGAAATCTCAGTGGGCGCTATCACAACTTTTGAGTAAAAAATTTTTTTCTACGAAAACTGACGTAGGAATGTAAAAAAATCAAATTTTGAAAAATTTCATCCTCAAACCTTTACCAAATATTTTTTTAATACTTCAGATACAATATTCTTTAATATAAAGATGAAAAAACAATGGGTGCTATCAAAACTTTTGAGTAAAAAAAACTTTTTATACTTTAAACCCATGAAATTATGTTTTAAATAAGCCAAATAATACCTAATTATTTCATGTTTCCTAAATTATAGTTTTCATTGCTACATAAATTAACTGTTATTAATAAAATAAAGTGATTAAAATAACCTGAATATTACATCAGTCTTATATTTTCTAGAATACCTATTTGGAACATAATACATGGTTGTTTTGAAAAATATTTACTGGAAATAAGTGCCTCTATAAGTTTAAACCTATTATTACTTTAAATATATTTATTTTTGCTTGAAGTATATTTGAGTACTAATTGTAACAGAGTAAACAGTGACTTGAAGTGGCAATAAGCAGCATTGTCGTAGCAAAATCTGGACAGATTTTTCCGAACTTTTTATTTGATGCGAAATAGTTCATGTGACCATATGATTTTGTATTTGGAAGGGAGTGTTACTTTAGTTGAGAGCATTCTACATAGGTAAAAGATTAATTTATGTATTATATATTATATTTTAATTTATCTTCTGGGACATTAGCTACTACTTCCATTTCAAGATATTCTGGAGATTCTAGCATGGTCTTTCTGCAGTATATTCTGAATATTGTTGTACTGTGCCACTTGAAATACCCAAGCTCCATAAGGATTCAAGGCAAAGGGGGTGTGGCTCCTGAGAAAGTGGGGCCCATTATTTTAAGGAGAACAACTAGTTAAAATATCAGTGCAGTTTTGGCAAAAATTCACCAAAATGATGCTTAAATGTAAATAAATTAACTAAGATATTATATTTAAATGTTATATAATAAAAATATCAAATAATAATAGTATTTATTTAATTAAACATAAGACAAATGTAAAGAAAGGTTTCAGAACTGTAATCAAGAGAACTGATTATAAGTTCATACTGATTGTCTAAGAAACTTCAAAGATCTTATATATTTTATATTAAAAATTTAAAGCAAACATGAAATATGTTCCAAATAGGTATTCAAATAAAATATAGAACTGATGTTATATTCAGGTTATTTTAATTGCTTTATTTTATTAATAACAGGTAATTTATGTAGCAATGCAAACTATAATTTAGGAAACATGAAATAATTAGGTACTATTTGGCTTATTTAAAACATAATTTCATGGGTTTAACAGATAAAAAGTTTTTTTTACCCAAAAGTTGTGATGGCACAACCATGTTTTTTCATTACATTATAATACTGTATATAAAGTATTTTAAAAAACATTTAGTGAAGGTTTTAGGATGAACTTTTTTTTATATTCCGACGTTAATTTTCATGGGTTTGACATAGAAAAAAATTTTTTTACTCAAAAGTTGTGTTAGCACCCACTGTTTTTTCATCTTTATATTAAAGAATATTGTATCTGAAGTATTAAAAAAAATGTTTGGTAAAGGTTTGAGGATGAATTTTTTCAAAATTTGACTTTTTTTACATTCTTATGTTAATTTTCATGGGTTTGACATAAAAAAGAATTTTTTACTCAAAAGTTGTGATAGCACCCATTGTTTTTTCATCTTTATATTAAAGAATATTGTATCTGAAGTATTAAAAAAATATTTGGGAAAGGTTTAAAGATGAACTTTTTTCAAAATTTGACTTATTTACATTTTTATATCAATTTTCATAGAAAAAAAATTTTTTACTCAAAAGTTGTGATAGCGCCCACTGAGATTTCTTCTTTATATTAAAGAATATTGTATATGAAGTATTTAAAAAAAATTTGGTGAAGATTTGAGGATGTACATTTTCAGAATTTGACTTTGAACATTTGAACTCGGAATTCAAAAATTGACAACAAAAACAATTTTTATAAAATGAAATACAGATCTGGCATTAACCAGGTATTTTTTTCTGAATTCCTCATTTAAAGAACTATAAGGGGTAAAATTTTCAGCATTCAGTCACACCTAGAAGCGGAGAAATAAAATTTTGATACACTTAACACCCCTGAAAATTCCACTGCAACGCGACACGATCAGGGGCAAAATAGCCATGTTTAAAATTTTATATAAAAAAAACTACTGCTCGTATTGATCTAAAATTTCATAACCCTTCCTAGCTACATTAAAACTGTGTTTCCTGAAAATTTCAGACAAATCAGAGATGGTGGGTTACATTTTCATTTTTTTCTGGGTGATTTGGCATGGAATGACCCTATATCCACTCTTATAGTTTGAAACTGTTAAAAAGTATTAGAATGACACAACTTGCAATAGTAGTGAGAAAATAGCTCAAAATAGAGGGCCAAACGCGGAAAAAATTCAAACACAAGATTTTTCATCAGTTTTTCAACTCTACCAAATGAACTTACTGACAGGAAAAAAGTCTATCCCTGTAGGAGTTTGTTTTCTAAAATGGCAGATGATAAAAAATGAAGGGATATATCTAATGTGTTTTTCTCCAAAGTATTGTGGCAATTTTTCAATTTAAACTCCTTGTAAGACATTGAAATTTCTCAATTCTCATATTTTAAAATTTTGTATATCACATAAATAACACTGCAAACAAAGAACCGTACAAGTGCACGGGCATTGGCGCTTAGCGGGTAAAATAAAATAACCTATTTTCGGTTTAAAAACTACAGTAAAGAGTTTGAGAACTGATTTTGATTCATTGTGTACAAGAATAGCGAGCGTTCTAAGTCACATGAAAGTAACTTTAATCAATCGAAAGTGAAATACACAGGCTAGGCTAGGTTTACAAAACAAAACTAGATAGAGTTAATGTTACAGTTACAAAATTTAAGTTAAAGATTAAAGGTGGCTCGGATTGTAGCTCCACACTACATCTCCTTTCTTTTTATAAATTTAAACGCCTAGGAGGTTTTACAGTTCGTCCGTGTCGGGTCTTTAAAATCTTTGTCTCATCAACAAGGGGCGAGCTTTTCTTAGGCGAGCAGGGTGGTATTGGGATCTTCAGCCCGAGGGAACTATTCAGTAGGGGAGACTTCACTTCATCATCAGGTAGTGCGAGAGCTTCTTCCTTTGTTGGTAGCTGCACTGACGTAGACTCCGTTGTGGCCTCCGGTAGAATCAGTTGATGTTCTTTATTTCTTCGAAGGGTACCAGTATCCAGTAGCGGATTTCTAAATAGGCTAGCTAGGCTGAAGCCTACGGCGGCAAATTTTTGACGGTGGAATTTTTTTTACGCAAAAAAAAAAGAAGAGAAAGGAAACACAAGCAATGGAAAGACGGAGAACGCTCTTTTCAGGTAACCAAAATCTCAACCCCCACCCAGAAGTTTTGAGTATTTTGATTCAGTAAACTAACAAATCTATTATTCAATGCTTTGTTTAGAGTTAGACCACAAATGGGCAACCTCCAGCCTGCCTCTCCATTTGTTTCGGTCCGCGGAACATTTAAAAAATTGTCATGGAAAAAAGTCGAAAGAAAGACTTCAAAAAGTCTCAAAAGGACTTAAAACACTGTTTTGAGGTTCAAATTTCAAAATTTTTTTTTGAGGGAGGGAGACCCCAAACCCCCTCCACAATTCGGAAGTCTGTTATATAGTGCTTTTCCTTTGAAAATTCTGCCGCTGACAAGAAACGGTTCCCTTTGCGTGTTCCCCAAAGTGGTTTCAAATGATATAAAAAACTTGTTTAAAGGGGAAATTTTAAAAAAATTTCCTGGGGGAGGACCCCCAGCCCCCTCGAAATTTTGACGTCTATTTATAATTTTTTTCCCTTGAAAATTGTGCGGTTTACGTTCTCTTCAAATGTTACCCAAAGGGGCTCAAAATCAACTAAATCACTACTTTTATAGGCCAATTTAAAAAAAAAAAATCTGGAGCTGACCCACAGACCCCCATTTTTACTTGCAGCTAACATTGTAAAATTTTGACATTATGTGCACACTGTAAAAAAATCCCGTAAAATTTAGGGTTTTAAACTGGCAGCTTGGTTGGTTGTGGAAAACCGTAAGAATTACGAAGTAAATAGTAAAAACAACGGTGTTTTTCCTTGTAAAACAAAAAACATGGATTAAAATGGTAAAACACCGTTGTTTTTACGGATTTACTTCGTAATTTTTACGGTTTTCCACAACCAACCCAGCTGCCAGTTTAAAACCGTAAATTTTACGGGAATTTTTTACAGTGTATAGGCGGCAATTTTTGGTTCAGCCTATAGGCGGCACATTTGTAAATCCGCCACTGCCAGTATCAGTTTCCACAATGTAGGATCTTGGGTTTTCGTGCTGAGATATGGATATAGTGGAGATAGTGGACTACTACGATCTACAAAAAGTGGGGAAAGATTCCCGCAAAATAGAGATGGCCGACGGGTTTCTACCCACCACCTCTTGACTAGTAGTCCAGTAAATCTACTGAAAAAAAGGGTCAAACCGGGAAAAAATTGCAACATTTAGTTTTTCAACGGTTTTCACTTGGGAATGACCTCAATAATAACATACTAAAAATCGGACAAAATCGGTCCGCGGGAAGTTTAATTTTTTTAAAATTTTTTAAAAATGTCCGATAAAAAATTTCAAAAAATCAATTAATTGTAATTGAGACTTATGATACATGTTTATAGACTATGTTTCAGTGCTGAGTATGAATATTCCAATTAAAATTTTAAAAAATTAAAATTTCAATTTTTAAAAATTATTTGAAAAATTGGATATTCGAAAAAAATAAAACATCGCTCAAAACCACAAAATAAATGCAAAAGAAGTAATTCAGGCAGTTATCCCTTAGAAATGACTTAAATAATGACATACTAAAAATAAAAGAAAATCGGACAATAAAAAGTTTAATTTATTTCAAATTTTCAATTTTTCTGGCCTCAAAAATCGACCTTTTTAAAATTCTTGTTAAAAACGTTTGAAGCGTTTGCCAAGGTCATTTTTCCCTGGATATTGTAGTTATATAGCTATCTAACATAAAAAAACCACAATTGATGATTAAATAATAAGTTAATTAATTTATTAAAATGAACATTAAAAATACAGGTAAAATCATTCAATCAAATATAACAGAAAATATTTTAATAATATTCAGTGACAAATCATCTAAAAAATAATTAAATTAAAAAGAGACAAAATTTCATTTAAAAAAATTAAATTTTTAACAAATTTAAAAAATTTAAATTTTTTAAAATTTTTAAATTTTGTAATATAGGCATGTGATACATGTCTGTAGGCTATATTTTAGTGCTGTTTACGAATATCAGGCTAACTTTTCAATAAAATTTAGAATAAGTGTGGAAAAATTGAAGCATTTATCTTAATACTTTTGCTTAAAATGCTTCAATTTTTCCACACTTATTCTAAATTTTATTGAAAAGTTAGCCTGATATTCGTAAACAGCACTAAAATATAGCCTACAGACATGTATCACATGCCTATATTACAAAATTTAAAAATTTTAAAAAATTTAAATTTTTTAAATTTGTTAAAAATTTAATTTTTTTAAATGGAATTTTGTCTCTTTTTAATTTAATTATTTTTTAGATGATTTGTCACTGAATATTATTAAAATATTTTCTGTTATATTTGATTGAATGATTTTACCTGTATTTTTAATGTTCATTTTAATAAATTAATTAATTAACTTATTATTTAATCATCAATTGTGGTTTTTTTATGTTAGATAGCTATATAACTACAATATCCAGGGAAAAATGACCTTGGCAAACGCTTCAAACGTTTTTAACAAGAATTTTAAAAAAGGTCGATTTTTGAGGCCAGAAAAATTGAAAATTTGAAATAAATTAAACTTTTTATTGTCCGATTTTCTTTTATTTTTAGTATGTCATTATTTAAGTCATTTCTAAGGGATAACCGCTTGAATTACTTCTTTTGCATTTATTTTGTGGTTTTGAGCGATGTTTTATTTTTTTCGAATATCCAATTTTTCAAATAATTGTTAAAAATTGAAATTTTAATTTTTTAAAATTTTAATTGGAATATTCGTACTCAGCACTGAAAAATAGTCTATAAACATGTATCATAAGTCTCAATTACAATTAATTGATTTTTTGAAATTTTTTATCGGACATTTTTTAAAAATTTAAAAAAAATTAAACTTCCCTCGGACCGATTTTGTCCGATTTTTAGTATGTTATTATTGAGGTCATTCCCAAGTGAAAACCGTTGAAAAACTAAATGTTGCAATTTTTTTCACAGATTGCCTGGACTATAGGTGAAATGGAAATCCCACGACGGATTAACGGCGGCGGACAGTTCTGCTTTAGCTTTTTAAGTACGAGTATGTTGAGGATTTTTATTGAAGGCTTGTTTTTATAATTTTAGTCATGTTTTACAAACTAATTTTTTTCTTGTACATTAACCACAAAAAAACCAGACTGTCAATAAGTAGCTTATTTAATTTTTTATCTTTAATTATTATTTTATAGAAAAAAATATATTACTTGAGAAAAATTATTTTAACTGAATCAATACAACACAAAGAAGGATTTTAATTTTTAGAAAAATTGAGGCATGGTTTTTTTAGTAATCTCACTGTCATAATTTTTTTCAAACTTTATATTGATCTTAAAATTTGGCAAAAAATAGTTATAGTAACAAGAATAAAAATTTTAGTAACTGATAGGGTAAGTAATTGATCATTGACAAAACGGGCACCTCACCAGAGAGATGGCAGTGTGAACTAGAGAGCCTATATACTGGGAGAGAGACGTCAGACCGGAATCAACGCTGATTGGTCAGTAGCGAAGCTCGTCCTCCTCAGGCTATAGATAGGTTTCCTTCCATAGAGTTAACATTGCGGACGAAAAGTTGTGTCAAAAAAGAAAGGAATCCTTTTAAAATAAGGTAAGTTATGCAATTTGATTTTTATTTTTACATTCTATGATGTTTAATTTATCTATTTCTTGTTTCAAACGAGGTTAAATTCGTCTCTGTATTTCTTAAAAGATCATTTTATTTCATTAAGCCTAACTTCATGGTTTTATTTTTTGCATCCTAAGCGATGTTTTGAACTATAATGTTTAATCAATGCATTTAGGATGTACTTTAATCGATAATATTGCATTCCTGTTTAAATTCATAATGTTTTGCAGTGTGTATTATTATTTTAAACGCTAAATTCTCCGACCCAAAGAGAAGCATGATTTGGCGATATATTCGAGATTGAATGGACGCCAAACAGGTTGCTCTACTCGGATACTTTAGAGCTCGTGTTTATAAACAAATCTTTGAAAGTGAAGTGTTTTGTTTCACTGAATTTAAATATAGTTGTTTTTAAAGCACATAAAAGTGTACGCGTGATATTGTTTAATCTGTTGCATTGCTGATATCACTTGTTTATAGTATTTTCGTTCTTCGTGTCTGTTATTTTCATTTATTGAACTGTTGTAATTCACTTAAAAGCCATTAAATTCAGTGCTTACTAATCTGAAATGGGATAATATAGAATATCTAGTTCAAAAACGTGATGTACAATTAAGTGTATTGCATAGTATTCAGATATTACATTTATTCTAGGCAGTTCCTTAATACATAGCTTGCATGAATCAGCTTAGTAAGCTGACATCTACTTAAAACCTTAAAACTGATTTTAAACTTCAACTTAACTACAGTTACTAATTATGTATTCTTAAGTAAATTATTGTGTTAGCATTTATACATGCATGTGCAAGATCTGCTTATTTGGTTAGGTGCATTTAGCTATTTCAACTTAACTGACGTTTTTTCAGATTTCAAGATGCCTGGTTGCGTTGCAGTGGATTGTGCAAACCGATCGGAACAAGGTTTCGTAATGAAGGTCTTTCCGAGGGATAAACAGCAAAGAGCTTTATGGGCTGTGCAAGTGAGTCGAGAAAACTGGGCACCAAGTAATAATAGCTATTTATGCGAGGTAAATTATGTTTTTTGTTGGATTTTATAGTTCATTCAATAAGGGTTCATATTTTGTACATGTGGTTAGAGTCATGTTAAATTATTAGGTTCTGTTCCGTTAACTGTCCTGTTATAAATTGCCAATTTGGTTTAGATACCAAATATTTTGACAAATTTTTCTGCTTGTCATTACTATATAACTATTACTTCTCGGTTGTAATTTTTGGAAATATCTCATTTTTGACGTTGAAAACAGCTTGGTGATATTTACCAGGACAGTTAACGGAATTGAACGAAACATTATATGGCATGAAGGTTAGAAACAACATTTTCTTATTTTGCACATAAATAAAAGTTAAAATCAGACTTAAGTTTCGGGGATACGTGGATCCCCTTCGTCAGTGAAATAAAATTTTTGAACAACATGACACATTATATATGTAACGGGCAATGTGATAAATTCAGTGGATTTTATGAATGAAATTTATCACTTTGCCGGTCTCCACTTCAGGCATTATTAATAATGCCCGATTAATGACTTTGCCCATTGCATACATACAATGCAAAAAAAACATAGGTATATGCCAACATAGAGAAAGAAATAATATTGAAAAATTAAAAAAGCAATGAAGGGCTAACAATTTAGTTTCCAAATAGGTGATATAAAGGGTGTGCTAGACATATCGTTAACAAGAAAGGAAAATTTGTGGATTAGGTAGCTTTCAAAAAAATCAAATTCATTAGGTAGCTTTCGAAATTCATTGCTCTTTGTAATTTTTCAATATTATTTCTTTATGTTCGCAACCTATGTTTTTATTGCAATGTATATATATTGTGTCAGGTTGTTCAAAATTTTTATTTCACCGACGAAGGGGATCCCTGAATTCAAATATCGACACATTTTTATGGTTCTGTACTTAAAATTGGTATTTGGAAGTCAGGTTTAATAAAGCTCTAAAATTTATGGTTATTTATATGTTACGGGCAATGTGAAGAATCTAGGCATTATTAATAAAACCTGCATATTTTGCGCTAAGTGATAAATATCATTGATTTTATCACATCATTGATGATCATCATTTTATCATTGATGGCATCACTTTGCCTGTAACATATAGATATACCAATGTATTCAATAGATTATATCTTATCTTTTGGAAAATTTTTAACAGTTTCCCTAAAATTTCTGAAAAGATTTTTGAGACCTTTGTGTCTAGAGGTGAAACTTGGATCTGCCCATTAGTTTATTCACTATTGTTATGCTAATATTGTTGATTGTTTCGCTTCAATATCCCCATTCAATAATTAGGGGGGGGGGGTTGGAAAAATCTCTAGATACCCTTACTTGGGGGGTAGGGGGATCAAACCCATTCTTACTTAAGATTTTCCATGATGCTTTCATGAAGTATTGCTGAGCCAGCCTGGTTATCTTTCATCTGCCTGAAGATTTTTTCAATGTTCTCAAGAAGCAATACCGAAACAACCTGTTCATCTTTCATATTTCTTTCCTCTGCAGGAAAATTTTTATTATGTTCATTGAAGTATTGCTGAGCCTTCCAGTACATCTTTTATCTACTTCCCTTCCCCTGCCTGAAGATATTTAGTTATGCTTTCAAGATGTTTTGCTCTCCTTGCCTTTGTGCATCTTGTATTCTGCTGCCCTAAACCAACTTCAACACTAGTATTGTCAAAATCATCTGATGCAGATTGAATATTTTAAGTATGAACCTTTTTTTACTTTCATAGATTTCTTATTGGCTGATATTTTTAAAAAGATCTTAAGGATAATTTCTTTATCATTTCAGTCATGGGTTAGCTATATTTTAATCTTAGTTTACACCAGTATGCTTAAACCTCTGTATCACTAATTTAACATTATTATTTAATTATGTGTTTGGTCCTTTGTACTTACTGTTTAACCATTACAACTATTGGCATTCAAAGGTTTACGAGTTTAATTACAATTAATAATTTTTATAATTCTAACTTAAAATCTTTATCTATATAAAACCTGTGAAATTTAACTGACCTAGTTATTTCTACAATTCAATCTCACTAGCAAGATTTTATACATTTTCCTCTACATACTTGAGAACATTTCTATATTCAGTCATATAAAAAATAACATTTATACTTAGCAATTGTGATTTATTTTATTTCAGATTATTTCTATTGCTTTCAAAATTGATTTTTTTCCTGATGTATATCAAGACATTCAAGAATCAACCTGTTCATCTTTCCTATAATTTCTAGCCGGAAAATGTTTATTATGTTCATTGAAGTATTGCGGAACTTTCACGTTCATCTTTTATCTAGTTTCCTTCCCCTGCCTGAAGATATTTAGTTATGCTTTTAAGATGTTTTGCTCTCCCTGCTTTTGTGCATCTTGTATTCTGCTGCCCTAAACCAACTTCATCACTAGTATCATCAAAATCATCTGATGCAGATTGAATATTTTGAGCATGAACCTTTTTTTAATTTCATAGATTTCTTATGGGCTGATATTTTTTAAAAGATTTTAAGGATAATTTCTTTATCATTTCAGTCATGAGTTAGCTATATTTTAATCATTGTTTACACCAGTATGCTTAAACCTCTGTATCACTAATTTAACATTATTATAATTATGTGTTTGGTCCTTTGTACTTACTGTTTAACCATTACAACTATTACAATTAATAATTTTTATAATTCTATAAAACCTGTGAAATTTAACTGACAGTTATTTCTATAATTCAAGCTCACTAGCGAGATTACATATTTCTCCACATACATGAGAACATTTCTGTATTCAGTCATATAAAAAATAGCATTTCATACTTAGTAATTGTGACTTAATTCAAATGCTTTGTATTAAGAATGGTCTTTAAAAGAGATGGAAACTGATGTTTTCTGATATTTTTTATACTATCATAATGATTAAGCTTAAGATTTCAGATAAATTAGCTTAGATCCTAAGGGTATGTTAGTGTCTGAATGTATGTTTTTGACTGAAATGAAGGTTACATGATACAATTTTTGTACTACTTATTCAATATATCATAATAAAAGTTTGTTTTTGCTTGTGCTTTATTTTTTGTTTTTCTGTTTGAAGTTCTGTTAATCTGTTATAGTTTTAAACTTATGAGAAAAAATACTTTCATATTTCTAAACTAATATCCTATTTTTGAAAAATTACTACAATTTTTATATTAAAGCAAGGTTATCATATTGAAGGAGTTCACATTGAATTATGCTGTACATAGATAAACTAATCCCTATTTGAGGAATATAAAAACTAAAATATCCTAGTGTAACTTGATTAAACTTCCATATACTTAAATTATATTGATTTATTCAAGAAAATTAGTATGAATAAAACTACAGTTGTAATAAAAAGAGCAAAAGAAGTGAACAAATTTACATATGAAAATTTTTTTTAGATACATTTAATTAAATTTGGATTAAAAAAAAGAAATTACTACAATTTTATTTGAACCAACTACAGTTGTAGTTCCCTAATTAATATTTTTAGTAAATTACCAAGAGAAAATAACTGAGAATAATGGTTTAGAAATTTTTGAAGAAAATACTGGTAAGTCAACAAGATTTGATCATAGTGTTTTAAGTGTTAAATAGTAGGTGAATGAAAATATTTTATTCTTAAGATGGTGAGTGGGAAATCCTTTTTTATAATGCTTAACTTTTAAGAAAAAACTAAATGTATGAAAAAACTATGAGATCCTAATCCTTTAAAATCCATTCTATATTTATACATATTAAATAGGTATGCAAAGAAATTTTAAAGTACTTGCTTATTAATAAAGAAGTCATTAAAAAGGGAAAAGTAAATTTCCGCATCACCTATATTAGTTCACAGTTACGATTTAACTCGAGTTTTAATACCATTAATATTCGAACGGGGTAGAAGTGATAAACTCGCCAAACCAAGAGCGCGCAACTCTTTCAACGCCAGACGGGCGTTTCCGGGCCAAATGCGGTAGTCCTAACCGAAACGAGTTGGACGTAACTTGCTGCGCTGACGGATGCGCAGAGACGCGTTCAAGGTTGCTGTCGGCTCTCTCAGTAATCTAGGCTCTCTAGTGTGAACTGGTGATACTTTCAATAATTTATGTCTCATAAAATACAGAAATGATTTCTACTTACGTACTTAGTTAAAAATATATTTAAATTTTTCAAATACGGAAATATATTTACTGATATTTATATACCACAAAACATAAGAACTTTAAAAATATTTAAAAGTAAACAATTTCTTAAAAAATTATTTTATCTTAATTTATAAGAATAAAGACAACTATTTTAGGGGAAAAATAATAGTACAGTCAAATTAGGCGAAAAAAGGGCCGGAGGTAAACATTTAGAAAAACAAGCAGAGACCCCCTGGGATGTATTAAGGGGGGTCTGAGGATGCCTCACCTGAAAATCCCAAAAAATCCGGTGACGGGTTTTCCGCCATTTTGAAAAATAAGTCGGCCATATTGGATTTTTCCATAGTTCATAAAAACAGCTATAACAGGCGAACTAATTGGTTTAAAATGTTCGTTCTTGTTTTAAAATGCGTAATTCAGTGCGTTCTTTAAGTTTCATGCATCAATTATTGGTTCTAAACCATAGATTTTTTTAAAATTAAGCTAAAATAGCAATTTTTTTGTAATTTTTTCGGTTGTAGTTTTTTTGTTTAATACTGTGTCGTAAATATTATAAATATCAAGACCGAAACAACTGGAACTTGTTAAAGAGAGTCTTAGGCTATACCATACCAAATTTCTAAGAAATCCCTCCATTAGTTTTCCGCCATTTTGAAAAAAACGGCAGCCATACTGAATTTTCGATATTTCTTAAAAACTGCTATAACAAGCGAACTTATTGGAATAAAATGCTCAATTTTTTTAAAATGCGTGTCTAAGTGTACTTTTTTGAAATATCATGCAGTAAGTTAATATTCTTGAAGATTTAATTTTAAAAACTAGGAAAAACAGTAATTTTTTGGTCTTTTTCTGTTGTAGTATTTTTATTCTTATTATTGAATAAGGTATTTAAAACAACTGGGTATGATGCTTTGGGATTTGTTTAGGAAGGTCTAAGGATGCCCAATGTAAAAATTTTAAAAAATCCCTCCACTGGTTTTCCACCATTTTGAAAAAGAAGTCAGCCATATTGGATTTTCCTAAACGACAATTACAGACGAACTAATATAGATAGAAGGTTGATTTTTTTGAAGCACGTGTTTATATGTGGACTTTTTTATAAATATCATAAACATATTTAGGTTTAAAAAATTTAAATAATTGAAAAAATTTAAATTTTAAAATAATCGAATTTTAATGAATTGATCCATAATTTTGATTTTCCCTTTTTTTTGTAGAAAGGTTCTTAAAAAATTAAGATAGATATTAAAATAAATAGTCAAAATAGTTCAGAATTCGATAAAAGAGGTTTGAAAAAGCCCTGTATAAAAATTTAGAAATCCCTTTTCATGTTTTTCCTAATTTCCTGTAATACGACCCCATTTGAAAATCGCGTTTGACCTTCATGTTTCGTTGAACTTTACTGAGACCATAGAGGGGTTTAGAACATGTTTAAAATGTTCTACAAAATTTCCTCGAATTGCTTGGTGGGGTATCCAATCCCCAATAATCGTACGTACAGGGCCGTATCCAAGGGGGGGGTTTTAGGGGTTCAAACCCCCCCCGAAATTTTGACATCAAATTTTATACTGCTATTTTCCTTGAAAATTATGTCTCACAAGGAGCGATATCCTCTTCGGGTATAACCCAAAGGGTCTCAAAATGAGTCAAAACCCTACTTTTAAGGGTAAAATTTCCAAAATTTTTCTGGGGGAGGACCCCCAGACCCCCTCGAAATTTTGAAATCTATTAAGTATACGGTTTTTCCTTCAAACTTGTGTGATTTACAAGGAGTGGCCCTCTTAAATGTATCCTAAAGTGTCTCAAAATGAGTTAAAATGCCACTTTTAGGGGAAAAATTCAAAAAATTTTCTGGAGTAGGAACCTAAAAACCCCCTTAACATTTCGCCATTTATTACAATATACCTTCTTTTTGCCTTGAAAATTCGGCCGCTTACAATGAGTGGTGCTCTATGGGTGTAAACTAAAGGGTCTCAGAAATGAGCTAAAACACTCTTTTGAGGGGCAAATTTCCAAAAATTTTCTGGGGGAGGACCCCCAGACCCCCCCTTTTACATAGAATTCATATTGTTTATACAATTTTGAAATTTAGTGCATCAAAATTTCAATCCAGTGTTGTCATCTAAAACTTAGCATATAAAAGTACCCGTAAGGAGGTACCTCAGAAAATATTTGAGTCAAAACCCCCCCCGAAACAAAAGTCTGGTTACGGCCCTGCGTACGTATGTCATTGATGGGGGACACCTACTACACAAAGTTGTAAGGCAACGTCCAGCAACTTATACGGTATATGTGAGCAATTCGTTTCCTACGTTTTACAACATTACTGTTTTACAACATTATTGAAAGTGATTGTGGTATTAGACGGCTATGATGGAGGTCCTGGTATAAAAGACGTGGAGCCCCTACGAAGAGGGGGATTAAAGAAATCAATTGATGTTAATGTTGGAGAATGCAATGATGTTTTTGCATCTCAACATGATTTTCTTTCTAATGATGAGAACAAATTCTCATTTATTAGGCTCTTAAAAGTTTATCTGAAATCTGCCGGATGTGATGTTAATCAAGCAGTCGGTGATGCTGAGCTGACACTTTGATTGTTTCTCAAGCTATTAAAATAGCAGATTCCTGCCCATCTGTAATCGTTGGAGAATATTCAGATCTTTTTGCATTAGGGATTGCGCCCATGCAATAAAAGAATGTTACATACTAATGCTTGGTAAAAAAGGAAAATATGATCGAGTATATAGCATTCAAGAACTTCAGAAGAGTCTAGGAGAGTACATGTTGGTACTGCACGCCTTTACTGGATGCGGTTCTACATCTGCTCCATTTAGAAAAGGGAAGAAAGCTTTTATTTGCTCTCTTCAGACCAGCCTCTTCGTGGCCAGATGGATGTTTACAATAATGCTTCATTTTCATCGGACTCGATTTCGAAAGACGGAGAAAAGTTCTTTTTGGCCATGTACGGTGCCGAAAGGGACGTTAAATCTAAACAAAGCAAGACATCACCTATACTTATCCACTGTTGGAAAACAAAAAGTGAGCAGTACTTTCAATTTGGCTGTGCTTCCACCTACTTCAGATGCTGCACGTCAGCATTCTTTACGCGTGTATCTTCAGGTCCAGCAGTGGAGGTTTAATGGTCTATTGCCAACGGAATGGGGGTGGAAGCTATCTGATGGTAATTTTTTTCCAATTCCGCCGTCAAGAAATGTTGTTCCAGATGGACTGTTAAAACTAGTTATGTGCAACTGTAAAAATTCTTGTGAAAGATTTTGTGACTGTAGAAGAAGTGGACTTGAGAGCTCTTATTCTATGTGTGGACACTGGACAATGTGCTGGTTCAGGACGCAGTGACAGTTCCCAAATATTTGACGAAACTGAATGTGATGCAGGTGCAGCTGATGAATCAGAAGCAAGTTCTCTAAATTCAACTGATTTAGATGAAGTCAATTAACTCCTTGTTCAAAGTAAATGATTCTAGAGAAATTCTAACTTATCAAGTAGAAAAGGACGAACGATGTATAGGAATTTCATTCCTTTTTTCATCAATGTAACTTTGGCTTTGCCATTAATTTTTTAAGTTTATTTCATACAATAAAAGGACATTAAATATTATCTTGTGTGGTGATTTCATAACCAAACTTGAAAAGGTTAACTTTTTTACTTTTTATTAATAGATTAACATAAGACTTATATTATATTAATTAACTCATTATTATTAGTAAGACTTAAGTTTATTAAAAAAAATTCTGTATAAGGTATTTCAAAATACTAATCATTCAATATAAGTAGTTTATCAAGCGCTTTAATGCACATTGTTGAAAACATTTGGGTATTATTTCTTTTTCAAACTAGGGGGAAACACGAAAAGGGATATCTAAATTTTTATACAGGGCTTTTTCAAACCTCTTTTATCGAATTCTGAACTATTTTGACTATTTATTTTAATATCTATCTTAATTTTTTAAGAACCTTTCTACAAAAAAAGGGAAAATCAAAATTATGGATCAATTCATTAAAATTCGATTATTTTAAAATTTAAATTTTTTCAATTATTTAAATTTTTTAAACCTAAATATGTTTATGATATTTATAAAAAAGTCCACATATAAACACGTGCTTCAAAAAAATCAACCTTCTATCTATATAAGTTCGTCTATAATTGTCGTTTAGGAAAATCCAATATGGCTGACTTCTTTTTCAAAATGGCGGAAAACCAGTGGAGGGATTTTTTAAAATTTTTACATTGGGCATCCTTAGACCTTCCTAAACAAATCCCAAAGCATCATACCCAGTTTTTTTAAATACCTTCTTCAATAATAAGAATAAAAATACTACAACAGAAAAATACCGAAAAATTACTGTTTTTCCTAGTTTTTAAAATTAAATCTTCAAGAATATTAACTTACTGCATGATATTTCAAAAAAGTACACTTAGACACGCATTTTAAAAAAAAATTGAGCATTTTATTCCAATAAGTTCGCTTGTTATAGCAGTTTTTAAGAAATATCGAAAATTCAGTATGGCTGCCGTTTTTTTCAAAATGGCGGAAAACTAATGGAGGGATTTCTTAGAAATTTGGTATGGTATAGCCTAAGACCCTCCTTAACAAGTTCCAGTTGTTTCGGTCTTGATATTTATAATAGTTACGACACAGTATTAAACAAAAAAACTACAACCGAAAAAATTACAAAAAAATTGCTATTTTAGCTTAATTTTAAAAAAATCTATGGTTTAGAACCAATAATTGATGCATGAAACTTAAAGAACGCACTGAATTACGCATTTTAAAACAAGAACGAACATTTTAAACCAATTAGTTCGCCTGTTATAGCTGTTTTTATGAACTATGGAAAAATCCAATATGGCCGACTTATTTTTCAAAATGGCGGAAAACCCGTCATACCCTATTCGCACTGCACGGATAAGGGGCCCTTTATTTTCCGCTCCGCCCTCTATCGGCGTCGAACCACCCTTTAGCGGAGCCAGAAGCGTCCCATCCTAAAGGGTGGTCCAAAATCGCCCCATCCACTCCAAAGGGCCCTTAACGCAACAAAGATGGCGGCGAGATTCGAATCTATGCTGATTGCTTTTACATTTTTGCGGTCCTTTAAATAGTTCCACAAGCACTAGAACAGCTACTTATTATCAAAAAAGTCTTCTGTCATTATTTTTTTGTGAAAGTGTTAGAAATAGAAAGTGTAATGTATAATTATTTGGAAGTGTGTGCTTGTGCTGCCATCTGTCACAATCACTAATAAATAATTATACACTTGATTTTACAAAATGTTTGTGGCACTAGATGTCTATTTCTTTCATGATATTTTAAAGAATGAAAGTGTTTTTTAATAATGAGTAGCTGTTCTAGAATTTTTGGAACTATTTAACGGACGATAAAAAGTGTAAAAGCGAATCGAATCTCGGTCATTTGCCTCATACCCTATTCGCACTGCACGGATAAGGGGCCCTTTATTTTCCGCTCCGCCCTCTATCAGCGTCGAACCACCCTTTAGCGGAGCCAGAAGCGTCCCATCCTAAAGGGTGGTCCAAAATCGCCCCATCCACTCCAAAGGGCCCTTAACGCAACAAAGATGGCGGCGAGATTCGAATCTATGCTGATTGCTTTTACATTTTTGCGGTCCTTTAAATAGTTCCACAAGCACTAGAACAGCTACTTATTATCAAAAAAGTCTTCTGTCATTATTTTTTTGTGAAAGTATTAGAAATAGAAAGTGTAATGTATAATTATTTGGAAGTGTGTGCTTGTGCTGCCATCTGTCACACGCACCAATAAATAATTATACACTTGATTTTACAAAATGTTTCTGGCACTAGATGTCTATTTCTTTCATGATATTTTAAAGAATGAAAGTGTTTTTTAATAATGAGTAGCTGTTCTAGAATTTTGGGAACTATTTAACGGACGATAAGAAGTGTAAAAGCGAATCGAATCTCGGTCATTTGCCCCTTACCAGTGCGAACGCCGTTTGCACGAAAGGGCCCTATCCGGGAAAGTGCTCAATGCTATAAAGGGCCCTTTAGGTGCAGTGCGAATAGGCATCCTCAGACCCCCCTTAATACATCCCAGGGGGTCTCTGCTTGTTTTTCTAAATGTTTACCTCAAACCCTAATTTGACTGTACTATAATTCTTTCCATATTTTTTACACCACAAAGCAATTTAATAATCGCTTAAAAAAGCTTGGTTGAACCTAACAAATGATTTACTGTAACAATACTTAAAGGGTTCTAATAAATAAATATTCCAAAATAATCTATTAATAATTAATTCTAATTAATTAATAGGTTAAAATATTCTATTATAGAATATTTTAAATACCTGTTGTTCCTATATTAAATTAAACAGTAGTTTTAACTTGTTCTTATTATTGAACCTTTCTTTCTTTCATACAATAGTACTTTCTACATGTGCTAGTAGATGGCGCTCCAACGTCTTTGTAAAATACGGGAAGTCGAAAAAGTAGGCTTAACTAGTGCCAAGTAAAAACTCAAAATACGTCAAATTAAGTCATTTAACACGCGGTAAAGTGTATAAAAAGCTTATAAATGGCAATTAAAGCATTATGTGGTGTACAAAATCCCTTTTTCTTGTTGCAATTTCGTTGTGATTGATCGATGAGAACCCGTCGTGGTGGGTAAAATAGCCTCGAACTCAGAGTTTCCGCCGTCACTCGACGACAGAAAGTGGTGTGCTCGAAGTAGTCCTTTTCTTCTCCGACGAGTAGATGTGGGTTTTTAGCTGTCGGGTTTGGTGGGAACGGGTTGGAACCCGTCGTGTGCACGTAGTAGGGCCCCTGGGATTCGACCTACGATACGAGAAAATATGGTAAGTCTAGGAAAATGAGGCAGTCTGATGGTTGTTTGTTGACACATGCGTGACCGAAGTTCTAGAGTGACCGCTAGGTGTCGTTACGATATAACTAAAGTCAGTTTGGGGAACTGATTAAAAGTTAAGAGTTTAATTTCGCTAAACTAGTTTAAATCTAAGACAGTTCATTCATACATGCTCGACGGAAGCTAGATTAGCACTTAAACTAATTTAACTTTTCATGTGTGAACGTAGTATAAGTCTGCTTAAATATTATGCATATTAAATATCCACAGAAAAAACTGTTACTACCTAGAAATCAATTTTATTACTAAATATTACAACTATTTTTGCTTTTAAATCAAAATTTGAACAAATTTCTGATCTTTAATAGTATTGACTGCCATCTTGAAAAAAAAACGCCCTTCTACCCTGTTCGCACTGCATCTCTGCATCTAGAGGGTCCTTTATAGCAGTGTTCCCCAACCTTTTTACCACCACGGCATGGTCGGATTTAGGAGTTAGATCCTGGGAGTGCGGACTTAAACCATGTGGCCATAACAAGACTTTTGTTTCGGGAGGGGTTTTGACTCAACATTATTTCTAAGGTAACCTCAATCGAGTACATTTATGTGTTAAGTTTAAGATCCCTAAAATTACAAGATTTGTAATGTGAACTTGAAGTAAAATTTTGAAAGTTTGCCTCTAAAAATAGGGTTTTAGCCCATTTTGAGACCCTTTGGGTTCCATCCGAAACATCGCACAGTGTTTCCTCTAATACAAGCTAGGTGGACAAAATTATTTTTCGCCGTTTTTGAAGACAAATCGACTTTTTTGATAATTTTATGAGATATTAATGCACTTTTTTGACTTAGTACCTGTTTTAAAAAATAATAAAGCAATAAAACCTTAAAAATTATCAAATTTTTCGAAAATACATGTATTAAACTTCGTACAATTCTACTTATTTTGAAACAAACCGCATTGCAAAATTCACATTACAACTGAAGTTATTAATAAAAGTAATATTATTTACTCATAGACTCTAATGTGCGGGGAAAACTTTAAGTACGTTTTTCTTTAAAGAGTATTTTGGAGATTAAACAGTCAATAATTCTTTAATATTGAATTTCTTTTATGAAACCATCATACATCTAAAAGTGTACTAGCATGTTAAATTTCCACATCAATTTTAAGGTTCATTTTGTTTACTTTTATGAGGGAAAACAGAGTAAAAGCATTAACATTAAGATTAAAAATGTAATTTTATTTTGTACAAAAAGGGTCAGGCAGGGTGAAAATTTCAAGGTGAAAAATTATTCAAAATATTCTTCAATAATTACCAAAAAAAAAACCCTACTAACTAAACATAGAAAACATGAATTTAAAAATTATAGTTATGCATATTAAAATTAAAATAACGAATAGGAAAATAAAGAAAAGAAAAAAAAATTCTGATAGTAGATTATCATATAACACAATAAATAACATTTTTACGAAGTATTATAAAGTTAAGATACCAATTACTTTTTTTAATTTAATTTAAAATAAATCTTTAAAAATATATAGTAAACTACTAATAAAATCAAAATTTCATATTTAAATTGCTCAACATCTCATATTTACCCAGTAAATTTTAGGGTTACAAATATAGGACTAAAGATATCTAAATATCCAGGTAACCATGTATAGAATGCTAAAAGAAAATTATATACTATATGATTTTATCGTAATGTAATTAAAAGAAAAATTCAAATTTTTAGTTTGAATAGCACTTAATATTAAATACGTAAAACTTTTAGAAATTAACAATTTTTGCTATAATCTTCATAATTAGATGAATCGTCAAAAGATGAATATGCTTCAATTTGCTGGAGGTTTATAGTCTGTGTAAATAAAATCGGCGGTTTCACGTCATGCTTTACCATGGCAACGCAGAAGAAATACATGGAAAAAAACTCAAGGTCAACCGCCGATTCTATTTACACAGACTATAGTTGAGACCAAGTAAGGTCGACGCTCTATTGGAGGAGCTATAATGCTTGTATTCTACACAAACGTCGTAACTCATTACCATGTGAGTTACCCTGTTTTTTGGACTTTTTCGTATTCTACTCCTCCATAAGACCATGCTTCATGTAGTAAAATGTAACCCTACAAATTTTGGTGGTAAGTCGAACTCAGTGTATTACTCAGTTCTCTTTAAGAATCTTTTTCGAGTTTTCGACTATTCCCCCTTAAAGAGGGTTCAATGATGCATTTTATATTCAAAAATGGAGTCGTTACGATAATTATTAAAGAAATGCCAATTAGTTTTTCCAAAAAATAGGTTGACAATCATGTTCGTATTTTATTTGATAGATGGCAGCACAGTTCGCTCTTTCGTCTTTAGACTATTTAAATCTCATTTTTTGAATAGTTAACGAATTTGTACGAATTATTCCTTTTAATTTGCTATTATATGGTAACCAAGCTATTTTTAGAGACTTGTTTCGTAATTTTATTTCGCTCCGTTCGGGACCTACGAATTTTCAAAGTTGAAGATCCTTCTAGACTTTTCCAGCCAGGCGATTTGAAAGATTCAACATTCTTCCATCTGTCGACACATTCAATCAAAAAAGGTCGCTCATAATCCTTAAAGATTTTCCGATTTGCTTTCTTTTCTGTACGTTGTTGCTAGCCATTCTTTATTTTGATTTTGAACAATTTTTAAAATGTCCGCTGCCGCGCTTGGAACAGATCTGATCTTGTTTGTTACGTCACTTGGCTGAGTAGCCAATCGCATGTGGTCGCACAAGTTACCACCAGAGTAATTAAAACTCAGTTTAATATAGGAAGTAGAATATCGATTTTTCACTCTGTCTGAAACTCAGTCTCACAGGGTTTCAATTACCACGCGGTTAACTCAATTGTGTAGAATACAAGCATAAGCAAGGGCGGTTCCAGACCAGATTTTCGGGGGGGGCCATGTCAAAGTCGGAGGGTATTACATTCGAAATTTTCAGTGCCTCAGAAAATTTTTTGAAGAGTGCTTTCTTTTAAGCAGCTTTTTAGGGGTTTATAGTAACTTAAAAGATATTCAGGGCCCGTGCCATTTTTTTAGAAAGTGGGGGGGTGAAACATTTTTGTAAGGCCATAATAATACTTGTGTTCGCGAGGTGTTTGGCTCCCAATTTTCCGAGTATAACATAAATAAAATGCGAAACTTTGTTTAAGTTATAAAGGTTTCTTCAGATAATGCTAGCTCGAAAGCAAATGTGGGGGGGTCTGGGGGTCCTCCCCCAGAAATTTTTGTGAAATTTGGCTTCAAATAGAAGTTTTTCGACTCATTTTTGTACATTTGGTATCCATTGGATAACACCTAAAGAGAGTAACTTCTTACACTCCTAAAATGAGAGGAGAGAAACAAGTTCAAGGAGAAAACAGTAAATAAGTAACCATGAGAAATTAATAGGGGGTCTGGGGGGTGCCCCCAAGAAAATTTTTGAAAATTTGCCTTTTAAAATAAAGTTTCAGCTCATTTTAAAAGCATGTAAACCACAGAATTTTCAAGGATGAAATTATAAATAGATGCCCAATTTTGAAAAGGGCCGGGGGTCCCTCTCCTGAAAATTTTTGCAAATACGCATATTTAAACTATAGTAGGGTGGGTTGCCCAGTGAATGAACACTCCCAGTGAATGAACACATGGTCGTATAATCTCAATTATTAAGCTATTTGAACTCTGTAAAGACTATTACTAAAATTCAGTAGTTTCAATGAGACCTCCTAGAGCAGTGGTTCTCAACCTTTTTCACGATTGTACCCCCATAGGAAAAATATACTTCCTTACGTACCCCTCGCATACAGTTGAAGCCAGTAGTTGAAATATCATCTTCGTTTAAATCATAGGTTCCCAAACATTTTGGGACCACCGCCATCTTTTCAAGAAGAACATTTTCCACCGCTCCCTTACAAACTTTTGCCCCTAATTTGCTAACATTTCATAGAATTTTATACCAACGTTCTGTTATGAAAGGAATTTAATTTGTAGCTAAAATTTAAATTGAAGCAGGATAATGATTCAACTCTACCTTTTATAAAATTTGATTCTTTTTTTTATTTACGTGAAACACATTAAACAATAAATACAAAAAAAGTTGTCAAGATGATAAAATATCCATTAAATATTGAATGATTGGAGGAGATTTGATTGGGCAAGATTCGGTTTTGATTTGTGTCAAAATGTCTGGAAATTTATGATAGTAAAAAGAAAACGCTACAAAAAAAACTTGAAAAATCATTGAAAGTTAAAATCTAAATAATTCGTGGCGTACCCCTTAAAAGCTCTCGGCGTACCCCTAGGGGTACGCGTACCCCCGGTTGAGAAACACTGTCCTAGAGGCCAGGCAATCGTTGATTTAACCGTATATTCCGATTTCAGTCTGTGTAAATTTTTTTACTGATACTCGAGCTTCAGGCCCATGAAAAAGTCTCCGGTAAGTTAAGATTTGACTTGATTCATTCATATTTTTCTAACTTATAATTGCGTTTATTATGATTTTTGTTGTTTTTTATCAAATGTTAAAGACTTAATCTTTGACATGGCATAATTTAGAAAGCTGTACTTTTGAAATTGCGATAGATAAGGGGGTGTTCACTTACTGGAAGTGCAAACTGAGATTTCCCAGTGAATGAACAGGTGTTCATTTACTGGGAAAAATGCATATTTCGTAAAACTTCATGATTATAGTTTTATTTGATTCATAATGATGTAAGCTAAACTATGTAAAAATGCGCGATGATCAAAATTGTGTCCTTCCAGTAAATGAACGGGGTGGGTCATTCCATTTCAAGTGGTCCAGCACTGGTTGCTCGACCATTTTTAAAAAATCTGAAATTTTTTGTACATCAACCCTAACCTAAAAGAAGATCAAAACAACCATTATTTTTAATTTAACCTATTTTGCTTGTCCGCAGCAGCCATGCAAATTTCGACGTTTTAGCGGTTTTTGCTAATTTAAGCGTTTACGGGATTGGAAATATCTCCCCTTTAAAATCTCCAAATCAAATGGGGTTTGAAGCAAAATTGTTTAGAATAAAACGGTCTAAAAGACTAGAGCAAGTATATTTTTCTAAAATAAACCCTTAGGGGTGAAATCTTAGTTTAAAGTTGAAATTTTTTTAAAAATATCTGCCCACTTTAAGAAGATTTTTTTATAGGAAGGAAACATGTCAAGGCGCCAATATTTTTTTTATTAATAGTCCAAATACATTTTAGGTCATATGCAAAGATTTGGATCTGAGACTCGATTTGTCTTTATTTAAAAAAATCTCAAAGTCAAAGATTTGTCAAAATTTGCAGTTTTGAGGGTTAAATATCTCTGGTGGGGGACCAGTTAAAAATTTTAAAATGGTTCATTCTAGAGTACTATATATTAGTGTTAAGCTCAAAAAGTTTTTAGGAGGAGATTTGACTACAAGCCGAGGTATGATTTTTACAAGGTGCCCCCAAATGTCGCAAAATTTGGAAGTTAAGGATTTCTACAAAATTTGTCTGTTTTCAAGAGGACTATTTTATAGGAAGGAAACCTTTCAACACAACACATATTTTTATACAAATAGTCCAAATGTAATTCAAGTTACACGCAAAATTTGAAACCTGACACTTGGTTTTTCTTTGCTTAAAAAAATCCCAAAATCAACGATTTGTCAAGAATTGCACTTTTTTAGAGTGATATCTCTCTGGTGGAGCACGAGATAAAAATTTGAAACTTTGTCATCTTAGAGTATATTATGGTAGTGTTATGCCCTAAAAGTTTCAAGATGGAGGATATCTTTATCCGGGTATCTTTTCTCTTTTTTTAAATGCTCTATTTTGATTTCATTAAGTCCTTTGGTAATAACCTTTTTATGAATTTTTAGTGGATCCGAACAAGTATTGCCAAAGAGATTATGTTATTTTAACAAATACTTTTTCGCATGATATTTGCATGTATTTTTTACAGATTTATTGATCCTTAGAACAATCAAATGTTGATGATCTTCACTTAGTTCACTTACCAGATTAACCTCAAGAGTTACTGGGCCATAAACAGACTTGTGACAATTTTCTTTGATAAGTTGACCCACATCACAATCCATTTTTTAACATGAACTTGCGACTAATAAAAAAACATACGTACAACAACAAAACACCTTGGTGAATCGAAATATTCTTTCGATCTTGGTGCAGGTTTGCAGTATGCAATAAAACAATTCTCATGGCGGGTTTCTTCTTCCCTCTCTGTCTCTCAGGCTGTAAAGATTGTCAATGGCTGAATGCTAAAGTTAAGTAGTTAATATAATTACTTATATCAAGCCCTACTTTAACATATGTTTTGGTAAAGAATAGAGATAAATATTTTAATTCATAAAGTTCATTGCTAAGCTTTTCTATATTGCTGTATTTTATGTAATTAAAATTAAAAAGTAATGAAACATTAATAAAATTTACAAAATAATTGTAAAGTGAAAAAAATCACTTCAACAAAAAAAAAGTTTAATATCATCCTTGCCATTTCTATGCTTGTAGCCAAATAATCCTCCATCTTGAAACTTTTAGGGCATAACACTACCATAATATACTCTAAGATGACAAAGTTTCAAATTTTTATCTCGTGCTCCACCAGAGAGATATCACTCTAAAAAAGTGCAATTCTTGACAAATCGTTGATTTTGGGATTTTTTTAAGCAAAGAAAAACCAAGTGTCAGGTTTCAAATTTTGCGTGTAACTTGAATTACATTTGGACTATTTGTATAAAAATATGTGTTGTGTTGAAAGGTTTCCTTCCTATAAAAAAGTCCTCTTGAAAACAGACAAATTTTGTAGAAATCCTTAACTTCCAAATTTTGCGACATTTGGGGGCACCTTGTAAAAATCATACCTCGGCTTGTAGTCAAATCTCCTCCTAAAAACTTTTTGAGCTTAACACTAATATATAGTACTCTAGAATGAACCATTTTAAAAATTTTTAACTGGTCCCCCACCAGAGATATTTAACCCTCAAAACTGCAAATTTTGACAAATCTTTGACTTTGAGATTTTTTTAAATAAAGACAAATCGAGTCTCAGATCCAAATCTTCGCATATGACCTAAAATATATTTGGACTATTAATAAAAAAAATATTGGCGCCTTGACATGTTTCCTTCCTATAAAAAAATCTTCTTAAAAGTGGGCAGATATTTTTAAAAAAATTTCAACTTTAAACTAAGATTTCACCCCTAAGGGTTTATTTTAGAAAAATATACTTGCTCTAGTCTTTTAGACCGTTTTATTCTAAACAATTTTGCTTCAAACCCCATTTGATTTGGAGATTTTAAAGGGGAGATGTTTCCAATCCCGTAAACGCTTAAATTAGCAAAAACCGCTAAAATGTCGAAATTTGCATGGCTGCTGCGGACAAGCAAAATAGGTTAAATTAAAAATAATGGTTGTTTTGATCTTCTTTTAGGTTAGGGTTGATGTACAAAAAATTTCAGATTTTTTAAAAATGGTCGAGCAACCAATTTTACTTTTTTTGGACCACTTGAAATGGAATGACCCGGGTATGTTGATTAGAAAGTACAAGTGTTCACATACTGGAATGAGTAATTAAACTAAGATTTACCAGTAAATGAACAACCTTCATACTCTGGGAAACTGCTTATCTCGTGAACCAAAAGACCTATAGGCTTATTTGACGGCTTAAACTAGGACTAGGTTATAATAAAGATCAGTATTGTCTTTCCATAGAATAAGTTTTTGATTTAAAAGTCTAGGTTTATACAGGGTGTATCATTATGAATGTGAAAACTTCTAGGGGAGGTAATCATAAGGGTTCAGAATTGCATAGAAACCCATGGTCCCAAACGACAGGCATGGACGTATATAAGGGGGGTTAGAGGGTCCAGACTCCCCCCCCAATAGCCTAAACCTTATGTCAGCCAAACAAAAAGGTTCCTGTCCCAAATAACCAAAAAATGAGTGAAAATACAACTTTTTGGATCAAATTTTCTGGGAGAGGACCCAGACACCCCTCTTTTGCTTGAAGGCATGTATTAACCACAAAAATTTGTGATTAAGTTCACAAAAATTCACATTTGCCCTACATTTTACTCGGAAAGGGAAAACTATTAGAAACATTTTGGGTTCCAGAATCCCTTCAAAACAGTTTAGTAACGGCTCCTTTGGTCCTGAGGTCTTATAGGTTTTGCCCCCCCCCTCAATCAAAAAGTTGAACTTACGCCTATGATACTTCATTTTGTCCTCCCTCGTGATAAAGGTTAACCTAAACTTTTATAACCCCTTGCTACGCTCAGAGGGAATTTCAAGGTATACAACCCCTCTTTCGAAACCTCAGACTTTAAATTTTTCCCCATAGAAAACGACCAACCAAAGTTACTCCTTAAGGAAGAAGTGGGTAAATAGGGTTCGGGGGTCCTCCTCCAAAAATGTTTAAATGTTAGTATACTAAAAGTCTTCTATATAGCTACTTTTTAGGGTTTTCAGGGAGCTTCGCGGGCCGCATGTGGCCCGCCAGTTGGAAAATCCTGTTTTAGATACTAGAGCCCTGCACGAACGCCTCTGAGCGCGGCTTAGTGCGGGTGTTCCGCGCTGGCGCGGATGATCCGATTTTTGCGATCCGCTCTCGGAAAACATATATCCGCTCCGACTCTACTGCACCGATCTAAAACGAAATCAACCGCTCTAGCTCAAATCGCCGCGCTGGTTCCGAATCGGATGCGCTTACCCGAGTTCGCCGCTCATGAATCAACGCGGGTGCACTAACATCGAGCTCGTTGCTAAGTATTTTGTTTGGAACTAACAGTTTCTCTGAGGCTATGCGTTTGTTAGAGAAGCTTACACACAGGTTCATGTTTTTAGCATTTTAAAATAAAAGATTTAATAAGAAAATAAACGGTTTCTGAGATTTAAACCACAGAATAACGTTTAATTGTGACAGAACAACTATTTATTTTTATATAAATAAATCCTTTTAATTGAGGGTATAAGAATTTTGGAAGGCATTATTGTCAGTCTTTTAATATAAGTTAATTGGTTCAGAAGGATTTCTAAACAGTATAGCATTTACAGATTAGTATACTAATATACTAATTCAAATTAGGAGTTTTTGTCGTACGTCTGTGGTAACTAATTAACAAATGCCCATTTTCAAAACACTGCAATTAACAGGCTACTTCTGAAACAAACAATACGATTGACAATTTATTCAATTGTAGTTGTGAGAGAACCTCCAGTTATCAATTAAATCAATCGTAATTCTGAATGCCTCCAAGGCAATTTATTAGGCATTTTTGGATCGCTTCGCAATTTCACGGGAGTGGACCGCAGCTTTAATGGATCGCTTCTCAACTTCACCGAACTGGTCCGCAACTTACTGGAAGTGGTCCGTAAGTCACCGGAAGTGGTCCACAAGTCACCGGAAGTGGTTCGTAAGTCACCGGAAGTGGTCCGCAACTTACAGGAAGTAGTTCGTAAGTCACCAGAAGTGGTCCACAATTTACCGGAAGTGGTTTGTAAGTCACCGGAAGTGGTCCGCAAGTCACCGGAAGTGGTTCGTAAGTCACCGGAAGTGGTCCACAACTTGTCGGGAGTGGTCTGCAACTTCACGGGAATTGCGGACCACTATGACAAGTTACGTACCACTTCCGGTGACTTACGAACAACTCCCCGTGAGTTGCGTACCACTCCCGGTGACTTACGAACAACTTCTGGTAAGTTTCGGACCACTTCCGGTGACTTACGAACCCCTTCTGGTAAGTTGCGGTCCACTTCCGGTTACTTAGGGACCATTTCCGGTGACCTGTGAACCACTTCCGGTGATTTATGAACCACTTCCGGTTCGTTGCGGACCACTTCGGTAAAGTTGTGAACCCTTTCGTACGAACCCTGAGAATTTTCTTGCATCCCCTATAAGTACCTTCTGCAATTAATTTAATTGCATGGTGAAATTAATTGCACTTGAATAATTAATCGTCATCCACAATTGAAGTTAATCGCGATTGAGTTTTCAATTGCGATTGAAAACTCAATCGTCCGTGACAATTAACTTTAGTTGCAATTGAAATCAATTTAATTACTTTTCAGCCGCAATTGATTCAATCGCGGTTGAATTTAATTGTACGATTGACGATTGAAATTTCAATCGTGTGAATGCCCACAAATAAACTTTATTTGTGCAAATTATAAACAGAAAAATACAATTAGATTTAGAATTGCCGATCTCTTTCCGGCGCGCCGCGTTCTCGCTAATTCGCCGCGTTCTCGCTAATTCGCCGCTTTCTCGCCAACTCGCCGCGTTTTAGCGAACGCGCCGCTTTTTTTCCAAGTTGGATGTTGAGCGCCGAGTTGAACGCTGATGCGGGAAGCCGCTTCCGCTCAAAAGCTCTCCAAATCGTAATCCGCGTCAAAAGTACGAATAGCCGATCTAGAGGCAGCGCGTGCAGGGCTCTATTAGATACACTTTCATTGCCCATTGCGACCCCTGAAAGAAGTTTCTTGAACCCCCCCCCTTGTAAAAGCTATAGCTACGTCCGTGCTAGGAGGTATTGATTATTTATTGTGTTAAGATGGCATATGCAATTAGTATAACGTCGCAATCGATGTCTGGCAAGATTTGCACCCACCTAATCCTAAGTACCTTTTTTTTTGTGTGTGTGCGTGCTTGTGTGTGTGTATTGAAGAAATTTTAGAGTTCTTAGTAAAACATTTTCTATTTTATGTAACGCAGGCTGATCCGTTGAAAAAAATCATGGTATTTTTCAGTGTTCATTTACTGGAAGACACTGTTCATACTTAGGGCAAACTTTGTTCATTCACTGGGTCTATCGCACTTTTTTCACTCAAATCAGGATTCCTTCAAAACTATTGATTTCTGAGTTCTGGAAATACTTCGATCATATTGCCAAGAAAAAGCCAGTATGGAAACATACCTTATTTTTAGAAATTGACCGAGAAAAAGCCCTGAAAAAAATTTTTGAAGTGGGAAAATCGCAAACCGAAATGCTAAGTGTTCATTCACTGGGCGGTTCACCCTATTACCGGTTTGAGAGGGCTTGAGCCCCATCCAATGTTAGCTGAAGGGGGGCTAAGCCCCCCCCCCAATATTTTGTGATGTTTGGATATTTTCTGGTTTGGAATCCCCTTCAAGAGCGGTTATATGGGGAGAGGGTAACCCACAAAAGGTCTCAGAATGTGTTAAAAATTTCTTTTAAGGGTCAAATTTTAAAAATTTTCTTGGGGAGAGACCCCAAACTTTCGAATTAAGCTGAAATGCTACTTTTAACAGAGAAATTTCTAAAATTTTTCTGGGAGAGATCCCCCAGACCCCCATCTTATTTCGAGCTCGCAATAATTACACAAAACTTTTACATTAAATGCACCTCAAAATATTACACCTTGGCGATATTTAAAGGGACATGTAACGAAATTTAATCTATACATCTGATACAAAATTAGGTAATTAGGCACGTAAACTTAATGGTTGTTTCTTTTAATTTTATGTTTTTTAATGTCTTGTACTGGCCCTCCCCCCAATATTTTATAAAAGTTGGCGCCTATGGATGTCAAAATATTAAAGGGGGGCTTGGGGGTTCTCCCCCAGAAAATTTTTTGAATTTTAACATTAAGAAAGTGTTTTTTAAGCTATTTGTTAGGGTTTCTCGGGGGGGGGGCCATGATCCCCAGGGCCCCCCCCCCTGGACCCGCCCCTGAGCATAAGAAGGTTTAAAACTTCTGGACATAGTCTTACTGCTTTTTTTTCGGAACCTCTCGAAGGCTATTGATGAGAATGAGAGGATCCTAAGTTTTAATTAACATAGATAGGAGGTCTCTGTTTGTGTGGGAACGTTTCCTGGTGTTGTGAACCAGGTTTTATTTTTAGATAAAAAAACGTTCCTTTGACTCCCCCACAGACATCCATTTTATACTGATAGAAGAATATTCGTCCTACTTCATTTTAGATCTCTTTCATAGTCTTTAGGAATATTATTTAAGTTGAATTTAGGTGAAATAAATGCAAATGACGTGCATTCCTGATGTTCTTTTCGAGTTTGAGCCAATCTTCAAAAAACTCAATTTTAGAAATATAGTGAAGCTTGTAAGTAAAAAATTAATTAAAAATAGTTGTACTCAATTGTGCAGTCTATAACTAGTATCAAAAGTTAGAGGAATAGTTTAAGAATGATATTATGAAAAATTTAGCCTGGGTACATGAGGGTACATACTACTTTTTCTCCATTAAAGTTGTGAAACAAAGAAAAATAACTCTTAGTTTTCATACAAGTTTAACACGGTTTTTTAATATGATTAAAAAAGCCGAGAGATTAACAGTTTACCAAACTACTTAGTACATACCCTCATTAATAAGATCAGTCTTTCAAAATATTTTTAAAATTAATAACAACCCCCGCTAGATGCTGTTGAAATTGTTATGTAAACAGAGCTAGCGTACTCGAACGAGCGCGCTTTCCAATTAGTCATCTTTCGAATCTTGAAATTCAAAACCATTGAAGAAAAAACATTAAATAACCTTGAATTCTCACTCTGACAGATGTTGGTTACCTTATTACATTACTCATTTATCGAAGTTTAGAAGTGACTTTTGTCCACCTAGCCTGATAGAGACGAAACACTGTGTGGCGGCTCGTGAGTTAATTAATAGGGTGTTCACACCTATTATATGAAAATTAAAATTTATAAAATATCTAGAAAGAGATGGTATAGTGGATCAATATACATAAATCTAACTTCTTTTAGTAGAAACATCTCTCTTTCTTGGAAATATATTTAAAAACCTAAATTATTCAGTTATTCACTGCATGCACATTTATTTTTTAAAAATATGCATTCAATGGAAATGAACACACACTTATGAATAAAAAAAGATGCCTTTAATTTTTTACACATTGATACATTCAAGTCATTATACGTAATCATAACACCTTCAAAAACATTTTTTAAACATAAAGTCCAATCACCTATCTTTTTTTGTGGCAAATAAATCAATGACACTATCATTGAAATGACATCACACCCGCACATCCATTTATATTTGTTATAAATGTCATCTTTAAATTCTCTTTCAAAGTCTCTATCTTCTCCTTTTGTATTTTGGACAGATGAGGTGTTGGTCTTAAGTTCTTTATTTCAACTTTTTTTTTCCAGCGGCAATTGGGAAAAATAAAGATGCTTTATCTCAAACATGGAAATTTTACTTAACGCCATTACTTAAAAAGCATCCTAATTAATAACTAAAGTTTTAAAATATTTTAATGAAGAGATTTAAATTATATTTAAAAAGTGCTCTTACTCGTACTTTTCAATTAGTCGAAAAAATCAATTCAATCAGGCGTCAAAAAAGAAAGCTGTGCGGTGCCTCAAAAGTGAAGGCCTCGGCACACTAAATCTGTGCGTACGGGAATCCAAAATCCGTGGACGTAAGCTAAATATTCTAACGGCAAACAGTCGGGGTTTCTTCGGGATCTCATATTTTTTAAGCTCACACGTGCGAAAAAGGAAAGAAAAATAAGAGTTCATTCTTTTTTCGATTTCTTTCGCGTTTCCGGTAGTAAATTTTTCTTATTGAGTAGAGAAGGGGGGAGGGAGAAACATAATTCAGAATATAAAAAAGAAATTGAGAGTATATTTCCATTGATATTTATTTGTCTTTATATTTGATTTTTGTTCTACTTTTTCTGTGGGTGTTCACGTGCTCCTGTGCTCCTATGGACGAGCCGCCACTGGTCATCCCAATTGACCGCAAAGTCAGAGTCAGAAAAGCATTTAAGTTGCAAATCTTCAAACCTTGAAAGATCCAAACTATAATGCCTAGTGTCATTAACATAGCCTAACAATTTCAATAATGAGTTCCAATGAGCTATTCCTGGATTGGATTGAAACTGCGATAACACATTTACCGCATAACTGATATCCGGTCTAGTACGGTTAGCAATGAAACTTAAACATCCTAGAATGTTTCTAAAAGGCAATTTTGACATTTCTTTTATATCTTCCTCAGAAGATGGACAATCAAGTTTAGTCAATACCGTACCTTTTGAAATGGGAAGAGAACTGTTTGGGATCTGAAATTTACAAAATCTTTTATATACCTCAAGAATGTAATTTCTTTGGTGGATAAAAACTTTATCACCACATTCTTCAAACTCAATGCCCAACAATTTCTTTGTTTTTCCCAACATTTTAATATCAAAAATTTCTCCCAACAAAATCAGCACATGATCTAGATATTTTTGATTTTTAGAGAAAACAACAATATCATCAGCGTAAATCAGTAAAATTACACTATTGTTTAACACATACACACAATTACACCACTTGATCTTTTTAAATTTAAGAGTTCTTAAAACAGAATCATATCTAGAAACCACTCACGGCCAGATTGGTGAAGTCCATACAATGCACGGTTCAACTTACACACAAAATTTGGTTTCTCAAGATCAACATATCCTTCTGGTTGGTGCATAAAAATTACTTCCTTTAAATTCGCATGCAAATAAGCACACTTTACGTCTAGTTGACAATAAACCCATTTCAGATAACAAACACAAAGTGCAAAGAAAAATCTAATAAGTGCAAAACTGACAACAGGACTGAAAACCTCGTCATAAGTTTGACCTTTAATTTGGTTAAACCCCTTTGCCACAAGTCGTGCTTTATATCCAAGGATTTTGCCCTTTTCATCCTTTTTTAAGTCAAAAACCCACCTGTTGCCGATAATTTTGGCATTCTGAGGTGGTGATACCAGTTCCCATACCTTCCTATCTTTTATAACCCCCATTTCCTCGTCCATAGCCCTCTACCACTCGTCACAAAATTGGGACTTTTTAGCTTCTCTATAACTATGGGGAATTACCTCAACATTATGGGCTTCAGGTAAACCTTTTGGGGGTGTCTGTTTTGAAATCGGACCAGAAAAGTGATTTTTCCCACTAAAATCAAAAAGACCTTTCTCAAATTTGATTTTACGTTTATTGCAGTACTTCTCTATGTCATAGTAAGATCTCAATCTCGTTTTAGAATTATCTGCATAATAGTAAATATCAACCCTAGAACCATCAGGTCTAGGAACGGGTTTTCGAACGCATGGAATGCTATCACATGGTATGGTTCTCTCACTCTTATTCTCACTGTCAGAATCAGAAATTTCAGATGAACCAGACTGATCGGTGTCAGAAGGTGCTGTTACAGTTATCAGTGGTATAGTTACCGTTAACTGATCATCTGCTACAAAACTGACTGGTTCCACCGGAACAAATTCATCATCCGAAAATGATATCGGTGAATCAATTTTGAAGTAAGCCACATTTTGTTTCTTGAGGCCCAGGACTGCTTCCACCCCTTTTACATTTTCATCAAAATTAACGTTTGACGTTTCAATAACTTTCCGATCATCTTTAAGCCAAATTCTGTAACCCCGGGTCTTTTGGGCATAACCTACCAGAATAGCCATTTTGGCACGCATGTCCAATTTCCTTCTCTTTTGCTTTGCTACCCCAACATAAGCAACACAACCAAACACCTTGAGATGTTTTACTGACGGTTTGTTGCCGCAATACAGTTCAAAAGGGGTTTTCCCCCTTTTTAAGCAAATTCGGTTTCTTACATAAACAAAGCAAAATAAAGCTTCGACCCAAAACTTATTATCCAAACCGCTAGAGTTTAACATGGCTTTTACTCCATCTAGAGCAGTTAAGTTAAACACTTCAGCCAATCCATTTTGTTGAGGGGTGTAGAAATTTGTATGCTCATGCTTAATACCTTGGTCTGAAAGGAAAGTATTAAACTTTTCATGACAAAACTCCATCCCATTGTCGGTGCGTACATTTATGATCTTAGTATTCAAAAATCTCTCCGCTCTTAACTGAAATTTAGTAAAGCAGTCGAAAACCTTCGATTTGTGTTTCATAGGAAACACGCTTTTCTCAAAAAGTCGTCTATTATCGACAGGTAATATACGCACCGTGAATGACTTGGAGTTGGTAAAGGCCCGCACACATCCATGTGCAAAAGTTGTAAAGGTTTAATTGTTTAGTAGATCTAACACTACCAATAGCCTTATAAGAAACCCTCTTGGTTTTAGCAACTTTACAACTACTGCATGTAACACCTGATGACTTAAGATTTGGCAATCCCCTTACAGCATTATTTTTCAAAGTTTCTAGAATATAGTCACGATTAATGTGACCATAACGCTTATGCCATAAATCTACATCATCTGTATAAGTTACCGTGTTACCTTTAGCCTTTGATTCATTTTTCACATTGGTACTACCTTGGGTTTTAACCTTACCAGTGGTTTTAACACTTTGAGATCGTTTCTTCACGTTCTCATATTTAGGCTTAACAAAATATAGACCATCCTGACGTTTACCATAGAACAATTTCTTACCACTAGGAGTAAAGACGGTTAACCTTCCAGAAGAGCCTAAAAAATAACAGCCATTTTTCTCTACAATAGACCCCGAAAGTAAATTCCGTCTTAAATTTGGCGAATACATACAGTCATGAAGAAATATATCATGTTTTATACCTTTCAAATACACAGTAAACTTAACAGTGCCGATACCTTCAATTTGACTCTCAGCATTATTAACAGCCAAAGATATACTAGCATTTTGAACAGGCTTATAATCTATAAACAACTCTCTGTTATTACAAAAATGCCCAGTAGCTCCCGTATCTATAACCCAGTTATACCTATCTTGCACTTCAGTTTGACAAGCAATAGTTTCAATTATAAAAGAATCCCGTTTACTTTCAGTTAAGTTTGAAAACTCACTGTTAAAATGAAAAGTCACAGAATTACCCTCTAACTTGTTTTCAATTAAACCTGTTGAATTCTTAATAGGGCACTTTGAAATTAAATGACCAAATTCATTACAATGAAAACATGGACCAATTTGCTTTGGATTGTTCTTAACCTTTTTATCAGACTTTGATTTTCCTCTAACTTGCTTATATTTAACATACTTAGAATAACCACAACACTCACTTAGAATCACTTAATATTACATCTCTACTAGCACTATTAGAATTACAACTTGTACCATAGGCACCTTGCGCCTCTAAAGAATCACCACAATCCCTTTTTAGTTGAGTAAGTCTGGTTTCCTCCATAACAAGTTCTTTTTCTATGTTATCGAAAGTAAACTTAGAATCTTCTCACCTGTAAATGTTCTGGACTATCCCCTGAAAGTCTCTTGGGAGGTACCTTATAGCTTGAAAACCTTGGTAGATATCTTTCAGAGGGTGTCCGGCATCTGCAAGTCGGGCGACGGCTGATTTTAGTCGGGCACAGAAGATACTGATAGATTCCCCCTCAGTGGGACGTATATTGAAGAACTGGTCCATGAGGTGAATTACTCTGGCACGTGACACTTGCTCAAAAGTGTCCTTCAGGATCTTCCATGCAGCAAGGTCATCGGAAGCGTTGGTGATGAGAAGTCTGTACTCCGGCTCCAAGCTATAGTAGATCGTAGTGTAGCATCTGGCTTTACGCTGGTTATAGTCTTGTATTTCTCGACGAGACATCTTGTCATCTTCAAAAGCAGGCTCGCTACCATCAATAAAAGAATAGCAGCCTCTGTCCATAAGCAGAACTTTAACATCATTCTGCCAGGTATGATAGTTCTCGCCATTGAGCAGCGTAACACTCCTTGAAAGTTCAGAGTCCGGTTGCATTCCAAATACGTGGCCCCGTCGCAGCAATACTCTTAGCTCGGAATAGGGGTTTGTTGATTCTTCAACTTTAAAGGCATTCTAATTCAGAGATTTCACGTGATGGGCGATCTGGGCGGCCCATAACCATTAATAAAACAGAAGCTTTTAAAAGCAAAGCGTTTTATTTACAGCTTAAACAAAAAGACAGTGCAAGAACATAGTGCATCTCTTCTCATGAGTGCATCATCATATCAGTCATAACAAAAGCAAAACAAGCATATTTATATACTTGGACGACTGCGGGACTACAACCTAATTATCATATACTTAACATAACCGCAGTCTTCTTCTTCCCTTGGAAAAATAACAGGCTCGTCCCGGAGTACTTCTCCGGGAGCTGAAATGCGACACAGGAAAAATAGCATTACCCCAACACTTTTCAAATGATTACAAATTCAGAGTTATAGTGCATGCGTGAGCTGAGTTGCGCCTTCTCAACTACTAATTTAGCTGTATATGGGGGACTGTAATGGTGCGTTAAGGGGTTGTAAGAAGGTTGTCTGCCGCTGATTATCTTGTCATTAGTAGTCATACCCCTTAGACCTTAACGGATGCAAAGACTCCAACCTCCAATGAAAACTTTCCGTAGTACCTGTAACCACAGTTGGCCACGCCGTTCTGTTCAGGTATATATGGGTTAGTGAACTCGTGCTTTATTCCAAGTTTTTCACAGTATTCAAAAAATTTTGATTTTTAAACTCGCTACCACTATCAGACCTATTTGAAACCAATTTTTGATTTAAAAATCTTTCAGCTCTAACATGAAAACTTTTGAAACTTCTAAAGGCTTCGCTTTTGTGCTCCAAAGGAAACACAACTACCTTTCTAGAAAAATCGTCTATAATGGTGAAGATATATCTTTTCCCATCCCTACTTGTTGGGTCAATTGGACCGCAAAGGTCCAAGTGAGTTTAGATCTAACACCATCAAAACCCTTAAAAGATCTGCGTTTGGTTTTGGCGAGCTTGCATGGTTCACAGTCTAAAGGTGAGTCAGGTTTATCTGGGAGACCTTTTACAGCATTGTTTTTCGCTGTACTATAAATAAGTCCTGGGCTAATGTGAGCATACCTTTTATGCCACAGCAACACGCTCTTTTTTTTTCTCCGCCACCAGGGCTGGCCCCAGGGTAGGGCGATCCAGGCGGCTGCCCGGAGCGCAATGATCTAGGGGCGCCAAAATAATGGAAAATGAAAATAAACTGATGAAAAAAAATTAAGTTACAGGCTTTTATAAAATGCACTAAAACTAAAAAGTAAAGAATATTTTTTTATCATTCTAATATTGTAGGATATGTTTAATATCTGCGATGTGGCCGTACTAGCACATACATACAAGGGCCTCGTCATAAGGAGGTAGCATTCTTGATTCACAATATTAATATACAATACTCTTGATTATCGTTATAGTCCTCATCCCAGTTCATAACATCCTTACACCTCGCAACCCGGAGACCGAATCCCCGCGCATCGCATGGCACTCTGGGAGCGCCTGCCCCCAGTGGAGAGGTGGTGCCATCTATCGGCACCGATGCAACACCCCTCCCTCACTAATAAAAGTTACAGGTCCAAACGCTGAGGGGCCCGTCGTTCCCTTGTTGATCGACGCCGCTCACCACCAGCCTCCAACAATTCCGCCTCAGAACTTGAAGCACCGGGCTGCCCGTCCTCCAGCGCCTCATCAGCCTCTGGTGGGTCAGCACTCGAGTCACTGTGTGGCAAGTTCACAGAAGGTGCCACAAACCCCTGCTCCTCAGAGCCTCCCGCAGGATAGGACTGGAATTCCTCGCCAGGTGGTACAACTACTGTTGACCGTTCAACCAGTGAGGATTGGCTTCCCCTTCTCACTTGGTCATAATGGCGAGTGAGCAAGCCCCTGTTAGTTTGAATCTTAAGCATCACTTTTCCCAGGGCCTCCTGCACAACGCCCCTAATCCACTTGGGGCCAACCCCAAACATTCTTGCCCACACCACGTCCCCTACGGTGAAAGGGCCCACTTCCGTTGAGGTGGAGCTGCAGGACTCAACTCCCGGGCACGGCCGGAGCAAGTCCAAACGACTCACAGTGTTTCGTCTCTATCAGGCTAGGTGGACAAAAGTCACTTCTAAACTTCAATAAATGAGTATAATGAAATAAGGTAACCAATATCTGGCAGAGTGAGAATTCAAGGTTATTTAATGTTTATTCTTCAATGGTTTGGAATTTCAAGGTTCGAAAGATGACTAATTGGAAAGCGCGCTCGATCGAGTACGCTAGCTATGTTTACATAACAATTTCAACATCCTCTAGCGGGGGGTGTTATTAATTTTAAAAATATTTTGAAAGACGGATATTATTAATGAGGGTATGTACTAAGTTGTTTGGTAAACTGTTAATCTCTCGGCATTTTTAATCATATTAAAAAACCGTGTTGAACTTGTATGAAAACTAAGAGTTATTTTTCTTTGTTTCACAACTTTAATGGAGAAAAAGTAGTATGTACCCTCATGTACCCAGGCTAAATTTTTCATAATATCATTCTTACACTATTCCTCTAACTTTTGATACCAATTATAGACTGCACAATTGAGTACAACTATTTTTAATTAATTTTTTACTTACGAGCTACACTATATTTCTAAAATTGAGATTGGCTCAAACTCGAAAAGAACGTTTGTTTCAAACTCGAAAGAACAGTCTTTTTGCATTTATTTCATCTAAATTCAACTTAAATAATATTACTAAAGACTATGAAAAAGATTTAAAATGAAGTAGGCCGAATATTCTTCTAAAATCAGTATAAAATGGATTTCTGTGGGGGAGTCAAAGGAACGTTTTTTAACTAAAAATAAAACATAGTTCACAACACCAGGAAACGTTCCCACACAAACAGAGACCTCCTATCTATGTTAATTAAAACTTAGGACCCTCTCATAAATTAATAGCCTTCGAGAGGTTCCGAAAAAGAAAGCAGGAAGACTATGTCCAGAAGTTTTAGAGCTTCTTTTATAGCTCCTCCAATAGAGCCTCGACCTTTGTCTCAACTAAACCTCCAGCAAATTGAAGCAGATTCATGTAATGGTGAAGATTAGAGGGAAAATCGTTCATTTCTAAAAGTTTTACTTATTTAATATTCAGTGCTATTCAAATTAAAAATTTGAATTTTTCTTTTAATTACATTACGATAAAATCATATGGTATATAATTTTCTTTTATCATTATATGTATGGCTATTTTAATTAACCTTGCTATTTTAACCTATATTAGTCCTTTTTAGTTTAGCTATTAGTAGTTAGTTTAGCTATTAGTCCTATATTTTAACCTTAAAATTTACTGGTTAAATATGGGATATTAAGCAATTTAAATATGGAATTTTGGTTCTTATAAGTACTGTTGTTTATTTTATATTTTTAAATATTTAATTTAAAAGAAGTAATTGGTATCGTGACTTTTTAAGTACTTCATAAAAATTTTATTTATTGTGTTTTAAAATAATCTACAATTGGAAATTTAATTTTTTCTTTTTTTTATTTTTCTATTATTTTCTATTCCTTATTTTAATATTTATATGCATAACTATAATTTTTAAATTCATGTTTTCTATGTTTAGTTAGTAAGGTTTTTTATTTGTTATTGAAAAATCTTTTGAAAAATTTTTCACCCTGAATATATTGTCTTGTACAAAATAAAATAACATTTTTACTCTTAATGTTAATGCTTTAACTCTGTTTTCCCTCATAAAAGTAAACAAAATGAACCTTAAAACTTATGTGGAAATTTAACACGCTAGTACACTTTTAGATCTATGATGGTTTCATAAACGAAATTCAATATTTAAAGAATTATTCACTGTATAATCTCTAAAATACTCTTCAAAGAAAACCGGACTTAAAGTTTTTCTCGCACATTAGAGTCTATGAGTAAATAAAATTACTTTTATTCATAACTTCAGTTGTAATATGAATTTTGCAATACGGTTTGTTTTAAAATAAGTAGAATTGTACGAAGTTTAATATATGTATTTTCGAAAAATTTGATAATTTTTAAGGTTTTATTGTCTTATTACCTTTTAATACAGGTACTAAGTAAAAAAGAGGCATTACTATCTCATAAAATTATCAAAAAAGTCGATTTATCTTCAAAACCGGCGAAAAATAATTTTGTCCACCTAGCTTGTATTAGACGAAACACTGTGCGACTTCTCATGGCCCGACCATAGAACAGCATTGCCGGGGAGGCGCCCGTGGCTGAGCAGGGGGCTTTCCTATAGCTGAACAAGAAACTCTCCAAACGGTCTTTAAACGACCCTCCTGTAATCTTCTTCAGGGCCCCTTTCACAGTTCGCACGGCCCTCTCGGCCAACCCATTTGACTGGGGGTGATATGGGGCTGTTTTCACATGCACAATACCATGTTTCTTTAAGAACGACCCAAATTCTGAGCAGAACGAGGTGCCATTGTCGCTAACAATGACTCGGGGCAGCCCAAATCTTGCAAACAGGGTCTGCAGCACCGAAATTGTGGCAACTGAGCTGGTAGAAGGAACCGGTATCACCTCGATCCATTTAGATGCAGCGTCCTTCACTATGAGGAGAGTCTTGCCCTCCACAGGCCCAGCGTGATCAATATGGATGCGATCCCACACAGTCTTGGTGTGGGGCCAGGGAGACTGTCTGGCAGGGGGCATGGGGGAATTTTCCTGGCATGCCAGACATCCCGTACCAGCTCTTCCACATCCCTGTCTAAGTTAGGCCACCACACCGAGTCCCTAGCCATAGCTTTCAGAGCTGTCATTCCTTGATGACCACTGTGAAGTTCACTTAACACATATTTCCTAAATTTTTGGGGGATGAAAACCCTAGAACCCCTCAAAATAATTTCCTCCTCCACTGTCAGTTCATTTCTACACTGCCAAAAACTCTTAAGGTCATCTGGGGGTGTTTTGGGCCACCCGTGAGAGATGTACGATGCGAGCCTGCAGAGCACAGGGGAGGCTTGAATCTCTCCTCGGATGGCATGACATGTGACTGGAGTGTCATCCAAAGCTCCCAATAGTAGCACAATCTCTGCTGGCCTAGGTGGCTGTCTTTCAGAGGGAGCCACCAGCCTACTGCACGCATCTGCATTTCCGTGAGAAGATCCCTTCCTGAACTTTATCCGGTACGAATATGCGGACAACGTGAGGGACCAGCGTAAAATTCGTGCAGCTGCTATGGTGGGAATGGGCTTGGACTCTGACAGCAGACTCACCAAGGGCTGATGGTCCGTCAGAAGGGTGAACTCTCTGCCGATCAGGTACTTGCGAAAATGCACCACTCCAAACACCAGTGCCAGAGTCTCCTTTTCGATTTGACTGTACTTTTGTTCCGCCTTGGACAGAGCCCTGGAAGCAAACGATATCGGTCGATCACCCTCTGCTGTTGGATGGGACAACACTGCCCCTACCCCTACCGGGCTGGCGTCGCAGGCCAAGATGACTTCTTTGTTATTGTCAAAATGTACTAGTAGGGAGGAATTCAGAAGAGCCTTCTTAGCATCCTGGAAGGCCTGCTGCTGAGCATCTCCCCATCTCCATGGCTCATTCTGTCGCAGAAGCATATACAAGGGGGACAGCAGCGTCGACATATTTGGGAGGAATTTGGCATAATAGGTCAGCAGACCTATAAAGGAGCGCAACCCCTCCACACTAGTTGGTGGAGGAGCCTTCTCAATCGCCCTCACCTTGCTGTCAACTGGATGCAGGCCCTTGTTATCAATAAAGTGACCCAGGTATTCCACCCGAGGCTTCAAAAAACTGCACTTGGATGGGTGCAGCCTTGCACCTGCAGACTGCAACTTCTTCAGCACAGAGTCCAAATTATCCAAATGGGCTCCCTCGCTTGGTCCTGTCACAAGCAGGTCATCTAAGTAACAAGAGGCACCCACCTGAGAGCCTAAGATCTTGTCCATCTCCCGCTGGAAGATAGCAGGAGCTGAGGCTACCCCAAACGGTAACCGGTTGTAGCGGAACAACCCCTTGTGCGTGTTGATCACAACTAACTTTTTGGACTCTTCATCGAGCTCCAGCTGGCAGTAGGCATCCTTCAAGTCAATCTTCGAAAACGTGTCCCCTCCCGCCAGCTGGGCAAACAAGTCTTCAATGGTAGGTAGCGGATACTGCTCGAGTTCCGTCGCCTGGTTGACGGTGAGCTTGAAGTCCCCGCACAGGCGAACACTGCCGTCTTGCTTTAAAACTGGTACCACTGGTGCTGCCCAAAATCCCTTCTTTCACGAGGCGCTCTAGCTCCGCATCTACCTTATCTCTTAAGGCATATGGAACTGGTCTGGCTTTGAAAAACTTCGGGTGGGCAGACGGACGAAGGGATAAATGGACCTTGACCCCTTTAATGAGGCCCAGGCCTGGAGAGAAAACTTCACTATATTTCTCCAGAATGCCATCCAAACTGTTCTGACTGGCAGCTAATATTGTATAAGGGGGTGCAGGCATCAAAGCAAAGGCCTCGATCCAATTCCGCCCAGCCAGGTTGATCGTCCCCTCTTTCACCACCAGCAGAGGCAATTTCTTCTTGTGGCCCTTGAGGGACACTGCAACCTCTGCAGCCCCAAGAACCTCTATAGGGTGTTTGGTATACGACTGCAGCCGGATGTTTGTGTCCTGCAAGACTGGTCGAGGGTCCTTAAAACTACTGAAGGTCTTGCTGGGGATGATGGCAAACGGTGCTCCAGAATCCACCTCCATTGGAAGCACCTGACCCTCGACGGAAAACTCCAGAACAATGGGAGGTGGGGCTTCTCCCAGAGCACCCAGGTTAAAGATGTCGTATATTTCCTGGGTCTCTTCCTCTTCTTCTTGCACCTGGTTGATTCGGCCAGAAGACCCCCCCCCCTGGATCCTCGCCCAGGGGATGGGCAAGCTCTGGCGATATGTCCGGTCCTTCCACATGCATTGCACCTGGCTCTTGCAAAACGGCACTGGGAGGACAAGTGGGAGGGATCCCCGCAACGAAAACAGGAATTATTTCCGGACGATTCCGGCACGAAATTTCGCCTCTGGAATTCCGGCCCGAAATTCCGCCTCTGCGCTTCCGGAACGAAGGGCCGTCTCTGCAACTGCCGCCTCCCCGACTGTTGCACGGCGTACACATCCGAAGTTGCCTTCAGGTCGCCGGCATTCCGCGCTGCGGCCTCCATCGCCACGGCTATCTCCGTTGCTCGTGCGAGGGTAAGACCCCTTTCCGCTAACAGCTTCCTCTGTATCCCGTCATCCTCGATGCCGCACACGAGTCGATCCCTCAGCATCATGTCCAGAGAATCGCCGTATGCGCAAAATTTCGCGAGCCGGCGAAGCTCCGCGATAAACGTCGCCACGGATTCGCCCGACTTACGCGAGCGGCTATTAAATTTATACCTCTCGACTATCTCCGAAGGCGCCGGCTCGAAGTGGCCCGAGAGAACATCCAATATTTGGGTCAAGGGGATAGCCGTAGGCAACACCGGAGCTATCAAGTCTTTCAGAAGACCGTAGGTAGCGGGGCCCACCACAGTCACAAAAATGGCCCGGCGTTTACCCGCATCGACGATGTCGTTTGCTATGTAGTACTGCAGCAGCCGCTCCGCGTATTGAGCCCACGGCTCCACAGTCTTATCAAACTCTCCAATGTGGCCGAATGACGCCATCACCTTCCCGCCGTTCAACTCCGCACGTGCCGCCGATCAAGTCGAAAAACAATCTATTCCCATCCGCGTCGTCACTTTAATATCTGCGATGTGGCTGTACTAGCACATACATACAAGGGCCTCGTCATAAGGAGGTATACTCAACCGCAACGTTTCTTGTCTGTGGAGAAATATACTGAGTGCAGAGAGAGGAAGTAGTTCTCAACGCGGTGTTTGAATTTCAAGTTTAATATGTATTTTTATTTGAGAAATACAATAGGTTATTTTAACTCATTTATTTATAGCATTTCTTTGTCCTAATTTTTGAATAATATCGTATATTTTTAATTTTCGCTAGGCGCATGGCGGAGTAATATACCAGAATGTAGAACTGAATGCGCCAGCCAATAAGAGCTCACCAACAGTTGGCGGTCTTGGGATTTGAAGTTTTGGCGACTGGCGAGATTTAGCGTCTATTAGCGAACTTGACCGAGGACACAACTTTGAGACTAATGCACGATTTGGGTTTTGAATTCAAGAAGCGGCAGCGGAATTCTATGCTCATTGAGCGGGAGGACCTGCAGGTGTGGCGCCGGAAATTCCTTCGACAAATTCGCCGTCTTCGCAAAGAAGGAAGGCCCATTGTTTATACAGATGAGACTTGGGTAAACTTCGGACACACTAAAGAAACAGTGTGGCATGATACCTTCATTAAGCGCCCGAAAGACGCATTCCGGTCTGGTCTCTCCACAGGATTGAAAGCCCCTTCCGGCAAAGGTTCCAGATTAATCATTACACATGCTGGATCGGAGAAAGGGTTCGTGCCAAATGCTGTGGATATTTTTAAAGGGAAGAAGGGGAAAGGAGACTATCACGAGGAGATGAACGGTGAACATTATGAAAAGTGGTTCACCGAAAAATTACTTCCCAACTTAGAAAGCCAAAGCGTCATTGTAATGGATAAAGCGTCATACCACAGTGTATTTGTGGAGAGTCTCCCAAACACCTCCACCAAAAAGAAGGATATTCAAGAGTGGCTTACTTCCAAGAATATATGCTTCAGTGAAGATATGCTTAAAGCGGAACTCCTGCTCCTCGTATCTAATGTCCGCAAGAAATACGAGGAGTATCGGTTGGATAAAATCGCTGCACTCCACGGGCACACAGTGGTAAGACTTCCACCCTATCACTGTGAGCTGAACCCTATTGAGCACATTTGGAGCATCGTTAAGGGTAAAGTTGCTTCTTCAAATCGAGGGTTCAAGGAGAAAGAGGTTGTAAAGCTGACCGAAGAAGCGATTGAAAACATTTCTCCTGAAACGTGGCAAAATTGTGTGAGGCATGTCATCAAGGCAGAAGAAGAAATGTGGGAGCTGGATGGTATGTGTGACTTCACGGTTGAAAATTTAATTATCAGTGTCGATCCTGAGTCCACTGATACTGCTTCGGATGAAACCAATTCTGGAGAAGATTAAAAATAGGACTATACGCCTTCCTTTATATATTCCTCTTGGATGTAATAAGGCAGATAGTCCATCACAGCTATTGGCATATATTTTTCGGCGAAGTTCTGTGACAGCTCTCTAATATCGTGATGAGTCTTAGCCTCTTTGTAAACCTACGCTGCAACATTTAGTCCTCTCATTTGGATGGTAGATAATGCCTTCCAACAGATGCCATTCTTGACAACTTTCTAAAAAGATTGTGCTTATGGAGTAGTGGGCTTATTACCTGGACCTTAAACCTGTTTTAAATCTTTGAAATGCTCTCAAATGTACTGTATGTTTTAAACGTTTCACACCTCGTAACAAGCATGACCACAAGTTGTACATTTTATATGAAGGTCATGGATGTTCACATACCTTATTGAGGGACAATTCCTGCATTTTGACTTTAATTTTTTATTCGATAGAAAGTTTGGATTAAAAATGATGCAAAATAGCTGATGTCATATACCCTAAACATTTGATTTAAACAATGATTAAGATTCACAAGTGAATGTTTATTTTTACTTTACATTGTTTAAAAGAAAGACCCCATCTTTTAATATATGAAAATTCAGTATTTTATTGTTATGTAAATCTTTGTTTTAATACAAAAAACCCTAAGAACTGTGCTTGCAGCATTTTGTTTTAATCAATGTAGTAATTTTCCATATTTTTGCATTTTAACACTGCTTAATTTTGGCAGGAGTGTTTTCTCCCTCTCCTTCTTAAATAATATATAAAATATTCATAACTTCTGAAATGTACCATAATAAACTTAATTTTTCTACTGTTTATTTTATGTGTTGTGGCATTTTCATGTTTTTAAGTGTCCAATGTGCATGAAAATGCAAAAAAAAAAGTGAAACTTTAAATTTTAGTTTATTGTAGAAATTTTATACACAAATGAGGATTTCAAAAACATACCATTTATATTAATAACAATCCTTGAATTATTATTTCCGACAGACACCTCCATTCATACAGAAAGCTTTTAAGTTAATGATAATTTGTTGCAAAGTATGTTTCGGCCAATTTTAAATTGTTAAGTTAATAAATTTTAAGTATGTTAATATTAAATATTACCAAACTGTAATAACTTTAAAAACTAAATTTGCAAGAAAATGCTAGAACTTGTGATTAGTTTTAATACATATATTATGACATGTCAATTTTCATTTATGGAAAATTTAACATTCCAACATTTGAATGAATAATTTTTAATTTTTTTTCCTTAAACCACTCTATTGAACTATTAAGATATAGTATTATGAATAATGAGGTATTATTTTTATTTATGTTCAACACACTGTATTATATATACATAATTTTTTTGATAATTTTTACAGACTTAATTCGAATAAACAAGTAAATAGTTAATCTATTTTATATTTCCGAGGAAGTATTAAAGCTAAAACAGTTTAAAACTACCCATTGATCTACATTTTAGGTTTCAGAAATAAAAGTTTAAACTAATTCCCCTTTTTACTAGTATGTGTTATTTTTTTAAGTTTATTTTTCTTTCAGATATTCTCTTTTAATTTGTTTATTCACTGGTCAATTAACAGAAGAAATTGGCACTAAATTAAATTTTTTAACTGTTAAAAATTCTATTCTTTGAAAATTTAGTGTAAACCTTAATCAGATATTGTTGAAATACCCTCATTATGTAACTACCTCATTGGGATTTTTTGTCTAATTTGAAGTGTGACTGATACAGTTATAAATTGCCCAATGGTTATTCTATTAGGAGAAAAGATACTTAATTATTGGTAAAAATCTTTGTAGAATATTCTCAGAGGGGAAAACTTTAATAGGATTAATATATTTTTAAGGAATACTTTTATGAAGTAATTATATTAACTTTTTTATTTTAGAAGACTAATGAAGATTGTTAATTGAGAAGCAGGGTTGAGTACATATTTCTTTCAGGTGTGGAAATTTTGAATACATTTGAATTATTGTGTACAAATTTTGAAATTTATACTTTTAATAATTACAGCATACATTTTATTACACACTTGTTTTCAATAAATTCAATAATAAAATAAATAATACAAAATAAATTCAATACTTATAATAATAATTCAATAATATCATCACAATTCAATAATTTCAATTGTGATGGATTACTTTCTGCTTCTATCCATAAAAAAGTTTAAAAATCTAAATTTATTTCTGCAAAATATTAGATTAAACCTACACAGTTTTAATTGCTACAAATATAATTAAGGATTTATTAACTGTACATCTTTGCTGAAAGTAATTAAAAGTATGCATTCACAATAAAATGACTCATTAAATGAGTGTTTAACAATTTCTATTTAAAATTTTTTCACATTATAGTCTATTGTCAGTTCACGTACATGAAGTATTCTACAAATAGAATGCATCTCAAAGAATGCACTGGCAGGGCACAGCAAATGACATGTTTTAGTACTTAATAAAACCCCTCCTGCAGCATCAGAAAACAGAAACCCCTGTTTGTACACTTAAAAAACAATTAATTGATTTTTAAAAACAATTCTTATGAATAAAATCACTCAGGCATAGATTCTGGCTGTGCTACAGCAAGAATATATTTTTGTAGTTTATACTCAACAGTTTTAATGCATTCATGCTGTTTAATTTAAAATTTACTGATTAGGGTCTATCTAATTCTGCTCATTTCTTTGATAATTGTTTTTTACAAATTAGGTTTTTGGCAGGGAGGTTTTTTACAAGCCGGTTTTAACCATGGTTAAAGCCGGTTAAAGCTGTCGCATGTCAAAAACCTGCCAACTCCGATGAGAAGTAATTTTTAAAAAAGTAAATTTATACTTCAAATCTTTTCAAATTAATAACTACAAAATGTTAATGCAAAATATGTGTGTATGAAAGGAAAATGCACAGGAAAGTTGTATTGTATTAACCTTACATTCAATTTTTTCCCTTAGTTAAAAAATATTTTTTAAAGAAAATAATGAGATTTTTTAATACATTTAACCATTAATGTTTTAAAGAATCTTAAAGAACCCCCACTTTGATAATAAATTTTTATTAACCAAAAAAATTTGAGCTTGTCATTCTTATACTGAGAAAAGAATAAAATTTATTGAACTCAAATAATAAACATATAAAAAGGATGAAGAATTCCTCTTGGCAGGCTTAATATAAGTTTACTTTGTATGCATTATTAAAAACCAACAATTTTATTTCAATCAGTTCCCCAAAATTTAGTATACATAAGTAAAAAAAAATTCAACTAAAGCCATTTGTCAAGCTTTTAATAACACTTTGACCCATATATTTATTTAAATCTGAATAACAGGTAATTATGAGATGAAAAAGTAATTTATTTGAAGAGTAACTAAAGTGTTTAAGGGTAGCTCATCCCAATAAAGATCTCCTTCCACTATGTGCCAAATAGAATGATACTTTGCCAAATGTGGCGTCTTTTATTATCGCTGTTTACTTTCTCCGCTTTCTCCTCCCTGCAACCCTATAGTTCACGCCGGTTCACGCAGTTTTTCTTCCGCGCCTGGTGACGTAACGATGTCAAGAAAGATTGCGGTTTAGTATAGCATTCTTGATTCACAATATTAATATACAATACTCTTGATTATCGTTATAGTCCTCATCCCAGTTCATAACATCCTTACACCTCGCAACCCGGAGACCGAATCCCCGCGCATCGCATGGCACTCTGGGAGCGCCTGCCCCCAGTGGAGAGGTGGTGCCATCTATCGGCACCGATGCATCAATATGCATCTGGCAACAAAACATACTTTGTTTATCTTCAAGAACTGTCTTGCTCAGAACATGCAACTGGTCATGCTGGAGTCTGGAGAAATTGTAAATCATTATGTAACTTAAACTAAATGTAACTGCTTAACTTTAAATCATTAAATATATCTTTAAATGTATGAGATCTTTCATTATGACGACGAGGTAAGAAAACTTCAAAATCGAACATGCCTAACGAAAACGAAACCAGACAACAACAGAACCAGAACACCAACGGAAATCGAGGTATGGATTTATCCAAATTTAAATTTGATGAATATATTCCTGGAAAAGATGATATACGATATTACTTAAGAAGATTTGAGCTAGAATTAAGAGTGCATTCTATTCAATTGGATAATGATAAGAGAGACCTTTTATTAAGAAGTATTGGTTCACAACTCTTCAGGCTAATCAATGATAATTTTGACCCAGTTTCTCCGGATGATGTGAAGTACAGCAATATAACAGATTTTCTGAATGAGTATTTTAAACCAATAACGAACATTCATGCAGAAAGAACAAAGTTCACCCAGAGATTTCGTTTAGAAAATGAAACAGTAGGTGAATACGTCGCAGCCCTTCGAACACTAGCTGTTGGCTGTAAATTTCGTTTTGCCTTAGACGAACGTATTAGGGATCAGCTTATCTTAGGAATCAACGATGCTCGTATACAAGAACTAATATTTCGAGAACATGCGGATGAGAACTCCACTTTGAATGATGTTGTGAAGTCGGCTACAAATTTCGAGTCAGCGTTATTAAACAGACAGGCCATGGAATCAGTTACCAAAACAGAAACTATCCATAAAGTAAAAGAACAAAAGAGAACAGAGAACAATAAATCACACGCCAAGAGAAATGAACAAAAACAAACAGAACAAAAAACGAACAAAAGAAGTGAGAAATTTAGAATCGACAAGCGAACATCCTGCCTCTGCTGTGGTTTGAAAAAAACATGGAAAGGGTGAGGTATGCAAGGCGGAAAAAGCGACTTGCAAGGCTTGTTCTTCAGTTGGACATTTCGCTAAGGTTTGTGTACGTTCAGGAAATGCCAGGGTTGGAAAAAAACATGTTTTTTTCTAAAAAATACAAAAAACGTGTTTTATTTGTTTTAAACGTGTTTTTTTTGTTTAAAACGTTTTATTTGTTTTTTTTACCCACGACACAGAAATTCTAAAAAAAACTCCATGATTTTAAAAAATTAAATTAAGTTTTTAAAATTGAAAATGGATTAACAAAGCTATCCCTGACATCAAATGGCATCTTGAGCTCTTTAGCACCTGTTTCTTTGAGCTTGGTGGAGTAAAATGATTGTTTTGGAAATATGATACTATGTCAACAACTTCAGCTTTAACATTAGAAATGTAAATATATTTTGCTAAAAGGTTTAAGATACAAGCTAAACATTTATAAGTTTTTATATTCATATTCATTTCAGTGCTTTTCAGTTCATTGGGTATTTTGACGACATTAGCAGCATTGATCGTTTAAAATATTAAAATTAAACATAAAGAACAGGTCAATTATAAAAAAATATGATTTTTAAACAATTTTATTTGTATTTTTTATTAAATAACTTTCGAGACAAAAATCAAATAAAACAGTTGAAAGTAAATACTAAGTTTTATATACTAATGCCATCTGTTCATAGAAAAAAGAATTACTAAAAAAGTACATGTGTTTTAAACAATGTTTTTTTTGCTTTGTTTTAAACGTGTTTAAAACAAGTGTTTTAAACGTAACAACCCTGAGAAATGCTGAATTCATCCATCAAATTTTCCAGATCATTCCAGATGAAAACAAGTATGACATCACAGCTAAAATTAATAATGAAGAACTAAAGTTTAGCTATGACACAGGAGCAAGTAAATCCATAATCCCTGAACACTTTTATAGAAAACTTCCTGGAAAACCAAAACTAAGAAAAGCTAAGGAACTTTTTGGTTACCCGAACCAGCCTATACCAATATTGGGAGAAGTCAGTGTGCAAATAACAGTTGGAACTAAAACAAGAAAATGTGATGTAACTGTGGTTCCTGGCAGTGGCGGATCCACGGGGGGGGGTGATTGGGGTGATCACCCCCCCCAACAAAGTGACCTCGCCGAATTTCCGGCCGAAAATCACATCCCCGATAACATAGCGATAAACTTGACTTGTGAATAATCTCTACTGAGAAACCGCTGTCACCATCTGAGCGAGTATTTTTTCCGGTTTTTCGCAGTGCCCCTTTTCGGCAATAGTATAGCAACTCGTAACTTATGCATCGATCACTTTTCAGAGGAACTCCCTTCCCGAACTGATAAGAGCCACCAATGATTGACAGAGGGTCCGCGCTAATGACCACTTTTTGCTCTCGTGGGGATCGGTACTCTTTGGTCACCGGAAATTTCAGCTGGTGTTAAAGAAATCTGTATAGGGGTGAATTGGACCTCATATCGAAGCTGATTACTGGTATAATTGCACACAAAAACCAGAGCGGACGGCTTGTTTGTATATTTTCTAATCTCACTGTTTTTCAACATCTATTTAAGGGCCAATCAAAGCTTTTTCAGAGCGATTGGCAATCCCATATTGGGAGGGGATAACAGCTATTTGTTGGCAGTGGGATGGTCAAAACTTGTGGGCAGAGCATGTCGTACATATGCCAAGCTGTACTAGTAAAAAATATAGTTGGTTTTCTTTCCAACGTTTGACTTGTCTCGTCTTTTTACACTGATTTGCTGTTTTATTAACACTTGGCGTTTTACTATCACAAAAAATGGATTCCGGAAATAGTGAACATGGTCGTGCTCAGAAACGAACAGTGGATCAACTCAGCTTTCGTTTTTTAAGAAAAAGCCAAGAAATTATGTTTTTGAAGATAAAGCTGAGGTAGTTTTGCCATTTTCTGCAACTTTTCTGTTTCGATGTTTCATAGTTTTTTAAACTCAAGTATACACTGTGTATTAATTATTAAGAGAAATTGCTATTTTAAATTTTCTTCTTGGTTGCTAAATTCGGAATACATATACAAAAGAAAATTGTTTTATCATTTAGTAATAGATTTAATATTTTTTATGTACATTTATTAAGTTTTTATTATTATTTTGAGAACTTAACAGGGCAGCTTTCAATGTCATTATTACTAATCATTTCAAGGTTCTAATGATTTAATCCGGTTTACTAAATTTCTAAATCGTGAAAAAGCTAAAAGAAAAAGAAATAATTATAAACAGCAAAAAGGCTTTGCGGTAATTTTACTTTTAGTTTCTTTTCTGTTTCTCTAATTTTTCTTTATTTTGGTCTGTTTTGTTATATATTAGTGTATACTTTATGCATTTAAGTAGAAGTTCCATTTTAAAAAGGGAAAATGAATTATTTTAATCATGCATTTAATGGTTTACAATTAAATCAGTAGAAAGTGGAACTTTCCACCAAATATATTTTATGTGTCTTCCTCTTACGAATTGAATGTAAAATTGATTGTAATGTCGAATGCGCATATAGGTAAAATCACCCCCCCCAAACCAAGTCTCTGGATCCGCCACTGGTTCCTGGTAACAGTGTTTCAATATTTGGAAAGGACCTGATGCAAGTATTCCAAATAGAACCCAAGTATGAAATTAAACAGATCAACATGACAGAACAAACAGATTCCAAGCATGATGAACAAGAGCTTTTGAAACGATATGCTGATGTCTTTGATGAATCAACAATTGGAACAATTCATGGTTTTGAAGCAATAATCAAAATTAAAGAAGGAGCAACACCTAAACTTTGCAAGGCAAGGCCAGTACCTTATGCTCTAAAATCAGCTGCTGACAAGGAAATAAACAGACTAGTTGAAAATGGAACTTTAGAACCTGTAGACGTCAACAAGGAAACAGTTGAATGGGCATCACCTGTCGTCTACGTTACTAAGAAGAACAGCCAAATTAGACTCTGTGGGGATTTAAAGCTACAATTAATCAACATATGATAACAGAAAAGTATCCTTACCCAACATTTGAGGACATTTCTGCAAAACTCAATGGATGTACACAGTTCAGTGTTATTGACCTAAAAGATGCCTTTCTTCAGGTTAAAATAAACAAGTCATCTCGACAGTATCTAGTGATAGCTACTCACAGAGGTTATTTCAGATATCGTCGTATGCCATTTGGAATCTCAGCAGCACCAATCATATTTCAAAAGCTAATGGACCAATTTCTGATGGGACTAGATGGAGTAGCTTGGTTCCAAGATGATGTAGCAGTAGGAGGAAAAGACAGACAAGAACTCTTGGAAAGACTACACAAGGTCTTCGACATCTTTAGGAAAGTCGGTTTGAAAACCCAGCGTTCCAAGCTCCAACTTTTCAAGACCAAAATTAAGTTTCTGGGACATCTCATTACAAAAGATGGTATTTTACCTGATGATGAACGAATTCGAGCCCTGAGTGAACAACCTCCACCAACGAACATTTCAGAACTGAGATCGTTTTTAGGTTCTGTGAACTACTATTCACGCTTCGTGAAAAACTTGCAGATACTGTGTTCACCTCTCCATGATCTGTTAAAAAAGAATACCAAATGGGAGTGGACAAGTACACATCAAAGAGCATTTGAAAAGATCAGAGAACAGATTTCATCAAGGAACATTCTAACACATTTTGATCCTAAAAAGCCCATAATTCTATCATGTGATGCATCAACCAGAGGACTTGGAGCAGTTTTACAGCATCGAGAACATGGACAGCTGAAACTCATTGCAGCAGTTTCAAGAACATTGAACAACGCTGAGAGAAACTACTCAAGCATAGACAGAGAAGCTCTAGCTATTATGTTTGCAGTTCAAAAATTTTACAAGTACCTCGTGGGAAATCACTTTATTATTCAGAGTGATCACAAGCCATTGGAAAGAATTCTTGGTTCCAACAGGGAGATTCCACGTCTAGCAGCTTCTAGGCTAACAAGATGGGCTGTAACACTAGGTGCATTTGACTATGAAATTGAACACTTACCCATAGTCCAGTCAATATCAATTTTGCTCCGGAAATAATTCATAAAGTTTTGAAATTTGGCACACTTGTTGGGATGGGTCTGGAGGTGTTTCACACAAAAGTCCACTAAATTTGCCCTGGAGGGTTTTCCGCTACGGCCATTTTAGTGGTCAGTTTTTGGAAACGCACGTCGCCAAACCGGCGGTAACTCGCCAATAGTAGAACAACCTGTTTGTACTGGAAACAGCGGGTGCCTCCGGCTGAATGGCGACTGGTCTGGCGCAGTTCTTGTTTGGCGATCATGGACAATGCGGTAGTATTCTCTAATGATGAGATGCTTAACTAGGATATAATACATTTTTTTTTACTCAGATCTCAGAAATAATTTAAGATAATCAATTGAGCTTTGAAAATAAAGTTTTAAGTAATTTTAATAGATTTTTAAGCTAAATACATCAGGCAAAGTAAAACCTGATGTCAAACTTATTAGTGTTCCTTACGCTAAACTATATTTTACATGTAGCTCAACAGCTGTAAAGGAATATTTATTTCATATTCTTGCAATTCTCCTTAAACAAGAAAGTATTTCTTGATCCTATGAAAAAAATGTTTCAAGGGAACTAAAAAATAAAGCATTTGTTATAAATACAAATGAATATTTCAATTAATAATGCCCTATAATAATTTCCAAACAATCGTAAGCTGCATGGAAATAATAAAAACAAAATCACTCTTGGAGATAAGTGTAATGTAAAAAATACAGTAAATTATATTTTACATGTAGATTAACAGCTGTAAATGAATATTTATTTCATATTCTCGCAATTCTCTTTAAATAAGAAAGTATTACTTCATCTTATCAAAAAATATTTCAAGGGAACTGAAAATAAACGATCTGTGATAATTAATGTTCAGATTATTTTGACTAATTTTTTTCTAGTTAATATTGTTTAAATGATTTCAATATACAAAAATGGGAAAATAAGTGTACATTTTTAACTGTTCAATATTCACAATTCCTGTATAGTTTTTATGAATATACAGTGTAAACCAAGAATAATAAAAATGTACAAATAAATTTTCATCTCATAAAGGCCAGTGATATTATATTATAAACTATCGTTAACAACGTAAAACTATATTAGTAAAGGTTTGGAGAAAAGTGTATAAAACATCCCTGAAAATTCCATTAAATGTTTCCAGAAAGCTTGTGTTGTAGAAAATTATTTGTTTCAAAACTCAATGAAATTTTAAGTTTCACCTTACAGCTGAGGATGCGTATTTTCTCAATATGTATAAATATAAGTAGCGATTTTAAGTAATGGCTAATATTTAAGCCCGTATCGATCCAATTAAGAAGGATTACCTCTGGTAATTCAAAGTTGAAATACTATTTTATTTGTTTTAAATAGTCTAAGTTAACATGGTTTATTCATGTAACTCTACATCTACATAAACTGTGTATGTTATGAGATTCGATGAGACGATGAAGTATTATTTTCTATTTTTAATTAATAATATTAAATTACTGTTGACACAAAAATAGTTAGTACTAAATTAAAGCATTTAACAGCACGCATGTTAATTACTAGAAGAAATATGCTTAAAAAACCACAGGTTTCAGTAGGATAGAAGATAAAGAGGATATTTATTGTAACAAATTATATTTTTTTATTCTAAAACATATTTTTCTTAGATAACAAGGTAAGTATTTAATAAAAATTTTGATGTAGAAGAAAAAACATGTCTGTAAAAAACATATAGGTTTTCAAAGCTATCAGTTTCAACTTAAAATTTTGGAATAGAGTATATAACTTTGTACAACAAATCTTTCAGGAAAGCATTTTACTGTTATACTTTTCAGGGATATTTTTAACACTTATTTTCTCCATAAATTTTTATTTTATTAATATACTGAATACGATAGTTTGAAAATTACTCTGAGGCTTTTTTAATTGAAATATTCATTTGTATTTATAACAAAGCGTTATTTTTAGTTCCCTTGAAATATTAATATGATTAAGTAATACGTTCTTTCATAAAGAGATAATTGCAAGATTATGAAATAAACATTCATTTACAGCTGTTGAGCTACCAAATCTTTAATTATATTGTTTTATGTAGTTATCGATAGTTCATAATAAAATATCACTGGCCTTTATAAGATGAAAATTTATTTGTATATTTAATATTCTTGGTTTGCACTGTATATTCATAAAAACTCTACAGGAATTGTGAATATTGAACAATTAAAAGGGCACACTTATTTTTCCATTTTTGTATTGAAATCATTTAAACAATATAAACTAGAAAAAAATTAGTCAAAATAATCTGAACATTAATTATCACAGAGCATTTATTTTCAGTTCCCTTGAAATATTTTTTGATATGATGAAGTAATACTTTCTTATTTAAAGAGAATTGCAAGAATATGAAATAAATATTCATTTACAGCTGTTAATCTCTACATGTAAAATATAATTTACTGTATTTTTTACATTACACTTATCTCCAAGAGTGATTTTGTTTTTATTATTTCCATGCTGCTTACGATAGTTTGGAAATTATTATGGGGCATTATTAATTGAAATATTCATTTGTATTTATAACAAAGGCATTACTTTTTAGTTCCCTTGAAACATTTTTTTTCATAGGATCAAGAAATATTTTCTTGTTTAAGGAGAATTGCAAGAATATGAAATAAATATTCCTTTACAGCTGTTGAGCTACATGTAAAATATAGTTTAGCGTAAGGAACACTAATAAGTTTGACATCAGGTTTTACTTTGCCTGATGTATTTAGCTTAAAAATCTATTAAAATTACTTAAAACATTATTTTCAAAGCTCAATTGATTATCTTAAATTATTTCTGAGATCTGAGTAAAAAAAAATGTATTATATCCTAGTTAAGCATCTCATCATTAGAGAATACTACCGCATTGTCCATGATCGCCAAACAAGAACTGCGCCAGACCAGTCGCCATTCAGCCGGAGGCACCCGCTGTTTCCAGTACAAACAGGTTGTTCTACTATTGGCGCGTTACCGCCGGTTTGGCGACGTGCGTTTCCAAAAACTGACCACTAAAATGGCCGTAGCGGAAAACCCTCCAGGGCAAATTTAGTGGACTTTTGTGTGAAACACCTCCAGACCCATCCCAACAAGTGTGCCAAATTTCAAAACTTTATGAATTATTTCCGGAGCCACCCTTTTTTTGTTCTACGTTGACTGGACTACAGTGCTGAAATTGGACAAAAATATTTGGGGGGACTCACCTTTTTACACAATAGATGATTGATGGAGGGTAAAATATGACTAATGTTTGGTACCTACTCGAATTGATAATCAAATTATATAGATTAAATAAAATTGCATAGTTAGGGAAAAGGGGGGCCTAATGGGACATTTTTTAAATGCTAGAATAAAAGCACAAATGCAGTTATTATAATTTTTAAAACCTTAAAACTATATAACATTTAATTCTTTACAAATATTGATGGAAAGTAAACAAAAAAAAACATTATTCAACTTTGTGTTCCCATGAAGTGGCGGATCCAGGATATGGTTTGTGGGGGCTAAAAATGTGTTAATAGAATTGAATCATCTTGCTCAACCTAATGTTAAAAAAGTTGTGAATAATCGAGTTCCAAGTACAAAAAGGGGGGTTTAGGGGTTCTCCCCCAGAAAATTTTTGGAAATTAGACTCTTAAAACAGGGTTTTAACTCATTTTTTGTACAGCAAATCGTGAGTAATAGAAATTAAAAACTTAAAGGGGGTCTGGGGTCCTCCCCAAAGTTTTCGGAAATTTTACCCTAAAAATCCGAAGACGAATATATAGTATTTGCATATCAGAATACGGGGAGACTGCTGGCACGCTGATTGGCGGATCCGAACACTCATTCAAATGGGAATTTAGGCAGAAGAAATAAATTTGCTTTCGTATTTAAATCTACCCTTTGTATGTATTTTTTTTCGTGGAAAGAAATGTTTTAGGGGACGGTAAAAATATTTCGGGGGACGGTCCAATCATTTGGGGGGACGGCGTCCCCCTCCAATTTCAGCACTGCACTTACGTGGAGAACAGATGTCTGCACCAGACGTCTGCCTTTACCAGGTTTCACGTCTGCCTTTACCAGGTAGAAAAATGAGTGAATTCGAAGACAGCAGTACTGTTTACAAGATTGTAAATCATGCCATTTATGAGATGTATCTTACTCAAAGAATACTATGAATACAAACAGAAAAGGATCCAATCTTGAACAAGATAATTGCCTTTATTGAAAGAGGATGGCCTCCAAAGAAGAACTTGGATGAAAAATTCTATCCATACTATGAAAAGCGAAACGAGCTGACGTATGAACAAAGAATTATCATGTGGAACAATCGGATTGTCATACCAAGAAGCCTAATAACACACGTCATGAACAAGCTCCATGAGGGACATATTGGAATTGTGGCAATGAAATCAGTTGCTCGGATGTCAGTATGGTGGCCCTGCATTGACCATGACATAGAAAAGACTGCTAGAACATGTCCCAACTGCAATGAACATCATCCAAAGATCTATGAATCACCTTTATTACTCTGGAACAATACGGGTAAACCCTGGGATCGTGTGCATATGGACTTAGCTCAACTGAATGGAGAAAACTGGTTGTTTATCATCGATTCATATTCACGTTGGCTGGAAGTCTTCAAATTGAAACATGTAACCTCATCTGAAGTCATTAAATGTTACAGGAAATCAGGGGCGTCATTTCAGTTTTTGGTTGGGGGGGGCAAGGATTTTTTTTAAGTGGGGCTGAGCCACGCCGTAACCAGACTTGTTTCTTTTTCGGGGGGGGTGACTCAACATCATAAGGTCTAAGTAAAAATGGGGGGTCTGGGGGTCACCCCCAGAAAAATTTTAAAATTTTGCTTCATTTTTACGACATTTAAGTTACATCCGAAGAGAACAGCCCCTTGTAAACCACATAATTTCTAGAGAAAAAAGTTACAAATAAACGTCAAAGTTTCAAGGGGAGCCGGAGGTCCTCCCTCAGAATTTTTTTTGAAAATTACCCTTTAAACTAGGGTTTTATCTCCCTTGCAACCTCGTTGGGGAGCACCCAGAGGGAACTGCTTGTTGTGAGTGGCAGAATTTTCAAGGAAAATATACTGTATAACATAATATATATTTAAAAATTTTAAAGGGGGGTCTGGGGGTCCTCCCCCAGAAAATTTTTTGAAATTTGCCTCTTTAAAGTAGTGTTTCAGCTCATTTTGAGGTCCTTTGGGTTACATTCAAAAAGAACAGTTCCTTGTAAAGCATAGAATTTTCTAGGGGAAAAAAGTTATAAATAAACGTAATTATTTTCAAGGGGGGGCGGAGATCCTCCTCCAGTAAAAATTTTTATAAAATTCCCCTTTAAACCAGACTCCTAGGGGCTTCAAACTCTTTGGTTCCCAAAGGGAACTGCTTCTTGTAAGCAGCAGAATTTTCAAGGGAGACAAATTGTATAACAGACATCAAAGGTCAAGAGGGGGATTGGGGGTTCTCCCCCAGAAAATTTTGAAATTAGACCCTCAAAAGTAGTGCTTTAACTGCTTTTGGGATGTTTTGAGTTAAATCTGTTGCTCCTTGTGGAAGTTACAAAATTTTCCAGGGACTCTCAGCAATTTTTCATTCAAGAGTGGAAACCTTGGGGGGGGCAATTGCCCCCCCCTGCCCCCCCTAAATGACGCCCATGCAGGAAATTGTTTGCTACTTATGGCATTTGCCGTGTCATTGTTTCAGACAATGGTCCTCAGTTTACTTCTGTGGAATTCAAACAGTTCTGTGATAGAAATGGAGTTCAACACATCCGTACTACTCCTTATCATTCCAGAAGCAGGCGCGTAGCCAGAGGGGGGGATTTGGGGATATATCCCCCCCCCGAAACTTGGAAATTTTCTTTTTTTGACCATAGAAAACCTCTTAAAATACCCCATATCCCCCCCCCAAAATATCAATATCCCCCTCCGAAATTTTTTTCTGGCTACGCCACTGTCCAGAAGTAACGGCCTAGCAGAACGAGTCATAAGAACCTTCAAAACACGTTTCAAGAAAACCCAAAACCAGTTTGAGGATCAAGAACACCAACTTCAAGTTTTCCTTTTCACTTACAGAACAATTATACACAAAGTCACCCAAAGTACACCTGCAAAGCTGTTTCTAGGAAGAGAGTTACCAACACTTTTTGATAGACTCAAGCCAGATTTGGTTAATGATGTTCAAAGTTTGAAATCCAAGTACCATCACGACAAAACATCCTGAGAAAGAAACTTTGACGTAGGAGATAACGTTTGGTTACGCCGTGAGCACAAGATATGGAAACCAACTGTGATAGCAGACAAGACAGGTTCTCTATCGTACAGAACAACTGAAGGGCAAAGAGTCCATACAGATCATCTCCGTCCTAGAAGTTTGTCTCATGATGAACCTAATGAACACACTTCAGAAGAACAGCTATTCATGGATTTGACGAAGAATTCAGAACCAGATTCTCCGACTCCACTTTCTGATGAGAACGAACTTTCAGATACACCGTCTAATTCCCAGATGCCTGAAATTGTCAATGACTGTATCCCTAAACCAGACTCCTTTGAGAAGAGCACACCGAACACGCAGAGCACCTCTACGATATGACGAGGAGTTTTGAACTTTAAAGAAACTTTGGGACTTTTTGAACTCTTTATTTAAAGGGGGGGTAATGTAGGATATGCATCTGGCAACAAAACATACTTTGTTTATCTTCTTGGAGTCTTGCTCAGAACATGCAACTGGTCATGCTGGAGAAATTGTAAATCATTATGTAACTTAAACTAAATGTAACTGCTTGACTTAAAATCATTAAATAGATCTTTAAATGTATGAGAGATCTTTCAAATATCATATCAATAAATTATTTTTCATAATATTGCATTGTCATGGGACCCTTGTAAGTAAAGTTTGTCTGTCCTTGCTAGGCACGAGTGGCAAACCTAAAATCAGTACCCACAGCAGAAAAAACAGTGGAGAGTGCACTAAAAAAGCCATAAAGATGGTTATCTCACTTCTATTAGATACCCGATACCCTGCACTCGCCACTGCTTTTTCTGCTGTTGGTACTGATTTTAGGTTTGCCACTCGTGCCTAGCGAGGACAGACAAAGTTTATACCAAATTTCATTGAAATCGGTTCACGGGAATTTTCTCAAAAACGAGTTGCAAGATTTGATTGATAGTTGACAAGATTAAGAGGTGGCAGGCGTCGCTCAGCAGGAAACATCAATTTTGAAACCAAGCGAAACAAGATCTAACAGCCCTTTTTAACTGCATATAAAAAGGAAGTAGACTTAAAACGATGCATTATTTGCCACTAGACTCCGGCTGGTGCGAAATAAAATAGTTTGTTAGTGCAAAAAAGCTTTAAAAAAGTGCTTGTGCAAATTGTCCAGTGCGTTTGGCTTCTGTGAAGGTAAGTATTTTAATTTTTGTTTTCATTTTTAAAAACTAATAAAATCCATCAGACATTAGCTAAAAAAAGGGTCGGGGTAGATTTCAAAAATCAGAGTTTAGATCAAAACATGGCTTGTGTGGTATCAAATGAAAGGTAATTGAGTCGAATTACTATCGAATTAATATCGTTTTCTTGATAATATGATGAGTAACAAGTAATAAAGGGGGTCTCGGGGTTTTCCCCCAGAAAAGTTTTGAAAATATGCCCCTAGAAAACTGGGAATTTACTCATCTTTGGACCTTTATGTGAACAAATTAATTTCTAAAATATTCAAAATGATATCTGTCTTAGTACTCAATATGAAAAGCTTTGGGTACCGGGCCTCGGGGTATCGTACCCCCTCGCCCCCCCCTCTCTCGTCAGGCCTGGGGGCAACTGCCTCCCCCCTAAGTTTTTACTGTTATGTGAAGAATAGCTGCAAGTCACTTGAAAATTCTATAACTTTCACGAAGAGCATCTGGTGTAACCCAGAAAATCTTAAAAAAGAATTAAAACACTACTTTTGAGGGTCAAATTCCAAAAAATTTCAGAGGGTGAACCCCAAAACCCCCTCTAAAAGTGTTTTTCCCATGAAAATTCTGCTTCTCATCAGAAGAGGTTGATCCTTTGGTTGTTCCCCAAAGAGTTTGAAAAGAAGATGAAAGTTTAAAGGGTCAATTTTCAAAAAGTTTTACTTTATATGTAAACATTTCTGGTTTTAAAATATTTTTTCTACTTCTTTATTTTATTTGCATTGTTAATTCATCTACATATATACTACATTCATAAGGTAGACATAAGTTATAGAGCCGAGCGGCGTAAGCGAACAGCCGCAAACGGCTGATAACCGGTTCGGCGCTTGTACTTCTGTGCACATGGAAATATTGCTTCCCGTACGGTTTCAAGCAATCCGCATTCGCCATGAATGCTTGCAGCTCATCGAAGAGCATGTTCACAGCTGTTTGCTTACGCTGCTCGGCTCTAATTTTTGTCCACCTATACATATAAATGAGAAAAATCGGAGAATTTTGAAATTTTTCTGACATGTCCTATATTTTTGATGCAAATGTCCTATATTTTTTCAAACTGTTGCTATGAACCCTGTTTCCTTTAACTTAGTTATGACAGTCTTTCCCCAAGAAGCAGATCACTTGATTTTTAGTTTAGCCACGGTTGAACATGGCATGGCTGGATTGGGCAAACTAAATTGTTCACGAGACCACATCAAATTGGCGATAGCCACAAACAATCTCACCCTTACAAGTAATTATACACTGATAATACAAAATCTCGCTAACACTAGATGGCCATTACTTTCGTAATATATTAATGTTTGAAGACTGTTTTTGGTAAATATTAGCTGTTCTAGATTTTGTGGAACTATTTAACGGACCACAAAAAGTGTAAAAGCAATCCATATAAATATGAATCTCGGAACAATATGGCGGACAAGAGCTCCAGAGTTACCGTCTCAAATCCCTTGTACAAGAGCTTTTTCATCTTTTCTCTACCATTCTCCTTTTATGTGTTTGTCTTTTTGAATGTGGAAATTTGTTGGGTGTACGAATACTTTCTGTAGTGACTGTGATTAATATTACATTGAGAGGGTACTTTCTGATTCTTAAATGTTTTTATAAGTATAGAATTACTTGAAAATTATCATTTAAAATTATGGATGAAATTTTACAAAATCACTTTCCTTTTTCAACTTTTCAGTGGACCTTTTAGCTTAGTTCGAAGGTGTATTCATAAAACTACTGGTCAACAGTTTGCTGTCAAAGTTGTAGATGTAGCAAAGTTTACTTCCTATCCTGGTCTCAGTACAGATGGTAAGAAATTATTATACCCTGCAGAGCACTTATTTCAAAATTATAAAAATTTCCTAATACAGTAAAACCTGTGTATAACAGTACTGTCTTTAGTGATATTTTTCCGTGGTCCTGGCAAGGACATATCTAGAAATATGTACATGTGGGAAGCTGTTTACATTGATAACCCTTCCATAACAATATTTTCTATACGCCTACCGCGTATTAGCAAAAGTGCCCTCGAGTTAAATCCTTTGATCCAATGCGCATGCGTGTGGACAAAGAAGGAATAAGGGCGAAAATGTTTAAAAGTAACTGAATCCCCAATGAAGCAGTGGTAGGATGCTTGCATAGCATGTGGTAGTTTGTGGGTTCTATCCCCAGTTATTATTTTATTAAAAAATTTGTTAAAACTTCCTAACTCGGGGGCACTAATGGGAATACGCGTCCCTACAGTATCCTTAGAGACAGGTTTCACTGTAAATGTTATAGGTGTTTTGCAAATGTTATAATGCAAAAAGTAAAAATAAGAGGTGATTATAATTGAATCCTCAGTTAGAAGAAGGGAATAAGTCCAAAAACGAAGTTTTGAGAAAATCGAAAAAAAACTGTATAAGTAATGGAATTTTTATCCTAAAGCCTCCAAATTTTTACAGGAAATTCATGACACTGTTAAGAATACAGAACAATCATCAAAAAAATTATAAGTGTGTTTAAAAATGTTTTACAGTTAAATAAAGAGGATGGACTTATTCCCTTCTTCAACCTTATAAAATTTCAGCTGAACTAAAGTCTTAAAAACCACTTAAATTGACAATTAAATTCTTTAGCCCCTTCCCTCACCACGGCTCACACAAGCTAAGAGTTTGCTTTCTACTTCTCACTCACGTGTGAGAGCCATGCTGCGGGTATTCAATAGTAATGTTCCTAAAAGATTTTAAAAATGCATTTCTGAAGTCATATTGTTCATGCACTTATTTTTATACAATATTCTCGAATAAAAATAGGCACCTGTATGATTAATTTTACGAAATTTATTCGTGAGTTAAGTGGTTAAAAAGTAAAATTTTTCTTACTATTGTTAAAGAATCATTATCTTGTGTTCTTTGATGAATGATGTGACCAGGCCTGTATTTTAAGTTTTTGCCACACCAATCTAAAATTTTCTTGTGCCCCCCTTCTCTTCAGCTTTTGTTTCACAAAAAGAATATTTTTTGACTTATTTTATCAAAAGGGAGTTACCTTTATCGTACTGATTTAAGACCAAAGCAGTCACATGTTCTACAAAACGTGAATGAATCCAGTTAGAAATTTTCCTTAGATTCTAAATTTTTTTTAAATAAATCCTATTGTGATGAGTCGAGTCAACTGACTGGACTGGCGAGTTATTATGAGTTCGAATACACTGGCAAGCTATTATGAGTCGATGTACATGTTAGAATGGCAGTGGCGGATCTATGGGGGGGGGGCTATAGGGGCTATAGCCCCCCCCTTGGGACTTAAGTTTACACTACATAAAATTGAACTTTTTCGAAAAAAAAATTAAGTCTTTAGAAAATTTTGTTTAAATTTTCAAAATTTTTAACTTTTTTTTCAGTTTTTTGTAGCCTTTTTCACAATTTCAAAGGGTCTACAAAGCATTAAGCCCCTTCCAAGATCTTTAGCCCCATGCATTTTTATAAACTCCATTTACTATTTAAGGATTTCTAGAGGTTTTAGCCCTTACAAATTATTAGCCCCCTGCATGTTTGAAGGTTTGATTCGTAATTTAAAGGGCCCAATGAACTTAGCCCCTAAAAGCATTAGCCTCCTTGCGTTTTTTTGTTTGTATACAAATTAATGAGCTTTAGCCTTATGAAACATTAGCCCCCTCCATGCTCTTTAATAGCCTTTACAAAGCTTTTAGCCCTCTTGCGTTTTTAAATATACTATTTGGTTCACTATTTAATGAGCTTTAACCCTCCGTCGGTCGCAATACTTTACTGACGCGTCCGGTCGCAATGCTCCAAAAGGCGCAATTAAAGGAATCACAGTTTTCTACCCTTGAATTTAAATGATGGTGTCTTAAAAGTAGTAATAGATATCCAAAATGTTATTCAGACATAAAAAATATGCAATTTATTTTTAATTATTGAGAAAAAATGTAAAAAATAGCCATAATGCCATGTATCCCCGAGAATCCTCAAGAAATAGCTAGAATCGCTTTTAACACTCTAATATATTAAAAACAATTCCGGGGGAGGACCCCCAGACCCCAGTTTTAGCTCAAAATATATCATTATTGCTTTACATACGTTTTTACTGTATAAAAGCGCGATGAAATTTACTATTAAAAAATTGGGTCGCCAGTATTGAAAGGTTGAAAAGCACTGATTTAAAACATCCTTTAATTTAAAGAAAAATGAAATATCCTGAAAAAATGTCCTATGACCCTCCGTAAATACTCTAATTGCCAAAATCGAATCCATACTTTCGCAGAAAACGATTTTGCCTATACCCTACCAAAATAACCCAAATCCTGGAATATATGGAAGAAAACTCTATTGTAAGTGTAGGTTCAACCGCAATTCATCATAAAATCAGCTATAAAATAAATAAATTACGTAGCGTAAATAATATTACATTCCTTTATGGAGTGCAACGTCTCCGGTCGCAATGCTCCAAAAGTATACTGATTGTATAATTGTGTTAAAAACCAGTCCAGACATAGCCCGCGAATCCAAATAACTGCCTGGGGCCATACATCCGGTAAAGATAGAAAGCTACAAGAAATTTCAGACTTATTCCCCCCCTAATACGGGAAAGGGAAACAAAGATGTGCGGGGTGCGCCAAAAGTTGCAGTTGCGACCGACGGAGGGTTAACCCTTATGAATCCTTCCATGATCTTTAGCTCCTACAAGGCTTTTAGCCATGAGTTTGTGTAGATTCAATTCACAATTTAAAGGGGCCAATGAGTTCTAGCCCCCATAAAGAATTAGCCTCCTTGCGATGTTTTATAGTATTTAGTTCGCAATTTAATGAGCTTTAGCCTAAAAGCGTTAGCCCCCTCCAAGATCTTTAGCTTTCAGCACTTTAATATAAATGCGATTCAGAACTTGTAGATTCCAATGAGCTTTCTAAGCCTTACAAAGCATAACCTCCAAAATACTTAGCCCCTTACATTTTATAGATTTGTTTCACAACTTAAAGGTTATGAGCTTTAGCCCCTCTGTAAGATCTTTAACTCCCTGGTTTTTATAAGATTCACTTTTAAAAGTGTCTAATGCGCTAAGTCTCTTACAAAACATTTACTCTGTGAAAATAGAGACGGGGTTAGGGGGTTCAAACCACCCCCATGAAATTCTTATATCTTACAGTTTTTTTCCTTTGAAAACGAGTACAAGAAATCATCTTTTTCGTGTGACATTCAAAGGGTCCCAAATGACCAAAAATGAGTCAAAACACAACTTTTTAGGGTCAAATTTTCAAAAAATTTCTTGGGGGAGGTTCCCCCAAACCCCCCTTATGCCTCGGGATGGATGTATTATTCGCTAAACATTGAAATTAAGTGCACGAAAATTCACATTTGATCTATATTCTTGGAAAAAAAATATTTGACTCAATTCATCGTAAAAAAACCCCTCCCGGTTGACACACCCTTATTAATATTTTGATATATTTAATGATTAACTAATTTAATTTTCTAATTAATTAGTTATATTTAACAATACTAGTCATTTACATTCAACACTGCCCTCAATATTTAAGACATTAACGAATATTGTAAAAAGCACGGCTTGTTACTTCATTATCATCCTCAATCAGATTAAGTTAGCCCCCCCCCCCTTGCCCATGTTCTAGATCCGCCACTGTAGAATGGTAACTGTGACTGGCTGGCAAAGGATGGAAAAAGAGGTATAAGAGAAAGGTCTGATGCTTGTATTCTACACAAACGTCGTAAGTCATTACCATGTGAGTTACCCTGTTTTTTGGACTTTTTCGTATTCTACTCCTCCATAAGACCATGTTTCATGTAGTAAAATGTAACCCTACAAATTTGGGTGGTAAGTTGAACTCAGTCCCATTACTCAGTTCTCGGGCATGCGTGATAGACTATATTTGGCGAAAATGACGCCATATTGGTTAAAGCCGTAATGCCTTCAGATGTTGCAGAACGAAGTGTTTGGGAACCCTTTAAGAATCTTTTTCGAGTTTTCGACTATTCCCCCTTAAAGAGGGTTCAATGATGCATTTTATATCCAAAAATGGAGTCGTTACGATAATTATTAAAGAAATGCCAATTAGTTTTTCAAAAAAATAGGTTGACAATCATGTTCGTATTTATTTGATAGATGGCAGCACGGTTTTGCTCTTTCGTCTTTAGACTATTTAAATCTCTTTTTTTTGAATAGTTAACGAATTTGAACGAATTATTCTTTTTACTATGCTATTATATGGTAACCGGGCTATTTTTAGAGACCTGTTTCGTAATTTTAACTCGCTCCGTTCGGGACCTACGAATTTTCAAAGTTGGAAGGTCATTTCTAAAATTTTCCCTTCTAGTCGACACATTCAATCAAAAAAGGTCGCTCATAATCCTTAAAGATTTTCCGGCCTGTTTGCTTTCTTTTCTGTACGCTGTTGCAAGCCATTCTTTATTTTGATTTTGCTGCCGCGCTTGGAACAGATCTGACCTTGTTAGTTACGTCACATGGTCACATGACGCTGAGTAGCCTATCACATGTGGTCGCACAAGTTACGACCAGAGTAAGTGAAACTCAGTTGAATATAGGAAGTAGAATACCGATTTTTCACTACTGTCTGAAACTCAGTCTCACAGGGTTTCATTTACCACGCGGTTAACTCAATTGTGTAGAATACAAGCATGAGACGGATGAGGATGATTGTCGGTGAGGAGAGCAGGCTGCGGTTGTTGTAGACTAACGATTTTATTTTAGAATTTTACTATTATACTTTTAGCTTTTAAATAAAGTTCCAGTTAAGTTTGTAAGTTAGTCTGTTTCATTTAAAGATAATTCTGGAAACGTTACACTATTGTCAGCAAATTGAAAGAGGTGCTTAAACTAGGAAATGTCCTAAAAATGTAGTCTTTTTTCATACAAGAGAATTTTTGTATATAATTTAAAGTGAAGTGTTTTTGCAAATATGTAATGTGAATTTATTTGATAGGCTGCATCAATTTTGCTGGCTTTTAGCTTTTAAATAAAGTTCCAGTTAAGTTTGTAAGTTAGTCTGTTTCATTTAAAGATAATTCTGGAAACGTTACACTATTGTCAGCAGTGGCGGAGCAAGACCTTAAGAAGGCGTCGGCGAAATATTCTTGCGAGGCCCTTCATATCAAAATTTTTTAAAAGGGCACTTGTATTTTAATATAGTTATTGATACATTTTGTAAAAAAATATAATGTAAAATAATATAGAAATTTATTTCGGGAGGGGCCCAAAATTACTCTTCAGCCCATCCCACACATATTCACTTAGTCCAATGTAGCTTTTTTATACATTTTTAGGTGATTATTTAGGCTCTGAAAAACTTAAGAAAAGTTGTGAGGAAAAAAATTACAAGTAACCAAGGGGGGTATGGGGGCAGTGGCGGATCCAGGATTTTGTATCTTTATATTGAAAAGGTAGTGAATTATCTTGCTCCAACCACTAAAAGGGGGGTCTGGGGGTCCTCCCCCAGAATGTTTTTGCAAATTTAAGTTAAAAAACCAACTTTTCATTTTGTTTTGGTACACCTCATCCGAAATTCGGACACAGATTTTATGGTAGAATTTTTGCGTTTTGACAAACTTAATAGACGACATTAGTCAAAACGTCACTTGCTTGTTTGGAAACGTAGATTCCATCCGTGGTTGGTTCCGTACGGATTGGTACGGATTTACCTCCAATCACGGAACCAATCACGGATAGAATCAACGTTTCCAAACAAGCAAGTGACGTCACACTAATGTCGTCTATTTAAAATAGAGTCGTAATAATAGTTACATGTACCAAGGGGGTCTGGGGGTCCTCCCCCAGGAAATTTTGAAAATTTGACCTTAAAATAACAAGGTTTTAACTCATTTTGGTGCAATGGCGTATATAGGAATTTATTTCGGGAGGGGCCCAAAATTAGTCCCCAGCCCCTCCCCCACATATTTAATAGGTCCAATGCACCTTTTAAGGTGATAATTTAGGTCCTAAAAACTCAATATAGGAAAAGTTGTTAGTAATAAAAATACAAGTACCAAAGGGGGGTCTGTGGGTCGTCCCCCAGAAAATTTTTGGAAGTTTGACTTTAAAAACCAGGTTTTTAACTAGTTTTGGTACACTAAGTCCGAATTTTGGATGTACATTTTTATGAACTTAATGTTTAAAAAGTTATTAAAATAGAGTTCCAAGTACAAAAGGATATCTGGGGGTCCTTCCCCATAAAATTTTTGAATTTCACCCGTAAAAACAGGATTTTATCTTGTTTTTGGTACACTTAGTCCAAATTTTTGGATTTGGATAAATATTTTTAGGTAGGATTTTGATTTTGCTGAACTTAAAGTCGTTAATAATAAAATTCCAAGTACAAAAGGGGGTCTGGGGGCCCTCCCCCATAAAATTTTTTTTCAAATTTGACCCTAAAATACAGGGTTTTAACTTGTTTTGGTACACCTTGTTCGAATTTCGGGGGGGGGGGGCAGGGCCCCCTCGGCCCCCCCCCTTATATACGCCACTGTTTCGGTGCATAAAATTCCATATTATATGGTGTAGAACTTTTCATTTTGTGGGGGGGAGGCTCCAGCCCGAAAGCCCCCCCCCCCGTAGATCCGCCACTGCCTCCCCTAGAAGCTTTGAAACACTTATATGAATCCCCCTGTATTTGAGTACTGATGATATATTTGGACCCAAATATCCTCTAAAAAATTTAGTCATTATCAGGCCCAAATCTAGATTCTTGCACCGCGAGAGAGGACTCAAAATTATACCTAAGGCACCCCCCATGCATATTTAAGGGGCCATCCATTGATGTACTTTTTTTTTTGCCTAATTTTGCCCCCCCCCATGTGACATACTTGCATCTTTTGAAGAACTTAATATAAAAAGTAGTACATAATAATGTTATAAATTCTAAAGGGGGGTCTGGGGGTCCTCCCCCAGAAAGTTTTGAAAATTTGACCCCCAAAAAACAGGTTTTTAACTCGTTTTTTGGTACACCTAGGGGGAGCAATTGACCAGGTGCCCCCCCTGGATCCGCGCTTGTTTGGGGGTCCTCCCCCAGAAAAATTTTCGAAATTTCACTCAAAAAACAGGTTTTTAATTAGTTTTGGTACAATTAGTTCGAATATTGGATATATATTTTTATATAGGATTTGCATTTTGATAAACATAATATTAAAAAGTTATAAGTAGTAATACAGTTCCAAGTACAAAAGGGGATCTGGGAGTTCTTCCCTATAAAAGGTTTTGAAAACTGTCACCTTTTTGAAAGCTTAAAAGACTCATGAAAAAGGTACTCATAAATCACAGCAGAGCCTAAGAAATAAAAGTTAACTTTATTAAACGCCTTAAGACCAAACAACAGCCATCAACAAATCCTATTCAGAAGAAAATAAACAAAAGGCATGTGACCAAAAAGGAAAGAAAAACATCTAGTAACTAGTAAACTGCCACTCTCAAGACCATAAACAATTTATTTAAGTCAAACTGCATCCTGATCAGCAGGGAAAAGAACACCACAAAACTGCGCACTGCCCCGTCGTGAGTTTGATTCTCACCTCGCCCCTGGGTGTATTTTCCTTCTTTGTGCCAGTAAAAATTCTGTTGTGTCTGTCTTACTTGACGAAGGTGTATAAGCGGATCCTTGAGATCAAGCACACATACTGGAAAATATATGTAACCAAACAACCAACACCACAAAAACCCAAAACACAAACAACTCTAAGCAAGGGCAGAACCAGCCACACTCAGGGCTTTTACATCTGAGACCATGTGATGTCACATACCATGTGATGACCACTGACCAATCAGAGATTATGACATCACAAATTTTAATTCACTTCAGTGACAAGGTCATCTGATGACATGGTCAGATGCTAAACTATCACTACAAAAGATACACTGGTCACAAATTGAGGTGAGTAACACTTTTAGTTATCAATGCCCCCCATCACCACAATTGTGATGTTCGAAAGAAATTAAACCATTCCCAAAAAAATACTAACCAGTCCAGATTGGTCACAGCCTCACAAAAATCAAACAAACAATTTAACTCTTGACACTAGTATCAAAAACATGAACAGATATATCTCCCCGCGGAGAGATCAAACATTTTTAAAAACATGATGAGAATATTTACAACTAGTTGGTTTTACACTTATATCAATATTTTACAACAGAGAGCATTCAGTTCACAATCGGTGCCCCAGACACACATTTCACACAAACATTCTCCAACTAGGCATGAGTTTACAAAAAGAAATTCCTTAGGTCATAAAGTTGGTGTCCAATATCAATGAGAGATGAGAACCAAAACTTTCCTCCTGAGGGACTCTCAACCTCCATCAAATAATCAGGTTATCACCAAAAATTTGACGCTATTGCCTGAAAAATAGTTTAAATACAATTGAGAAAAGCACATCAATAAAAAAACAAGACCTAATTAAATCAACGTTTTCCAACCTCAAAAATTCTACAAATAAAAGAATCTAAGACCAATTTTGTAAGAGGTTTCGTGAAAATGTCAGACAAGTTATCCCTACTTCTCACATAAGACACAGAAAACAACTCCTTAAATACAAGATCTCTAACAAATAAAAGTTTAATGTCTATATGCTTCGACTTTGAGTTTTCTATTGGTGACTTAACAAAACTTATGGTTGCTTGATTGTCAATGTACATCACAGATTTTAATTTGTCTAAATTCAAAACACTTCTAGAAATACACTCATTTAAAATATTGTCGAACCACACCAACTCTTTGGTAGCCTCCGTCATCGCTACGAATTCTGACTCCATCGTGGAGAGGCTAACACATTTTTCCTTGAACGATCTCCAATGGATTGGCGAATTATCGAGGAAAATGAACTGTCCACCCATAGAGATTCTGTCATCTCGGTTTGCCGCAAAGTCGGCGTCAGAGTAAACCACTATTTGTGGGTTTTCACAGAAAAATTTTAACTTAAACTCACGTGTATTCCACACATAACCAAGCAAACCAATCAGACCATTCCAATGATCTAAGCCAGGGCAATTCTGAAATTGGCTAAAAATATTGACAGCATAAGCAATATCAGGGCGAGTTCTATTCGCCAAAAAAGACAAACAGCCAAGTAGGTTTCTAAAAGGATAACTCTTCATTTGTTTTTCCTCCTCCTCTGTTTGTGGGGACTGACTCTTTGAATAGACGCTGCCCTTAGATATTGGGAGAGACCGTATTGGTATGCTGAACGATCTATACTTATCAAAAACCTCATGAATATAATTTAATTGATGCATAAATAAAGAATTATCATATTCCTCAAACTCTACTCCAAGAAGTCTTTAGGTTTTGCCCAAAGCCTTAAGATCAAAATTACTACTTAACAACTGTATGACATTATAAATTTTCCCTTCTGATTTACTAAACACAACAAAATCATCCACATAGAGAAGCAAAATCACATCATTATTAAAACTGTAAACACAATTGCAATATTCAAACTTTGTAAATCCAATCCTCAAAAGAATCCTATCCATCTCGAAGAACCATTCCCTGCCACTTTGGTGGAGACCGTAAATGGCCCTTTTTAATTTACAGACAAAGTTAACTCTATGACTATCAGAAAAACCAGGAGGTTGTGACATCAAAATCTTTTCTTTCAAAGGAGCATACAAGTATGCACATTTAACATCAAATTGATGATGAACCCATCCTAGATGGCATACCAACAAAGAGAAGAAAAACCTAATTATGCTAAAATTGACAACAGGGCTGTACGTTTCATCGTAACTCTCACCCTTAACCTGTTTGTAGCCCTGGGCTACAAGTCACGATTTGTCCCTTGTCATCACGTTTAACTGTGTATACCCATCTACACCCTAAAATATTTGTGTCAGATGGTTTTGGAACTAAGTCCCATACTTCCCTGTCTCTCATTGTCTGCAACTCTTCCTCCATTGCCTTCTTCCACTCCTCCCTAAAATCAGACTCCATGGCCTGTTTGAAGGTGTTTGGGACAACCACTTCTAGTCAGGACGTAAGACTCGCTGAACTCTGGCTGACATTTGAAACTGGGACCGGGCCGACGTACTCATTCTTCCCAGCAAAATCAAAAATTGAAGGGTCGAATTTTACCTTATTTATCGAGCAATAGTCCTCCACTTCCCTCAGTGGTTGGTTGGTTGTTTTGGGTTTTATGGCGCAAGGTCCCTATATCGGACATTCCGCGCCAAACACACACTTCCCTCAGTGAACGTAGTCTCTTAGTTGACTCCTCCGGGTAAAAATAGATGTCAACGCGAGTACCGTCTGATCTTTTTACGGCGTCTCTTCTCCATGAGATGTCTTTGAGTTCAGGTTCAGCTTCCTTGTTGTCTTCGTCACTGGTTTCTTCGCTGGTTTCCCCTTCCTCAGGATCTGGTCTGAAGATGTCAGGCCGCTGTTCACTTTCTAGAAGGTATTCTCTGGAATCATCTGAAAAACTTAACCCTCTATCAGAACATTCATCATTCAGGATGTAGGAAATGCCAAAATCTAGGGGTTCTTCTTTCTTACTAGAATCAACACAATATTCAGTTGTGTTACAGAAATTTTTGAAAATTTCCTTTTCATCAAAGTTAACATTAATTGTCTCAACCACCCTGTCTTCATCTGGTAGCCAAATTCGGTATCCCCTCGTTCCCAGAGCATAACCAATCATGACTCCCGGTTTGGCCCTTGTAGGTTATGGATGTTTGTACTTTCTTACAGGAGAAGACAGAGCTCGTAATAGTAAACACTTTTAATAAGAAAAATAAAAGATAATCACGAAAGGTACAGAGCAAACAAAACGGTGCTCGTGGTAAGGTAAAACAGTGATAATAATAACTTCCTGCTCGGAAGATTCGGGAGAAAAAACAATCAGTGAGTTCACTTCAGTTTGTTGGCTGAGGCAAGAGGCTAGTCAGATGGATCAGTCCCGTCCATTCTCCCCCCTGTTGGACGGCTCGTCCAATTTATTCTTCCTCTTCGGGTAGGGGACTAATCATGGTAATTGGTCTCTTCCGGACTCCGGCTGCAGTGCGAATTTCTACAACCCGCACAAACCCGTCGGGTCCCGGAAAGGTCTTCTCAATCCGACCTAGGTTCCAGAGCATCGGTGACTGGTTGGGCTCCTTTAGAAGAACAAGCTGATTGACCTTGACGTTCGGCTGAACGTTCCTCCATTTGGCCCTGGTCTGAAGCTCATTGAGGTAATCAGAGCTCCAGCGTTTCCAGAATTGTAGATGTAGCGACTGGATAAGATGCCACCTAGAGATTAGAGACATTGAGGTTTGATCATTAGGGTCAGGTAATGAAAGCAAAGGTCCCCCTACGAGGAAATGTCCTGGTGTTAAGGGTTCTAAGTCAGTTGGGTCAGAAGATAGTGGAGTCAATGGTCTAGAGTTTAAACACGCTTCGATTTGAGTCAACAAAGTGTAGAGCTCTTCAAAATTTAAAACGGCTGCTTTAGTAATTTTGATCAAATGAGTTTTGGTTGATTTAACATTTGATTCCCATAATCCGCCATGATGGGGTCCTAATGGGGGAATGAAATTCCACTTGATTCCTTCTTCTGATGAATAATTTTGAACTGGTTCCGACTTAAAAATTTCAAGTTGCTTTTCCAGAAGATTTTTACAGCCTTTGAAGTTAGTGGCGTTATCGCAGAATATAGTACTAGGCCTTGATCTACGTGCAATAAATCTTCTTAAGGAAGCTAAGAAAGCTTGAGTACTTAAGTCTGAAACTAACTCTAAATGAACAGCTTTTGTAGAAAAGCAAATGTATATTGCTATATAAGATTTTAACTTGACCTTTGAGCGTTTCAGGTTAGGCTTGGTGATTATGGGGCCAGCGAAATCCAACCCTATGGTTTGAAAGGGTCTAGAAGGAACAATTCGCTCCTTTGGCAAATTACCCATGATTTGAGAAAGGTTGCGCGCTTTGTGACGAAAGCACATCATGCAGCGAAAGATGATTTTTCTTACCTTATCTCTTCCAGATTTAAACCAATACCTTTGGCGAACAAGTGATAAGGTTGCTTGTGTTCCAGCATGAAGAGCCTTGTCATGGTAATACTCTATAATGATGTCGGTCAGATGATGATCTTTTGGCAGCAGAATCTGGTGTTTTTGTGCTTCTGGCAATATTGAATGTTCAAGTCGGCCACCTACTTTAATTAAACCATCATCATCTAGAAATATACTTAGAGAAAGATAAGGATTAGTTGCTGGTAGTTGTCGTTTCGATTTTAGAAGTTTAAGTTCGACTGGAAAACTGTACTTCTGAACTAACTTGACTAGATGTATAGTAGCATTGTGTAGTTCAGTTGCACTTAACTGGCCTTTGCGGCGTTTTGACAGTTGTACTTGACAATTAAAGATGAATCTCAAGCACCAAGCTCTTCTGAGATTTTTAAAGGTTGAACACTTTAAAACGAGAGAGTTAATGGGCGATTCTTCATTGTTAGACTTCAGGTTGTCACTGTCACTTTCTTGAAAGTTATCTTCAGTTTCAATAGAAACGTTGAGAATGGTTTTACGTTTTTCTAAATCTGTAGAAGTTGTTTCAGCTTCGGTTGGCCAACATTCCTTGGGTTCAGCTATCCACTTCGGGCCGTGCCACCACATCTCGTTGCGGAGTAGGTCATTAGGCGTCAGGCCGCGTGTACTTAGGTCACTGGGATTAGAAGCAGAAGGAACGTACCTCCACTGAGCATTCTTCAATTTGTCGTGAATTTCAGCAACTCTGTTTGCGACGAAGGTCTTCCATCTATTTGGTGGAGCTCGGAGCCAGGCAAGAACTATAGTAGAGTCCGTCCAGGCGTAAACCACTTCCAGTGAAATTCTTAAATCTGTAAGAACTTGAAAAGCAAGCTTTTGTGGTAGGTCTTTCAGTAGGTCATTTTCGTTACTTGTCCACTTTTTTAGAATAAATGAACCTTCCTTCAATACACTGATGATCTCAGTCATCTTCTTTTCAGATTGGCTAAAGTCATCTGCCCCCGACATTAAATTGTCGACGTAAAAATCGTTAGCTAAGACTTCTGAACCTATAGGAAAGCTCTCCTTCTGATCCTCTGCAAGTTTCTTGAGTACTCTGATTGCAAGGTATGCGGAACAATCCATTCCAAAGGTCAACCTAAGCAATCTGAAGTCCTTCAGAGGGTCAGTAGGGCTTGGTCTCCAAACTATTCTCTGAAAATCTGTGTGATTTCTAGAAACTAAGACTTGCAAATACATTTTTTGGATATCTGCTGTAAGAGCGATTTTAAAGAGTCGCCATCGCAGCAAAATGGCAGACATATTTTCTTGAATATTGGGGCCGGTTAAAAGTTGGTCGTTAAGCGAGATTCCACTTGTGGACTTTTGAGAGGCGTTAAACACAACTCGAACTTTAGTTGTTGAACTGTCTTCTTTGTATACGGCATGGTAAGGTAGGTAGTAACCTTGAAATCCTGAATCATTTACTTTTAGGTCAACTTCAGCAGGCTCTACTTCAACCATATGGTTAAGTTGCAGGTATTCGTTAAAGCATTTCGAATATTCCGTTCGAAGGGACGAATTAGCGTCGAATTTGCGTTCTAAACTCAAGAATCTAGAAGTAGCAATGTGTTTAGATGCTCCAAGTGGACTTGAGTTTTCCTTGAAAGGGAGATTGACTTGATATCGATTATTTACTTTAACGCAAGTAGATTTAAAAAGATCTTCGCTTTTTTCATCGTCTTTAGATAGATATCTTTCTTTTGAAACCTCCTCTAGTTCCCAAAATGTCTGTAGTTGTTTGTGTAGTTCCAAATTTGTATGGAGGTTGGTAACTTTGATACGATTTTCACTAGTCGTTTCAATTGGTCCTGTTAGTACCCATCCTAATTTAGTGTTTTGAGCTAAAGGAGAAAGTTCTGGACCTTTAACTATTCCGTCCGATAGAATTGCTGGGTACAGGTCAGCGCCGATGATCATGTCGATCCTACCGGGATAAGCATAATAAGGGTCAGCTAGAGTTAAACCTTGAAGGTGTTTCCAATCTTGGATCTTAATCCTCAGATTTCGTCCGTAGTTGGTAAGGGTTCTTAGAACTAAAGCTTCGCCACTAGAAGTGATAAGCTCGTCAGACATAGATTTGATGCCGAAAGTGACGATTTTACTACATTTTTCGTAACTAGATTTTCCTATACCAGATACACTAGCGGAAATAGGGCGGTTATTTAAATGTAGCATTTGTGAGAGATGTTCCGTTAGAAATGTAGACTGGGATCCTTGATCCAGAAGTGCACGCACTACGATTTCTGATCCTTCAGGATTGAAGATCTTTACAAGAGCGGTACTTAGAAGAACTTGTCTACCTGGATGGTTGTCTTTCAGGAAGTGCGCCGAGATTTCAGAGGCTTCTTTGCTTACCTCACGTTGAGGATTTTGATGATCCGGATCCATGTGGCTCTGGATTGCAGGGTCATGCAGTTGGGTATGGTGACGCTTCTTGCAGATAGAGCAAGAATATTTACTTGGACACTGACGGATGTGGTGTCTGGAAGAAAGACAATTAAAGCAAAGTTTTTTGCTTGTAACAAAGGTTGATTTGTCTGATCTTGGCATATTTGTAAACTTGGGGCAATGTGCAATTCTGTGATCACTGCCGCACATCGGACAACTATCACTTTTATTCAAAGCGTGATGCGAGGTTGTACGAGTCGTTTTTCGGCAAGGGATGTGTTCCGACCTAATACTTGTAGGTCTTTTGGGCGAAATCGCTTCCAGTGTTCGGAAACGTCCAATGAGAAATTGTTTAAGTTCATCATAGGTTGGTACATCAGTCTTTGATACTAGGCTCTGTTCCCAAAGCTGCAGGGTTTCGTGTGCAAGTTTTTGGGAAATGGTGAATACCAAAATAGCGTCCCATTTGTCTACTGATATCCCTAAATTAGAGAGTGATTTTACACATCGATCAGATGTGTCTACTAGGGTTTTCACGTTATGAGAGTTATCGATCGTAATTTTTGGTTGTGATAACAATATGCTCAGTTCCGAATTAACTTGAATCCGTTTGTTTTCGAATCTTTCCTTTAATGCGCTCCAGGCTGTAGCGAAGTTGTCTTGAGTGATTTGATAATGCTTGATCAGATGCTCGGCTTCTCCGCTTACGTGGGATTTTAAGTAATAAAGTCGTTGAACATTACTTAACGATTCGTTGTCACAAATTAAGCAAGAAAAGAGATCGCGAAATGATGCCCAATCTTCGTATTTACCCGTAAAAATAGGAAGGATGATCGTGGGTAGTTTTTCCTCGGATCTTCGATTGGATTGAGTGTTAGACTGATCTATGCTTCTAGACTGAGTTACAGGTAATTCTGGATAAGTAGTAACTAAATAATCCTTGATTTCGGTTAAACTAGCAACGTAAAACTCTTCTACTTCATTATAAAGATCAGTTTTAAAGTAAGGTTCTTCCCTAGTTAAATCAGCTAGTGTGAAAATTTCCTTATGATTGGCATTGAAGTCGTGCCATAAATCCGAAAGAAGTTGAATTCGCGTTTCAAGATACGATTTAGTCTTTCGAGAAGCTGAGTCCTTTTTGAAGTTACGAATAGACTTCGTCATGCGCTCGTAGATATTCTTCTGCTCTAGCAGTTTGGTGAGCCCTGCCATAACTTGCTTAAATTGTGTAAGCACTGGTGAGTTGAAGTTGAAAGCACAAAATCTTATCACTGGTTACGATACTTATCTAGAGTTGAACAAGACTCCGGTGCTCGACGGACCACTGTAGGTTATGGATGTTTGTACTTTCTTACAGGAGAAGACAGAGCTCGTAATAGTAAACACTTTTAATAAGAAAAATAAAAGATAATCACGAAAGGTACAGAGCAAACAAAACGGTGCTCGTGGTAAGGTAAAACAGTGATAATAATAACTTCCTGCTCGGAAGATTCGGGAGAAAAAACAATCAGTGAGTTCACTTCAGTTTGTTGGCTGAGGCAAGAGGCTAGTCAGATGGATCAGTCCCGTCCAGCCCTGTTATCCAGTTTACCCCTTTTTTGTTTGGGAATACCCACATATGCTTTAACCCCAAAGGGTTTTAGGTGTTTCACTGATGGCGTATTGCCACTAAACAACTCAACAGGTGTTTCTGTTTGATCCGAGTGGCAAACACGGTTCCACGTATAAGTGAAATGCAGTGCACATTCTGGCCAAAACTCTCGGTAGACCTGATTCCTCAATCATCGCTTTTACAGAGTCCATAATGGTCAGGTTAAAGCGCTCGACCGTTCCATTTTGCTCTGGTGAAAAGGTATTAGTTTTTTCATGGGTAATACCAAGACTTTCAAATAAATCAGTAAACTCATTGTTGCAAAACTCTTTTCCATTATCACTCCTTACAGAAACAATTTTTGAATTCAAAAACCTTTCATTTCTGACCAAAAACTTCTTAAAGACTTCAAAAGTGTTTGATTTACTATTAATTGGAAAAACATTAACCTTTTTGGAAAAATCATCAACAATGACAAAGAGGTACCTTTGACCATCTTTACCTTCTGGAACTATTGGGCCACACAGATCCATATGCAGAAGCTCTAATGGTCTCTTAGACCTTACATCACCAATAGGTTTGAAACTCTTCCTTTTACTTTTAGCTAATCTGCATGGTTCACACTCAATAGGTAGATTAGGCAGATCTGGTAGTCCCCTCACACAATTATTATTCTTAGTTCTTAAGATCAAACCCTGGCTAATGTGGGCCAGTCTCCTATGCCACAGTTCCAGACTGGACCTTTGAGGACTGGATTTTTCAGAGACAGAAGTCTCAAACCTTACAGTTTTCTTAGGTTTTGACAAAACTGGTTCAAAGCTAGAATTTTTGATCACTTTAGGGAAGGTACAATAAATTCCATCCTTTAATTTAGCCGAGAATAAAATTCTTTCTTTGTTTTGAATTTTGATAAAACCTCCCTCGCCTTTAAAACTTAAACCAGCCTTATCTATAATGTTACCAGCAATCAAATTCCTCCTTAAAGAAGGTGAATACAAAACATTTTTCAAAACAATATTTTCCTCATTAAACTTTAAATGAATGTTGCCCTTACCCTCAACCATGAAGGTTGAATCATTAGTAGCTACCTGGACTTTTTCATTATTAACTTTTTCAAAAGTTGAAAAATAAGACAAGTCTTTACAAAAATGATGTGACGCTGCAGTGTCTACGACAAATGCATCCGAGTCACAATCTGTCTCAGAAAGACAAGTCTGTACTAATAAACAGGTATACTTATCCTTTTGATGTCCGCCATGTACCCCTGGTGATTTATACCTTCTTACTGGAGAGAAACCGTTCCTTCGGCCCCTCGAGACGGACCTCCCTTTGGGTTCATTGCACCTCCGTGCAATGTGGCCTCCTTTGCCACATCTAAAGCATGTCAGGGTTCTTAGTCCTGATCTTGGCCTCTGCTGGTCAGATGACTGGACTTGGCTGCCCGCACTGGATTCGGTGTAGAGAGCCGAAATCTCCGATCGGTCTGCCCTTCGCTGATGAAGTCTGGCCTCCTCCGCCAGAACTGCCTCCTCGACCTTACTGAAATTGAAGTTCTGGTCGGGCCATGCCATAATGGCTTGTACTAGGGATGAGAAGGCCTCAGGGAGCCATCGTAGAATATGAAATATTACCCTGTCCTTATCCATCGGGTGACGAATTCCCTCCAGTTGGTCCACGATTTCCCTAACTTTTGCAAAGTAGATAGCCAAACCTTCCTCTCTAGCCGGCCTCACCCCTAGGAACCGATTAAACAATACCTGATGACGTACCCTGTCATCGGGCTCAAAATAGGGCTTTAACTTCTTCCATGCCTCAACAGGACCAACTTCGTTCTTAATTAGCCTTTTAAATTCTGGCTCTATATTCAAATATATGGTTGACAAAGCCCTATCACATTTGTCACTGAAAGCATCTTTCAGATCAGCAGTTGTCGGTTCCTTTTCCTTTTCATTTATTATTTTCCACAAGCCTCTTTCAATCAATAAAAATTTTATGTCTACCGACCAAAAGGAATAATTCTTTCCATTAAGTTTTGCAATATCAGGGCCGGCCCTAGACATTTTGGCGCTCCGGGCAAAACCTTAATTTTGCGCCCCCCCCCCCCTCTCCGTTTTTTTAACCGAAGTAATTAAAATGCCTTTTTTCTAACTTTTCTTTCGGCAAACTCACGAACCAGTGATTTCAAGTCAAATAATTGATAATTACAAAGTTGAAACAATATTAATGAGATTGTTTTCGCTTGATGTATGTACGATAAAGAGAAATATAAAATAGAGAATTAAAGCAGGCACGGATTAAGAAACTTTTCAAGGGGGCGGTCCGATTTTTTAGGGTAATTTTAATTTTATGATTATTCTGCATGTTGAAAGTTAATTTAAGGATTAAATTGTTAAAACATTAAATAACTACTCAAACCCTTTTAAGCATTCGTATCTCCTGTTGACTTTATAAGAGCATTATGTTTTAAAATTCTTCCTCATACATAATAATAATTTATTTACAACAAAAAACTTTCCTGTAATGCAATTATTTTCAGTAATTCTTTGTTTGATATTAAAAATCTCAAGTTCAAACCATAAATTTCTATTTGCCTTCTTGCAAACAACAAGAAATTACTCCAATAATTTTTTTAATTTTCCAGCTAAATATTTGACATAATATTTGAACTACAAAAAGTGACACTTTCTCCAAAAACAAGCATTTAAAGCCAAGGATATTGAAACGCGATCGCGAACCGTCGTCAAGTTGTTTTTTTGCCTGCGTCTACGCCGTCAAAATGCCAACTTTACAAGCAAACGTCCGAAAGCATGTATGAAAATTCGGGATTTTTCATAGAAATTCCGGACCGTTATAAGATTTCCGGACTTAAACATAATCAGTCGACACCCTGAAATCTTTTTAAAGCCTTTTAGAAATTAAAATTCTAGGATATTCCAGGCTTTTAGTACAAAAGTTCGCGCTTTTGTAAGGACATTCCGGGCTTTGAAAATCATGTATGAAATTCTGACTTTCGAGGATTTCCAAGGCCCTGTGCGCACCCTGTCGAGGGTTCGCTGGGTTTCGTTATTTTCTTTGCTTAAGATTTTGCTGTTTAAAATTATTTCCTAGCCAAAAATTTCAAGGATTTTCAATGATCTTAGGGTAAAATTCGTTTTTTCAAGGATTTTCAAGGCCTTGAATTCAAAAATTTGAAAATTCCAAGGACTTTCAAGGTTTTCAAGACAGCGTAAGAACCCTGGGAGAAAAGGATAGAGTGAAGGAGGAAAATTTTTTTTTCTCCGTGGAAAAAAGATACTTTGAGGAAAATAGTTGAAAAAGCGGAACTTAATAGAAAAAGTCACTAAAAACGGAATTCCGCGGAAAATTAGCATTGGGTTCAATAAATTTCATCTACAATATTAGATTCATAATGTTATACTTGATTTTAAAAATTTGTGATTATTGATGACAAATCTAAAATTGGATGAATTGAATAAATAGCAAAGCGCTTAAATATGTAAAAACATGTGAATAAACCGAAGTATGTAACATAAAGCTAGTATAAATCGATCAAAAATCCCTTGAAACGTGTAATATTCGAAACAGAACTCTTCAAAATAATAATTATAAAATAAATGTAATAACATGAAACTTCCACACCTAGTCATAATTTTAAGTACATGAAACAAACATTCTTTTAAAAGAGTTGAGTATAAACTTACATTTTTCTCCTTGCGTATAGAAAAATATATTGGCAAAAGCTTGAAGTTCTCCAACAGCAATGACAATTTTCATTTGAGACCCAAAGCACTGAAATCGTCTCATTAGGCAGTGACCACTCCACTGGTGTTTGAGAAGCACCAATCATGTGAATATTTTCACTAGAAGCCTAGAAGGGGGGGGGCGATATCCCCAACCGAGAACTTCCTGCATTCCTTGCCACCTATCCCCCCCTCGGGAGTGCAGATAAACAAACGACAGAATGACTGTCCGGTTATCTTGTTTGAATGACCTCTTCAAGGTGACAGCCAAGGTTAAAGGGGGCCTGTTTGCATGTATCGCTCAAAATTATGAACTTGCTCCAATCTTTTTTTGAAAATTTATTTTCATTTTTCATGACTTTGGCGCCCCTAGATCATTGCGCTCCGGGCGGCCGCCCGGAGCGCCCTGCCCTGGGGCCGGCCCTGGCAATATTTGGCGTGACTAAAGCCATGACTCAAAAGAAAAGAATCCTAAAAAAACGCCCCCCAGTCAAGAGGGATTCAGAGCAAACATCCAAAAAGATCAAAAGTAAGATCAAAAGTTACAACCAAACTATTATAGCTACAGGGTTGGGCTGGGCCCATAACCCTTGTCACCTTTTTGAAAGCTTAAAAGACTCATGAAAAAGGTACTCATAAATCACAGCAGAGCCTAAGAAATAAAAGTTAACTTTATTAAATGCCTTAAGACCAAACAACAGCCATCAACAAATCCTATTCAGAAGAAAATAAACAAAAGGCATGTGACCAAAAAGGAAAGAAAAACATCTAGTAACTAGTAAACTGCCACTCTCAAGACCATAAACAATTTAAGTCAAACTGCATCCTGATCAGCAGGGAAAAGAACACCAACACCACAAAAACCCAAAACACAAACAACTCTAAGCAAGGGCAGAACCAGCCACACTCAGGGCTTTTACATCTGAGACCATGTGATGTCACATACCATGTGATGACCACTGACCAATCAGAGATTATGACATCACAAATTTTAATTCACTTCAGGGGCGCAGCGACGGGGGGGGACCAAGGGGACCAACCCCCCCCCCAGGGACCGAGAGGTCACCTGATGTTATAAAGAATTTCCAGTATTCGTAAAAAAATTCAAAAAATGTTCGAATCTCTTTCCGAAAATTTTTTTTTCATTTTTTAACGAATTGATTTTTTTTATTATTTTTTAATTAATTTAAACCTTTTCAAGTTAAAAATTTTTTTGTGTCTGATGTTATTCTACTCTCCAGTGCGCATTCTAGGGATGGAGAGATAAGCACACCTAGGGGAGGGCGTGACGAAGAGGAGCAATTTCCTGTCCAGAACTGGAGAGCTCTCCACTGGAGTCTGACCTCCTGTGGTGTGTGTGTGTGTGCACGAGCACATGTTTTTGTTATTTGTTTAGTGCTAGTGGAACTAGAGGGTCCGAATCGGAACAACTAGATTTCCTCTTACATTCTTTTATTCTTTTTCTCAAGCGTATTTGGATATTGCAATAAATTTTTCAAGAGTTATTAACCAATTTATGTATCAAGGGCCAGACAGGACCCGATTTACAAGTTATGGGGCCCAGGGCAAAAGACCTATTTGTGACCCTCGACATGTCTTAAAATAAAACTTAATTCATTGGACTCAAAATAACAAAATCAATCATCTTTAATCCCAGTTTTAAAAAATGTGTAAATTAAAATATATTTACTTGAAACTTCAAAAACTTAATAAATTGATTTTAAATTCGTTTACTTATTTTACACACTCACATTTTCAAAGCTTTTTAGTGAGGCCCTGGGCCCTAAATGCCCTCCCAGAAATCAGGCTCTGGGCCCACAAAGAACGTAGAAGAAACGAGAATGAAGTATATATAAGTGATTAAGCTCTAAATATTAATTGTTATTCAGAGATAAAGAAAGAAGTTGAGTAAGAAGAATTAGGATTTGAAATCTTAAAACTTAATGAACAGTAATTTATCTTATCGGAATTGCTTACTGTAAACTTTTTTAATAACAAGAGCAATATATAGCAAGCCTTTCTTGTGACAACTACTGGGGTTAAATTCATCAATTGTTTAATGTTTCTTTTTAGAGAAATGATCTTTCAAATTCTTTGTTTAAACCTCCTTTCGTTGTAAGGTTTTAATGCCCATAATCATCTTGTTATACAATATACAAATAATATTTAAAATAATAATATAAAAAATTATACTAATAGTGTTATAAAAGTAGAACAAATGTACACAGGCCCAAAATAGCCCAAATAACCCAAAATAGCATCCTCATTTTTTTTTTTCAATTTCATTTTGTCTATTAAAAAGTAAGCATTTTTAATCGAAATTTTGTCTCTGTATATGTAGTTTATATGTTATTTCCGTATCTCACTCCTCATAATTGAATTTCACTCCTCCTAAAAAAGTCAAGGAGTATTTTTACTCCTTCAAAAAAAAGTCCTAGGAATAACACTGCCAGTTTTCACATCAAAGAAGCCTCTTAAGTAAAAGTTCCAAGATTCACACTTGCTAGTACTTCTCTTTGCGCGACAGCCCCGGGTGGGCCCTGGGCTTCTCCAAAAAATGCTCTTATAGTCATAGATAAACTAAATTGTAACAGTAGAACTGAGTTAGGTTCTAATACATGGGCGTCATTTAGGGGGGGCAGGGGGGGGCAATTGCCCCCCCCAAGGTTTCCACTCTTAAGTGAAAAATTGCTGAGAGTCCCTGGAAAATTTTGTAACTTCCACAAGGAGCAACAGAATTAACTCAAAACATCCCAAAAGCAGTTAAAGCACTACTTTTGAGGGTCTAATTTCAAAATTTTCTGGGGGAGAACCCCCAATCCCCCTCCTGACCTTTGATGTCTGTTATACAATTTGTCTCCCTTGAAAATTCTGCCGCTTACAAGAAGCAGTTCCCTTTTAGTCCAAGAAAGTTAGCTCAAAAAAGGGCTTCCTTCGGAACTAATTGTAAAAGAAAGTTTGATGGTTGATTCGTATAGGAAATTTTCCGTAGAAAACGATGGTGAAAAGTCTACCGAGCTACGACGTGTCCTTTAGCCAATATGGCGGATTTTCCAAAATGGCGGCCGCTTATTTTTCACATTTTTATTTTTTACGTTTTTACATGTAAATACATATTTTTTTTTGCATAACATAAATTATTCTCTATTAAATTACCTATAAAATGGTATATTAACCAAGATTGTGCGATATTTAGAACCTAATAAAATAATTTTCAAAATGGCGCCCGCATATTTCAAACTTAGTGGAAAATGGATATTTTTGAATTCCTACCCACCTTTAAGAGTATTTACCCTTAAGTATCGGTAAATTATGATTACTCTGCTCATATTTTACTTAATAACATGTAAAACTTCTAATTTTTAAAAAAATACACAAATTTAAAGCAAACATATATTTTTAATCTTGACTACTTATTCTGATTATTACAACATTTTCCAACATTCCCTTTGATTTTATGCATACAAAACATTATTTTCTTTGAACAAATAATAATATTATAATACATTTCTAAATAATGTAATGAATTTTAGGTTAATGAAAATTAAATTTATTTAATTATTAAAACTTAAATTTAATTATTTTAATTTTAATATCGCTAAGTTCTTAATAAAAAGTAACCTTCACTAAGTTTTTTAACGTTATAATGTCTAATTATATTTTTAAGAACTATTTTAATCATCTTCCATATCTACATGTCCAGTATTGCAGCAGCTAACACCTCTACAGTCGCTACAAGCACTTGTACATATTGTACCTTGATTTCTGCATATACATTGTACGGTAGCACATTGGCTAATTTTAAATCCACATTTGACAAATTTCAAAAGATGGTCTGGAGCAGGTGCTTTTTGCATCTCTATAGGTCTCAAACCTCCTTCCCGTAATTCCCAACCCCAGTCACATGGGTCCATGGAAATTCCTATCCACTGCTGCTTGATGATAAACTCTTAAACAGTGAAAGTTATTAGAATCTATTGTAGGAGGCAATATTTCTGGTGTTACTTGGACTGATTTCGTAGCTTTTGTTTGAAAGTTTGCAGTCTTACGTCAATTAAAGAGTATCCCACTCTACCCCCTAGAGAGATGTCATTGCTCTATTGGCCAGCAGTCTGGATTTGTTACTACAATGGAAATCACCATAAAGAAGGACATTTTTCTTTTAAACAGTGATAATAAACAAGCCTTCATAGATCATCTATCAAACAAGTTAGCTGAATCTGGATGTATTACGAAACAAGCAGAAGACGATGCAGATGTCATGATCGTAATTGAAGGCATCACATCTGCACTGAATCAACCGACATCTGTTATTGGTGAGGATACTGATCTTCTGGTGTTACTAATCCATCATATGAACTCTAAGTCCTGTGACTTATTTTTAATACCTGAACCAAAAAAAACTTCAAAGAATTCAGTCATATATACAACATAAAGGAAATTCAAGAGAAACTTGATGAGGATGAGTGTTCCAATATCCTTTTTGGTCAAGCTAGGCTTGGATGCGACACTACGTCCCAACCATTTGGCTTAAGAAAAAGTGATTGTCTAAAGTTAATTTCAAAAAACGAGGATTTCAAAAATCAATGTGATGTTTTCAAAATACCCGGACTGCTGGCCAATAGAGCAATGACATCTCTCTAGGGGGTAGAGTGGGAGACTCTTTAATTGACGTAAGACTGCAAACTTTCAAACAAAAGCTACGAAATCAGTCCAAGTAACACCAGAAATATTGCCTCCTACAATAGATTCTAATAACTTTCACTGTTTAAGAGTTTATCATCAAGCAGCAGTGGATAGGAATTTCCATGGACCCATGTGACTGGGGTTGGGAATTACGGGAAGGAGGTTTGAGACCAATAGAGATGCAAAAAGCACCTGCTCCAGACCATCTTTTGAAATTTGTCAAATGTGGATTTAAAATTAGCCAATATGCTACCGTACAATGTATATGCAGAAATCAAGGTACAATATGTACAAGTGCTTGTAGCGACTGTAGAGGTGTTAGCTGCTGCAATACTGGACATGTAGATATGGAAGATGATTAAAATAGTTCTTAAAAATATAATTAGACATTATAACGTTAAAAAAACTTAGTGAAGGTTACTTTTTATTAAGAACTTAGCGATATTAAAATTAAAATAATTAAATTTAAGTTTTAATAATTAAATAAATTTAATTTTCATTAACCTAAAATTCATTACATTATTTAGAAATATATTATAATATTATTATTTGTTCAAAGAAAATAATGTTTTGTATGCATAAAATCAAAGGGAATGTTGGAAAATGTTGTAATAATCAGAATAAGTAGTCAAGATTAAAAATATATGTTTGCTTTAAATTTGTGTATTTTTTTAAAAATTAGAAGTTTTACATGTTATTAAGTAAAATATGAGCAGAGTAATCATATTTTACCGATACTTAAGGGTAAATACTCTTAAAGGTGGGTAGGAATTCAAAAATATCCATTTTCCACTAAGTTTGAAATATGCGGGCGCCATTTTGAAAATTATTTTATTAGGTTCTAAATATCGCACAATCTTGGTTAATATACCATTTTATAGGTAATTTAATAGAGAATAATTTATGTTATGCAAAAAAAATATGTATTTACATGTAAAAACGTAAAAAATAAAAATGTGAAAAATAAGCGGCCGCCATTTTGGAAAATCCGCCATATTGGCTAAAGGACACGTCGTAGCTCGGTAGACTTTTCACCATCGTTTTCTACGGAAAATTTCCTATAAGAATCAACCATCAAACTTTCTTTTACAATTAGTTCCGAAGCAAACCTTATTTTTCTTGGACTATTTGGGAACCAAAGAGTTTGAAGCCCCTAGCCTAGGAGTCTGGTTTAAAGGGGAATTTTCAAAAAATTTTACTGGGGGAGGATCTCCGCCCCCCCTTGAAAATTTTACGTTTATTTATAACTTTTTTTCCCCTAGAAAATTCTATGCTTTACAAGGAACTGTTCTTTTTGAATGTAACCCAAAGGACCTCAAAATGAGCTGAAACACTACTTTAAAGAGGCAAATTTCAAAAACTTTTCTGGAGGAGGACCCCCAGACCCCCCTTTAAAATTTTTAAATATATATTATGTCGTCGGCACAATGACAAAGGCGCGAATCTGCAAATTTGTTTACATCGGGATTAAATGATATTTCAAATAACCATACTCCAGTCTATCATAGGAAAAAATGACATCCCAAAATATCCATGGGAACAGCAAAATATTTGAGGTCTTGAAACACGAAACTGCTAAGTTTACAATATCTTGCAATGACAAAAACGCGAATCTCAGATTCGTGGTTTTGTTGTTGCAAGAATTTGGAAAAGGAGCAGATTCGTCTGTGTGCCGTTGCCGTAGTTCAATCAGATTCGCGTTTGTTTTCGTCTCGATCGCAGCGGTGGAATCTGACTCATTTTCATTTTATTCATTTCAAAGCCATCTTGGTTTCACCTTCGCTAGTGTTCCCACTTTTTACCGTGATTTATTTATTATCGGTGTCCTTTTGGGATCTTGGCTTTCTTCCGACCTTGGCTTTCTTCTTAAACTTTGACCTACAAGCAGTCCTATGTACACCAAAGGGACCTGCAGGCCAAATATTCTATCTGAGGAAGCTTGCAGTTTACAATTTTTGATCTAAGGTCCCACGATGGGCATTGCTTTTTATGGGACGAGACTCAGGGGAACAGAGGAGCAAATGAGATTGCAACTTGTATTTTCAAGTACGTAACTACCATACTGGAAAATTCTCCTCAGTTGAAGGACCTGAGAATGATGTCGGACTCTTGTGGGGGCCAAAATAAGAATTCCATCGTGGCAGCCATGTGTCTCTACTTGCTAAAAACAACTGTTTTGGAGAGCGTCCGTTTGTCATTTTTTGAACCTGGCCATTCCGAAATGGAATGCGATTCAATTCATTCAAAAATTGAACGCAAGTCCAAAAATGTACCGGTTTATTCTCTCGAAGGCTGGGCTCAGATCATTCGGTGCGCAAGAGTAAACCCCAGACCATTCGTAGTAACTCAGCTGAAGCACCCAGATTTCAAAAATTTTGCGTCTCACTCTGAACCCTTGAAAAAAATTGTCCCTTGGAAGAAAATTTGCTCCATTTTGCTCACCAAAACAGAAGATGGTTCCGCGGAAATAAAATATAAATTAAAATACGAAGATGAGTACATAACAGCTCAACCGTCGGGGAAAAAAACGCGAGGTCGACCGAAGAACTTCAACACCAACTTCACTGTACAAAAGGCGTACCCCAATTCTCTAAAAATTTCAACCGCCAAGTACAATGATTTAAAAAAAATGTGCACAGATTTGACAATACCTTCAGAATACCATGAGTTCTACTTGGGGTTGAAACACGGAAATGATCTAGCGGACAGACACCCACTTTCCCACCATGATGACAGCACCAGCTGCACTACTTCCGACGAAGAATAACTGATTTTCTATCTTAATCTTTTTGTTTTTGTGAACCAAGTTTTAAATTCACAACCAGAAAATGTTTTTTTTTCACAAAATTTAATCAAGATTTTATTTTCGTATAATTTTTGTAACTACAAAATTTTCAAATTTGATTTTGTCCATTAAAGATTTTTTTCTAATAAAATTGAATGAATTTTACTCAATACCAATAATTAATGACAGCTGTGACTTGTATAGATGATTATTGCATCATTGTTTAGATGTCAACATCCCTGGTAGAATTATTATTCAAAATCATTTGGAAAACATTCGGAAATAAAAGAGTTGATTCACGAATCTGAAGTAAACAAAAGATTTTACCACGACAAAGCGCACGAATCTGCTTCCGAGCAGCCCCCTGATATTTTTTCGCCCAAAAAACTGGTACACATCGTTAGTCTTCTTCAGTGTGAATGAAAAACTGCGATAAGTATCCTAGATACGCATTTACTGATTTATAGCAGTCACCTGAACTTCAAACACAAATATCTCGAAACTTGAATTTTGCAGATTCGTGCCTTTGTCATTGTGCCGACGATGTTATACAGTATATTTTACTTGAAAATTCTGCCACTCACAACAAGCAGTTCCCTCTGGGTGCTCCCCAACGAGGTTGCAAGGGAGATAAAACCCTAGTTTAAAGGGTAATTTTCAAAAAAAATTCTGAGAGAGGACCTCCGGCTCCCCTGCTTAAAACTTTGACGTTTATTTGTAACTTTTTTCTCTAGAAATTATGTGGTTTACAAGGGGCTGTTCTCTTCGGATGTAACTTAAATGTTGTAAAAATGAAGCAAATTTAAAAAATTTTATGGGGGTGACCCCCAGACCCCCCATTTTTACTTAGAACTTATGATGTTGAGTCACCCCCCCAAAAAAAAAACAAGTCTGGTTACGGCGTGGCTCAGCCCCACTTAAAAAAAATCCTTGCCCCCCCCAACCAAAAACTGAAATGACGCCCCTGTTCTAATACATTCTTACTATTTACTTAAATTTTGTACTATAATGATTAAGAGGTACTAATAAATTTATTAATTAATAGAAGTTCAGCAACAAAGAAATTTTTCGCGTTCATCTTAATAAATTCTACATAAAGCTATCGTTTTTGAAAAACTAAGAAACCCAAATTATGTTTGACTGGTCCCCCCCCAGAAGGAATTTCTGGCTGCGCCACTGATTCACTTCAGTGACAAGGTCATCTGATGACATGGTCAGATGCTAAACTATCACTACAAAAGATACACTGGTCACAAATTGAGGTGAGTAGCACTTTTAGTTATCAAAAACTACTCTAAAAACAGGGTTTCAACTTGTTTCTGTATACTTAGTCCGAATTTTGGACATAGAATTTTAGGTAGGATTTGGATGAACTAATTATAATAAAGTTGTTAAAATAAGTTCCAAGTACAAAAGGGGGTTTGGGGGTCCTCCCCCAGAAATTTTTTTGTAATTTGACCCTAAAAAAACAGGGTTTTACTTGTTTTGGTACACCTGTGTACCAAAACCTATATTCGGACTAGGCCTAGTCCGAATTTCTAAATTTTTCTAAGAAAAATCTACTTTTTAAAAAATGGGGAGAAAAAATCATTGATTTTTAGGTTTTCTTTCTTGGGCGCGAGGCCTTTCCGAGGTGCGAGGCCGTCGGCGGTCGCCGACACCTAGCTCCGCTACTGATTGTCAGCAAATTGAAAGAGGTGCTTAAACTAGGAAATGTCCTAAAAATGTAGTATTTTTTCATACAAGAGAATTTTTGTATATAATTTAAAGTGAAGTGTTTTTGCAAATATGCAATGTGAATTTATTTGATAGGCTGCATCAATTTTGCTGGCCTCGCACAATACTGCAGCCCTGTGCTTTGGCACATGTTGTACAGGCCTAAAATTGTCCCTGGATGCAGTGTCATGTCATCCTATTTAAAGTGAAAATTTATAAAATTAAAATGATCAAATAATTTCCTGAAACTATTTGGAAATTTTATATCGTCGCCTTACTGTCACTTTTTGCTCAGCTACTCCGTACGAGGTTATGCCAAATTTGGCGATTATTTTACCGTTGCCATTCTAGTTATAGTGTATGAAAAAGAAAATATAAAATCTTAGAAAAATCGAATTATATAATACTTAAAATAATTCAATTACATGATCAAATTTCAATTTAATAAATCATTAATCGCGAACCAACATTTAAGCTTTTTACTGTCAAACCATCTATGCTAGGTTATCAAGCTCATAATCAAGGGTTTCGGGTTCGATTCTAGCAAAATATGACAGATACCTTCGGACCTGGAAAAAGCTGTAACCTTCCCCCGAACCTAACAAAATTTACCCGAACCTAATGTATTGCTCCTATGGAGCTGGCAGGGGCTTCCCCCGAACCAGGTTTGTAGGTTTGGGCACTTTTTCCAGGTCCGGATACCTTTCAGTGTCATGTACCACTGGTAAAGTTAGATTAGAGAAATATCTTATAATAGAGTTATATATACAGGGTGTATCTGAAATGATGCGACAAACTTTGAGGGCTGAAAGTACTCATCAAGACGAACAAGAATTGGTATAATAAGAGCTAGGACCAGCTAACTAGCTAGGACCAGCTAATAAAGAGCTAGGACCTAATGTAGTGCGAGTGCGTTTCAAAAGGCCGTTTTTAGAAGGCCCGTGTGGCGAAACAAAACATAATAAAATGAAAAACATTATTGCATGAGGCACAGGAGTATCCGTACTACTTAAATCCTCAATGTGATAGAAATTGGACCACTTGCTAAACCGTGGGGTGAGTTTTAAAACGTGCAATATGAATCTTTTAGCCAAAGAATGGAGTTCCCTTAATGGTACTTAGAAAAATGATGATCGGGGAAGGAATTTTCAATGATCATACAGTTCCAATGATCAATGTATGATCATTGAAAATTCCTTTGCCATCAGATGAAATTCAAAGGGTCAATCTTTGTTCTGATTGTTTTTTTCTTCTCCCAAAATGAAGAAATCAATCTGAATTTCATTTATGACTGTAGTTTCTATTAAAATATTAATTTAAATTCAACTAGCAGAGTGTGGAAGCTTTTAGATAAAAGAATGTTGAGACGAGTTTTAAAAGATAAACTAACGTTTAATAAAGCTAAAATTATAAACAGACAGTTACATAACATTATTAATACTTATAGATAGGGCAGCATTGAACAGGAGAGTAGTTCGAAAGTTCGAGGTAGGCTGTATTTATGCTTTACACTGTAATTAGCATAAATACAGCCTAAAACTAGTTGCCAACAAAAACAACTAAAAAACTAAACATCGAACACAAGGGTTCGATTCCCTCAAGAAGTGGGAGAACGTATTTTCCTAACAATTGACCCGCCTCTACCACTTCTGCCAAAACAGAGGGAAACATGGAGACAAAGCTCCTTTTAGAAAAACACGACATTAAAGAAAAACTCGAACAATCGTTACAAAAATACAACACTTAAATTTGCAGTTCATGAAAAAACGCCACCAAGTTGATTTCTGATCAACTAAAAAAAATGTCCTAGATGATGATGGGCAGGAGAAGCGCCATGCCCTTTGTTTCTTTAAATAAATTGCAGGATCACAGACTCCTCCCCTACTCACCATCATGCAGGGGTTCACCAAACAGCTCATCGGTGATACATGAAAAAGAAACAAAGATTAGCAAACAAATTACATATTAAATACTTTATCTTTTAACATACTCGTATAAAACTTTGATAAAGGTTTGGTAAACACGTCTGCCAAGTTTCGCTTAGAATTAACATATTTCAACTCAAACAGATTTTCGTTAATTAAGTTCCGTAAAAAATGAAACCTTACATCTATGTGTTTTGTTCTCGAGTTTTCGATTGGGGATTTTGAAAAGTCAATCGCTGCAAGATTATCACAGTAAAGGGTATTTTTAAATTCAAAATTTACAATACCAGAACTTTTAAATTCCTTGAAAATCCTTATCATCCACACAAGTTCTTTGGCAGCTTCAGTGAGTGCTACATATTCTGCCTCCATTGTTGAAAGCGATACACTTTTCTGTTTCATGGTCTTCCATGTTATAGGGGCATTATCGAGAAACAACACAAGTCCTCCCATTGAGATACGATCGTCCCTGTTTGTCGCGAAATCAGCATCACTGTAGCAAATCAAATTAAACTCGTTGACATCTGAAAGCTTCAACTTGTAGGCCCTACTTTGGCTTACATAGCCTAAAAGTCTTAATAGATTGTGCCAATGAATTTGACCAGGATTGCTCTGAAATTGCGACAAAATATTGACCATATAACAGATGTCAGGACGTGTTCTTCCCGCCAAGAATGACAGGCAACCCAAAATATTACGATACGGAAATTTTCCCATTTCCTCCACTTCCAATTGATTCGTTGGGCTTTGAGATTTGGACAAAACAGTACCTACAGCAATTGGAACTGATGAAATAGGGCATTTAAACTTCTTATATTTATTACAGACCCTTTCAATATAGTCAGTTTGATGAATGACAAAATTTGAACCTTTTTGCTCAAAGTTAACCCCTAAGAGCCTTGAAGTCTTACCTAAAACTTTCAAATCAAAGTGACTCTCTAATTTTATAATCACATCACTTACAACACAGTCAGATTTTCCAAAAATTACTATGTCATCCACATATAATAGTAAAACTACATTATCCTTAAATGTATAGACACAGTTTGCCCAGGAATGTTTTGTAAATCCTAGATTGACCAAGACAGAATTAAATTCCAAAAACCATTCCCTGCCCGATTGACTCAAGCCATATATAGCCTTTAACAACTTACATACGTAATCAGGCTTTGTCTCTTCTTCAAAACCTTTGGGTTGAGTCATAAACACAGACTCATTTAAAGTTGCATAGAGGTATGCATTCTTTACATCCAGTTGACAATGTGACCAGTGCAAACCACAAACAAAAAGAGAAAAGCATAATCTTATGAGTGAAAAATTCACCACGGGGCTAAACACATCATCATAGTGGATTCCCCGGATTTGGCCAAAACCTTGGGCAACAAGGCGAGCTTTAAAACGCTTTATATTACCTTGCTCGTCCTTCTTTAAATTATACACCCATCTAGATCCTAATATTTTAACATTTTCTGGCTTTTGAACTAATTTCCATACCTGTCGCTCTTTCATGATGGAAATTTCATCCCTCATAGCTTTAAACCACTCATCAGATTGTGGGCTTTGCACTGCATCTTGAAAAGATCCTGGAATCAAAATATTTAGTCATAAATTATTACCTTCTGGAGGTTCTACAGGTACCTTTCCAGAATAATCCCACTTGCCACTAAAATTAAATAACCTCTCATCATATTCAGTTTTTAAGATAGTACTACAATAGTCCTTTACGTCTTTTATAGATCTTAATCTAGTGTTTGAATTTTCTGGGTAATAATAAATGTCTATACGACTTCCATCAGGGCGTGGTTTGGCCTCTCTGATCCAATTAACTTTCTTAAGAGTTTCAGTTGGGGAAACTTCAGCTTCACTTTTCTGTACTTCGGCACTCGATTCTGAAACACCCTTATGTGAGTCTCCATCAGAATCTGAATCCGAGCTTGAACTTTCTGATGATTCACCATCATCTGATTCAAAACTTACAAACCTTTCTGAACTTTGATTACTTAAAGGATTCACATCTTCAAAGTCAGAAAAATCACCTCCCGAAGACTGAGATGGGCCCATCAAGGCTCCACTGCGATCAGACTGTTTTGAAAAAGAAACATTTATAGTTTCGATCACTTTTCTTTCATTTGGGATCCAAACCCGATACCCTCTAGTTTTTAAGGCATACCCAACAAACAGCCCTTTCTTAGCCCTTAAATCTAATTTCTTTCTTTGCTGTTTTGGTACACTCAAATAAACATTAGATCCAAATACCTGTAAATGTTTCACAGATGGTTTCTTACCACAAAACAGTTCGAACGGGGTTTTGGTATTCTTACCATGACATACCCGGTTCCATACATAAGTATAGCACAAGAGTGCTTCTGCCCAAAAATGTTTACCCAGACCGCTAGATTTCAGCATCGCTTTTATGCCATTTACAACAGTTAAATTATACCGTTCACTAACACCGTTTTGTTCAGGCGTAAAGGTGTTAGTTCTTTCAGCTTTTATCCCTAGATCACTCAAGTAATCTTCAAATTTAGCTGAGCAAAATTCCATACCATTGTCGGTTCTAACACAGACCAACTTAGTGTTCAGAAACCGTTCATTTCTTAACTGATAGTTTACAAAATGTTGAAATACATCCGATTTCTCTTTTACAGGGTATACTACCACTTTACGGCTAAAATCATCAGTTATAGACAAAAAGTACTTAAATCCCCCTATAGCCGTATTTGGGAAAGGACCACACAGATCCATATGAACCAATTCCAAAGGTCTAACTGATCTTATTTTTCCTATAGACTTAAAGGATTTTCTACGTAGTTTAGCCAACTTACATGGTTCACACTCAATTTGATCATTTTTAAGTACAGGCATACCAAAAACACTGTTATTCTTACGCTTGTATTCTACACAAAAGTCGTAACTCATTACCATGTGAGTTACCCTGTTTTTTGGACTTTTTCGTATTCTACTCCTCCATAAGACCATGTTTTATGTAGTAAAATGTAACCCTCCAAATTTGGGTGGTAAGTCGAACTCAGTGTATTACTCAGTTCTCTTTAAGAATCTTTTTCGAGTTTTCGACTATTCCCCCTTTAAGAGGGTTCAATGATTCATTTTATATCCAAAAATGGAGTCGTTGCTATAATTATTAAAGAAATGCCAATTAGTTTTTCCAAAAAGTAGGTTGACAATCATGTTCGTATTTTATTTGATAGATGGCAGCACAGTTTCGCTATTTCGTCTTTAGACTATTTAAATCTCTTTTTTTGAATAGTTAACGAATTTGTACGAATTATTCCTTTTAATTTGCTATTATATGGTAACCAAGCTATTTTTAGAGACTTGTTTCGTAATTTTATTTCGCTCCGTTCGGGACCTACGAATTTTCAAAGTTAAAGATCCTTTCTAGTTTCCAGCCAGGTGATTTGAAAGATTCAACATTCTTCCATCTGTCGACACATTCAATCAAAAAATGTCGCTCATAATCCTTAAAGATTTTCCGATTTGCTTTCTTTTCTGTACGTTGTTGCTAGCCATTCTTTATTTTGATTTTGAACAATTTTTAAAATGTTCGCTGCCGCGCTTGGAACAGATCTGATCTTGTTTGTTACGTCACTTGGCTGAGTAGCCAATCGCATGTCGGTCGCACAAGTTACCACCAGAGTAAGTGAAACTCAGTTGAATATAGGAAGTAGAATATCGATTTTTCACTCTGTCTGAAACTCAGTCTCACAGGGTTTCAATTACTACGCGGTTAACTCAATTGTGTAGAATACAAGCATTAGAGGTTTCAATTATATACCTAGTATTTATGTGACAGTACTTTTCATGCCAAACACTTAAATCACAATCCTTATTTACAGAGGAAACATCAGACTTAACTACAGAATTAGAAATTTCAAGATTAGGCTTTTGTACATCCTTAACTACAGGTTTACCATTAACAAAATTATAATACTCTTTAGGGTAAACAGGATTTACAACATATAAACCATTTTTTCTTTTGGCAGTAATCTTTACTTCATTATCTTTATAAACAGTTAAGTTACCGTTACGGCATTCAAAGTAACCCCCACCAATGTCAATTTTTGAACCAGATATTAAATTTCGTCTTAATTTGGGAGAACACAAAACATCATATAAATTAACAGTATTCCACTCACCAGCGTTTTGAAAGTCAAGAGTCACAGTACCGGTGCCTTCTATTGGATAAGACACTCCTTCAACTGCTACAGCCATGGAAACATCAGACAGGGGCTTGAAATCTCGCAACAGTTCTTTCATGGGGGTGAAGTGGTTCGTTGCAGCGCTATCGACGATCCATTCCAAAACATTACAGGTTGTAGTTGAATTTGCTTCCGTCACGAAGCCACTGGAAGGTCTTTCTTGCACTTCTGGGACTCTCGAAAAACGTTGATAATTTTCTTTACACTTGTTGGCGTAGTGGCCTGGTTTGCCACACTTGAAGCAGGTAAGCTTCTTGGATGGTTTCACCGCACGGGGAACGGAAACCTTCGGGGTCTTCTTACGTTGACTTGCCGTACGAGATGACGTCTGAAAAGCCGCTTGTCCGCGGTCTCTTGCTCTCTGCTTCAGACGAGCTTCCTCAGCTAACAGTTCTTGCTGCACTTTTTCAAAACTAGAGAACTCTTCCTCCTTCCATCGGTAAATAGACTGAACGATTCCGTTGAATTCTTCAGGTAAGTACCGTATAAGTTGAAACGAGTACCACCACTCAGGCAATTTCTTGTCGACTTCCTTCAACAGTGAAATTTGCTTCTTCAGCCTAGATGCAAATACTCCCAATGCTTCTCCAGGTTCCATTCTGCAATTGAAGAAGTCATCTGCTACACCCGCAGCTCGTGCCATAGAATCCGGTTGAAAGTGTTGAATTAACCGCTTCCACGCAACAACAGGATCTTCGGTGTCAGAAATGAGGCTTAGATATTCTTTGGAGATACCGGAGTAAATTATAGAGTACCCCTTGTCACTTCTCAGCTTGAAGTCCTTTAGATTCTTGTTATATGTCTTCATTAAATCGTCCTTGGAAGTATCCGCAGGCTTAGGTGGCTCCTTCTCCGCCTCGGTCACAATCCTCCAGCAACCCTTCTCCAAAAGGGGAGCTCTGATGTCTTCCATCCAGGACACGTAGTTGTCTGCCGTAAGCTTCTCCATGGGTCTTATAATTTGAAAGGTTTGACCCGCCGTCCATGGGCGGATTTAGGACTAAGATCCTGGGGGGGCAAGGTTTAGACTTTAACCTTTTACCTGCCGATGTTCCCAAATGGGAACATCACTTTAGGGAATTTTTTCACCACTTAATTTTTCATGCAGGAATTTGATACTTGGTAGTAAGAAACTCAAAGATATGAAGTTATTTTACATGCAAAAGTTTTTCAGGTACAATTTAATCCTTTTTGTGGAATTTATATCAAAATAACAGATTTTTGGCTCTTCCAAAAGTTGCACAAGTTTCAATTTATGATAAATTTAAATAAATTTTGTTTTAAATAATTATGCTGTGTTTAGATAGCTTAAGTACACATCTTTTCAATTGGCTTGGCAGAATAGCTCCATATTTTAATTTTTGAGAGTAATTACCAGTTCAACATATATGTTCCCAAATGGGAACATCGGCGTTTGGGGTATAGTTTTTGAGGGGATTTTTATAACATGTAAAAATTCAAGCTATATCTTATTTTCTTTAATTTTTTTGAACCTTTTCTGTCTCAAAGGATCTAAACAGGTTAATAATGATGTTTTAAATTTCTAAATCTATAATTTTAATTTTTTTCACCTGATTTATGGAGGAATAAATGCCAAATCTTTATAGCAGATTCCTACTTTTGTATATTTTTCTAACTCTCTGACCGATTAATTTTCAGTAATTATTATTATGGGTTATGCAAAGGGCATATTTGGAGTACTTCTGAGGACTTGGGTACTTATTTTGTTCAATTGCTCTCTTTTACATAAAAGTTTTAGGTATAAATTTGAAGAATTTTGAAAATAATGAAAAGTGTGAACATCTAAAAACACTCTTCTAACTTAAGTTGGATGTAAGAGATATGTTGTTTAGTTTGGAATCTTCCATGAGAAACACAGCTTTAACAAATCGATGGAGATAGTTATGATTATCACTTTTGAAAGCTAATTAAATTTGAGTGCAATTCATAGATTTTATGCTAGATATCTGGATAAAACAGTAATTAAAACTAATTTTTCACGCAGAAAGATAATTGTTTAGCTTTGAAACGCATGGGAACTTTCTTTCGTATTTTTTATACCGAAAAATTACCCATTGTGCAATAAAAATGTACGGAAAAGTGTCACGCATGTAATAAATATGTAAATTTTTTCTTATGAAAATCTATAAAATTGTACCCAATCGTCCAACCATGGGAATTAAATATGAAGAAACAGTCCAATATCTTAAAAATGTTCAAAATTATTGAGTAGAAACCTTTTTCAGTAGTTTTACTTGAATTAATTTTGAAATATGTGCCTTTTGGAAATCCCCCTAAAAACTTCACTCCAAACGCCGATGTTCCCAAATGGGAACATCCTCAAAATCCTACTTAGGATTTTTTTTCTGCCAAAAAATGTCAAGATTGGTTTTAGTAATGATGAAAGAAGCTATTTAAGCCAAAAATCAGAACCTTTAATTTGAAATTTGAATTGCGGCGTTTAAAAGGTTAATTACCTAAACCCTGTTACTTGGAAATACATCTTCAAGGGACTTTTTTTAAAGTAATATCATAAACCCTACATTATCATACTATTTTTGTTGGACCTATGTTTACAATTCGTATTTATGGAAAGAATGTTTAGAAACTTAAGAAATGTCTTAAAACTAAAAAAACTAAGAACACTCATGGTTGTGAAATGAGAAATAATAATTTTTTATAAAGCATTAGTCATCAGTTGGACAAATCAATGGAGCGCAATTAATTGTAAACAATTATTTTTAATTTCAGTCACAAATTATTTAATTTAAAAAATATTTAATCCGAATTCAACTCTTAAATAAGCTGTAACAAGATTCATTAAGTAAGGAACAACCTATTACATGGTATAAATCAAATGGTTCTACTGATGCGTAAATATAATCTCACATTTATCTATTTAAAAATCAGGGGATCATAAAAATAAAAATCTAGAATTGCAACTATACACCAGTAGCAATATATTTTTTAATAAGATTAATTACAATATTTAACTTAAATAGGAAAATGGAATGATTAGGAACTTTTTATTCAAATATTTGGTAAAAGTAATTTTTAAAATACTTTAAGTAGGTATTTTTCAGTTTGTAAAAAAAGTATAACAATTCAATATAAAGAGTTAGCATATAATTTCATTATTATTATTATGAACAAATAATTCAATATGAATTACTGATAAAAAATATTCATAGCAGTAATTATTTTAAATTACTTCAGAGTGTTAAACTTTACTCCAGACAAAAAATAATATTTATCTAAATCTTTGTCAAAATTGATTATTTTTAAATCAATAAATTAAAGTTATGTATTTATATCAAACTAGTTACGGGAAAAGAATGTTAACTTGTAACTGTTAAAGAATGTTAAGAAATAATACTTTTTATTAGGAAAACTTATTAATATCAATCCACTGAAGCAAATTTTCAATAAGAACTAAATTTTTCCAAGTACAGTAAACATTGTAGTTTTTATAGATAACTTGATTTCTTCATTTGTATTACACATATGCAAAATATAATAATGACAAAATAGAAACATTTACATTTAATGTTTTGAGGTCTGTTCAAATTCGATGTATAGGTAAAACCTCTTATCAGCTATTTTTTTGCAATCCACGCACAATCCTTATTTCTAGATTATAAATAAATTTATGTAACATGATCACTCACATAGGGATCAGGTGAAATAAAATAGAAAGACATGTATTTAAATATAGTTTCCTCAAAAATATAGTAAATATTATTTTTTGTAAATTTCTGTAAAGCATTGTGAAGTACAGGTTCACTCACTTAAAACTTCTAGTTTTATCATTTTTTAGACAAAAGTTATGATCAATAAAATGGGTACTTTATTGATATACTCCCGTCCCGCCTGCCTAAGCAGGCACTCGGGCTTTGATGGTACATTATTCACAAAAATAAAACAATAACAATACAAAAGGATCAAATCCTGAGGTCATAGTCCAAGTTTAAAATAAAGAAGAATAAAAGCAGGTAAAATAATTATATAATTTAAATTACATCAGAATTACACATTATTATGTTTTTGCTTAAACTATGTTAAGAATTAATATTTTTATTAATAAAATCATGGTACTATGCCTTAAGATATTAATTTAGATTTACTGATTATTATGATTAACATGCATTCTCAAAAATCCACCAGTATCCCTAAAAATGAATTATTTATCTAAAAACTTATTTTTATTTTTATATTAGCTCATTAATATATTTAAAAACCTCAAACATTTTTTAAAGTGTAGCATCAATTGGTGTTCAAGATTTCGAAATCCTTCAGTAAGCAGGATCAGGTGGTTTCGAAGATCAGTTCCTCCTGCCTTTGCCTGACCATGTCCCTAAGGGTGTCTCTAGCTCCCTTGTGCCTCAGCAGCTGTCCGATGCTTTTTTCTCTATAATTTTTTGGAAAACCACAGTTCCTTTTGCGATCAAATCTCCCGCAATGGTAGACAAGATGGTCTATGTCCTCCTCACATCCACATTCACCGCAGAGCGGATTTCTAGCGTGGAACCTTTGCTGGTATACCCCAAATGACCCGTGTCCCGTCAATATTTGATTAATGTAATGATCACCTTCTATTATTTTTGTTGATGGTTTCTCTATAAACTTGTATGTTGTACGACCTTCGGTTGAGCCTCTCCACCTCTCTCTCCACTCTTCCTCCGCCTCTTTTCGGAGTTTTCCCTTTATGTGGCTTACAGGGACCCCGAGGTCCACGTCAACATTCCTGCGCCTCGTTGCCTCCTTCGCTAACTGGTCCGCCAACTCGTTGCCGGAGTATCCCACGTGCGCCTTGATCCAAAATATCCTGACATCCTTTCCGTTTTCCTTATTTTTTAGTATCTTTTCTTTAATGTCGGCTGCTTCTCTAGTTTTTACGAAACCAGTAATGGTCTGGATGGCGGATCTGCAGTCGCTTATTATGTTCACCCTCTGGCCAGTGTCCAGTTTTGCAATCCCATCCACTGCTAGTTCTATGGCCGCTAGTTCAGCCTCATATACTGTGCTATGGTCTGGTAAGCGCACCTGGTCAATCCCGAGGGTCTCACCATTTTTTTGGGTGAATAGAAAACATAACATAAAATGGGTAAATAGAATTTGAAAACAAAATTATTAAAATTGAACGATTTTACTAATTTTTAGCATCAAATAATACAGGGTGCGGCAAAGGTCTGTGCAAATCATAAAAATTAATTATAAGAAACGAAAATATATAAATATTTCTAGTCTTCTGCAATTTTCTTAGGGGGTTTTTGGACGTTTTGTCACCAAATTTTGGAGAGAAACGGGAATGGAAAAAACGGGATGTACCTAACTACCAGTACCAAAATTATTTCGAAATTCCTACTACTTTTTTTTCAGGAGCAAAACGGAAGTTGAAAAAAAAACAACCCTCGTAGATTGGATTGAACCATAAATCAGTGAACCCAAATTACGGTTACGAGTCGAACAAATACATCCCCTCCCCATACACCCCAGAAATCGAATGGTCTTGGTCACCCCTTGGAATCTAGTAATGGAAATGGTCGGTCACCCACCCTTTTTTTTCTTGGAAACACACGTGGCAAACTTTTTCCAATTAGCAGATGCCAAAACAAGGTCAACAAAAGGGCTGCAGCTACAACAAATTCCAGCATACCACCCTTTCCCCTTATCTATAGGCTGCCGTAGTTTGGTCTCAAATTTCAACAATCTGAGCTCCGGGCGAACGGCCGAATTGGGAAAAACAAATGCACAACTCTGGCCTCCTCCAGCCGAGGACGGCTCTGCTTTTTAGTGCACTTTTGCCTTTTTTTAAAGTTAATCCACAAAAACTATTGTCACTACGGTGCAAGTGAAAAATAAAGCAAATTCACAAGATTTTCTGTAAATATTTTTAATTGAAATTTTAAAAACATTTTCAATACTTTTTAAAAAATAGAAAAATCCCCAAAAAAGCCACGTCGGAAATCTTGGGGGGGCAGAGCCCCCCCTTGCCCCCCCGTAAATCCGCCCATGCCGCCGTCTCAAGATCCACAAGTATCTAAGCTATCGCCCATAACCAATATTAAAATATTAATTTAAATTCAACTAGCAGAGTGTGGAAGCTTTTAGATAAAAGAATGTTGAGACGAGTTTTAAAAGATAAACTAACGTTTAATAAAGCTAAAATTATAAACAGACAGTTACATAACATTATTAATACTTATAGATAGGGCAGCATTGAACAGGAGAGTAGTTCGAAAGTTCGAGGTAGGCTGTATTTATGCTTTACACTGTAATTAGCATAAATACAGCCTAAAACTAGTTGCCAACAAAAACAACTAAAAAACTAAACATCGAACGCAAGGGTTCGATTCCCTCAAGAAGTGGGAGAACGTATTTTCCTAACAGTTTCATTATGGGAAAATGCTAGGTTTTATGGATCAGCATTAACTATACAGGCATTATTAATAATGCCCGATTTATCACATTGCCCGTAACATATATATAGATCTTGAATTAATAATCTATAACAGCGGTTCCCAAACTGTGCTCCGCGGAGCACTAAGCATTGAATAAGCATAAAATTTGAAATGAATAAATTTCTGAAAATTCACAATTTGCGTTGCTCTGAAATGTGTATTTCTGAAAAGTTTTTCCTTTTATGAACCCATTTTTGCCCCTCCCCAACCCCCAAACTTACAAGGAGCAATCCTCTTCGGGTATAACTAACGTGACCAGACGTCCCGTTTTGAACGGGACTGTCCCTTTTTAGAGTTACGAGTCCTGGTGTCCCCGAAATGAACTCTGGGATGCAAAATTGTCCCGTTTTCTGAAACCGCGTGAATAAAAAAGGTCTCCGCATGGGAAAACGTTCAAAAATCTCTGGATGTATTATTTGAAAAGGAATATATTGACTGTAATAAAGATGCAGAAGTTTTTGACGAATTTTCTTTCATTTGTAACTACATTACATCGCAGAAAGTAACCAAATGAAATAATCTAAATGTTTCCTCGGAAACTCGTTGGTTTGAAGTATTCAAACACTTTCAAGCCAACAAACTTTTCTATTTTAATTGAATATATTTTATATTTGCCTGCTACAAATGCTCCAGTAAAAAGAGTCTTGACAGAATAATTCGCACTTCAATAGTTATTAATAAAAAATTTATTAATAACTAAAAAATATTTAATGGAAAAGAGAAAAATAAGTTACATCAGGTAAAAAATCATAACAAAGAACAATGACTCGTTTCAAAAAAGAAATAATAAGCACTAGGCAATAATAGCACGAGCACTAGGTTTTTTTGATACAACAAAGCAGTATAGTTTTAGTCAGTGGCGGATCTATGGGGGGGTCTATAGGGGCTATAGCCCCCCATGGAACTTAAGTTTACACTATATAAAATTGAACTTTTTTGAAAAAAAAAATTAAGTTTTTAGAAAATTTTGTTGAAATTTTAAAAATTTTAACTTTTTTCAGCTTCAAAAAGCATTAAGCCCAGTCCAAGATCTTTAGCCCCCTTAGCATTTTTTTAAACTTGATTCACTATTTAAGGATTTTTAGAGGTTTTAGCCCTTACAAAGTATTAGCCCCTGCGTATTTGAAGATTTAATTTGTAATTTAAAGGATCCAATGAGTTTTGCCCGTAAAGGCATTAGCCTCCTTGCGTTTTTATGTTGGGTGTTATGTAACCCTTATGAAACATTAACCCCTTCCATGATCTTTAGCTCCTACAAGGCTTTTAGCCCCTAAGTTTTTGCAGATTTAATTCACAATTTAAAGGGGCCAAAAGAGCTTTAAACCCTACGAAGCATTTGCCTCTTCCATTATTTGTAGCTCTTATTAAGCCCCTGAGTTTTTGTAGATTCAATTCACAATTTAAAGGGGACAATGAGTTTTAGCCCCCATAAAGCATAAGCCTCCTTGCGATGTTTTATAGTATTTGGTTAGAAATTTAATGAGCTTTAGCCTTACAAGCATTAGCCCCCTCCAGGATCTTTAGCTTTCTGCACTTTTATATGAATTCGATTCAGAACTTATAGGATCCAATGAGCTTTATAACCCTTACAAAGCATAAACCCCTCTAAAATATTTAGCCCCTTACATTTTTATAGATTTGTTTCGCAATTTAAAGATTACAATGAGATTCAGCCCCTCTGCAAGATCTTTTAACTCCCTGGTTTTTATAAGATTCACTTTTCAAAAATGTTTAATGCGCTTTAGTCTCTACTTACAAAACATTTACTCTGTGAAAATAGAGAAGTGGTTAGGGGGTTCAAACCGCCCCCATGAAATTCTTATATCCTACAGTTTTTTCCTTTGAAACGAGTGCAAGAAATCTTTTTCGTGTGTCACTCAAAGGGTCCCAAATGACCAAAAATGAGTCAAAACACAACTTTTTAAAGTCAAAATTTCAAATATTTTCTTGGGGGAGGTTCCCCCAAACCCCCCTTATGCTTCAGGATGGATATTATTCACTAAACATTGAAACTAAGTGCACGAAAGTTCACATTTGATCTATATTCTTGGAAAAAAGTATTTGACTCAAATCATCGTAAAAAGCCTCCCGGTTGACACACCCTTATTTTAATATTAATTTTGATACATATTTAATTATTAACTAATTTTATTACTAATTAATTAGTTATATTTAACAACACAATTTACAATTCAACACTGCCCTCAATATTTAAGACATTAATGAATATTGTAAAAAGCACGCCTTGTACTTCATTATCAACCTCAATCAGATTAAGTTAGCCCCCCCCCCTTGCTCAAGTTCTAGATCCGCCACTGGTTTTAGTTGGAGAGGTTCTTCATTTTAACAAAGAGTATTTTCTATGATGAACAAATTGTGTCCGTCTGAGAAGACCCAGTTACAAATTTCAGTTCTAAAGGCAATGTTGATAATTAATGTGAATATAAAAAAAAAACGTGCCAAGAGTTTCATTCTTACTTAAAATCATCACCAGCCACTGTCGTATATAAGGGGGGGACGAGGGGGCCCTGGCCCCCTCCCCGAAATTTGGACTAGGTGTACCAAAACAACTTAAAATCCTGTATTTTAGCGTCAAATTTCAAAAAAATTTCTGGGGGAAGACCCCCCAAACCCCCCTTTTGTACTTGGAATTTTATTAGTATAATCCAAATCCTACCAAAAAATATATGTCCAAAATTCGGACTAAGTGTACCAAAAACAAGATAAAACCCTGTTTTTAGGGGTAAAGTTCTAGGGAAGGACAAAAATTTTCTGGGAAAAAAAAGCAAAATTTTCTGGGGAAGGACCACCAGATCCCCTTTTGTACTTGGAACTCTATTTTAATAACTTTTTAAATATTAAGTTCATAAAAATGTACATTCAAAATTCGGACTTAGTGTACCAAAAGTAGTTAAAAACCTGTTTTTTATGTCCAACTTCCAAAAATTTTCTGGGGGAGGACCCCCAGACCCCCCTTTGGTACTTGTATTTTTACTACTAACAACTTTTCCTATATTAAGTTTTTAGGACCTAAATTATCACCTAAAAGCTACAATGGACCCATTAAATATGTGGGCGAGGGGCTGGGGTGTAATTTTGGGCCCCTCCCAGTGGCGTGCCGTCCATATAAGCAATTTAAGCATTGCTTGCCTAAAAATATGAAGCTTTTCTTTAAAATTCCACACCAAGAATATAAAATTTTATTTTGCAATATTTTATTTTTATATCCTTGCTCCTGCTGTATGTAACCATACGGTGCCGGGTTGTCTCGAGGAGAGTTCATTAAAGAAAGGCGCTCATAGTAATGAGTCACCGTCTTTTCCAGCGCGCGGGAGAAACAGCGCAGTGCCCTCTTCTCATTCTCCCCTTACATTGTAAGCATTTCGAGAATTGCTTCTGCCGTCCCGTGGTTTTCTGTACTTCAGATCTCGGTAGACTAATTTTTTTCGAAGCTTTTAAAGTGTGAATTGGAGAAAACCTTTGGCAGAATTTGCAAGTACTTGCTGCTTAAACACTAATTTATCTTGATTGAGTTTTTAAATGAGTGTTTAAGGGAAAAAAGTCGTCATTTTAATTTTTCACTTGTAAGCAATCTGGATTTTTCTTTCTATGATTTGCAGAGCCATCTATCGGTTGACCAAGTAAACGTTAAACGATGTCTTGCTGCATATTAGACAAGGACCAATCTAGGATTTTAAACTTAACCCCCATTTTTCTGAAAAATTTTCACGGCAATTTAATTTTTGTGAAAAATTATAACAGTTTTTTAATTTTTGTGAAATTTTTTATACTACTTATATAGTTAATATTTTTAATGAAAACTATAAAATTAATGAAAGCTGCTTTAAATTAATTTTTTCTTCAATTTTATATAAACTTTAATACTCAATTAAATACAAGATATTCATATAATTTAATAATAATTTTTGTGAAGGTGCCGTTTTTGTTAGTACATTTTTTGTAAAGGGGCCGATTAACGCGACGCCAAAATTGACCTGTATTAGTCCCTGTAAAACTGCAAGAAACATCCGAAATTTAAAAAAAAAATTTACAAGAAGTATACCCGATTGCTTGCCCAGGGAAAAATGTCACCGCACGCCACTGGCCCCTCCCGAAATAAATTCCTATATACGCCACTGTCACCAGCTATATTAAAGCAAATTTGTTTCTCTGATTAATATAATTATAACTAAACAAAAAAGTGGGTTTTTTTATTGACTACCTGTTAATTAACCTAAATAAACCAATGTCCTGTTTTGAGTCAAAAAATAAATGGTCACGTTAGGTATAACCCAAGGGTTTCACTTAGAGATGGAAAATTTCCGGAAATTTTGAGAAGGCGGAAAAAAACCAGAAAAAAAAACATTTTTTTTTCCGGAGAAAATGGAAAAATTGACTTTTTCTGCACAAATATTTATTAGATACTGATTAACCATTAATTTCACATATTTAAATAAACTAAATAACCATTCATTGTATAATAAATAAATAAATTATCATTAATTAAATATTTCCAAATGGAAATAAACCCATTTGGATAACCCCCAGGTGGGGCCCATCTGACACTGCTACCGGTAACGTCACTGGCAGCAGAAGAGGTTGTAACGATGACGTGCCAAAGCTTACACTAGCCAATCAGGCTTGTTAAGGCGGAGCGTAAAGTTTTATGGGGAAGAAAATTAAGTAAAAGGGGAAATGTAGATTGCATAGACCTCTTCTTCTCTGCATTTTCGGTAGCAAATAATATTTACAAACATTAACAGCTCTTTAACGAAAATAAATATTAAAATATTTGATATTAAGCATTTTGTCGAGATAATCCATTACTTTGAAAAGTTTGAGATCAAGCACACAAGCCGGAGAATATATGTGACCAAAATCTAATCCAATCATTTGAAAATTTGTTTTTATGTATTTCCACAGATCTGATATTTAAATAGAGGTTTGAAATTACTACATTATATTTGAACCCAGTGGCGGCTCGTAGCTAAAATTATTGGGGGTGCTGCTCCGGTGCTGATCAACCAAGTTGACACCGTATTTTAGGCCAGATTTTAAACAATAAAATTCCAAACAAAACTCTGAAAAACGTGGATAGAGTTAACTGAAATCATACGAAAAGACGCTTACTGATTTAAACACCAAGCATTCTCGTTTCTTTTTGACTTCTTCATTCACAACATCGAAGATCAAAATCACACTTTCTTTTACTTACTCTATTTTCTATATTTTGAAATTAAAGAAACGATGAAAATGAAACAAGAAATTGAACAGAACACACCTTTTACTTAATAAAACTTTAAAATTAAAATCTTACACGTTATACTATCCATATATGATGGGTTCCGTTCTTGTAGAACTACTAGAATGACTGAAAAATTACATTATCCAAAATCAAATTTTGACTAAAAAAGGATTAACATAAAACATAAAAAAGTAGGAAAAAATAAAATATATTACTGATATGTCAAATTAGCTGAATAGAATTATTTACTACAGTTTAAAAAGGAAGTTAGAAATAAAACTGAAAGATGTGTTTATATGATTTTTTTTAACCTATGGATTACTGAATGGTACTGGATTTATCATCCCTTGCTGTCCCAAAACTCAATTCTTGGCGATGCAATTCCATACTTCACTTCTTCGATAACGTCGAAAAAATCAAATAGAAGAGATAGGAACAATATAAAACTTCGATTTTAAGCTTAATTAACATTTAAAAACATGTCACTTACCTTAACGTAACTCATAAATTACATCTTAGAAAGATGAAGTTGATTTTATACAGTACCTCCAAGCGCGCTGAGAAATTCCGAATTCAATTTGTTATGTATAAATAGAGATAAAAACTCCGACTACAAAAAAGTAAAAAAAAATCTTTATTGAATAGCCGAAAAAACTGAAAAGAATTGTTTTTCACTCTTGAATGAAAAAAAAGAAGCTATAAATAAAAAATGCAAACAGTGTTAAGTTTAAGTAAGAAAAGCTAAAAAGCCAATACGATTTATTATTAGTAGAAATCGGATATTTTTCTTCTTACATCCGTTTTCACATCTGTTTCCGCAGCTCCGCAGCCCCTATGGATGAGCCGCCACTGTTTGAACCCCGCGTCTTCCGTGTGTTGTTTTGACAAATACATACAGCACAATTCGACATTATAAAAATGCTGTCAAATTATTTTAAAGAATCAAAGAAAGTAAATAATCGAAAACATAGCAATCAATCGAAAAAGCAATTGAAAAACAAATAATATAATAATAATATTCAATCCTTCTTTGGATTCCTATATTGATATTGCTTTTACTACGGATCTAAATTCTGTTGGCTTCTTAAAAATTATCAATAAATAATCAACGCTTGAGAAAAATCGTTTAATTAAAACTTAGATCGATTACCAAAAAACCCTGACTACGGGCGCAGAGAAGGAGGGTATTAATTAGTTCTTGGTTTTGAAAAGCAGTTATTTCCCGATTTGGCAGGGCCGTAACCAGACTTTTGTTTCGGGGGGGGGGGGGTTGACTGGAATATTTTCTGAGGTACCTCCTTACGGGTACTTTTATACCTTAAGTTTTGGATGAAATACTGGATTGAAAGTTTGATGCATTAAATTTAAAAATTGTATAAACAATATGAATTCCAAGTAAAAGGGGGGGGTCTGGGGGGTCCTCCCCCAGAAAAATTTTGGAAATTTGCCCCTCAAAAGAGTGTTTTAGCTCATTCTGAGACCCTTTAGATAACACCTAAAGTGCACCACTCATTGTAAGCGGCCAAATTTGTAATAAATTGCAAAATGTTGAGGGGGTTTTTGGGTTCCTACTCCCCAGAAAATTTTTTGAATTTTGCCCCTAACAGTGGCATTTTAACTCATTTTGAGACACTGTAGGTTACATCAAAGAGGACCACTCCTTGTAAATCACACAAGTTTGAAGGAAAACCCGTACTTAATAGATTTCAAAATTTCAAGGGGGGTTGGGGGGCACCATAGGCGTAACGAGGGGGGGTTATTGGGGATGTAACCCCCCCCCCATTGAAAATCAGCTCAAAAACGAGTTAAAACCCCTGTTTTTAAGGGTCAAATTTCAAAATTTTCCTTGGGGACCCCCAGACCCCCGTTTTGTACATGCAACTCTGTATTACCAACAATTTTTCACGTATCAAGTTATAAGGACGCAAATCCTACTTTACGATTTCATAAAAAGCTACATAAGGTTTAAGGACATTCATAGGCGTAACGAGGGGGGGGGTTATTGGAGATATAATACCCCCCCCCATTACATCAACGGTTTCTAAAACATGAAAAACTGAAAATTTTTCTCTTTATAAGGAAGGTCCACTTGCTATCCACCAGTCCACCCCCCAACTATTTCCACCCAATCGCCGCTGAGGGCATCACAGGTATAGAAAAAGCAGGTGGTTCACAAGGAACTGTTATTTTAGGAACTAACCCAAAGGGCCTCAAAATGAATTTAAACACTACATTAAGAGACAAATATTTAAACATTTCTTGGGGAGAACCCCCAAACCCCCCTCAAAAATTTTTACGTCTGTTTATACTGTGTTTTTCCCTTGAAAGTCAAGCCTCTTAGATAAAGTTTTCCCATCGGAAGTTCTGCAAAAGAAAAAAAAAAAATATTATACCTACATTATGAGAATATTTTTAAAGGGAGTAATATGTACATGTTGTCTGCACGTAATGAAACAGTACCAAAAAATTTATTAGTTACAGACACTCCTAAAAAGTTATAGAATTTTTTGGTAGACCTCAGTACTCTTTTTCTCCAGAATTTTTTTAGGAACAATTTGGGAAATACTTCAGAACCCTTTTTTTGATAGTGCTTTTAAATTAGCTGTTTGTTCACTCTTAAGTAGTATTACTTTCAGCGGTGATACAATTTTCTAGTGATCATTCAAAATTTGTGTTAAAATCCTGTTTAAAGGAGTAGTATTTTCAAAAATTTTTCGGGGGAATTACCCCTTTCTATAAAACTTTAAAACAAAACACTTCATATTTTCAGTAAGAAAATGAATAAAACAATATTTTGGTTAAAATATTATAACCAAAATGTGGAATCTAATTTATACACACTCTGACCACACAATAAAACGTTAGGCAAGCCACTTTAGAGGGACTTTTAACATTCGGTTGTGTATTTCTACTTAAAAAAAGATAATATAAAGTGTAATTTTGTGCCCCCTGTCAAATTTTTCTGGATCTCGCCTCTGTTAACATCTGTTCATGTATTGATAATGGATTAATGAAATGCTGGTCTATTTGAAAATATTTCATTTGTGTATGTTGAATCAATTTTGTTTTTAGATTTAAAAAGAGAAGCTACCATATGTCACATGCTTAAACATCCTCATATTGTTGAACTGCTTGAAACATATAGCTCAGAAGGAATGCTTTACATGGTATTTGAATTGTGAGTTATTATTTTTTGTTAAAATTTTGCCATTTATTAAAATATTCTCATTTACTAGCTGGTTAGATGAGTGTTGTTTTTCTATTTATTCTTTGATTGATCAAATAACTTACTCTTTTTTCAATTATTTTTTACAGCATGGAAGGCTCTGATTTATGCTTTGAAATAGTGAAACGGGCTGTAGCTGGTTTTGTTTACAGTGAAGCAGTTGCAAGGTTTGTCTTTCTTATAAGAAATATTCTTTTTTATAAGATTTCTTTATTGTATTATCAATCCGGTGATGGTTATTTAAATTTGGGAAATATATCGCCTCTCCATTGCAACAACGATGCAATTGCAAATGTTGAAATTTCTATTACACAGGAGCTTTGCTCAGGGGCGTAGCCAGGATTTTCCTTTGGGGGGGGGGTCCAGTGGGAAAAAATTATTATTGAATATCAAAATTTGTCGTTATTAGTGAAAATAAATTTCATGTTACTTTTAATTACTTCTCTGTGTTAATTAATGGTTAATAATGTATTAGAAATTTGTACAATACTTAAGATTAAATATTACTTTTTCATCTCTAGTTCAATTAAAAGTTCTCCAATATTAAAATCCAATATCAAATTAATTATCCCCAATTATTATTAATCCAATATTAAAAATATTGTTTCTTAAGTACTAAGACCATCAAAAAATAATGTAAGAGTTTTTCTTTGAGTTATTAGTTGTTACATATTGGAAAAGGGGGTCTGGGGGATTCTCCCCCAGAAAGGTTTTGGGAATTTGATCGTTAAAAGGAGAGTTTTAGCTCATTTTGAGACCCTTTGCGTTATAACAAAGAGCTCCACTCCTTATAAAACCAGAGATTTTTCTTCACTCTTAGATCCCCATCTACAAATGTAGGAAGAGGAAGATTTAACTATGAGTATTCAGGAGCGCATTATAAGTTTGGTTGCTTTAATGATTCAAATAGCAAATTAAGCTAAATTACAAAAAAATTGCAATATTTTCAGAGACCGTTTTATTTATCGAAACATGGATAAATTAAAAAATGAAACTAGAGCAATTATTTTACTTAAAAAAGTTAATATTCAAAGATATAATGCCAAATAATGTAATTTTAAACACATTAGCTTATGTATACTTTTTCAAAATTCCACAGCTTTAAGGAGACTAGTTTATAAATAATTTTTGTGATATGAAATTCTAATCTAACTTGCCGAATAATTTAACATGAAATCAAAAATGCAATAAATTCAATGCCTACCCTTAAAAATAGCAAGTTGTAACTGGGGGATCGGGGGTGTACCCCCGGAAAATTGATCTTGATATTTAAAATGCAAAAGAGTGTTTTTCAGGCACTTTTAAGGGCCTCTCCTTAGTGACCACTGGTAATTATAACACCTAAAATAGGGTCTAAAAATTTTTGGGCCTGGCCCAAGGGGGGGGGGGGTCCGGACCCGGGGACCCCCCTTGGCTACGCCCCTGGCTTTACTGCAAGGCAAGATTGACGCATAGTAGAAAGAGTCAAGTCAAGAACTCAAGATTGTAATCTTTGTTGATTATTTCAATTGGTGCAAAGATAAATCGCCAAAACAGTTTTAAATGTTTAAACCAGGGAATAAAAATAGGTATAGAAAATAGGTATAGTAACTATAAAAATAGGTATAGTTGAATAAAATAGGTATAGACTAAGGGGCTGTCGCCCCCTGCTCGCTATCGCTCACCAACCCCCGCGCCAACTGCTTCGCAGTTCGATTAGGATCGCTCCGCTATCATTACTGATATCTCAGTCAAGAATGAAAGAGATAGCCATGGATCAAAACACCAAAAAGAGAAGTCAAAAGTTAAAACTAAAATAATTTATTTAAACATTAGTAAAAAAATTAAATATCAACAAATTCAAAGAACAACAATTTCTCGATGAAAGGCATCACAACTTCCAGGCATACTTAACTTAACACTTCTTAAATAAACAGCCAATCTAGCATAGATCGAAAAGATGAACCTGCATCCACTTATTCATACTTAAAAGACAACAGACCACCACCTCTAAGGTGGGAAAAACTAACACGCCTCGTACATGTGCAGGCAGGAATCAGAAGCTAGTGAAGAAAGAATCATATCTGATATTTATACACCCAGTCAACCAATCACATGTCTGTTGTTTACATTAACCTACTTCAGTTCAGTTCACTTCACATCAGTGGCGGCTCGTCCATAGGAGCACAGGAGCACGTGAACACCCACAGAAAAAGTAGAAAAAAAATCGAATATAAAGATAAATAAATATCAATGGAAATATATTCTGAATTTCTTTTTTATACTTAGAATTATGTTTCTCCCCCCCATCTCTAGTCAATAAGAAAAATTTACTACCGGAAATGCGAAAGACATCGAAAAAAAAAGAATGAACTCTTATTTTTCTTTCCTTTTTCGCACGTGTGAGCGTAAAAAATATGAGATTCCGAAGAAACCTCCACTGTTCGCCGGTAGAATATTGAGCTTACGTCCTCGCATTTTAGATTCCCGTACGCACAGAATTAGTGTGCCGAGGCCTTCACTTTTGACGCACAGCTTTCTTTTTTGACGTCTGATTGAACTGATTTTTTCGGCTAATTGAAAAGTAAGAGTAAGAGCACTTTTTAAATATAATTAAAATCTTTTCATTAAAATATTTTAATACTTTTGTAATTAATCAGGATGCTTTTTAAGTAACGGCGTTAAGTAAAATTTCCGTGTTTGAGATAAAGCATCTTTATTTTTCCCAGTTGCCGCTGGAAAAAAAAGTTCAAATAAAGAACTTAAGACCAACACCTCATCTATCCATTGTCCAAATTACAAAAGGAAAAGATAGTGACTTTAAAGTAGAATTTAAAGATGACATTTATGACAAATATAAATGCATATTTTTTTTATAAATAAAAGTGCAGGCAGTGAATAACTGAGTAATTTAGGTTTTTAAAATTATTTCCAAGAAAGAGATGTTTCTACTAAAAGAAGTTAGATTTATGATTTATGTATATTGATCCCCCATCCCTTCTCTTTCTAGATATTTTGTTAATTTAATTTTTATATAATAGGTGTGAACACCCTATTAATTAACTCACGAGCCGCCACTGCTTCACATTCTGAAAAACTGGGAAAGAACATATTTGCATATTAGTTTCTTCTTCTTACTTAATTTGCCTAAAGTGAAAAAGAAATCCCTAACCTGATAATTCAAACCAAACAATCAAGCAAAACAAAACAACAGACATGGATTGCCCACAGTGGTGTTGACATATTATACAGGTGACACATACAGGTGAGGTGATATTTGTTGGTAAGGTATATCCATGGGCGTAGCCAGGGGGAGGCAGGGGGGGGGCAGCTGCCCCCCCCTAAATTTTTCATAACTCTTCAGAAATTTTCCCCCAAAATAATTTTTTCTTTAAAATTGAAAAACATTTTTAATTTTTTTTTTCTGAAATTTTTTTTTAAAGCTGAAACCCTTCAATTTTTTTTAAAGTATATGTGCCAAAAAAACGAGCTTATATGTGAGATGTGGGGGAAGAATTCACGCAGAATTCATTTCATTCAGCATTTTTAGTTCCCCAAACGACCGAGCCAGTCAAAATATTCCACAACTTCAAAGATACGAGATAAGATACAACCCCAGTTGACCACCTCCCGCGGAGTGGAAATCTATTGAACGGCTAGAAATGGGAAGAGTTGACAAACAGCCCCAAGATAAGATAAGGGTAAAGTAAACTCGTTACTGGTCACACCTGTTGTTCACATACAGGAGCCAGCGGGGGGTGAACGCTCCATCTTTCCTGTTGTCCTCTACTGTCCTAATTGGAGAAGAAATAGGGGTGAGGGGGAAATGCTCTTCCCATACCACAAAATCCAATTATACGTACACCTCTGCCTTTGACAATGGATTGGGGTGTGAAAGGATATCATAAATCTTCGGCACTCAACGACTCAAACAAGCAAGGGGGCTTTAGGTGTCTGGATGTGTCAGGAAATTGTTTCAACGTGTTTCTCAAATGTTTACACAAAAACAGAGGGGTCTTCTGTGAACCCAGCCATTATTATTTCGAAGCTTTGGCTGACCTTTCAACGAATAGAAAGAAAGCCGTGTGGTCATTGGCTATTCCTGCAGAAAATTCCCTTTAGTCTAAGACAGCGTTTCTCAACCGGGGTTCCGCGAGGCCTCCTCAAGGGTTCCGCGAGAAATTCGAAACAATTTTTTTTCTCGAAAACATTTTTTCCTTCAAATTTCTCGAGGAACCTCGAAAACCTGTTTCCGATTCCCGAAAACGGAATTTTCTCACAAAATTCCAAGCCCATATGATACCTCTCGCCCAATAGGGGGGTCGTTTGTAGTTTTGGAGGATCACAGGTCTCCAGATAACAGAAAGAAGGAAGCGCAGCACTCCTTTGCTTGGTAAACCAGATGTATCTACATGTCCGTTGCATGTTGTTTTAAGATACAATGGGGGGTTAGTAGTTTCCGATGGGGGATGCTGTTTCCGATCATAAGTTTTTGGTCGACTGTGTAAACACAGTCCAGTGCCTTAATAATTTCGGGACAAACGGCTTACATATGTGCTGACAGCGAGTCGCTCCCACAGACCGGCTGGCGCATTAGTGTGGCACCATTTAAAAAGCCTCTGAATTTATTTTAGAGGATTTGCAAGACTTATTTATGATGCATTTAGAAGATGAGTATTGTAAATTTAGTGTTCTCTTTCAATTTCTTAGGATATGCAAGTGTTCTACGCATAGACCTAGGAATATAATTTAGATGGAGCATGCGTGCACACCCCCATAGCAGTAAGCAGTTTTGTTTGGGATGATAGGGCCATCATCCCAACTCAAAAAGCATGTGTATCCCAACAACGGCTGATTGCTGTTGTTGTGTTTAGTCAGGGTTTTTACTTTTACACCAAATGGTCGCGTAAGAATTATGCACCAAAAAAAGTTATTTTCAAGTGCTAGTAGTGGTGGGCGATATAACATGAGGATTTTCACGGGACAGAATTTCAAGTTAAGTACCAGATTTGAAGATATACTCTGATTTGGCACCCATAAAATCTTCCATTCCCTCGATACAAAATTTTTTCAATCTTCGGCAATCAAAATGTTTTTAAGATTGACTTTGATCTTAAAAACTTTTCTTGAAGCCATAAAATTGGGTTACTGCTAATAACTTTAAGGTCTTGGCATAAAATTCTTAGGCAGTCATCTGGTGTATTAGCAAAACACACAACTGAAAACTACAACAGCGATTAGCTGATGTTGGGATACTCACTAAACATGTCGACCCAAACAATGCCCGTTTGCTCATTCTATCAGTATTCCAAAATCAATAGTTCTACGAGCCTGAAAATATATTTTTATCATTTGATTTTGAAATGGATGTGTTAATGCTTTTACTATGTAAGTTAATGCTATTTAAAAAATTAACTTGGTTTTGTTAACCTGGTTGAAGACTGTTCACAACCAAATTGCAAACATAAACTTAAAATTATCGAATGAATGCTTTTGATAACCAGTCCTGCTTAATATCGGCAAGCGGTTTTGAATGGCATATATTCAAATATCAACAAATTTTTATGGTTTTAATTGATATAACTGAACAGTTATTCACTTAACTGAACATTTTAATCTATGAGTTTGAAATTATTAAGTAATGTTTTTATTTTTTGGTGTCTAAAAGAGCTTGGCGGTATTTAGCAGGACCGTTAACGGAATTGAACACCTGCACTTTAAATGTTAAATTAAATTGAACACCTGCACTTTAAATGTTAAATTAAATTGAACACCTGCACTTTAAATGTTAAATTAAATTGAACACCTGCACTTTAAATGTTAAATTAAATTGAACACCTGCACTTTAAATGTGTCTTTTTTTTAATTAATTTTTACATGCTAAAATTATATTTTTTATTTACTTATAGTTCTCAGTGGTCTTTTCACCACTTATTGGTAACTAGTTTGTAAACATTGCAATGTTGTCAACCAGGTTGACAACCTAGTTAAACGACTGTTGAAGCCTCCAGGATTAACAATGTTTCCACGGTTTCCGAGCGATTAGATTGGCTGTGCAGCAAAAAAGTAAATGGGTTTTTTTCATGGTAAAAAGTAATAAGGGATTTCAGTATAATTAGAATGCAAGTTTTTTCTCCAGATATGTTGTACATATTTATAAATAAGTTTCTTGAGATAAATTTTCTGGGGAAAAAGACAAATTTTAGTTTACAAAATCATATAAAGAGATAAGTAAACTGATTGGGGCTCCCACAACCCTATTAAACTTGGATTTCCCTGTTCCCAACTGCCTAATGAAGAAAGACAGACTAAACTAATATTTCATCAATATTTTTAAATTCTTGTAAAGCATATTTCTCGACATTCTAATTTAGAGTATTCCATTAAATGAATGAAAATGATGGCTAAAAATTGCCAATATAAAGTTTGGAAATTTTAACTATTTTAATTCAGATATAGATTGTTTGCATTATTTGTTTTTGTTTTTATCTTGTATAGGGTTTCAAACTCAAATAAAATGTATTCTTTTAGACTGATTGATTTGATATTGCATTGTTACTTTGAAACAAAAGGTTGTTTAGAATAAAGATGTTCACTGTTTAATATCTCAGTAGTTAATATTTAGTATATTTTATGTAAGATAAAAGAGATTATAGACGATTGTTATCACACAGTATTCATTCTTCATTCAAAAAGCATCAGAAATCTACTGGGGTTTTTTTTTGCACAAAATGATTTTAAGAAGTTTATATTTAAATTCCTATTTTAAAGAAAACAATTTCACAGTTTTAAAACTAAAAATTGCACAATTTATTGCATTAATGAAGCCAAATTTGAAATTCTAGCATATAACTCACTTGCAGTTTTTATTATGTACTGAAATTAAAAGTATTTGTGAATTTGACATCAAATTTTGAAGTTATAAAAGGGCTGCTTTGAATCAAAATTGCTGTCAAATATTATTTGGAGCTGCAAATAACCAGGTAAGTAAACTTTGTTGCAAACTCATAGTTTAATTGCTATGAAAAGTATAGAAAAAAAGATGAATACATGAGCAATTGCCCAATTTATTAAATATTCCCATGTGGGAGAAGAACACTAAGAAGAATGTATAAAAATGTGAAATAAAAGTAAGGAATAGTTATTAAACTCAATTGTATATTTGCTAAGAAAAAAAGATTAATATGCAGCAACAAAAAGTATATAAAATTAATATATACATATAAAAGCATTAGTTTAAATGTATTGAATTTGAAAATATCTGCAGTTATTTTCAAATTCAATTCAGAGACCATGGTCTTTAGGTGACATTTCCTGGACGTTTTATGGATGATCCAAAAACATCCAAAGACTCATCCAGTTCACATCCATTTGGACGTCCAATGGATATGAACTAGACGTTACTGGATGATCCATCAACTAGACGTTTCTGTATGATCCAAAAACTCATCCAGTTAACGTCCAATGGATGTAAACTAGATGTTTCTGGATGATCCAAAAACTAGACGTTTCTGGACGTTTTATGGATGATCCAAAAAGATCCAAAAACTCATCCATTTAACGTCCATGAGAACATCCAATGGATATCCATTAGATGTCTTCTGGATTGTCTATAGAGAACATTCTAACGTTTTCTGCACGTTTTCTGGATCGTTATTAGACTATTTCTGGATGTTCTTATATCCATGCTTGACGTCCATTAGACATCTACTGGACCTTTCTGTGTTGTGTGGGAAGAATCGTCTTGTCCCTATGCTTAACTTTGTAGGGAAATCAAATATTATGAATAGAATCGATTCCAGAATCGAATGAGTAATCGAACCTTGGATTCCGTATACTATATCAGGATCGGCTTTAAAGAAATTTAAGCGATTAAACTTCTAAATAGAAAATCGGAATAGAGAATTTTTTTTGTACATTCGAGAAGGGAGGGGGGCATTAATTAGCTGGGTGAATTTTTTTCGATTATTTGCTCGGTTTCACTATTTTACTAATTGGTGGAGCTTGCATGGAAGCTCTGAAAGCTGATCTCGATGTAGCCAAATTTGATTCGATCGAAATATATTAGTTTCTTAAAATGTTATCTCAGTTTCTTGAAATGGTGAAAATTTGAATCGTGTGTGTATAAGTTTATACAGGGTGGTCCTAAATTCGTGGTACAAACTGGGTAGGGTATGTAGAGTAGTACATCAAGAATAACAAGAATTGGTACAGAAAGGGGTAATCTGTAATCTGATTACGGGTTACAATTTGTAATCTCGTAATAAATCTTGATTACTTTTTATGATTGATAATGGTAAGGCACACAGAATGTATACTTGTTGGTTCGCATCTTGCCGGAAATGGTCCGAAACTTAGCGGAAATGGTCCAAAACTTACCGGAAGTGTTCTTAAACTTACCGGAAGTGAACCATAACTTATCGGAAATGGGTCGAAACTTACCGGAAGTGGTCCGAAACTTAGCGGAAGTGGTCGTAAACTTACCGAAAGTGAACCATAACTTACCGGAAGTGAGTTGCGAACCACTTCCGGTAGAGTTGCTGATCACTTCCGTTAAGTAATGTTTCACTTCCGGTTGATAGCAAACCAATTATGGGATGTTTCGGACCACTTCCGGTGAGTTGCGACCCACTTCCGGTAAGTTATGGTTCACTTCCGGTAAATTTATGACCACTTCCGGTTAGTTGTGGTGCCCTTCCTGTAAATTTCAAACCACTTCCGGTTAGCGAGGAACCACTTCCGGTGAGTTGCGGACCACTGTAATTAAGTTGCGTCAATCTGATTTCAAAAGTAATCCGATTTACAATAATGTAATCTGATTGACAAATGTAATCAGATTACTTTCTATTATATTACAAATGTAATCAGATTGATGGCTACAAATGTTATCTGATTACCTTCGATCAGATTACAAATCTAATTAGATTGATGGTTACAAATGTAATCTGATTGCGCCCATCTCTGGTTTTAATGGAAATGAACCCTAAATCTCGAATACACTAAAAAATTTCTCTATTCCAATGTTCCCCCCCCCCTATTGACAAATTTAATCACTTAAATTTGTTTAAAGCCGATCCTGATTTAGTATACGGGATCCAAGGTTCGATATCTCATTCGATTCTAGAATCGATTCTCTTCATAATATTTGATTTCCCTACAAAGTTAAGCATAGGGACAAGACGATTCTTTTCCCCTAAGAAATCCAAAAAGTAGTGCTGCCATCTATCTGAAAGTTCGAGAACTACACTTTTTCAAAATTTTGTATACAAAAATTTGTGTATTTCAAGTAGGATGCAGCAGACGGCGTATTTTTATCTCTATTCGTTTATTTATTATAGATTTTTAAAGTTAGGGGCTTTTTTTGGAACACCCTGTACAGTTGGGGGAAAAAAACGACTCAGTTGAGATTTCTGTCGAACCACTTGGGTTAGGAAGACAAACAAGGTGTCATTTTTCATGTCATGAAGTATTCTTTAAATGAGAAAAATTTCGAGTCCTTAGGGGGTTGTCTTCATATTAAATGAAACACTAACTTTTTTTTTCCTATTGGGACCCCCAATTATTATGCGATTTTCTGAAAGAGCATCCTCATAAACCCCTAAATACCAAATTTCATTCAAATCGGGCGGTAAATAAAGCTTTTACGTTTTGGGGGTCGTCTCCAGAGTGTGAAGGGTTAATTTTCTGTAAACTCTATTTCTTAAAAACGGTGGGATAGTAAGACTTTTACTCACCACTTTAATGTTTATTGAAAAGTTTATAAGTATTTTATTGAAATTTTATATCAAATTTAAGTTTTTATTTATGTTATGATGATTAAAATAAGGCGACTGTTTCCAGAAAAAGCATTCGGCGGTTTGCGTATTTCTAATTCCCACATGGACAAGGAACAACCATTGGCAATCTTCCAATCTGATCGCGTTTCTCGATCGGCGGTTTCGAGCGCGGGCTTTTTTTTAAAATTCTTTCGTTGATTTCGTCTGCTATCGCTGTCGTAGTCAGTTTTGCTCGCATGATGAAATTATGGCGGATAAATTGAATTCAGACAAAATACTGACGCAGTTATCAAAATAATTACTCACGAAATTTGGCATTAGCTGTACACAACAATTTACCAAATGCAAGGAACCATTATTAGAAACTCGAACAATTTAAAGTATTAATTTTTATTATTATTATTTTTTTAATTTTGCGGTATTTTCGTTAGAATTTTGTGATATTTTCATTAGAATTTTGTGGTATTTTCATTAGAATTTTGTGGTGTTTTCTGTAGAATTTGTGGTATTTTCATTAGAATTTTATGGTATTTTCATATTGTGTTTGAAAAGAAATAAATAGGTATTTGCTTTGAATTTGGAGGTTCATGTTTTTATACTGTTCAAATTATCACGTGGAATGTTATAAACTGTATTATTAAATTCCTTCAGTGATCATTAAGAGCCTGTTAATTTTAATTTTTTCTGAAGTAATTATTGATCAGAGCTTATTAAAGAATAATCACGATACAAATTATTAATAAATCCAATAGATCCAATGAAAAGGTTGTATCGATTGAATACTACTTTGATAATTATTCTAACACCACCTTTATTAGATAGAAGTTAGTGCGAATGTTTCCTTCCGTTCTAGCTGTGTGCGAACGATCGTGAAGAAACGTAATCCATCTGCAGTTAACAATTTATTCGCTATCCGTTGGACGCCAACAATGACATACATAAAATCTTTACCGTACATTGCATTTGAGCATTTCATTGCGATGCTTAACTTAACAGTCCGAAAGAAGGTGGCGAAAATCGAAAAAGCAAGCGGTTCTTCTTTTTTTCCCCCGTTCCTCCGGCCTCCGCTCGCGTATAAGCACTTGTTCCTTGCCCATGTGGGAATTAGAATTACGCCGCCGGTATACATTTGGCAGTAGAGATGTTACGTATTAGTTAAAATGTGGAACTGGTTCCACAGTTCCAGTTCCATGGTGGGATTAGGTTCCATTAACAGTTCCAGTTCCATACATAATCCATTAGCGCCCATTGATCTATTTTTAGATCGCTAAACATAGTGTTGAAAATTTGCAATCCTTGTGCATCGTTCATAGTTTTGTTCTAAGTTCACTAATATTAAAATGATAGTATTTATAACACTTTAAAGATGAAATGTATTAAATTATTTTCAGAAAATTTGATTGAAAATTAATTGTGGATTTTAGCTGTCTTATTAATGCACGAACACTCACGTCCATCGCCAAAGCCCAATAATCTCGAGTGATAGCTAAGTGTTTTAACAATCTTAATGCATCGCCTTTATTTCTAGGAAAGATTCCTCGTGTATTGGTTTAAACAGGGCTAAGTACGTTAATAAATTTAAGCACCATTAGAAATCCTTAACTTTGAATTTTTAAATTATATATAGACTCCACTAAACTTCCTTCTATAGCAATTCTTTTAGATTATAGAAAATTTCAAATTGTTAAACTAAATCATAGCTAAAAGAGAGTTTATTCAATGCTTATGGTTATAAGAATAAAGTTGCTAACCTAACTATGCTAATTACAAAAGCATCAAGATATTTATATTTAAATTCACGTACTCACCACTAAATAGTTATTAAATGAAAACCTTATATTTGAATCGGAAATTACATATTAACTTTTCTTATAGTTATGGCTTAACCAAAGTACAGGTTTATATGAATAATTAAAAAGGACTAATTCTAATCGCTTTACTAGTTAGGTACTAAAACTATCAATTAGTTGATTCTAATTAAATATTATAGTAAAAACCGTTAAAACATAATGCATTTACAAAACTATACAATATATTGGTGACTTTTCAAACCACCTTTCCTCGGGACGAAAATGATTTATCCCATTTTAAAATAATCGTAAAACGGGGTCATTCTTCCAATAAATTTGTGCTTAATGGTTAATTCAGAGACTGCCCTTCTCAAATTTTCAACAATTCAGCAGAAATACGTGATACAACAAAAAAAAAATATCCGTGTGGGAAGTTTCAATACCAAAATTATTTAAATCGGCTGTTTTTCAAACTATAAATAACGAGTAAGCCCCACCCCCGAGGTCTACTAACACGCATGCGTTCCGATAATCTCAATTCCCCCGACAGCTAGCCACACCCATTCCAACGGAGGCCCAAACAAACCCTATACGTTCCACTACAAGTTCCAAAAACTTCCAACCATGTTATAAGTTCCAATCTAGTTAAAAGTTCCATTAAGTTCCAAAAACTTCCAAGAATGCCAAACGTTCCAATCTAGAAATAAATTCCAATAAGTTCCAAAAACTTCCCACCATGATAAAAGTTCCAATCTAGTAAAACGTTCCAATAAGTTCCAAAAACTCCCAAGCATGCTAAACGTTCCAATCTAGAATTAAATTCCAATAAGTTCCAAAGACATCCGCAAATGTTAAAAGTTCCAATCAGGTAATAAGTTCCAAAGCAGTTCCAACCTAGTCAAATTTTCCAAAGAGTTCCGTTTATTTCGTTTCAGTGTCCCAGTTCCAAACAGTTCCGCTTCACTCATTGAACCACCTCACACACCTCATAGTCCACTGAAAATAGCGAAAAATAGGGCCGAACCTCGGACAAATTGCAATAAAAGGTTTCTCAACGGTTTTCACTTAGGAATGACCTCAATAATAACATACTAAAAATCGTACTAAATCGTACCATGGGAAATTTGATTTTTTCAAAATTTTTAAAAAATGGCCGAAAAAAAATTTCGAAAAAAACCAAAACAATAATATAGACATGTGATACATGTTTTTAGGTTATTTTTGAGTGCTGAAATCGAATATTACCTTTACTTTAGAAAAAAAATTGAAATTTCAATTTTTAAAATTAATTTGAATAATTAGCTATATAAAAACATTATAACCCCCCTAAAAACCTAACAAAAAGGTCAAAAGAGATAAATCCAACGGTTTTCATTTATAAATGACCTAAATATTAACATACTAAAATTTGAAAATTTTACGAGTTAAAGAAGTTTAATTTTTTTTTAAATTTCCATTTTTTTTGGCGAAAAATGGATTTTTTTTTCAAATTGGTGCCCTAAACTTTTGAGGCTTTTGAAAAGGTCATTTTTCAGTGGATATTGTCCACAGATAGTTATTAATTAATTAATTATTATTATTAATTAATTAGTTAATTAATTAATTTAATAAATTGAAATTGGTGAAATATAGGACTAACTTCCAAGCAAGTAAAAGCAAGTAATACTTTTGCATCCTTCATTCAGAAATTTTTTAAATAACAAGTTAAAACTAAAAATAACAAAATTTTTTTAGAAATTTTATTTTTTTAAAAAATTTAAAAAATTTTAAAATTTAAAATTTTAATAAATTGTAATATTACTTTATAAACTTGTAATACATGTTTATAGGTCAATTTTTAAATGTGATGCCGAAAAATGTCATATTTATCCAATAAAAATTGAAATAGAGTTTAAAATTTAAAATTTTTTAAAAAAATTCTTAATTATGTTAAACTAGTCCCTACACCTGGAACAAATTGCAATAAAAGTTTTTTCAACGGTTTTCACTTAGAAGAAGCATAAACAACAACATACTAAAAATCGGACAAAATCGTACTATAGGAAATTTAATTTTTTAATATTTTTTTATAAAAACAGGCATTTATGAAGAAAAATTTTAATTTTTTTATAGAGGCATGTAATACATGTTTTTAGGTTAATTTTCAATCAGGATGCTGAAAAATTAAAGATTTTTGCCATCAAATTTAAAAATTAAGTTTCTTATAGTACGATTTTTTCCGATTTTTAGTATGTGGTTATTTAGACCATTTCTAAGTGAAAACCGTTGAAAAAACTTTAAGAGCAATTTGTTCCAGGTGTAGGGAGTAGTTTTATATAATTAAGAATGTTTTAAAAATTTAAAAATTTTCAACTCTCTTTCTAATTTGATGGCAAAAATCTTAAATTTTTCAGCATCCTGATTGAAAATTAACCTAAAAACATGTATTACATGCCTGTATAAAAAAATTAAAATTTTTCTTCATAAATGCCTGTTTTTATAAAAAAATATTAAAAAATTAAATTTCCTATAGTACGATTTGGTCCGATTTTTAGTATGTTGTTGTTTATGCTTCTTCTAAGTGAAAACCGTTGAAAAAACTTTTATTGCAATTTGTTCCAGGTGTAGGGACTAGTTTAACATAATTAAGAATTTTTTAAAAAAAATTTAAATTTTAAACTCTATTTCAATTTTTATTGGATAAATATGACATTTTTCGGCATCACATTTAAAAATTGACCTATAAACATGTATTACAAGTTTATAAAGTAATATTACAATTTATTAAAATTTTAAATTTTAAAATTTTTTAAATTTTTAAAAAAATTAAAATTTCTAAAAAAAATTTGTTATTTTTAGTTTTAACTTGTTATTTAAAAAATTTCTGAATGAAGGATGCAAAAGTATTACTTGCTTTTACTTGCTTGGAAGTTAGTCCTATATTTCACCAATTTCAATTTATTAAATTAATTAATTTACTAATTAGTTAAGGGTTAATTCCACCGGTTTTCCATTATATAACTATCAGTGGACAATATCCACTGAAAAATGACCTTTTCAAAAGCCTCAAAAGTTTAGGGATCCAATTTGAAAAAAAAAATCAATTTTTCGCCAAAAAAAACGGAAATTTAAAAAAATATTAAATTTCTTTATTTCGTAAAATTTTCAAATTTTAGTATGTTAATATTTAGGTCATTTGAATGAAAACCGTTGGATTTATCTCTTTTGACCTTTTTGTTAGGTTTTTAGGGGGGTTATAATGTTTTTATATAGCTAATTATTCAAATTAATTTTAAAAATTGAAATTTCAATTTTTTTTTCTAAAGTAAAGGTAATATTCGATTTCAGCACTCAAAAATAACCTAAAAACATGTATCACATGTCTATATTATTGTTTTTTTTTTTTCGAAAATTTTTTTCGGCCATTTTTTAAAAATTTTGAAAAAATTAAATTTCCCATGGTACGATTTAGTACGATTTTTAGTATGTTATTATTGGTGTCATTCCTAAGTGAAAACCGTTGAGAAACCTTTTATTGCAATTTGTCCGAGGTTCAACTCTATTTTCAGTGGACTATCAAGCCACTTTACGTAATGCATAGAGAGGGAAGGGAGCAGAGAGAGACACAGAGACACTGCACACTGGTAGAAAGAAGCGCGCTTGTTTTAATTCAGCTTGGGGAGTGGCTTGATGGGTTCTCGTTAAACGTCGAGTTGGGTTGCGGAGAAATATGAATTTGCCATTGAATTTTATCGGTTCCAGGGTGGAACCATTGAGGGGTTCTTCGTGGAACCGGTTCCAACGGTTCCACGCTGGGATTAGGTTCCATGGAACTGTTCCAGTGGAACCGCAACATCCCTATTTGGCAGCGGTATATGGTCCCTTAAAGAGTGGGAATTTAGTTTAATTCGGTTTTTTCCAAAACTATTAAATGAAATCGACTGAAATTTTGGTTTTCCACATAAAATTACTACCAAAATCGATTACCATAAAAATATTAAAAGATTTTAAAATTTAATTTTTGGGTCAAAATTAGATGTTAATTATGTATCTATTAACCATTAAATATCGCTATAAAAGCATAATTATTTTGTTTGGGGACACAAATTTGATCTAAATTCAAAGTTTCATGTTTTTACGCCGAAAACTTTTTGACAAATTTCACATTGAATGGTTGACATTTCAAAGATTTATTATGCTTCTATTTGGATACTTACATGGATGAAACTTGGTATTTGGGGGTTTATGGGGATGCTCTTTCAGAAAAACGCATAATAATTGGGGGTCCCTATAGGAAAAAAAAGTTAGTGTTTCGTTTAATATGAAGACGACCCCCTAAGGACTCGAAATTTTTCTCATTTAAAGAATATTTCATGACATGAAAAATGACACCTTGTTTGTCTTCCTAACCCAAGTGGTTCGTCAGAAATCTCAACTGAGTCGTTTTTTATTTCCCCAACTGTACATTATTTGAAGGAACTCGACGACGCAATAACCGGGATTTTTCTTCGGAGGACCGGAGAAAAACGTTGAAATATGCGGGAAGTCGTTATAAGGGGGGGCGCTATAAGAAACCCACCCACCTTTCTACAGTCCCACCTTTCTACAGAATCAGTTGAATAAATAACACTCCACAGTCAAAACAGAGCCAACTGGCCCACCCCACGGGGAAAAGTGATCCCATACTGACATAGTGGACCCCGACAAAAGGGGTGATAAAAGAAGGAGGGCTGGAACCGGGGGGTTGAGAAAAGCCCGGCCGAACAGGAGTTTGGAGAACAGGTTTTCGGAAGGGCCCCGTAAGCAACGGTGGTGGATTTGCTGTACGGTTGCTGCCGTTCCCGTATGGAAAGAGTTAAAGTCGAAAAAGAAAACGGTATTTTGAGTAAAAAAACACAAGTCCGAAAAAGCCCAATAATTGGTATTTAATAATAAGTTTGAATTTTTTTCAATTTTTATTTTTGTAGTTAAGTAATGTGGTAAGCTTTTTCCAATAATTCGGGTTGCTATGGTGATTCTGACGTCATCCAGGAATTTTCCAACACAAAAGAGGTTTACTTGTCTTTGTAAGAATCCATTGCATTTTTTGGAGGTATAGAAAAAGGGGGAAAGGGGAAAAATATGAATGAACCCCCAAGTGTTTTACATTACGGTATTCCCTTCGATTAGTAGATTAAGAATATGTAAAGTATGAGGGGGTGGGTCCCATATTTCGGGAGTCTTTCCGGTTTTATTGAAAAACTGAATATGGGCGTCACGCCCGGAGTTTTAAAGCTAAAGGTCTAAAATTTTAGTATTTTTACTTCCTTAAAATTCCCTTTTGAACCATCTAACACACTAAGGGGTAGTACCCATATTTAGAGGTTTCGGGTCCATGTGCTCGTTCTAATTTTCACTTCCTAGCGCCGCTCAGAGTCATTACTCTTTTCTTGTGCATTGACGTTCTCAATCTTGATCTTAGAAGCTGAAGTCGAAGCAACTACAGGAACTGGATCCGATTTTAATCGCTTTGATTCAGCTGGATTACAAAGAATACTTTGTCTTTTTCTGGGGCGTTTGCTTCTTGATTTGGAACCCATAATAATGGTAATAAATTTAATAACAGCAGGAAATCTCAAATGGAAAACATCAAATAATCACGTTTCTCGAGCAAAGCACGTTTTGAAACAACATAAACAATGTGAAAATATACAGTTACAGTTAAACACCGATGCCAAATGAGAAAAAAATATTAAAAATTTATTAAAATAAATTAATGTTTTTATAAAACATAAAATTTAAACGCTACGTCTCCTAGAAACCACAATGTTTACATCTAGTTTCGAAAACGAAAGTAAATATTTTGGAGGGTATGCTGAACTTAAACCTTCATAAAATGAAAAATACTGAACGTATTCTCGTAACCTTGGTATCATTTTAAAGCTAAGAAACTGGAGAATAATTTCAGCCGATAAAAGTTTTTTCGATATTTTGGTCGATTTTCGCGATTTCAAGTGTATACGTACGCCTTAAAATTCGAATATCCAAAATCTGAAAAATGCCTTTCTAGATATTGTTGCTAGGTACCTTCCTGCGAAATAACGAAGATCTGGGGTCATTTTGGACGCCGCTGGGCTCAAAAACGTCGAAAACGCTCCAAACCCCCCTGTGGGTCAGAAAAAAGATATTTTGAAAAATCCCTTCTTAGTGTGCGTATACACCATAAGGTCTTCGACCCTACCAAGTTTCGAGTCTTTAGCCCCGGTAGACTGAGTGAGTGAGTGAGTGAGTGAGTGGTAAAGCTCTTTTATTATTATAGATTAAAAAAATAGTAAGAAAAATATTAAATATTGTTACATGGACGCTAGGGTTCCGCGGAACTTGGGCATTATCAAAAGGGTTCCGTGGGAGTAAAAAGGTTGGGAAACGCTGGTCTAAGATATGTGATTTAGTTTTCAAGCATTGAACTTAAAAAGAGTACGTATTTCAGTTATTGATAGTCATCAGTTTCAGTTTTTTCATATCAGTTTCAGTATATTGATATCTAGACGTATTATGTAAAGCCTTAATCCAGCACCATCACCAGCAATTAAAGTAAGTTGAATTTAGTATTGCATCTTAGTTTTGGGGGATAAACTATTTGTTTTAAAATATCTAATAAGAGAATTTTTTCTTTAAGAGTGAAAAAAAAGCTAAATAATATTTGAAAAAGCAGGACGGTTTTACTTTTACATTTTAAGGTTATTGTAAAATGTTATATCTTATATCATGGTTATTCAAGTAACTGCAACAACTTGAACAGTTGATACAAAGTTGCTCGGACTATTTTCAGACTAACTGTAACTTTGTATTCTTCTTCAGTCTCTTCTAAATTATTATGTAATTAAAGCAGTTGCGTATTTTCCTCAAGCTTGGTCAGGGGCGTCATTTCAGTTTTTGGTTGGGGGGGGCAAGGATTTTTTTTAAGTGGGGCTGAGCCACGCCGTAACCAGACTTGTTTTTTTTTTGGGGGGGTGACTCAACATCATAAGTTCTAAGTAAAAATGGGGGGTCTGGGGGTCACCCCCATAAAATTTTTTAAATTTGCTTCATTTTTACAACATTTAAGTTACATCCGAAGAGAACAGCCCCTTGTAAACCACATAATTTCTAGAGAAAAAAGTTACAAATAAACGTCAAAGTTTTAAGCAGGGGAGCCGGAGGTCCTCTCTCAGAATTTTTTTTGAAAATTACCCTTTAAACTAGGGTTTTATCTCCCTTGCAACCTCGTTGGGGAGCACCCAGAGGGAACTGCTTGTTGTGAGTGGCAGAATTTTCAAGTAAAATATACTGTATAACATCGTCGGCACAATGACAAAGGCACGAATCTGCAAAATTCAAGTTTCGAGATATTTGTGTTTGAAGTTCAGGTGACTGCTATAAATCAGTAAATGCGTATCTAGGATACTTATCGCAGTTTTTCATTCACACTGAAGAAGACTAACGATGTGTACCAGTTTTTTGGGCGAAAAAATATCAGGGGGCTGCTCGGAAGCAGATTCGTGCGCTTTGTCGTGGTAAAATCTTTTGTTTACTTCAGATTCGTGAATCAACTCTTTTATTTCCGAATGTTTTCCAAATGATTTTGAATAATAATTCTACCAGGGATGTTGACATCTAAACAATGATGCAATAATCATCTATACAAGTCACAGCTGTCATTAATTATTGGTATTGAGTAAAATTCATTCAATTTTATTAGAAAAAAATCTTTAATGGACAAAATCAAATTTGAAAATTTTGTAGTTACAAAAATTATACGAAAATAAAATCTTGATTAAATTTTGTGAAAAAAAAACATTTTCTGGTTGTGAATTTAAAACTTGGTTCACAAAAACAAAAAGATTAAGATAGAAAATCAGTTATTCTTCGTCGGAAGTAGTGCAGCTGGTGCTGTCATCATGGTGGGAAAGTGGGTGTCTGTCCGCTAGATCATTTCCGTGTTTCAACCCCAAGTAGAACTCATGGTATTCTGAAGGTATTGTCAAATCTGTGCACATTTTTTTTAAATCATTGTACTTGGCGGTTGAAATTTTTAGAGAATTGGGGTACGCCTTTTGTACAGTGAAGTTGGTGTTGAAGTTCTTCGGTCGACCTCGCGTTTTTTTCCCCGACGGTTGAGCTGTTATGTACTCATCTTCGTATTTTAATTTATATTTTATTTCCGCGGAACCATCTTCTGTTTTGGTGAGCAAAATGGAGCAAATTTTCTTCCAAGGGACAATTTTTTTCAAGGGTTCAGAGTGAGACGCAAAATTTTTGAAATCTGGGTGCTTCAGCTGAGTTACTACGAATGGTCTGGGGTTTACTCTTGCGCACCGAATGATCTGAGCCCAGCCTTCGAGAGAATAAACCGGTACATTTTTGGACTTGCGTTCAATTTTTGAATGAATTGAATCGCATTCCATTTCGGAATGGCCAGGTTCAAAAAATGACAAACGGACGCTCTCCAAAACAGTTGTTTTTAGCAAGTAGAGACACATGGCTGCCACGATGGAATTCTTATTTTGGCCCCCACAAGAGTCCGACATCATTCTCAGGTCCTTCAACTGAGGAGAATTTTCCAGTATGGTAGTTACGTACTTGAAAATACAAGTTGCAATCTCATTTGCTCCTCTGTTCCCCTGAGTCTCGTCCCATAAAAAGCAATGCCCATCGTGGGACCTTAGATCAAAAATTGTAAACTGCAAGCTTCCTCAGATAGAATATTTGGCCTGCAGGTCCCTTTGGTGTACATAGGACTGCTTGTAGGTCAAAGTTTAAGAAGAAAGCCAAGGTCGGAAGAAAGCCAAGATCCCAAAAGGACACCGATAATAAATAAATCACGGTAAAAAGTGGGAACACTAGCGAAGGTGAAACCAAGATGGCTTTGAAATGAATAAAATGAAAATGAGTCAGATTCCACCGCTGCGATCGAGACGAAAACAAACGCGAATCTGATTGAACTACGGCAACGGCACACAGACGAATCTGCTCCTTTTCCAAATTCTTGCAACAACAAAACCACGAATCTGAGATTCGCGTTTTTGTCATTGCAAGATATTGTAAACTTAGCAGTTTCGTGTTTCAAGACCTCAAATATTTTGCTGTTCCCATGGATATTTTGGGATGTCATTTTTTCCTATGATAGACTGGAGTATGGTTATTTGAAATATCATTTAATCCCGATGTAAACAAATTTGCAGATTCGCGCCTTTGTCATTGTGCCGACGACATAATATATATTTAAAAATTTTAAAGGGGGGTCTGGGGGTCCTCCTCCAGAAAAGTTTTTGAAATTTGCCTCTTTAAAGTAGTGTTTCAGCTCATTTTGAGGTCCTTTGGGTTACATTCAAAAAGAACAGTTCCTTGTAAAGCATAGAATTTTCTAGGGGAAAAAAAGTTATAAATAAACGTAAAATTTTCAAGGGGGGGCGGAGATCCTCCCCCAGTAAAATTTTTTGAAAATTCCCCTTTAAACCAGACTCCTAGGCTAGGGGCTTCAAACTCTTTGGTTCCCAAATAGTCCAAGAAAAATAAGGTTTGCTTCGGAACTAATTGTAAAAGAAAGTTTGATGGTTGATTCTTATAGGAAATTTTCCGTAGAAAACGATGGTGAAAAGTCTACCGAGCTACGACGTGTCCTTTAGCCAATATGGCGGATTTTCCAAAATGGCGGCCGCTTATTTTTCACATTTTTATTTTTTACGTTTTTACATGTAAATACATATTTTTTTTGCATAACATAAATTATTCTCTATTAAATTACCTATAAAATGGTATATTAACCAAGATTGTGCGATATTTAGAACCTAATAAAATAATTTTCAAAATGGCGCCCGCATATTTCAAACTTAGTGGAAAATGGATATTTTTGAATTCCTACCCACCTTTAAGAGTATTTACCCTTAAGTATCGGTAAAATATGATTACTCTGCTCATATTTTACTTAATAACATGTAAAACTTCTAATTTTTAAAAAAATACACAAATTTAAAGCAAACATATATTTTTAATCTTGACTACTTATTCTGATTATTACAACATTTTCCAACATTCCCTTTGATTTTATGCATACAAAACATTATTTTCTTTGAACAAATAATAATATTATAATATATTTCTAAATAATGTAATGAATTTTAGGTTAATGAAAATTAAATTTATTTAATTATTAAAACTTAAATTTAATTATTTTAATTTTAATATCGCTAAGTTCTTAATAAAAAGTAACCTTCACTAAGTTTTTTTAACGTTATAATGTCTAATTATATTTTTAAGAACTATTTTAATCATCTTCCATATCTACATGTCCAGTATTGCAGCAGCTAACACCTCTACAGTCGCTACAAGCACTTGTACATATTGTACCTTGATTTCTGCATATACATTGTACGGTAGCATATTGGCTAATTTTAAATCCACATTTGACAAATTTCAAAAGATGGTCTGGAGCAGGTGCTTTTTGCATCTCTATTGGTCTCAAACCTCCTTCCCGTAATTCCCAACCCCAGTCACATGGGTCCATGGAAATTCCTATCCACTGCTGCTTGATGATAAACTCTTAAACAGTGAAAGTTATTAGAATCTATTGTAGGAGGCAATATTTCTGGTGTTACTTGGACTGATTTCGTAGCTTTTGTTTGAAAGTTTGCAGTCTTACGTCAATTAAAGAGTCTCCCACTCTACCCCCTAGAGAGATGTCATTGCTCTATTGGCCAGCAGTCCGGGTATTTTGAAAACATCACATTGATTTTTGAAATCCTCGTTTTTTGAAATTAACTTTAGACAATCACTTTTTCTTAAGCCAAATGGTTGGGACGTAGTGTCGCATCCAAGCCTAGCTTGACCAAAAAGGATATTGGAACACTCATCCTCATCAAGTTTCTCTTGAATTTCCTTTATGTTGTATATATGACTGAATTCTTTGAAGTTTTTTTTGGTTCAGGTATTAAAAATAAGTCACAGGACTTAGAGTTCATATGATGGATTAGTAACACCAGAAGATCAGTATCCTCACCAATAACAGATGTCGGTTGATTCAGTGCAGATGTGATGCCTTCAATTACGATCATGACATCTGCATCGTCTTCTGCTTGTTTCGTAATACATCCAGATTCAGCTAACTTGTTTGATAGATGATCTATGAAGGCTTGTTTATTATCACTGTTTAAAAGAAAAATGTCCTTCTTTATGGTGATTTCCATTGTAGTAACAAATCCAGACTGCTGGCCAATAGAGCAATGACATCTCTCTAGGGGGTAGAGTGGGATACTCTTTAATTGACGTAAGACTGCAAACTTTCAAACAAAAGCTACGAAATCAGTCCAAGTAACACCAGAAATATTGCCTCCTACAATAGATTCTAATAACTTTCACTGTTTAAGAGTTTATCATCAAGCAGCAGTGGATAGGAATTTCCATGGACCCATGTGACTGGGGTTGGGAATTACGGGAAGGAGGTTTGAGACCTATAGAGATGCAAAAAGCACCTGCTCCAGACCATCTTTTGAAATTTGTCAAATGTGGATTTAAAATTAGCCAATGTGCTACCGTACAATGTATATGCAGAAATCAAGGTACAATATGTACAAGTGCTTGTAGCGACTGTAGAGGTGTTAGCTGCTGCAATACTGGACATGTAGATATGGAAGATGATTAAAATAGTTCTTAAAAATATAATTAGACATTATAACGTTAAAAAACTTAGTGAAGGTTACTTTTTATTAAGAACTTAGCGATATTAAAATTAAAATAATTAAATTTAAGTTTTAATAATTAAATAAATTTAATTTTCATTAACCTAAAATTCATTACATTATTTAGAAATGTATTATAATATTATTATTTGTTCAAAGAAAATAATGTTTTGTATGCATAAAATCAAAGGGAATGTTGGAAAATGTTGTAATAATCAGAATAAGTAGTCAAGATTAAAAATATATGTTTGCTTTAAATTTGTGTATTTTTTTAAAAATTAGAAGTTTTACATGTTATTAAGTAAAATATGAGCAGAGTAATCATAATTTACCGATACTTAAGGGTAAATACTCTTAAAGGTGGGTAGGAATTCAAAAATATCCATTTTCCACTAAGTTTGAAATATGCGGGCGCCATTTTGAAAATTATTTTATTAGGTTCTAAATATCGCACAATCTTGGTTAATATACCATTTTATAGGTAATTTAATAGAGAATAATTTATGTTATGCAAAAAAAAATATGTATTTACATGTAAAAACGTAAAAAATAAAAATGTGAAAAATAAGCGGCCGCCATTTTGGAAAATCCGCCATATTGGCTAAAGGACACGTCGTAGCTCGGTAGACTTTTCACCATCGTTTTCTACGGAAAATTTCCTATACGAATCAACCATCAAACTTTCTTTTACAATTAGTTCCGAAGGAAGCCCTTTTTTGAGCTAACTTTCTTGGACTAAAAGGGAACTGCTTCTTGTAAGCGGCAGAATTTTCAAGGGAGACAAATTGTATAACAGACATCAAAGGTCAGGAGGGGGATTGGGGGTTCTCCCCCAGAAAATTTTGAAATTAGACCCTCAAAAGTAGTGCTTTAACTGCTTTTGGGATGTTTTGAGTTAATTCTGTTGCTCCTTGTGGAAGTTACAAAATTTTCCAGGGACTCTCAGCAATTTTTCACTTAAGAGTGGAAACCTTGGGGGGGGCAATTGCCCCCCCCTGCCCCCCCTAAATGACGCCCATGAGCTTGGTGTTTTTTTAATGTCCAAACATACGAAAGTTTCACCCGGTAACATAAAATAAAATAGATAAAATTTATTGAATTTAACTCAACTCGATTAGATTCTACAAATTATACTTTTAGTCATTAGCTACATAAATTCCCTAGAATAGTATGTGGCTTACAACTTACAAGAGGTGGTTCTGTTCTGGCCAAAGAGTCTAAAAATGAGCTAAAACACTACTTAAAGGTGCAAATTTTAAAAAGTTTTCTGGGGGAGGACCCCCAGACCCCCCCCCATTTTTCTTAGAGCACACATCAATTACACTATTATTTAAGTTAAGTGTGCAAAAGTTCAAACCCTTCGTATAATTACTCTAAAATTTAACGTGTAAAAGTACTATGTAAAGTACGTGTAAAAGTATACAGTTACCTGAGACCATGACATGGGGCAAAGGTAAGTATCCTTGCCCCCCCCCTAACATGGAACCTGGCTACGCCCATGGGTATATCTTCATTTATTTTATACAACAATGCCCCCCATCACCACACCTGTAAAAAAACCCTGAATTCAAAAACTTCAAAATATCAAATTTAGTAAATGCCCCCCATCGAAAAAAATCCTAATAAAAGTTAGTAAGAACTTACATAACAACATGCCCCACATAACACAGTTCGTCCAGATTACGTCCAAAAGACGACTTCTGGACGTACGCGATGTAGAGAAAATGCCGAGAAATGTTCCAAAACTCATCCAGATTATGTCCAGATGTCACCACATTTGATGTCGCCCGGACGAAAAACAGCATGAAATCTCGTCCAAATCTGGACGTAAGGCTGCCGCCTGGTTTGGGCGAGAAACGCCGTATTCTGGACATGCTGATCGAATCGCACCCAAATCCGGACCTAGTTTGGTTTAATAAGTCAACATTACAGCCGATTTAGAGCTGTTCGACGTCAAAACCGCCAAACCGCGGCGAAATCTGGACGTCCAGATTTTGATCAAATTAGGCCGACATTACGACCGGATAAGATCCAGTTTTCAGCCGTCCGACGTCAAAACCGCCGAACTGCGGCGAAATCTGGACGTCCAGATTTGGATCAAATTAGGCCGACATTACGACCGGATAAGATCCAGTTTTCGGCCGTCCGACGTCAAAACCGCCGAACTGCGGCGAAATCTGGACGTCCAGATTTGGATCAAATTATGCCGACATTATACGTCCGAATAAGAGCCGGTTTTCGTCTGTCCGTCGTCAAAACCGCCAAATCGCGGCCTAACCTAGACGTATATCTAATGGGTATTTAATTTGGCTATTAACGTTATATCTGCCTATTTGATTAAATTTTTCAACTATACATAAGAAAATGGGCTTCTCAATGAAGATATTCTTATTAAAACTAAAAGAAGCAATTTATTATAAGGTATTTTTCAATTGAGAAGCAACTTTGTTTGTCAGGTTGAAAAATTAACTCAAACAGGCAAATGTAATATTAATCACCAGGATAAATACCAAGCAGATAAACATTCATTTAAAATAGTAGGTTAACAAGTATGACATCAGACAGAAGAAAATCAGGTCTTATACTTACAGAAATATAAAACAAATTCTTTAATGTGTTTACTTGGATAAGTAATGAAAAATCTTTCTTTCTGAAGGGAGACTCAAATTATTCCCTGGGAATTGTTCTACAAAATTTAAAATGTTATTTAAAATATATTATTCAGTTAATGTGAATGAGGAATTCCAGTTATATTTTCACCAATTGGAAAACTAAATCAAATAACCAACTTCAAATATGAACCTGATTTCAATTTTTTTAAACACATTTTGCATGAAAAAACCTTTTATTTTGCACAAAAAACATCTTAATCTACTTCATTTCAAACCAAAAAAAAATAATTTTCTATGTTAAGAAAAACAAATATTGAATAAAAATAAAATATAAGATTTATACTCAAGATATTTTCACTCAATTAAAGACAATACATAAAAAAAAAAATAAAAAATTTATTAGTTCATACAAAATTATGTAAAATGCATTATTCAATACAAAAGAATACAATTTTCATAATTAATAATATTTAACCTTCAATGTACCATCCAAACCTAAAATAAAAATAAAAAAAAATTAAGAAAAATTCATTGGATAATCATTAGGAGTTGAAGAATTTATACTTAAGCATTTGAATTTTATTGTGTAAAATGTCAGCATTAAAAATTTAAACTATTATCTAATTTAAATAAATACAATGTTTTTATTACACATACCAAGTAGTAATATTTCCATCAACATCATATCTTAAATAAGACTATCAATTTGTTGTTGCATTTACTTTGCAGATTACTTGGATGTAAATTTTTAAATGAAGATACACCAGAAAGTGTAAGCAGATTTACAAAACTGCATAAAACAAAAATCAATATCACACCATTAAGCCATTAAATGATCTATCTTAACTACAACTGTAGAAAAAGAAATTTTGTAAACCAAATCATCCTTATTTTACATACAATCAAAACCACTTTTCATACTTTATTTATGTTGCCGCTATTTACCAATTAAAGCCCTTCATTAATATTAAATTTTGAAATGGTAGTAACTTTTACCATAAAATATTCCTCACCTAATAGTAAATTTCATATTTTCTTTTAAACTGTTACATCATTTCAGTCCCATTCTTCTCGTAGTATGGGGTGCCTTTTCCCTTATACATGTAATCTCTTTAAATAGAAAACAAAGAATATTAGTAGCAAAGCATCTATAGAAGAATATTTTCCCTTCATAACCAAACCAGACAGAAAGCATAAATTTCTAAAATTTCATTTAGTTTTCCTACATGATAATTTGTTTTAGCTACAATTTTATTAGAGCTTAATAATTTCTCAAAACTTAAGTTCCTTAAAATAAAGGGACTATGTCAGGTTATATTGTACTCAATTGTACATTAAAGCCATTTATTTAAGAATTGAATTCTGGGATGATGGTAGCTTTCTCCATATAAAATATTTCTTTACCTGATAAAAGAGAGAAAATCCAAAATTCTTCCTTTAATTCCATTTCAATGTAGTTCTTCGTATACAATAAATGCCCTATTTCATTTTTCTCATACATGTGATAGTTATCCCTATATAAATAAAGAATACCTATTAGTGAAGCATCTAATGGAAACATTTCTTATCCTTTGATGATTTAGCCAGATAGTATTAGTTATGTTTTAAAACCTTTTCCATTTTTTATAAGATAGCTTGTTTTAACTACAGTTTAGTTAGACCTTAATTTCTTAAAGCTTTAGATCTTTTAAATAAACAATTGTTTTGAAAAAAGCTGTCCAGGCTCATAGGCTGTGGGTAATGGTTAAAAACAAAATCAAAATTTATTTCAGCGATAGACATATTTAGTACAACTGAACCATTGACTACAACCAATGAGGCGGTACAATTTATCTTAATATTAACTCAAAAGAGTATATTATTTCATCTTTTCCATTTTCCAATTTACACTTTGTCAATGTTTATTACTGTACATCACTGCACGATTTATAATTACACACAGTTAATAGTTGCAAATTAAAATTTTAAAGACAGCGCTTATTAAGATATTAGTAGTTATCAGTATTGAACATTTCTTACCATAGAGAAAATCAATTCTCCTCTTGGGCTGCATTCTAAGGAGGGACTGTCCAACTGATTTGGCGCACAGCATCTTCATCCAGCACCATTCATTGTTCTAATCATTCCTAAAAATATAAAATCAATTAAGTTTATCTATCAGTTAATATAATATTGATAAGGTTGGAAGCAGACTACCCTGATAGTTCTAAGTTTCCGCTTTACCCAAACTATAAAATATTTCTTGAATCCTTATCCTTTAAAAAATACCAAAACATTGCTGCAAAAAAGCCAACAGTAACAAAACAATGAAAAATTAAGGGTTATTTTGAAGTAAAAATACCTTTTTAGTTCTTCTAACAATATGAAGTACATGGAGAACGAGTCTTTAAAACTTCAAAAATGATAAAAATATACATTTAAACACACATAACATAATTGATAACACTTCTTGATTAACCAATTGTTTTGGTTATTCGAGTTAGCCTCGGTCCACATTACTCAGATAATTGGGACTCTGGTAAAGTACATACACAGAGAAATTGAATAAAATCTCAGGGAGAAGACATGCCTTTTACTCCCAAATAATATGAACATACCAAATAATTTACCATTACATACCAATTTAATGCCATTTGAGAACATAAACATGACAATTTGATACAATACAAATCTTACAACACTTTGCAGTTTTCAGGTACATACTTTTGATTATTTAATTGTGTTACTATTTCTTAAACCTTGGATAGATGCACAATATGTTTTTGCAGGTTTAGAATTGAAAATATTTAGTAAACCATTGCAACTTACAAAAATTTGCTTTCCAAAACAACATTAGGCAAAATGACACACACTTAAAGTTATGAAACAAATACACTTCTCAAAATAATGTAAAAACGTGCTAATTAAACGTGATTTCACTGCATTTAATAACTTAAGTATTAGAGTTCATAATTTAAGGTTTAGGAAAGCTAACAATACTTTACTTCAGCAGATATTCCTACTTTATCAAAATTTAGGCTTAGCTTCTTTTTTGAACAATACGATACACAATATTTAACAGAAACTGATGAATAAATAGCTGATCCCCAAGAATTTAAATACTAAATACTTTAAATAAGACTTTAAATGACATCAGATACGAACTCACCTTTTCATTATCCATCAAAATAAACACGCTGCACACGAGAGAGCCGGATCACTCACTTCACTTTCTTGCTTGAAATTGCGCGCGCGTTCATCCAGTTTTGGTAATTTCTCGTCGAAAAAGGAATTTCTCGTCCTAAAATGGACGTCCAGATTCCGTTCAATAAAGGACAACATTTGAATAACCGTTTTGGTAATTTCTCGTCTTAAAAGAGATATCCAGATTTTGTTCACTTTTGGACAACATTTGACATCCCGTTTTTGTAATTTCTCATCCTAAAAGAAATATCCAGATTTTGTTCACTTTTGGACAACATTTGACATTGAGGCCCCGTTTACATAGCCCACCGAAAATGCCGGGTAAAATGCAGGATTTTGGGATTTGGAGGAAATCTGAAAATGTGCTTAAAAACCCGTTTACATAGCCACTCTTGAAATCCAGGGATTTGACGTCACTGATCACGTGACTAGTCGAAGTTGTTACGTAAAATCGATCCCATCATGCCTAGAGTTTTGTTTATTTATATTTTGAAAAATATGAAAGACAAAAAGATATGCTGGTTTTTTAAACCAATACTTGAATTGATGATTAATAAAGTATCCCGATTGTTTTAATTCGGGTTTTCTTCACAATTCTCAAAATATTAAGTTCGTAAGATGCTGAATTAGATCAATACATTTTAGAGGGTAGAAATTACTTTTATAACCAACAAAATAATTAATGTTAAATTAATAAAAAGCTTTACACTGATAACAAGAGCAAAAATTTCGATTGCTCTAACAAGCAATACTTTCCAAGATTTCCATGGATAGTTAGGAACCTGCATATAAAAAAAACACAAAAGATGGATTTTATTTCAATAGTTTTTAAAATCTCTTTCCTCAGAGGAAGTCATTAGTGTTAAAGTGTAATTTGTATAATTTTGGTTTGAAATAATGTGTAGAACTGACTGATTTTATAGATTATAAAAAAAAAGAAATTCTTGTTACACCATTTAAAAATCTTGAGTTTGATTATGTTTTAGCATTTACAAACCTTGATAATGAATTTATTTAAAAAAAAAAGACAATTTAAATCTATTTTAAAGTTTATGATAGGATAATTATCAAACCGAAGAAGATTTAAAAGGCAACGGTTTTATTTTACACGTAAAATATTAAAAATTGTACAATGTTTCGAGGATACTTTGATCCCCTTTGTCAGCAAGAATGAAATCTAACTAGAAAGAAAGAATTATCGAACTAGTTTCAATAAAATAAATCAACTGTGTCTCCTTATAAATCTCAAATTCAGATTTTAGAGAATTCAAAATTGTGTTTGGTATATTTGGTGGTAGATCACATGGGTTCAAAAAGAATTGGTACACAGTAAAAACCTGAAGACAAAAAAATTTATGCATCAAGTTACAACTCGCCTAACCCATATTCCCTTTTTTGTTATGTGAACAGAAGCAAGAAAAATAAATCTTACAGTAAATAGTACTACATATCAGAAATGTTAATGAATATTACTCTTCTTTGTTTTAATATTTACGTGATACGTAAAATCACAGCATGTAATAAGTTGCCATAATATTTTAAATCTGATTACATACATTTAAGTGGGTAATATGTACTGAAAAAATTTTTACTCTTTGTACATACCTGTTCTGTTCTTTTCAAACAATGCAATTTGGCATGTGTATTTCAATTTCTATATATTTTAAATAATTCAAGGATGGGTAAAAGGAATTTAAAGATATAATTTTATTTTATAAACTGTATTGTTTTATTTGAATTGATGACTACGACTTTGGATGGGTGAAAAATGTTCAGATAAAAGGTTTTCGTTCACATCAAGCACGTAACACATAAAAAAAAACCCTCCAAAAACAGAAAATTATGACTTATGGTTATATAGTGACAGCCCGATATAAGAAGGCATTTTATAGTCTGTTCTCTAAATTCTTTGCTAGGTATGGTGGTTGGGAACGAGGAAATTAAAGTTTGAGTAAGGAGGGGACTTTTTTGTTAACACACCGTAACTTTGAGTGCCTTACACTTTTTGAAGGTCATGTGCCAATTCTTCAAAAACAACAGAATCATCACCTGCCAAGTAGTGATACCTATATGATATGGAAAAATTAATTTTTGATTTTAAAAGTTTTTTTTGTCTTACCAAAGGTTTTAAAGAACTATTCAACATAAGAATAGAAATTAACATTAGACTAATTCTTAATGTTCAAGAAAACAGAGATTTTTCTAGAAATATAGGTTTTTGGCATAACGATGATAGTCATATTAATCACATATTATATTAATCATATTTATTTTGTACATTAAAAGTATGTACTGTAACAAATTTAATTACCAAAGAAATCACAATACCTACAGTTCTAAATTTTATTACAAATGAATATCTTTAAAAAAATAATAATGTAATGAACGAATAAAAGGTGAATGAATATTACAAATAAAAAGGGGTAAAGACATAGGTTGGTAAATTTTTTCCCATGATGTGACTGTTAACCGGGAAAAATTTGTGATTGATGTTTCAAATAAACATTCAAAAACAAACCTCACCCAGTTTGTTTAAGTTGTCGACCAACAACTTTTTTAAAGTTAGTAAATTCAATCCAGGGGTATCCAGTTTCCTTCTCCTAAAATCAACACATAATTAATAAAAAAAATAACAAAAGACTTAAAAAATATCAGGACTAGGAACTAGGACTTCCACTAGAAACTATTTTATTTTAGTACTTATCCGTTAGCTGGGCACAAATGTCGCCAAATGTGAACCAAATGCTCGCCAAGCGAAGCAAATGACAAAAAAGTCAACGAAAAACAAAACAAATGCGGCGGAGGCATATGTTCTTGTGCAGGAGGTGACTGTTAGAACAGAGAATTCCTTAATTCATTCTACAATATTTGGTGATTTTTTGCTTGCGCCCAGCTAATGGATAAGTAACTTTAATTTTTCAGTTTTGAACATGTCATATCACACTTTCTTCTAAAAGTTCTCACAATACAAAATAAAGTTACAATACAAGTACATAACAATTTGGGCGTTACTTGTTTATTAAGGTGTAACCAATTTCCCAACATTGAGACGTTTTTGAAAAAAAATTCAACAATACACTGATTTTCATTTTTTTGGCAATAGTTTTATCCGAACACCAGATCAAAAACAAAATATTTTAGATTGAACACGAACAAATTATAGCAAAATTTTGGTTCAATATTCCGGCATTCGTCCCGCTTAATATCGCCAAGCTGTTTAGAAACCCAAATATTAGAAATATCCAAATAAATCTGTATACATAACACAATCCTTCAGTAGGACACTCTTCTGATGAATCGGGTAACCGAGAAAAGTTTGTAATTGATGTTCCAAACAAACATACAAATACAAACCTCACTCAGTTTTATGTGAAACCTTCTTCTGAAATCAAACATAAGAATTCACAAAAATTAACAAGATAGTTTTTACAAAATTCAAACCGAAATTTTACTATGAGTAAAACATATCAGGACTATTACCCCTCTAAACCAGGTATAATTTGTTTAGTTTTCAACATGTCTTATCACACTTTCTCTAAAAATTCTCGCAACTTTAAATTAAGTTAAAATATATAAGTATCCATAACAATTTGGGTACTATAATTGTGTACTAAGCTGTCAACCCATTTGCTAACAGAAACTGTTTTGAAAAAACTTTCTTATGTCTATTCTTCTTCTTTCTGTCTTATTAAAAACTTCTTTGTTTTTTTTCTGGTAATATTAACACATTAACACTATATAAAAAAACATAAAGGTTTAGATCGAACGAGACATTTGATGGATTTGAACCCAAATTTCCTGACACTTAAGTATAATTTTATCTGCATGTCACATTTGTACACTTGATAACTTTAAGAAAAATGAAAATTGTCGACAATCTGAAGTGAGTACTGAAGTTGTCAGTAAGTAAGAAGAGTAAAGATGTCAGTGAGTACTGACATTGAAATACTGAAGTGAGAGGGCAAACCATGTTATAGTTATATGTTGTTCATCAAGAGAGAGGTCAGATGAAGTTACATGGATGAGATAACTTTAGTTGTTATCAATGAACTACATTAGTTTTAAAATGATATGGTAAATTTTAACGAGTCCTTTATTCCCTGTTATGAGGTTAAGATGGCATTATATAAAGTGAAACTGTGTACTATAAATTATGATAACCATTACCAAGCTATTATAGAGCTGAGTGAAGCTCAATTTTGTATTAATCATGGCATATGAAAGACCCACTTCAAGCATTTACTACCTATATAAAGTATACTAATGTGTGTGCTTTAGATTTTGCAAAACTTAAAAACACCAAAAACCTAGCATTAGATTTATAGTTTAGTTTAAGTAAAAACATCTTTCTCCAACATGGTTGAGATTAGATACAAGTAATACACTGTTTAGAATCATATTTTCAAAAGATTTATTGTAGTGGAAACAATATCCTTCCAATTTACTAAGAAAACTTAAATATGCACACATAAATTTTACATAAAATAAGGAAAATTAGAATTATAATAGTGTTTATGTTCGGTAGACAATCATAAAAGTCTCCGATTCAAAATTAAAAATGACAAGGAAAAACTTACTTTATTATTGTGGCGGAAAATCCTATAGTCGATAAAAACTGGATTTGTAGTTTCTTAAAGTTAATTTCACAATATTTAATGCGAAAAATAATAAATTTTCTCAACAAGTAAGGGATATCAACAAAGATGGCGGATTTCTAGAAGCGCAATGTATCATGGGAAAGGAGGTGAATTGAAAATCCTGCATTTATCCCCCAATCGAGGTGGAACTTTAACTTCCTCCATTTCTCCCACCCTACTTGGGGATTGCAGGATATTGGAGAGCGAAAGTTCCGGCATTTATCCTGCATTTTGGCCTATGTAAACGGGCCCTGAGTGAAGGAACAATTTTTTGTAATTTCTCGTCCAAAATGGGATGTCCAGATTACGTTCAATTAAGGACAACATTTGACGAACCGTTTTGGTAAATTCTCGTCTTAAAAGAGATATCCAGATTTTGTTCACTTTTGGACAACATTTGACATCCCGTTTTTGTAATTTCTCGTCTTTGAAGAAATATCCAGATTTTGTTCACTTTAGGACAACATTTGACATTAAGTGAAAGAACAATTTTTTGTAATTTCTCGTCCAAAATGGGATGTCCAGATTCCGTTCAATTAAGGACAACATTTGACGAACCGTTTTGGTAAATTCTCGTCTTAAAACAGATGAGCCGAATTACGTACAAATCTGGGCAACAATTGACATCCAGTTTTGGAAATTTCTCGTCTTGTAGGAGATGAGCTGAATTACGTACAAATTTGGTCAACAATTGACATCCAGTTTTGGAAATTTCTCGTCCTGTATGAGATGAGCCGAATTATGCTCACATTAGGGCAACAAATGACGTCCCGATTTGGTAATTTTCTCCCCGTCGACGTAATCTCGTCGACTTCTCTACCTACTAGGTAGAGAATGGACGAAAACTGGACGTGTGTGTTATGTGGGGCAGTTACAACTACACATACACCGGTGCAAGAAAAAGTTCGAAAAAATGGATGAAAAACACTAGACACACGAACAAATTTCTTGACGTAAGAAGTGCCCATTTAGACCTATGTACAAAACCACATATCCACAAAAACAATCGTTGCCACAAATAATCACCATCATACACAACTTCTAAAAACCTTACGTCAAAAAAAGACATATTTATGGAGTAAAAACAAGCTTCTTGATTCTCAATCCACCCCATAAATTACCACAAGATGAGTACACTTAAAACACACAAAACAAACCTTATCCTCTTTACGACCTGCTATGGTCTGTCAAAAGAAGCAAAAACACCTTCATAGCCGACCACCTTCAGAAAAAAGTTCTTTGAAAAAATCCGGGAAAACAGTTACTCAAAAGACTAAACCTTCTTACTTTTAACATTTTTAGAATGTAGAGCGGCTTTAACAACAAAGCAGGAGAGGCCCCCAAGGGCAGAACCCGGCTTGAAAAAAGTATGAAAGTTCCCTTAGGCGTGGCTTCACTGGGCAAGCCTTCATACCATCCTGTAACATCACTGGCATGCACAGAAACACCATCAAAAAAACTTTACATGAAAAATTGATTTACATCAGCAAAAAATCTTTTCTCTAAAAACATTCAAAATCAACCTAGTCATTGGTTTGGTAAAAATGTCAGCTAAATTATTTTTGCTACACACATATGAAATTTCGAAAAGGTCCTTATAAATTAGATCTCTAACAAACAATAATTTTACATCAATGTGCTTGCTCCTTGCATTTTCTATAGGAGACTTTGCAAAATTAATTGTGGCTAGGTTATCCACGTAGAGTGTTGATTTTTGCTTGATGGAATTTATTACTTTCCTTGAAATACATTCATTTAAGATGCGGTCGAACCAAATTAGCTCTTTGGTTGCTTCTGTCATTGCAACAAACTCCGCTTCCATAGTAGAAAGACTTATGCATTTCTGCTTGAAGGATTTCCAGAAAATAGGGGATTCCCCCAAAAACACAATCTGACCCCCCATAGATGTCCTATCATCGCGATTGGCCGCAAAATCGGCATCTGAAAAAACATTTATTTTTGGTTCTGTACAAAGAAATTTTAATTTAAGATTCCTAGTTTTCCAACAAGCAGATAAACATTCATTTAAAATAGTAGGTTAACAAGTATGACATCAGACAGAAGAAAATCAGGTCTTATACTTACAGAAAAATAAAACACAAATTCTTTAATGTGTTTAAGTAATGAAAAATCTTTCTTTCTTTCTGAAGGGAGACTCAAATTATTTCCTGGGAATTGTTCTACAAAATTTAAATTGTTATTTAAAAGATATTATTCAGTTAATGTGAATGAGGAATCCCAGTTATATTTTCACCAATTGGAAAACTAAATCAAATAACCAACTTCAAATATGAACCTGACTTCAATTTTTTTTAAACACATTTTGCATGAAAAAAACCTTTTACTTTGCACAAAAAAAATCTTAATCTACTTCATTTGAAACCAAAAAAAACCTAATTTTCTATGTTAAGAAAAACAAATATTGAATAAAAATAAAATATAAGATTTATACTCAAGATATTTTCACATAATTAAAGACAATACATAAAAAAATATTAAATTTATTAGTTCATACAAAATTATGTAAAATGCATTATTCAATACAAAAGAATACAATTTTCATAATTAATATTATTTAATCTCCAATGTACATCCAAACCAAAAATTAAAAAAATAAAATTAAGAAAAATTCATTGGATAATCATTAGGAGATAAAGAATTTATATTTAAGCACTTGAATTTTATTGGCTAGTAATTAAAATCAGTATAAAAGTTCCTTAGTTTAAAGGTGCTTTTTATTTGTGCACCAGAAAGAAAGCTTGTAAAATGTCAGGATTAAAAATTTAAACTATTATCTAATTTTAATAAATACAATGTTTTTATTACACATACCAAGTAGTAACATTTCCATCAACATCATATCTTAAATAAGGCTATCAATTTGTTGTTGCATTTACTTTGCAGATTACTTGGATGTAAATTTTTAAATGAAGATACACCAGCAAGTGTAAGCAGATTTGCAAAACTGCATAAAACAAAAATCAATATTACACTAAGTACTCATTAAGCCATTAAATGATCTATCTTAACTACAACTGTAGGAAAAGAAATTTTGTAAACCAAATCATCTTTATTTTACATACAATCAAAACCACTTTTCATACTTTATTTATTTTGTCACTATTTACCAATTAAAGCCCTACATTAATATTAAATTTTGAAATGGTAGTAACTTTTACCATAAAATATTCCTCACCTAATAGTAAATTTCATATTTTCTTTTAAACTGTAACATCATTTCAGTCCCATTCTTCTCGTAGTATGGGTGCCTTTTCCCTTATACATGTAATCTCTTAAAATAGAAAACAAAGATTAGTAGCAAAGCATCTATAGGAGAATATTTTCCTTTCATAACCAAACCAAACAGAAGGCATAAATTTCTAAAATTTCATTTAGTTTTCCTACATGATAATTTGTTTTAGCTACAATTTTATTAGAGCTTAATTTCTCAAAACTTAAGTTCCTTAAAATAAAGAGACTATGTCAGGTTATATTAGTCTCAATTGTACATTAAAGCCATTTATTTAAGAATTGAATTCTGGGATGATGGTAGCTTTCTCCATAAAAATATTTCTTTACCTGATAAAAAGAAAATCCAAAATTCTTCCTTTAATTCCATTTCAATGTAGTTCTTCGTATACAATAAATGCCCTATTTCATTTTTCTCATACATGTGATAGTTATATCCCTATATAAATAAAGAGTACCTATTAGTGAAGCATCTAATGGAAACATTGCTTATCCTTTGATGATTTAGCCAGATAGTAAGTTATGTTTTGAAACCTTTTCCATTTTTTATAAGATAGCTTGTTTTAACTACAGTTTAGTTAGACCTTAATTTCTTAAAGCTTTATATCTACTAGAACCGCCAGAGCAGTCAATTTGACTGTTTTGCGTTTTTGATTCTAAATATTTTCAAAGATATTTGAGTTAAACACTTGTGCTTTTATGACTTTTCCTAATTTATGCTTCTATATACGTCATCCAAATTTTATTTATTTTTGAAAAGTCATTCCGGAGATATTTTTTGGCCTACCTAAAACTGCCAAAGCACAAAATGTACAATATTTTTTTGCTTTTAACAACTTAAACTATCAATACATCATTTTATTCTCGGAAATTCATATAAATCAACTTTCTAAAATTTGGATATTTCCCACGCTTTTTTTATTATTTTCCTTGAAAGATTTATTACTTCCTGTTTGAAAGAAGAATCAAATTCATTTTGCTCATCTGTTCTCACTTTTTATGTGAGAAAAAATGAATTTATCCAATAATTCAGTCAAAATACAACTTTATACACGCATTCATACGATTGATTCATAGAAACAAACTTAGTTATAGTTTTGGGTGAATTATTTAGCTTTTATGGTTGTGTTTGAAATGTGTTTGGTGAAAGAAAATGTTACTTCAAAAGCGATCCCGTTCAAACAGAATATTTTATATTGGTAGACGAAATCACTATGATATGCACAGTAAACGCGTAATCTTGACGAGTGCAGGTAAGAATTTTGCGCACTTTTTACATAGATAGAATATACAGGGTGTTTCAAAAGTCCGTTTCACGGCTTTTATTTGGAAGTAAGGTCTACCCCTAGGTAAGTGACCCTGGAGAATCCATTGAAAGGACATACAGCGCCCCTGGCGGCGAAATACAAAAGTTAAAAAAATTAATTAAAAAACTAAAGGAGATAGAGCAAACACCTCAGTGAGAGTATTGTTGCTACTGTTATAAGTAACTCACTGAAAAAAATTTCATGAAAATATCGTGAATATTCGCGGAGATATTAACATGTGAAAATAGCCGTTTTTTGGGCTTCAAAAAAGGAAAAGTTCGGAAATTTGCAAGTTTTTCAGAGTTATTATGTAGTTTTGTATCTTTTTAGTTAAATGAAGTAAAATTTTAATCAAAAAATCAAAAAAACTTGCAAATTTTTGAACTTTTTCCTTTTTGATGACTGAGAAAGTGCTATTTTCACATGCTAATATCTCTGCGAATATTCACGATATTTTCATGAAATTTTTTTCAGTGAGTTACTTATAATAACTTATAACAGCGGCAACAATACACTCACTGAGGTATTTGCTCTATCTCCTTTAGTTTTTTAATTAATTTTTTTAACTTTTTTATTTTGCCGCTTGGGGCGCTGTATGTCCTTTCAATGGATTCTCCAAGGTCACTTACGTAGACCTTACTTCCAGGACCCTAGGATACCTTGGTTTCAAATAAAAGCTGTGAAACGGACTTTTGAAACACCCTGTAAATTTAAGTTGCTTATAAGTAGAAAACTAATTAAATAATTGGTAGATATAAATTAATATTTAAATTGGTAAAAAATTCGGGTCTTCGGGTAAAAAATTCTGTTTTTGTATTGACGTATAAAAAACGTCTCCAGAGTCAAAGTGCAACGTATGGATGGTTTTAGGTTCCAGGTATATGCAACTATCATAAAAAGTCAGAGTTTGAAAAAGGTTTGAAATTTTTTTTTTGTGGTTTTTACTTTTTACTTGTGAGTAAAAAAAAGTTTAAAATTATCTATTTTCAGGATTTATAACCAAAATTAATGTTTAAAATTATAAAAAATGTTTTCAAATAACGTATAGTACTTCTCCTAAATGGTTGCTAAAAGTATTACATGCAATTTCTTGTTTAAAAGATAGTTTTTGCTGGGAAAAGGCTAGCAGTCAAAATGACTGCCTCCGGCGGTTCTAGGTATGAGGTAGTAGCCGGCGGTTCTAGTGTTAAATAAAATTTTTTTTTGAAAAAAGCTGTACGTATAACGCTCTTTTCAGATAACAACAGTCCCAACCCCCACCCACAAGTTTTGAGTAGTTTGATTCAGTAAAGTAACAAATCTATTATTCAATGTTGTAGACCACATATGGGCAACCTCCAGCCCGCCTCTCCATTTGTTTCGGCCCGCGGAACACTTAAAAAAAAATTGTCATTGTAAAAAAGTCAAAAGAAAGACTTCAAAAAGTCTCAAAAGGACTTAAAACACTATTTTGAGGATCAAATTTCAAAATTTTTCTGAGGGAGAACCCCCAAACCCACTCCACAATTTGGAAGTCTTATATAGTGTTTTTGCTTTGAAAATTCTGCCGCTTACAAGAAACGGTTTCCTTTGCGTGTTCCCCAAAGTGGTTTCAAATGAGATAAAAACACTAGTTTAAAGGGGAAAATTTTAAAAATTTTCCTGGAGGAGGACCCCCAGCCCCCTCGAAATTTTGACGTTTCTTCCCTTGAACCGTTCTCTTCAAATGTTACCCAAAGGGTCTCAAAATGAACTAAATCACTATTTATAGGCCAATTTAAAAAAAAATTGTGGACCTGATCCAGAGACCCCCATTTTTACTTTCAGCTAACATTGTAAAATTTTGACACTATGTGCACACTGTAAAAAAATCCCGTAAAATTTACAGTTTTAAACTGGCAGCTGGGTTGGTTGTGGAAAACTGTAAAAATTACGAAGTAAATCGGTACAAACAACTGTGTTTTACCTTGTAAAACAAAAAACATGGATTAAAATGGTAACACGCAGTTGTTTTTACGGATTTACTTCATAATTGTTTGGTTTTCTTTACGATCCCTCCCAAAGAAATTCTGACTAGGTGTACTAAAATGAGTGAAAACCCTGTTTTTTAGGGTCAAATTTCCAAAAAAAATTCTGGGGGAGGACCCCCACACCCCCCTTTCATGCTTGGAACTCAATTATTCACAATTTTTTCGGGCCGGAGGGCTTAGGAATATTTTTGGGTCCTCTCCCCCGCTGGCGTATTTCCAATCACGCACGTGGAGGAAGCCGCCAGAGGCAGCACTAGCGCGGAAGTGTGACGTTCGGTGGAGAAGTCAATAAGAATTGAAGACAGTAGGTTTGCATTTGTTTAGATTCTTAGGCGATTTGGCGCTCAATACGAATCTGCCTTCTTATGAATCTTTCTTTCATCGTTTTTATAACTTAAGCATGATGGAGGAAAATTTGTCTTTTATTTTAAAAGATATGACAAAAGATTTCAATTTGGTCTTTGATAAGAAGACCAATAACAATATTCTATGCATCAGAGGCTCAATTAAGAATGAGGAAGAGGTGAAAAGGTTCATGAATACTTTTCAGCTAATTACAGACACACACTGGACAAAATGTAGTAAAGAAAAATTTAAAACTTTCAGAGCTGAGTACACATTTTATTTTATTGTTTTATTCTATTTAGGCACCGAATTAGCTTTAAGCAATTTTGATAGCTTCTAAGCATGTGGTGTTAAAAGAAATTTCGAAGAACAAATTAAAAAAATAAAATAAACAATCAGACAGGGCTGATCTTGTGGTGGGCAGCTGTTCGTCGAAGGCCGTTTTTTGAGCTGCAGCGCTGACAGCTACATAAGTTTTTCAAGACCAACAAATTTTAGAAATTTATTCTCCCCTCTCGAGCATAGGAAAATCCTTTCCAACATGATCCCCATCATAAAAAATTAAGTACTTTTCCGTCTTTGATTTAAAATGTCTGGGCCAAAATTTCTTCCCAGCCGATTATAGAAGAACGCGTGAAAGGGAAAAAAACCCAAAATGATGCTCAGAACAAATGAAATAGAACAGGAAGCCAGCTTTTCTTTCTTTTTTTACTCTCAGTTCCACATGCATATGTTTATTCATTGAAAATTTTTTGTCCTCATAGAATTTAACTTAAAGTGGCCAATAGTTGATTAAAACGCTTAAATAATGGTGATATCAAATCTCAAAATATTTTTCGGCTCTTTGTGCTAGAAGGTCAATTTTTACAAATGTTATTACATCTTTACCTGAATTTTAAAATAATATAAACTGTAAAATTTAATATTTATTTAAAAGTTGTTATATTTTAAAATAAGTATTATATAAAATATTATTATACTTAAATCGTGCTATAAATTTTCATAAGTTTTTGTTACTCGGAAACTACTTAAGATAAAAAAGATTTAAAAAATTGACGCTTGAAAGACAATTAAAATCCTGCTAAAATTTATTACTTGAAAGCTCAAGACAATTAAAGACAGATTAGATTAGATTAGGAAGACAATTAAATTAATAACGGCAAAATATAACACACAAACATAATGTTGCACATTTTCTTATTTAAATAATTACAACTTCAGATGAAAATTGAACATTACTAAAGTTAAAAAAGAATAATTACATTAAATCACCTTTAGTTGCCCTTTTAAATCCTTGTTTATTATTTTTTGTTCGCCCCCTTATAAAAAGAATACCGTAAAACCTCTTTCAAAGACTTATCGCCAAAACCGCAAATGGAGCGATAAAGAGCCTAAAGCATCAAACCTTATTTGCGCCAAATTCTCCGGATCCTCTTTGAGCACTACTGCTGCCTCTGGCGGCTTCCTCCACGTGCGCGATTGGAAATACGCCCCCCGGTGCGAAATTCTAGCTTTCGGCTTATTAAAAGATATTTTTTTAGGATATTTTGGGCCCCTCCCGAAATAAATTTCTATACGCCACTGCAAACACACAATTTTTCTCAAAAATCAAAAAAAAAACAATCAAAATATCTCAAATAGCAGTATTGCATTAATTTTTGCTATTGAGAAAAGGAGTTTGTGAAACTTGCCAATCTTAACAGAAAAGTACCTAAGTTTTTATGTTTACTTATAAAATTACTTTGGCGGCGCCCTTACACCCTTTGTCCACCGCCCTCTGAAGGTACCCAGTATGGGCCTGTACAGGGAATTTTTTACAGTGTATATGCGGCAATTTTTGGTTCAGCCTATAGGCGGCACATTTGGAAATCCGCCACTGGGGATGGACATAATTAGTACAACTTAACCATCGACCCCAACCAATGAGGCGGTACAATTTATCTTAATATTAACTCAAAAGAGTATAGTTATTATTTCATCTTTTCCAATTTACACTTTGTCAATGTTTATTACTGTACATCACATCACTGCACTATTTATAATTACACACAGTTAATAGTTGCAAATTAAAGTTTTAAAGACAGCGTTTATTAAGATATTAGTAGTTATGAAAAATTAAGGGTTATTTTGAAGTAAAAATACCTTTTTAGTTCTTCTAACAATATGAAGTACATGGAGAGTAAGTGTTTAAAACTTCAATAATGATAAAAATATACATTTAAACACACATAACATAATTGATAACAGTTCTTGATTAACCAAATGTTTTGGTTATTCGAATTAGCCTCGGTCCACATTACTCAGATAATTGGGACTCTGGTAAAAAACATAAACAGAGAAATTGAATAAAATCTCAGGGAGAAGACATGCCTTTTACTCCCTAATAATATGTACATACCAAATAATTTACCATTACCAGGGTTGGCAAAAACTTTTTTTTTTTTTTTTTTGAAAACCCAAGCGGGTTGGGTTTTTTCGTTTTTTTTTTTCAATAAAACCCTGAAAAAACCCATATAAAACTGGGTTTTTTCATAAAAAGTTTGGGTTTTTTCAAAATTAAGTGGTTTTCTTCTAATTAGTAAGTGGATTTTTTCTAATTTTAGTGAGTTCTTTCTATGTTAAATGAGTTCTGTCAAAATAGTGTCAGTTTTTCCTTAGTTAAGTGGGTTTTTCAAAATTCATCAGTTTTCTAAAAAATGATGTTTTTATTTTTATCTTAAAGTGTTCATTTACCAATGCTATGAGATTGTAGCAGTCTGGAATCACTCGGTGTAGGGCAACGATCCCGAACCCCAAAAATTCCCACTGAGCGGGAGGCAGCATCCCGAGCCTCAACTAAATCTCTCAACACCTCGCGCTCGCAGCCAATCGAGACCCGACTTTAGGTTTCGGTTCGCTGTGACGCTCCCTTCTCCGGGGTAAAAAACGGGCAGACTCGCTACGGACTCTCCCTCCGTCAGACACCATGATTCTCGCTCCAATAAACAATTGTTAAGTTTCATCCGAATTATCTTATCCTTCTGATCATCATTAATTCTCTAAGGTTCATTATCTTCAAAACCCCAAAGTGGTGACCCGACACACGCTATGTCGACCCCTTCTGTGCCTGCATCTATTTCCGAAGCTGTCGCGGCGGTGCAGATCCCTCCTTTTAACATGGAGGATCCAGCCTTGTGGTTCAGCATATTGGACGCCACTTTCCAACTTTCGAGGCCAAACCCCATCACTGCAAGCACCACAAAGTTCTCAACTATGCGGTCGCAAACCTGCCAGCCCGCACTGCATCCGTGGTCAGGGACCTCATCATCACACCTGATCCCACCACCCCCTACGAAACCCTGCGGGAAGCGGTCATCACCAGGTGCGGCGAAAGCTCAACCCAAGAGCTTCGGACCCTCCTCTTAGGCGAAGAGTTGGCCGACCGAAAACCAACGGAGCTTCTCCGAGAAATGGAGCGTCGCGCCGAACGTCACAACATCGACGAGAAGCTCCTCCTAGAGCTCTTTCTGCAAAAGCTTCCCGTAGCCGTGCAGTCCATCCTGGCTCCCTTCACACCACTGACAGCCAGGAAAGCCGCGGACATCGCTGACCGCATCATCGAGGTGCAGCAAAACGAGCGAGCCACAGCCGCCGTCAGCGAGACGCACTCCATCATCAGAACCTCACCACTCCCACCCCCCGCCGCGTCCGATTCTTCCCTCGCCGCGGAAATTCGAGCGCTTCGGAAGGAGCTCTCCCAGCTGATGCGCCCCTCCCGCGGGCGGTCCCGATCCCCCAGCCAGCGCCGCGACCGCGCGCGTTCCCCCTCCGTCCATGATCCTACTCCAGGCTGGTGCTGGTACCACAACAAATTCAAACATCTATCTTTCAAGTGCACCAGTCCCTGCAGCTACAACACGGACCAGGGAAACGGCCGTCGGGAAGCGTAGCGACGACGGACACTTCCCCACCAAACGTCTCTCGTCGTCTCTTCGTGAGAGACCGCAAGTCAGGGCTATCCTTCCTGGTGGATAGCGGCTCAGATGCCAGCATCATTGCTGCATCAAGACAACAACAGCGCCTGCCCGTCCTGCAAACCTTTCGTGCTGCCAACGGCACAATTATAAAGGTATATGGGCGCAAGACCATGAATGTGGATTTTGGTCTTCGTCGAGTGTTTACGTTTTCTTTTTATATGTGTAATACCTCAACTTCCATTCTTGGTGCCGACTTCTTATACAATTTCAACTTAAACCCTGATCTACGCCACAAGTGCCTCGTGGATGCCACTACAAATATCAAAGTGCAAACGAAAATCCTATCTTGCAGTATATTTTCAATCAAGTCAAATTTTTCAAATAATTCATATGGTTCTTTACTATCAAAATATCCCAACCTCACTAAATTACCAAATCCTAACCAGCCAGTAAAGCACTCCACTGTGCATCATATTGTTACCAAGGGACCCCCAATCACCGCGAAACCCAGACGGTTACCTCCTGATCGGCTCAAAATCGCCAAGGCCGAGTTCCAAAACATGCTTCAACTCGGTCACATTAGGCCCTCCAACAGCAACTTTTCATCTCCGTTGCACATGGTACCCAAAAAGGGATCGCTAGATTGGAGACCCGTTGGTGACTACAGAGCCTTGAATGCTATAACCATTAAAGATAAATATCCTATCCCTTGTATAATGGATTTTAACGCTGAATTACACGGTAAACAAATGTTCAGCCACGTCGACCTTGTCAAAGCTTACCACCAAATTCCAATTCATCCAGATGATGTGCATAAAACTGCCATCTGTACACCTTTTGGTCTTTTTGAAAGTCTGCGCATGCAGTTTGGCCTTTGTAATGCCGCAGCAACTTTCCAACGGTTCATTGATGAGGTAACACGCGATTTACCATTTGTTTACGCCTTCGTGGATGACTTATTAATTGCATCAAATACCCACGAAGAACATCTTAGTCATCTAGACATGTTGTTTGCCAAATTAAATGAATACGGGCTCTGCATAAATGTGGAAAAGTGCACATTTGGGAAACAACAGATAGAATTTTTGGGATACAAGCTTTCACAAGAAGGCATACAACCCTTACCAGACAGAGTCTCTGCCATTATACAATATCCCAGACCAGAGACCATCACACAACTTCGGCGATATCTTGGAATGTATAATTTTTACCGACGCTGCATTCCACAAGCAGCAAAGATTCTTGCCCCTTTGATTAAATTTTTGGAAGGGCTCAAGAATACCAAAAACCACCCTCGATCCAAGAACAAGGAAGACACCTTGCTCTTAAATTGGAACGAGGACTCTATAAATGCCTTCTCTTTATCAAAGGATGCCATCGCCAATGCCACTTTACTCAACCATCCCATTCCTGGAGCCAGGCTAAGTCTTTGGACGGACGCAAGTGATTTTGCGATGGGATCTTCTATCATGCAATTCTCAAACAACACATGGCAACCCATCGCCTTCTTTTCGTCCAAACTAAGCAAATCCCAGCAAAAGTGGTCCACCTACGACCGTGAGCTTCTTGCCATCTACACATCTATCAAGAAGTTTCGGCACATGCTGGAAGGCAGAGAGTTTACTGTTTACACCGATCTGAAACCTCTAATATATGCCTTCCAACAAAATCCTGACAAATGCAGTCCTCGTCAGCTCAGACACCTCGATTATATATCTCAGTTCACCACAGACATCCAGTACTCCAAGGGCAAAGACAACCTTGTTGCCGATGCTCTCTCTCGTATTGAGGTAGATGCCATATCCACCCTCAACTACAAGGATTTCGCCACTGCTCAAGCTAATGACCAGGAGTTGCAGCAGCTTTTGAGGTCTGGAGACACATCTCTACACCTTGAAAAGAAATACTTCCCTCTCGAAGATGTGCATCTCATCTGCGACACATCGACAGAACATCCTCGACCCTTTGTTCCAATCAACATGAGGATCCCAGTCTTCAAAAGCTTGCACCAACTATCCCATCCTGGTATTGCAACCACCACCTCATTGATATCCAAGCGCTTCATCTGGCCTGGGATTCGCAAGAACGTGAAGTCTATGGTGAAAAGTTGTGACCAATGCCAAAAAGCCAAAGTATTTCGTCACACCAAGAGTCCAATTGGCACCTTCACACTACCAGATGCAAGATTTGCACACATTCATATAGACTTCATTGGTCCCCTTCCATCATCAGACGACTACAAGTACTGCATGTCATCGACAGGTTCACAAGATGGCCTGAAGTCATCCCCACCAAAGATACCACCGCAGAAACAACCTGCAAGGCCCTGATGGACAGCTGGATTTCCAGATTTGGTTGCCCGGTAACCATTACCACAGACCAAGGACGAAATTTCGAGTCTAGCCTCTTCAGGGAACTCACACATCTGGTGGGTACCAATCGCATTCGCACCACAGCATATCATCCCCAATCCAACGGCATCATTGAAAGATTTCATCGCCATCTCAAGAGTGCCCTAATGGCAGTCAACTTGCCTAAATGGTCAGACGCCTTACCAGTAGTTCTTCTCGGCATTCGCTCTGCCATCAAGAGCGACATCAACGCCTCTTGTGCAGAGATGGTGTACGGCACATCCTTACGTCTACCATCAGATATTCTGCAACCACATTCAATATCACAGTCTCCTCATCCAACTGGGACATATGTGTCCCAGCTTAAAACCATTATGAGCAACTTAAAGCCCACTGCACCTAACCATCATTCCACTCCACCAATATACCTACAACCCTCTTTAAACACCTGTTCCCATGTTTATTTGCGAGTTGAAGGGGTGCACCCTCCCCTCACACCACCTTACTCAGGACCTTATCTTGTAATCAGTCGAACAGGCAAAACATGCACAATTCAGATCAAGGGAAAGCAAGTGACTGTGTCAATCGACAGACTTAAGCCTGCCTTTTACCTTGAGAACTTAGCACAAGATAAACTTCTCTCCAAGTTGCCCGAACGATTACTCACGAACACTCCTAGAGTAACTCGCTCAAAAAAAGTGCGATTTGCAGTGTGATTTTGTACAAGCATTTTGTCATTCGCATATATACTTTGTTAATTTAATTATATTATTTTTACTCTTTCTATCATATGCTCTACATATATCTGTGTTGTATTTAATTTTTTTTACTCTTATTTCTAATTGTACACATTCAGTATTCTGTATTTCTTGCATTACTTTTTATTCTTACTTCTTTGTATCGTGACTTTGTCACTGGGGGGATACTCTGTAGCAGTCTGGAATCACTCGGTGTAGGGCAACGATCCCGAACCCCAAAAATTCCCACTGAGCGGGAGGCAGCATCCCGAGCCTCAACTAAATCTCTCAACACCTCGCGCTCGCAGCCAATCGAGACCCGACTTAAGGTTTCGGTTCGCTGTGACGCTCCTTTCTCCGGGGTAAAAAACGGGCAGACTCGCTACGGACTCTCCCTCCGTCAGACACCATGATTCTCGCTCCAATAAACAATTGTTAAGTTTCATCCGAATTATCTTATCCTTCTGATCATCATTAATTCTCTAAGGTTCATTATCTTCAAAACCCCAAAAGATCAAATGTAACAATAAGCTTTGGAGTATAATAAAAAAGAGTATAAATAGTAAAATTAAGATTTATAATTTTTAAATTTAATTACATACTATTCAATTCAACTGGATGATAATTGTAATATAAATTATAAATATCACCCTACCTGATCATATCTGGGTCCTCGTAGTTGAAGACACATCGCATTTATATTTTGTTACTTTGACTACTATGAACATGAACGATTGAAAATCATATCAAACTTTTAAAAAAAGAGCGAACCTCATCTGCCCAGCCCTTGAGGCATCTGATATCTTTCCTTCCTTTCCATGTCCTTTCCCTACTTCTAAGAATCTGGTCCAGTGGCGTAGCTAGGGTGGGTGTCACCCGGGGCGGAAGTTCGCGGTGTCCCCCCCAGGGTTGTCCTTTCAGTTTTTAGTTGGGGGTAAGGATTTTTTTTTAAAGTGGTGCTGGGCCGTAACCAGACTTTTGTTTTGGGAGGATTGACTCATCGCCATTTCTAAACCCCATACCTAGTTTTAGATCACTTAAAAGTAGTATTTGCATTATGGTGCATATAATGTCACAATTTGATAATTACTCCAAGTAAAAATGGGGGGTCTGGGGGTAACCCCCAGAAAAATTTTGAAAATATGCCTTTAAAAAGTAGTGTTTTAGTTCATTTTGAGACCTTTTGGGTAACATCAACATCCTTGCAAATCCCACAATTTTCAAGGGAAAAAAATATAAATAGGTATCAAAATTTCGAGAGAGGGGTTAGGAATCCTCACCCAGAAAAGTTTTCGAAATTTTCCTTTAAAAATAGTGTTTTAGCTCATTTTGAGACCTTTTGGGGAACATCAACATCCGAAGAGAACGATTCCTTGTAAACCACGCAATTTTCAAGGGAAAAAAATATAAATAGATATCAAGATAATTTTAAAGGGGGCTGGGGGTCCTCCCCCAGAAAAATTTTGAAAAGTTGCCTTTAAAAGTAGTGTTTTAGCTCATTTTGAGACCTTTTGGGTAACATCCAAAGAGAACGATTCCTTGTAAACCACGCAATTTTCAAGGAAAAAAACTTATAAATAGATATCAAGATATTTCAAAGGGGGCTGGGGGTCCTCCCCCAGAAAAATTTTGAAAATTTGCCTTTAAAAGTAGTATTTTAGCTCATTTTGAGACCCTTTGGGTAACATCCGAAGAGAACGATTCCTTGCAAATCCCACAATTTTCAAGGGAAAAAATTATAAATAGGTATCAAAATTTCGAGAGAGGGGTTAGGAATCCTCCCCCAGAAAATTTTTCGAAATTTTCCTTTAAAAGTAGTGTTTTAGCTCATTTTGAGACCTTTTGGGTAACATAACATCCGAAGAGAACGATTCCTTTTAAACCACGCAATTTTAAAGGGAAAAAATATAAATAGATATCAAGATATTTTAAAGGGGGCTGGGAGTCCTCCCCCAGAAAAATGTTTAAAAGTTGCCTTTATAAGTAGTGTTTTAGATCCTTTTGAGACCCTTTTGGTAACATCCGAAGAGAAAGGTTCCTTGCAAATCCCACAATTTTCAAGGGGAAAAAAATTATAAATAGGTATCAAAATTTCGAGAGGGGCTAGGAATCCTCCCACAGAAAATTTTTCGAAATTTGTCCCTTTAAATTTGTGTTTTGTCTTATTTGAATCTACTTTGGGGAACACGCAAAGGGTAACCGCTTCTAGTACGCGACAGAAATTTCAGGGGAAAAACACTATATAACAGACTTTAAAATTTTATAGGGAGTTTGGGGGTTCTCCCCCAGAATTCTTTTTAAAATTTGACCTTCAAAAGTTGTGTTTTAACTCATTTTGAGACTTTTTGGGTTACACATGATGCTTCCTTGTAAGTTACAGAATTTTCAAGGGACTTTAGCTATATTTCATATAACCAGGCCCGTTCCTGGGTATGAAGGCGCCTCCGTGCCAATAAATTACGGCGCCCCTTTTTAATATTTATAGGATATTGCTGGGAAATGAAGAAGCAGTTTCAGTGCGTTAGCGAAAAATACGTTTTATTACAAGCCTAAAATTAGAGAGGAGTTGAGTTGTATCAAAACAAAACAAAAGAAGATGTTGCCAAACACAAAATACACATTAAAAGAAATTATATTTAGTGAATACTTTAACACCTTCCCTTGTTAATTAAATATAATTTACTAGAGTAACTGTTGTTATTAACTATTATTACTTTACCAATTTAAATTTACTTAACCTAATAATCAAGTTAATTTCAAACTAATCCAATGTTCTGATTTAAAACTGAAAGTCTAGGTCCAAACAATGGTTTAGTAAACAGGTCTGCAAGTTGCATTTCTGTAGAAACCTGCTCCACCAAAATATCTTCACTCTGCACCATCTCCCTAACAAAGAAATGTCTGATCCGAATGTGTTTGGTGCGCTTGTGACATTCTCCTTGGTTCTGAGAAAGTCTAATAGCTGCTTCGTTGTCAATTCTAAGCACAGGTATTGCCTTTAATGAGATGATCTCGCAAAAAAGTCTCTTTAGCCACATTATCTCTCTAGCTGCTTCACTGGCTGCAACTATTTCTGCCTCTGTAGTAGAAAGAGCAACAGTAGGCTGTCTTTGGCTTAGCCATGATACTGCTCCTCCACCATAGATGCACACGACTCCTGTAGTAGATCGACCAGTCATGTTGTCTCCACCGTGATCAGCATCGCTGTAACTTTCGAGAATTCCTTTCTTGAAATTTGGCTGGTAGACTATTCCTTTATCAATGGTCCCCTTTAGATAGCGTAGTATTCTCTTGACTTTTTGCCAATCTTCATCTTTAGGATCTTCTAAGGTTCTAGACACTACACCTATAGCATAGGCTAAATCAGGTCTGGTACCGGTCATCAAGTGCATCAGCGCTCCAACTGCTTGTCTGTAAGGGAATGTTCTTTCCGTTTCCGAAACTTTCCCTGCTTGGATATCCTCCTTGATGATGGGTGTTAGTATGGGCTTGCAATCACTCATTCTAAATCTTTCAAGAACTTTCTTGGCATAAGCAGCTTGAGATATCTTTACTGTACCATCCTCTTGATGTTGAATCTCAAATCCTAAATAGCATGAGGCTTGCTTAGCAGCTGTAATCTTGAATTCTCTCTTCAGATCTTTGAGAAAGTCTTCTAATTGAGCCTTGTCTGAAGATGCCACTAAACCATCATCAACATAGAGCACTAATAGGAGTAATTCTGAATTTTTCTTTCTTATAAATAAACAAGGATCTGCTTCACTTCTTTTGAAGCCTAGGTTGAGAAGATAGTCTCCAAAACGCTGGTTCCAGCACCTGGGTGCCTGTTTTAAACCATAAAGGCTTCTCTTCAAATGACATACCTTATCAGTTCCATCTTCGAAACCTTCGGGTTGATCCATGAAAATGTCATCATCCAAATTTCCATACAAGAATGCTGTTGAAACATCAAATTGCATCAAGTTCATACTTTCACTTGCAGCAATACTAATCAAGGTTCTTATACTGCTTGCTCTTGCAACAGGACTAAAAATTTCATTATAGTCTATACCTTTACGTTGAGCAAATCCTTTTACAACAAGTCTCGCCTTATACTTGTCTAAGGTGCCATCTGGATTCCTTTTAACTTTGTAGACCCATTTGCATGGTATGGACTTGAATCCTTTAGGTAGTTCGGTCAGCTCCCACGTTTGATTTTCTTTTAACGATGACATTTCTTCTTCCATAGCCTTTGTCCAGTTTTTGTGCTCTTGACTTTCCAATGCTTCTTGATAGGTCTCAGGATTTTCTTCATTAACATACGATTCCACTTCCATAACATAATCATCAAATCTTGATGGTTTCTTGGTTTGTGTTCTGTCTCTCAAACACATCTGTTGGGGAAGCTCTGATTTCATCTCTTCATCTTCACAAACTTCTTCGTCTTGAGATGGAATAGGTATCTCTGTTTCCAATTTCTTTTCCAGTTCTTTTTCCTGGTTTGGTGTTCCTTCTTCTCTGTTGGAATCTATTTGTTTTTCACAAAAATTTGTTTTTTCTTGGAAAATGACATCTCTGGAAACAGTAACATTTCTTGTTCCTGGTAACCATATTCTGTATCTTTCTTCTTTGTCGTATCCTATGAGTACACCTTTGATGGCTTTCTTGTCCATTTTCCTTCTTTTCTGAGATGGGACATGGCTGTAGCATTGCGAGCCAATTATTCGCATATGCTTAATCCTTGGTTTTCTTTCAAACCATAATCTGTATGGACTAATACCCTTTTTTGAGGAAACTCCAGTTCTATTTAGGATGTAGGCAGCAGTGTTGATCAGCTCTGCCCAAAGGAATGATGGAAATTCAACTTCTGATTTGGAGTACTTTAGGGTACGAGCCATTTCGACCACTGTTCTGATATCACGCTCACTTGTTCCATTTTGTTGAGGTGTATATGGAGCTGTAAGTCTCTGGGCAATTCCCTTTTCTTCCAATATTCCTTTTACAGCCTGATTATCGAATTCCCCACCATTATCGCTCAAGATTTCCTTGATGGAGTGACCTAAATTTTCTGCTTCTGCCAAAAATAATTTTAATGCAGACACAACTTCTGACTTCTTTCTTAAGAAATATATAAATCTGTACTTTGAGAAATGATCTTTGAAGATGACAAAGTACCGAAACTTGCGGCTTGACTCATCAAATGGACCGCAAACGTCTGTTGACACAAGTTCTCCTACTTTTGTTGTTTTGGGTTTTGTACCAAATTGTAGCCTCTTCGCTTTTCCATAAATACAAGGCTCACATGGCTCTTGATCTAGCTTAACCTTCAAATTTAATTCTTCTTTGAGAACATCACGTATGTGATTTTTGTTTTGATGTCCCCATCTCTCATGATATAGATGCAAAAGAGAACTGTCCATAGCTACATTGACTTCAATTGGTACTTTTGGACTTATCACTTCCATATCAACCCTAAACAGTCCCTTTCCTTGGTATCTTGTACCATAGAGCACAGTTTCATTATTGACTTTCAACCAGCACTCTGTGGCTGTTGAAATGAACTTGCTGTTTGGGATTCTATCATGTGAGGATAAAACAGAAGAAAGGTTTTTCTTTATTTGTGGTACGTACCAGACATCTTTCATTTCCTTAACATGCCTTCTGCCATTTACTCTTGTGGCAATCATAATAGTCCCTTTTCCATGTGCTTGGATTATTTCCCCATTCGCTGTTGTGACTACATGAGGAGTTTCAAACGGTTCAAAAGAAATGAAGTTTTGACAGTCCATGGTGATGTGCCTTGATGCACCATTGTCCACAAACCAGTCATCAGGATTAACGGCACAATTAAAAACGTCACTTGCACATAGAGATACTGCATTTGCGGATTCTTCTTTCCAGTTTGAAACAGGCTTTGGAGGTCTGCCATCAGCAATCCACTTGTAGCATTTCTTGATCCAGTGGCCTCTTCCTTGGCAGTAATGACATCTCGGCACCTGCTTCTTCGGAAAGCTCTTCTTATTCTTTCCTGTTTTCACAAAGAGGGCTTCTTCTTCTGTGTCAGTCTCCTTAACTTTGACCTTTAGCTCCCTTTCATGTGAACAGAGTTGAATCGTCAATTCATCAACTGTCCTCTTGTCTTCTCCCAACATCATCCAACTTGACTTGAAAGATCGATATTCATGTGGAAGAATATCCAAAATTTTGCAGCTCAAAAGTAGTTCTGGTAATCTTGTCTCACCTTTAGAAACTAGTCCAGTATTTAAATCCTTCCATAAATTCTTCAATTTAGAAAGACGGGCTGCCATGTCTTCAGTTTCATTCCACTTGAATTGGAAAAACTGCATACATATATTGTACAGTTGGTTCTCTGTAGAGGCTTCAAAGAGTTTGTGAAGTTCCTTCCACACTTCACTCGCGAGCTGGAATCTCATTACCTTTTGTAAAGTATCTTCTGTCATCGCATTTGTTAATACCATCATTGCACTGTTATTGGCCTTTTTAAAAATCCTTAGCTCGTTGTCATACCTGGTTTGTTGATCAGCAGTTGCACCAGCTTGAAGAACTGGAGGAACTAAGCTTCCTTCTGTAACTTCCACTGCATTAGAATAACAGTTCAGGACGAATTTTATTTTATACTTCCATAAGGTCCAATCTCTTTCTCCTTCCAATGGTTTCAATTGAGCTTTAGCTAGATCCATCTCCGATGACAGTCTTTTTCCCAGTTCTATATGCAATTTGTGAGCGTGCATAAACCCATAACCTTTTAATATTTATAGGATATTGCTGGGAAATGAAGAAGCAGTTTCAGTGCGTTAGCGAAAAATACGTTTTATTACAAGCCTAAAATTAGAGAGGAGTTGAGTTGTATTAAAACAAAACAAAAGAAGATGTTGCCAAACACAAAATACACATTAAAAGAAATTATATTTAGTGAATACTTTAACACCCCTTACCCCTCACCCCCATTAATAGTTAATTCTAAGTTAATTAATTTTTACTTTTAATTAATTATTAATTAAATTAATCACTAATTTTAACTAATTAATAATTACTTTAAACAAATTTGATATTACCTAATTTAATGATACAGTAGAACCTTGATAAAGCGACTCCTTATGGAGCCAACAAAATGCGGACGTTTTAACGAATAAAATTAACACTATTGTAATAAAAAGGTGCTTTTATCACCGGTTGTTGTAACGCAAGGGTTGCTATAACAGGGGGTCATTGTAAAGAGTTTCTACTTATTAATAAATAAATAATATTGGCATTACTTATTTATTTAAAATTAGTTTTCAGTTAAAATAAATTAAGCTTTTTTTTCAATATACTGTGGGTAGTTTTTACAGTTTTCAATTTAAAGAATAATGATAAGCTCATTTTTTTAAATTTTTTGAATGAAATTTATAAAATAATGGAAAAAACAGGCTAAATATTATTTTTAGAAATAGGTTTACTTAATTTCGAGAGACTCAATCTTGAAAACTCTTAAAATATCTATGGCATTGCACAGTTTATTAAAAATTTTAAATTTATTAGGGGAAATCTCTGATTAAAATTTACAACTTGGATATGACTTAGTTCAGTGTCGTCCAACCTTTAGTTACCCGAAGGCAAAACAATTTTAGTATGAAAAGTGTGGACATGAGTCATTATAAAAGAAAAATTACATTCAACTTACTATTTTAATACGGGCATGTCAAACCAAACTTATTTCAACAGCGAACCATTTAATTATAGCATCTATGAAAATTCAGTCAAAACATGGTGTATTGACAAAATTTCTTAATTCGATGGTGAGTAATTCCTCGTAACTCACCGAAGACTGCCCCAAGACCCTTAGGAGCAGATTCTTGGCGGTGCGCACTAGACGCTCCCACCATCCGCCCCACCACGCTGCGGTGGGCGGAATGAACTTCCAAGTGATGGGAGTCAGCGTCTCCTATGATACTACCTTTTCCCAGTTGACTTTTCTTAGCAACGCTGACGCACCGACAAAGTTGGTACCGTTGTCGGAATACACCACCGACGGTCGACCTCTACGGGCGATGAAGCGACGAAATGCTTGAAGGAAGCACTCCGTGCTTAATGAGGTTACTAGCTCATGGTGCACACCTCTGTACACGGCGCACGTAAACAACACTACCCAGGATTTACTTTTATTTTTGAGAATCAGAGGGCCACATAGATCACGATCCGTTCCGAGTGTGACGTCTGAGTCAATTTCCTTAGCAGAGTTTATTGCGCATGCTTGTGGACTTATGCTGTATTTTAAAAAATTTAATAAAATAATAACTGGGGATAGAACCCACGAACTGCCGCATGCTACGCAAGTATCTTACCACTGCTCCAGCGGGCACTCAGAAACTTCAAAACTTATTATAACATGCACCTTATTATAATACACTTTCATACGTCACACTCGGAATTGTGGGTTTTAACGGATTGTCATAGATCTATGCCTGTCACTTCAAAGGCACAAGCATTTTTTACTCTGTCTAAAGGCAAGTGTATAGGTGCTGTAGTAAGAGATTTAGCTGCAAATCTTTTGCACCGCCCACACTGCTTTACAACTGATCTAATAGTGCGCCTTGCACCAATGATCCAGAATTCCTCTCTCAGCATAACACTGAGTGCTTGAATACCTGCATGAGAATTCTTGTTATGGTATTCTCGAATTAAACAATTCACAATATAATGCTTGGAGGGTAACAAAATTGGATAACGAGAAGCATACGAATCATCTCTCTCGATGATTTTAGTTTTGACTCTTAAAAGGCCCCTCTGATCTCGTATGGTCAAAAGACCTTGGACTGACTCTCCAGTCTCCAGAAAACTTTCCGCCTGAACAAGTGAAAGAAGTGTCATTTTAGCATCTTCTAACTCTGAAGCGGATAAGAAAGAATCTGGGTTTACTAACTTCTTTTGGCACTTTTTAATAAATATCTTCACCCAACCTAAAACCCGAACCATTTTGGAAAATTTAGAGATTTTTTCGTACCACTTAACTTCCTCAACTTTTTTATTTACACTGAGATTAACTTTTAAATCTTTTCCTTTCCTTAACTCTGACTCAACTAAAGATTCATTTGGCTTACCTTCTAATTTCGGCCAGCTATCACTAGGGCCTTTTAGCCAAACAGGCCCACTCCACCAGTCCATCTCGGAGAATCGATGGGGGGGGAACAACCGCGGGAAGGCAAGTCAGCCGGATTTAAATGACTCTGTACAAATGACCACTAATTTGCGTCTGTGATAGAACAAATTTCCTTTACGCGATTGCCCACAAAAGTTCCCCATGAATTATTCCTTTTTATCCATGATAGCGCTGTTGTGGAATCACTCCAAAAATATTTTGGAACTCCCTCTAAAGCTAACGCTTCTGTAACATATCTAGAAAGGCGCCCACCTAAAACACAAGCCATAAGTTCTAGGCGTGGAATAGTCATCCCTTTTAAAGGCGAGACTCTTGATTTGGCCATAACAAAACTAACTTTTGTCTCCTCTGCATTTTCACATCGTAAAAATATTACTGTAGCGTATGATTTTTGGCTAGCGTCACAGAATACATGAAGAGACCAATCTTCCTTATTACCGAATCCCATTCTTCGAGGTATTTCCAATTCGACCACCTCCTCTAATTCTCTAAACCACTTTTGAAAATTATTTATTATATCACCAGTTAAAGGAGCATCCCAATCTGATTTAAGAGCCCAGGCCTCCCGAATTAACAACTTCACAGGTAATAATACTGGTGACAATAATCCTAGGGGGTCAAACAAACTCTGTGTTATCGATAACATATCTCGTTTTGTGGGAGATTCACTTAATCTATCAATTTGAATTGGGATGGAAAGGGTATCTTTTACTTTATCCCACTTTAACCCTAACACTTTAGCAGGATTCACCAATTCTCCCTCGCTAAAATCTTCTATGCACTCTTTCGTTATTTCTTTCAAGGGTCCGAATTCCCATGATCTTAAATCCATTTTGGCTTCAGCCAATATACTAATGGATGTTTTCACAAACGCAACAAGTTCCTTTTCATCATCTACCGAAACTACGCAATTATCAATGTAAAATGATTTTTCTAGTTTTTGCGCAATAGGTTTCAGTTCTTCCGAAACTTGTGAGAAATGGGCTGATATAACCGCCCCTAACAAAAATGGACTAGATTTTACTCCAAAAACTACTCTTGCATGGCGGAAAACCTTAATTTTATTATCTACCTCCATGGGCGTCATTTAGGGGGGGCAGGGGGGGGCAATTGCCCCCCCCAAGGTTTCCACTCTTAAGTGAAAAATTGCTGAGAGTCCCTGGAAAATTTTGTAACTTCCACAAGGAGCAACAGAATTAACTCAAAACATCCCAAAAGCAGTTAAAGCACTACTTTTGAGGGTCTAATTTCAAAATTTTCTGGGGGAGAACCCCCAATCCCCCTCCTGACCTTTGATGTCTGTTATACAATTTGTCTCCCTTGAAAATTCTGCCGCTTACAAGAAGCAGTTCCCTTTTAGTCCAAGAAAGTTAGCTCAAAAAAGGGCTTCCTTCGGAACTAATTGTAAAAGAAAGTTTGATGGTTGATTCGTATAGGAAATTTTCCGTAGAAAACGATGGTGAAAAGTCTACCGAGCTACGACGTGTCCTTTAGCCAATATGGCGGATTTTCCAAAATGGCGGCCGCTTATTTTTCACATTTTTATTTTTTACGTTTTTACATATAAATACATATTTTTTTTGCATAACATAAATTATTCTCTATTAAATTACCTATAAAATGGTATATTAACCAAGATTGTGCGATATTTAGAACCTAATAAAATAATTTTCAAAATGGCGCCCGCATATTTCAAACTTAGTGGAAAATGGATATTTTTGAATTCCTACCCACCTTTAAGAGTATTTACCCTTAAGTATCGGTAAATTATGATTACTCTGCTCATATTTTACTTAATAACATGTAAAACTTCTAATTTTTAAAAAAATACACAAATTTAAAGCAAACATATATTTTTAATCTTGACTACTTATTCTGATTATTACAACATTTTCCAACATTCCCTTTGATTTTATGCATACAAAACATTATTTTCTTTGAACAAATAATAATATTATAATACATTTCTAAATAATGTAATGAATTTTAGGTTAATGAAAATTAAATTTATTTAATTATTAAAACTTAAATTTAATTATTTTAATTTTAATATCGCTAAGTTCTTAATAAAAAGTAACCTTCACTAAGTTTTTTAACGTTATAATGTCTAATTATATTTTTAAGAACTATTTTAATCATCTTCCATATCTACATGTCCAGTATTGCAGCAGCTAACACCTCTACAGTCGCTACAAGCACTTGTACATATTGTACCTTGATTTCTGCATATACATTGTACGGTAGCACATTGGCTAATTTTAAATCCACATTTGACAAATTTCAAAAGATGGTCTGGAGCAGGTGCTTTTTGCATCTCTATAGGTCTCAAACCTCCTTCCCGTAATTCCCAACCCCAGTCACATGGGTCCATGGAAATTCCTATCCACTGCTGCTTGATGATAAACTCTTAAACAGTGAAAGTTATTAGAATCTATTGTAGGAGGCAATATTTCTGGTGTTACTTGGACTGATTTCGTAGCTTTTGTTTGAAAGTTTGCAGTCTTACGTCAATTAAAGAGTATCCCACTCTACCCCCTAGAGAGATGTCATTGCTCTATTGGCCAGCAGTCTGGATTTGTTACTACAATGGAAATCACCATAAAGAAGGACATTTTTCTTTTAAACAGTGATAATAAACAAGCCTTCATAGATCATCTATCAAACAAGTTAGCTGAATCTGGATGTATTACGAAACAAGCAGAAGACGATGCAGATGTCATGATCGTAATTGAAGGCATCACATCTGCACTGAATCAACCGACATCTGTTATTGGTGAGGATACTGATCTTCTGGTGTTACTAATCCATCATATGAACTCTAAGTCCTGTGACTTATTTTTAATACCTGAACCAAAAAAAACTTCAAAGAATTCAGTCATATACAACATAAAGGAAATTCAAGAGAAACTTGATGAGGATGAGTGTTCCAATATCCTTTTTGGTCAAGCTAGGCTTGGATGCGACACTACGTCCCAACCATTTGGCTTAAGAAAAAGTGATTGTCTAAAGTTAATTTCAAAAAACGAGGATTTCAAAAATCAATGTGATGTTTTCAAAATACCCGGACTGCTGGCCAATAGAGCAATGACATCTCTCTAGGGGGTAGAGTGGGAGACTCTTTAATTGACGTAAGACTGCAAACTTTCAAACAAAAGCTACGAAATCAGTCCAAGTAACACCAGAAATATTGCCTCCTACAATAGATTCTAATAACTTTCACTGTTTAAGAGTTTATCATCAAGCAGCAGTGGATAGGAATTTCCATGGACCCATGTGACTGGGGTTGGGAATTACGGGAAGGAGGTTTGAGACCAATAGAGATGCAAAAAGCACCTGCTCCAGACCATCTTTTGAAATTTGTCAAATGTGGATTTAAAATTAGCCAATATGCTACCGTACAATGTATATGCAGAAATCAAGGTACAATATGTACAAGTGCTTGTAGCGACTGTAGAGGTGTTAGCTGCTGCAATACTGGACATGTAGATATGGAAGATGATTAAAATAGTTCTTAAAAATATAATTAGACATTATAACGTTAAAAAAACTTAGTGAAGGTTACTTTTTATTAAGAACTTAGCGATATTAAAATTAAAATAATTAAATTTAAGTTTTAATAATTAAATAAATTTAATTTTCATTAACCTAAAATTCATTACATTATTTAGAAATATATTATAATATTATTATTTGTTCAAAGAAAATAATGTTTTGTATGCATAAAATCAAAGGGAATGTTGGAAAATGTTGTAATAATCAGAATAAGTAGTCAAGATTAAAAATATATGTTTGCTTTAAATTTGTGTATTTTTTTAAAAATTAGAAGTTTTACATGTTATTAAGTAAAATATGAGCAGAGTAATCATATTTTACCGATACTTAAGGGTAAATACTCTTAAAGGTGGGTAGGAATTCAAAAATATCCATTTTCCACTAAGTTTGAAATATGCGGGCGCCATTTTGAAAATTATTTTATTAGGTTCTAAATATCGCACAATCTTGGTTAATATACCATTTTATAGGTAATTTAATAGAGAATAATTTATGTTATGCAAAAAAAATATGTATTTACATGTAAAAACGTAAAAAATAAAAATGTGAAAAATAAGCGGCCGCCATTTTGGAAAATCCGCCATATTGGCTAAAGGACACGTCGTAGCTCGGTAGACTTTTCACCATCGTTTTCTACGGAAAATTTCCTATAAGAATCAACCATCAAACTTTCTTTTACAATTAGTTCCGAAGCAAACCTTATTTTTCTTGGACTATTTGGGAACCAAAGAGTTTGAAGCCCCTAGCCTAGGAGTCTGGTTTAAAGGGGAATTTTCAAAAAATTTTACTGGGGGAGGATCTCCGCCCCCCCTTGAAAATTTTACGTTTATTTATAACTTTTTTTCCCCTAGAAAATTCTATGCTTTACAAGGAACTGTTCTTTTTGAATGTAACCCAAAGGACCTCAAAATGAGCTGAAACACTACTTTAAAGAGGCAAATTTCAAAAACTTTTCTGGAGGAGGACCCCCAGACCCCCCTTTAAAATTTTTAAATATATATTATGTTATACAGTATATTTTACTTGAAAATTCTGCCACTCACAACAAGCAGTTCCCTCTGGGTGCTCCCCAACGAGGTTGCAAGGGAGATAAAACCCTAGTTTAAAGGGTAATTTTCAAAAAAAATTCTGAGAGAGGACCTCCGGCTCCCCTGCTTAAAACTTTGACGTTTATTTGTAACTTTTTTCTCTAGAAATTATGTGGTTTACAAGGGGCTGTTCTCTTCGGATGTAACTTAAATGTTGTAAAAATGAAGCAAATTTAAAAAATTTTATGGGGGTGACCCCCAGACCCCCCATTTTTACTTAGAACTTATGATGTTGAGTCACCCCCCCCCCCAAAAAAAAAACAAGTCTGGTTACGGCGTGGCTCAGCCCCACTTAAAAAAAATCCTTGCCCCCCCCAACCAAAAACTGAAATGACGCCCCTGGCTAAAAAGAACAATCATCAGCAATGAATCGGTATATATGCAGGGAAGGAAAAAGGTTACAGTTGAAGTGAACATACAACAAAAACTGTTGCAGTTGAAAGTGAAAATACTAAACCTAATGGTTAAATTACAACAAAATCAATCATAGGTAACCAAATGGGTGAGAAATAAGGAACACTACTTAAATCGTTGACGAGAACATCAGAAAATTTGTTGATATAAAAAGATTCATAAAAATCCAAATCACTAGGTACATTAATGTTTTTTATTATAGTGGCAGATGAAAATTTAAAGTTGTGATTTAGGTCCCAAACATGTTTAGCTATTGAAGATTTATCAAGTTCCTGCTTTCTGACATAAGCCTCGTGCTCTCTGATCCTAAATTTTAAAGCGCGCTTTGTTTGACCTATATAGGATAAACCACAGTCACAAAAAATTCTGTAAATACCAGATTTGTTAAGAGTTTCAATAGGATCTTAAAGTCTTGAAAACACAATTTTGTTGTGGGGTGAAAAAATGGTATTAAAACCAAACTTTTTTAGAACATTAGAAATACGGGAACTTACTTCGATGTAAAAGGGCAAAACAATTAAGTTACTTACAGTAAATTTGGTTTTAGCATTAAGGTTGTTCTTTAAAATCTTACGTAAAATTTGGTCAATAAGGGTATGACAAAAACCTCTATCTATTGTCATACCCTTATTGACCAAATTTTACGTAAGATCACCTCACCCAGGGGCGAACCCAAACCATCAAAATTCCTTTCTCGCACTTGAGAAAAGGAGCCTTCTGGATGGCTAGCGCCACCTATTGCTTCATACTATTCATACTAATTAATAAAATATTATATAAAATACTAAATATGTAAAATAAGACATACTAATACATAAGACAACTAAACATGCAAATATCTCGCAATTCCCAACCTATAGCATTCAAGAACCAGCCTCCAAAAATTCCAGCCTGTTCGTGGCCAGATGGTTATTTTCAATAATGCTTCATTTTCATCGGACTCGATTTCGGAAGAGGGAGAATAGTTCTTTTTGGCCAAGTACGGTGCCGAAAGGGATATTAAATCTAGACAAAGCAAGACATCACCTATACTTATCCACTGTTGGAAAACAAAAAGTGAGCAGTACTTTCAATTTGGCTGTGCTTCCACCTACTTCAGATGCTGCACGTCAGCATTCTTTACGCGTGTATCTTCAGGTCCAGCAGTGGAGAATCAATGGTCTATTGCCGACCAGGGCCGGCCCCAGGGCAGGGCGCTCCGGGCGGCCGCCCGGAGTGCAATAATCTAGGGGCGCCAAAATCATGGAAAATGAAAATAAATTTTCAAAAAAAGATTGGAGCAAGTTCATAATTTTGAGCGATAAATGCAAACATGCCCCCTTTAACCTTGGCTGTCACCTTGAAGAGGTCATTCAAACAAGATAACCGGACAGTCGTTCTGTCGTTTGTTTATCTGCACTCCCGTCCCCTATGTTGTTTTAGGGTTTCTTCCCTGTTTCCTCTGAGGAACTGAGAGAGAGAGAGAGGGGGGGGGGGCAAGAAATGCAGGAAGTTCTCGGTTGGGGATATCGCCCCCCCCTTCTAGGCTTCTAGTGAAAATATTCACATGATTGGTGCTTCTCAAACACCAGTGGTCACTGCCTAATGAGAGGATTTCTGTGCTTTGGGTCTCAAATGAAAATTGTCATTGCTGTTGGAGAACTTCAAGCGTTTGCCTATATATTTTTCTATACGCAAGGAGAAAAATGTAAGTTTATACTCAACTCTTTTAAAAGAATGTTTGTTTCATGTACTTAAAATTATGACTAGGTGTGGAAGTTTCATGTTATTACATTTATTTTATAATTATTATTTTGAAGAGTTCTGTTTCAAATATTACACGTTTCAAGGGATTTTTGATCGATTTATACTTCGGTGTATTTTACATACTTCGGTTTATTCACATGTTTTTAGATATTTAAGCGCTTTGCTACTTATTCAATTCATCCAATTTTAGATTTGTCATCAATAATCACAAATTTTTAAAATCAAGTATAACTTTATGAATCTAATATTGTAAATGACATTTAGTGAACCCAATGCTAATTTTCCGCGGAATCGCGTTTTTTGTGACTTTTTCTATTAAGTTTCGCTTTTTCAACTATTTTCCTCAAAGTATCTTTTTTCCACGGAGAAAAAAAGTATTCCTCCTTCACTCTATCCTTTTCTCCCAGGGTTCGTACGCTGCCTTGAAAACCTTAAAAGTCCTTGGAATTTTCAAATTTTTGAATTCAAGGCCTTGAAAATCCTTGAAAAAACGTATTTTACCCTAAGATCATTGAAAATCCTTGAAATTTTTGGCTAGGAAATAATTTTAAACAGCAAAATCTTAAGCAAAGAAAATAACGAAACCCAGCGAACCCTCGGTAGGGTGCGCACGGGGCCTTGGAAATCCTCGAAAGTCAGAATTTCTTACATGATTTTCAAAGCCTGGAATGTCCTTACAAAAGCGCGAACTTTTGTACTAAAAGCCTGGAATATCCTAGAATTTTAATTTCTAAAAGGCTTTAAAAAGATTTCAGGGTGTCGACGGATTATGTTTAAGTCCGGAAATCTTATAACGGTCCGGAATTTCTATGAAAAATCCCGAATTTTCATGCATGCTTTCGGAGGTTTGCCTGTAAAGTTGGCATTTTGACGGCTCGGACGCGGGCAAAAAAAAAACAACTTGACGGACGGTTCGCGATCGCGTATCAATATCCTTGGCTTTAAATGCTTGTTTTAGGAGAAAGTGTTCACTTTTTGTAGTTCAAATATTATGTCCAATATTTAGCTGGAAAATTAAAAAAAATATTGGAGTAATTTCTTGTTTGCAAGAAAGCAAATAGAAATTTATGGTTTGAACTTGAGATTTTTAATATCAAACAAAGAATTACTGAAAATAATTGCATTACAGGAAAGTTTTTTGTTGTAAATAAATTATTATTATGTATGAGGAAGAATTTTAAAACATAATGCTCTCATAAAGTCAACAGGAGATACGAATGCTTAAAAGGGTTTGAGTAGTTATTTAATGCTTTAACAATTTAATCCTTAAATTAACTTTCAACATGCAGAATAATCATAAAATTAAAATTACCCTAAAAAAATCGGACCGCCCCCATTGAAAAGTTTCTTAATCCGTGCCTGCTTTAGTTCTCTATTTTATGTTTTCTCTTTATCGTATACATACATCAAGCGAAAGAAATCTCATTAGTATTGTTTCAACTTTGTAATTATCAATTATTTGACTTGAAATCACTGGTTCGTGAGTTTGCCGAAAGAAAAGTTAGAAAAAAGGCATTTTAATTACTTCGGTTAGTTAGAATTTATTTATAATATGGCAAGGGCGGTTCCAGACCAGATTTTCGGGGGGGGCCATGTCAAAGACGGAGGGTATTACATTCGAAATTTTCAGTGTCTCCAGAAAATGTTTTGAAGAGTGCTTGCTTTCAAGCAGCTTTTTAGGGGTTTATAGTAGCTAGAGGATATCCAGGGCCCGCGCCATTGTTTTAGAAAGTGGCGGGGTGAAACATTTTTGTAAGGCCATAATAATACTTGTGTTCGCGAGGTGTTTGGCTCCCAAATTTCCAAGTATTTATTTATTTATTTATTTATTCAAACACCACCATACAGAAATAAGATTCCATTTACATGGGGAAAACACACAATACAAAAAAAAATGAAAGGAGACATAACACCAAAATTAAAGCAGAGACAACACAGTTACTTTAAAAACACCTAGGCTCATACTAAAAATATCCAAATGATTTAAAAGATTATTATATAATTTATAAAAACAGTTAAAAGGACAAGAGTTGAAATCAATACCAATTAAAAACAATTTTCTATTACGTAAAAAGCAAGGTTGAGCCAGAATGTTACAGCGGGACAGCAAAAAAGGACAATCAATAAAATTATTAAATAACTTAAAGAAAAACAACAATAAAAGATAATTTCTTCTAACCAGAAGAGTGTTTACATTAAAAGAAGTGATGACATTGGTTACTGAAATAATAGGATTAAAATCCCGTGTATATTTTCTATATAAAAAGCGAAAAAATTTTCTCTGTATTCTCTCCAACTTATTAATCTGAACCATTGAGTGAGGGTTCCAAATCACTGAGCCATACTCAAGAACTGATCTGATTTGCATTTTATATAGAGTTATTAGGGTCTCACATTTTGTAAAATCCTTTGAAGTTCTTATAATAAAACCCATTAATTTAAAGGCACGAGAAATAATATTATCTATATGAGCATCAAAATTCAAATTATATTTAAAACAAACTCCAAGATCCTTTATAGAAATTTTTCTTTCAAGTACTGCAGAATCACATAAATAAGAATGGTGAGTAATATCTTTTTTTCTACTAAATGACACAACAGCACATTTTTTAACATTAATTTTCAAATTATTACTAGCACACCAATACAATAACTCATCAATATCACTTTGTAAGAGATAGCAATCAGAAAGATTTTTAATAACTCTAAAAAACTTAAGGTCATCTGCATAAAATAAATAGTTGCAGTTTTTAAAGCCAGCAGGGAGATCATTAATAAATAAAATAAAAAACAGAGGTCCAAGTATGGACCCCTGGGGTACCCCAGAAGAATTAGAATAATCTGCAGAAATGGCTTCCCCATAACAAACATTGTTAATGCGTCCAGTAAGATAACTCAAGACCCACTGAGCCGCTTCGCAGGAAAAACCAAGATGAAGTAACTTATTCACTAGAATACCAATATCCACAGTGTCAAAAGCCTTTTGAAAGTCCGTATAAATCACATCCAACTGAGCTCCCATTCGAAAAGCACTCAAAATCTCACTATGAAGACAAAGCAAATTAGAAACGCCAGATCTCTTTGGCACAAATCCATGCTGATTGGGATCAATTAACTTCTCCACCCTGCCAAAAATCTGATCCTGCATTACATATTCAAAAACCTTAGAAAAAGGGGAAAGTACTGACACAGGTCTATAATTCTCTATATTGGATGATGAACCAGAATTCTTAAAAATAGGAATAACATAAGCTTTCTTCCATAACTTGGGATACATATCACTTGCAATAGATTTGTTGTAAATTATAAGTAAAGGATAAATAAAAATATCTCTACAGGCCTTCAGTATAAAGCCAGGAAAGTTATCCCAGGACAAACTTTTTGACGGTCTAAGTCTAGATATTGCTTTAGCAACATCCTCAGAATTAATACGGTTAAGTTTAATGACGTCGACCTCATTCAAATCAGAAATAATAGAGAAGTCAGGATTCGAGGATGAAATGTGCACCGAATTGAAGAATTTGGCAAAACCCTCTACAATAGAATTATGCCCTACAAAATCCTGACATCTATTAGACATTTGATCACACACAATATTACTTTTTTTAGTTTTCACATGTGCCCAGAAGGATCCGGGATTATCCAAAATATTTTCTTCAATTCCAGAAACATAATCTTCATAAGCCAATTTTACTGCGCTTTTCAATTCAGCCCTACATTTACTGAAAAGTCTATAAGACTCAGGAGAAGGATCTTTTCTGTATTTGTTACGAAGCCTATTTTTAGCCCGCAGAAGTCCAACAATATCCCTCGAGAACCACTTAGGATACCTTCTACCATTCCGAGCCCTACATCTAGGAACACAACGTGACAGAATGTGATTTAACCTATCATGAAAAGCTTGGACCATATCATCAATGTTACTATATTCGTTTAAAAAATTCCAATCCATCTCATCAAAAGCCTTATATAGTAGAAAATAATTAGCTTTTTTAAAGTCAAATTTATTTTCACAGTAATTTAGTTTATGTTTAACATTTTTCTTTACCCCTAGTTCACACCTCAGAGCAGGATGATAATGATCCTCAGCCAAAAGCACCTCCTCAGAGCGAGAGACAGAAATATCAAAATTACACAACACTAAATCCAAGAATCTGTTACAACTGTTAGGTATATTATTAAATTGACTCAAACAATGGAAATCCAAAAAATTGCCTACCAAAGATTCAATAGAACTAGAATTATTCATTACCAATTTAAACTCATTAAACATGAGAGTAGGAATATTAAAATCACCTAAAATCAAGATATTAGAAAAATCCTGATGTAGTTCATTATCCAAACGATTAAAAACATCTTCATAGACACTCAAAGGAGAACCGGGGACAACATAAATCACAAAAATAAAAAATTTTCTGTAATGAGCTGTCACACACAAAGCCAAAGACTCCACCGTAGCAGTACACATACAAAGGTTTGGCAAAACCTTTACAGAAAAATCACTAAGGCAAGCAATAAGCACTCCCCCTCCCCTTGTGCGAGATTCACCAAGATTGCGATCAGCTCTAAAAACTCTATATCTGTCATCAAAAAGCTCATCCGACAAGATATCACTCTGCAGCCAAGTTTCAGAGAGGCATATTATATCAAAATTTGATACAGCAATACTATGATAGAATTCAAGAACCTTTGATCTCAGGCCGCGAATATTTTGATAATAAAGCTCCATCCTGCCGGAAGGAGATAGTCATATACTATTTCCAGTTGCATTATTTGCAGGCATGTCAGATTCACTATTTAAACAATCAGGATCAGAATATATTTGCTCCTGCTTCAATCTACCCATGAATCTAGACACGATGCTGCCCTCAGGCCACAGATCACCATTCAACAAGATATCAATGTCACCCTCCAAAACTTCGACATGGAAGGAAGAGTAAGAGTTAAACTTTGTTTTCATTTTAGTTACAACCAAGTGACTCAAATTCAAAGGTGATAAAACCTCCTTTACCTCGTTAACTCGAGTGGAGTGGCTAAGTCTCGAAACAAATAGAGCTGCTCTTTTAGGATATTTCACGGCCGACTTCAGTGCCGAAGATCTACCAACACCACTTATTATTAATCTCTGTCCAGTTGTCTTGGAATTCCCGGAACTTGGTGAAGGGACTGGGTTTACATCAGAACTAGGTGATCGATCAATCAGTGTTAAACCTGACCTGGCAGCGGCTGCATAGCCACTAACTGGCTTATTATTTGACTCAATTTTCTCAATTCGTGCATTCATTTCATGTTTCATCTCCAAAAGTTGGTTAGATAACACATCAAGTCTAGCCATGACGGTAGAGGACATTTCATTTTGAGAAGAAACACCAGTCAGAAACTGACCAGATCCAACATGATCAATAGACTTGAAAGATACCAAAATGTTATTTTTAATAAGGCCAAATTCTGATTTATCCGCAGCAGTACTGCTTTTCTTTTCACACACTTTCAGAAATATTTTGGAAAGATTGTCAAGGGCGGATTCCAGGAAAACAGCATCAAATATCTGAACCGACTCAGATGCCGACATCATGTCACCGGTAAATAGAACTACTTCAAAATAATGATCACGCCATCAACAAAACAAGTCCCGACGGTACTCTCCGCTAAGCCTATGCGGCTTTCCACTGGGTTTTGACGGCACGCTCGCTTCACCTTTCGGGAAAAGAGGCCCAGCCTCCGGTCAAAGTTCAAAGTTCAATAACTTCAATTCCAGTGGTCCAAAATAATTCGTGACACTTTGAGACTGTTTACGAGATGGTCTACAACAACATTCAATCGAAAAATTCACACAATTATGGCCGCAAAAGGGCCCTCCAAGACTTAGGCAAGAGCTCCAAAAAACCCGACCGATCATCCCCGATCACGCATAAGTTTTGAAATCTGCCGATTTCCAGGCATTGGTCATTGATAAGCTTCAGCCTAATGGCTACATTGATTGATTCTCCAGTAAAATGTGCGCCATGAGAAAATCCGAACCATGATCCGAACCGATGTGACGTGGAGCTCGCAAAAACGTCCAACTTTTGGTAAAGGGGATCGGATAACTTGTGAAAGGTACGGTAAATGCCTCAATCTTCAAGGTGATTGCGTAGAAAAGTAACCGAAAGTGTAAGTAAACTTCAGTAATAATCTAATTTTTAAGTATTCCTTTGTTTTTTATTTATGATCCCATCGGAAGCGGAAAAAATGAGAAAGAGAAAATCTCTATGATGGGTCGGCGAGAAAATTTCCAAGACAAATTTCCAAGTATAACATAAATAAAATGCGAAACTTTGTTATAGTTATAAAGGTTTCTTCAGATAATGCTAGCTCGAAAGCAAATGTGGGGGGGTCTGGGGGTCCTCCCCCAGAAAATTTTGTGAAATTTGGCTTCAAATAGAAGTTTTACTACTCATTTTTGTACATTTGGTATCCATTGGATAACACCTAAAGAGGGTAACTTCTTGTATACTCCTAAAAGGAGAGGAGAGAAACAAGTTCAAGGAGAAAACAGTAAATAAGTAACCATGAGAAATTAATAAGGGGTCTGGGGGTGCCCCCTAGAAAATTTTTGAAAATTTGCCTCTAAAAATAAAGTTTCAGCTCATTTTAAAAGCATGTAAACCAAAGAATTTTCAAGGATGAAATTATAAATAGATGCCCAATTTTGAAAAGGGCCGGGGGTCCTCTTCTGAAAATTTTTGCAAATACGCCCATTTAAACTATAGTATTACCGGTTTGAGAGGGCTTGAGCCCCATCCAATAATAGCTGAAGGGGGGCTAAGCCCCCCCCCCAATATTTTGTGATGTTTGGATATTTTCTGGTTTGGAATCCCCTTTCAAGAGCGGTTATTTGGGGAGAGGGTAACCCACAAAAGGTCTCAGAATGTGTTAAAAATTTCTTTTAAGGGTCAAATTTTAAAATTTTCTTGGGGAGAGCCCCCAAACTTTGGAATTAAGCTGAAATGCTACTTTTAACAGAGAAATTTCTAAAATTTTTTCTGGGAGAGATCGCCCAGACCCCCATCTTATTTCGAGCTCGCATTATTACACAAAACTTTTACATTAAATGCACCTCAAAATATTACACCTTGACGATATTTAAAGGGACATGTAACGAAATTTAATCTATACATCTGATACAAAATTAGGTAATTAGGCACGTAAACTTAATGGTTGTTTCTTTTAACTTTATGTTTTTTAATGTCTTGTACTGGCCCTCCCCCCCAATATTTTATAAAAGTTGGCGCCTATGGATGTCAAAATATTAAAGGGGGGTTTGGGGGTTCTCCCCCAAAAAATTTTTGAATTTTAACATTTAGAAAGTGTTTTTTAAGCTATTTGTTAGGGTTTCTCGGGGGGGGCCATGGCCCCCAGGGCCCCCCCCCTGGACCCGCCCCTGTAATATGGTATATTAGTTCAGTTAGCATTGCTACATTTTAATTTTTGTTATTTTGCCTTAAGTGCTAAATTGCTTGTCTTGTTATCTGATGATTGATAAATAAGAAAGATTAAATAAATAAGAAATAAAACACAATATTTTATATGTTTCTTTTAATATATGTAAATTAGAGTTTTTACTTTAAGATGTGTATGGATTTCTCAGAAGGTTATATGCCAGTATTTTCATTTTTTTTTTATTAAAAAGAAGAAGATTTGGAAACGCTTTGAATCGCTCCTTATATATTGACATTTTGTTTCATATTCTGAGAAATGTAAGCTGTTTATATAATTCTTTTGAGGAATTGATAGTGGAAGCAAAAAAAAAATCCTCAGACAGCTGGCACCGTGATTTCCAGTGGAGTAAATTATTTAAAAAATGTATAAATATAGTGCTTTGTAAAAAAAAAAATATTCAGTTTTCTTGGAAAAAAAAGAATATTTCCTATGATTCAAGAGTATTTACAGAAATTCAGAATGCGATTTCGATGAATTTTTAACCACTTAACTGTTACTTTATTTTGGCGTAATAGGTCTAAAAAAAAGCATATTTTTCAAAACAATATTCGAACTTAGATTAATTAACTCAAACCAAAAACATAATCAAAACTCATATAAATTATGAATTTAACATTATATTTCCGTTTTAAACCTTAGCGAAAATGCGGCACTTTTACTTAAAGTTGGCTTTTTTCCGAACATCGTTTTCAACCGGAAAGCAGATTTTACAGGAAAGGATGGTAAATAAAATGTTTTATGAAGTGAATTCTTTATGTTTTATTCAAAAAATACACTTTTATGTGATCAGATATGAATTGCAACCTATCAATCTCATTTTAATAAGCAAAACGTTCCAACATCCGCGTGTTGTGGCTCGGCTCGGTTTGTGGATATTGAAAATAAAAATGTTTTTACTAGCTGGTTTTCGAGCAATAAAACAGCTGCAGTGGAAATTGCACCCCATGATGGCAAGAAACTGGTGTAGAAACATGCTGCCCCGACCCCTTTTTCTTAGAAAGGAAGGGCCAACCAAAGCATAAAGGAATGCTTGACCAATTTGTCCTTCACGGTTAATTTTAAAACTGATAAGAGTAAAAAAGACTCCTATGGACAAGTAGAGACATCTATGTAGAAAAAGAGAAACTAAAACCATGAAAAAACTCAGCATACAAAGCGAGAATCAACAGACGGAGCGCCGTTGGACCTTGCCCGAGCACCGTTCGGGATAATCAGAGAAGTACCTCTTGCGAGTGCCCGAGCGGTGCTCGGGCAAAACAGGCAAGCGGTTAAAAGAAAAAGCTAAATTTGCTTTAAAAACTAAGTTTCACAAGCGAAAAACTTACTTCGCTAATATTTTTGAACCAATCATTTTTGTTTCATTTTCTGAATTATAAAAAGGTAAATCCACATTTAATATGTTTTAAAATACTAAATAAATTAATGTAGGATGATAGGTAGCTGCTAATGCAAGAAAATTAAGATACACAACTCCATAAATCTTTAAAAATTAACTAATAAATGCTTCCGGTGCAAGTTCGGGTATATCAGATAATACATTTCAAGAAGTGCAATAATAAAACATTTCAAATAAACCAACTGAATTATAGTTAATTTCTCTAATTTAATTATTCTAGAGTTGAAAAGAAACGTGTATGAAAAGAAACCAAATAACGCCTTAAAAGGACAAGAAACGATAAAAATAGAGCAAAAATTAGACAAATTATTCTGAAAAAATCTTTTATGAGGTATTAATGATAGTTCCTTGCATTTTAAGATATTTTTACCCTTAAAAATAGAGCCATTGGCACGTTTTACGCATGGGGTCTATTAGACCCCACAAGGGGGAATATGTGACTTTGTTCTCAAGAGGGTAGGAAGGTAAAAAAAACGGAGAGGGGGGGGGGCGCAAAATTAAGGTTTTGCCCGGAGCGCCAAAATGTCTAGGGCCGGCCCTGTGCCGACAGAATGGGGTTGGAAGCTATCTGATGGTAAATATTTTCCAATTCCGGCGTCAAGAAATGTTGTTCCAGATGGACTGTTAAAACTAGTTATGTGCAACTGTAAAAATTCTTGTGAAAGATTTTGTAACTGTAGAAGAAGCGGACTTGAGTGCTCTTATTCTATGTGTGGACAATGTGCTGGTTCAGGATGCAGTGACACACAGACTTAAGTTTTATTAAATCAAAAATTCTGTATAAGGTAAGGCAAAATACTAATAATTCAATATAAGTAGTTTATCAAGCACTTTTATGCACATTGTTGAAAACATTTGGGTATTATTTCTTTTTTAAAATTAGGGGGAAATACGAAAAGGGATATCTAGATTTTTATACAAGGCTTTTTCAAACCTCTTTTATCGAATTCTAAACTATTTTGACTATTTATTTTAATATCTATCTTAATCTATAAGAACCTTTCTACAAAAAAAAGGGAAAATCAAAATTATGGATCAATTTATTAAAATTCGATTATTTTAAAATTTAAATTTTTTCAAATATTTAAATTTTTTAAACCTAAATATGCTTATGATATTTATAAAAGAAGTCCACACATAAACACGTGCTTCAAAAAAATCAACCTTCTATCTATATTAGTTCGCCTGTAATTGTCGTTTTGGAAAATCCAATATGGCTGACTTCTTTTTCAAAATGGCGGAAAACCAGTGGAGGGATTTTTGAAAATTTTTATATTGGGCATCCTTAGACCTTCCTAAACAAATCCCAAAGCATCATACCCAGTTTTTTTAAATACCTTCTTCAATAATAAGAATAAAAATACTACAACATAAAAAGACCGAAAAATTACTATTTTTCCTAGTTTTTAAAATTAAATCTTTAAGAATATTAACTTACTGCATGATATTTCAAAAATGTACACTTAGATACGCATTTTATTCCAATAAGTTCGCTTGTTATAGCAGTTTTTAAGAAACATCGAAAATTCAGTATGGCCGCCGTTTTTTTCAAAATGGCGGAAAACTAATGGAGGGATTTCTTAGAATTTTGGTATGGTATAGCCTAAGACCCTCCTTAACAAGTTCCAGTTGTTTCGGTCTTGATATTTATAATAGTTACGACACAGTATTAAACGAAAAAACTACAACCGAAAAAATTACGAAAAAATTGCTATTTTAGCTTAATTTCAAAACAATCTATGGGTTAGAACTAAGAATTGATGCATGAAACTTAAAGAACGCACTGACTTACGCATTTTGAAACAAGAACGAACATTTTAAACCAATTAGTTCGCCTGTTATAGCTGTTTTTATGAACTAAAGAAAAAACCAATATGGCCGACTTCTTTTTCAAAATGGCGGAAAACCCGTCACCGGATTTTTTGGGATTTTCAGGTGAGGCATCCTCAGACCCCCCTTAATACATCCCAGGGGGTCTCTGCTTGTTTTTCTAAATGTTTACCTCCGGCCCTTTTTTCGCCTAATTTGACTGTACTATTTACCTAAATAAGAACTGTTGTATGGCGTTCTTGAATATTCTTCACTTGCTGGTAAACACCACGATTACTCACTACCTCGCTACTGCCAAACGTTTCAGTTGCCACAAAGATAAGAATTGTGGGTAACTTGGACCATATGGACACAGCACGACATCAGTCCTCTATTTTCAATAGGTCTGATAAGGAATACTGGGAAGTAGCCCCTGGGGCTACTCCAAAACACTTGAAACCATGTGTCTGTCACCAATCGAGTTATTTATTACAGGATACCACACTCCGCCTCGCCCACCCTCAAGCTTTATTTGCTTAAAACAACATTCAATGTTTACGGAAACGGACGACAGGATTACAGGAATGTTCCCTGGAGATTTTACACTTTCAGTTATAGGTAAATCTGCACAAACGAGCCTCCATCCGTCCGTTCCGTTTGGCGCTATATATCCTTAAGTGGACCTGGTGCCATTAAACCCTAAACCAAACCAAACCAAAACCGTCCGTTCCGTACTTTTCAAAGGGTACTTAAAAGCTGTTTTTTGTTGTTTCTAGGCTACAACGGCACTTTACTGTAAGAATTTATAGAAAAACACCAAAATTTAGAATTAATAAAGGAATTCCCACGTTCAAAAAAATTTTAAAATAACGTTCAAATTTTTACAGACGAGAGAAAATTTTACACGAATCTCTCCGTTGCATACGAATTTGGGGAGCCGGGTACTTGCCCTGCTAGAATAAATTAATGATAATGATGAAATCTCTAAAATATTCATATATCTTCAGTATCTTTTTAAATTCATTTTTCATCGATTTTGGAATTTAGGTTTAGTTACATAGTATTACTTTTTAATTTTAAGAAACCATGTAGCTTAAAAATGACTTGCCAAACTACATACCAAGTTGCAAATTCCTTCAAATTCAATTTTTTGTCTCTTTAAATTTAAGGCTATACTAGACATTTTTGAATAATTTTATAATAAAATCAGTTATTTTCAACTCTGAAAAAATATCATGTCGTAAAGATCTAAATTAATAAACAGGTGTGTTTGGTTTTTATTTTTGGTATTTGGTCTAGCATTTATAAATTAATAAAAAAACAAACACTCATGATTAAAATTATTACAGAAATCTTAATTTTTTTCTTTTGGTTAGTAGCTGTATAAATTATATTTTTTTGAATGGTTTAAAAACTGATTTAAACTTTAGACTCAAAATTACTGACCAGCCAATTCAAAATGTTAATATAGAAAATTTCAAAGTCAATTAGATAGTGTTTAGATGTAACTTTGTTCTATGTGATTAAATTCTGTGTTTTGTATATTTTTAGTGAGATATCAAGACATTTATTTATTAAGTTCCTTTAAAGGAGTATTTACGGTCCAGAAATAATTTCTTTAAACAATTGATTTCTAATTTACTATATGCGAGGAATTGATCATTATAAACAATCCATAAAAAACTGTTCTGTTTTAAATTTCTTATGAACTGAAACTTCTCTTTTTATGAGTTACTCATAAGTACAATTGAATGGCCGGTCAACTGCAAGAAGGGAATAAGTCCATAAACCATGTTTTGAGAAAATCGAAAAAAAAACCCTGTATAAGTATTGGAATTTTCATTGTATAACCACCAAATTGGTTACAGGAAATACGGAACCCTATTTAGAAAACAGAGCAATCACCAAAACAAATGTAAGTACATTAAAAAAATTTAACGGTTAAAAAAAGTTGATGGACTCCTTTCTTGCATCTTACGAAATTTTTCTGAAGAAAAATCTAAAAAAAACCCCTTAAAATTGACATTTAAATTATATTTATTCTTAGTTCACACCACAAAAGGGAGAAATACGAAGAATAAGACAAATAAATTAATGGAATAAAAGAATATGAATGAAGTCAAACATTCCCTACATAAAAAAAGTTTGAAAATACTTCTTAATTAAGAGAAGATTTCATTTTGGTTTAGTTTGCATTATAAATCTGTTTATAATGCAAATTATAAACAGATAAAACTATTTATAATGCAAATAATAATTTTATGTTTTAAATATATGTGTTTAATAAATGGTTAATTTCCTTTGGTTATATCTCTGACGCTACCTTTATAGGAACACATTTGATAATGCAATGGTCAGTATTCTTTCCTCTATAAGAGCAAAAGGTGTTAAGTGCGGGGGAAAAGTAAATATTTTGTCTATTAAATTTTGAAAGGTTGAAAGTAAAAGTTAAATAACATTTGTTTGTTTATAATTATATTTTATTATGTTTAACACAATAAGTGTATTAACAGATATACTTATATTGTCGTACCGCGAGGAGAAGAGCTTTGAACAGGGTTGCCGTGAGTAGACGAGTTTAAAAGAAGAGGAAAGCTGGTATGAATTGAACCAGAGTTGGGCAAAATGCAATCAGATTAATGATTAATGATTACGATTACAATTGTAATCTGATTACATTTGTAATCTGATTACAAATGTAATCAAGAAAGTAATCACATGGAGATTAATGATTACAATTGTAATCACGAAGTAATCACATTGAGATTAATGATTACATTTGTAATCTGTAATCTGATTACTGATTACAAATGTAATCTGTAATCTGATTACAGATTACAATATGTAATCTCATAATAAATCTTGATTACTTTTTATGATTGATAATGTGAAGGCACACAGAATGTACTTGTTGGTTCGCATCTTGCCGGAAATAGTCCAAAACTTACCGGAAGTGGTCCAAAACTTACCGGAAGTGGTCCGAAACTTTCCGGAAGTGGTCCAAAACTTACCGGAAGTGGTCCGAAACTTAGCGGAAATGGTCCAAAACATACCGGAAGTGGTCCAAAACTTACCGGAAGTGGTCTAAAACTTATCAGAAATGGTTCACAACTTACCGGAAGTGGTTCAAAACTTATCGGAAGGGGTTCACAACTTACCGGAAGTGGTCCAAAACATACCGGAAGTGAATCATAACTTACCGGAAGTGGCTAGTAACTTACCGGAAGTGGTTCTCAACTAACCGGAAGTGGTTCACAACTTACCGGAAGTGGTCCTAAACTTACCGGAAGTGGTCCTAAACTTACCGGAAGTGAGTTGCGAACCACTTCCGGTAAGTTGTGACCCACTTCCGGTATATTAAGGATCACTTCCGGTAAGTTGTGGACGGTTCACCCGACATCTCGCCAACGTGATCGATGGGTATCTTGACAGGTGCGGTCCGCCTCCCCGGTGACCCCTGCTGTATATTACCCCCTCCTCTCTCCTTTGAGAAACGGGTTGCAAGACTCACAAAATGATTGCCCTATTTGGCGAGATAATGAAGTCTGAACTATTCCAATGTTATTTTCTACGCGACCCCTTGTGACCCTCGTGGAAAAAAGGTTTGGTCCCTCTAATTGGATTCGGTTGTATATCTGTAGCACTACTGAATAGTATTTGACATCGACGGTTGTAAAGGGGGTCACGCCTGATTAACATCTCATTTCTTGCAGTAACATCGTCCAACGATTTTTAACAACGTGTGTAAGGACTTAGTAACCACGTGTTTATATTAAAATTGAAAAGAAACTTAACCATAGTTACAGTATTATGGAAATATAGATTATAAATAAACATGTAAAGTACTAAGTCATTTCAGAATAGACAAATACTAGAAATAAGTCGAAATAATAATAAGAAATATTATTCGAAAAATACTGCAATACTCATGACAATTGAGCCAGTAAACCCTTGGAAAACGTATCCACAATAAAATACCTCAGACTTCACATAGACTCAAATTTAAAATGGAAATCCCATACAAAATATATATCAGACAAACTAAAGTATCTACTGTGTAACTTTTATTATCTAAAACATAAGTTAAACAATAAATTACTAATCAATTTGTATTATTCTTGGGTTCATTCGCAACTTAATTACGGTTTAGTGGTATGGGTAGGGGATTACATGATCAACTTAAAAAGAATTGAAAGGCTTCAAAAAAGATTTCTGAGGTTCTTAAAAAATGGAGCACACTTACACACAAATAATATAAACTATTTCAAATCCTTGAATATTCTTCCAGTTAGCCATCTGTTTTATTTTAAAATTTGCCTCCATCTCTATCTAAACCCCAACATTTGTCAAAAACGTAACATCATAAATTTACGAAGGCCTAACATATTATATATACTTTGTACCTAAACTAAATAAGTCCATATTCTGTAAAAAATTTTGTTATATAGCCTCTAAGTGTTTTAATAAGTTACCGATATATATTCACAATATACCTTCCACACATATATTCAAAAAACAATTAATGGAATGTCTGTTTGCTATTGACAATATTGATGATTTCTTTTGTACTATTTAGTGTATGATTTAGAATTATTTTTAAGCACTCTAATTCATTATGGCAAAATATTGATTGGCGCCCTGTTTGCCACTGTCATCTTATGTTTGTATTTCCTGTATCTTTTATTTTTTGTACTATATTTTTTTCTTTTCTTGTATACTTTAAATAATTTTTGTTATTCATACATACGGTCACCTACATGGACCAAGTGATCCAAGGTGACTATGATACTTGTATTTTTTTTCATTTATTTGTAGTTCAAATAAAAACAATTGTTCAGAAAAAAAATAAATAAACAAAAAATAAATCAGAGTAAAATTAAATTAAATATGAATTAAGCTGTGATAAGCTTCTCTAAGTTAAAGTGTCTTCGAGCCTAATTTCATGAATTAACTCTACTTTTTTTGAGGATTCGTCAATAAAAATGGGTATATGAGTTGAAAATATAATTTATTTTTTAACACTCACCCTTAAAATTATTACAGAAATCTTATTTTTTTCTTTTGGTTAGTAGCTGCATAAATTATATTTTTTTGAATGGTTTAAAAACTGATTTAAACTTTAGACTCAAAATTACTGACCAGCCCATTCAAAATGTTAATATAGAAATTTTCAAAGTCAATTAGATAGTGTTTAGATGTAACTTTGTTCTATGTGATTAAATTCTGTGTTTTGTATATTTTTAGTGAGATATCAAGACATTTATTTATTAAGTTCCTTTAAAGGAGTATTTACGGTCCAGAAATAATTTCTTTAAACAATTGATTTCTAATTTACTATATGCGAGGAATTGATCATTATAAACAATCCATAAAAAACTGTTCTGTTTTAAATTTCTTATGAACTGAAACTTCTCTTTGAGTTACTCATAAGTACAATTGAATGGTCGGTCAACTGCAAGAAGGGAATAAGTCCATAAACCATGTTTTTAGAAAACAGAGCAATCACCAAAACAAATATAAGTACATTAAAAAAAATTAACGGTTAAAAAAAGTTGATGGACTCCTTTCTTGCATCTTACGAAATTTTTCTGAAGAAAAATCTAAAAAAACCCCTTAAAATTGACATTTAAATTATATTTATTCTTAGTTCACACCACAAAAGGGATAAATACGAAGAATAAGACAAATAAAATAATGGAATAAAAGAATATGAATGAAGTCAAACATTCCCTACATAAAAAAAGTTTGAAAATACTTCTAAATTAAGAGAAGATTTCATTTTGGTTTAGTTTGCATTATAAATCTGTTTATAATGCAAATTATAAACAGATAAAACTATTTATAATGCAAATAATAATTTTATGTTTTAAATATATGTGTTTAATAAATGGTTAATTTCCTTTGGTTATATCTCTGACGCTACCTTTATAGGAACACATTTGATAATGCAATGGTCAGTATTCTTTCCTCTATAAGAGCAAAAGGTGTTAAGTGCGGGGGAAAAGTAAATATTTTGTCTATTAAATTTTGAAAGGTTGAAAGTAAAAGTTAAATAACATTTGTTTGTTTATAATTATATTTTATTATGTTTAACACAATAAGTGTACTAACAGATATACCTAGCCTTGCACGGGGGATTTTCCCAATTTATTTATTTAAAGCTTTAATATTCTGCTTCTCAATGTAGCGTCATTTTAATTTTACATCACAACGTCAGCAATTTTACAACCACGAAGTAGACAAAAAAAATAATAGACTTTTTAGAAAAAAAAATTGACTTTGGGAAACTGGTAAAAAAGAAATAGAGAAGAAATAATTCTAAAAATATATTGAATTTAAATACTGTTTAAAAAGAACGAAATAAATAGAGGAGTGCTAGGTTTTTGTGTAGCATTTTTGTTTTAAATCTAATTACAAACAATAAGTTTACAAACTTTTAGAGTTTATGAACGACCTTGTTTGGGTACAGATGATACCTAATTTTTAAATGTATTAATGGTAAAAAATTAAATTCAAATGTAATAAATTTTCTCTAAACTTATAAAATCTTTTATACTTTTTTTACTTCAAAAATATTTTAAGGGAAGGAAGCTTTTGTTAAAAAAGTACGGTAGATGTACCAGTTATAGCATCTCCAAGCTTTGCTCTACACATGAGTGAAAAGAGAGTGAAAATAATCTACCCCCTATCAGCAGATATCCCTCTGAATTTGGGAAATAGATGTTTTTTCATTGTATTCTTTATATTTAATTTGGAATTAAAGTTAATTTTTCTTTCTTTTCCTATTATTTATAATGCAAACTAAACCAAAATGAAATCTTCTCTTAATTTAGAAGTATTTTCAAACTTTTTTTATGTAGGGAATGTTTGACTTCATTCATATTCTTTTATTCCATTATTTTATTTGTCTTATTCTTCGTATTTCTTCCTTTTGTGGTGTGAACTAAGAATAAATATAATTTAAATGTCAATTTTAAGGGGTGTTTTTAGATTTTTCTTCAGAAAAATTTCGTAAGATGCAAGAAGGGGAACTTCCATCCCCTTCCATTAAAGTCCATCAACTTTTTTTAATGTACTTATATTTATTTTGGTGATTGCTCTGTTTTCTTATACGCTCTTTGTTCCCATACCACTTAAATTTTACTAAAAACGGATTCGTGGAAATGGTCAAACTTCGTCAGATCGTGCCGGAGATAAGAAACAACAACACCCCTTTTTTCTTCGGGGACCATCCCCTAAAGAAAAGGGATGAACCCCTCCTGCAATCCATTTTAAAATTGGCGAACCAGGGGCCTTAGCACGAGCTCGTTGATAGGCGAAACCGACTTCGTCCAAACCGATCGAGATCGGCGATATCGTCGAGATCTGAAATCGATCGAAATCAGCAGTCTCTGAAGTTCGTAGCACGAACGGTCGGTTTGGAAAAGCTCGGGAAAGCAACATCGAGATGGGGATTGCGCTGGCCAATCACAGAATAGCTTACATTGGTGATCCTCGTTTTTCATTGGTTCATGGTTTGTTGATCTCGATTTGTTTTTGTTTTGCTCTTGGCCATAGGCGCCGACTCCATAGGGTTTGAGGGGGCTTGAGCCCCCCCAATGTTGAAAGTAGGGGGGCCAGGCCCCCCCAATATTTTTAATTCGCTCCTAATATTTTTAATTACAACATCCTCTCTGATTTTCTTCGGAAACGACGACCTCAAGCCTCGACCAGGAGGTTCAATTCTTCATCCCATTTATCACTTGACTGCCAAAGTGTCCGGTGCTCAAAGTGTTCCGATTTCCAGGAAGCCATCAGTCATTATCGCGCAGACCCCTGGCTTGGGGTTTGGCTCCAGGAGGGAGTGGGCCTTCTTTTGTTTCTTATCAGAAGTTCCTCCGGCCAGGGTACGATTGCGGAAGTGGGAGGAGGGTGATGCATTAAAACGTCAAAAAACGACCCCTTGTCGGTAAAATGAAAGCAAACGTTTTTAAAGTATTGCAGTCTCATATCGTTTTGTGAACCCTTAATTGTTCCTTTTTTCGTTATTGGCGTCCTATTCGACACCACACCCCACGTGACTGAGAAGGGGATGACCAATTTGCATTTTTGTAGAGGTCAGCTAGTTGAACTTTAGTTGTGCTATTGAACGTCACTGTTTCTCCTATCATAGTGCACTATTGCTGAATTGCATTAATAGTTTTTAAGTTTCTCAAAAAGGTAAGAATGATTTATACCTTTTCATTTGAAAAAGTGAAGGGAGCAAATATATACCGTTGATTTTGAAAGTACTATAAGTCCTCGTTTTATTGTTTCGAGATATGTATTTAATGTTTTCCGTTTAATTAAATTAAAAAATATTGCTCTATTTTTTATTGAATTATTTTATGTAGTTCTAGAATATGCTCATATAAGAATGAAAATATGTACCGGTTGCGAGATAGTAGGCTTGAAAGAATAAAAATAGCATAAAATTAGGGTAAAAAATAGACAATATGACTTGTGCCTTTTTCAAAGTGAACAAAATAAGCTCTTGTCCTTTTGAAATTCGGGGATGTCCACTGCTTTATTTTTAGTTTTAATAAGTTCGTGTATGATTATTTTCAAAAACACACATACTTTGATATTATTGCTTGCTTTGTAATAAACGTATTATCTTACGTACATTTTTAAACTGACATAGAATATTATTTCTATTTATATCTTTTGTTGTGAATCTTATAAGATAAAAAAATCAATAAAGAAATTCAAAAGTTTCTTTTAATTTAGATTTTAAGTCTCAAAATATTGATTAAAAATTGAAAGAGTTGAATATATATAAAATTAATCCATATTATCTTTATGATTTTTGTAGTGTGCGTTTGCTTTCTTTGCTGGTATTATATGACTTTATTTAGCTTTTTTTTCTTTAAGTTTTAAGAAATTTCTGTCTTATTTTTTTTCTAGGTATTATAATTTAAAATGTTTAAGTTTCCTTTATATAGAAATAAGTACTAAATATAATAGAAATCGGACACACAGAGCGGTTTTTTATGTAATTGGTGTTCATTTAGATTAAACGTGTATGTATTAAAAATTGACATGGCACATTTAATTATATCTTCACAGCTTAATACAGTATTATTTTAGATCGCAGTAATATCAGATCCAATTAAGGTTTTTGGACTTATACTGCTAATAAAATTAGCGATATTTATTTGCATGACATGTGACTTTTAAGCTCTCCCATTTTACATTTCGGTTCAAAAGTGCTTTTTTAATTAAAAATACTTTTTACTTACAAACGTAATAAGATTTCATGTAAAAAATGCTATTTAAAAAAGTTGCACTATTTTCTCCCCTCCTTTTTAAAATTTCATTTTTGTACATTGTTGTCAAGGCAAAATGTTAATCTTTGGATTTTTTTATTGGTTTCTTTCGGTTTGATATTTTTTGTGGTTTTCAAAACTCTTCACCCCTAAAGGTTTTTCAAAGAAAGTTTGTAACTTAAAGAGGGAAATCCGGAATTTTTATTTTCGATTTTAAAGAAATGGACGAAAATAAAAAGTAGAATTCTTACATCGTTTAAACGGATTGAATTTTAAATTTCAAAGGAAAATAGTAGAATTTTGACATTTTAGTAAACTTAAGTGTTGGCTGTTTTAATTTGTGCCACAACGCGTTGTTGGGGCGTTTATGATGCTCGCTTCTCAATAATCGAAAATACGGTCTATAACTGACATAAGCGCCGATACCATAGGGTTTGAGGGGGCTTGAGCCCCCCCCCCAATATTTTGTGATGTTTGGATATTTTGTGGTTTGGAATCCCCTTCAAAATTTCGAAGAATCCCCTTCAAGAGCAGTTTTTTGGGAAAGAATAATCCAAAAGGTCTCAAAATGAGTTAAAAATTTCTTTTAAGGGTCAAATTTTGAAAATTTTCTTGGGGAGAACCCCCAAAATTTGGATATATATTTATTATCTGTAGTTTTTTTTTTTCATAAAAATTTGGTGGCTTGTTAGGAGTGACCCTCTTCATTTGTAACCCAAGATATCTCAAAATGAGCTGAAATGCTACTTTTAACAGAGAAATTTCTAAAATTTTTCTGGGGAAGATCCCCCAGACCCCCTTCTTATTTCGGGCTCACGTTGTTACACAAAACTTTTACATTAAATGCACACCTTGACGATATTGAAAGGGACATGTAAAGGAATTGATTTTATACATATGATACAAAATTAGGCTATTTTAATTTGTGGTTTTAACTTCATGGTTGTGTTTCCTTAATTTTGTTTTTTGGTCTGGTACTGGCCCCCCCAATATTTTATAAAAGTCGGCGCCTATGCTCTTGGCGCCTATAGTTCCGTTTTTGTATGAAGAAGGAAATATCAATTTTACTTCTAATTAAATTTCGAAATAGTTTAAAGTAGTTGCCCGATATCAGTATCAAACTAATTCATTTTAACAAACGAAACTATTTTTTGAAAATAAATTAATAACTATGATCATACAAAATGTCCATTTATTGGTCTATTTGTAAGAAACATGCACACTAATGTTATTATTTAAGTCGTTAAGTTTCAATTCTGTCTTCAAGGGTATTTAAAATTATTAATACTTGAGGGTTTTTTTTACATATTTTTATCTATAGTTCTATAAAGGTGGGTTAGTCCCTTATGTATGGCTAAAAAGTGTTAATTCTAAAAAGGACTTTGCCTTAACACTTTAATAACTTTATAATAAATATTTACAGTTTGAAGCAAGAATAGTTATTCAAAATACTTTGTTCCTCATATGTATTTACATCTTAAGAGATACCATTTAGATTTACTTTTGTCCAAGACAAGTGTATATGAAATATTGTAATTTAATAAGGTTTATTCTCTAACCTAGGGGTGGGCAACCTTTCTGGTAAAATTTTCACTATTTGGGGGAAAATAGTTAAAGGTGCCACTTCTAATTTTGCAAATATACAAAACCTAAATCCATTTTTGTAGTAGATTTAAAAAGTGATTGTAGTGAAAAAAAAACAATAGCTCAAATTAAATAATTTTGTTTTATTCATAAAAAGCTTTATTAAGAATTAAATTAAGCGTAAAAACTTATAAATAATTAATAAAATAATAATGAACAAAGTTGCACATTTAAAATAATTTTACTGCCAGTACCAAATGATTAATATGGCTTTTAAAGTCTGTCACACACACACACACAATTTCAATTACTCAGTTTTTTACATAGTCATGTAAATTAAGGTAACTTATCAAAGATGTTAAAATTAGATGCTTTAATGTCAATTTTAGGTGTCGGTTAACCTTGAACTATCTTTTGATTTATTACTTCACAATAAAAAACACCTATTAATTGACATCTGTTGATTCAAACCTTTAATATCTGATAGCAAAATAGTTTAAACTAGGTTAGTTGTAGATAAATATTTTCAAAATTCATTAGTATTTTTTATATTTCATTATTATTATTCCCAATTGAAGCGCTAGCTTCAACAATGAGCTAACTCCAACAGCTTTACGTAGGAGTTAGCTCGTTGCTGCAAGTGCCTCAATTTGTCAATGTGAAGCTTTTGGTGACAGTTTGTTGAAAATACCTCAATTAAAGGTAACAGTTCAAAATATTTTTAAAATTCAAATTGAAGCTTTCACTAAATAAAATGTACTGTAATAAGGAATAAATAACAAGAAATGCATATAAAAACTGAAACTAGAAGTTTATTCAAGTACAAATAAAAAATAAATATTAATGTGCATCATTTTCAACATCTTTCAATTCCAAATTAATCTGAAATAGGAAACAAATTATTAGATGAAATAACTGCTATACAATTAAAATACAAGATATTTCAGTACAAATATGAAACATAGCATATTGTTTGTATGTTCTTGCTTGGCGGTTAGTGTAACACTGAACAAGCCAGCCCATTCTTTTTCTAGGGTTGGGGAGTGCTTTTCTCTGGTAAGCTGAGAACACTTACCTAAGATTGTATTAAAACAGAAATCCCAATATTGAGATTTTAAAATTGACATTAGGTTCAATTTATTATTATAGTTTTGGGTGTCTTCTGGGTTTCATTATACAATAGGGTGCCACTTGTTTTTTTGTTTGTTATACTGGATAGTGGATTATAATGCCAACAATAGTGGCACCGTGTTGTATAATAGCACTGTCTCCTGCGAAGGAATGTTGATGGTGACAGCTCAAAGATTGGAACTCTTTGGTTGAATTTAAGTTGACTTTTATACCGGGAAAAATTTAAACATTTGAAGATCCTTAACTTTTGTTCCGAAACTAAATGTAATTTTGAAGTAAGATTAGTTTAGTTCCGGATCAAAATAAAAATTACCAAGTTGTGTTTATTTTAGTTCCGGATTAAATCATAATGTTGAAATTTATTTAATCTCTCTCCGGAACAAAATTAAAATGTCACGGAGCTTTGTTTCGTAAGAGACTAAATATGTAAAAGACACTTATTTCAATGAATGGTAGTTTAGGTTCATTTACCAGCCCTGATTTAAATAGGAGGCAATCAGTGGATCTGGACACTGCTTACTAGATACTTATACAGGCTAGCCGAGTACGGAAATCATTGCAAATCCAGATGGCAATACTGGACAAACTGGCAAAGCATATCCACAGTGTTGAAGGCGGTGGATGATATAGGTAGGTCTTGTAGCACTCCAAGCGGGAAAAGTTGTCAAATGGTTTTCATCGTTTAAAACTCGGCTAGCCTGTATAAGTATCTAGTAAGCCGTGATCTGGAGGTCCCACACAGAAATTAAAAATCTATAACTACAAACTTACAAAACTTTAGTACTTACAAAAAAGAAATGTTTTCTTTTTAGTGGTGTTCAAAGTGATTGAAGTCAATAGTAAATTAATAGCAACACATATTTCCCAAGATTTAAACATTTGTCAGCAAAAATATTTTGACACATAGATAATTGAGTAGAACCAAGTAGTTAAAACAATAACAGGTACTCACTGCTTGTACATTGAATGATTATTCTTTAGATTCAAATAACTCGTACAGTTGTAAAAACAATCATCAATTATTCATGTCAATTCCTCTTTCAACATTCCTTTCATCCTAAAAACAAAAACTCATTGTAGATCATGTTCTAATAAATTATGAATGTCTATGGTTCAAATAGAAGCAATGGGCCCAACCCTTGTTTAGTACATAGGATCAAACTAGTAAAATTCTTCTTTACATTAATCAGAGGTAATTGTGGCCAAGGGTGAAAACCCAAAAAAGCCTCCTAAATATTACCCAAAAATATTTTACCAATTCAAAAAAGAACGTCAAATGTAGACAAATACATAATCAAAAGCGAGAAGCCAAGCACTGCAAATATCAGTTAATATACGTAGGTAATTATTTTGATATTTTAAACACCTCCACATTTGTTTAGAAATGTGTGCGCACAAGTAGGAACTTCTTATCTCACAGGCACATCAAAGCAAACTTTAGGTGCATTTATACTCTTTTTTTTTAATTCCATTAACTGTCCCCTAAATAGTGCCAATCTTTTTTTAGCATGAAAGATTCAATTATCCCAAAATATTATGCTTGTCATTGATGTAACTATATATATATATAGTACAAACAAAATACACTGCATGAAAAATATGGTGGTACTTAAGCATTAGCTGGGCAGAAATCTTGCCGGGAAAGATTCAATGTAGGTCCTCCACAGCGAAAAGGGCTCACTAGTCACCAAGAACTGGAGACCAGCCGTAACTGCTCAAGTTCAATTCCCTCCCTTTAGAGCTCTAGTTGCTGTTCGCCATTGCTGTGTAGAACCTACATAAAATCTTTTCAATCTTGTCAATTAGTCATAAAAATAGTGCTTGCGCCAGGCTAATCTTACAGTTTGAATATGGTAGGTATATAGGTGAAAGTAGTTAAGTATTTAGCTATATGCACCTATAAATGGAATTAATTATTTTAATTGATAACTATTCTTAAAGTATCCAACATAAAATAATATTTTTAATATTAAGAAAAAAAATACTACTTTTTTCCTGAAAAATGTTGTATATAATACCTCAGGAACGTTAAACTCGTCCATTTTAACAATCTCATCAGCTCACACACACGTAGACCCATATTGGTGTTTGCTTCCTGATGCAATCAACAGCAAAGGACAGAAAACCTACAAAAATGAAAAAGGTCTATGGAAACCAGTTTTGAACTTGTCAATAATAAAAAAGTAAACAATAGTTCAATTAACTGAATAATAATTATTAAGTGAATAATAGTTCAATCTGGAAAAAATTTGATGCAGGTCTCAGTTGCCAATTTAGCGACTGTGCTATATAGTAGGGGAGCCCAGAGTGTTTTTGGGTAGTAACTCGAGCGCGTCAGATAATCATAGGGGGGATACCTTGCATGCTTTTGAGTAACTCCACCAAATATAAGCTCTCTATGTTGGTGGGTAAGTTTAGAACAGCCCGTCAGATTTGTAAAAAAAAATTAGTTACATGGACATACTCGAGCGCGTCAGATAAAGATAAGGTAGGTTAGTTACCAGCTAAAAAGTGTACATTTTCTAAAATCTGCCGATTTGAGCGGTGGGCAAGGGAGTGGGAGGGTTACAAAGTTGCAAAGTAAAGCCAAGACCGGTAAGACGCTATCGCTCTTTTTGAGAAAAATGTACGAAACAAAATGTTTATGGACTAGTAGCCAGAAAACTATAGTCTCAACTAGTTGTTAACTGTCTCTGAAGCCAATCTGACGCGCTCGAGTATGTCCAATGTCCATGTAACTAGTTTTCTTTCAAATTTTGACGGGCTGTTCTAAACAAACCCACCAACATGGAGAGCTTATATTTGGTGGAGTTACTCAAAAGCATGCAAGGTATCCCCCCTATGATTATCTGACGCGCTCGAGTAAATCCACATTTAGCATCATGGGCTCCCCTACAAATACTGACTGCATTGGTCTTTCTTTGCTAGGCAGTTGGAAACGGGGAAATCCAAGTTCAAGTAGGAGTGTGGGAAATCAGGGTAGCTATCTTGGCTATGTAAGCATTCCATTGGCATAGTTGGATAAAACAAAAAACTCTCTGCGCACAAAAATTCCTTCAAATATTTTCTGCAAACTAATTAAGTGCCCATTGTTGGAATTTTGACTTAAAAACATAATGACAGTCCCATTGTTTACCTAAATACTGTAATAATGCTTCATAAACAACAGTATGAAAGAAAAATTTATTTACCAAAAAATTTTAATTATTTGAAAAGATTTCTGCAAAATTCTAAAACTAGCTGCGCTCGGCATGCGCATGTGCTTCTATATTATCCAAGTATGTCCATTGGTGATAAGATATTAAGCCCCGACTCCTATAACTTCTTTGAAGGACAGGGGATGCAGGTGGGATAGTTCTTGGCGGGAAGTTAGTTCTTTGGAACTATTGCCCTTTTCGCTGTGCGAAAACCTACATCAAATCTGTTCCTATTATCTTTATGGCAATATTTACAAATAAATTATACTTTAATTTGTGTATTATTAACCTAAAACACAACTTGGAATCCTTAGAATAAAGTATGGGTGCATTAAATTATTTGTGTGAACAAAATTAACCCAGCGCAGTAGTATAGCGGCAACTCACCGTTAGATATTAAGTAATTTTACACATACAGATTAAGCAAATAAAAAAATTAGTTCACCGGAAAGGAGATTGCTGTTGTACTAATCATGGGCGTAGCCAGGGGGAGGCAGGGGGGGGGCAGCTGCCCCCCCCCTAAATTTTTCATAACTCTTCAGAAATTTTCCCCCAAAATAATTTTTTCTGTAAAATTGAAAAACATTTTTAAATTTTTTTTTCTGAAAATTTTTTTTAAAGCTGAAACCCTTCAATTTTTTTTTAAAGTATATGTGCCAAAAAAACGAGCTTATATGTGAGATGTGGCGGAAGAATTCACGCAGAATTCATTTCATTCAGCATTTTTAGTTCCCCAAACGACCGAGCCAGTCAAAATATTCGACAACTTCAAAGATACGAGATAAGATACAACCCCAGTTGACCACCTCCCGCGGAGTGGAAATCTATTGAACGGCTAGAAATGGGAAGAGTTGACAAACAGCCCCAAGATAAGATAAGGGTAAAGTAAACTCGTTACTGGTCACACCTGTTGTTCACATACAGGAGCCAGCGGGGGGTGAACGCTCCCTCTTTCCTGTTGTCCTCTACTGTCCTAATTGGAGAAGAAATAGGGGTGAGGGGGAAATGCTCTTCCCATACCACAAAATCCAATTATACGTACACCTCCTGCCTTTGACAATGGATTGGGGTGTGAAAGGATATCATAAATCTTCGGCACTCAACGACTCAAACAAGCAAGGGGGCTTAAGGGGCTGCCCACACGGAGCTCGTCGTGCGTACTGTCCCATTATGATCGTTATCTTGACAGGCGGACTCAGGTTCCCCATTCAGCCTTCCCAATAGAAGAGAGGGGGTTGAGAGTGTCTTGTTTACTCGACTGTCCAGGAGGTCAATTAACGTTATCTTGTATTGCGAAGGCTGCGAGGGCCAAGGGGTCAAGATTGATTTATTTTATTGCTCTGGAGTGGCTTCCTTGGTGTGGGCAGCCCCTTAGGTGTCTGGATGTGTCAGGAAATTGTTTCAACGTGTTTCTCAAGTGTTTACACAAAAACAGAGGGGTCTTTTGTGAACCCAGCCATTATTATTTCGAAGCTTTGGCTGACCTTTCAACGAATAGAAAGAAAGCCGTGTGGTCATTGGCTATTCCTGATTCCTGCAGAAAATTCCCTTTAGTCTAAGATATGCGATTTAGTTTTCAAGCATTGAACTTAAAAAGAGTACGTATTTCAGTCCTCCATATTGATATCTAGACGTATTATGTAAAGCCTTAATCCAGCACCATCACCAGCAATTAAAGTAAGTTGAATTTAGTATTGCATCTTAGTTTTAGGGGATAAACTATTTGTTTTAAAATATCTAATAAGAGAATTTTTTCTTTAAGAGTGAAAAAAAAGCTAAAAAATATTTGAAAAAGCAGGACGGTTTTACTTTTACATTTTAAGGTTATTGTTAAATGTTATATCTTATATCATGGTTATTCAAGTAACTGCAACAACTTGAACAGTTGATACAAAGTTGCTCGGACTATTTTCAGACTAACTGTAACTTTGTATTCTTCTTCAGTCTCTTCTAAATTATTATGTAATTAAAGCAGTTGCGTATTTTCCTCAAGCTTGGTGTTTTTTTTAATGTCCAAACATACGAATGTTTCACCCGGTAACATAAAATAAAATAGATAAAATTTATTGAATTTAACTCAACTCGATTAGATTCTACAAATTATACTTTTAGTCATTAGCCACATAAATTCCCTAGAATAGTATGTGGCTTACAACTTACAAGAGGTGGTTCTGTTCTGGCCAAAGAGTCTAAAAATGAGCTAAAACACTACTTAAAGGTGCAAATTTTAAAAAGTTTTCTGGGGGAGGACCCCCAGACCCCCCCCCCATTTTTCTTAGAGCACACATCAATTACACTATTATTTAAGTTAAGTGTGCAAAAGTTCAAACCCTTCGTATAATTACTCTAAAATTTAACGTGTAAAAGTACTATGTAAAGTACGTGTAAAAGTATACAGTTACCTGAGACCATGACATGGGGCAAAGGTAAGTATCCTTGCCCCCCCCTAACATGGAACCTGGCTACGCCCATGGTACTAATCACAATTATACATAGAAATTATCAAAACTGTGTTGTTATATTTGACAGAAGGTTGTGAATGTAAAATGAACAGTTTGTGTATTGCTGACAGTATAATCTATAGTTTGGCTGAATTCAAAGTTAAGAAAATATCCCATAAATATAACTAATGTACCCATTTCCTGTCTTGCACATAAGCATTTGTCAACCATAAACACTCAACAATCATTCACCAAAACACAACAATAAACACTAAATCATCATGCTAACACAAAAGGTTTGGGTCCACAATAAAATTATACTTGACGCTACACTATCACTAGTACAGGCTCTTTCTTAATAATACTGTTAAATTTAAAAATACTTATTAAGAAATATATGCATTCATAGCACAAAAATATGTCCGGAGTCTCAGACTCACGCGATCACCATAGGGTTAAGATATACACATGAAAATATAGTTTTAGAAGTATTAGAACTCTAAAAACAATTCAAAACATACATTATACAATCTAATAACAAAAGAAATCAAGAATAACTTACTTTAGTTCAACTTCAAAGCCATCGGTCGAATCAAAACAGCCATATCGACTAGTCGGAATGGAGCATTTCAGTCATTTCACGCGCGCAGAGGCCGGTGAGATTCTCGGTTGCCATTCCAACTGTAATTTCGACCGTAATTCCGGCTTGCAACCAATTTCAACTAGCTCGTGCTACGGACTTCTTGCCACAGTCTGAATTTGACGTCATCGGTCACGTGATAGGGGCAATTCCAACGTCGGTTTCGCATATCAACGAGCTCGTGCTAAGGCCCCAGGCGCAACATCCATTTCGCCAAACGGTGACGGAGAAAGACTCGCGCCCAAACCCTTCGTTAATTGACAGCTGTGATGGATGAGAAGGGGAGGACCGTCGGGGTCGTGGTGTCCAGGACGTTTCGCCACCACCATTGTATACGACCCCGACGGTCCTCCCCTTCTCATCCATCACAGCTGTCAATTAACGAAGGGTTTGGGCGCGAGTCTTTCTCCGTCATCGTTTGGCGAAATGGATGTTGCGCCTGGTTCGCCAATTTTAAAATGGATTGCAGGAGGGGTTCATCCCTTTTCTTTAGGAGATGGTCCCCTAAGAAAAAAGGGGTGTTGTTGTTTCTTATCTCCCGCACGATCTGACGAAGTTTGACCATTTCCACGAATCCGTTTTTAGTAACATTTAAGGGGTATGGGAACAAAGAGCGTTGAATTTTCTCACAGATAGAAATAGTGTAGGGGGCATTACCATTCACTATACTAGGGGTGATGTCTTTCTCAGTTTATAAAACCACAACTGCAGAAGACTATCCATTTCAGTAGACCCCATCATTCCTAAGCTGTCAATAGGTATATGTTTTTAGTTTAAAGATGGGTGATGAAAATTGTAAATTACATAACATATGGTCATGAATTAATTTAATGTCTTAAACCAGTGTGGTCCAACCCGTGGCACGCGGGCCACAAGTGGCACTCTAAAAAATATTCGTGGCACTCGACCTCAAAATTAAATTCGTTTTCTAACTATATAGAATGTAATCCACATTTCAATTTTTATTGCAGAAAAGTGTTAAAAACCCGGTTTTAGAGTCTAATTTTCAAAAAAATTTCAGGGGAGAACCCCTGACACCCCTTGGAAGTTATTTTTGGTTTAAAATTCACTTTGGGCTTCAGTTAGAACAGTGTGGTCCAACCCGCGGCCCTCGAAGAAATTTTCATGGCCACAAAATGTAATAAGTTTTATAAAGTAAAGTAACTAATCAAAAAGTAATTTTTATTTCAGAAATTTGTTAAAAAAAACGATTTTATGGGTCGAATTTTCAAAAAAAAAATTTTGGGCTAGTTAAAAATTAGAAAATTAGACTAATTTTCCTTTGGTACTTACGTATTATCCCGTCAACCGTGACGCTTAATCCGAAAACTTATCAAATCCCATTGACTTTACTACTACTGTGCCGCTGAATTAGACGGCCGCTGAACGGTCGACGGGATAATACGTAGGTAAGTACCTTTCCTTTTAACAAAAAAATAATCGATTTGGAAAAAAATACCAAGAAATAATTTGTTAAATTTTAATTTCATGAATTTGAACATCAAGTAAATTATTAGTGTTTAAGTTGTGGCACAAAATAAATCCCCTTCAGTAAATAAAAAATATGTTAATGAGACCCAGTCAATATTTTTGCATTGCATTTTAAATGTAGAAAAGATATTTCTTAAGTAAAATGTGTCTCAGTAAGTATTTGTAGTTGAAGTAAATGATCCAGAGTTGAAATATAAGCTTGATTTGCCTGTTTTAAAATAGTAAAATGTAAATTTTCCTGTCTCTGGCACTCGCCTCCTCATGAAAATTTTAATTGGCACTCGGGTACCTAAAGGTTGGACCACACTGTCTTAAACGAAGGTTTTACTCGTTTCCTTTTCCTTTTATAGAGTTTTATACAACCATATAGTGTTTTATAATTTTTACCTGCTATTTATAAGACTTGCATTCCATATTTAGGGATATCTGGAACCATTTTTCGAATGACGGCCCAAGGACAAACAACCATGTTGAGGGCTTTCATTCGAAGCTAAACAGAAGAGCCGGACAGCCTCATCAGAATATTTACTGCCTTATATGTAGAATAGGGTGGGCCGAAAAAAACTTTTTTTCTTATTTCAAAACGCTATACCGCGGAAAACTTGCCTCTTGGGTAGATAAGTAAAATGCAACAAAAATTTTTAAAATCGGTTAAAAATTGCCCTAGCGCATCAGCCCTAAAGTTTGAAAAAATACGCTATTTTCATTATTTTTCGAGTAAATGGAATGAAATAAAATAACTTCTGTAAGAAGTAGATACAGGCATACATTAGTAGAACAATGACCAGAAAAGTAATTGAAATAAAAAAATTAAATAAATAAAAGAATTTATTGGTAGTTTATTACACCTGAAAACTAACGTTTTTACTAAAAATTTACATATTTCGATGAAATAAAAAAAACTTTTTCCTGATTGAGCAAAATTTTGTTTTTAATAATATTCTGCCTTGCTCGCTATCGCTCACAATCCCCCTCAAGCTGGTTCTACATGGAGCCTTTTTTGCCGGATGACGGGCCGCGATCCGTCTTGGCGCGATGGTTGGCGACAAGAAAAATCCCTATTTTTGAGGCAGAAAACGGATCAACCAAACCAGGTGGTCACGTGAGCGCGCGGACCAATGGCTAGGCGTGATACGCCCGACATCGCGGGCCGAGAAAAAGTGCAGGCAGCTCGCACTTTTTCTCGGGCCGTCAAAAACGGAGGGGGTCACGTGATAGAAATTCACCAATCTCCGAAACACCGAAGAGAACATCGTATTCGTATCGTATGCAATGGTGTTTTGTTTACAAAAGTAAACTAAGCTTAATTTTACGAAAAAAGCTTCATCTGTTGATTTTTACTAAAAATAATCAATGAAAAACAAGTTGAACACGTTCTGTCACCATTAAAATATAAAAGGTTTTGTAGAATTTGAAAAAAATAGTACTGAGAATCTATATGTTTTCCGTAGTATTGTATGTTTTTGCTTTTAGTTTTATGGTCATAGAAGTAAAATTTAAAGGATAATTTACTTTTAAAGCAAACTAAAGTACCATTTATATACCCTACTTCAAGTTTATATATCAAAACTTACTTTAAACACTTTCCCTAAAAACTATATCTTGTACTTCCAAGTTCGATAGAAAAGCCTATATACTATAATTATTTACTCCACACATTTTTATGTGCTGGGATGTTAGGCAGTGTTATGTTTTAAATAGATTGAAGTATTTGTTGTATGTTATTAATTTCAGAACCTGATAGTTATACCACATAGACATGAGACAATAATAAAAGAAATTAAATTGATTTTACATGTTTTCTTCCTCGATTAATTGAAAATTATGTTGCTCATAACATAAATTTTAGAAAATAAAAATTGGTCAGTAGTACTAGGCATATTTACGTATTCTCACAAAATACCCTGCAATAATGTCACATTCTCGCAAGTGTGATGTATGTGAAAGAATTTGCTTTTTTATGATTATGACTTGTTTTGGATACAGATTTAATTATTAATTTTACCCTAATATCAAGACCTGATTATCTGGGCCAGATTTAGAAAATTTTCCACATAGTAGGCACACTGCGTTGCAAGGAGTCCCCTTGATGTTTTTTTATAAAAACAAATTTCACAACACACAATAATTGGTAGGTATACTACTTATGTACTGTTGTAAAACCATTTATTTTAGGCTTTTATTTTCCAATTTCAATTTCTTCAAGAAATATGAAGTAAGTTTTGTTTTATGAGTTAAGATACTTTTGAGATTTAGGGTTATGTTTTGAATAGATTCAAGTATTTGTATGTTATTAATTTCAGAACCTGATAGTTATACCACGTAGATATGAGACAATAATAAAAGAAATTAAATTGATTTTACATATTTTTTCCTCGATTAATTGAAAATTATGTTGCTCATAACATAAATCTCAGAAAATAAAAATTGGTCAGTAGTACTAGGCATATTTACGTATTCTCACAAAATACCCTGCAATAATGTCACATTCTCGCAAGTGTGATGTAAGTGAAAGAATTTGCTTTTTTTATGATTATGACAATTGTTTTGGATACAGATTTAATTATTAATTTCATCCTAATATCAAGACCTGATTTAGAAAATTTTCCACATAGTAGGCACACTGCGTTGCAAGGAGTCCCCTTGATGTTTTTTTATAAAAACAAATTTCACAACACGCAATAATTGGTACTTATGTACTGTTGTAAAACCATTTATTTTAGACTTTTATTTTCCAATTTCAATTTCTTCAATAAATAAGAAGTAAGTTTTGTTTTATGCGTTAAGATACTTTTGAGATTTAGGGTTATGTTTTGAATAGATTCAAGTATTTGTATGTTATTAATTTTATAACCTGATAGTACCACATAGACATGAAACTATAATAAAAAAAATTAGATTGATTTTACATGTTTTCTTCCTCAATTAATTGAAAACTATTTTGCTCATAACATAAACCTCAGAAAATAAAAATTGGTCAGTAGTACTAGAAATATTTATGTATTCTCACAAAATACCCGCAGATGTATGTGAAAGAATTTGCTTTTTTGTGATTATGAGTATTGTTTTGGATACAGATTTAATTATTAATTTTAAGATACTTTTAAGATTTAGGAAGGCCAGGTCTCGTAGGCCTAATGGTAAATCAAAGGAGAACGAACAATAATAAAAGACCAATCAAGGCTTACCCAGCTTGAGTTTGTACTACGCGTAGTTCATTAACGCCAAGACCATGGCCCTATAGCCTGGAAGATTAATCTTGTAATATAAAAGAAATTAACTTGCTTTACATATGTTTTCTTCAACTCAATGTCAATATGAAAATTTTATTTTGGTCATAAAAAATATCTTGCCCCACAGGAAGTGATGCCTGGGAGTCAAATTTGCTTATCGAATGAACGAGTATTGTTTTTGATGAAGATTTAATTATTAAAGTTAACAACATCAAAACCTGCTGAAATTTAAATACTTATACATGTACTACTTCCCTCTATTATTAAAAAAATTATTTTGCCTAGTGGAGTACAATTGTAAAGGGTGGTTAGTAAAATAAATTTTTAGAACAAATTATGGGAATTGTGCAATTAAACTCAGCTTTCTTTATATTTGGGTTTAGGTCGGTGCATTTTAACATAGTACCAATGAGTTATTTTTATCAAGTCAAGAAACAAGGTTCTCATTATGCCTTAATTTGTTATAAGCAGGTTCAGCGGTATGCTGAAAATTTAACTAGTTTATTGTATGATCATTACAATATTCAGCTTTACATTTTACTCATTAGATTTTATTAAAGACAAATTATCTTCAACACAAGAATTTATCAAAGATTAGTTTACTGACAGGAATCTTTTTACCATATATTTTTAAAAAGCATTTTTCAAGGGTAATTCATCAATCAATTTTTTCTTAGGACTAAAATATTAGCTCGAAAACTATTGTAAATTTCTGTACAAGAAATCCTAGAAAATACAGAAAAAGCTACACATAAATTAACCCCCCCCCTTGTTTTGTAGAAAATATTATTCTAGTGTATTTTTATTTTTAAAGTTAAAGATGATTTTCATGTTCAAGAGAGTAACCCGGAGTATTTTTATTTTTAAAGTTAAAGATGATTTTCATGTTCAAGAGAGTAACCTGGAATGTTTTATGGAAATATTTATTTTCCAAAATTTAAAAAGAATAATTTTTTACTGTCAATAGAGATAAATATTAATTTAAGCATATATGCATTTACAAGTAAATCAAAATTTTAAAAAATTTCTAATTTTTATTATTTAAAATTAGTGACAGCTACTAATTTTTTAATACCCAAAAATATTTTACAGCCATATTCAGTCATCAGTGCTGCAGTACAACAAGGATAATTCAAACTGAAGGAGCCATCAAAATTGTTCCAATGAATTAAAAATTAATAGAAAAATGAAGGCATTTAAAAGCATGTGTTAAGAAATAGTAATGAATCAATTTTGTATTTGGGATCGAAAAGTTAGTTAAGAAAAAAGAGAAATCTTTGAACTATCCTCAACTTTTAAATGAAGATCCTTTCCTTGATCTATCAAAGTTGCACTGTGTGCACAAATGAAACAAACTAAAAAATTTTTACTAAGAAAACAATATTTTATTTGTTCAGAAAAAGTTAAAGAAAACTTGAAATAAAAAAATCATTCGACACAAGTCCATATATAAAAAATAATCCTTTAATTGTTACCAAAAATAATTTAGAGGCTGTATATTACATAAACTAAACAAAATTACAGTTTTTCATTCTTTTATAGTCTATTAATTAGGTATACCAATTTGAAGGCAGAATGTAATAAACAAATTACTAAATGTAATGCAAACACAAAAATATATATTAAACAATAAATTTTAAAAGGGTTCCATCTTCAATTATTTATATTCCAATGATAAAACTGGTCTTTACTCAAAAACCTAAGGAAAAATATTAAATACACATTTTAAATTACATGTAAATTCAATTAGAGGAAAAACACAAAAAATATTGAATATATTAAGTACATTAGTAATCAAACTCACTATGCTTCATACAGTTCAGTTCTAGAGATCAGAGATTAACAGCCATATTCATAGCCATCAGCGCCGGTGTTAACTAGTTGCTAAAGAAAGAAAAATTAGCTTTTCGCGGAATCTGATTGGTGGAATCCTTCTTTGACCAAGGAATTAACACCGACGCTGATGGTTGAGAATATGGCTGTAAGAGTTTAACAATATCTTAATTACATATTAACTCCATTTTCTGGAATTAATGGTCGTGTCGATTTGAAATTTTCTCCAAATGTTTCGCCCTCTTCTTCGGAAGGAATCCTCAGTGGAAACACAAAGGGAAACATTAGGAGAAAAATTCCAATCGACATGACTATCAATCCTGGAAAATGAAATTAGTATGCAATTTTCAGCGCGGAAGTTCTTGTTATTTTATAATCTTAATTGATTGTTAGATAATTAATAAACTAAAACTTTATCATACTTTGTTCATTATAAACTAATTTCAATTACATGCAATTTTTGTAACACAAGATATACCGACAATGATAAAATTGAAAGTAATATATAACTCATTACAAATTACAATAAAACCTAAAAAATAAAAAACTATCCCAACTGAATTATTTAAAAATTTGGACAGTTTGTAATGTAACCCTCAGATATGGTGCATACCATTTCAGAGGTGGTGTGTAGCACCTTGGACATCAAATACCGAGTACTACCGTGAGGTTGGCAAGTGTAACCTCAAAAATTCTGCGTACCACCTACTTGGGAATGGTGTGAAACATCTCAAGGGTGTTATGTAGTAGTTCGGGGAAGAGGGTGTACGACCTTCAGGATGGCTTGCAACTGAGAGTGGTTTGTACCACCTGGGGAACTGCATGTAATACCTCATTGGGGGGTGTACCACCTCAGGACTTGCGGTAAAATGCTTTATAAAAATCCCAAGGTATTACACACCACCGTTTTGAAGTTATACCCAAACCCCGAGAGGTTTCACACCACCCTCATAAAGTTTCCCAAGAGAAGTTTGAAATGGTACTTTCCATTGGATACCCGAGAAATTTAGTTTTATAACCATTAATATAAATAATTAATTTTTACTCGATTGCATTTTTGAAAAAGTGAACCCCCACTTGAACTACCCAAAAGCCACCAGTCATTTGGTGACACACAGGGCCACCGAGAGCCAAGTCAGGCCCCGGGTAAAAGGTTGAGAAGCGGGCCCCCAATGACATATTCTCATTTCGAAGTAGGGGGTGAAATTTTCTGATGTACCTCCACCCATGCATTCATACGCTTAATGTAATTTTTAGAATATTTCTAGGCAAGATCTGAATTACACTCAACTTAAAAATATCGTTTTCTTGATAATATGATGAGTAACAAGTAATAAAGGGGGTCTCGGGGTTTTCCCCCAGAAAATTTTTGAAAATATGCCCCTAGAAAACTGGGAATTTACTCATTTTTGGACCTTTATGTGAACAAATTAATTTCTAAAATATTCAAAATGATATCTGTCTTAGTACTCAATATGAAAAGCTTTGGGTACCGGGCCCCGGGGTATCATACCCCCTCGCCCCATCTCTCGTCAGGCCTGGTGACACACATAGAAGCAGTGGCGAAGCAAAGTAAAAAATTTAATGGAGGGGGATAGGAGTAGTTTAGTGGTTTTCTATGATCAAAAATTTTTCTGAGTTTCCAGGAGGATACGCCCTAACATTTTCAAAGTAAAAGAACCTGTGAATAAATAGTTATAAAAATTTCAAAGGGTTGTTGAACCCTATACTCATTCTCTACATACTGCTATACTTACATGCATAAAAAGCTTTTTATCTTTTAAAAAAAATTGGGAAGAAATGTAGAAATCATTCTCGAAATTCTTTTTTCCAATATCTTCTCGACACCGTTAGTAAGAACCTGTTGAATAGAATAAACAGAAATATAAAAGGAATTAAGCAACAGTACCAGTGTTGTTACTAAAAAAATCAGATGGCGATATTGGCAATTTTTATGTATGGGGAGAATTTTACTTATTTCAACTGCACTATGTTACAACAGGTTGATGTGAGGTGACGACAGACTTTCTGGCTATCTAATAGGTGAAAAAGACAGAGCAAGCAAGAGTCATCTCTGACTTGTCAATTAGGTAGCTAGAAAGTGTGGAGTCTTCTTACATCAACCCGTGACCCGTCACTGACAAGAAACATAATCTAGTATAATTCATAATAAATTTTTAGTTTTGGGAATGAGTACTACAACCCCAACACCCACTGGCTACACCACCAGTAAATAATGTGTTACCACAACCATACCGGGAAATTTGGTGTTTTTGCTTGACTTTGGTAAACATAAATTAGCATCTAATTCTAAAGTATTGTGCAAAGCAAGCACACGCACTATAAGTTGTGCTGTAAGAAACAGTCTCACAAAATAATACCGAGCAAAAAAAACTGTAATGTACAGAAAACTTTGGTAACAAATATTGACCTTTCGTTTTCGAAAGGTATGGAGCGGAATCTTATCCCGGATAAAGTTGAAAATGTTTTTATTTCTTTTTCATGTATTGCTAGGGGTTCACATACTTCGAATGACCTGCCACTGTGAGTGGCAAATAATATCCCCATATAAATAAAATTTAAGATTTGCAATTAAAAAGGTGAAAAAAGCTTGGATGCATTGCTATAAGAATAGAAATTTACTGCACTTAGCCAGTCATCTCATTCAGGATAAATATCTTCTTCAGTTTCAGACTACATAAGATAATATTCTAAACTTCTGTGGAAGAGAAAAATAATTGAAATGCTAAACAATTGTACAGAAATAATATTAATTGAATCACAAACTAAGAAGAATATTAGTAACAGACATTCAATAGCGAAATACAATACAATTAAATAACAATGTCTTTACATACCTAGCAGGTTCAATTTTAATTATTATGAATAAATATTTGTATTTCGCTAATAGCACCTAAAAGTAAATGTTAAACTTTAAATAACTTAGTCATTTAAGCAACAAATTCTAGAGATCTACAGGGGCTATAATAGGATTTTTTAAGTAAGGTAAAAATGCTTTTTTCTATACTTTAAACATGCATATTCTGGATGGGCAAGAAGCGATTCCTAAAAGAATGTAAAACATGTAACGGTAATTATTCTAGTTAAGTGGTAGAGCAACGCCCCTTCTAAAATATGCGAGAGTATTGGGTAAAAGCGACTAAAAGGCAACCTATTTCTTTTTAGCGCCAAGCTTGGTCAGGTATATCCTGGTATGAAATCACTGTCTCTAACAGGAGTAACAAACTGTTATAAACCATCATACCGCCTGGACAAAAAGTTTCAACAACTGCCTGAATGGGGATATCAACCATTAGATCAATCTCATACCTAATATAATTAAAAACATTGTCTATACAACCAGTTCTGATTCTGAGGGGACATAGGGAGGCGTCGTCACAAAATATTTTTTAGACAGTCCCCGAAATATTTTAGCCATCATCTTAAACTGCTATATACACCGAGTAAATTCAATTTCAAATCAAATAAATAAATAATTAGTTTTCGGTACAGCTTTAGAGACTTCAGCCGCCTTTTTTACCCACAGCCTCAATTATAACAACCATTTAGGTCCAATTTTAAGTATTATTACTAGATCCTAAAATAGTAGTAATTGCTATTATTGTTAGACACAGGGCCCGATTTAGAAAATTTAGAACACTAGGCCCAACATGCAGGAAGGGGCCCCCCGTTGCCATATTTGGTGCTTTATAAATGTAGATGCGTTAAAATTATTGTTTGATTAGTATGAAAATTCACTATCGTCAGGGTCAGACACGTTCTCGGTTATCTTTTACGTTTTTTACATTGCTAAAAAGTTTTAGATTTTTATTTTCGAGTTAAAAAATGTAATGAAAAAACATTCAAGGAAGTATAAAAAGTTATTTCTACTATAATTTTTTGTTAACTTTTTAAAATTAGGGGGCCCCCAAATTGTGGGGCCCCTAGGCCCGGGCCTAATGGTAAATCAGGCCCTGGTTAGAGATAGACAACACTCAATCGTGTTGCTGTGGGAGATGTGGTTACACATTACAGATGTGGTGACTGGAGGACTATTTCTAAAGCTGTTTCCAACGATATAATACAAAACAAGATAAATGTGATCACACGCGATATCAAGCTTTATTATCTGTTATTTTATAGCAGTGTCTCTTCTACAGGAAACAGAATCTGTTTCATAAAATGATGCAATTTCTTTTTTAGCATGAACATTAAGCTGTACATTGACTTGTAATCAGTGCTGAAATTGGAGGGGGACGCCGTCCCCCGAAATAATTGGACCGTCCCCCGAAGTATTTTTACCGTCCCCGTTCCCTAAAATATTTGTTTCCACGAAAAAAAATTATAAATTTAAGGGTAGATTTAAATACGAAAGAAAATTTATTTTTTCTGACCTAAATTCCCATTTGAATGAGTGTTCGGATTCGCCTATCAGCGTGCCAGCAGTTTCCCCGTATTCCGATTCGCAAATATATTCGTATTCGGATTTTTAGGGTCAAATTTCCAAAAACGTTCTGGGGAGGACCCCCTTCAAGTATTTTAATCTCTATTACTCACGATTTGCTGTGCAAAAAATGAGTAAAAACCCTGTTTTTAGAGTCTAATTTCGAAAAAAAATTAAAAAAAAACCCCACATTTTTATACCCCAAAAACATATCCTGGATCCGCCACTACTAACATAAAGATGAATAATGTTTTTTTTTCTTTCCATCAATATTTGTAATGAATACTTAAATGTTACATAGTTTTAAGGTTATAAAAATTATAATAACTGCATTTATGCTTTTATTCTAGCATTTAAAAAATTTCCCATTAGCCCCCACTTTCCCCTAACTATGCAATTAAATGTAATCTATAATTTGATTATCAATTCAAGTAGGTACTACTAAAAATTAGTCATATTTTACCCTCCATCAATCATCTACTCTGTAAAAAGGTGAGGGTGAGTCTCCCCAAATATTTTTCTCCAATTTCAGCACTGCTTGTAATGCAAATTACATACAGAAAACAACGCCAGTATTACGATTGAAATCAATCGCGAGAACAAGTACTTTGTTTGTTTTAAATAAGAAATCACTTTACAATCATTTTCAATTGAAATACACTTTAAACCAAGAGAAACGAAAATTGAACTTACGCCATGTTTGTAGTTTATTGTTCATGTTCTCTAATCTTCGCGGCTGCCGATGACGGAGAGCAAAACTTTTTTTGCTCCCGTTTTCACGGGCCGCGTTTGGTTGTTCAAAGGCGACCGCAGCGCCACCACTTTTTGCCAACCAAAGGGATTTTTCTGATGGCGGATCAAGCAAACGCGGGCCGTCATCCGCGAAAACGGGTTCATATAAAAGGGCCTTCAACAGTTCTGCCGTTTTTACAGGTCGCTTCGCGATCAGAGCTCGCTTGTTGCTCATCAAAATAGCATCAAGATCTCGCTAATCCGCACAAATAATACCCTTATAAAATCTAACATAGTACTTTTCTAACTTATCAAAAATTCCCAAATTTCTATTGAAGCAAAACAATTTTTGAGATAGTATAAAACTTTGATTTTGAGTAAGATATAATCCTTTCATTCAATTATTTTGATTGTATGAGATAAGACTTAGGGTCCAACTCTTTTCTTTCAATACTTTTAATTTGAAGTGTATTTCAAGCCTAACTCAAGATGACTTTCACTTATGTCACCATTTTTAAGCATTTGAGTGGCATGGGAATCTGTCAAATCTGTCAAGTGGCATGGGAATCTGTCAATCGCTGTTCTATCTTATTGGACTATAAATCATGCATCATGGTTGGTGATTGGTGAATCTTCCCTACATGAAATGTAGTATGAAGCAAAGAGTATTCTATGTAAATATTTTGATTTGGTCTCGCTTGAAACTTATCTTTAAATTGGGACCCCTTATTGACTCCTTTCATAAGTTAAATGGACTATAATTATAATAATTCTTCCTCTTTTATGAGCAATATTTTACTAACTCAAAAGCTAGATTTCCGAAAGGACAAAGCATGTATTTATTCCACTTTCAGTAAATTTTCTGGTATGAATGTTGATATTTCTTATTTTACTTTAAACTTATAACACATTTTCTGAATCCATTTGAGGATGCAGCAATATATGATTGTGAGGTAAAAATAAGTTTTTATTAAATCTATTTCGTTTTTATTGATTAATATGATACCACTTAAGTTATGTGAAAGTGAACTGACCATGGTTCACAAACGGGTAGTAAAGCTTTTAAGAAAGCTCTATAATTTCATAACTTATGGCCAATCAGGAAGATATTATTAAGTAAAATTAGGCAGATATTACTTAAATAATTTTTCGTTGATATATAAAGTATCACACTCAATTTTGTTTAAATTTATCATCAGAAGTTATTTCCCATTTACCAACCCTTATAAGTAACGATGCCATTGTGTGTTCAAAGGTATCATATATCATTGGAATAAAACCCCAGCTTTTTAAATATAATAAATAAAGCTACTATTTGCGCTTTTAATCACAAGGCTATGATACTTCCAGTCATCAAAATACACTTGAATTAGATTGCGGCTCTCCTTGTTTTCCATTATTTAATTATTTTTCCTAAATACTAGTTTGTGCCAATTCAAGAGAATAATTAAAATGTAATTATGGGGGAAATACTTGAATCAAATATTTGATAAGCTAGAGAAAGTACTATGTTAGGTTTTATAAGGGTATTATTTGTGCGAATTAGCGAGAGATCTTGATGCTATTTTGATGAGCAACAAGCGAGCTCTGATCGCGAAGCGACCTGTAAAAACGGCAGAACTGTTGAGGGGGATTGTGAGCGATAGCGAGCAAGGCAGAATATTATTAAAAATAAAATTTTGCTCAATCAGGAAAAAGTTTTTTTATTTCATCGAAATATGTGAATTTCTAGTAAAAACGTAAGTTTTCAGGTGTAATAAACTACCAATAAGTTCTAAAATTTATTCAATTTTTTTATTTCAATTACTTTTCTGGTCATTGTTCTACTAATGTATGCCCGTATCTACTTCTTACAGAAGTTATTTTATTTTATTCCATTTACTCGAAAAATACTGAAAACAGCGTATTTTTTCAAACTTTAGGGCTGATGCGCTAGGGCAATTTTTAACCGATTTTAAAAAGTTTTGTTGCATTTTTCTTATCTACCCATGAGGCAAGTTTTCCGCGGTATAGCATTTTGAAATAAGAAAAAAAGTTTTTTTCGGCCCACCCTATTATAGAACTCATAAAAAATCTACAAAATGAGAATGAAGCTACAATGCTCATGCTCGAAGTAGGAACGGCCACTGCTCCAAAACAAAAGGCAAAATATAAGAAATTAAACGAAAATTTGAATATTTTGAAACAAAAACTTATTGAAGACAATATTACTCTTGTTTATTATATAGATTCTGTAGGTTATTTTCTCCATTTATAATGAATAAATATATGTGTTTAATAAATGGTTAATTTCCTTTGGTTATATCTCTGACGCTACCTTTATAGGAACACATTTGATAATGCAATGGTCAGTATTCTTTCCTCTATAAGAGCAAAAGGTGTTAAGTGCTTGGGAAAAGTAAATATTTTGTCTATTAAATTTTGAAAGGTTGAAAGTAAAAGTTAAATAACATTTGTTTGTTTATAATTATATTTTATTATGTTTAGCAATAAGTGTACTAACAGATATACCTAGCCTTGCACGGGGGATTTTCCCAATTTATTTATTTAAAGATTTAATATTCTGTTTCTCAATGTAGCGTCATTTTAATTTTACATCACAACGTCAGCAATTTTACACCCACGCAGTAGACAAAAAAAAAATAATAGACTTTTTAGAAAAAAAATTGACTTTGGGAAACTGGTAAAAATGAAATAGAGAAGAAATAATTCTAAAAATATATTGAATTTAAATACTGTTTAAAAAGAACGAAATAAGTAGAGGAGTGCTGTTTTTGTGTAGCATTTTAATTTTAAATCTAATTACAAACAATAAGTTTACAAACTTTTAGAGTTTATGAACGACCTTGTTTGGGTACAGATGATACCTAATTTTTAAATGTATTAAAGGTAAAAAATTAAATTCAAATGTAATAAATTTTCTCTAAACTTATAAAATCTTTTATACTTTTTTTACTTCAAAAATATTTTAAGGGAAGGAAGCTTTTGTTAAAAAGTACGGTAGATGTACCAGTTATAGCCCCTTTTTAAGAAAAATCAACTGAATAAAAAAATTGTATTGAATTTGAACAACAAATTACATTTTTGATTACACTTAAAAATAGTGATTTTGTCAGTTTATAATTAAATCGTCAGTAAATTGACTTTTTGTGCTTAAAAACAGCTCCAAGCTTTGCTCTACACATGAGTGAAAAGAGGGTGAAAATAATCTACCCCCTATCAGCAGATATCCCTCTGAATTTGGGAAAAACTAGATGTTTTTTCATTGTATTCTTTATATTTAATTTGGAATTAAAGTTAATTTTTCTTTCTTTTCCTATTATTTATAATGTACACACTACACAGTAGATACCTTAGTTTGTCTGATATATATTTTGTATGGGATTTCCATTTTAAATTTGAGTCTATGTGAAGTCTGAGGTATTTTATTGTGGATACGTTTTCCAAGGGTTTACTGGCTCAATTGTCATGAGTATTGCAGTATTTTTCGAATAATATTTCTTATTATTATTTCGACTTATTTCTAGTATTTGTCTATTCTGAAATGACTTAGTACTTTACATGTTTATTTATAATCTATATTTCCATAATACTGAAACTATGGTTAAGTTTCTTTTCAATTTTAATATAAACAAGTGGTTACTAAGTCCTTACACACGTGGTTAAAAATCGTTGGACGATGTTACTGCAAGAAATGAGCTGTTAATCAGGCGTGACCCCCTTTACAACCGTCGATGTCAAAGACTATTCAGTAGTGCTACAGATATACAACCGAATCCAATTAGAGGGACGAAAACTTTTTTCCACGAGGGTCACAAGGGGTCGCGTAGAAAATAACATTGGAATAGTTCAGACTTCATTATATCGCCAAATAGGGCAATCATTTTGTGAGTCTTGCAACCCGTTTCTCAAAGGAGAGAGGAGGGGGTAATAAACAGCAGGGGTCACCGGGGAGGCGGACTGCACCTGTCAAGATACCCATCAATAACGTTGGCGAAATGTCGGGTGAACCGCGGGAAAGGCAGGAGGTGGGAAGAAGGCCTTTCTACATGGAGCCTTTTTTGCCGGATGACGGGCCGCGATCCGTCTTGGCGCGATGGTTGGCGACAAGAAAAATCCCTATTTTTGAGGCAGAAAGCGGATCAACCAAACCGGGTGGTCACGTGAGCACGCGGACCAATGGCTAGGCGTGATACGCCCGACATCGCGGACCGCGAAAAAGTGCAGGCAGCTCGCACTTTTTCTCGGGCCGTCAAAAACGGAGGGGGTCACGTGATTGAAATTCACCAATCTCCGAAACACCGAAGAGAACATCGTATTCGTATCGTATGCAATGGTGTTTTGTTTACAAAAGTAAACTAAGCTTAATTTTACGAAAAAAGCTTCATCTGTTGATTTTTACTAAAAATAATCAATGAAAAACAAGTTGAACACGTTCTGTCACCATTAAAATATAAAAGGTTTTGTAGAATTTGAAAAAAATAGTACTGAGAATCTATATGTTTTCCGTAGTATTGTATGTTTTTGCTTTTAGTTTTATAGTCATAGAAGTAAAATTTAAAGGATAATTTACTTTTAAAGCAAACTAAAGTACCATTTAAATACCCTACTTCAAGTTTATATATCAAAACTTACTTTAAACACTTTCCCTAAAAACTATATCTTCTTGTACTTCCAAGTTCGATAGAAAAGCCTATATACTATAATTATTTACTCCACACATTTTTTATGTGCTGGGATGTTAGGCAGTGTTATGTTTTAAATAGATTGAAGTATTTGTTGTATGTTATTAATTTCAGAACCTGATAGTTATACCACATAGACATGAGACAATAATAAAAGAAATTAAATTGATTTTACATGTTTTCTTCCTCGATTAATTGAAAATTATGTTGCTCATAACATGAATCTCAGAAAATAAAAATTGGTCAGGAGGACAAGGCATATTTACGTATTCTCACAAAATACCCTGCAATAATGTCACATTCTCGCAAGTGTGATGTATGTGAAGGAATTTGCTTTTTTATGAGTATGACTTGTTTTGGATACAGATTTAATTATTAATTTTACCCTAATATCAAGAACTGATTATCTGGGCCTGATTTAGAAAATTTTCCACATAGTAGGCACACTGCGTTGCAAGGGGTCCCCTTGATGTTTTTTTATAAAAACAAATTTCACAACACACAATAATTGGTAGGTATACTTATGTACTGTTGTAAAACCATTTATTTTAGGCTTTTATTTTCCAATTTCAATTTCTTCAAGAAATATGAAGTAAGTTTTGTTTTATGAGTTAAGATACTTTTGAGATTTAGGGTTATGTTTTGAATAGATTCAAGTATTTGTATGTTATTAATTTCAGAACCTGATAGTTATACCACGTAGATATGAGAAAATAATAAAAGAAATTAAATAGATTTTACATGTTTTTTTCCTCGATTAATTGAAAATTATGTTGCTCATAACATAAATCTCAGAAAATAAAAATTGGTCAGTAGAACTAGGCATATTTACGTATTCTCACAAAACACCCTGCAATAATGTCACATTCTCGCAAGTGTGATGTAAGTGAAAGAATTTGCTTTTTTTATGATTATGACTATTGTTTTGGATAGATTTAATTATTAATTTCATCCTAATATCAAGACCTGATTTAGAAAATTTTCCACATAGTAGGCACACTGCGTTGCAAGGAGTCCCCTTGATGTTTTTTTATAAAAACAAATTTCACAACACGCAATAATTGGTACTTATGTACTGTTGTAAAACCATTTATTTTAGGCTTTTATTTTCCAATTTCAATTTCTTCAATAAATAAGAAGTAAGTTTTGTTTTATGCGTTAAGATACTTTTGAGATTTAGGGTTATGTTTTGAATAGATTCAAGTATTTGTATGTTATTAATTTCAGAACCTGATAGTTATACCACGTAGATATGAGAAAATAATAAAAGAAATTAAATTGATTTTACATGTTTTTTTCCTCGATTAATTGAAAATTATGTTGCTCATAACATAAATCTCAGAAAATAAAAATTGGTCAGTAGTACTAGGCATATTTACGTATTCTCACAAAACACCCTGCAATAATGTCACATTCTCGCAAGTGTGATGTAAGTGAAAGAATTTGCTTTTTTTATGATTATGACTATTGTTTTGGATAGATTTAATTATTAATTTCATCCTAATATCAAGACCTGATTTAGAAAATTTTCCACATAGTAGGCACACTGCGTTGCAAGGAGTCCCCTTGATGTTTTTTTATAAAAACAAATTTCACAACACGCAATAATTGGTACTTATGTACTGTTGTAAAACCATTTATTTTAGGCTTTTATTTTCCAATTTCAATTTCTTCAATAAATAAGAAGTAAGTTTTGTTTTATGCGTTAAGATACTTTTGAGATTTAGGGTTATGTTTTGAATAGATTCAAGTATTTGTATGTTATTAATTTTATAACCTGATAGTTATACCACATAGACATGAAACTATAATAAAAAAATTAGATTGATTTTACATGTTTTCTTCCTCAATTAATTGAAAACTATTTTGCTCATAACATAAACCTCAGAAAATAAAAATTGGTCAGTAGTACTAGAAATATTTACGTATTCTCACAAAATACCCGCAGATGTATGTAAAAGAATTTGCTTTTTTGTGATTATGAGTATTGTTTTGGATACAGATTTAATTATTAATTTTAAGATACTTTTAAGATTTAGGAAGGCCAGGTCTCGTAGGCCTAATGGTAAATCAAAGGAGAACGAACAATAATAAAAGACCAATCAAGGCTTACCCAGCTTGAGTTTGTACTACGCGTAGTTCATTAACGCCAAGACCATGGCCCTATAGCCTGGAAGACTAATCTTGTAATATAAAAGAAATTAACTTGCTTTACATATGTTTTCTTCAACTCAATGTCAATATGAAAATTTTATTTTGGTCATAAAAAATATCTTGCCCCACAGGAAGTGATGCCTGGGAGTCAAATTTGCTTATCGAATGAACGAGTATTGTTTTTGATGAAGATTTAATTATTAAAGTTAACAACATCAAAACCTGCTGAAATTTAAATACTTATACATGTACTACTTCCCTCTATTATTAAAAAAATTATTTTGCCTAGTGGAGTACAATTGTAAAGGGTGGTTAGTAAAATAAATTTTTAGAACAAATTATGGGAATTGTGCAATTAAACTCTGCTTTCTTTATATTTGGGTTTAGGTCGGTGCATTTTAACATAGTACCAATGAGTTATTTTTATCAAGTCAAGAAACAAGGTTCTCATTATGCCTTAATTTGTTATAAGCAGGTTCAGCGGTATGCTGAAAATTTAACTAGTTTATTGTATGATCATTACAATATTCAGCTTTACATTTTACTCATTAGATATTATTAAAGACAAATTATCTTCAACACAAGAATTTATCAAAGATTAGTTTACTGACAGGAATCTTTTTACCATATATTTTTAAAAAGCATTTTTCAAGGGTAATTCATCAATTTTTTCTTAGGACTAAAATATTAGCTCGAAAACTATTGTAAATTTCTGTACAAGAAATCCTAGAAAATACAGAAAAAGCTACACATAAATTAACCCCCCCCCCTGTTTTGTAGAAAATATTATTCTAGTGTATTTTTATTTTTAAAGTTAAAGATGATTTTCATGTTCAAGAGAGTAACCTGGAGTATTTTTATTTTTAAAGTTAAAGATGATTTTCATGTTCAAGAGAGTAACCTGGAATGTTTTATTTTAATTTAAAGCACTATCAATTGTTAGGACAAAATAAAAAAAATCTATACTTTTCATTCTGTAGTAAAGTTGAATGTTAGAGCTTCCCATACATTTGAAGCAGCAAAAATATTTATTTTCCAAAATTTAAAAAGAATAATTTTTTACTGTCAATAGAGATAAATATTAATTTAAGCATATATGCATTTACAAGTAAATCAAAATTTTAAAAAATTTCTAATTTTTATTATTTAAAATTAGTGACAGCTACTAATTTTTTAATACCCAAAAATATTTTACAGCCATATTCACAGTCATCAGTGCTGCAGTACAACAAGGATAATTCAAAGCTGAAGGAGCCATCAAAATTGTTCCAATGAATTAAAAAGTAAAAATTAATAGAAAAATGAAGGCATTTAAAAGCATGTGTTAAGAAATAGTAATGAATCAATTTTGTATTTGGGATCGAAAAGTTAGTTAAGAAAAAAGAGAAATCTTTGAACTATCCTCAACTTTTAAATGAAGATCCTTTCCTTGATCTATCAAAGTTGCACTGTATTTCAAATGAAACAAACTAAAAAATTTTTACTAAGAAAACAATATTTTATTTGTTCAGAAAAAGTTAAAGAAAACTTGGAATTAAAAAATCATTCGACACAAGTCCATATATAAAAAATAATCCTTTAATTGTAACCAAAAATAATTTAGAGGCTGTATATTACATAAACTAAACAAAATTACAGTTTTTCATTGTTTTATAGTCTATTAATTAGGTATACCAATTTGAAGGCAGAATGTAATAAACAAATTACTAAATGTAATGCAAACACAAAAATATATATTAAACAATAAATTTTAAAAGGGTTCCATCTTCAATTATTTAAATTCCAATGATAAAACTGGTCTTTACTCAAAAACCTAAGGGAAAATATTAAATACACACTTTAAATTACATGTAAATTCAATTAGAGGAAAAACACAAAAAATATTGAATACATTAAGTACATTAGTAATCAAACTCACTATGCTTCATACAGTTCAGTTCTAGAGATCAGATATTAAGAGTTTAACAATATCTTAATTGCATATTAACTCCATTTTCTGGAATTAATGGTCGTGTCGATTTGAAATTTTCTCCAAATGTTTCGCCCTCTTCTTCGGAAGGAATCCTCAGTGGAAACACAAAGGGAAATATTAGGAGAAAAATTCCAATCGACATGACTATCAATCCTGGAAAATGAAATTAGTATGCAATTTTCAGCGCGGAAGTTCTTGTTATTTTATAATCTTAATTGATTGTTAGATAATTAATAAACTAAAACTTTATCATACTTTGTTCATTATAAACTAATTTCAATTACATGCAATTTTTGTAACACAAGATATACCGACAATGATAAAATTGAAAGTAATATCAATAACTCATTACAAATTACAATAAAACCTAAAAAATAAAAAACTATCCCAACTGAATTATTTAAAAATTTGGACAGTTTGTAATGTAACCCTCAGATATGGTGCATACCATTTCAGAGGTGGTGTGTAGCACCTTGGACATCAAATACCGAGTACTACCGTGAGGTTGGCAAGTGTAACCTCAAAAATTCTGCGTACCACCTACTTGGGAATGGTGTGAAACATCTCAAGGGTGTTATGTAGTAGTTCGGGGAAGAGGGTGTACGACCTTCAGGATGGCTTGCAACTGAGAGTGGTTTGTACCACCTCGGGAACTGCATGTAATACCTCATAGGGGGGGGTACCACCTCAGGACTTGCGGTAAAATGCTTTATAAAAATCCCAAGGTATTACACACCACCCTTTTGAAGTTATACCCAAACCCCGAGAGGTTTCACACCACCCTCATAAAGTTTCCCAAGAGAAGTTTGAAATGGTACTTTCCATTGGATACCCGAGAAATTTAGTTTTATAACCATTAATATAAATAATTAATTTAATTGTGAGATTGTTACTCGATTGCATTTTTGAAAAAGTGAACCCCCACTTGAACTACCCAAAAGCCACCAGTCATTTGGTGACACACAGGGCCACCGAGAGCCAAGTCTGGCCCCCAATGACATATTCTCATTTCGAAGTAGGGGGTGAAATTTTCTGATGTACCTCCACCCATGCATTCATACGCTTAATGTAATTTTTAGAATATTTCTAGGCAAGATCTGAATTACACTCAACTTAAAAATATCGTTTTCTTGATAATATGATGAGTAACAAGTAATAAAAGGGGTCTCGGGGTTTTCCCCCAGAAAATTTTTGAAAATATGCCCCTAGAAAACTGGGAATTTACTCATTTTTGGACCTTTATGTGAACAAATTAATTTCTAAAATATTCAAAATGATATCTGTCTTAGTACTCAATATGAAAAGATTTGGGTACCGGGCCCCGGGGTATCGTACCCCCTCGCCCCCCTCTCTCGTCAGGCCTGGTGACACACATAGAAGCAGTGGCGAAGCAAAGTAAAAAATTTAATGGAGGGGGATAGGAGTAGTTTAGTGGTTTTCTATGATCAAAAATTTTTCTGAGTTTCCAGGAGGATACGCCCTAACATTTTCAAAGTAAAAGAACCTGTGAATAAATAGTTATAAAAATTTCAAAGGGTTGTTGAACCCTATACTCATTCTCTACATACTGCTATACTTACATGCATAAAAAGCTTTTTATCTTTTAAAAAAAATTGGGAAGAAATGTAGAAATCATTCTCGAAATTCTTTTTTCCAATATCTTGACTCGACACCGTTAGTAAGAACCTGTTGAATAGAATAAACAGAAATATAAAAGGAATTAAGCAACAGTACCAGTGTTGTTACTAAAAAAATCAGATGGCGATATTGGGAATTTTTATGTATGGGGAGAATTTTACTTATTTCAACTGCACTATGTTACAACAGGTCACAGGTTGATGTGAGGTGACGACAGACTTTCTGGCTATCTAATAGGTGAAAAAGACAGAGCAAGCGAGAGTCATCTCTGACTTGTCAATTAGGTAGCTAGAAAGTGTGGTCTTCTTACATCAACCCGTGACCCGTCACTGACAAGAAACATAATCTAGTATAATTCATAATAAATTTTTAGTTTTGGGAATGAGTACTACAACCCCAACACCCACTGGCTACACCACCAGTAAATAATGTGTTACCACAACCATACCGGGAAATTTGGTGTTTTTGCTTGACTTTGGTAAACATAAATTAGCATCTAATTCTAAAGTGTTGTGCAAAGCAAGCACACGCACTATAAGTTGTGCTGTAAGAAACAGTCTCACAAAATAATACCGAGCAAAAAAAACTGTAATGTACAGAAAACTTTGGTAACAAATATTGACCTTTCGTTTTCGAAAGGTATGGAGTGGAATCTTATCCCGGATAAAGTTGAAAATGTTTTTATTTCTTTTTCATGTATTGCTAGGGGTTCACATACTTCGAATGACCTGCCACTGTGAGTGGCAAATAATATCCCCATATAAATAAAATTTAAGATTTGCAATTAAAAAGGTGAAAAAAGCTTGGATGCATTGCTATAAGAATAGAAATTTACTGCACTTAGCCAGTCATCTCATTCAGGATAAATATCTTCTTCAGTTTCAGACTACATAAGATAATATTCTAAACTTCTGTGGAAGAGAAAAATAATTGAAATGCTAAACAATTGTACAGAAATAATATTAATTGAATCACAAACTAAGAAGAATATTAGTAACAGACATTCAATAGCGAAATACAATACAATTAAATAACAATGTCTTTACATACCTAGCAGGTTCAATTTTAATTATTATGAATAAATATTTGTATTTCGCTAATAGCACCTAAAAGTAAATGTTAAACTTTAAATAACTTAGTCATTTAAGCAACAACTTCTAGAGATCTACAGGGGCTATAATAGGATTTTTTAAGTAAGGTAAAAATGCTTTTTTCTATACTTTAAACATGCATATTCTGGATGGGCAAGAAGCGATTCCTAAAAGAATGTAAAACATGTAACGGTAATTATTCTAGTTAAGTGGTAGAGCAACGCCCCTTCTAAAATATGCGAGAGTATTGGGTAAAAGCGACTAAAAAGCAACATATTTCTTTTTAGCGCCAAGCTTGGTCAGGTATATCCTGGTATGAAATCACTGTCTCTAACCACTAATAAACCATCATACCGCCTGGACAAAAAGTTTCAACAACTGCCTGAATCGGGATATCAACCATTAGATCAATCTCATACCTAATATAATTAAAAACATTGTCTATACAACCAGTTCTGATTCTGGGGGGGACATAGGGAGGCGTCGTCACAAAATATTTTTTAGACAGTCCCCGAAATGTTTTAGCCATCATCTTAAACTGCTATATACACCGAGTAGATTCAATTTCAAATCAAATAAATAAATAATTATTTTTCGGTACAGCTTTAGAGACTTCAGCCGCCTTTTTTACCCACAGCCTCAATTATAACAACCATTTAGGTCCAATTTTAAGTATTATTACTAGATCCTAAAATAGTAGTAATTGCTATTATTGTTAGAGACAGGGCCCGATTTAGAAAATTTAGAACACTAGGCCCAACATGCAGGAAGGGGCCCCCCGTTGCCATATTTGGTGCTATATAAATGTAGATGCGTTAAAATTATTGTTTGATTAGTATGAAAATTTACTATCGTCAGGGTCAGACACGTTCTCGGTTATCTTTTACGTTTTTTACATTGCTAAAAAGTTTTGGATTTTTATTTTCGAGTTAAAAAATGTAATGAAAAAACATTCAAGGAAGTATAAAAAGTTATTTCTACTATAATTTTTTGTTAACTTTTTAAAATTAGGGGGCCCCCAAATTGTGGGGCCCCTAGGCCCGGGCCTAATGGTAAATCAGGCCCTGGTTAGAGATAGACAACACTCAATCGTTGTTGCTGTGGGAGATGTGGTTACACATTACAGATGTGGTGACTGGAGGACTATTTCTAAAGCTGTTTCCAACGATATAATACAAAACAAGATAAACGTGATCACACGCGATATCAAGCTTTATTATCTGTTATTTTATAGCAGTGTCTCTTCTACAGGAAACAGAATCTGTTTCATAAAATGATGCAATTTCTTTTTTAGCATGAACATTAACTTGTAATCAGTGCTGAAATTGGAGGGGGACGCCGTCCCCCGAAATAATTGGACCGTCCCCCGAAGTATTTTTACCGTCCCCGTTCCCTAAAATATTTGTTTCCACGAAAAAAATTATAAATTTAAGGGTAGATTTAAATACGAAAGAAAATTTATTTTTTTCTGACCTAAATTCCCATTTGAATGAGTGTTCGGATTCGCCTATCAGCGTGCCAGCAGTCTCCCCGTATTCCGATTCGCAAATATATTCGTATTCGGATTTTTAGGGTCAAATTTCCAAAAACGTTCTGGGGAGGACCCCCAAGACCCCCTTCAAGTATTTTAATCTCTATTACTCACGATTTGCTGTGCAAAAAATGAGTAAACACCCTGTTTTTAGTCTAATTTCGAAAAAAAATTTAAAAAAAACCCCCACATTTTTATACCCCAAAAACATATCCTGGATCCGCCACTACTAACATAAAGATGAATAATGTTTTTTTTCTTTCCATCAATATTTGTAATGAATACTTAAATGTTACATAGTTTTAAGGTTATAAAAATTATAATAACTGCATTTATGCTTTTATTCTAGCATTTAAAAAATTTCCCATTAGCCCCCACTTTCCCCTAAACTATGCAATTAAATGTAATCTATAATTTGATTATCAATTCAAGTAGGTACTACTAAAAATTAGTCATATTTTACCCTCCATCAATCATCTACTCTGTAAAAAGGTGAGGGTGAGTCCCCCCAAATATTTTTCTCCAATTTCAGCACTGCTTGTAATGCAAATTACATACAGAAAACAACGCCAGTATTACGATTGAAATCAATCGCGAGAACAAGTACTTTGTTTGTTTTAAATAAGAAATCACAATCATTTTCAATTGAAATACACTTTAAACCAAGAGAAACGAAAATTGAACTTACGCCATGTTTGTAGTTTATTGTTGTTGTTGATGTTCTATCTATCTTCGCGGCTGCCGATGACGGAAAGCAAAACTTTTTTTGCTCCCGTTTTCACGGCCCGCGTTTGGTTGTTCAATGCGACCGCAGCGCCACCACTTTTTGCCAACCAAAGGGATTTTTCTGATGGCGGATCAAGCAAACGCGGCCCGTCATCCGCGAAAAAGGCTCCATGTAGAACCAGCTGCCAAAAACGTTATCAGTGGGAGGTTGCATCTGTCGTGAGTGATTTGTGGCCTCTTTTGTCCGCTTATTTGTAGAGGGGGAGAGGGGATTGTGGTTTCAAGTAGGCTCTCTAGTTTCAAGAACATGTTGTCGCAATATTTGCCTTGGTCGGGATTTGATATTTTAAAATTTTCTAATGAAACTAAAAATACCTGAAAATTAAGAGACGCAACGCATAATAATTATAGACTTACAGACTTACTTGCTCAGTTAAAATAGTTGAAAATTTAATGTTACTTATGGGAGAGGATTAAAATTTTCTACATATAATTTTCATTACTTTTACACTGTAAAAAACCCCTTAAAATTTACGGTTTTAAATTGGCAGCTGGGTTGTGGAAAACAGTAAAAATTTTACGAAGTAAATCCGTAAGAACAACGATGTTTTACCTTGTAAAATGGTAAAACGCCGTCGTTTTTACGGATTCACTTTGTAATTTTTACGGTTTTGCACAACCAACCCAGCTGCCAGTTTAAAACCGTAAATTTTACGGGATTGTTTTACATGTATAATACGAAAAATATATAAATTATGAGACATTAAGATTTGTTTTGAGGATTTTTAAAAATAACACCCTTATTTATGCTCCAGATTGCATTATTTTACAATATATCTTAAATATGATAATTATATCTCAGTATAATATTTATTGAAGGTCGTTCTTTTTTTGTAAGATACTAATAAAAACATGACAAAAATGAGGAAATTGGTAAAAAAAATAATGTAAAATATGCTTGATGTCTAATTTAAGATCACTAAACATAGTTTTGAATTAATTAGTGTAATTTGTGTTTTTCCATATAAAATTTATAATTTTTGTGCTATTATTGAAAGTGCTCCAAGGAGGGCTATACTAGTGGGGCACCTTGGGACAGTAAAAGAAGTGTTTAAAATTTCTCATCATAAATTCCCTAAAAGAGATAATTGGTAGGAAATTTTTTTTATTAGGATGCGTAAAGGAGTATATTTAATATATTATCTGTGTTTAGGTTTAGTAAATATAATTCTATAGAACCATTTTGCAGAACGATTTTGAAAAATTTATAATGACTAACAGTAGAATTGAAAGAAAACCACAATAAGGATTTGTTTTTAAAGTAAAAAAAAATATTGTGAAGATACATAAATTTTTAAGCAAACATATTTTGTGTAATATATTCTTTTTACGGAACCAATTTTTTCTTTACTGACCTTGTAAAATGTAAGAAACAACATTAAAAAAAAACCCTAATTAAAAAATACCATGAAAAATTCGACGGGAAAAGGTTCTAAAGCGCTACTTTCGTTAACAAACAAGAGCATTGAACATTCCTCAATATAGCCTCAAACTAGCTCACAAAATAGGAGCGGAGTGTGACTGTAAAATTGATTCCTAAATTCGCTACTTATCGCTCATGAATCCGCCAAGATTGCACCGCCAAGTAACCAAACAGGTTGGGGTGCCGCATCTGGCGGTGAAGAGCAAGCGAAAGCTGGAAGCTCGCCAAAGCCTGCGGTAAACTGGATCGGGCCGTCTTTCGAGTTGGAACCCTCTCAAAGCAAGCTCGCGATAATATGCCGCCATATTATTCCGCGATTCGAATCTATGCGGATTGCTTTTACACTTTTTGTGGTTCATTAGTTCCATAAACACTAGAACAATTACTTATTATCAAAAAAAAGTCTTTTCTCATTAATATATTGTGAAAGTAAAGTAATAGAAATCTAGTGTACAATATATAATTATTTGCAAGTGTATGTTTCTGGCGCCACCTGTCGTACATACTTACAAGTAATTATACACTGACAATAACTTTCGTATTATATTAATGTCTGAAGATTGTTTTTTGATAATTTAGTAACTGTTTTGGTGTTTGTGGAACTATTTAAATTCCCCGTTTGCGATTTTCCGTACCTTTCTAGTTTCTTCTACGTGTTTTGTCATTCTAAATATGGCCCGAATTCACAGTAAATTAAGGATAAAATCTGCTCATTCTAATTTTTTTTTTGTTGAATTTGGCCTATTTAAAATATTAATTATTTTTTATTGTGATTTAAACAGTTTTTGTGACATTTCCTGAGATGAGAAATGATAAAAAAGCCTAATTTTCTAAGGCTTATTGCGGGGCCGAGCAACGCGCAGTGGAAGAAAAAAATCTCCAGTGACGAAAAGCATTTCAGGGACTACAAAACTTTGACTAATACATTTTATTAAGGACAAGACGAGATTACTACAAGAATGTAAAATCACACGTAAAACATGAGTATATATAGTGGGGGTTACTACAATCTCTAGCATATATATTTTGGCGAGGTATCTCCCATTTGGTGAATTCATATAACTTAGAAAGAAGAATTGTGCGAAATATCTCACATATGCCCCCCTTTCGCAAAATTCTCAAAAATACAGTTCACAAATTTCACCAAGTTCACCTTAACCATAGCTTTTGCAAAAAGATCAGCAATATTCAACTTTGTAGGCACATACTCAATAGTTACTAAATATTTCAATATCAAATCTCTAATATAAAAATATCTAACATCAATATCAGGGGGGGGCTCATCTGGCTCCGATTACTTTCAGCCAGGATGACGTAATCGGCTGGAAGGCGTTGAAGTTTTGACAGGAGTGACCAATCAGGGTTACATAGGGAAATCGCGGAGCTTCTTATAGGGATTTTCTTAAGTAGAAGGGAGTAATATAAGACGCGGAAGGGAAAATATAGACCTGTGAACTTGCCTAAGCAACAAATCATATATTTAAATATCAATACTTGTGATCTATATGGGTGGGGGACGGGATGGCCTGTTCGGTTTGCTCCTCTGCCTTTCACGCCAGCAGTCTGCGCACTGCTCCGTCGTGAGTTCGATTCTCACCTCGCCCCTGGGTGTATTTTCCTTCTTTGTGCCAGTAAAAATTCTGTTGTGTCTGTCTTACTTGACGAAGGTGTATAAGCGGATCCTTGAGATCAAGCACACATACCGGAAAATATATGTAACCAAAAAACCAAACCAAACCAATCTATATGGGTGCATTCAATTTTTTAACTTCTGATAGGTTAAAACTGATTAAAATTTTTCATTGAATTAAATTATGAGTATCTTGTTTTCCTTCTCATAAGCAACTTGAAGAACAAGTTTATAGCTTACCAAATAATGGATTAAATACAAACTATGAAATTTAAAACTGATTCCTATGCATTATTACGGAGGTTCATTACTTAAATCAATAGTGATCGATTTGTAACAATATTTTAAAAGTTAAACAAATTCCCACTATCTGTATTTTAGAAAATTCTAAATACAAAGAAAATACCGTTTTTTATCCCTATTGGAAAAAAAATTTCCGGTATGAAAAAAAATTAAACCGGGTTATGAAACACCGGAACTAGTATGATACTAGAACCAGTATGATACTAGTTCTAGTATCATACTGGTTCTAGTATCATACTAGTTCCGGTGTTTCATAACCCGGTATTATAATGGTTCTAGTATATACTAGTTCCGTTATCATACCGGGTATGGTAACGGAACCAGTATATACTAGAACCAGTATGATACTAGTTCTAGTATCATACTGGTTCTAGTATCATACTAGTTCCGGTGTTTCATAACACGGTATCATAATGGTTCTAGTATATACTAGTTCCGTTATCATACTGGGTATGGTAACGGAACCAGTATATACTAGAACCAGTATGATGCCGGAACCAGTATCGTACAAAAACCTGTGTTTCAAAAACTACTTCTACAAACCAAAAAAAGTACAAGAATACACAATACAAAAAAGTACAAGAATACAGTCATATGTTATGTACATTTATGGGACACAGGTTTATACAAGAGAACAATACTAAATCAACAGAAACATCAGACTAAATTGTAATTAAAACCACGCACAATCACAATATATGAGGCGGAAAGCGAAAAGGGACCTCTAGTCGGCAAAGTTGATTTCGAGAAAAAGCCATAAAACCAGAAGAAGGTCAAAACTATCGAAGATGATGACAGTTTTAGTCTTCCAGAGACTTCAAGGGGGCGAAGGGTGCAGTGTCCCAAACACTGTGACCACAAGGGTATGGTGTCCCTGACACCGAAAGGAAAGGGTGGTATCCCAGATACACCTGAGGGGCTAGAGGAGACAAGGTTGTCCCAGACGAATTCATCCCTTTAACGAATATAGTATCCTCGAGCCTGGTTCCTTCGAGCATTGCACCCCCAGGTGATGGTGATGGTGTTGCAGTACTCTCGTTCACATACTAGGGTCGAACCGCATTTAATCTGAAACAAAACACAAATGTGTAAATTAATAAGTCACAAGATATTTGCCAAATACATCTAAAGTATATAAAGTGCAAAATTTACAAGGGTTATTGCAGCTAGAATAAAAAAGATTTTAAAAAATGTCATTCATTTTATTGTCAAGAAAATATACAACCAAGATGCTGGATGATTACATATGCTGAAATTAATATGATAATTTAATTTAAATTGAAATAAGGAAGTGTTTTGGACCTTTTGGCCTTGGTAGTTGGATTAAAAAAAGAAAACGAGGGATGTTTCCAAGCCTTATAAGATAGTGCAGAAATTTACAGGGCTCCAATTATGATAAGGAAGAACAGGGTCAAGATTTGAAAAAAATTATCAAGGCAAATAAGGAAAAGGAATTGCAACGCAAAAAATATATATTAAATCTGCTATACCACGTTAGACTGCAGCATCGTCCAAAAATTGTGATTGCTCTTCAAATCAGCAACAATATTGAGCTATGTTGGAAATAGTTGGATTCTATATGCCTCATTCTAGTTGTTTAAATTATTACCAATAAATTAAGAACAGGTTTAATAAAAACGGTTAAAATGTTAATAAACCATTGCTTGTGAGCTTGGAACAATAATGAATTACAGAAACAATCAGATTAAAGAGATGGCAACAGAGGGTTAGCTGAATATTGCCACTGTTTATAGAATTGGCCACTTCTCATACCCTTCATTGCAAGTTTAAATACAATGTCACTTTAGCCACTTGTTTTTAACCCACCCATGTGATATCACCATCAATGTGTACCATTAATCTCAAAAACTTAGTTTTGCCTTTTCTCCTATAGAAAAAGTAAAGTACCCTTTAATTATAAAATTAAGCCTAATGAATGTATTATTACATTGAAACCAAAATGACAATTATATGAAAGAAAACTATTACTAGTGCGAAACCCAAACTCGCAGGATGCACCCACATTAGATTCTTTTAATTTTTTTATGGAAAGGTTTTCTGTATAAAGAGGTTAAACCTACTTGCAGCAAAGTTCCATCTGTTTGTACTACTATCCGCAGACACAGCATCCACTTCTACAACTCTGCTGGGAGATTTCATAATCATTTCACACTGAAAGATGCCAGGCAGACCTGAAATAATCAAGAGAAACATCAGCGATGATACTTGAAGTTGAATGCAAAGGAACACAGATGTATGATCAAGTGTAAAGGAATAGGCTGATGACACTATAAAATTGTGTTAGAAATTGCACTTAAAAGTTGAAAGCGTTATTTCCTGAAAACATTTCACCTTAATTCTTAATTAAGTCAAAATGTACTTAAAAGAAACTATCAAAATATATAATTGTGCGTAATTTAAATGCTAACAAAGAACTTAAAATTTATTAGTATAGTTTGGACACGGCTTACTAGATGCTATACAGGCTAGCCAAGTTTTAAACAATGAAAACCATTTGACAACTTTTCCCGCTTGGATCGCCACAAATCCTACCTATATCACCCACCGCCTTCAACACTGTGGATATGCTTTGCCAGTTTGTCAAGTATTGCCATCTGGATTTTTAATGATTTCCGTACTCGGCTAGCCTGTATAGTATCTAGTAAGCCATGGTTTGGAAATAATATTTGTTAACCCTTATTTGTTGTGTGTTTTGGGGAAGGTAGAATGTCTAACTTTCAATCTATTAATTTCTTTAATGAAACAATGGGATGGATACTTGAGGGAGTACCACCTAGGTCCTTAGACTCACTTAGTGAGGCCATAAGCCGAGCTGTTACAGAAAGTGTGACTATGAAAGTCAGTCATCGGATTCAAAATACCCTTGTTTCTCCATCAAGTATATATTTGGTCCTCATTTTATCACCCCGGAGGAATGAAGCGTAATTCTGATGGTGGGTTAACACCACCGCGTCAAACCTGGCGAACAGTAGTCGTTTTCGAGGCTTAGAGGTTTTCTATTGCTTCTTTTGAATCGCTGTTGACCCCTATCGCCGCTTTTGACATGGTGGTGTAAATCCACCATGAGTCTGCTTTCCCCAACACGGGAATAGAACTTGGGCCTGTGGGGTGGCAGCAAGATCCACCACGCCACTTAGCTTCTCAACTTCTTTATGGCAGAAAAAATTTTTCACTGATAGAATGTTTTCCTACGCAAAAATTAACTTATTTTATTCATTTAATAATTTTACTGCAATGAAAATACTGTTTAGTAATAAATACTAACTTACAGACCTGGAAAAAGTACCCGAACCTACGAACCTGGTTCGGGGGAAGCCCCTGCCAGCTCCATAGGAGCAATACATAAGGTTCGGGGGAAGGTTACAACTTTTTCCAGGTCCGCTAACTTATTAATAAACAATTTTTTAGTCTTAAGCATAGTATAAACATGGTGTTAAGAAGTAAAAAGTAATTAACAAGTTCACAATATAATAACTAAACATGCTGTTTCTAAATTGTTTACAAAGTAAAATATTTCAGTGCTTTAAGTTAATTTAGCTTAGTCCATCATATACCTATTGACTATACGTCCATGTGTCTATTCAACACCAAATCACTCTCTACTCTCATAAAAGTATGACTAGTAGAGACCCACTCATGTAATTATATCAATTTTCATCAATGTGTAAAATTGATCTAAGTAGGAATTAGTTTTGTCTTTTCTCCCATAGAAAAAGGACCCTTTAGTTATAAAATTAAGCATAATGAATGTATTATTACATTGAAACAAAAAGGACAATTATAAGAAAGAAAACTATATATTACTAGTGCAAACCCCATCTCCCACTGAAAGATGCCGGGCAGACCTGAAATAACCAAGAGAAACATCAGCGATGATACATGCAGTTGAATGCAAAGAAACACAGATGTATGATCAAGTGTAAAGGAATAGGCTGATGACACTGCAAAATTGTGTTAGAAATTGCACTTAAAAGTCAAAAACGTTATTTCCTGAAAACATTTCAACTTTATTCCTTAAAGTTGAAATGTACTTAAAACATAGTTCCCACTCTTTTGTGAGGAAAAAAATCAAGTATTTAAGGGCTTAAATTTAAAATCTTTCATGAACTAAAATAGAAAGGCGGAAAAGCCATTTACAAGTAAAAAAAACTTTTCTCCCAATTTAGTACCCTTACTTCAAAAACCTTTCTTACAGCAAAGATTAATAATTATAATATTACCATTACTATATTTAACAATTTCAAAACATACTACTATATTTTACTTGTTTTGGGAAAGTCAAACAGAAAAATTCAAGTAGGCAAGTTATACCTGTTCTACAATATGCTAACAGGATATTAACTATTTGATTAACTTTTCATGTTCGAACTGAAAAGAATTCCAAATTAAAATATTTCAAATAAAATAATAAATAATAAAATTCAAGGACTTTTAAGGACTTAGCACTAAATTCAAGCATACTTTCCAGGGCCCTTGAATTTAAAAATGAAATTCAAGTACTTTTCAAGGCCCGTGGGAACCCTGTAAAAGAAACTATCAAAATATAATTGTGCATAATTTACGGGTATAGTACACTTAGGATGGTAATAAATAGATCTCTTGGAATAAAACTTAGCAAAATATTTCAACAAATTAAAGACAGGGAAAGAAATAAAGAAAATAAATTATGCTACTTAAATACTGCAAATAAAATGTTACAAGACCTAAACAGAACAGAAGTCAAGTAACAAAACATTTAAAAAGGTTAAAAATTGTTACTACTTCAATATTATTTCATACGCAGTCAAGGGCGGATTTAGGTAATGAACCCTGGGGGTGCGTAGTGGAAAACATGGGGGTGCAAACTGTCCCTGATGGCTTTAAAAACATGATTTTCCCTATAAAAATTTAATTTTCTCAAAAAGTTGACACCTTTAAATCCGCCCATGCGCAGTGCTTCTGAAAATGCACAGTTAAAGTTAAAGCCCATTAAATGTGTTGCTGATACTGATGGTTCAAGGGATAGCAACTAAGAGAACTATTATGTATTGTAATGTGTGTGAACAGTTGTAATGGGGAATCATTAACATATGCATGCATTTTGATTCATATGTAATATCACACATGATCAGCAATTAGCCAAAAACAATATTAAATAGACATGACATAGTACATGGGGGCCACTTTTCAAAATTTGCAAGACGGAACTTTAAAGTATCGTATTAATCATTTTCATCCAGTCTAGCAATTTTTTTTCAATTGCATGAAAATTCATAAAATATCATGAACAATTATAGTTCCTTAAATTCTAAATCAAGATAAAGCTGTATGTGAGTAAAACCATCTTACTTGTGGTCAAAATGTGCGGTTCAATTCCGTTAATGTTCCCGCTAAATACCGCTTTGCTCTTTTGGATACCAAAAAAGTAGTAATGTATTCGAAGTAAAAGTTTCCGGGCTTGGTTGCCGTAGTCTCGATGTTAAAACTCTGACGTTTCACCCAAAACTGTGTTGGGCATCATCAGCTGTTTTTTCTCTCACGTAACCAACCACGTAACGTAAAAAAAACAGCTGATGATGCCCAACACAGTTTGGGGTGAAACGTCCAAGTTTTTAACATCGAGACCACTGCAACCAAGCCCGGAAACTTTAACTTCGAATACATCCGGCCGTGAAAGCCTTTCTGTTTTAATTAGTAATGTATTGCTAAAACAATTTTAGACTCAGATTAAAATGTTTATATAGATCAAAAACTATTCATATTTTCAATTAAAATTTTAAAATGTTGATATTTGAATGTATGGCATTCTCAAAAGCATGGCAATATTTAGCAGGAACGTTAACGGAATAGAACCAAATGTGCAATGTAGGTATTGGAATTTAGTACTAATTTTGCGTTTCGCAATATACCTGGGACGGAATTCCGTTCATTGAAATTTTAAAATGATGGAATTCTGTCCCGGGGATGGAAGAGTGGCACCCATGCTTAATATAAACTTTAGAAATGAAACTCATCAAGCACTTGCCTTTGGTCAAAAACACAATACATAAAAGAATAAGTTCAAGGACTGGGTATGAATGCATTGTATAGTGCTTCCAAAACCCAAACAAATCCCAAAATTTTTTATATCATGGACCACTATATTTTATTTTTCTCATTAATCCCAACTATAACTACATATTCTTAAAAAAAAGGGTAAAAATATCCATCTTGTAAATTAAATTGGTAATTTTGAAAGTCAAGTAGAACCCTTTTAAAGCAAAAATTTTAAGGGCATTTTAAAATTATTTTCTTCACATCCTAATTTTCAAAATCAGAATCACACTAAGGGAATCAGCTTGACAGTATTTAACGAAATGTTAACACATTTGAACTCAAAAGCAAACTATTCTGTACTTACATTTACATATATATTATGCTAGTATAAATCTTCATTACAAAAGGATGTGCCGGGCACAATGATCCCAAATCGGACTTTGTTTGAGGTGTTCTAGAAATTACTCATGGAGACATTTAAAAAATTAAAAGCAGCCCTGTTTTTATTTTGTTGAAAAGAAAAATATTTTAATTCTAAATAAAATATATTGAACATTTCAACTTACTTGAAAAGAGGAAAAGATAGCGTGGTCATTTAACACATAATAAGGTAAATATAAATAAATATCAACGTTTTACGTTGCCATTTCCAGAAATCAAATCAAATAAATCCAAATCTTTGGTGTGCCTGTGGCTAAGTATGTAGAGTAAAAATAATACATGACGATATCTGAAAACATCAAACCCTAATATAAGAGATAAATCAATGGAGTAAATAAAGTTTTCAAAAGGAATCTTGATGAAAATTTACAGTAATTAATTATCGAAAAGTCAAGAACGACAAGTATGCACAATACAGCCATTCTGTTTGTTGGTAGTTAATTGGCCTGCCCTGTCCCCCTTTATTTTTTTACCTACTTCATCAACTGATTAAATTATTCACATTATAACATTATTTTCATTGCATTTGAATATTAATGCATACATTATTTTAATCTAAAGAGGAGGGCAATTTATTATTTAGCAGGTATTTCCAGGTGAAAATGCGTTTTTGGGGCATTTAAGACATGGTTAACGCTCATTAAAAAACATTTCAGTTGAATAAACTTAAAAAGGACCTCAAAATACAATATGTATCAAATTTTTGTGCAATTTGGTGTTCAATTAGACGGATTTTCAGAGTCGGGGAAAAACAGTATTTTGAGTGAAAAACACAAGTTTGAAAAGGCCCAAAAATCGGTATTTAATGATAAGTTTGAATTTTTTTCAATTTTTATTTTTGTAGTTAAGTAATGTGGCAAACTTTTTCCAGAAATTCGGGTTGCCATGGGGATTCTGACGTCATCCAGGAATTTTCAAACACAAAAGAGGTTTACTTGTCTTTGTAAGAATCCATTGCATTTTTTGGGGGTATAGAAAAACGGGGAAAGGGGGAAAATATGAATGAACCCCCAAGTGTTTTATAACACTGTATTCCCTTTGATTAGTAGATTAAGAATATATAAAGTATGAGGGGGTGGGTCCCATATTTCGGGAGTTTTTCCGGTTTTATTGAAAAACTGAATCTGGGCGTCCCGCCCGGAGTTTTAGAACTAAAGGTATAAAATTTTAGTATTTTTAAAGTTCTTTAAGAGTTCTTCAAGAATCTGGTTACTGCTAAGCTTTCTGACAACTATTTCCAGAGAAATCTGCGAAAAACCGTCTTGGAAAACGAAACAATGAATTTAATTGTCTCTGGATCACGCAATTTTTACAATATTTGTTAGTGATTCATACTGTTCAAATTCCCACTTTAAATGCTTTCATAAAATATAAATTACTAAGCTGTGATCATAACAGATCCGCAGCTATTCAGCGTTAAAATTAGCATGTGTTAGGCTTAACGCACCACGAGGGGTCTATTCCCTCCAAACACTACGGTTTTCGCCACTTTCTAACACGGTTCTTAAAGGTCTTTAAGAGTTCTTCAAGAATCTGAATACTGATAAGCTTTCTGACAATTATTTCTAGAGAAATCTGTGAAAACACGTCTTGGAAAACGAAACAATGAATTGAATTGTCTCTGGATCACACAATTTTTACACTATTTGTTAGTGATTCATACTGTTCAAATTCCCACTTTAAATGCTTTCATAAAATATAAATCACTAAACTGTGATCATAACAGATCCGCAGCTATTCAGCGTTAAAACTAGCATGTGTTAGGCTTAACGCTTAACGCACCACGAGGGGTTTGTTTCCGCCAAACACTACGGTTTTCGCTTTCGCCACTTACTTAGCTCTAAAAGTAACGATCGAGTATATACTTTTACACAGTTTATTGCAATATATTATAAGCCAGATTATATTGTCCGAAACAAATTTCTGCACGTTTTTACATAGGTATATATCAATATTTCCAAAAATTTTCATACAGGTATCGAGTTGTTGGTTTATCAATAAATAGGCATCAATAATAAAAAGATCTTGATTAAATATATTACGATTATATATAATGATAAAAAGTTGTATTTACACAATGAAAATCATATCGTGCATCCAGTTCAGAGCGAGAGTTCTCATTACATCAAAACACATTGACTATCACACAAGTAGCAGTTGTAGTTGTTTTTTTGCGTTGCCACTCTCTTTTTTACACACAAAATGTAGCCGCCACAGGTAGCCCCTCCCCAGCAACAGCGAAATTTAGAGGTACCGTGGGTTGAACCGGACATGCCTGCCGGCCCTGGTAATGTGCTTGGGAGGCAGCGAGTCGCTGGGTCCCTGTGGGGGGACACCAGAAGCAGGAACAGGTGGGGAGTTTGGAGAGACCGTAGTGGACGCAGTGGTTGGAGCAGACCCGGGTTGGTCAGGGGAAGATACAGAGGCTGGAGTAGACACGGGTTGTCCCAGAGCAGGTGCAGAGGCTTGCGCTGTGGCAGGTGGGCCGGCCAGGGTTTGGTCGGTTGTTGACCCCGCTGTTGTAAAGGCTGGCTTCAGGCGGTCGATGCTTACAGTGCACTCCGCGTCGTTCCTCATTATTTTGAAAAGCTTATTGCTCCGGGACACTACCCGGAAGGGACCTTCATAGGGTGGTTGTAGGCTCCTTCGCACAGCGTCCGTCCGCAGGAAAACATGCGAGCATGTAGCTAAGTCCTTACTGACGAACACTGGCGGATGGTTATGATGTATGGCTGGGGAAGGTGCGAGGCGTTGCATACCCTCCCTCAACCTCCCTACAAAGGTAGCAGGGTCAATTGCCTCTGTAGTAGGTGTTAAGAGCTCCCCTGGTACCCGAAGAGTTGCTCCATACACCATCTCAGCTGGGGTAGCCTGCATATCCTCCTTGAAGGCAGCCCTGAAACCCAATAGGATGGATGGCAAGGCAGCTGTCCACTGCGGTTCCTGGTAGGCCATGATGGCTGCCTTTAACTGCCGGTGGAACCGCTCCACTTGGCCGTTGGCAGCCGGGTGGTAAGGAGTGGTTCGGATACGGGCGGTCCCCAAAAATGTAGTTAGGGCCCGAAACAAGGAGGACTCAAACTGGGTTCCCTGGTCCGTTGTGAGCCTTAAAGGCGAACCGAACCTTGACACCCAGCCAGTATAAAATGCAGAAGCCACAGATTGGGCTGTGATGTCACTGAGAGGAAAAACTTCCGGCCATTTGGTGAAGCGATCGACACAGGTCAGGCAGTACCGAAAGCCTTCCGACGGTGGTAGTGGGCCTACTAGGTCGATGTGGATATGCTCAAACCGAGAGCTAGGGGGTATGAATGATCCCAGTTGGCTTCTGGTATGCCGTGTGACCTTGCTTCTCTGGCACGGAATGCACGCTTTGGCCCAGGCAGCGACATCAGCCCGCATGGATGGCCAAACGTAGCGTGCCCCTATCAATTTAAGAGAGGCCCGAGTGCCCGGGTGAGAGAGTCCGTGTAATTGGTTAAAAACCTCTCTACGGAACCCTTCCGGAACAAAAGGCCGTATGCAGCCTGTTGAGGCTTCACAAAATAATGTGACCGCCGGGTGGCCTAGGTGCATCTTCTTCAGGATGAGGGACGAGGAGGGAGTTTGGGAAGACAGGATGGATTGCAGTTCCTCATCAGCCTCCTGCGCCTTGGCCATTTCCTGGAAATCGATGGGGGAGGGCATCTCCATGGCGTCAATTTGGACCCGGGACAGGGCATCTGCGACCACATTGTCCACTCCCTTGATGTGGCGAATGTCAGTGGTAAACTGGCCAATGAAGTCCAGGTGTCTCAGCTGACGAGGAGAGCATTTGTCGTCCTTCTGCCTAAAAGCAAATGTTAATGGCTTATGGTCTGTGAAGAGGATAAAGTGCCGCCCCTCCACCATGTGCCGGAAAAAACGAATGGCCATATATGCGGCCAAGAGCTCCCGGTCATAGGCGCTGTACCTCAGTTGTGCTCCATTGAGTTTCTTGGAGTAGAAGGCTAGTGGTTGCCAGCTGCCCTTGATCTGTTGCTGCAATGCAGCGCCCATAGCCGAGTCTGAGGCGTCCACCACTAAGGCCAGTGGAGCCTGCTCAGACGGGTAATTTAGGGCTGTTGCGGAGGACAGGGCCACTTTGCACTTTTCGAAGGCAATAGTGGCTGCCTCAGTCCATGGAACTGGAGTTTTATCGTTCTTCTTAGCCCCGGAGAGTAACGCATTCAGAGGAGCTTGTTGGCTGGCAGCATGGGGAAGAAAACGGCGATAAAAATTGAGAATAGCAAGAAACCGGCGGAGGTCCTTGATTGTCTCTGGCTTGGGAAATTTTACAATTGCCTCCACCTTCTCTGGCAGGGGGATGATGCCTGACGCCGTTACCTGATGTCCTAGGAAGGTGACTTGACTCTGACCCAGGACACACTTGGATGCATTAAGATGTACCCCGTACTCCTTGAACCGTTCAAAGACCTGTTTGAGATGTTGAAGGTGCTGCTCGCTACTTGTAGATGCCACTAGAACATCGTCGAAGTAGGGAACACAAAACTCCAAGCCGCTCAGCACATGATGGATGAAACGTTGGAATGTGGCAGCCGCATTTGACAGACCAAAAGGCATAAACATGAATTCGAACAGTCCGAAGGGGGTGGTCACAGCCGTTTTGGGGATGTCTTCCTCTCGGACAGGGATCTGTAGATAGGCCTTGGCGAGGTCCAACGTAGAAAAGATAGATTTTCCCTCCAAGACCTGCATGCAGTCCTGAATGTGGGGCACAGGGTATCTGTCCGGGATGGTGATATTGTTGAGCTGCCTGAAGTCTCCACAGGGACGCCAGTCCCCGTTGCTCTTGGGGACCATGTGAAGGGGAGAGGCCCAACAGCTGCTTGAAGGACGGCAGAGCCCAGCGGAGACCAAGTATTGGAACTCTTGCTGGGCTGCCCGGAGCTTGTCTGGGGGAAGCCTCCTTGGTTTGGAGAAAACCGGTGGTCCAGTGGTTAAGATGGTGTGTTCCACCTGGTGTTTCCTTGGGCTGGCTGTGGAGTGTGCTTCAGTGAGCGAAGGAAACTCGGCCAGTAGATGGTGGAACTGCGATTCCCCGCTGACAGCCTTCACTCCCGGTGTCTCTCTCGCTGAGAGGACTCCTCTGGACTGCATGTTGGTGAGTGGGTCGATGAGCTTTTCTTCCCGAATGTCCTTCCCGAATGTGCCTAAGGAAGTCGGCACCGATGATGGGGTGGGAGACATCTGCCATTACAAAGGGCCAGTTGAATTCTCTACGCAGTCCCAAGTCAAGGCGTAGCAGCTTTTGCCCATAGGTGGCAATCGGGGTCCCATTTGCGGCGTAGAGCTGAAGCTGAGCAGGCGTACGGTGGCCGTTTGTTGGAGGAATAACCGAGATATCAGCACCCGTATCCACCAGGAACTTGCGGGATGATGTACGGTCCGCAAGATACAGGCGGTGGACTGCTAGCGGACCGTCACTCTGTGGGTCGAGTGACGGCTCTCCTAGTTTTTTGGAGGCGGGTAGGTACACCCAGGTTGCACACACTTCCTGGCTGCGTCCCCGAAACGCTGGTGGTACCAGCAGTAGTCGGGGTTTGAGTCCCTGGGTCGACTGCTGGAGCGTCTCCTGAAGAGCCGGCCTGCAGATGGGCTTCGTTCCCTGGATCGGGACCTGGTTTCCAGCTGGTCCAGCCGGGCGGTGATCGCAGCCAACATGGTGTGGAGAGCTGTCTCCTGGGTGGGAGGTGGGGGTTGGCTTACCTCCTGTATTGCCAGGTGGTTGCCCGCAGCCGCTGCGATTCCATCTGCCATCTCTGCCAGCTTGTCCAGTTTATCGTTGCTAATAGCAAGTATTTGCTGGACGTGTGTGGGGAGACGTTGCAAGAAGAGGGTCTTCAGCAGGTCCTCTGGGAGCCTGGTCCCTGCTTTGGCTCGCATCTCACGCAGGAGGTGGGAAGGCCGCTTGTCTCCTAGTTGCATGCCGGACACTAGGTCGCGAAGGCGCTGCTCCTCTGAATCCGCGTATTGCGAGCAGAGCCTCTGGCGGATGTCAGAATATGGCGTTGTAGCTGAGGGGTTCGTAATGATATCCCCCACAATGGTGAGCTCCTCAGGCTGAAGGGCGGCCACCACGTAGTGGAACTTTGTTTCTTCCCTTGTGACCGCGGCCAGTACAAACTGCGACTCCATCTGCCGGAACCATAGTTCTGGATTGGCCCGCCAAAAAGGTGGAGCTTTCACACCCACGAGGGCAACGGCCGGTGAGGGAGAAGGCGCCGCTGACGAATTCACCGCCGATGGAGCAAGCGCCACTTGAGATGGGTCGGCTAGCTCGGGCGTATCAACCATCGCAACGGCAGAGTGGGCAGAAAACACACGAACGGAGGCAGGCGGGGAAAACCCTTAACGCAGGCGAAGAGGACCGGGAAGCGGGAAGAAGCGGATTAGGGTGGGGAAAGTCCCTTTCATCCCCTACACGTGGGTAGGCCTGGTGTTAGTAAGTCCGTTCACAGGGTCACCACTTGTTGGTTTATCAATAAATAGGCATCAATAATAAAAAGATCTTGATTAAATATATTACGATTATATATAATGATAAAAAGTTGTATTTACACAATGAAAATCATATCGTGCATCCAGTTCAGAGCGAGAGTTCTCATTACATCAAAACACATTGACTATCACACAAGTAGCAGTTGTAGTTGTTTTTTTGCGTTGCCACTCTCTTTTTTACACACAAAATGTAGCCGCCACAGAGTTATCAAGAAATAAAGAAATTTTGATATAAATTCCAAAAATAATGTTTTGGAATTTATATCAAAATTTCTTTATTTTTCGAGAAAATTTCAAATATTTTTAAGTTTATGACCTAAAAAAATAAAGGTTGGAATAAAAAAAAGTCAACAAATTCTATACTGGTATCTAAATTTTCAGTATGTTTTAAAATTGGTAATAAAAATTCAGTAGCCTTTGGATCGTCTGACGTGACGTCTCCCAATGAGAGCTGAAAAGTCAGTTTGTGCGCATGCTCGAACGTCAGCGTTGGCGACGAAAGATTTTGGCTTCTTTGGAGGTAATGAGCAACAATGACGTGAAGGTTTGTTATGAAACGTGCCCCGATGGCTCACATGGTAGGGTATGGGCTTGTTAACTGAGAGATCACGGGTTCGAATCCTGGTGCCCGACAACTTAGCGACGCTGTTATTTTGACTTATTTAAAGGACATAGTTTTTATTTAATACGTTTTAATTAATATTATAATGTTTTAATTATTTTTATTAGATTTATAGATTATGAGAAAAGTTTTGTTGTTTTGATGTGAATATGTATCCGGCATTTTTACGACGCTTATGTTTTAAATTATTTAAAGTACATAGTTTTTATTATAATATTTTAATTATTTTCATTAGATTTATAGATTTTGAGAAAAGTTTTGTAGTTATGATGTGAATATTTTTAATTATTAAATTTTATAACATTATTCAATTTAAATTAAGAATTTAGTTATTATTTAATTAATATTAGTTATTATTTAATTTATGTAAGAATTTTTTTATTATATTTAACAATAACAATTTTTGTGTAGTTATGCTTATGATGTGAGTAAATAAATTTTGATGGCCGGATGTTCATAATTTTAAAATTAGGGATCGTTATGTTATAGTTTCGTGTTATTTTTCATTTAAATCCCCTATGTAAAACATGAATTATCTAGAAATGGACTCTTGGACGTTGAAAACCTAAGACCCAAACCAAAAATATACGGCATAATTTGAAACTGGGACATGAGCCTCGCCAAAGTAGTATTTTTCAACTCCCATTGGGTTCCGTCAGGCTGGATAAAGTGCACTTAAAAATTCTTGTACATTCTATACTAGTATAAAAATTTAAAGTATTCATTAAAACTGGTATCAACGTTCCCCAGTACGGTTTCAAAATTTCCAGTGTTGATCATAATGGTATTGAAATTCCCAGTATTCATTAAAACCAGTATCGAAATTCCCAGTGTTGTTCATAATGGTATTGAAATTCCCAGTATTCATTAAAACCAGTATCGAAATTTCCAGTATTGATTCATACTTGTATTGAAATTCCCAGTATTCATTAAAACTAGTATCGAAATTTCCAGTATTGATTCATACTGGTATTGAAGTTCCCAGTATCCATTAAAACCAGTATCGAAATTTCCAGTATTGTTTCATACTTGTTTTAAAGTTTCCAGTATGGTGTCATACTGGTTTTAAAATTTCCTGTATGTTTTTCCAGTATGGATACTAGTTCCAGTATGATTTATACTGGTTCTAGTATCATTTTGATACTGGTTTTGTGAACTTTTTCCAATAGGGATAGCAGTATTTAGTTACAATCCAATGCTTTTAGATCACTAAAAAATCCTCAAATTGTGAGCTATTTTTGGGTTGTTCTTCTTTTGTATGTTTTGTATAAAATTGATTACGCTACTAATCGCTTTTATTACTAATTTATTAAAATTCAAAGTAAGTTTATTAGGTACTAATTAATCTGATCTCACTGAATTTATTATTCTAATGTATCTTATATTCTGATTATGATTGTAGTAACACTGATCTATCTAAGACATATTGATCAGTGTTAAAACAATCACATAATCAGATGATAATAAATGATCACTTAGATTCTAAGTGATAATTACATGAAGAAAAAATCAAATAATCTGTTGATTTCGAATTCAATTTTGATTAAACATGACAAACATGAAGGAGATAATTTATTGGGTATAAACCTTCACCAACTTATCGACTCCCACATACGATCGCCGAAAGAAACTCGAACTGAAACAGTTAGTTTTGAAGTTGGATCAGTGTTCCAAAGTTACGATATGATCATTTTATAAGATCTCCAAGGTGAGGTCACATTGATCCTGTTTTAGTGTAAAATTTGAATAGTCTTCAAATTAAAAAATGAAACATAATAATAATTAAAAAATGTTGCTAAGCTTTAATAATATTATCATTAAGTCTATAGCTGGTTCTACATGAAGCCGTTTTCGCGGATGACGGGCCGCGTTTGCTTGATCCGCCATCAGAAAAATCCCTTTGGTTGGCAAAAAGTGGTGGCGCTGCGGTCGCATTGAACAACCAAACGCGGGCCGTGAAAACGGGAGCAAAAAAAGTTTTGCTTTCCGTCATCGGCAGCCGCGAAGATAGAACATCAACAACAACAATAAACTACAAACATGGCGTAAGTTCAATTTTCGTTTCTCTTGGTTTAAAGTGTATTTCAATTGAAAATGATTGTGATTTCTTATTTAAAACAAGCAAAGTACTTGTTGTACTGGCGTTGTTTTCTGTATGTAATTTGCATTACAAGCAGTGCTGAAATTGGAGAAAAATATTTGGGGGGACTCACCCTCACCTTTTTACAGAGTAGATAATTGATGGAGGGTAAAATATGACTAATTTTTAGTAGTACCTACTTGAATTGATAATCAAATTATAGATTACATTTAATTGCATAGTTTAGGGGAAAGGGGGGGCTAATGGGAAATTTTTTAAATGCTAGAATAAAAGCATAAATGCAGTTATTATAATTTTTATAACCTTAAAACTATGTAACATTTAAGTATTCATTACAAATATTGATGGAAAGAAAAAAAAACATTATTCATCTTTATGTTAGTAGTGGCGGATCCAGGATATGTTTTTGGGGTATAAAAATGTGGGTTGTTTTTTTTAATTTTTTTTCGAAATTAGACTAAAAACAGGGTTTTTACTCATTTTTTGCACAGCAAATCGTGAGTAATAGAGATTAAAATACTTGAAGGGGGTCTTGGGGGTCCTCCCCAGAACGTTTTTGGAAATTTGACCCTAAAAATCCGAATACGAATATATTTGCGAATCGGAATACGGGGAGACTGCTGGCACGCTGATAGGCGAATCCGAACACTCATTCAAATGGGAATTTAGGTCAGAAAAAAATAAATTTTCTTTCGTATTTAAATCTACCCTTAAATTTATAATTTTTTTCGTGGAAACAAATATTTTAGGGAACGGGGATGGTAAGAATACTTCGGGGGACGGTCCAATTATTTCGGGGGACGGCGTCCCCCCGCGTCCCCCTCCAATTTCAGCACTGATTACAAGTTAATGTTCATGCTAAAAAAGAAATTGCATCATTTTATGAAACAGATTCTGTTTCCTGTAGAAGAGACACTGCTATAAAATAACAGATAATAAAGCTTGATATCGCGTGTGATCACGTTTATCTTGTTTTGTATTATATCGTTGGAAACAGCTTTAGAAATAGTCCTCCAGTCACCACATCTGTAATGTGTAACCACATCTCCCACAGCAACAACGATTGAGTGTTGTCTATCTCTAACCAGGGCCTGATTTACCATTAGGCCCGGGCCTAGGGGCCCCACAATTTGGGGGCCCCCTAATTTTAAAAAGTTAACAAAAAATTATAGTAGAAATAACTTTTTATACTTCCTTGAATGTTTTTTCATTACATTTTTTAACTCGAAAATAAAAATCCAAAACTTTTTAGCAATGTAAAAAACGTAAAAGATAACCGAGAACGTGTCTGACCCTGACGATAGTGAATTTTCATACTAATCAAACAATAATTTTAACTCATCTACATTTATATAGCACCAAATATGGCAACGGGGGGCTCCTTCCTGCATGTTGGGCCTAGTGTTCTAAATTTTCTAAATCGGGCCCTGTCTCTAACAATAATAGCAATTACTAATATTTTAGGATCTAGTAATAATACTTAAAATTGGACCTAAATAGTTGTTATAATTGAGGCTGTGGGTAAAAAAGGCGGCTGAAGTCTCTAAAGCTGTACCGAAAAATAATTATTTATTTATTTGATTTGAAATTGAATCTACTCGGTGTATATAGCAGTTTAAGATGATGGCTAAAACATTTCGGGGACTGTCTAAAAAATATTTTGTGACGACGCCTCCCTATGTCCCCCCAGAATCAGAACTGGTTGTATAGACAATGTTTTTAATTATATTAGGTATGAGATTGATCTAATGGTTGATATCCCGATTCAGGCAGTTGTTGAAACTTTTTGTCCAGGCGGTATGATGGTTTATAACAGTTTGTTACTCCTGTTAGAGACAGTGATTTCATACCAGGATATACCTGACCAAGCTTGGCGCTAAAAAGAAATATGTTGCTTTTTAGTCGCTTTTACCCAATACTCTCGCATATTTTAGAAAGGGCGTTGCTCTACCACTTAACTAGAATAATTACCGTTACATGTTTTACATTCTTTTAGGAATCGCTTCTTGCCCATCCAGAATATGCATGTTTAAAGTATAGAAAAAAGCATTTTTACCTTACTTAAAAAATCCTATTATAGCCCCTGTAGATCTCTAGAAGTTGTTGCTTAAATGACTAAGTTATTTAAAGTTTAACATTTACTTTTAGGTGCTATTAGCAAAATACAAATATTTATTCATAATAATTAAAATTGAACCTGCTAGGTATGTAAAGACATTGTTATTTAATTGTATTGTATTTCGCTATTGAATGTCTGTTACTAATATTCTTCTTAGTTTGTGATTCAATTAATATTATTTCTGTACAATTGTTTAGCATTTCAATTATTTTTCTCTTCCACAGAAGTTTAGAATATTATCTTATGTAGTCTGAAACTGAAGAAGATATTTATCCTGAATGAGATGACTGGCTAAGTGCAGTAAATTTCTATTCTTATAGCAATGCATCCAAGCTTTTTTCACCTTTTTAATTGCAAATCTTAAATTTTATTTATATGGGGATATTATTTGCCACTCACAGTGGCAGGTCATTCGAAGTATGTGAACCCCTAGCAATACATGAAAAAGAAATAAAAACATTTTCAACTTTATCCGGGATAAAGATTCCACTCCATACCTTTCGAAAACGAAAGGTCAATATTTGTTACCAAAGTTTTCTGTACATTACAGTTTTTTTTGCTCGGTATTATTTTGTGAGACTGTTTCTTACAGCACAACTTATAGTGTGTGTGCTTGCTTTGCACAATACTTTAGAATTAGATGCTAATTTATGTTTACCAAAGTCAAGCAAAAACACCAAATTTCCCGGTATGGTTGTGGTAACATATTATTTACTGGTGGTGTAGCCAGTGGGTGTTGGGGTTGTAGTACTCATTCCCAAAACTAAAAATTTATTATGAATTATACTAGATTATGTTTCTTGTCAGTGACGGGTCACGGGTTGATGTAAGAAGACTACACACTTTCTAGCTACCTAATTGACAAGTCAGAGATGACTCTCGCTTGCTCTGTCTTTTTCACCTATTAGATAGCCAGAAAGTCTGTCGTCACCTCACATCAACCTGTGACCTGTTGTAACATAGTGCAGTTGAAATAAGTAAAATTCTCCCCATACATAAAAATTGCCAATATCGCCATCTGATTTTTTTAGTAACAACACTGGTACTGTTGCTTAATTCCTTTTATATTTCTGTTTATTCTATTCAACAGGTTCTTACTAACGGTGTCGAGTCAAGATATTGGAAAAAAGAATTTCAGTTGATTTCTACATTTCTTCCTAATTCTTTTTAAAAGATAAAAAGCTTTTTATGCATGTAAGTATGGCAGTATGTAGAGAATGAGTATAGGGTTCAACAACCCTTTGAAATTTTTATAACTATTTATTCACAGGTTCTTTTACTTTGAAAATGTTAGGGTGTATCCTCCTGGAAACTCAGAAAAATTTTTGATCATAGAAAACCACTAAACTACTCCTATCCCCCTCCATTAAATTTTTTACTTTGCTTCGCCACTGCTTCTATGTGTGTCACCAGGCCTGACGAGAGAGGGGGGCGAGTGGGTACGATACCCCGGGGCCCGGTACCCAAATCTTTTCATATTGAGTACTAAGACAGATATCATTTTGAATATTTTAGAAATTAATTTGTTCACATAAAGGTCCAAAAATGAGTAAATTCCCAGTTTTCTAGGGGCATATTTTCAAAAATTTTCTGGGGGAAAACCTTGAGACCCCTTTTATTACTTGTTACTCATCATATTATCAAGAAAACGATATTTTTAAGTTGAGTGTAATTCAGATCTTGCCTAGAAATATTCTAAAAATTACATTAAGCGTATGAATGCATGGGTGGAGGTACATCAGAAAATTTCACCCCCTACTTCGAAATGAGAATATGTCATTGGGGGCCCGCTTCTCAACCTTTTACCCGGGGCCCAACTTGGCTCTCGGTGGCCCTGTGTGTCACCAAATGACTGGTGGCTTTTGGGTAGTTCAAGTGGGGGTTCACTTTTTCAAAAATGCAATCGAGTAACAATCTCACAATTAAATTAATTATTTATATTAATGGTTATAAAACTAAATTTCTCGGGTATCCAATGGAAAGTACCATTTCAAACTTCTCTTGGGAAACTTTATGAGGGTGGTGTGAAACCTCTCGGGGTTTGGGTATAACTTCAAAAGGGTGGTGTGTAATACCTTGGGATTTTTATAAAGCATTTTACCGCAAGTCCTGAGGTGGTACACCCCCCTATGAGGTATTACATGCAGTTCCCGAGGTGGTACAAACCACTCTCAGTTGCAAGCCATCCTGAAGGTCGTACACCCTCTTCCCCGAACTACTACATAACACCCTTGAGATGTTTCACACCATTCTCAAGTAGGTGGTACACAGAATTTTTGAGGTTACACTTGCCAACCTCACGGTAGTACTCGGTATTTGATGTCCAAGGTGCTACACACCACCTCTGAAATGGTATGCACCATATCTGAGGGTTGCATTACAAACTGTCCAAATTTTTAAATAATTCAGTTGGGATAGTTTTTTATTTTTTAGGTTTTATTGTAATTTGTAATGAGTTATTGATATTACTTTCAATTTTATCATTGTCGGTATATCTTGTGTTACAAAAATTGCATGTAATTGAAATTAGTTTATAATGAACAAAGTATGATAAAGTTTTAGTTTATTAATTATCTAACAATCAATTAAGATTATAAAATAACAAGAACTTCCGCACTGAAAATTGCATACTAATTTCATTTTCCAGGATTGATAGTCATGTCGATTGGAATTTTTCTCCTAATGTTTCCCTTTGTGTTTCCACTGAGGATTCCTTCCGAAGAAGAGGGCGAAACATCTGGAGAAAATTTCAAATCGACACGACCATTAATTCCAGAAAATGGAGTTAATATGCAATTAAGATATTGTTAAACTCTTAATCTCTGATCTCTAGAACTGAACTGTATGAAGCATAGTGAGTTTGATTACTAATGTGTACTTAATGTATTCAATATTTTTTGTGTTTTTCCTCTAATTGAATTTACATGTAATTTAAAGTGTGTATTTAATATTTTCCCTTAGGTTTTTGAGTAAAGACCAGTTTTATCATTGGAATATAAATAATTGAAGATCAAGATGGAACCCTTTTAAAATTTATTGTTTAATATATATTTTTGTGTTTGCATTACATTTAGTAATTTGTTTATTACATTCTGCCTTCAAATTGGTATACCTAATTAATAGACTATAAAACAATGAAAAACTGTAAGTTTGTTTAGTTTATGTAATATACAGCCTCTAAATTATTTTTGGTAACAATTAAAGGATTATTTTTTATATAAGGACTTGTGTCGAATGATTTTTTTATTTCAAGTTTTCTTTAACTTTTTCTGAACAAATAAAATATTGTTTTCTTAGTAAAAATTTTTTAGTTTGTTTCATTTGAAATACAGTGCAACTTTGATAGATCAAGGAAAGGATCTTCATTTAAAAGTTGAGGATAGTTCAAAGATTTCTCTTTTTTCTTAACTAACTTTTCGATCCCAAATACAAAATTGATTCATTACTATTTCTTAACACATGATGCCTTCATTTTTTTATTAATTTTTACTTTTTAATTCATTGGAACAATTTTGATGGCTCCTTCAGCTTTGAATTATCCTTGTTGTACTGCAGCACTGATGACTGTGAATATGGCTGTAAAATATTTTTGGGTATTAAAAAATTAGTAGCTGTCACTAATTTTAAATAATAAAAATTAGAAATTTTTTAAAATTTTGATTTACTTGTAAATGCATATATGCTTAAATTAATATTTATCTCTATTGACAGTAAAAAATTATTCTTTTTAAATTTTGGAAAATAAATATTTTTGCTGCTTCAAATGTATGGGAAGCTCTAACATTCAACACTACTACAGAATGAAAAGTATGGATTTTTTTTATTTTGTCCTAACAATTGATAGTGCTTTAAATTAAAATAAAACATTCCAGGTTACTCTCTTGAACATGAAAATCATCTTTAACTTTAAAAATAAAAATACTCCAGGTTACTCTCTTGAACATGAAAATCATCTTTAACTTTAAAAATAAAAATACACTAGAATAATATTTTCTACAAAACAGGGGGGGTTAATTTATGTGTAGCTTTTTCTGTATTTTCTAGGATTTCTTGTACAGAAATTTACAATAGTTTTCGAGCTAATATTTTAGTCCTAAGAAAAAATTGATTGATGAATTACCCTTGAAAAATGCTTTTTAAAAATATATGGTAAAAAGATTCCTGTCAGTAAACTAATCTTTGATAAATTCTTGTGTTGAAGATAATTTGTCTTTAATAATATCTAATGAGTAAAATGTAAAGCTGAATATTGTAATGATCATACAATAAACTAGTTAAATTTTCAGCATACCGCTGAACCTGCTTATAACAAATTAAGGCATAATGAGAACCTTGTTTCTTGACTTGATAAAAATAACTCATTGCTACTATGTTAAAATGCACCGACTTAAACCCAAATATAAAGAAAGCAGAGTTTAATTGCACAATTCCCATAATTTGTTCTAAAAATTTATTTTACTAACCACCCTTTACAATTGTACTCCACTAGGCAAAATAATTTTTTTAATAATAGAGGGAAGTAGTACATGTATAAGTATTTAAATTTCAGCAGGTTTTGATGTTGTTAACTTTAATAATTAAATCTTCATCAAAAACAATACTCGTTCATTCGATAAGCAAATTTGACTCCCAGGCATCACTTCCTGTGGGGCAAGATATTTTTTATGACCAAAATAAAATTTTCATATTGACATTGAGTTGAAGAAAACATATGTAAAGCAAGTTAATTTCTTTTATATTACAAGATTATCTTCCAGGCTATAGGGCCATGGTCTTGGCCTTAATGAACTACGCGTAGTACAAACTCAAGCTGGGTAAGCCTTGATTGGTCTTTTATTATTGTTCGTTCTCCTTTGATTTACCATTAGGCCTACGAGACCTGGCCTTCCTAAATCTTAAAAGTATCTTAAAATTAATAATTAAATCTGTATCCAAAACAATACTCATAATCACAAAAAAGCAAATTCTTTCACATACATCTGCGGGTATTTTGTGAGAATACGTAAATATTTCTAGTACTACTGACCAATTTTTATTTTCTGAGGTTTATGTTATGAGCAAAATAGTTTTCAATTAATTGAGGAAGAAAACATGTAAAATCAATCTAACTTTTTTATTATAGTTTCATGTCTATGTGGTATAACTATCAGGTTATAAAATTAATAACATACAAATACTTGAATCTATTCAAAACATAACCCTAAATCTCAAAAGTATCTTAACGCATAAAACAAAACTTACTTCTTATTTATTGAAGAAATTGAAATTGGAAAATAAAAGCCTAAAATAAATGGTTTTACAACAGTACATAAGTACCAATTATTGCGTGTTGTGAAATTTGTTTTTATAAAAAAACATCAAGGGGACTCCTTGCAACGCAGTGTGCCTACTATGTGGAAAATTTTCTAAATCAGGTCTTGATATTAGGATGAAATTAATAATTAAATCTATCCAAAACAATAGTCATAATCATAAAAAAAGCAAATTCTTTCACTTACATCACACTTGCGAGAATGTGACATTATTGCAGGGTGTTTTGTGAGAATACGTAAATATGCCTAGTACTACTGACCAATTTTTATTTTCTGAGATTTATGTTATGAGCAACATAATTTTCAATTAATCGAGGAAAAAAACATGTAAAATCAATTTAATTTCTTTTATTATTTTCTCATATCTACGTGGTATAACTATCAGGTTCTGAAATTAATAACATACAAATACTTGAATCTATTCAAAACATAACCCTAAATCTCAAAAGTATCTTAACTCATAAAACAAAACTTACTTCATATTTCTTGAAGAAATTGAAAAATAAAAGCCTAAAATAAATGGTTTTACAACAGTACATAAGTATACCTACCAATTATTGTGTGTTGTGAAATTTGTTTTTATAAAAAAACATCAAGGGGACCCCTTGCAACGCAGTGTGCCTACTATGTGGAAAATTTTCTAAATCAGGTCTTGATATTAGGGTAAAATTAATAATTAAATCTGTATCCAAAACAAGTCATACTCATAAAAAAGCAAATTCTTTCACATACATCACACTTGCGAGAATGTGACATTATTGCAGGGTATTTTGTGAGAATACGTAAATATGCCTTGTCCTCCTGGCCAATTTTTATTTTCTGAGATTTATGTTATGAGCAACATAATTTTCAATTAATCGAGGAAGAAAACATGTAAAATCAATTTAATTTCTTTTATTATTGTCTCATGTCTATGTGGTATAACTATCAGGTTCTGAAATTAATAACATACAACAAATACTTCAATCTATTTAAAACATAACACTGCCTAACATCCCAGCACATAAAAAATGTGTGGAGTAAATAATTATAGTATATAGGCTTTTCTATCGAACTTGGAAGTACAAGAAGATATAGTTTTTAGGGAAAGTGTTTAAAGTAAGTTTTGATATATAAACTTGAAGTAGGGTATTTAAATGGTACTTTAGTTTGCTTTAAAAGTAAATTATCCTTTAAATTTTACTTCTATGACTATAAAACTAAAAGCAAAAACATACAATACTACGGAAAACATATAGATTCTCCAGTACTATTTTTTTCAAATTCTACAAAACCTTTTATATTTTAATGGTGACAGAACGTGTTCAACTTGTTTTTCATTGATTATTTTTAGTAAAAATTAACAGATGAAGCTTTTTTCGTAAAATTAAGCTTAGTTTACTTTTGTAAACAAAACACCATTGCATACGATACGAATACGATGTTCTCTTCGGTGTTTCGGAGATTGGTGAATTTCAATCACGTGACCCCCTCCGTTTTTGACGGCCCGAGAAAAAGTGCGAGCTGCCTGCACTTTTTCGCGGTCCGCGATGTCGGGCGTATCACGCCTAGCCATTGGTCCGCGTGCTCACGTGACCACCCGGTTTGGTTGATCCGCTTTCTGCCTCAAAAATAGGGATTTTTCTTGTCGCCAACCATCGCGCCAAGACGGATCGCGGCCCGTCATCCGGCAAAAAAGGCTCCATGTAGAAAGGCCTTATAAATTGCTTTTAGTATTTTATTTCAACTCTTTTCAGTTACCATGAAGGGAGCTAGAAATATATTGTCCCTCCCAAATCAAAATTGCTTTTAATCTAAAAGAAATTAATATGTTCCTAAAACCAATCTATGGATTCCTCTTGCCTTTGGGACGATCTACTTCGGTTTCTTCAAATTAACAATAGATAATTCATCAACATGAAGCTATAATATCAATTCAATCTAAAACGAAAACCCTTTTAGATTCATATCTTAAATGCTTCAAAACTGAATTGTTGGATCAAAGTTTAAATTTCCCTCTCTCCTGTCAAAAAAATCCCTATTCTATCTGACCCAATCGAAGGAGAAGCTGGGGTATCACGCGAATTACGTAATCGGCTGGAGAGCAGTACGTCACACGAATTTTCGTTCCTATGTGAAGAGCCAACCTTATCTTATTCTATTAACCTTGCATCAATATGCTTAGTACGATTATTTACAATGGTATTCTTTGAAAATGCAATGGCAGCTTGATTATCACATAAAATAGTCGGAATCTTATCCGAAAAATTAAACCCTTTACATTCATTCATAATGTTTGATATATAATAAACTTCTGTTACTGCCAAATCAAGTGCTATAAACTCTGCTTCCATTGTACTCTTACAGGGTGTTTCACAAAGAGCCCCCGATTTTAAAAATTAATAACAAAAAAACGAAAAGAGATAAAAATACGCCGTCAGCGGCATCCTACTTAAAAGACCAAAGAATTTTCGTACACAAATTTTTAAAAATTCGTAGTTCTCAAATCAATTTATAGATGGAAGCACAACTTCTTTGATATTTAGGGAAAGCTATCCTCAAAGTCCCTATTTTCGTTCGCCATAGGGAAATCAAATTTTGGGAAAGAATCGATTCATGAATCGAATTAGAATAAAATAATTTGGAATCAAACCTTTGTTCCCAGTCAGCAGAAACAGGTTAATCTGATCTATTAAGCTTCTAAATAATCAAAGAAAATGCATATTGAGTTTAATTTAAATAAGATGCAATAGTTTGTAAAGCAAATCTTTTATATATTGTTTTAAATACAATAATCAATTTATCCTTGCAGAAATTTCTTAGTAGTTCAGAATATTTCTTTAAATTTATTTTACTAAATTTTTAAATTTGCTCGTGTTTCCTACAGATTTTTTAAAACTGTTTAATGAGCTCGTCATAAATGATCAGACCTAAAAATGTCGAAGATGGAACTTAAACCCTTCTTTGTCTTGGGGTTTTATATTTGTATTGGTATTGGTAACATATATTTTCCGGTCTGTGTTCTTGATCTCAAGGATCCGCTTATCACTTTAAGACCTAGCCACCCCATATGTTCCATAGTATCTAATGGCAAGGTTTATAGAATATAAGGTTGGCTCTTCACATAGACATGGAAAAAGCTCATGACGTCTCGTTTCCGCTGCCAGTGACGTCATTTGTAACGCCTCCTAACTGTTTGAACAACCAATCACTTTCAGTTTGAGCGGGATAAGGGAAAGATACTGGTGGCATGGAAACTTTACGCTCCGCCTTAACAAGCCTGATTGGCCAGTGTAAGCTTTGGCTCGTCACTTCCGCTGCCAGTGACGTCACTGGTAGCAGTGTCAGATGGGCCCCCTCTGATCTAATGGTTATCTCGGGCACCTTAGGATTGAAAGGGTTATAAAGCTTCGTCAAGAAAGACAGACACAACAGAATTTTTACTGACACAGAGAGAGAGAGAAAATACCCCCAGGGCAAAGGCTGGAATCGAACCGACGGCTGGTACAGTGCGCAGACTGCTAGCGTGGTTTGCAGCACGTAAACCAACTAAGCCTCCCAGCCCCCTTTTTATTTGTAATATGAATTTTTCGATCGATATATTTGTAAAAAATTATTTGTCTTAAAACTTTTTAGTACTGGAGGAGTTTATTAAAAAACTGATTTCTTATTCTAGGGTTCACGAAAGAACTCCAAACTTTAATTTATAATTTGAAAATGATGATGAAAGCATTTAAAACACAAGTGACACATTAATTTAAAGAACAATCACATTAAAATTGACTCAAAATGCGCCCCTTTTACTACACAGACATGTCTCAAACGAAGAACGAAGTTTTCGGTGACTTTGTGGAGTGTGTCACGGGAAATCGACACACAAGCTTTTTGAATTGCATTTTCCAGCTCGTTGATTGTTGAAGGATTAGTGCCGTAAACTTGGTCCTTAAGTGTGCCCCACAGAAAGTAGTCACACGGGGTAAGGTCGGGAGAATACGGGGGCCAGTCGAAACCTTTTCCTTTGAATTTCAAAGGCCCCGTTTACATGGACCATATACCCGGGTATAAGTGGCCGATATACCCAGCAATAGGGAAAAAGGCAGGGTATAAATAAATCCACCTATTTACTCGGGAATTTGAATACCCGGCTTTCCCATGATGCACTTCGGTCTCACTCAAAGCAAAAAGTCATTCATGTTAGGCTTAAGTGAGTACTTGTTGGAAAGTGTGTTGTTCTTTGTTATTTCAATTGGATATTTAAGATTGATTACTATCTTAAATGTCGAAATAACTTGAAAATAATCCATTATGAACGCAAAATTCCAAGACGAAAACAGATAACAGAATGTAAACAAACTCAAATCGCAATGAATGATGGGACCAGTGACGTCTATACCCGGGATTTGAGGACTGGTCATGTAAACGGGTTTTTAGCACGGTTTTCAATCCTGCATTATACCCGGGTATAAGAGTGGCACATGTAAACGGGGCCAAATAGTCTAATGCAATTACTCTGTCATCAAAATATTCCTCCAAAACGTCAAACACGTCTTGGGTTCGGTGTGGGCGTGCGCCATCTTGCATGAACCATGCCGTGTCAGGATGATCGTCCAAAGCTTGTTGGTAGTCGACAAATTGGTTCAAGAGTGCAATATAACGGCCTGTAGTAATGGTTTCTCGCAAGAAAAGGGGCCCGATAATTCCTTGTCTCGAGATAGCAGCCCAAACAGTGAGTTTTGGAGAGTGGAGGGGTTGCGCTTGAGACAAATGAGGGTTTTCAGTTCCCCAAAAACGCCAATTTTGTCTGTTGACAACCCCGTCTAGATAAAAATGGGCTTCATCTGAGAACCAAATTTGGCCGACATCGAGACTGGCACCATCAATCATTTCGAGCATTTTTTTAGCAAATACCTCTCGTTGTTGTTCAGCTCTAACAGGTATAGCCTGCCGGCATTGAATTTTGTATGGAAACATCTTTAATTTTTTTCTAAGGATTCTATACGTGCTGGATGGGCTGATGCCGGACTCAGCTGAAAGTTTGCGCACAGATTTGTTTGGGTTCTTCTCGATAGCTGCAGCAATTGTCGTGGCATTAGTAGATGTTACGACAGAGTGTTTGGGACCCACATTTCCCACTAAGTCATCAGTCACGCTGCCCGTCTGTTGAAATTTTTTAAACAGTTCACGAATTGTCTTCTCCGCTGGTCCTTTTTGAACTCCGAATCGGACTTGGAAACTCCGCTTTGTGGCAATAGGGCTGTGGTTTAATCTGTGATACTACAAAACTATGAAAACCCTCTCCTCTAAAGAATACATTAGGATTAGCTAAATAACTATCAGATGAATCAATCGTACAATAATATTTATTCGCTGATAATAAACCTAATCGTTCTGAGCTCTTCGAAGCACTCCGTAGTTTGTAATGCCAACAAATTTTAAAAACCTTCTACATTTTACAAAGATTTTGTTAGAAGTTAAAATGTCGAAATTCCTGTATCTAAGATGTTAGTAAATTTGTACTCCATCCACTTATTATCTTTTAAAAATGTCCTTTTTTATGGGATAGATAACGAAATACTACTACAAAATTTAACTTAGATTATAACTTAATTAATTGATGTTCCTAAATTAGTGAGATCTAGTCTTTAAAATTGGCTGAGAGCAGTTTCTGCAAACTGGAAACAGGGTTCGATTTCAAATTGTTTGATTCTAATTCGATTCATGAATCGATTCTTTCCCAAAATTTGATTTCCCTATGGCGAACGAAAATAGGGACTTTGAGGATAGCTTTCCCTAAATATCAAAGAAGTTGTGCTTCCATCTATAAATTGATTTGTGAACTACGAATTTTCAAAAATTTGTGTACGAAAATTCTTTGGTCTTTTAAGTAGGATGCCGGAGACGGCGTATTTTTATCTCTTTTCGTTTTTTTGTTATTAATTTTTAAAATCGGGGGCTCTTTGTGAAACACCCTGTAGCAATACATTTTTGTGTTGTCGACCTCCAACCTAAATAAACATCACCAATGCCCCAAATATAACCAGAAATTGATCTTCTACAATCTACTGATGAAGCCCATGATGCATGCATCCGAATAAATTTTTAACTCACATGAATTTGCCTTAGATAAATTGATTGTATAACTCTTAGTAGTACCAACATATTTCAAAATTCTCAAAAGTAAATTATAATGATAAATATTTGGTTTAGAAGAAAACTGTGCAACATATATAACAGAAAATAAAATACCTGGTCTAGTACGATTTGCCAGAAATAATAATGATCCTAATAATTCTCTAAATGGATAATTATTCTCATATTCATCTATTTCACATTCATAATTAAGATTAGAGTCCATAGGTGTATAAACTTTCACATTAGTATCAACATTAAATTTCCTCAATAACTTTTCAATATACTTAGTTTGATGTATATGCACATTACCATCAATAATATCAAATTGTACACCTAATAAATTACTCACATTTCCTAAATTAGTAATATCATAATTCATAGATAATGATGAAATAATACTATCTAAAATATAATTATCCTTAGCAAAAATAACAAAATCATCAACATATAACAAAATAACACACTTATTATCAAGAAAAAATATACAAGGATTATACTGTGATTGATAAAAATTTAAATCCTTTAAAGTGTTTGCTAAATGATCATACTGTAACGACGTAAAAAACAACCCGCACAATTAAAATTCAAAAGCAGCTTTATTTAAACCGATGACCAACATTTATCCAACAACAAAACAAAAACAGCACAGCCTTTTTAAAAAGAAGAAAAACAGTTAAAATTAAAGTTGAAATTTAAAGCTTAAAATCCACATAAAAGTTAAAGTTGTTTCTAAAATTAAATAAAATTAAAGTAAGCTATTGCAGGTAAGGTGCTCGGTTACAGACTCCTCCCCTCCCACAGAGGAACTTTTCATGAGGAACGAGGGAAAAGTTTCTGCGTCACTCCTCTATGGAAAGTCCTAAGTCTGCTGACTCCACAGAATTCCAAGATGATCACTCCAAAGACAGTTCTCCAGGTTGTAAACCCTTTAGGTCTGAACACATCCAAGAATAAGTCCGGAAAGGTTCAAATTAGTCCCCACTGAATCACCACAAGTACACTGGCGATCCGATTCCATTGAGAAAACAGCTCTCTTCAAAAGTGACTGGATAGACGATAGAGAAAAAGGCAGAATGATACACTTCTCTCTACCATAAACTTGATGTAGACGGTGCCGTCGTTTTCTCTGTCCACAAGTCAATTTGCGTTTCTTCTTCTCTCTTGACCTTATCTTTCTTCGTTCAACTTCTAGACCTGATTTAGCGGAAAAAGGATTAGGATCATCATTCTTAGATCCAGATCTTTGAATCCGAGGTCGAACTCCAATCACGTCATCATTCCCTAATTTGTTGAGCAAGGCAGCTGTCCTATTTCCCAAAATGTACTTTCCTTCATTCAAAGAGTCCCTTAAAACCGCAGCCGTCGCTTTAATACGCCCATAAACACAATCTACTTCAACTTCCGCCAAAGGTAAACCCACTGGTTGTTCTACCAGCGGTGTTCGGATCCAAACCGTTTCATTAGTATACATAGATGGACATACTTTTTGCTGATCAAATCCAAACTTGCTCCCGTGTCCCTCAATATCGGCATTTCCATTCCATTTACTTTACCCATACTAGTAAAAGGTACAAGCATCCTTAAATCCGAGTTGATCACTTGTATTAGAGGCAACCTCCTCATAATTCTTTTTCAGTTTATCACACTGTGGTCGCAGATGCGAATAGGATCCACACTCAAAGCAGCGAGGTTGCCTTCTCCTCTCGTATCCCTTTTCAAGTGACTCATCACTAGCATGTTCTCTCTTGTGAAGTCCAGCCTTGAAGTCCCTTAAATTATCATAGCGATCAATTCCTTTCCCTATGAAGTTAGATTTCCTGGGATACTTCCCGAAACTGTGCCGGATACTCTCGTATTCATCTAGTCTCTCAGCAAAATCAAAAGGGGTCCTTATCCCAATCCACTCCCCAAGAAAATGATCTCTGACATCAGCCGGAATACGATTCTTCAATTGTTCAGTGATCATCAAATCTTTCAGTCCTTGAAAAGTCTGGATCTGCAGATCACCTATCCACTCTGAAAAGTAATCATTTAGTTCGTGGGCGTAATGTCTCCAAGATTTCTCTGAGGATTTTCGATGCCTATAAAAGCATTGCTTCAACTCTTCCGAATTCAGTTTGTACCTCTTTAGTATAAGGCTTTTAACTATATCGTAATTATCAGCCACCTCGGGCGATTCTCTAGCCAGCATATTACATATGTCGCCAGGCAAAACGCTCAACAAGTAAGCAACCCAGTCCTTCTTAGGAACACGAGCCATATTCGCTGTCCTCTCAAAATTTATCAAGTATAAGCTCATATCATCTAGTTTCTCATCATACTTGCGGATGATCTGGGCAAGCTGAATTCTGCAAACCTGATCAGACTCCTCCTTCACCCCGTACTTGGCTTCACTCTCGATGCGTTTCAGTTCTAGCTCGTGTAACCTCTTTTCCTGTTCATCTCTCCTTTCCCGTTCCTGTCTCTCCTGCTCCTTCCTCTCCGCAATTATTCGCTCCAACATCAACTTGACCTCCTCCTCCTGATAAACCTTACTATCCTTTACTATTTTCTTAATATCCGGCACTGTTTTCGAGGCTCCCACAATCTCGCCCATCTCCTCTGCAAGGTTGATCAAGTCCTGCTTCCTTCCTTTAGCAAGAAAAGCCATGCCTACAAATATCACCACTCAACCCAATAAAAGCAGACAACTGGAAACTCAATTCCGCCAAATACCACACCAAATCAACCCAAAACTAAATTGCAATATCAAACAACATAATCAGTAAAACTGACAACCTCCAAAAAATTTACAAGCATCAGAAATCCAACTCAAATCCTATACTACACATTTGGCTTCACTCCTCGGCCACAATCCAAACCTTCACGAAAATCCAAAACAGAATCTTAACCATTCAGACCTCAATCAAGAGCTCAAAAACCACATACCACAATCCAATTCCACCAAATTGAAATCCACAACTGGAAAATCCAAAACCATCTTCTGTCACTCTAATACAAAAGCTCAGAAAATCAAAATCCAATAAACACCACACTGGCCGTAGGTTTTCATCCGCTGGCTGCCACCACTTAATCTAGTCTGTAACGACGTAAAAAACAACCCGCACAATTAAAATTCAAAAGCAGCTTTATTTAAACCGATGACCAACATTTATCCAACAACAAAACAAAAACAGCACAGCCTTTTTAAAAAGAAGAAAAACAGTTAAAATTAAAGTTGAAATTTAAAGCTTAAAATCCACATAAAAGTTAAAGTTGTTTCTAAAATTAAATAAAATTAAAGTAAGCTATTGCAGGTAAGGTGCTCGGTTACAATACCAACTACGACCGCTTTGTTTAAGACCATACAAAGCTTTCTTTAATTTCAAAACATATTCACATTTGTTAACATCATATCCATCAGGAATTTCTAAAAATATATCCTCCTTTAATTCTCCATACAAATATGCACACTGAACATCTATGTGTCTGTTTATCCAACCATTTAAAATTACCAATAACACATAAAATAATTTATCAGTTCAAATAGAGTAGTAAACGATTTTTCAATTTTAATTTTGATGGATAGACGCTAATAAACGAAGGTCATCAGCGAAGAAATTTTTGAAATCCGATCATTAGTTAATTTTTAAAAAATTAAAAAAACCCGTGCGCAGAAGCTAACGCGTAAAACGCAGTACTGCGCAATACGTCACGGGTGTCTACCGACTGTCCATCGCAACTCACTCACCGCTCCGGAGCTCACGTGTTTGCGTATTACGTATCATCAATATTCGTTCACCGTTAAATTTCGACTAAAATTTCCTAAAATGTCCGATAACAATCAGAAAAAGAAGAAACGCTTTTATTATTGTTTCGTTCCTGATTGTAACTCTACATCAATTAGCACTCCTAATAAAAGTTTCTTTTGCGTACCCAAAAATAAACTTAGAAAGAAATGGTTGTCAGTCTGCCGCAGAGAACAATCGGGATCCCCAACAACTGTGTTTTTCTGTTGCGAAGATCATTTTGATGTAAGTATCAACCCTTAGTAGCCTGCATTTTAGGTAGGTATTATATACAATAAGCAAATGAAATCAGTTTATAAATCAATCCTTTTCAAACTCAAATCCTTTTAAAAAATTATGAGTGAAAAGGCAACCTTAAATAAAGACTAGAGATTGTGTAAACAAATAGATATGTAACGTATACACTCACCTCAATTGCTTTGATCCTGTACTTTCGGGTATCTCATCATACCATTTCCGAATACAATCCGTCACCATAAAAACTGTGACAGCAGGAAGATTGTCCGATTGGGCTTTAACAAAGCCTGGTTCCATGTTTTAATTAAAAATTCTAATTAAAAAACGAAGTAAATTACAGAACGGCAGCTTTTGTTTACATACAAATCCTATGGTATACTCTACTGCGATCTACCGGCGACGAGCGGCATAGACACTCCTGTCGTCACACGAAGCCCCGCCCCGTTTTTTGAGAGTGCAACGTTTAAAAATTAATTAAAAAGTAATTAATGGTTTAAAAAATTTCAAAATATCAAAAATCGTTGTTTATGACCTTTATTTATGTTTCCTAATGGTCAAAACTGTTAGATTTGACAACTGTTTACTTCCCTATTGCTTTGATCCTGTACTTTCGGGTATCTCATCATACCATTTCCGAATACAATCCGTCACCATAAAAACTGTGACAGCAGGAAGATTGTCCGATTGGGCTTTAACAAAGCCTGGTTCCATGTTTTAATTAAAAATTCTAATTAAAAAACGAAGTAAATTACAGAACGGCAGCTTTTGTTTACATACAAATCCTATGGTGTACTCTACTGCGCTCTACCGGCGACGAGCGGCATAGACACTCCTGACGTCACACGAAGCCCCGCCCCGTTTTTTGAGAGTGCAACGTTTAAAAATTAATTAAAAAGTAATTAATGGTTTAAAAAATTTCAAAATATCAAAAATCGTTGTTTATGACCTTTATTTATGTTTCCTAATGGTCAAAACTGTTAGATTTGACAACTGTTTACTTCCCTATTCAATTACTGGTGAAAAAGTTAATTCATAATCTTCTCCATATCTTTGTTTAAAACCGTGTGCAACTAATCTAGCTTTAAACTTTTTAATTGTTCCATCCTGATTATGTTTCACTGTAAATACCCATCTAGAAGTTATAATTTTATCAACATCATTACGAGGTATCATTTCCCATACATCCCGTTTATTAATTGTATCTAACTCTTCCTTAATTGCCTTTTCCCAGCATTCACTATATGAAGATTCCATAGCTTCGCGATAAGAATGTGGAATAGGGATTTCAGCACTCATGGCTATTAACTCTGATTCATCACTTTCCCCATCGTCTATTCCACTATTTATTACTTTCTGAAGTGGCCTAAAATTGAAAAGGTCATAATCTAAGCTCAAGTTCTGCTTTTCGGCTATCCAGGCCGGCCGCTAGTTGAGGCGCAGGCAGGGTGCGTGAGGCAGCGCGACTCACGGCGAAACTCTGCAAGCTGTGTACCTGAATGCGACAGCGCTAGTCACGGCGCATCGTGACCTGCGCAGTTCAAGCAGGAGCCGTGGCTCACCATGCTCAGTCATTGAAGGGCAGTTTTCAACGGGTGACTGCAGTGAGCGACGTGGGATTTACTTCGGCGTGGTTGTCATTTCCATTGTTTTTTTTTATATTTTGCTCCAGAATGGATAAAGTAAAATAGAGTTATTAATTGCAAAATATTTTGGGGCTACTCGCACCTTCTTTTTCATATTTTTAACATTATTTGAACCAAAAACACCATATTTTGAGGGGACGCTCCAAATATTTCGGGAGACGGTTAAATTTATTTAGCTTTCAGAGTTTATTTTTATTAAAATAGCTTAATAATATTAATAATATATATTCAGCTATAATATAATATAATATTTTCATCTTGGTTTTATAACTTCTTTTTTTTATTTTAATTCAGGTTGAAAATTTTAAATTGTTTAATGGAATTGCAGGTTATAAGTCGTGATAGTGATCTATTTGATAGTAGAGAAAGGGGCCCATAACCATGCGGGGCCGAGCAACGCGCAGTGGAAGAAAAAAATCTCCTGTGACGAAAAGCATTTCAGGGATTACAGAGCTTTATGACTAATATATTTTATTAAGGACAAGACGAGATTACTACAAGAATGTAAAATCACACATAAAACATGAGTATATATAGTGTGGGTTACTACAATCTCTAGCATATATATTTTGGCGAGGTATCGCCCATTTGGTGAATTCATATAACTTAGAAAGAAGAATTGTGCGAAATATCTCACACTTATTATAATAGATAATTGTAAAAACGAATTCTAGCATAGGGCATTAAGGTATCCCATCTTTCTCTACTATCAAATAGATCACTATCACGACTTATAACCTGCAATTCCATTAAACAATTTAAAATTTTCAACCTGAATTAAGATAAAAAGAAGTTATAAAACCAAGATGAAAATATTATATTATATTATAGCTGAATATATATTAATATTATTAAGCTATTTTAATAAAAATAAACTCTGAAAGCTAAATAAATTTAACCGTCCCCTGAAATATTTGGAGCGTCCCCTCAAAATATGGTGTTTTAGGTTCAAATAATGTTAAAAATATGAAAAAGGAGATGCGAGTAGCCCCAAAATATTTTGCAATTAATAACTCTATTTTATCCATTCTGGAGCAAAATATCAAAAAGAAAAACCAATGGAAATGACAACGACGCCGAAGTAAATCCCACGCCGCTCACTGCAGTCACCCGTTGAAAACTGCCCTTCAATGACTGAGTATGGTGAGCCACGGCTCCTGCTTGAACTGCGCAGGTCACGATGCGCCGTAACTAGTGCTGTCGCATTCAGATACACAGTTTGCAGAGTTTCGCCGTGAGTCGCTCTGCCTTACGCACCCTGCCTGCGCCTCAACTAGCAGCCGGCCTTATGGCGGCTTTACACCACCGCGGTTTTCGACAGCCGCGGCGATTTGTGGGAACCGCAGAAATTCAGCGACCGCTCGAAAGAGGGCGCTAGAATCGATTTACGACACTAGCGGCTGCCGCCTAATGCCGCCGCGACAGTTTTGGTTCCCGTTCCCGCGCGGCAGCCGCTAATGCCTCCGCGACAGTTTTGGTTCCCGCGCTGCAGCCGCTAGTGTCGTAAATCGATTCTAGCGCCCTCTTTCGAGCGGTCGCTGTGTTTCTGCGGTTCCCGCAAATCGCCGCGGCTGCCGAAAACAGCGGTGGTGTAAAGCCGCCATAAGGCCGGCTGCTAGTTGAGGCGCAGGCAGGGCGAAATTTTTTCTTTATCCCGCTTAGCCGTTGCTAAATCCATAGTACACAATGGGAATGAATAGCAATGTATGCCTACCAATGCTGGTTGCAAGGGTGTCACGTGGTGTGGTGTCGCGTGATGTGGAAAGCTCGTGCATGGACTCTCGTTTCCTGTAGATGTAGTTGAAGGGAGGAGCTAAAACGAGCAAACCAGCAATCCTATCGGTCGATAGGTACACTGTTGCGTTCTTCATGCTGGAATTGAAAATAAGCACTTTGATTTGGCTACTAATCTAACTTGTTGCCAAGCTACTGAACAGTAAATATTTACCCACTTGCAATTGCGTCGTTGTTGCACCGGAGAGGCGATATATTTAAATAGTTTTTAATTCAAAATAAAATGATATAAATTCAGTTTAAATAAACGTAGCATCTTTAAAATTTTGTGAGTAGCTAGTTTGTATAACAACCAATAGATGGCGCTGTTCTTTTTGGTGAGTCAATTCAAGTGATTTGATTATTTGAAACTAATATTTGAGATTTGAATCAGTTGTCTTTGCCCTTGTAATTTAATTGCTGTGAGGGGAAAACTATAACTTACCTTATGATCACATTCTTCCCCCATCCGAAACGAACTAATTTAATCATCTTCTCTTTACCAATTAGGGCAAAAACTGGGTGTCAGGGCTCTCTGGTTATGGAAATCTTAAGTTTTTCTTTCCAGATGTGTGTTTGTGCTGTAAGCTTTCATTACACAAAATGTATTACATTTAAAAATGCTGAAAAATATCAAAATTTGCAAATTTTAGACTGTTTGAGGCATGGAAAAGCTTTTCTGATCGATTTTTAATTTTGAACAGTCATAAGGTTGTAAAAGGTACAAAGAATTGAAGGGTTTGATGGATAAAGGGGCTATGTTACATTTGGGACAGATTCAATAATCAAGGTTTTTACCACAAATTTGGCGAGATCAGATCTCGCCAAGCTACTACTAATACTATACCTACATCTAATTCCCTGCTGTGCTGGTAGAAGCAATTTTCACATTGAAAGGGTTATCGCCCAAATTTGGTGAAAACCTCGATTACCGAATCTGTCCCAAATGTTACATAACCCCTTCATCTCCCATGCCCATCAATTAGGAAATGTTGTATGACATTCTCTAACCTGTAAATCTGAACGAATGTTTGAATCTCTTGCATGACCTTTTCTCATTAATCAATCAAGAAGTGAAAATTTCTTAAATTTTTTGAAATTTAACATTCCTAGACTTTAAACTTATACCTTTTAAAATGTTGTAGTGGGAGCTATGTAGGCTTACCATACGTCCTGGTTTACCCAGGACAGTCCTGGGTTTCAGAGGCTGTCCTGGGAAATGTCCTGGGTCCCAAAATGGCCTGGGTTTTCGTAATTTTAAGACTGGGCAAAATTTTTTGTGAAATTTTCGAACTGCATTTTTTACCTACTTCTACGGCTTCACTTAACACATATTTAGACTGCTGATAGGGGGCAGACTCTCTATTTGTACTGTCAAACACCTTTTAAATCTGAAAATTAACTCTGAATTTAATTGTTGTGAATTTTATGATTTAATTAAATCTAACAAAGAATTTTTGAAAAAAAGTGATGTCAAGTGAAAAGTACAAATGATTAAATAAAGTATGTGTTATTTCAGTTTAAATGTTTAATGTTTTTTTAGTTTGGCGGTTTATTTAGTTTTTAATCTTTGATGGACCGATAGGTCGACAAAGTGTCCTGGGTTGAGCTCAAGAAAATATGGTAAGCCTAGAGCTATGGGTCTTTGAGTATTGTCAGTTTAATTTTAACCACCATGTATGATAACTTTTTTTGTTGAAACTTTTGTTGTATGAGAAAATATTTTCATTTTAGTCACTATCTGCGGCAAATTTTAGAAGCGGTTTGCTACTGCCATAGTAATGACATTATTCACCGTGATATAAAACCACAGAGTGTCCTTATTGCTACTAAAGAAAATTCAGCTCCAGTCAAGTTAGGTGGCTTCGGTGTTGCAGTTCAACTTTGTGGAAATCAGTTAGTGAATCCAGGTACCCATAGATTATTTTGAATTATTAAATAACTTTTTATCTGTTTGTTTGTGAAATTTATTATTTGAGACTGCCAGACACTTCTTGGGTATCAGTCCCCTGTTACAAACTCTTTCTACTACTATTACAAGAACTTACTAAAGCATGGCAGTTTTATTTTCTCTCCCAGCCATTTGTACACGACAACCCTAACTTTTTCTGTGACTCAGTCTCTCCCCAATTTTCTATGTGATAAAAATTGTCTTTGGGTAGCCTACAATTTTAATCGCATAGAAACTTTCCGTCATAATACAAATACAGGATAATTGGAAACTACACTGTAAAAAAATTCCTGGAACGTTCCAAGGAAAAACTGGGCATCTGGGTTGCCCATTTTTTCCAAGTAATGTTCCTGAAAAATCACAGGAACATTGCCGTAAAATAATGGTGTACTGGTATTTTTGATTGATTGTTGGGCCGCAATGTGATCTCCCTTTTTTTTATCCATGATATATTTTTTTGGGGGAGAGTCTTTGATATGGAATTTTTTCCGGGGATAGAGGGACGAAGGTTATTTACATATTCTGAAGGTCAGTGGCGTATATAAGGGGGGGGGCGAGGGGGCCCTGCCCCCCCCCGAAATTCGGACTAGGTGTACCAAAACAAGTTAAAACACTGTATTTTAGAGTCAAATTTCAAAAAAATTTCTAGGGGAGGACCCCCAAACCCCCCTTTTGTACTTTATAATAAGTTCATCAAAATCCAAATCTTACCAAAAAAGTGTTTCAAAAACCAGATAAAACCCTCTTTTTAGGGGTTAAAGTTCCAAAAATTTTCTGGGGAAGGACCCCTGATTCCCTTTTGTACTTGGAACTCTATTTTAAAAACTTTAAGTTCATAAAAATGTACATCCAAAATTCGACCAAAACTAGTTAAAAACCTGGGTTTTTTTAGTCAAACTTCCAAAAATTTTCTGGGGGAGGACCCCCAGGCCCCCCCCCCTTTTGTACTTGTATTTTTATTACTAACAACTTTTCTATATGAAGTTTTTAGAACCTAAGTTATCACCTAAAAAGCTACATTGCACCTTTTAAATATGTGAGGGAGGGGCTGGGGAGTAATTTTGGGCCCCTCCCGAAATAAATTCCTATATACGCCACTGCTGAAGGTACTACTGTATCTTCAAAAATTTCAGGAGATATATAAATTTTTGACCCTATACATTAGGCCGGCCCGAAAAAGACGAAAGTCAAAAATTCGAAATGTAATAGTGCGGAAAAGATGCTAAGCATATGCAACAAAAATTTTTGAAATCGGTCGATGTTTGACCCTCGCGCAACGCAGTCAAAGTTTTGATGTTTTGGTCATTTTCAGGGAAATTGGGGTCATTCTACAGAAAACCCAGATAGCATTTTTTGGTTTTTTGAAGGTTTTTTTACCCTTGCATTGCAACCCGAAAAAGGTTTTTTGAGGGTTTTATTTGCAACCCGATAACCCCAAAAAAACCTCAAGGCAACCTAAGAAAAAGGTACGCTTGTAAACATTTACAACCTTTTGCCTAACCTTGTGGAATAACCTTCTACAAGGTTAGAAGCACAGGTTTTTTCTAGGATACACAAGAAAACCCTGTTTCAATGCTCTTCAGCCAGGTTTTTGAAAGGTTTTATAACAACCTTAGAAATTTTTTTTTTTCGTGTAGACTGCGGAAACCAATGCCAAAAAACCTTCGTTCATTATTGCGGTTGTTGGTTTTTGTAAGGTTTCCAAAAAATCTTGATTCTATATTGATATTTAGGTTCAATATCGCATTTTTTATTTTTTCGGAGTTTCTTTGTTGAATTATATGATGTCGCAAAATTTTTCCCGAAATATTGCACAGTATATAATACATATTTTCAGGGAAAATTTTATATCATAATTCAATAAAGAAACACCGAAAAAATAAAAAATGCGATACTGAACTTATAACTCTGGAGATAAAAATAATTTATCACAACTTTTTAGCTAGGTCAACACACAACTTTTAACAAAAAGTAACTCGAATTTTATGCTGTATGATTACAGAATATTTCAAAGTAATTATTAAGTAAATACAGTAAAATGAAGTAATAAAATAAATTTAAAATTCATGAAAACAAAATATACATATATATTTTAATTTCTACAAAAAATTTGTTTAATTTAGGCTCTTAAAGCACTAATGAAAAAACTTACCTTTAAACAGAAGTATAATTCAAATTGGAGAGAAACATGGACACATTTTTATTTAAAAAACTTATTTAACAACACATTAAATGTAAGAAAAATCAAGTTTATTGAACAACTCATACAAACAGGACAAATTTTACAAACAGCATTCTAGCATCACAGGGATCAAGGTAAAAGTGTGCTTATAAAAAAAATATAGATTAAATATAAACTGTGAAGGTAATAACTTAAAAATGTAATATAATTAAAATTTGTTTTAAAAAATGCTTCAAATAATACTATTTCAGGGGACATCAAATGTAACTGACAGCTCCTGCAAAAAAATGTAGCAATTTTATTTTTAACTATTAAAAAAAGTACTGTTGCATTAACCCATTGAATGTGCCACTTCATCGTAAACATCTCGAGAGATAAGAAAATGAGAATACATAAAATTGCCAACCCCAAAAGTTTAAATTAACGTTACTGATTTAAAAAAATTATAGACTAATGGTTGGCAACTGGTGGACTGAAGTCCAAACAATTTATGTAAATTCCTTGGTTGCCAAAATTTTCATTTTGAAAATTAATTTGTAGAGCCAGGTGGGGAAAATGGGGGAAAAAAGGTTTGATGTTTATGTAATGTACTATTGACAAATCAATAGTTATATTTTAACCAAGGTAAAATGCACAGTTTTTAAAATAAGAAATTTTACAAGCTTTTTCAATGTGTTAAAAAACTTCTGGAAAACATTAACTGCAAAATATTAATAATCATAATGTAAAAAATTTAAACAAATATGATTTTCATTATATACTCTTTGATCCATTTGCATAGAGATTTACAAATATAATTTTAAAATTTCTTATAAGTGGGAATAAGCCCTCAATGAAAAAAATAGTGCAAATTGTATCCATTTCCCCACACTGTAAACCTACTATAATTACATATAATATATGTTACGGGCAATGTGATAAATCCGGGCATTATTAATAATGCCCGGGCAATGTGATAAATTAAGTGGAATTTATGAATGAAATTTTTCGCTTTGCCCGCCTCCACTTCGGGCATTATTAATAATGCCCGATTAATCACTTTGCCCATAACATATACATTTGAGCGATAGCATATCAGCAGTGATCAAAATTGGCACTGGTCGGAGACGACTGAAAATAGGCTCTGGCCACTAGTCAGAAAATCACTAGTCCAGCAGACCAGTGAGGAAAAAATATCTCACTCTCCAGTTCTAGTCTCTTTTTTTAGCTGCGTAATTAATTAGAAATTTTATGTCAATTAGAGAAAAATTAACATTTCATCAAGAAAAGTGTACTTAATAACTATATATTTTTAGTTTTTTTAAATTAATGTTTGGTACTCACTTTAAATGGAGTTACTACTTTTAAATAAATTGGAACCTGTTCTTTTTAATTTGGCGGAGCAGTAATTTTGGTTGAGGACTAGTACGATTTGCAAAGTAATAGTTTGCAGGACCAGTGAGTTATTTTTTAATGCTGCATTTTAGTTTTTAAGATCATACAAGAAATAAAGCTATGTAAAATGGTTTTACTGTTCACTGGGTCACATATGACAGCATAGTTGCCAACCTCATAGCTGCAAAGTACCTCGATTTTAATGGAGTTACTTCTTTTTCCATCTTTTCTCTGATAATCCGGTTAAAGTATACTAATCTTTCTAACCCCAATTTCCTTTACACAACATTGATAGCAATTTTAAGGGGAAAATCTAATTATAGGAGTAAATATGAAATTTGCAAGCTCCGATAAAATCGGTGTTGTTTGTGGCTGGGTCATGTGTTTGCAATATTTCTGAATTGTATTCCAGTGTGAAGTCAGGAAACTCAGAGGCAAGACACCCCTGAGAGCCGCGCTCACTAAGAGTTGACCCAGTGGTAGAAGACTTTTGCCTTTTGGCTGTTTTCGATTTTAGCCAAGGACCCTAGTTCAGGCTCAAATGGTTTGAATTTCTACGTTTGTTTTTGTCTTTTAAATTCTTACTACTGGACTGGGTCATAATCTTAGCAATGCGACTAAAATAATATTTTAACTCACCCGTCAGCTTTTCTTGTCCACTGAGACTACATTCTAGTGTTGTTACTTTTCTAACAGTGCATCCCTGGATCATGCTGTCACATCATACCCAGCTGGCGCTATACCAGCAGCTGCTGCTCTTGCTGCCAAAGGAAAAAGATGTTTTAATGCATGAAGCACGTTCCGCCAATGAATAAAAAAAAATTTAATTTCAACATGTAGCAATAAAAAACTCGTAGGGCACTGCATTTTCTAATCTTCTTTTTACGCAATGCTAATTGCAATTTAAAAAAACTGGAGTTTTAGGGTGACATCTGGTTATCAGAGTAAAGATGAAAAACTCAGTAACTAGGTACTTGTGTATATCTTGTCGACAGCTGTTAAATTAAGCGACACAAGTATAGAACAAACAATAAATTTTAACGAATTTTTCGAATTCAGCGGCACTGTCAACGGGATAATACATAAGAACCCTCCAATAAAATCTGAGTACTTGGCAGCTATGTGACAGTATGGATTGAGTAATTCAAAAAGCAGAAACTTACGATGGAATTGGGTGGAAACAGACTCGGGGGTGGCAGGAGAGGTCCGGGCATTGATGTCATTGGGCGCTGGCTGGAGCGACTGGCGGTGAGCTATAGGTGGAATCGCTACGGGGAAGGCTGCTACCTGGGAAAAAAAAACATGCTTTAAAGCACAATGCTACTTGGTGTTCAGATATTAAGTTCTGCCAATGAATGAAAAGTTATAATCTCAACGTAGCAAAGCCCAATCACCAATTTTCAGTGAACTTTTTTAAGGAGGCTGTCCGTAAAACATGTCACTTTCCCCCCAACATTTCTGACCCCCTCCCCCCTGTCACTTTGAGATAAAAACTTTTAAAACAAAAAGAATCCTTTAAATAACAACTTAGTTCATTAAATTTAGTTTTAATTTGACTTACTTACTCATAACCAGCAAATGGTAGGTGATGGAACATTTCTTCTAAGCCTTCAAACCTTCGAGAATTGCGGAATCTAAAAAAAAATATAAAAATATGTAATAAATGTTTTGAATATCATTAATTGGAACAGATTTGATAGAGGTCCTCTAAAGCGACAACCAACTTGGCAAATGCTCTAAAGCAGTGATCATTCAACCAACATTAAATCTGTTCTCATAGAGGGGTGAGTAAATTAATAATAAAACACAAGATGAAATGTACTAAGTCGTTGAAGATAATAATTAATAATTAATTAATCTCTAACAGATTCAAAAAGGGAATCCACAGTAATTAAGAAGAAGCAAATGCTTTAAAAACAATGAATTCCTTTTGATTTAAATAGTTTCTTGTATTTACTTAATTATAACATCCTTGTTGTGGGGTGTAAACAAACAGTATGCAATTTACAAAAATAAATAAACACTTCTTTCATGATACTGTGTCTTACTGCTATTCTTTTAAGAGTGGTTTAAATCAAATATCAATAACATGGATATTTTGAAAATTAACCTAATACTAACTTGAATAAACATCAACAAACAAACCCTGGTAAACCACCCAAATCATGAGGCTTGGTAATGAACAAAATTATTACAATCATTTGAAATTACAAGAAATAACAGGTAGAATAAACAAACTTGCCTCATTATTAGAAGAAAATAGAGATAAAAAAAGTTATTTAACTCCTAATAAAGTACGGAATCCTAATAAAATTACAACCCAACGATAAACCCATTACATATAATATACTGAATAGGCCAGAAAGATAATGCTTAGTCCGCAGTAATTGCTCTTTGATAACTCAAATCTTAAGGAAGTACTATAAAAAAATTCAAATTACTTAAACCTTCAAATTGAAATTAAAAACATTCAATCATAAAATTTTCGGCAATTATGATCTTTTAAACTAATATTTTATTTTCTACCCAATAAGCAAGCGGCGTAGGGGTACATGACCATGGCAATGATGAAATCACAACGCGTAAGCTCTCAAATCTGCAATCAATGGGTTTGGCAACTGATCTTTAGCACTGCTACTTCGCTTGACGATTGAACCCACTTCTGGGTAGGACCCCAAGAATAACTAATGTGTTAAGTAAATATGATATAGCACATAATTTATGTTTTTAGGTTGTCAGATAAACAAATCAGATCAAAATCGGATAAACAAATGGTGCTTTAAAGAACAATGCTACTTGGTGTTCAGCTGTTTTTAGTTCCGTCAATGAATGAAAAGTTCTAATCTTAACGTAGCAAAACCCAATAATAAATTTTCAGATATTTTTTTAAAGAGCTGTCCATAAAAGATGTCCCTTTCCCCAACATTTCTGACCCCCTCCCTCACCTACATCTAAGGTGACATGAGATAACTTTTAAAACAACAAAAATAGTCCTTTAAATAATAACTGAGTTAGCTAATTCATTAAAATTAGGAGTTATATAATTTGATTTACTTACTTATGGCCAATGACCAGCAAAATGGTAGATGGAGGTAGAACATAACTTCCTTCAAATTTTAGGAGTATAATATTCATCCTATTGCAGAATCTAAAACAAAACATAATAAAAATATAACGAATATATATCATAAATTGGAACAGATTTCGTATAGGTTCTCCACAGTGACTGCCAACTTGGCGAATGCTCTATAGCAGTGACCATCAGGCGCGGATCCAACACGGCTACAAGTGGGGGGCACTTTTATAGATATAGACTATCACCTTTACCTTTCGAGAAAAATGTCAAAATGTTGGGGATTTCTAAAAAGTATCACTTAAGATACTTTTTTGGTACCGCTGGGGGGTATAAGGGTCCTCCCCCAGAAAAAACTTTGAAACTTCACCTGCAAAAGTAGGATTTTAACTAGAGATGGGTAAAACCGTTATTTTTTGATAACGTTAATTATTGATAGTTATTTTCAAATAACGTTATTAAATAACGTTATTTTTTAACTACGCTACTTTCTACGTAATAAATTCAAAAGCACCAAACCATACACCCTTCATCAAACTTAAGAAGTTTTCTGACCAAGCAAAAGAAAATATCCTCAGGAAAGTATCTTTCTACTCCCTCCCTCTTCCTTAAGGATCAGAGTCAAACAAAGGAATACCCCCCCTCGCCTTCTTCTTTGTCCAGACCCCTGTACTCTAGCGCCGTCCTTTCTCCAAGCCCAGCCCGATGATGCCGACCCGCCGACTATAATGTGGCTAAAAACTAGTGATGGGCAAAATCGATAATTTTAGGTATCGAGTACTTTTTTTTCTATGTTGGGAAATGAACCTGAAGGAATGATTTTTTCTTAGGGCAAGGGCCTATCCATACTCTGACTGAAGTTCAGAAAATGAAAGCGATCCATCAAAAAGCGGGCTCCCGATTCCCGGAGAACAAGATCTTGAAAGCTATATAAGCAGAAGCACCACAGTAATAAAACACAGCTGGGAGGGATGGAGGTGACCGCGCCCCTCGGAGACCCCGCCGCAAGCAAACCCGCGGGCGACGCGAATTTCAAATAGCGGAAGGAGAAAGACCCGAGCGGCACCCGAACCCCCCCGCAAAGGCCGCATATTCCGATAACCCAATCCAATCCAACACATCCCACCTTCCCCGCCACCCCGAGCGCCGAAACCGAATTTGAAATGGCGGGAGAAAAGTCACACATGAACATCAGCAGAGCACGTAAACCTTCTCCTTCAAAACCTTCTCTCCTCACCATCTCCAACCATCGGCTATTTTTCCCATCCCTGCCGAAAACTAGTAGATCCACCAACAAAAAATTATCCCCTCCGATCCATCACAGAATCAGATGAAGACCAAATCGAAAAAAATTACGAAAATTAAAAACAACAAAATTAACAAAAATAATCAAATTAATAAAAATAATGAAGTTGGAAAATTAACAGAACTAAAACAATTAGATAATAAGTTAAAAATATCACGAGTAACAAAAATCATGATAATAACGCTAATAACGAAATTAATGAAAATACTGAATCCGAAATATTTAACGGAAGTTAAAAATATCACGAGTAGCAAAAATAATGAGAGTAACGTCTGGAACGAGAATCACGGATAACGGTTATTAAAAATACCACGTTATTAAAAATCACGCATTATTTAAAATCACGCAGTATTTAAAATCACGCCGTATTAAAAGTAACGTTATTTTTCACGGTATTTTTCCTTCCCTGATCTTCGGTGTTTCCCGCGTTCCCCGTCACTATCACTATCATGGAGGAAGGAGTGGTCACTATCGCTCGAGGTTAGAACTGCGTTCAATGCGCATGCGTGTGGGCATAAAGAAGGAATGAGGTCGAAAAAGTTCGCTTCTGTGTAATACCTTCTGTGCCCCGCTGGAGCAGTGGTACCGCGTAGCGCGTTGCATCGTTCGTGGGTTCTATTCCAAATATTATTTTATTAAAATGGACAATTGGAGTCAATTTTTTTGAAAATCTTAATGTATTCAGAATCGCTTAAAACCTCCACAAAACCATTAATATACCTTTCAAAGCGCTAATTTTTAAGTTATTTTTAATTAAAAAGAGCTTCGTTTCGGTCTGAGCTGAAACAGCTTGTGACGTCATGCGTGCCTTGTTTACAATCATTCCGCTTTGAAATACATTGAGCTCTAGTTTTTGTTTTGTTTTGACAACCTCGTGTTTCCATGGAAACTGTGTTTCCCTCATTTCCGAGAGGCACTTTTAACGTCAGCTTTTCTGTAATGAAATATCTTATAATTAACTTACAAAATTTTTCTCGTAAAAGACAAGCGTATTTTCGGATTCAGGAGAGAATTTTCAATAAGTTAAAATTGAAAACTTTGAATTTTAAGAGATGCTGCAATTCTCCATTTCCAAAAAAAGCAGCAAAAATATCTGGATGTTGGGGTTGAGCTTATTTTAAATTTGATTAGACTGATCTCTGTCATTTTCGCTCTTTAGGGCTCAGGGTATATTTTGATTAATTCTCAATGGAATTTACCTATTAAAATAACGAGATACATTATTTTGTGGTAACGTTATTGCCATTATTTTTCGATAACGTTATTTGATAACGTTATTAGTTATCCGACCCATCTCTAGTTTTAACTCATTTTAAGTACTTTTTTTTGGGGACTTTTTTTCATACCTATGAGTGTGTTTGGGTTCAAGGGGGGGCACTTTCCAGAGTGCCACCCCCCTGGATCCACCACTGGTGACCATTTAACCTACATGAAATCAGTTCCCATAAAGGGGTGAATAATTAATATGGTTCTTATCTGTTAGCCGGGCGCTCCAAAAAAATCTCCAAAAAATTTAGAATGAATTAAGGAATTCTCTGTCCCAACCGGCACATAACGTGTTTAAAAGATAACCGGTAAGTTTTCATAAAATGCAATTACAGTCGAACTACACTTAATGTGATCACGGTTAATGTTATCAATCGGATAAAGTTATCGAAATTGACTCGTCCCGATCACTCCTATTTAATTTAAAACACAAAATACATTGTTCTATGTGATCAATATATCACGTAATGTTATCAACATCTGGTGAAATCCCCTAAAACTCTTTTTTTCCCATTTGAAGGCCAAATTTATAACATTATCATACCACGGCTTACTAGATACTTATACAGGCTAGCCGAGTTTTAAACAATGAAAACCATTTGACAACTTTTCCCGCTTGGAGCGCTACAAGACTTACCTATATCACCCACCGCCTTCAACACTGTGAATATGCTTTGCCAGTTTGTCCAATAATGCCATCTGGATTTGCAATGATTTCCGTACTCGGCTAGCCTGTATAAGTATCTAGTAAGCCGTGATCATACGAAATGAGTCAATAATGTATTAGTTCTATATGTTCAATTCTCATATTTTTGTTTAAGAATGTAAAAGTTTCAAAATACATAGTTGGTAATCATTTTAAATACCTACTGATTTGAATACCTACCTACTGAATATATAATACCTACTGAACCATTTGACAACTTTTCCCGCTTGGAGCGCTACAAGACTTACCTATATCACCCACCGCCTTCAACACTGTGAATATGCTTTGCCAGTTTGTCCAATAATGCCATCTGGATTTGCAATGATTTCCGTACTCGGCTAGCCTGTATAAGTATCTAGTAAGCCGTGATCATACGAAATGAGTCAATAATGTATTAGTTCTATATGTTCAATTCTCATATTTTTGTTTAAGAATGTAAAAGTTTCAAAATACATAGTTGGTAATCATTTTAAATACCTACTTTGAATTTGGACTACATTATGTGATTTTAAAGCAAACACTCGAGTTACGCTGTTTGAAACTTTTTAGTATCAAATCAGTTATTATCAATCTATTTTATAGTTAGATTTTCAAAACAAGAAGTTAACAATGAATAGCAAATGAAAAGCCTCACCATTTGTCGACCTAGATTACTTCAGTCGAAGGGATGTTATAACTTTATCAAAACATTGAATTATGAAAAGATTACAATAAGCTCATTAGCGCACTAGCCTATAATGACCATCAAGGCCTACAAAGCTAACATTTTTGTGACCAAGGGGTGTTCAAGGTAATATCCTAGTTACGTGGTATAACACAAGACCACAGTTTTCATTCCAGATCCTACTTGGTTTTCAGTCTATGAACCATCTGAGGAGGGTGAGAATTTAAACCTAGATCCTGTGGCTTGGTAGAAAAAAATTCTGCATTGTGGGAGATATCACATTAAGTTTTCACAAAAGATTTTTAAAGATATCAAGAGTTACCTAATGTGTAGTAAATATGATAGTAGGTACAGCATGTAATTTATGTTCTTAGGTTATTTACATACACTGTATACAAAAACTAATCAGATTTTGAGAAGGAAATTTAAACATAATAGGTCATTAACACAACAACAGAAAGCACAACATGTACCGAATATTAATGTCTCAACTCAAATTTTAAAATATGTCATTAAAAGCTACGATAAGATATGAAACATAGGGCGGGAACCAGGATCTTACAATTAATTTCACAACTCATTCAAATTCACGTTTTGAACTTACTACCACTCATAGAACTCGGTTGCTAATGTGATTTAGAGGTAGAAAAAAGAAACTTTTAGGAAAAACAACAAAGAAGAGAAATCTCGTCCAAAATGCTTTTGCTGAAAACGAATTAAACAGCATCGTAAACAAATCCATCCAATGATTGGATTGTATTGTTTACATACATTTTCCGGTTTGACTGCTTGATATTTTTCATGCAATGAACCGGCGATCATAAATCCTAATCGCGGTTAAAAGTAAATAAAATAAAAAGTTTACTCACTTGAACTTGGATTTAAAATGTATCAGTCATTCTTCAAGTCTTCGTTATCGTCCGTTCCGCCATCCATTTTGTTTCGGCGGGATTCGCGCAGTGAACATGACGCATGCGCAGAAAGGCTTTTCCGGCTTTTCTTTGGTTTTCAAAAAATAGGCCTTTTTGTAATATTGAGGATGGGTTCCGCAACCCAACCATTTGTTGGGTTTTTGTAATGTCCCAATAACAATAAGAGAAAAAGGTTAGCCGCAAGGTTTCATGCTACTTGGGAACGCTCTTTTCCTGTCCCTAAGCCTTTTTCACTATTTAATATGAATATTTTTTTTGGACTCACGTTTTTTATTGGTATTGGTAGAAGCCTAAACGAGTGCAGCTGATAATTTTTTTCACCGATGTTTTTTATTTCGTTTTATTTTAGTCACAACAGTGAAATCTCAGCTCCGTACCATGTCCCTAGCCCAAAGTTACTCTAAAGATGGTTAGATAAATAAATTAATTATTGTAAAATGGAGTTAAATGCTATTTTTTCGATTACTTCTAAGTTAGAAGCTTAGTATTTTGGCATAGACAATTTTTTTAAACATGTGTTTATATTTTTTTAGATCATGTATAGTAGTGTCCCTTGTTTTTTGGCTCTTTCCTTGGAACCAACTTTTAACTCCTTTGAAAGTGTCTAGATGGCAGCCGGGTGTGAAAGTTTTCTTCTACCCTGATTTGATAAGAGCTTTTGTGTTATTTACAGCGAAATCGAGCGGGAAAAGTTGGTTTTAATAGTTTGAGGGAGAGTTTTGTCCATTATTTTCAAAACGGTTCTGCTAGATGCTCAGCTCCGTGGCAGCAAGTTAAAGGAGGTAAAGTATCACTAAAAATAATTGGTTATTTTTTGCTTTATTAATTACGTGTACAGATGTTAATTATGAAAAATTAGGATTTTCCTGAAATTACGAGGGCGTAAATATTTAATTTAGTTCGTGTTCCTCAGCTCCGTGGATCAGAAGAGCTATTTGTGTAAGTAGGTTACAGATACTCAGTGTTTGATAGTCAATCAGTGAATGGTAGTACTGTTTTATATAAAATTATAATTTTAGTTATAATTTGAGAAATAATATGATCAATAATAGTGAACAATATTCAATTTTTACTGTATAAGAAGTAAATGTTTAATTTTTGTATAAAATCTTAAAAAATTTCCCCCTAATTATTTTTTATTAATAAGTATTGCCTTTAGTTGTATTTCTAACAAAATTATAGATATTTTATCCTTTGCCATTATAAACAGTCGAAATTTAGCATATAGCTGGAACTCCATAAATGAAATTTTTTTAAAAATGGCATTTTTGAGAAAAATAAATTAAATGTAGGTGGACCATTAGTCATTTTAACTTACAAAAGGTGTTAAGTCTCTAAGAATAATAAAAGTTTTCAAGAAAAAAAATTATTTTCATGAATTTCTCTCTCTGAAAAGAGCGATTTCTGTAGAATGACCCATTGGCCGAAAATCCCTAGCTAACGCTCTCAAATATTGTCCTCGATTTACTCATGGTTATGTACAGCTCCCGCAACAAAAAACGTTACAGTGGACTTTGCGGGCGAACCACTTGGGTTATGAAGACAGATAAGGTGTTATTTTTCATGTTATGAAGTATTCTTTAAACAATAAAAATTTCGAGTTCATAGGGGGTCGTCTTCATATTAAACGAAAGAAACACTAACTTTTTTTTTTCCTTTGGGAACCCCCAATTATTATGCGTTTTTCTGAAAGAACATCCCCATAAACCCCCAAATATCAAGTTTCATTCACATCGGACGGTAAATTAAGCTTTTACGTTTTGGGGGTCGTCTCCAGAGTGAGAAGGATTAATTTTCTGTCTCTGTTTTAAAACACGTTTACTCACCACTTTAATATTTATTGAAAAATTTATAAGTAATTTATTGAAATTTAATATCAAATTTACATTTTAATTTAAGTTATGGTGATTAAATTAAGACGACTGTTTCCAGAAAGAGCATTCGCCGGTTTGCATTTGGCAGCGGTATATGGTCCCTTAAAGAGTGGGAATTTAGTTTAATTCGTTTTTTTCTAAAACTATTAACTGAAATTTTGGTTTTCCTCATAAAATTACTACCAGAATCGATTACCATAAAAATATTACAAGATTTTAAAATTTTATTTTTGGGTCAAAATTAGATGTTAATTATCTATCTATTAACCATTAAATATCGCTACAAAAGTATAATTATTTTGTTTGGGGACACAAATTTGATCTAAATTCAATGTTTCATATTTTTACGCCGAAAACATTTTGAGAAATTTCACATTGAATGGTTGACATTTTAAAAATATTTTATGCTTTTATTTGCATACTTACATGGATGAAACTTGGTATTTGGGGGTTTATGGGGATGCTCTTTCAGAAAAACGCATAATAATTGGGGGTCCCCATAGGAAAAAAAAAGTTAGTGTTTCTTTCGTTTAATATGAAGACGACCCCCTATGAACTCGAAATTTTTATCGTTTAAAGAATACTTCATGACATGAAAAATGACACCTTATTTGTCTTCCTAACCCAAGTGGTTCGCCTGCAAAGTCCACTGTAACGTTTATTGTTGCGGGAGCTGTACCTTCATTGTCTATCATACGTGTCTAGTTTCATTTCTTTGTGACCGAATGTTTAAAAGAAATAAATTTTAAAATTTTAAACTTTACCTAAAATTGTTTTCCTGCATTCTTAAAATAGCCATAACTCTAGAACAACTGTACTCAGAAACTTGCAATTTGGGTCATTCTATTCATATTTCTTTTCTGTTTAAAATGTTATGTATCTGGATCAATTTATTTTTAAACAAGTATTCAAAATCGTTAAAATTAAGAAAAAATGCAATTAATTAATTAAAAATCCAAATTTTTGTAAATTTTAAAATTTTTAATTTTATTACAACTGTACATATCTTAATAAACATGTCTGTAAAATTTTAAGTTAAAATTCTAAAATTATTATACGGAAAAAATATTCGGCATTGGTAATTAGGGCAATTTCCAAGAATATTCTTTATTAACTGTTAAATATCAATTTATGCATGGGAATTTAAAACAAGCCATTAAATTTATTACTACAGTAACGGACCCTTTATCCGAAAACCCGAAATCCGGCTCGCATTCAAAAAAAATTTTAAAGAATTTTTAATGAGCAAATGCTGCTACGACGCGCAATGGTTGCGTCGCGCCTTTTGTGACATCGTCTCCGTGAATGAGTTGGCTCCGTTGTCCCTGCCTTGCCACCATGACTGTTTTGTTTAGCCTGTGGGGTATAAAAGACCCCCAAGGCGTGCAGCTTTCGGGCCCTTCCGAACTTTTACGAGTCCGCCGGCCGCGGAGTTCGGAGTTGCCCGCTACTCCGCGAAGGGGCGTTTCTCCGGCCGTCGTAAAAGTTAGGAAGGGCCCTTCTCTTCTTCGCCTCCTGCTGCTTCGCTATCGGTTCCGGGACGACCCACGTGCTTCGCCGGAATTTTTTTGCTGGATCCTCTACTATTAAAACGGACGATCAGAACAACGCTGACGATGTTAACGCAATTTTAATTCCCGTTCATATGATCGGAAATTTAGATTTACGAGAATGGAAAATGATAGTAGGGAGTAGGAAGCGGGTATTTTGGCTTTACTGCGTCTTTACTGGCGTTTTTTACGGGCCGGACCCAAAATCCGGAAAATTCCGAAATCCGCGACGATGTCGGCCCCGAGCTTGCCGGATAAAGGGTCCGTTACTGTATAACAAATATAAAAAAAAGCTTTTTTAAAAAAACGCTTTTATTAAATGTCCTAAAAATTCAAAAATAATTTATTGTGTTTTGTGAAATAATTATTGGGGAGTAGAAAATAACTTTCCGGAAAGTAAAAATTAACTGATTTTCTGATCACTAAAAATGAAAGCGTGGGCGCTAGTAATTCTCTATTCACTATTTATTCTAGGTTCTCTTTTCTCATTTTCTTTTATATAAAATTATAAATTACTAGCGCCCACGCTTTTATTTTTAGTGATCAGGGGCCCTACTACCAACCATGTGGGTTCGTGCGGAATCGGGGTTTTTTGCGAGTCACGTGGTCTAACCCGACGGGTTTCTACCCACCACCTCTTGACTAGGTGAAATGGAAATCCCACGACGGATTAACGTGGCGGCGGACAGTTCTGCTTTAGCTTTTTAAGTACGAGTATGTTGAGGATTTTTATTGAAGGCTTGTTTTTATAATTTTAGTCATGTTTTACAAACTAATTTTTTTCTTGTACTTTAACCACAAAAAAACCAGACTGTTGTGGCAACACCGGAATTGCACACCACACCGGTGGCATCATGGCAAAGCAGCTGGCTGCTGCGTAGATATATTTTTACGTCATGGCTCAAGGGACTATCTCACTTTTTCTTTATACCGGCTAGCAGTTAGTCAAGAGGTGCAAGCTGCACGATGTTATGTTTCTAAGGTTTAGGTTTTTTTTAGTATTTTACACTTGTTAAATTGAATAAAGATGTTAGTTTATTATAACTAGGCTGCTTTCTTTATCATCTCCTGACGTGGAAGTAGACTTATAGCAGGTACCAAACCCATTTGCTATAACTGGTGACTCGAAGTTTCAAGATTTTGGCACCTTGGAGTTAGATGACAAGATGTGCGATCGGAATCTACTTCCTTTTGGAGTTTCTTGTTTTGCTGATGATCGGTGCTAATTCCTGGCTTGAGTAGGTTCGGACTTGTGTCTGTTTTTCTGATCAGAGCCCTGGTCCAGTGTCTGCAAATTCCCTTTCTGCTCTATGCTTTTGATAATTGGTCTTCATTTCTGTTATTTGTTGAAATGTCTAAAACTGGGGGGGAGATCAACCCGGCTGTTACCACTGAGCAGGATGGGAATCCTGTTGTTGAGACTGGAGGTATGATCGCTACTGGGAACGACATCGCTCCTGTTGTTGGTCAGGATGTACAGCTCGCAAAGGTCGCATTTAAAGCACCTATCTTTTGGGAAAATGATCCAGAACTCTGGTTTTACCAGGATGAGTCTCAATTTGTTATGTCTGGCATTAAAAAGTCCGATACTAAATTTCATGCTGTTGTAGCCGCCTTGAGTTCTAATGTACTGTCCTGTGTTCGGGACATCGTTAAAACCCCCCCTACTAGAGACACTTACAAGTTGCTAAAGAGTAGAATCCTACAGTATTTTGCCCAGTCGAATTCAGCCAGATTAAATCTGTTACTTAAGGATCTACAGCATGGCGATAAACGCCCTTCCCATCTGCTCAATGAGATGCGTCATTTGGCTCCGGCTAAAATGGATGATGACGTGTTGCAAAGTTTGTGGTTACAGCGTTTGCCAAATTATCTTCAGCAAGTACTGTCTGTTTGTAAAGCTTCATTAAATGAACTGGCACACATCGCAGATAAGGTCCATGAGGTCTCTGGTTGTGACTTGACCGTGTCACAAATAGATCCTAAACCGGAAAGTTCTGAATTAAATGATATTAGATCGGAGTTAGCGGAACTCAAAAACATGGTTCAGAAGTTATCCTTGTCAGCAAGAGATTCGCGTAGGCGAAGTGAGTCTCGAAAAAGGTCTTTAAGTCGCTCTACTGTCAATAAGACTGATTCCGAGGGTTTATGTTAGTATCATCACCGATTTGCTGAAAAGGCAAATAAGTGCTTAAAACCCTGTAACTGGCCTTTAAACTAAAGGGTACATCTGTTTCATCGGCAGCAGATGGATGTAGAACCAGCAGCCGATTGTTTGTGACAGATTTAACCTCAAAGAAAAAATTTTTGATCGACAGTGGAGCTGCTGTTTGTTGCTATCCTAAGAGACTTACAAAATTTAGGAAAAAACAAGACTTGGAACTTAGCGCTGCTAACAGTTCTCACATAGCTACTTATGGCTCAATTAAACTAGAGCTTGATTTTGGCCTCAGACGAAGCTTTATTTGGTCTTTTCTAGTTGCTGATGTTTCGGATCCAATCATCGGAGCCGATTTTTTGGAAAGGTTTGAGCTTCTGGTTAACATTAAAAACAGAAGACTATTGGATGGCAGTACATCGCTGCAGGTAAAGGGAACTGTTGGTCAAGGAAAATCCCTGGGTTTAACTTTGGTAGAGAGTACCTCTCCCTTTCACTCCCTTCTGCTGAAATATCCTAAGTTATTTTCAAGTAATTTGGAGCCAAATTCTAACCAGGGCGCGATCACTCACTGCATAGAAACAAAGGGTCCTCCTGTGCATGCCAGAGCGCGGCGGTTAAACCCCGAAAAGATGTCTTTTTTGAAGAAAGAGTTTAAGGAATTAATGAGACAGGGCATTATTAGACCATCTAATAGTCCTTATTCTAGCCCTATTCATTTCGTCAAAAAAAGTGATGGATCGTGGCGCATTTGCGGAGACTTTCGACGCTTAAATGCTAGTACCATTCCGGATAGGTATCCCCTGCCCCACATCCACGACTTCGTCAGCGGATTGAGGGGAAAAACAGTTTTTTCAAAAATAGACTTAGTTAAGGCCTATCATCAGATACCAATGAAAGAGGAGGACATTCCAAAAACTGCGGTTATTACTCCTATAGGTCTTTATGAGTACGTTTACATGACATTCGGTTTACGTAACGCCGCTCAAACAATGCAAAGGTTTATTGATAATGTCATCAGAGACATCCCTTGCTGTTATGCGTATGTAGATGACTTATTGATAGCCTCGACCAATCAGGAATCTCACAAGGAAGACCTGGAGGTCGTTTTTCGCAAACTTAACGAACATGGGATTGTAGTTAATCCACAAAAATGTGTCTTTGGCCAATCTGAATTAAGCTTTTTGGGATTTTTGGTATCTTCTAAGGGTATTTCCCCCCTCCGAGAAAAGGTAAAGTGTTTAAAAAATTTTTCTTTGCCTAAAACTGTTCAAGAGTTACGTCGTTTCTTGGCCACACTAAATTTTTACCATCGTTTTTTGAAAGGTGCTTCTGAGAAACAAGCACCCTTGCATGATCTCGTTAAAAACAGATCAAAGAGGGATAATTCACCTATCACGTGGACCACGGATGCAGAATCTGCTTTTGAGTCTTGCAAAAATTTGATATCTGAAGCAACTGCACTGTCCTTTCCTGCACTCGATGCTCGTCTTTCCTTAATGACTGACGCTTCAGATTTTGCTGTTGGTGCAGCACTACATCAACACGTAGGAACGACAATGGAACCGCTTGGGTTCTTCCCTAAAAAGCTCTCTCCGGCAGAAAAAAGGTACAGTACCTTTGACAGGGAGTTGCTGTCAATTTACTTGGCTGTAAAGCACTTTCGCTACATGTTGGAGGGTCGTAAGGTTGTAATTTACACCGATCATAAACCCCTGGTATTTTCATTTCGTCAAAAGCATGACAACAGTTCACCTCGTCAAATCAGGTACCTCGAATTTGTTAGTCAGTTCACGACGGAGATACGCTATGTGTCAGGTAGCGAAAATGTGGTAGCCGATACCCTTTCTAGAATTTCAGAGATCGATTTTTTGCACTTTAAGGTTTTTGGTGATTTGGCTCTGGACCAACAATCTGATTCAGAGTTGCAGTCGGATTCTGGCTCCGGACTTGAATTCAGGCCCATGCACTTTGCTGAATGCCCTACACCTGTTTTCTGTGACGTGTCCACTGGTGTTATTCGCCCTTATGTCACCGAACCTTTTAGACGAGAAATTTTCGACAGGATTCATAACCTGTCGCATCCTGGGACCAAAGCAACGCAGAAACTCCTTTCAGCTAGATTTGTGTGGAGATCTATGAATAAGGATTGTGCACTATGGTGCAAGAACTGCATACAGTGCCAAAAATCCAAGATTGCACGACACACAAAGTCGCCTGTTGGTAGTTTCCCCTTGTCATCTGCACGCTTTTCCCACGTGCACATAGAGGTTGTAGGACCGCTTAGTCCGGTTCGAGGTATGTCTTTCTTGCTGACTTGCGTCGACAGGTTTACGCGATGGCCTGAGGCGTTCCCCATAGCTGATCAATCAGCTGAGACCATTGCTAGGGCATTTGTAGAAGGGTGGATTTCCAGGTTTGGTGTACCAGAGAAGATCACTACGGATCGGGGAACTAATGTCCAAAGTAACCTCTTCTTTTCCCTTTCCAAGTTTTTAGGTGCGGACCAGACCAGAACCACAGCATATCACCCTCAGAGCAATGGGACTGTGGAACGACTCCATCGGCAGCTTAAGAGTTCCCTGATGTCGCATTTACCTGAGAACTGGCTAGATGCTCTTCCATTGGTCCTGCTCGGTGTACGAACGAGCTACAAAGAGGAATTGTCGGCATCTTCGGCTGAAATGGTTTATGGAACCACTTTAAAGCTTCCTGGAGAATTTTTTTGTAACCCTTTGAATGTTTTTACGCCTTCTTCTTTTTTACAGACTTTAAGAGAACATGTTCGCTCTTTTAGAGCGGTGCCTGGATCCCGACACGGTACTGGTGCAGTCTTTGTGAGCACCGACCTCTTCAAGACATCCCATGTTTTTCTAAGAATTGACAGGGTGCGGAAGTCCTTGGAGGCACCCTATGCTGGCCCCTACAAAGTCTTGAAACGAGGTGATAAGGTCTTCGAAATAGAAGTTGACGGCAAGCCTATCACTGTGTCGATCGACCGGTTGAAAGCTGCTCACCTGTTCTCTGAAGACGTCCACCTAAAAGTGCCTTCCCCAGCTCCTTCTCCGGTTCCTAGGCAGAACGCTGTCAAGCCCGATGTTGTTACCCGGTATGGAAGATGTTCCCGACCTGTCGTGCGTTTCCAGAGTTAGATGCCTTCAGGTCTGCAGGGGGAGTCCTGTGGCAACACCGGAATTGCACACCACACCGGTGGCATCATGGCAAAGCAGCTGGCTGCTGCGTAGATATATTTTTACGTCATGGCTCAAGGGACTATCTCACTTTTTCTTTATGCCGGCTAGCAGTTAGTCAAGAGGTGCAAGCTGCACGATGTTATGTTTCTAAGGTTTAGGTTTTTTTAGTATTTTACACTTGTTAAATTGAATAAAGATGTTAGTTTATTATAACTAGGCTGCTTTCTTTATCATCTCCTGACGTGGAAGTAGACTTATAGCAGGTACCAAACCCATTTGCTATACTGTCAATAAGTAGCTTATTTAATTTTTTATCTTTAATTATTATTTTATAGAAAAAAATATATTACTTGAGAAAATTATTTTCACTGAATCAATACAACACAAAGAATGATTTTAATTTTTAGAAAAATTGAGGCATGGTTTTTTTAGTAATCTCACTGTCATAATTTTTTTCAAACCTTATATTGATCTTAAAATTTGGCAAAAATAGTTATAGAAACAAGAATAAAAATTTTAGTAACTGATAGGGTAAGTAATTGATAATTCACAGGACGGGCACCTCACCAGAGAGATGGATACTTTCAATAATTTATATCTCATAAAATACAGAAATGATTTCTACTTACGTACTTAGTTAAAAATATATTTAAATTTTTCAAATACGGAAATATATTTACTGACGTTTTACCACAAAACGTAAGAACTTTAAAAATATTTAAAAGTAAACAATTTCTCTTAAAAAATTATTTTATCTTAATTTATAAGAATAAAGACAACTATTTTAGGGGAAAAATAATTCTTTCCATATTTTTTACACCACAAGGCAATTTAATAATCGCTTAAAAAAGTTTGGTGAAACCTAACAAATGATTTACTGTAACAATACTTAAAGGGTTCTAATAAATAAATATTCTAAAATAATCTATTAATAATTAATTCTAATTAATTAATAGGTTAAAATATTCTATTATAGAATATTTTAAATACCTGTTGTTCCTATATTAAATTAAACAGTAGTTTTAACATGTTCTTATTATTGAACCTTTCTTTCTTTCATACAATAGTACTTTCTACATGTGCTAGTAGATGGCGCTCCAACGTATTTGTAAAATACGGGAAGTTGAAAAAGTAGGCTTAACTAGTGCCAAGTAAAAACTCAAAATACTTCAAATCAAGTCATTTAACACGCGGTAAAGTGTATAAAAAGCTTATAAATGGCAATTAAAGCATTATGTGGTGTACAAAATCCCTTTTTCTTGTTGCAATTTCGTTGTGATTGATCGATGAGAACCCGTCGTGGCAGGGCCGGCCCTAGACATTTTGGCGCTCCGGGCAAAACCTTAATTTTGCGCCCCCCCCCCTCTCCGTTTTTTTTACCTTCCTACCCTCTTGAGAACAAAGTCACATATTCCCCCTTGTGGGGTCTAATAGACCCCATGCGTAAAACGTGCCAATGGCTCTATTTTTAAGGGTAAAAATATCTTAAAATGCAAGGAACTATCATTAATACCTCATAAAAGATTTTTTCAGAATAATTTGTCTAATTTTTGCTCTATTTTTATCGTTTCTTGTCCTTTTAAGGCGTTATTTGGTTTCTTTTCATACACGTTTCTTTTCATACACGTTTCTTTTCAACTCTAGAATAATTAAATTAGAGAAATTAACTATAATTCAGTTGGTTTATTTGAAATGTTTTATTATTGCACTTCTTGAAATGTATTATCTGATATACCCGAACTTGCACCGGAAGCATTTATTAGTTAATTTTTAAAGATTTATGGAGTTGTGTATCTTAATTTTCTTGCATTAGCAGCTACCTATCATCCTACATTAATTTATTTAGTATTTTAAAACATATTAAATGTGGATTTACCTTTTTATAATTCAGAAAATGAAACAAAAATGATTGGTTCAAAAATATTAGCGAAGTAAGTTTTTCGCTTGTGAAACTTAGTTTTTAAAGCAAATTTAGCTTTTTCTTTTAACCGCTTGCCTGTTTTGCCCGAGCATCGCTCGGGCACTCGCAAGAGGTACTTCTCTGATTATCCCGAACGGTGCTCGGGCAAGGTCCAACGGCGCTCCGTCTGTTGATTCTCGCTTTGTATGCTGAGTTTTTTCATGGTTTTAGTTTCTCTTTTTCTACATAGATGTCTCTACTTGTCCATAGGAGTCTTTTTTACTCTTATCAGTTTTAAAATTAACCGTGAAGGACAAATTGGTCAAGCATTCCTTTATGCTTTGGTTGGCCCTTCCTTTCTAAGAAAAAGGGGTCGGGGCAGCATGTTTCTACACCAGTTTCTTGCCATCATGGGGTGCAATTTCCACTGCAGCTGTTTTATTGCTCGAAAACCAGCTAGTAAAAACATTTTTATTTTCAATATCCACAAACCGAGCCGAGCCACAACACGCGGATGTTGGAACGTTTTGCTTATTAAAATGAGATTGATAGGTTGCAATTCATATCTGATCACATAAAAGTGTATTTTTTGAATAAAACATAAAGAATTCACTTCATAAAACATTTTATTTACCATCCTTTCCTGTAAAATCTGCTTTCCGGTTGAAAACGATGTTCGGAAAAAAGCCAACTTTAAGTAAAAGTGCCGCATTTTCGCTAAGGTTTAAAACGGAAATATAATGTTAAATTCATAATTTATATGAGTTTTGATTATGTTTTTGGTTTGAGTTAATTAATCTAAGTTCGAATATTGTTTTGAAAAATATGCTTTTTTTTAGACCTATTACGCCAAAATAAAGTAACAGTTAAGTGGTTAAAAATTCATCGAAATCGCATTCTGAATTTCTGTAAATACTCTTGAATCATAGGAAATATTCTTTTTTTTCCAAGAAAACTGAATATTTTTTTTTTTACAAAGCACTATATTTATACATTTTTTAAATAATTTACTCCACTGGAAATCACGGTGCCAGCTGTCTGAGGATTTTTTTTTTGCTTCCACTATCAATTCCTCAAAAGAATTATATAAACAGCTTACATTTCTCAGAATATGAAACAAAATGTCAATATATAAGGAGCGATTCAAAGCGTTTCCAAATCTTCTTCTTTTTAATAAAAAAAAAATGAAAATACTGGCATATAACCTTCTGAGAAATCCATACACATCTTAAAGTAAAAACTCTAATTTACATATATTAAAAGAAACATATAAAATATTGTGTTTTATTTCTTATTTATTTAATCTTTCTTATTTATCAATCATCAGATAACAAGACAAGCAATTTAGCACTTAAGGCAAAATAACAAAAATTAAAATGTAGCAATGCTAACTGAACTAATATACCATATTATAAATAAATTCTAACTAACCGAAGTAATTAAAATGCCTTTTTTCTAACTTTTCTTTCGGCAAACTCACGAACCAGTGATTTCAAGTCAAATAATTGATAATTACAAAGTTGAAACAATACTAATGAGATTTCTTTCGCTTGATGTATGTATACGATAAAGAGAAAACATAAAATAGAGAACTAAAGCAGGCACGGATTAAGAAACTTTTCAATGGGGGCGGTCCGATTTTTTTAGGGTAATTTTAATTTTATGATTATTCTGCATGTTGAAAGTTAATTTAAGGATTAAATTGTTAAAGCATTAAATAACTACTCAAACCCTTTTAAGCATTCGTATCTCCTGTTGACTTTATGAGAGCATTATGTTTTAAAATTCTTCCTCATACATAATAATAATTTATTTACAACAAAAAACTTTCCTGTAATGCAATTATTTTCAGTAATTCTTTGTTTGATATTAAAAATCTCAAGTTCAAACCATAAATTTCTATTTGCTTTCTTGCAAACAAGAAATTACTCCAATATTTTTTTTAATTTTCCAGCTAAATATTGGACATAATATTTGAACTACAAAAAGTGAACACTTTCTCCTAAAACAAGCATTTAAAGCCAAGGATATTGATACGCGATCGCGAACCGTCCGTCAAGTTGTTTTTTTTTGCCCGCGTCCGAGCCGTCAAAATGCCAACTTTACAGGCAAACCTCCGAAAGCATGCATGAAAATTCGGGATTTTTCATAGAAATTCCGGACCGTTATAAGATTTCCGGACTTAAACATAATCCGTCGACACCCTGAAATCTTTTTAAAGCCTTTTAGAAATTAAAATTCTAGGATATTCCAGGCTTTTAGTACAAAAGTTCGCGCTTTTGTAAGGACATTCCAGGCTTTGAAAATCATGTAAGAAATTCTGACTTTCGAGGATTTCCAAGGCCCCGTGCGCACCCTACCGAGGGTTCGCTGGGTTTCGTTATTTTCTTTGCTTAAGATTTTGCTGTTTAAAATTATTTCCTAGCCAAAAATTTCAAGGATTTTCAATGATCTTAGGGGTCTTAGGGATCTCGTCTCATCGCGATATTGCTTCAGATTTTAAAATTAATAATCATAAATGAAGTAATTTACCGCTCTCCATATCTTCAACGAAAAAAAAAGTTACTTTTTTCTTTTTTAAATGAACTACATCTTCAAGCAAGGCGTAGGCTGGGCCCTTTCCTAGCAGGTATCTACCAAGGTATCTACCACGAAGTTGAATTTTTGCAGCCTTTTGTCTTCCAATACTGGATAATCAGTGCTTTTTTAATTGTGGAATGTTTTTATTTCATACAAGCGATTGGTAATTAAAGATTATGAAAATACTAAACTATTGGAAAAATTAGGTACATCAAAATATATTTTCTTATTTTGAAGGGTTTTGATAGTAAATTATTAATTTTTTCGTTTCGAACTGGAGAGCCGCAACTTTACAACAAAAGAGCCGCATGCGGCTCGCAAACCGCAGGTTGCCGACCCCTGGACTAGGTAGATAATCAGGTTTATTTCTATCAATGCTAACAGAAACTTTTTTGTTATCCTTCAAAATTACAAAAATTTTATCGTTGCGGCTCAAAACAGGAAAAGGTCCTTGATAGGGAGGTACCAGGGATTTTCTAACAAAGTCCACTCTAAAGAAAACATGGGAACAGTTTTTTAAGTCCTTGGACACAAACACTGGAGGGTTACCATGCTTGGATGCAGGAACAGGTCTAACTTAGAGATGTGCTCGCGGAGGAGCTGTAGGAACTCTGCCGAAGGTGTCGGCTTCTGCTCTGAAGAATGCAGGAAATCTCCAGGTAGAAGTACAGGGGCACCGTAGACTAAGTCGACAGAGGCTGCTTGTAAATCCTCCCGCACGGCTGATGGGAGGGATAACATCACAATGGGCAAGGCCTCTCTCCAATGCACTGCATCTACTGCCATGAGTGCGGACTTGAGAGTACGGTGGAAGCGTTCGATGATACCGTTGGATTGCCCTCCTCACTCCTAAAATTGTAGACAATGAGAGAAAAAGGCTGGATTCGAAGTTGGTTCCTCTATCGGTAGTGATTGTCTCCGGCACGCCAAATCTTGCCACCCACGTTTCCACAAAGGCTCTTGCGATGGTTTCGGCCGTTTGATCTGGTATGGGAATGGCCTCCGGCCATCTCGTGTACCTATCGATACTAGTCAGCAGATATCTGTTACCTTTTGATGGGGGAAGTGGTCCAACCACGTCGAGGTGAACATTACGAAACCGATCGGTTGGAAGAGGAAAGTTGACGAGGGGCGCACGGGTATGCCACAGGACTTTACTACGTTGGCACTCGAGACATAGCTTACACCATTGCTGACAGTCTTTCCTAATCAAAGGCCAGACATAGCGGTTCTTTAACATCTTCAGAGTTGCCTTGAATCCGGGGTGTGCCAAATTGTGAACTTTCTGGAAGATGGTTCTACGCCATTCAACTGGAATGAAAGGTCGACAGGTAGAGTTAGAAGTGTCACAATAAAGTTCAGTATATTACAAGTGGGAAAAGACATGAGACGTATTGAGAACTCGTAAGTAATATCAGTTAAGGATTTATTAAGTTATATCCGTAGGAACATTCTCACGGAGCGTGTTGTTGTCACGACTCGTTATTACATAATAATCCTTAGTTAGCGTTGCCACTCGAGAGCAACGAAAGTCAGTCTTGGTTATAGTTACAGTTAATCCACAACAGTCCTTCCCCCCAAGCTTTTGAGCACCTGTACACAATCAGGGGTACCAGGACTGGAAGTCACTGACTTTGTAAGTTCTGGGTTATACTAGCACATACATAAACAACATTAAAAGTTCTGGATTATCAGCACATCTCTTCCCTTTAGGTTACATAGTCCTCAAGATAAACTGGAGGTTTCCTAGTCCTCGTTGGCCTAGGAGAAGGATCGGCCTCTTCCTGCTTCTCCGGGGTTATGGGGAAAACCCCGACTCGAAACTGGTAGATGCGAAGACGAGTCTGCGGGTAGGTCTGGATCAGGCACGGGTGGGATCAGGGTTGAGGCTTCTGGTTCTGGCGACAAACCTGGAACAGCTTGTCCCCCCGTCGGTACGGTACTCTCCTGCATGGTGGTGTCCGGCAGGGCTCCTTGGCGACGTCTCAGCTGGTCGATGTGACGTCTCCACACGAAACCCTCCGAGGTAGTCACCTCGTACATGGTAGGGCTAGTTGCCTGGGATACCGTCGCTGGTACCCATTTGTTGTGGGGTGGGAACCCCAAGGCGAACACCTGATCTGATGGAGCGAACCTTCGTCGGGGGTCCCTTGGCTCCTTGTGCGGAAGTTCTGCCCAATCTGGATGGAGCCTGTCCAGGCAGGTCCTTAGGCGTCGGTTCATGAGTAGCTCAGCAGGGGAGACCTTCGACAGGGTGTTTGGCGTGCTGTGTTGGGCCAGGATGAATGATGCAAGTCGGGAGTCCCAATCTCCAGAAACTATTCTCTTGAGAGCATCTTTCGTCGTTTGCACCATTCTCTCTGCCTGTCCATTAGATGACGGGTGTCCGGGCGCTGTCCTGACATGACCGATTCCGTTAGTGGCCAGGAATGAAGCGAACTCTGCTGATGTGAACCCCGTCCCGTTGTCAGTGACTACTGAGTCTGGAATGCCGTGGGTGGCAAACATGGTGCGTAGAGCTTTGGTGGTGCACTCAGAGTTGGTGGACGGGACTCTGACGACCTCCAGCCACTTTGAGAAGGAGTCCACGACCACTAGGAACGTTGACCCTTGGAAAGGTCCTGCATGATCAAGGTGGAGTCGAGACCAAGGTCTTTTGGTGTCCTCCCATGTTCCGAGGGTCTTGGGGGGTGCGTGGCGAGTCTGCTGACAACTGGTGCAGCCGTTCACCAGCTCTTCGATTTGCTGGTCCATCTTTGGCCACCACATGTAGCTCCTCGCCAAACTCTTGGTTCGCCCGATCCCCTGATAGGACTGGTGGACTATGGCCAATAGTCGGCCCGTGCCTTCTGGGGTATTATTACTCTGCCCCCCCATAGCAGGCATCCTTTATGGGTCGATATTTCATGTTTCCGATGGAGGAAAGGGGCAAATTCTTCGCCTGGTTTCTCCGCCGGCCAACCCTTTAGGACCCCCTGACAGCTCAGCAAGGATTTGGTTGACTGCTGGGACTGGGTACGGATGACTGCCGAGAGCTTTGTTGACAGTACACTTGTAATCCCCACACAGCCGAACCTTCCCGTTGGCTTTTAGGACAGGAACCACTGGTGTTGCCCACTCCGAGTACCCCGTTGGCTCAAGTACTCCTTGGTCCTGTAACCGTTGGAGTTCTTCTTCAATTTTGGGCCTGAGGGCAAAGGGTACGTTTCTGGCTTTGCATTGGATAGGCCTTACGGAGGGGTCCAGGTGTAAGCTGATAGGGGGCCCCTTGCAGCTGCCCAATTCTTTGCCGAAAACCTCGGGGAACTCTTTGATTATATCATTGAGGGATGTAGAGTTCAGCGTATGGACCCCCACCACCGAGATCCCTAAAGGCCTGAACCAGTTAAGGCCCAGAAGTCCCAGTCTCTCTCTCCTGGCCACTAGGAGTGGCAGCTCCTTTACTGTGGCACCGTACTTCACCATCACTTTGCACTGACCGCATATGTCTACTGGTTGCCTGTTATAATCTCGCACTACGTATGGTGACTTTTTGAAGGCTGGGGGATTCTTTGGATGCAATGTATCGAATGTTTCTTTGTCAATGATGGAGACCTTTGCTCCGGAATCCACCTCCAAGGTGCAAGGTCGACCGTTGATAATGACGGTGGTGCTCATATCAGGTATCCCACCTATTAACTTGTTTACACTTGTTAAGTTGTTTAGGTGTAAAGCATCAAGGGTTTCTGGTGCCTCCCAAAGGCCGGGCTCTTCATCCAGCTCCTGCTCGTGGACAGTCCTATTAGGGTGTTTATTGGAACACACTCTCTGAATGTGACCTCGTATGCCACAAGTATGGCAGTCCGCGTCTTTGAAAGGGCACTGGCTCCTGGGATGAGCTCCTCCGCAGCCCTTGCAGCTCGCTCTCCTTGGCCCTGAAGGCTGGCGGCGTTCCCTCTTTGGATGTCTTGACACGGCCAATGCAGATGCTCCAGACTCCCTGATCTCTCTCACCTGAGAGTTCGCTGACTCTGCTGCCAAGGCTTTGTCCCTGGCCTGTGCGAAGGACAATGATGTCTCCGAAAATAATCGTCGCTGGAGGGCCTCGTCGTGAAACCCGCAGACCAAGCGATCCCTCAGCATAACGTCCAGGTAGCTGCCGAAATTGCAGTGCTCTGTTAGTTTTCTCAGCTTCGCTATGTATTCAGCCGCACTCTCCCCTGGTCGTTGATTCCGACGGTAGAATAGGAACCTTTGGAAAATCTCCGATGGTTTAGGGGAAAGATGGCCCCTTACAATATTTAGCAACTGCTGGAAAGTCTTGGATTTCGGGCTATCCGGAGATACCAGGGACCGGATGACTCCGTACAACTTGGGACCGCCGACGCTCAAAAAGGTGGCCCTCATTTTCGCTGGGTCGACGATGTCGTTGGCGGCCAAGAAACACTCCAGGCGCTCTTCGTACGAATCCCAAGATCCTGGTTGCTCCAAGTCGAACGGCTCCAGCGTCCCAATGGTGGCCATGGTGGAGTATGATGTGACCTCCGGCGTCGGTTTTAGGGTTGGCTGGCAGCGATGAGCGGGGAAACCCGGCCGGTATCACGATCCGCGTGGTTGGCGTCGGTTAGGCCTAATCGGCAGTGAGCGGCAGCATTTTCTGGGTGGCTATGGTCTTTTAGCGTTTCAGTCAGACAATCCCATCCTCGTCGCCACTATTGAGAACTCGTAAGTAATATCAGTTAAGGATTTATTAAGTTATATCCGTAGGAACATTCTCACGGAGCGTGTTGTTGTCACGACTCGTTATTACATAATAATCCTTAGTTAGCGTTGCCACTCGAGAGCAATGAAAGTCAGTCTTGGTTATAGTTACAGTTAATCCACAACAAGACGCAATTCAAGACCAGTGTGAGAACTTAATAAGGATTTTAACTCTGAATCTGCTTTCTGGCCCCAAGCCATAGCATCAAAATCCAGAGCACCTGATAAGCTTACTGTGCAGATCCTCGATAAGGCATCAGCCACTGTGTTTTCCTCACCTGGAATATACCTGATGTCGGTTGTATATTGGGCCACAAGCTCCAAGTGATGATTTTGGCGGGGAGATGAGTTATCAAGCTTTTTATTAAAGACGTACACCAAAGGCTTATGGTCAGTATAGATTATTACCTCTCTACCTTCCAGCATGCGTCTGAAGTGCTTTACCGCTTCATAAATGCTCAATAGCTCGCGAACAAAAGTACTGTATTTAGTTTGTGAATGAGACAGTAATGACAGTTTGAAAAAAAACCTAAAGGCTCTAAACCTTTTTCAACCTTCTGGTGTAAAGCTGCACTAATAGCGGTTTCCGAAGCATCCACTATTAGTATCAGTGGTACATCGCTAGAAGGGAAAGCCAAACATGTAGCGTCTACGATAGCTTGTTTGCAAGAATCGAACGCAGACTTCAAAACAGGGGTCCAGTCAATCGGAGTAGTGTCGTTTTTGCGTTTAGTACTTACGATGTAGTAAAGACTAGCCTGTTTACTAGCAATCCCCTTAAGAAAACGACGATAAAAGTTCAAGGTTGCAAGGAAGGTTCGTAACTCCTTAACAGTACTTGGTAAAGGGTAACTAGATAAACACTTTACTCTATCCGGTAAAGGTAAAACTCCACTTTCGGATATTGAATATCCCAAAAAAGAAATTTCTGATTCACCAGACACATTTGGCCAAATTCACGACCAAATCGGATGTGTTATGACTTATGACTTATTTAGGGGGGTCCATGGAGGACCAAGCACTGTGACCTGAGGTCTATTGTACTATCCCCTGGAAGTAAATCCCTGCTCCTTATTAAAAGAGACCAGTGGCCGAAGCGAAATTCAGCAATGACCTTACTGGAACGTCCTGGAGCTCCCAAGGCTTAAGCAAATGACTCCCTAGGTGCTCAAATCTGTGAGCAGAGAAATTCTCGCATTCACACAGAATATGGATAACAGTTTCTTCACTGTCCCTGCATCCCCTGCATAATGGATCGTTTAAAACGTTCATGATTGTGAGATGCCTCCGTAGAGTACTATGTCCAGTTAGTAAACCTACGGCTCTGCGGATACCATTACGATTGAGCTTAAAAAGCTCCTTTTGACGAGAACTTGGACAGCCTGCATTGAGCTCTCTGGCTTGTCTTTGGTCTGTCGAGTGACGCCGCTCATTATACTCTTGATCCCTAAAGATAGAAAGTACAGTTCCTCTGATAGTTTCATTGGAAAGTCCCAAGGCTGGCTCTGGACCATAAAAGGGAGTACCAGAACCCAGTCTGGCCAGTTCATCAGCCATTTCATTACCTGGAATCCCTGAGTGACCCATAACCCAATACAATGAGACATTATTATAAGCAGCCAGATCACAGAGGTTAAGATAACATTCCCATACCAGAGGTGAAGTAAAACTGGATTTTTGCAGGGCCAAAAGGGCTGCCTGACTATCTGAACAGATGAGTATACAATTGTCACGATAGCCCCTATGTATGCATATTTTACAGCACACGAGGATAGCATATATCTCAGATTGAAAAACTGTTGAAAATTCACCCAGTGGATAGAACTCTTTAGTTTCATCCAGAGGACAAAAAACATCAGCTCCTGTAGAGTTGTTCAACTTAGATCCATCAGTATACCACACAATGGTATTGGTGGTAATTGGCAGATCTGTTTTCCATTCAATCCTTGTTGGGAAGTGAATCTTAAAAGGCTTGAAAGCCAAATCTTACAGTCATAACATCACAAGGCATGTTAAACAGATGATGCTCAGTAACCTTGGTGTTTAAGTCGCCCCAAGAGAGATATTTAGAGTAATCCTTCCAGTGACCTAGATTTTTTAATCTCTTTACACATATGAGCCTCAGCTTCAACCCTCATATGTAGTGGATGCATCCCTAGAAGAAGTTCCAGAGTGGCAGTGGGAGTAGTTCTTATGCAACCAGAGATTGCAACACAAACCATCCTTTGAATTCTGGCAAGATTCTTTTTGCAGATTTGAGATCTAGTCTTAGACTACCATACTACTGATCCGTAGGTGAGGATAGGACAAATAATCATCGAATAAACCCAGTTGAGAATCCTGGGATTAAGTCCCCAAGTTCTCCCAATTGCATTTCTACAGCTCCAAAAGATTCTCTAGGCTTTGTTGATGCAGTACTCAGAATGTTTTGACCAGCTAAGCCTCTTGTCAAAAAAGACACCTAAGAACTTAACTTCATCAGAACATATAAGCGTCTGATTGAAAAACTTGATATTGATATCCAGTACAGTAGTCTTCCTAGTAAAAGCTACCGGGTCATTCCATTTCAAGTGGTCCAAAAAAAGTAAAATTGGTTGTTCGACCAATTTTAAAAAATCTGAAATTTTTTGTACATCAACCCTAACCTAAAAGAAGATCAAAACAACCATTATTTTTAATTTAACCTATTTTGCTTGTCCGCAGCAGCCATGCAAATTTCGACGTTTTAGCGTTTTTTGCTAATTTAAGCGTTTACGGGATTGGAAATATCTCCCCTTTAAAATCTCCAAATCAAATGGGGTTTGAAGCAAAATTGTTTAGAATAAAACGGTCTAAAAGACTAGAGCAAGTATGTTTTTCTAAAATAAACCCTTAGGGGTGAAATTTTAGTTTAAAGTTGAAATTTTTTTAAAAATATCTGCCCACTTTAAGAAGATTTTTTTATAAGAAGGAAACCTGGCAAGGCACCAATATTTTTTTTATTAATATTCCAAATACATTTTAGGTCATATGCAAAGTTTTGGATCTGAGCCTCAATTTGTCTTTATTTAAAAAAATCACGAAGTCGAAGATTTGTCAAAATTTGCAATTTTGAGGGTTAAATATCTCTGGTGGGGGACCAGTTAAAAATTTTAAAATGGTTCATTCTAGAGTACTATATATTAGTGTTAAGCTCAAAAAGTTCATAGGAGGAGATTTGACTACAAGCCGAGGTATGATTTTTACAAGGTGCCCCCAAATGTCGCAAAATTTGAAGTTAAGGATTTCTACAAAATTTGTCTGTTTTCACTGTTTTCAAGAGAACTTTTTTATAAAAAGGAAACCATTCAACACAACACATATTTTTATACAAATAGTCCAAATGTAATTCAAGTTACACGCAAAATTTGAAACCTGAAACTTGGTTTTTCTTTGCTTAAAAAAATCCCAAAATCAACGATTTGTCAAGAATTTCACTTTTTTAGAGTGATATCTCTCTGAAGGAGCAGGAGATAAAAATTTGAAACTTTGTCATCTTAGAGTATATTATGGTAGTGTTATGCCCTAAAAATTTCAAGATGGAGGATATCTTTATCCGGGTATCTTTTCTCTTTTTCAAATGCTCTATTTTAATTTCATTAAGTCCTTTGGTAATAACTTTTTTTATGAATTTTTAGTGGATCTGAACAAGTATTGCCAAAGAGATTATGATATTTTAACAAATACTTTTTCTCATGATATTTGCATGTATTTTTGACAGATTTATTGATCCTGAGAACAATCAAATTTTGATGATCTTCACTTAGTTCACTTAACCGATTAACCTCAAGAGTTACTGGGCCATAAGGGGACATCCATAAATTACGTGAGGTGTTTTTTCCAAAATCTGGATCCCCCCTCCAACCTACAACTTTTTAAAAATTATTTTCCTTTCTCATACTTAAAAAACAAAGAAAATCGAATAATTTCTAACTTAAAAAGTTGACGTGAGATTTTAATCAACCCCCCTCCCCCCTTGGTGAGATTTTTCCAAACCCCTCCCCCCTTTTTGACCTCATGTAATTTATGGATGTCCCCTAAACAGACTTGTGACAATTTTCTCTGATAAGTTGACCCACATCACAATCCATTTTTTACATGAACTTGCGACTAATAAAAAAACATGGGTACAACAACAAAACACCTTGGTGAATCAAAATGTTCTTCCGATCTTGGTGCAGGTTTGCAGTATGCAATAAAACAATTCTCATCGCGGTTTTCTTCTTCCCTCTCCGTCTCTCAGGTTGTAAAGATTGTCAATGGCTGAATGTTAAGTTTAAGTAGGTAATATAATTACTTATATCAAGCCCAACTTTAACATATGTTTTGGTAAAAGTGAAAAGTCTAAAAAAGTGAAATTCTTGACAAATCGTTGATTTTGGGATTTTTTTAAGCAAAGAAAAACCAAGTTTCAGGTTTCAAATTTTGCGTGTAACTTGAATTACATTTGGACTATTTGTATAAAAATATGTGTTGTGTTGAATGGTTTCCTTTTTATAAAAAAGTTCTCTTGAAAACAGTGAAAACAGACAAATTTTGTAGAAATCCTTAACTTCAAATTTTGCGACATTTGGGGGCACATTGTAAAAATCATACCTCGGCTTGTAGTCAAATCTCCTCCAATGAACTTTTTGAGCTTAACACTAATATATAGTACTCTAGAATGAACCATTTTAAAATTTTTAACTGGTCCCCCACCAGAGATATTTAACCCTCAAAATTGCAAATTTTGACAAATCTTCGACTTCGTGATTTTTTTAAATAAAGACAAATTGAGGCTCAGATCCAAAACTTTGCATATGACCTAAAATGTATTTGGAATATTAATAAAAAAAATATTGGTGCCTTGACAGGTTTCCTTCTTATAAAAAAATCTTCTTAAAGTGGGCAGATATTTTTAAAAAAATTTCAACTTTAAACTAAAATTTCACCCCTAAGGGTTTATTTTAGAAAAACATACTTGCTCTAGTCTTTTAGACCGTTTTATTCTAAACAATTTTGCTTCAAACCCCATTTGATTTGGAGATTTTAAAGGGGAGATATTTCAATCCCGTAAACGCTTAAATTAGCAAAAAACGCTAAAACGTCGAAATTTGCATGGCTGCTGCGGACAAGCAAAATAGGTTAAATTAAAAATAATGGTTGTTTTGATCTTCTTTTAGGTTAGGGTTGATGTACAAAAATTTCAGATTTTTTAAAAATGGTCGAGCAACCAGTGCTGGACCACTTGAAATGGAATGACCCTACCATAGTGGTTTTCTGAGGATTAATAGAGAGACCCTCTCTGTGACACCACATTTCAATGCCACGTAGGGCTTTATTCATCACATCACAGATTGTGTTAATAAATTTGCCCCTGGTGACAATAGACGACATTAGTGTGACGTCACTTGTTTGTTTGGAAACGTTGATTCTATCCGTGATTGGAGGTAAATCCGTACGGAACCAATCACGGATGGAATCTACGTTTCCAAACAAGCAAGTGACGTTATGACTAATGTCGTCTATTACTACATCATCAGCATAGCCAATGCAAGAAACGCTAGTTTGCGTAAAGATGCCAAAAAGAGAATCTACAACCAGACACCACAGAATAGGGGATAGGACTCCTCTCTGTGGACACCCAGCAATAGCTTAGGACAGTAGAGTATCGCCAAGAAGTGTAGCTCGTACATGTCTTGTCTTCAGAAGACTACTGATCCAGTTAACAATTACCTTGTTAACTCCTTTTAGTTCAAGAGCTTGAACAATAGATGAAATAGGAACCTTATCAAAGGCACCCTCGATGTCTAGAAAGATAGCAAGTGCAATCTCTTTCTCCTTTACATTCTTTTCTAATATGTATGAAAGATTGTACCAGGGCCGTATCCAAGGGGGGGTTTTAGGGGTTCAACCCCCCCTCCAAATTTTGACATCAATTTTTATACAGCTATTTTTCTTAAAAATTATGTCTCACAAGGAGCGATCCTCTTCGGGTATAACCCAAAGGGTCTCAAAATGAGTCAAAACCCTACTTTTAAGGGTAAAATTTCCAAAATTTTTCTGGGGGAGGACCCCCAAACCCCCTCGAAATTTTGAAATCTATTAAGTACGATTTCTCCTTCAAACTTGTGTGATTTACGTAGTGGCCCTCTTTGATGTAACCTAAAGTGTCTCAAAATGAGTTAAAATGTCACTTTTAGGGGAAAAATTCAAAAATTTTTCTGGAGTAGGAACCCCAAAACCCCCTCAACATTTTGCCATTTATTACAATATACCTTCTTTTTACCTTGAAAATTCGGCCGCTTACAATAAGTGGTGCTCTTTGAGTGTAATCTAAGGGGTCTCAAAATGAGCTAAAACACTCTATTGAGGGGCAAATTTCCAAAAATTTTCTGGGGGAGGCCCCCCAGACCCCCCTTTTACTTGGAATTCATACTGTTTGTACAATTTTGAAATTTAGTGCATCAAAATTTCAATCCAGTGTTGTAATCTAAAACTTAACGTATAAAAGTACCCGTAAGGAGGTACCTCAGAAAATATTTGAGTCAAACCCCCCCCCCCCCCCGAAACAAAAGTCTGGTTACGGCCCTGGATTGTACAGAGCAGTATCAGTGGATTTCCCAGGCTGATAAGCATGTTGAAAGACTGACAGAGGTCTCTCCTTCAATACATTCTCTCTAATATACTTATCAATGAGTTTTTCTAAAGTTTTAAGCAAGAAAGACGTAAGGCTAATTGGCCGAAAGGATTTAGCCTCATAGTAATTTTCTTTACTGGCTTTCGGTAGGAAGATTACCTTGGTCTGTCTCCATGAAGAGGGGACAAATTCATATGCTATACAGGCTCTGAATATTCTACATAGAATAGGAACCAGTACCTTTAAACCTTCTTTCAGAAGGGCTGGAAAAATCTCATCTACGCCTGGAGATTTTTATGGCTTAAATGAGTTTATTGCCCATACAATTTTGTCGTGACTTACAACCTTTTTTGCAGTATCCCAATGATTTTTACTACATGTAGGTGTAGTCTGATTATGTGTAGCTACCATAACTACCTCTCTGGAACCCGGAAAGTGTACTCTGAACATTTCATCCAGAATTTCTTTCCCGGAGGAGGCATATTTGCCATTTGCCAGCTTAACTGTGTTAAGACTCTTGTCTTTTGACATTAGTTTGACAAGTTTTGATGTAGGAGATATATCATCTATGCTATCACAGTATGATTGCCATGACTTGATTTTTGCAAGCCTGACAGCCTTATTATATTCAGTGAGAGCAGAACGATAGACACCCCACTCTCCTGTCTTTTTTGCTTTATTTTATATTACGGAACAATTTTGCGAGTGGTAGTGCGAGAAACTGTACAATTATTATAGTACGATTGTAGAATGGCATGTTGCAGTTTATCCACAGCCAAGTCCACATCAGTAACAGTAGAGAACTTACCAAAATTCTCTCCAATTTCTCCCACGAGTGAAGTTCTGAAGGAATCCCAATCGGTCTTCTTTGGATTCCTACCTTCATTTAAGGTCCATGATGGACCTAAAACTGAGAAAACAATTAGTTTGTGGTCAGATAAAGTGACTTCATCTGATACCTTCCAATTGTTTACATACTCTGAGCAAAAAGAATTGCATAGAGTGATATCAATAACTTCCCTTCGTTTCACATTAACAAAAGTAGGTTCATTGCACAGAGTATAGATTATAACAGAGGGTCCAAGCGACGATTTTACTCTTTCGGAGACAATAGTTTCACCGTTATCGCATAGTGGCGCTGATGGTCCTAGTTGTCAATCGATATCATATCGATATCAAGTGGGAGGGAACAAGTCGGAACGAGTGATTCTGATTGGATATGGAACTTTTTACGGGAATTTCGCAATCACTGTTATTTTTCCCCAGATCAAGAAACTTTTCCCTAAACTTTCCCTGCCGGTAGCAAAATTTCCCTATAAATAAACATGGACGATATTGTAGTGTCTCGGTCTCATCAGTAATTGCTCTCGCAGATGTTATTATTTTGCATCATTCTCCAAGTAAGTCTCATTTAACATTGTTTTATTCAATAACTTAAATCCTATGACTAATTATAAAAATGCTTCTTTTCTAAAAATGTCTTTCTTTTGCTTTTAGAACACCGTTTATGTTGAATTGTAAACAACTTCGTCCAGTTTTGATGATTTTCGTTTGTGAAAGGATAAACTGTAAGTAGGTAATAACTTTTTAATAATTTTCAAATCAATGTTTTAAAAAGCAAGATATGTTAAGAATATTTGTTTATCAAATGAAAAAAAAAACCAAAGGATTAAGACATTACTATAGTAAAAATTTGCCAATTATCAAATGAAAAAAAGTAAACAAAATGGGTGAATTTCCATTAAAATGATCTGAAAGTTATTTAGAACTGTAAATGAAATCTTTATTTTTTTTTACTAAATATCGTCTGGTAATACATATATATTTGAAGATCAATAAAATGTTATTTAATGTTATAAATGGTTTGCGAATACTACTTTGGGTAAAATCCTATTTCATGGGTCAATTCTCTCCAATCCTATTTCATGGGTTTCCTATTTTTTGTCGCCAAATGCGAAAGGCGCAAAGTTTTTTTTGTCGCCAAATGCGAAAGGCGCCAAGTTTTTTTCGCTGCGGAAAGCTAAAAACATTGTCTAAACTACTTAAACTGAATAAGGAAACAAATTAAACATATTTTAGAGTATTTATCACTTTATTGACGAATTTTGAAGACAGTAATACTACGATACGATAATAATATAATTCCGACATCTTGTATGTCGCCCGATAAATTAAGCTAAAAACATTGTCTACACTACTTAAACTGAATAAGGAAACAAATTAAATATATTTTAAAGTATTTATCACTTGATTGACGAATTTTAAAGACAGTAATACTACGATACGATAATAATATAATTCCGACATCTTGTCGTATGTCGTGCGATAAATTAAGCAATGGTTCATTTAGAATAAAATAAAATGCAAAGAATAACATTTAAAAATATTAATTACCTATTATAATCCGTGAAGTTACAAAGAATACGCCACGTACAAAAAACAAAAACATACCAAACACAAATGTTGTTACTTCACTTTAGCTTCAGATTTGAATCAAAACCTATTTTTAAAATGCGCAGAGATCACTCTTAGCCCTCTGGTGATAACTGCCGACTATAATATTTATTATTATACTTATATTTATTATTATACTTATATTTATGGGGGACGGGATGGCCTGTTCGGTTTGCTCCTCTGCCTTTCACGCCAGCAGTCTGCGCACTGCTCCGTCGTGAGTTCGATTCTCACCTCGCCCCTGGGTGTATTTTCCTTCTTTGTGCCAGTAAAAATTCTGTTGTGTCTGTCTTACTTGACGAAGGTGTATAAGCGGATCCTTGAGATCAAGCACACATACCGGAAAATATATGTAACCAAAAAACCAAACCAATACTTATATTTATTATTATACTTATATTTATATTTATTATTATTATATTTATATTTATTATTATTATATTTATATAATAATAATACATAATTTATATTTATTGTTATGCATTAAATTTTTACTTCGGGAGGTTCTTTTGATATACTTCGACAATATTTCGATAATTAAAAGAGAAAAATCCAAATTAAATTCATCTAAATAAGTGGACATTAAAATGAGTACGAAATTCCTTTGTTAAAAAGCACCTGCTAAAGGTTGTAGCTAGTTTGGGCAGCGCCATCTATCGGTACTTTGAAACGCGATGAATCGCGCATTACCGTTCGTCACTCAACTCGCGATCGCCAGACTTGGCAATCTATCTCCGCTACGTCATCTATCGCCAACGTGTACCCATCAACTAGGATTCACCCCTACTTTGTTTCCTGAATTTATTCCTTGAGTTTTTATTAGTATGCAGTTTATTATTTTTATAAAGCAACTTTCCAATAGCTAATAAAACAATTGCAAGTACGTTTCAATGCTATTCTTACCTTTTGATTGTTTACTTTATCACTGAGTTTTGATGAGTTACTTTATTTCTGAAAATGTTATTTAATCTTATATTCGTGCTTTTTGAGTCATGTTTTTATAATTAATTTGGAACTATGCTTCTCTGGTAATTACTGTTGACTTGTAAATCAAGTCTGTATCCCTTTCCCTTATTGTATGTATATTCTTCAGTTTATTGATAAATATATTAAATGAAGCCATGATAAACTTTTTTTGCAGTTTTTAATTATTTGAGTAGGTTTAAATTACCTTTCTCAAGTAGTATAATCTAAGTAATGGTTGAAATTTTGAAATATGTTTTAATTAAAACTATAACAAAGCATGGTTTGGAAATGCAGGCAATCACTTTGAAATACTTATTTTGAAAAAAATCTGATAAATTCATCAATTTTCAGGGGCTTTTGAATCTGCATTGGTTGAATTCAAAGCTATCAAGAATGATTGCATTATATTACCCTGCACTGTCAAAATTGTTACTTTTTGAGTTATTGTTATTCAAAGTTATGTTTTTTATGTAAGAGGTTTTAAGCTTAGGTTGAGTATTGTGTGCTTGTGAAAGCAAAAGCCTTTATATAAGTCAGATACTAAAATAAACAATAATCTGATAAAACATTTTATAAATATATAAATTATCTACTATCTTAAATTCTATTGTGGAATAGGTTGGCAAAATCCCTGAAGGAAATCAAGGCACTTCTATGTCTAAATCATTGAAATTTCCTGTTAATTTTTTAAAAGGAAAAATGCTTTATTTGCAATGACTTAGAAATCACTACTAATCATTTTTCTTAGTCAAATTCTGTTACATTGTAACTGGGATTTTTCCCACTTGTGTCATTTTATTTAATTTCAATTTGTCTTATATTTTTGCAAACATCCCTTCAACTAATTGGTTCTTAAGATATCAGAAATGCTATACATAAAATTTGTCTAGTTTTTTGTAATATCTGTAAATATCTGTTCAATAAACTATTTTTTATTACTACTTGCATTCACTGTCTTGAAATTAATATGAAGTAATTATTTTCTATGTTTCTTCCAATCTTTTCACCTAAGAAAAATTATATTTGGGTATAATTTATGGTGTTGTTTTATTTATGGATAATAGAATTGTTTATATTATAAATCACCATATATTCATTTTACCTCACCTGAAATCCAGTTCAGTTTTTGAATATACTATAGCATAATCTAATGTGAAATAAGTTAAATAAATTTACTACTTTTGAATAACCAAAAAAAAAACCTAGCATTTTTTTTGCAAAATGCTAAAAAATGCAAACTTAAGGGGACTCAGTACCAAAAAAAATATTTTTCTTTATTAACAGGATTTTACTATCTTTTTAGGTGTTAAATTATGTATTAACTTCATACTAATTTATATTTAGCACTAAAAGCAAATTCCAAAATTTATTTATTTCAAAAATTTCAAAAAACTTCAAAAAAGTGGTCAAAATTACCCTAACTTCAAAATGCTACTCCTCCCTTAATATAGTACACTCTTTTCACTTGATATTTTTTCTCAACATAAATCAAACTTATATTGTTGCCTCTATGTATGGAAATTTAAATATCTACAAGGGTTTCGGAAAAATAAAAGAAAATCTGAAATTTGACAATTTTTTTCCAAAAAATATGCTAAGTTTCTACTTTCTTGCTTTGTAAAAAATTTTCTAATAAATATATTTTAAAATCCATACACAGAGGTGTTTAACATACATTACTGATAATGCCTACCCAGTTTTGAGTGATTTGGACAATTAGAAAAAAAGCCTTAGGGTTTTAAACCATAAAAACCTTGTTTTGAGAAAAACCCATTTAAAGGTTGAAAATTATGCTTCAGTAAGCCTATATTCGGGTCAGAAAACCTCAAATTTTTTAAACTTAAAACCCTCATATCATTATGAAACTTAGTAAGAATAATTCTAAGGGTAGTATCTTCATTTTTATGGCAAAATCTCAAATTCGAAATTTTGACCAAATTTTGGTACTGAGTCCCCATCATAATCACTCACAAGGAGAGGATCCCAACGTGTCATCACCGATTTGGTTCATTTTTGGTGTGGAAGTAGTGCATGACTAGGACATCAATTTGTGAAAATATTAAGAAGCAACTCTCAGAAATTTTGGAGAAAATCGCGATTAAAAATTTTAACATGCACTTATACAGGGTGTCCCACGAAAAGTGGCCCAACCCCTTTAACTTTTGAACCCCTACAGATATAGTCATGAAAGTTGGGTCTAAGTATAGTAAAAAGACCATGCCCTATCCGATGAGACAACTTTCAACGCCCTCTAGCGGAAACTTTAGGAGTTATAATTTTTATTTTAAAAACTATGTGAGGTACGTGAAAAAAGTCAGTGACTAAGTTGTAGAGCAGCATCGATTCATTATAAATTGACACCTCTACCACAAAAATGATTACAATAAAACTCATTAAACGCCTTTTTATTTAATTGTGATTTGGAACACTCAACCTCACGAAACGCTTAACCGCTTGCTTGTTTATTTGTGGTCTCGAACACTTAACCTCACGAAACTCCTCATGAAAATGAACTGATTACATTTACCGCAGATGCTCTATGTCCTTCCAGTCTGCGACGCACGTTTGGACTCTAGATTGAATATCGAGCCTAGCCTCATTTCAATTCAATAGCCTCTTAATTATTATATCCAAAAAGATAGTGCGTTTCAAGCACCAAGTTAGTACATGCAAAAGCGTTTCGTGTGGTTAAGTGTTCGAGACCACAAATAAACAAGCAAGCGGTTAAGCGTTTCGTGAGGTTGAGTGTTCCGAATCACAATTAAATAAAAGGGCGTTTAATGAGTTTTATTGTAGTCATTTTTGTGGTAGAGGTGTCGATTTATAATGAATCGATGCTGCTCTACAACTTACTGTCGTACCGCGAGGAGAAGAGCTTTGAACAGGGTTGCCGTGAGTAGACGAGTTCAAAAGAAGAGGGAAGCTGGTATGAATTGAACGGCAATATTTGGGTTTTTAAGCGTACATTTGGCGAATGAGAAAACGCGTTTCGCGATGAAAATAAGATGATCATATTTTATTAAACTACTACATTAAAATATAGATTATCTTTGAAATTTCTTGTTAATAAAAATCGAAAATACCTTTAGGCATGAAAGGCTGTACGTTTAGTATGCTTTTATATTGCTATTTTGAGTGAATTAGTTATATTTAGTTTTATATAAAATAGCACATATCACTTAAATTAATAATTTTATAATTTCATCACCATACTTGAAATTTAAATGAGGCGTTAGAAACTTGTAAAGAGACAAAATATAGAAATATTTATTATTATTTTGTTTAATATTTTATAACATTTAAATACAATCTAATGCAATTCATTGTCACTAGAACTGCAGTAACTGTCAGTGTTTGACAAAGATTCTGAATCGCTGTCCGACAAATTAATCACTAATTCGTCTACAATATCTTCGATCAACCCATCTTTTTTCCAATAATCGCTTTCTATATTTTGTACGTCCTCTTAACTGACGAAACTCCTGTTGTTTGGGCTGGGCAGTCCTCTTGATGGCATTTGCAATGGGCACTTTTAGAGAATTCGTGCTTTTTCTTCTTCAAAAAACTCCGTGACATTGCGAACTATAGCACGTGTTTGAGAATTGAAAGTCTTTTCAATTTTGAATGTTGTCATTTTATTAATTATAACTACATAATAAGATAAATAATAAGAAACTTGAAAGTTTATAAAAAAAGATCAATGAACAAGGTGCAAAAATTTAAGGCCCAAATAAATACAAAAATTTCTAAAATCAGATCAGATCAGATATGAAATAGATCAGACTAGTTGATGTAAATCAGATCAAATAAAATCAAAGGTAACTACTTGATAGGATAAATTATAAGTAACTTGAGAGTTTAAAAAGAAAGATTAATGAACACGGTAACTATAAATCCAAAAAATTATAAAATATCCATAATAAAATCGGATAAATTGATGTAAATCACATAACTTAGTATCAAATTAAAAAGATCAGATTCAGTAAAATATTTAAGATCAGTTGAAAAAGATCTGATCAGTTAAAATATATCAGATCAGTTAAAATAGATCAGATCAGTTGAAAAAGGTCAGATTAGAAATATTTAATCAAATCAGTTGTAATGCGAAAGGAAATTCCAAAATCCGTTACTCTAGAATCGAAAGAAGTACACAGCTGAAAGATAGCCACTGAGATTTGGCTCGGAACATTTATTTTAGCGCCAAGTGAATTACCATCACCCCCAAAATTCAGTGGAATAATCCGTTTCTATAACAACCGCAGCATCATCGTATGACGTCAATAGCTCTTCTCCTCGCGGTACGACAGTAGTCACTAACTTTTTTCACGTACCTCACATAGTTTTTAAAATAAAAATTATAACTCTTAAAGTTTCCGCTAGAGGGCGTTGAAAGTTGTCTCATCGGATAGGGCATGGTCACTTTACTATACCTAGACCCAACTTTCATGACTATATCTGTAGGGGTTCAAAAGTTAAAGGGGTTGGGCCACTTTTCGTGGGACACCCTGTATATTTAATAAGATTCGCATCTTGTAAGAGGATCGTTGTGTAGCGGTAAGAGCTGCGATTCCCAACCCAAAGGTCCCGGGATCGAGTCTCGCTGCATACCATAACTTTTTTTTTTAATTTTCCACGCAATTAAGAGCACAGATGTGAAATAAAGTAGTACATACATATTTATAATTATCAATTTTAAAACATTTTTTTAAATATTTTTTTGAGGGAAAAATCAGATTATCTGATAATTATACAATTTTCATAACTGGATAATATGTAATCATATTTATAAATATATTATTATTATATTTATAAGGAAGGTATGGGATGAAAAGGGTAAACACCAGAAAAATCTACATGTTCATATCTTTAAATAATTTTATTGAAAAAATCTTTATTCCTTGTTTCCCCAAAAAATAATTATTAAATCCAAATTTTTATGGTCCTATTGTAAATACTATACTTACCAAAAAAATGTTTACTTTAACTATCAAATCAGACACATAACAAACCCTTCTAGCATAACGAAATTGCGTACTTTCTTTTGGATAGTTAGGGATAAATTAAGGTAAAACTTCATCTATAAAAATAATTTTTTTTGTTTTGAAAAAATCTTTTCATTCCTTGTTTCCCAAAAAAATAATGATTAAATCCAATTTTTTATGAACCTATTGTAAATATTATATTTATACCAAAAAAAAATATACAAGAAAAAATACTTTAAAATTAATAATTAAATATTATTATAAGTGTATTTCATATCTGTGCTCTTAATTGAGTGGAAAATAAAAATAAAATTAATGGTATGCAGCGAGACTCGATCCCTCGACCTTTGGGTTGGGAATCGCAGCTTTTACCGCTACACCACAGCCACACTCCGCTTGCAAGATGAGAATCTTATTAAATATACAAGTACATATTAACATTTTTAATCGCAATTTTCTCCAAAACTTCTGAGAGTTGCTTCTTAATATTTTCACAAAGTGATGTCCTAGTCATGCACTACTTGCACACCAAATATGAACCAAATCGGTGATGACACGTTGGGATCCTCTCCTTGTCAGTTAATCAACTCATTGTTTTAGTTTAATGAAAAAAGATAAACTCGCGATAGAAATAGATAACAAAAACTTCAATTGGTGAAAGTAAAATTACAAAGATAATTCAATTTCTAAGTCTAAGAAATTATTCAGATCAATCGCTGTAAAAGGCGATTTCCAATTCAAAAGCCGAAGTTAGAAATTTCCTCTTTCCTCAGCGCATGCTCAAAAGACACACGTAGCTGTTTGAAACCTGGGAAAACAGAAGAAATATTTTTCCCTTTCTAGCGATTTGAGTGACAGGTGAGGGATGATAGCTGGCCTGGTGGGCGGGGTTAATAGAGAAAAGGAGGTTGCAGAGAGAGATTGTATGCGAATTGTAGAGAGTCAATAACCTTCGTCCTGCACTGTCGTCCTGTTCTCTGGTTAGTTCCACCGTTATCGCATAGGGGCGCCACTTTCTATGGGAAAACCCATGCTTTAAAAGTTGCCATTAGCGTCTATGGAGATGGACCCTCTGTAAGCTCTATACTCTGTGGTTCATTGCCTTTATTTAAAATAAATAAATTATATTTAAGAATATACTCAATAAGTTCCTCACCACGTTTGTTGCAGACATTGCTGCCCCAAAGAATATGATGAGAATTTGCATCGAAACTAAGAATAATCTTAGTACGCGTCTCAGTACAATGGTCTAAGATACCAATAATTGTTTTTGAGAGCGGATCAAGTTCTTCATGAGGGAGATATGCCGACAGAAAGACCATCTCATCCTTAAGACCCTGAGGGGATTTGTAGATTACCTTAATGGCAACACAATCACCTGTAAGATGATCAACTAAGTTGATTACATTTATCTTCGTGCTCACTAAAATGCAAGCTCTAGGTCTGCCACAGTTTCTATCATATATGATATTGTAAGCTTTGGCACCTAGACCCATAATGTTACCATTTCGAGTCCAGGGTTCCTGCACCAGTGCAATGTCAACCTGACCCATAGCCAGCCTTCTACTAAGAATAGCAGAAGCAGAACGGCTATGATGAAGGTTTATTTGGCATGCATCGATACCTTTACTCATTAGAGTAGGGTGGAGCAGCCAGATCACAAGAGCTTATGTATTAGCTCCTTTAGGCTCCTCTTCCAAAAGAGTGGAGTCACTGACCTCAGATCCAGGTGAAGAGGGTTGTAGTGTACCCTCAGAGCCGGTATCAATTTCCAGCCCACCTAGCTAGTGTTGCAAAGGCTGGAAAAAAACCCGGTTTAAACCCGGGAATAAACCGGGTTTTTTGGGAAGGGAATTTTGAAAATTTCCGGGAGTTTTCGGGAATTTTGACCTTTGACACAGGAGAAGGAAAAAACATCTCACCTCGGTTAAGAAATCTTATTTATGTTGAAATTAATAAGTAATAATAACATAATTAATAATAAGATAAGCATTAATAAGTTTAAAAATAACAAGTGTTGAGAAAAGAAATGAAAATTTTAACCTTAAGCCTAAAGATGACCGTCTTTGTTTATGTTCAAAACTTCCTCAAAATTCCCAATATTCCCCAAAATTCCCGGGTTTTTTCCCATGTTTCAAAAACTGCGGGAATTTTGCATCTCTACACCTAGCAAAAGAAGTTCCTCACTTACCGATATAGTATCAGCTGCCTCAGAGGCAGAAGGTGTACCTACCTCAGAGGTAGATGCTTGTGCAGTTAACGTGTCCTCCTCTTGAGAAGAGGTGGACGCTTCAGCTGCAGGCCTTTTGGGATTTGGGTCTGCAAGGATCTTGAAGACCCCTCTGTCCAGACCGGTGTAGGCTGCACATCCTGCTGCCTTTATTGCTTCCACAGACTCCAGTCCAACCTCGAAAATCCATCGGACGGAGAGCGGTTCCACAAGTCTGTGTACCACTCGCCATTCCATTGATTTCAGATCTTGGTTGAACCTGTCCATCCGCCTTAACAGTACTCGTCCTTCCAAGGTGAAGATATCCTTAATAATATATAGCATAGTCTTAAAAGCAACCTTCACCGGCTTGGGAAGGTCGCTGGCACTCATTACTCTCAGGGGAAGTCCTGGAAACAATTCTTTGTTACCGTGGAATTTGTTGTTGACCCATTCCACGGTTTCAGGATCGTCACACTGGATGACAAGGGCTCCTGTAATGATTGCAGAGCCCTGTATCTTGGGCAGATGATCTCCCTCCTTTATCTTATCGCTAAGGTTCAGAATATGCATCTGGATGCGATTTACCTCTTCTTTGGAGATCTTGTCTGTGGGGTAGGCTTCCTTCACAATAGCAAGCTTTACCCCCCTCACTGCATTGGCAAAAGACTGTGGTCCTGTGTCGATGCGTGGCTTCTTCTTCCGAATTGCAGGGTTAGGGGATGGTGTAGAACCAGCAGACATAGATCTTTTGGTACTTCCACCACTCCTTCCCTCCTCGGCTACATCTGCCTCCTTGGCTGCATCTCTAGCCAAAGCCTTTTTCTTTGTCCTTTTCAGATTTCTTTTTTGGGTTTTGGTGAGTACTACCTTAAACCCACCATCAGTCTCTGCGTTGTGTCCGCTTGCGCAGACATCACCACTTCCACCGGCGGTATGGAGTAAGGTTTCCTCCTGAGGGTGATCCGTCTCCATAGGAGTAGGATACCTTGATCTAGTATCCCTTGATTGGGAACCCGATCCTTGTTTGGGGGTTTTGGGTGGAGCGTTTTTAGTCTTGTCTTCTTTTTTGCCTTCCATCATTGATTGTAGAGATTTTGGGGATAAGGAAACTCCCCTCCAATTTTCAAAGGGCCCGTGAAGCAGGGCTAGCCCCAGAGTCAACAGTCAGCGGTGACCTCGGTAGAGCCCCCCACACTGCCATGCAGGACCCAGGCAGGCGGGATTATTCGCCAGCTGATAGAGCAGCCAGGATATGCTGGTTAGGCTACCCCGGGCTCCTGTACAGGGGTAGAAGTCGTCCTATATTTCCTATAAATCCTATATTTTCAAAAAACATGAAAAGAACGTCCTATAAATCCTATATATCCTATATTTCAAAAAATAATCCTATATTCCATAAAATGAACCTACTTTCAAGTTCAGCAATTACAGAATTGCCAATAATTGGTGAAGTTTCAACCATGACTCGGACTGTAAAGTCATATTTTTTTACTGCAATTTGAGAAAAACAAACTTGACTTTTATCGGGAGATATTCTTGGTTAAAAAGCTTGCTTTTCAACGGTTTTAGGTTGTTGCCTTAAATACCTTATAAGTCTTTGAATTTCAAAATTTAAATTTGATGCCTTGGAATGTCCTTGAAAAATATTTTTCAATACCTACCAAATGCCTGGAATTTTAATTTTTAGATGGCCCTATAATTATTACAGGATGTTTTCTGATCATGCAGTAGTTCTGATATCGTGCTCACGGTCCGGAATTCTCCTGAAAGTTAATTAGTTTTCAATTATTCTTCAGGCTCTTGCCTAAAAAGTTGATTTTTCCGATTTGATGAGGGCAGGCAGGATACTTAAACAGCAATACAGTATTGTTATTTTAAGTATTAATCAACAGTTTTTTTTATCAGGAAAACCCTCTTAAAAATATTTTCTGGGTATTTTTGGAGATTTTAAAAATACTGGAATTTGTGTTTTTTTAAAAGAGATGTTAGTTTTTTAGATTTTTCATTTAGTACAATTCATGCATTTTTACTTTTTGAATTTTGATGAATTTTGAGTTAGTAGATTAAATTAACTACGATTTTATTAAAAAGTATTTTTAGTTAAATACCTTTATTTTGTGTTCAAGGTTCATTTGTTTGAAAATTCATTAAAATATTAAGTTGCTATACTTAATAGTTTGAATCTATTCTAGCCAATTTTTGTAGCTAAGTACAAGTAAATTTGTGAGTAGTTTGGAATATATTTATTACCTGACAAAATTTTTTATGTGTCTAATCAGAATACTGTTATTCGTAAATATTTTATAAGTGTTAAATTACATTGGCTACTTATGAAGTCAATGAAAATCCTTCTCCAGTAAGCTTTATTTTTGCGTTTGCACATGCTTTATTCACATTGCAGTATTAGGTTTTGTTCTTGTTTATGCCTCGTAGTTACTTATAATTTTATGCCTGTTAATAGTTTGGTATATTCATTTTATTACTAAACTAAAGGATGGTACTAAAATGCAATTTTCCCTGCTACTAAATCGAATATTAACAAAAATGTTGTGAGCACTAATACAAAAAACACTTAATTTTACACCCCTTATTTATAGTTCATTTCTAACTCATCTTTTCTCCTGTATCCTCCACTGACCGTATTCTCCGAGACCCTACAGCACTAACCCCAAGATCCTTGGAGATTCATAACCTGCCCCCGGTGCCGATTTTTCTCCTAGTCAAATGGTCAGTAAGATTGAAACCAAACTTTCCACTCTTCCAGGGTTATGCCACGGACTTAGTGGCACCCTCCACATTTTCTCATCCGGGCTTGGGACCGGCAATGGCAGTGTTATCGGATGTGTTAGACATTAACTAAAGTTTTAGATCTTTATTTATATTCAGTTTGATTTCAATTGAAGCAAATATCGCCTCTCCGGTGCAACAATGACGCAAATGTAAAAATTGAAATTTCTACTACACGGGAGCTTGGCAGCAAGGCTTCTAGATTGGCCACGATATCGCGCGAAATCGAAAAAGTCGAGTCAATCTTAGGTGATCATTTTAATGGTCGCAAAGATAAATCGCCAAAAACGGCTTGAAAGGCCTAAACGCTTAAATCATGGCCTAACCAGTATCGCACGCCTCCTAATATTCTTCTCTAAAGTTAAGCACCTTCAGGCGCAGTCAGTATTTGGGAGGGTGACCACCACCAACCATCGGACCTCGCAGTGGTGTCGAATGAAAAAATATTGAAAAATCTCAGTAGTATTTGTATCTAACCACTTTAATTTTTTTTAAATCTTTTGTTTTTGTGCTGGTTATGCAGCTGTGTATTCTATGTTTAAACTATTAAAACAATGCTTTAATATAAATAGGAAGGATTGCAGATTTCAAACGCCTCGCGAGCAGATGGAATTTTTTGGGTCTTGGCTTTATTGTTTTCAGTCTGTTTTCTGAGTAAATGTCGGGGCACAAATTATTTATTTCTCTTATTTTATTTATTCCTTTTGGAAGTGAAATTAAGTTTGCATCTAGAAATACTTCATATAAGAGATCTACAAACTGTATTAATTTTAAAGTAGGGTCGTTATTTCATGACCATGTATTTGGAGGAACTTACAATTGTTATCATTTCTAATTTTTTGGTTAAAATCCATATATTTTGGGGGATTGCGTAACCCATGGAACCCTACAATCTCAGCACTACCCCCATCGGTTCTATCCAATTAATTATATATTTAATAAATTAAAATTGTTCTCTGATCGGATCGTCAGAGTTTAATTTCAAAGACTTATTATAGTTCCAGTGCACCATTATAAAAAATATTTGTCATTAGCATATTGGCATAATTCTCAAAAGAATGCCCCGATAAATGATAGTAAAAAGTTTTTATTGAGAATTTTTCCTAAGAAATATTGTACCTCTGAAATCGGCGATAAAAAAATCGTAATTTAATAATATATATATATATATCGCCGCTCCGGTGCAACAATGACGCAAATGTAAAAATTGAAATTTCTACTTCACGGGAGCTTGGCAGCAAGGCTTCTAGATTGGCCACGATATCGCGCGAAGTCGAAAAAGTCGTGTCAATCTTTGGTGATCATTTCAACTGTCGCAAAGATAAATCGCCAAAAACGGCTTGAAATGCCTGAACGCTTAAATCATGGCCTAACCAGTATCGCACGTCTTCTAATATTCTTCACTAAAGTTAAGCACCTTCAGGCGCAGTCAGTATTTGGGAGGGTGATCACCAATCATCGCACCTCACAGTGGTGTCGGATGAAAACAACATTGAAAAAACTCAGTAGTATTTGTATCTAACCACTTTAATTTTTTTAAATCTTTTGTTTTTGTGCTGGTTATGCAGCTGTGTATTCTATGTTTAATTAAACTATTAAAACAATGCTTTAATATAAATAGGAAGGATTGCAGATTTCAAACGCCTCGCGAGCAGATGGAATTTTTTGGGTCTTGGCTTTATTGTTTTCATTCTGTTTTCTGAGTAAACGTCGGGGCAAGAATTATTTATTTCTTTTATTTTATTTATTCCTTTTGGAAGCGAAATTAAGTTAGCATCTAGAAATACTTCTTAGAAGAGATCTACAAATTGTATTAATTTTAAAGTAGGATCGTTATTTTATGACCACCATGTATTTGGAGGAACTTACAATTGTTATTATTTCTAATATTTTGGTTAAAATCCATATATTTTGGGGGACTGCATAACCCGTGGAACCCTACAATCTCAACACTACCACCATCGGTTCTATCCAAAACAATGGACATGTAAAGTAAAATGCACGTAATTTAGTATTAATTTATTTAATAAATTAAAATTGTTCTCTGATCGGATCGTCAGAGTTTAATTTCAAAGACTGATTATAGTTCCAGTGCACCATTATAAAAAATATTTGTCATTAGCATATTAATATACTCATTCATTATTTAGGGTAGAATATTTCTGATAACAGGTAGATCTTCTAAAAATAAAACCAAATGTGAGCAAGAAACGAAAGAAAACGCACCGATGATTGATATGGTCAGTTGGTCACCCTCCCAAATACTGACAGCACCCGAAGGTGCTTAACTTTGGTGAAGGAAGTTAGATATTCGATATGCCAGCTAAACCATGATTTTTTGGCGACTTTTTTTAGCGGCGATCGCCAAAGATAACACCGTTGTTTCTTGGCTCGACTTTGATTTGGCTACCAATCTAACTTGTTGCCAATCTACCCAACGGTAAATATTTACCAAGTTGCATTTGCGTCATTGTTGCACCGGAGAGGCGATATATACTCATTCATTATTTAGGGTAGAATATTTCTGATAACAGGTAGATCTTCTAAAAAATAAAACCAAATGTGAGCAAGAAACGAAAGAAAACGCACCGATGATTGATGTATGGTCAGTTGGTCACCCTAGGTCACCCTCCCAAAAACTGACAGCACCCGAAGGTGCTTAACTTCGGTGAAGGAAGTTAGATAATCGATATGCCAACTAAACCATGACTTTTTGGCGACTTTTTTTTAGCGGCGATCGCCAAAGATCACACCGTTGTTTCTTGGCTCGACTTTGATTTGGCTACCAATCTAACTTGTTGCCAAGCTACCAAACGGTAAATATTTACCAAGTTGTTTGGTAAATATTTACCATTGTTGCACCGGAGCGGCGATATGTTTGGAATTCACGAAAGCATTCGGGGAAAGTGTCAGTAATGTGGGACTCGAATACTTTACCCTTTCTCCTATAAACTGAGCAGCACGAGCTAACAGAGAAGCCACTGCCTCTTGGAAGAAGAGGAAGGATCACGTCACTGGGGGCAGAAGCTTATTTTCCATTTCAGCATGAAGAGCGCAGCAGTGTACCGATCGACCAATAGGAGTGTGCTTTAGCTCCTCCTCCTTCAAAAAAAAGAGACCACAACAAGAACACGTTTTTGGTTTATGCTTTTTTGTTTGTTCAAATACCTATTTTTTGTTATTATGATGGAGAATGAAATGGAGTTCTCTTCAGATACAAATCGCCTCTCCGGTGCAACAATGACGCAAATGCAACTTGGTAAACATTTACCGTTCGGTAGATTGGCAACAAGTTAGATTGGTAGCCAAATCAAAGTCGAGCCAAGAAACAACGGTGTTATCTTTGGCGATCACCGCTAAAAAAAAGTCGCCAAAAAATCATGGTTTAGCTGGCATATCGATTATCTAACTTCCATCACCGAAGTTAAGCACCTTCGGGTGCTGTCAGTATTTGGGAGGGTGACCAACTGACCATAGCAATCATCGGTGCGTTTTCTTTCGTTTCTTGCTCACATTTGGTTTTATTTTTTAGAAGATCTGCCTGTTATCAGAAATATTCTACCCTAAATAATGAATGAGTATATATTATTAAATTACGATTTTTTTATCGCCGATTTCAGAGGTACAATTTTTCCTTGGCAAATTCTCAATAAAAACTTTTTCCAATCGTTTATCGGTGCATTCTTTTGAGAATTATGCTAATATGCTAATGAAAAATATTTTTTATAATGGTGCACTGGAACTATAATCAGTCTTTGAAATTAAACTCTGACGATCCGATCAGAGAACAATTTTAATTTATTAAATAAATTAATACTAAATTACGTGCGTTTTACTTTACATGTCCATTGTTTTGGATAGAACCGATGGTAGTAGTGCTGAGATTGAAGGGTTTCACGGGTTATGCAGTCCCCCGAAATATATGGATTTTAACCAAAAAATTAGAAATAATGACAATTGTAAGTTCCTCCAAATACATGGTGGTCATAAAATAACGATCCTATTTTAAAATTAATACAATTTGTAGATCTCTTATATGAAGTATTTCTAGATGCTAACTTAATTTCGCTTCCAAAAGGAATAAATAAAATAAAAGAAATAAATAATTCTTGCCCCGACGTTTACTCCGAAAACAGAATGAAAACAATAAAGCCAAGACCCAAAAAATTCCATCTGCTCGCGAGGCGTTTGAAATCTGCAATTCTTCCTATTTATATTAAAGCATTGCTTTAATAGTTTAAACATAGAATACACAGCTGCATACAATACCAGCACAAAAGCAAAAGATTTAAAAAAAAATAAAGTGGTTAGATACAAATACCACTGAGTTTTTTTTTCAATATTTTTTTCATCCGACACCACTGTGAGGTGCGATTGTTGGTGGTCACCCTCCCAAATACTGACTGCGCTTGAAGGGGCTTAACTTTAGTGAAGAATATTAGAAGACGTGCGATACTATAGTTAGGCCATGATTTAAGCGTTCAGGCATTTCAAGCCGTTTTTGGCGATTTATCTTTGCGACAATTGAAATGATCACCTAAGATTAACTCGACTATTTCGACTTCGCGCGATATCGTGGCCAATCTAGAAGCCTTTTGCTGCCAAGCTCCCGTGTAGTAGAAATTTCAATTTTTACATTTGCGTCATTGTTGGACCGGAGCGGCCAAATGTCATTGAAAAAAAAAAAGAAGATTTGGTAAAAGTAAGACTTAAAGATAAATATGAATTTATGGTGTGGCTAAAGGTATAATATGATTACTTCTGACTTCTGAAGTTTTTATCATTCATTTTTAAAGTGAATTCATCATTTGAGTATATTGAGATTATTCAGAGTAGGGGTTTTTGAAATCCTATTTGTTCTTAAAACAAGATTTTTTTAAATAAGTTATTGCACAAAATTTTTCCTAAATTAAAAAACTCTTTAAAATAAGATAATATTTTTTCCTATACATGCTTCTAGGCATGTAGGAAACAAATTAGATGTAAATTAAAAGAAATCATGAACATATTTTAAATATAGGGGAGAGATGGGTACCTGAAACATATTTTAGTAAATTAATTCTCTATTCAATGATATTACTTATTCAAACACACCTAATGTATATTAAATAAAACAAATTCAAATAAGTTCCTGACTTTCATGAAATGTTCCTGCTTAAGTGACTGATTAGTTGATTGTGTGGCAAGTGTTTTTTCTCATCAACATTTTGGTAAGGGATTTAGTATTGATTTGATATTTAAACGAATCTTAATTGTAAAGCTAACATCACAGATTTTTCTTTGTGTTACATATAGTTATGTTTTAAAAGTTGCACGTAGACTACTATATACAATGTGTATTTAGAAAAAAAAGTTTTATTTAATGCTCATTTATATAATACTTATAAAGTCTAGTTTTCTCTTAAAAAATGCTAATTTATAAACGAAAATATGTGTCAAGATAGTCATTAGTTGTCTGATATTATAAGCACTTCATTATTTATATTGTACAAGCATTATAAAATTAATTTTCACTTAAAACGATTGTCTTTTGAAAATTGCTGCAAATTGGTCACTGAAGTTGTGGGATTAGCGTTGATAAGCATTTTGCCTCAATAAAATGATTAAAATTAATCACTACTTGGCTACTTTCTCTTTGAGTTTATTCGGTTCAACAAAAAAGCATAAACCAAAAACGTGTTCTTGTCGTTCTTGTTGTGGGCTCTTTTTTTTTTTTTTTTAAGGAGGAGGAGCTAAAGCACACTCCTATTGGTCGATCGGTACACTGCTGCGCTCCTCGTGCTGAAATGGAAAATAAGCGGGGCAGAAGGCAAGAAGCTGCGAGGAGGCTTCGTGAAAGGATTCAGCGTGAGTAGAGAGCGTGTTTCAGAGTGTGATTGTCGTGGTGAGTTTTCGTGTTGCAATCGTCGGCTGAGTGCCACGGTGGATCATCGGTTGAGTGCCGGAGAGGATCATCGGCGTTGTGTCGGTTGGAGCGAAGGCTGAGATCGTCGAGCTAGTGCGGCTGGAAAGCCTGGAATGGTTGTGATGGATGCGGCGAACCGGAGGGAGAGCGTTACTTTTTAGATCACTTTTATTTACGTTTTACTAAAGATTCCATCAAGTACTAACCCATTTGTTGTTTTAAATAAACAGTTGTGTTTTTAAGCAGTCGTTCTCTTTTAAGACGCCCATCGGCTACCACATCTGGGGGCTCGAGAGTGAGAGGAACCTGTGGCCAACTGAATACCGTATCGCTGACCCGGTGGACGAAGATTGAGCGTAGTGAAGAGCGCAAAGGCAAGCGTGTGAGTTGGGCGGTGAGATTTTCGGCTACCGCAGCGGGTGAGATTTTCGTCCTGGTGGAGTAGGTACTCTTTTTTGTGAAAATGGCCTACTTGATGAGGGTAGGCAAATGCCACTTACAGGCGTTGGCGTGTGACTTGGGACTTGAGGTTAAAGAGGCGAACACTAAAAACATACTGGTCGATGCTATTTCGTCTCAAAAGAAATATGGGGAGGAGGTTTTAAAGGACATGATCAAGGAAATTGTGTTGGAAAGGGAGGAAAAAGAGCGACGGGAAGAGGAACTGGAGATGCGGACAGCTAGTGAGCAGCGGGAAAGAGAACAACGGGAGCGAGAAAGGGAACAACGGGAGCATGAACTTGCTAAGCTGAAGTTGGAGGCTCAGACAGGGCACAGTACAACCCCTACAGAACGCACTAGGGACCTTGCCAAATTGATAGCACGCTTCGAGAGCAACAACGATATATCCGTGTATCTGGCTCTTTTTGAAAAACAAATCCAAAGAGTCGGAGCCACCGTACCAAGGTAGAAGAGAGGGTAACGGGGAAAGAAGAGAAACGTCCTTTCAAAGTCGAGATTCCGATAGGTGCTACAAATGTTTAGAAAAGGGTCACAAAGCAATCCAATGTAAGAACAGAAATGAAGGCGTACGTTGTTGGAGATGCAGGCAATTCGGTCATAGGGAGAGTGGTTGTCCAAACAGAGAAGTTAATGTCAATAGGTGCGATAGAGCGGGCAAGATTTATAAAATAGTGCACATTTTGAATAAAGGAGTAAAGGCTTTGGTGGACACGGGTAGTGATTACGAAAGGTGTGCATGAGGCCTTAAATTCGCCGGCTGTAACTCTAACAGGAGTTGGGGATAAAGAAGTTAAACCGCTAGGACATTTTTACTCGGATATTTTTATTGATATAGGAATTTCATCTAAAATACATGTTTTGAAGGATGGATGTGCTGATATGATACTAGGGATAGACGTCCTTTCACAATCGGATATCTCTTTGGTGGGTGGCCAGTGCCATATTAAGGAGGTAGCTAATGTGGGCATTCTGCAGGTCAAGTCTGGTTATAGGAGTTCAAACCAAACACCGATGACAACCACTGTGGAGAAGGGAGGACCTGTCGAGACAGAACAGGGAACCTTTGTTTTTGCCCATTTGGCTGAAGTGGCTAATCTGTGGGAACAGGAGATCAATGAGGTGCCGATTGAATATCGAGTACAATTGCGAAGTCTGAGAATTACTCACCGCGAGGGACTAGGGACACAGATCTGAGGTTAGCAGTTATTCTCTCGGATGACATTCCAGTCTCATCACATCCACGACGTTTTTCCCTAAGTGAAAAGAAGGTTATAGAAGGGGAAATAGAGAAATGGTTGAAGGAGGGGATAATAAGGCCGAGTTGCTCGGACTACACAGCCCCGGTAGTCCTTTGCAAGAAAAAAGATGGTAAACATAGGTTATGCATAGATTTTAGGAGGCTGAACAAGAAAGTTGTGAAAGACAGATTCCCGCTACCGTTAATAGAGGACGTGGTTGGATCAACTTGAGGGTGCACGAGTTTTCACCTCTCTCGATCTAAAAAACGCGTATTTTCACGTCAAGGTGGAGGAAAATTCAACTAAATATCTAGCTTTTGTAACGCATGAGGGACATTATGAGTTTCTGAGAACGCCATTCGGGTTGTGCACAAGTGCCAACGTATTCCAAAGGTATATTAATACGGTGTTTAGGGATCTGCTTAGAGAAAAAGCTGTTGTGATTTATATGGATGACATAATAATACCATCAAAAAATGAGGAAGAGGGCCTGGTGAAAATGAAGATAGTTTTGGAAGTGGCTGCGGAATATGGACTTGAGATTAATTTCCAAAAATGTAGATTTCTCAAAAGAAAAATAGAGTTCTTGGGCTTTATTATTGAGGTGGGAAGGATACAACCATCGGAGAATAAAACGGCGGCAGTTGCCAATTTCCCTGAGCCGAAATCGGAGAAACAACTACAAAGCTTTTTAGGTTTCGCGGGATATTTTCGAAGATTCATACCAGGGTATGCGAAAATAGCGAAACCTTTGAGTGACCTCCTGAGAAGTGATACGGTTTTCGAATTTGGTACAGAGCAAAGAAATGCGTTCGAACAGCTGAGGAAGATACTGTCTAGAAATCCAGTCTTACACATGTATAGGCAGGGGGCAAGGTTAGAACTGCATACTGATGCCAGTAGCCAGGGTTTTGGGACAGTGCTTATCCAGGAGTCAGAGGAGGGTGAGCTGCATCCCATAAGCTACATGAGCAGAAAAACTACGACAACACAAGAGAAGCTGAGTAGTTATGAGTTGGAGGCACTAGCTGTAGTGGAAGCGGTTAAAACATTTAGGCATTACCTAGTGGGAACAAAGTTTAAAATTATAACTGACTGTCAGGCACTGCAGAAGAAAGATGTTATGAAAGATGAAGAAAGATGTTACACCCAAAATCGCTAGGTGGGCTTTGGCACTAGAGGAGTTTGATTTTGAGGTGGTTCACAGAACAGGTCAACAAATGAGGCATGCGGATGCATTAAGTCGAAATGCGGTTTTGCCAGTTACGGAGGTTAACTACTGCAATAATGAACTAACAGACAGAATAGAGGTAGAGCAGGAAAAAGACGAGCATGTAAAACTCCTTAAGGCACTCTTGGAAAAGGGTGAGAAAAATGAGTATTTGGGACGAAGATTGGGACGAAGATGAGGAATAGGGAAGATGTTCGGGTGAAGGAGATTCTACAGGAGGAGTATTTTAGTCAGATGCTTATTGAGAGGAAGGATATGAGAGAGGAGGCGAGGAAGAATATTTTAAAATTCAAGAGGAAAACAGCAAGCAATACAACAAGCGGAGGAAAGTCGCTAGAAAATATGAAGTCGGAGACTTGGTGGCAATAAAAAGGACACAGTTTGGGGCAGGTCTGAAACTGAGGCAGAAGTTCTTTGGGCCTTATCAAATTGTGGCAGTCAAACAAAAAGACCGCTACGATGTCGAAAGGATAGGGAGTGCGGAGGGTCCACGTGTTACGTCAACGGCGGCAGACTTTATGAAACCATGGTCAACAAGTGTTTGAGTTTTCCTAGGATGATGTGTGTTTTTTCTTTTAGTTCAATGTTAACCTGAACCGCTCCCAGCCGAGGACGGCTGACAAGCAGGATGGCCGAGCTGTGGGACTCGAACACTTTACCCTTTCTCCTATAAACTGAGCAGCATGAGCTAACAGAGCAGCCACTGCCTCTTGGAAGAAGAGGAAGGATCACGTCACGGGGGGCAGAAGGCATAAGAAGCTGTGAGGAGGGGGGGCCAAGTGGCCTGGTTGTGTTACGTGCAGACAACCACGCTAGCAGTGTGTGCACTGTATTGGCCGTCGGTTCGATTCCGGCCTTTGCCCTGGGTGTATTTTCTCTCTCTTGTGTCAGTAAAAATATTCTGTTGTGTCTGTCTTACTTGACGAAGGTTTATAAGCGGATCCTAGAGATCAAGCACACAGACCGGAAAATATATGTACCAAAAACCAAACCAAACCAGCTGCGAGGAGGCTTCGTGAAAGGATTCAGCGTGAGTAGAGAGCGTGTTTCAGAGTGTGATCGTCGTGGTGAGTTTTCGTGTTGCAATCGTCGGCTGAGTGCCACGGTGGATCATCGGTTGAGTGCCGGAGAGGATCATCGGCGTTGTGTCGGTTGGAGCGAAGGCTGAGATCGTCGAGCTAGTGCGGCTGGAAAGCCTGGAATGATTGTGGTGGATGCGGCGAATCGGAGGGAGAGCGTTACTTTTTAGATCACTTTTATTTACATTTTACTGAAGATTCCATCAAGTACTAACCCATTTGTGGTTTTAAATAAACAGTTGTGTTTTTAAGTAGTCGTTCTCTTTTAACACGCCCATCGGCTACCACAGTAATTCAAAGCTAGGTTTGGACAGAGTGCTTGCGGATTTTAAAATGAAGTGTATTCCCAAAGAAGTCCTTTGAAGAACTAAATTTAAACCACGGCTCTCGCTGAAAAAGCAAGTAATTAATATTTATGAAAAATAAAAATAACTTTTTTATGAGTAATCTAACAAAAAGTGAACAAATTTAAAAATTATAATTGCGAATTTGTTTCAGTTGCAACAATGTCACGCAGTAGCAGACTGATTTTGAAATTATACGCTAAACATACAGATCAAAATACAACAATTTGGGTTTCCATAGGGATTATGACGTAATTGAGAATTTTTCAAAGCAGAATGGACCCTACTGGTTCTTAACACGAATGACTGAAATATTTCCCAGATTTGAGTTCTCGGTTTGTTTACTTTTAGAGTTACATTTTAATGCTTCACATATTCAGAAAGCTTATAAAAAATGGTTCCAGGAATTGTAAATTTTTAGGAGAATATACAGGGTGTCCCACGAAAAGTGGCCCAACCCCTATAACTTTTGAACCCCTACAGATATAGTCATGAAAGTGGGGTCTAGGTATAGTAAAGTGACCATGCCCTATCCGATGAGACAACTTTCAACGCCCTCTAGCGGAAACTTTAGGAGTTATAATTTTTATTTTAAAAACTATGTGAGGTATGCGGAAAAAGTCAGTGACTAAGTTGTAAAGCAGCATCGATTCATTATAAATCGACACCTCCACCACAAAAATGCCTACAATAAAACTCATTAAACGCCCGTTTATTTAATTGTGATTTGGAACACTCCACCTCACGAAACGCTTAAAACGTTTGCTTGTTTATTTGAGGTCTCGAACACTTAACCTCACGAAACGCTTTTGCATGTGTGCACTTGGTGCTTGAAACGCTCTGTCTTGTTGGATATACTAATTAAGAGGCTATTGAATTTTGGATATTATTGTTTAATTATGCGTAATTGTGTGTGAGGTGTAAAATGTGCAACTCGATATTCAATCTAGAGTCCAAATGTGCTTTGTCGCGGACGGGAAGCACATACAGCATCAGCGGTAAATGTAAAAAGTTTATTTTCATGAGGTTAAGTGTTCGAGACCTCAAATAAACAAGAAAGCGTTTTAAGCGCTTCGTGAGGTTGAGTGTTCCAAATCAGAATTAAATAAACGGGCGTTTAATGAGTTTTATTGTAGGCATTTTTGTGGTGGCGGTGTCGATTTATAATGAATCGATGCGGTGGAAGTGACGCCACAGGAAGTGGACGTGTATACCGGAAGTGGGCGTGTCAAGCCACGCCCACTTCCTGTGACGTCACTTCCGTCGGCTAGAGTGCTGCACATACTACTTCTTATCTTATCATGTTTTAGCATTCGTGTTACCAAGGTAATGAAATTTGATAAAATTTGTGTTTGGATTAGATTGGAAGGACTTCACAAGGAATTCATTTTATTCTATTATTAATTATTATTATTATTAATAAAAATAATAAATAATAATAATAAAAAATAATAAATTTATTTATTATTAATTTTTTTTAATGTTTCACTTAATTTGGTAGCTATATTTATTTGCGTGTGTAGTTTTAAAAATTTTAATGTTAATAATTTTTATTTAAGCTGATGTTGAATAAGTTTTTTTAAAATGTATTGAATGATAAAAATTTTATTAAATTAACACACATTTCTACTAACTACACTTTAGTTTAATTATTGAATATTTATTAATATATAATAATACATATAAAACCAAATATATATTGTTTTTTTTTTCTTTTTTTTTCTTTAGTTTTTGAAAATAACATTGCTTTAAATAATTATACTTAACTTATATAAAAAATATTGTTATTTTTTATTTTTTAGTTAATTTATTCATTTTTATGATGTGATTCTCACAAACTTGAATTTTTTTAGCTTGCTAAACATTTCTAATTTAATGTAACACTTACTTAGCTTTCGAATATGTGTTAATGAATTATATTAAAAATATTGCTATTTTTTACTTTAGCTGTTGATATTATTAATAATTATACTTTTTTGAGATAATTTCATTACATTGTTGCTGAATACATAATTATGAAAATATATTTGATAAATTTTTGAATATTTTGTATATGAATGCTACTTTGTAGCTATATTTTTCACGCATAGTTTTAATGCTTACTATTTTTACTTAAGTGGGTGTGAATATGTTTATTTTAAATGGGGGGGGATAAATATTTTTATAATTTGTTAAATATTTACAAGTTGCACTTACCTTATTTGGTAATTTTTCACTTCTTCTAACTTTTTCAAAAATCCAAATGTTTTTTTTTACTTTAGATGTTGACTATATTTATATAATTTTTACATAAACGTCATGGTTTTTTTTTAACTTATTATCCTCACTTTTTAAAACTTTGGCTGTAAATTAACAGCTTTTTCACCTTTTCTGTTTTTTTTTTCCCTCAAACTTGAAACTTTTTTTTTATTTACTTATCCTGAGCAATACCATGTTAGGTTTTAAAAACTAACTTTTTACTAACTTTGCTAAATATTTTTAAGTTTGGACTTTAACTAGCTTCTGAATATTTCTTATCATATCATCCCTCAAGTCATAAATACATTGAAATAAGAAAATTCCTCTTTATTTTGCATTTAAAACAGAGACAATACAAGACATTCCCATACTATTTACAAATACCCGTGTTCATATACTTCCCCCATGAACGTTATATTTTGTAGGTGTAATTTTACGAAATTTTAGACTTTAATTGATTTAAGCTGTCTGTAAAAAATTAACGGGTTTAAACTAACTTATTTTGTGTATCGTGAATGTTTTCATAAAAAATGATCCTTTGGAAGGAAGAAACAACAAGTCGATGATATATATTTCATTTTTTTTTATTTAAAATCACAGTTTCATGTTTTTACATGCATAGTGTACAAATCAAGCATCATAATATGCTGCAATCAATGGAGATTTACAAAGTTCCATATACATATAATTTGAAAAAATAATATATACAATTTTGAAAATAATATTTATATACATTAAAATTTATATACATTTATTAACAGAAATATATTTGTAACAGTTAATTTCAAGGCTGTTTCGTAACTATCATGTATTTGAAGACAAGGGTATTTTATGGTGACCATAAGCATAACTAGACTGCCCATCTGCCCAAATGTAACGTTTGTTATCGAAGGGGCAAAGGGTTGACTTGTTATACCTTACTGTGGTAAGTTTGTGGTTAGTGCTGGCTATTTTTACAGCACTTTCAATGCCCCTTTGACATTCAAACAGGCAGGCTTTATAACTATCATGGGTTAATTTACGCTTAATGATATTTTTCCCCACTCCTTTTGCCGTTTTCTTCTCCATGGTTGTAGAGCTTTGTTGTATCTTTAGGTGGTTTGAGTCCGAGTGAAAAGGCATCTTTAGTAATCACAACATTTAATTATAATCCTTAAAAATATATCTACATTTTACGACAGACAAATATTGATATGTTCCGATAAGAAGTAAACAGAAGGATCCGGTTGAGTTCTAGTTTCAGTTCTGGTTCAATGTTATGTTGCCAGATTACGTTAACAAAGTATTATTAGATTAAACATGAATTAATATTACAACCCTAAAGTAGAACACTTATTAAAAATACAATAATCTCCCCCACTTAAAGTTTTGATGCTAAGGAGAAAATTAATAAAAAGAAAATCCCAAATGTTCAGCAACAGTCACTAGTGTAGGACATAGTCCTGGAAATAGGCGGGAGAGCGTCTCTGCCTTCCAGATCTCCTGAGAGGCTGGTCTGGTGGGTCGGGTCTGGACGGTTGTCTTGAAGGGGTAACGTCTGAGGATGTTCTTCCTGGTTGTGGAGGACTGGTGGATATTAAGTACCCCAGATCATCATCTTCCCGTGGACTTATTACTGTGACTTCTTCCTTTGCTCTTTTGATCCCGGATCGCTGTATTTGGTCGATATGCCTCTTGATTTTTCGTCCGGTATCCAATAGCACAATGTAGTGCAGATTTCCAAGTTTTTCGATAATCTTCCCCAGCTTCCAGACTGTTTTATTTTTGATAAAAAACTTCGTCCTTACTCTCTCCCCCACTTGAATGTTTCTGGTATATGGCTTCCTGTCTTGTGTAGACCTCTGTTCGATAAAGGGAAGCATCGCATCCAGCTTGATTCTCATGTGGCTATTTAGATACATCTCCGCTGGTGATTTCCCACATGCCAATGGAGTAGCTCGATAGCGAAAAAGAATTTTCAAAATTTTTGATTTGATTGAGAGATGTTCTTCATTTTTCAATAATTTTAGTCTGTTCTTGAGAGTTTGAACATTTCGTTCTGCCAGTCCATTTGTTGCAGGATGTCCGGGGGCAATAAATTTTTGTTTGATTCCATTTGTGGAGCAATAGCATTTGAATCGATCATTAGTGAAGATGGAAGCGTTGTCAGAAACCATGACATATGGATATCCATGTGATGCGAAAATTTCATTCAGCAAGTCAATGGTGTTGGTGGTGTCTGGAGCATTCTTCAAAATCTTGATTTCCGCCCATCGGGATTTTGCATCTACTACCACTAAGTAGTAATATCCTTGAAATGGTCCTGCATAGTCGATATGAATTCTCTCCCAGTTGTTCTCTGGTAAGTCCCAATGGTGAAGGGGTGCTTTGGCAGGACTGTGCTTCACATCAGAACATTCTTGACAAGATTTTACTAAATTCTCGATATCCCGATCAATGTTTTTCCACACGCAATATCTACGAGCTAGCTGTTTCATCTTTGTTATGCCAATATGAGTTGAGTGTAGTTCTTTGAGGACTGCTGGTTGAAGGGACTTAGGTATGACAATCCGGTTATTTTTGAATAAAATATTGCCATCCAAAGTATACTCAGAATTCGTCCAACCATTTTGTAGTTCTTTCTTGAGTTCTGACAGTTCCTTGTCTCTTCTGGTCTCTTGAACGATTGATTCAGCAGTCAAGACATCATTTGATATTTGGAAGACTGTTGTCGTACATATTTGATGGACCTCCTCATTTATTATGATATCCAGAGATGGAAATTTTTGTTGAACAGGTGCTCTGGAGAGACAGTCTACATTCTGGTTTTCTTCTCCCTTCTTGAATTTTACAGTGAAATCAAATCCTGATAAATATGATGCATATCGTAGGAGTCTTGCTGATGTCATTTTTGGAACACCCGTCTTCTTATGAAAAATTCTTGATAGTGGTTGATTGTCTGTGATGAGGACAAAGTTCTTACCATAAAGGTAATCAAAGAAATGGGATACTCCAAAAACAATAGCCAAAGCCTCTCGGTCGAGTTGTGAATAATTTCTTTCAGCGTCTGTGAGTGAACGGGAGGCAAACGCTATAGGCTTTTCTTGATTATTGATGACGTGTGATAGAACAGCTCCAACTCCAACAGGACTTGCATCAGTAGCTAGGATAACTGGTAATTCTGGATTGTAAGGAGTCAACACTTGATCACTTGAAATTTCATTCTTGAGTTTGGTAAGCGATTCTTCACATTCTCTGGTCCAAGAAAATTTGTGATCTTTCCGCAGCAGCTTGCGTAAGGGATAGGTGATGGTTGATGCATTTGGAATGAATCTGGAATAATATGTTACCATTCCTAGGAATTGACGTAGTTCCTTGGTGTTCTTCGGTTGTGGCATGGAGGTTATAGCTTCAACCTTTGATGGAGATCGTGATATTCTGTTGTTTTCTATCACATGGCCTAAATATTCGATCTTGGTACGGTAAAACGAACACTTTTGGATGTTGACATGTAAATCATATTTTTGAAGTCTTTCTAGGCATTTGATGAGGTTGATTGAGCATTCTTCTTTAGTTTTCCCGTGGACCACAATGTCATCAAAGTAAGCTATTGTGCTTTTCAATCCCCCTAGTACTTGATCCAGGATTCTATTAAATTCTGCTGGTGCCGTTTTTATTCCGAAACTCAGTCGATTCATCTTATAGGTCCCTCTATGCGTTGATATGGTCTGTATGCCGCTGCTAACTTCATCTGTTTGAATGTGTAGATAAGCTTTATATAAATCCAACTTGCAAAAGAATTTTGAGTCTCTGAGGCTGTTTAGAACTTCATCGATTTTCTTGATAGGGTAATTGACATTGATGAGTAGATCATTTACTCCAACTTTGTAATCTACACAAAGTCTTACAGTACCGTCCGGCTTTGGTATCACGACTAATGGTGAGCCCCAGTCACTGGTGAGACATTTCGTAATTATTCCAGCTGCCTCTAGGGAATCTAGCTCCTTTTCCACTTTATCTCTTAGTGCATATGGCAGGTTTCTGGCTGGTGTAAAGCTTGGTTTGGCACCTTCTCGTAATGTGAAGTTAACTTGGAAATTTGGTACACAGCCGATATTCTGTTTGAACACATCTGGAAACATCTTCTCAAGTTCCGGGACATCTTTGACGGAGTGTATTTTGTTTACATTCATGTCCTCTCTGGCATCGATGTCATCTAAACTGATGTTTAGGTGTCGAATCCAAGTTCGTCCTAAAAGTGGGTCATGACCATTTGGTACAACGAATAGATCTTCATTTGATATTTGACCTTTGAACTCCACTTGTACTTGAACTTTGCCTAATGGATGGAAGATGTTTTCTGTGTATGACCGGAATGATATATTTGTTTCTGTAAGCTTCTTTCCCAGGGATAATTTCTTGAACTGATCTTCTGGTATGAGAGTAAATCCTGCTCCTGTGTCCACTTCAAATTTTTGATACTTGTTGTCAATTTTTACTGTGGCATAATATTTTTGATTGGCTTCTATATCTGATGTTTGGTCAAAAATATCGACAACTGTGTTGATGGTAACATTATCGATAGTGTTGGTAGAGTGTACATTACCCTGGTGCCTTGATCTTGGACTGTTTGGTTGTTTAGATTGAAGCAAGGTTTTTATACATACTTTCTGTACATGGCCCGTCCTTTTACAAGATTTGCAATGTAAGTTGTTTTGATTTATTCTACAATCTTTAGATAAGTGGTTGTTGTTTCCACAACGTAGACACAAATTGTTTATACCAATACTCTCAAAATCAATATGATCTCGCTTTGAACTTCTACGAGCTGTTGGACCGCTTTGATAATCTCGATGGTTCTTAATTGGCTTGACATTTCTCTCCCGTTGATAATTCTTTACTTTATTGATGGTATCTGAATTGACTTTATGTGATGTGTTAGTAGAGAGTTCTTGACTATCTAATTTTGATGCTTCCAGAGCAATGGCTTTCTCCACTATTTCATTGAAAGTTTTTAGATTTGACTGCAATATCTGTTCTTTAATCCATTTATCTTTAATACCCCTGATAAACTGTGCTCTGAGAAAAATGTCAGCCACATTAACAGTTGCATTACACTGGCATTCCGCCGTAAATTCACAATCTGCAATGTCCTTTCTTAAGTAAGCAACATAATCAGCAATACTGTTCTCTTCATGTTGAAATTTGTTCAAAAAATAATGCTGTGACACTAAAACATTTCTTTTTGGATCTAGATGCTTTTCTAAAGTTGACAATAATTCCTCATATTTTAATTGAGATGGTGTTTCCGGTGCAATAAGTGCTGCTAAAATGTTGTAGTTTGATGTTCCCAAAGAATTTAATAAAATTTGTGCACACTTCTGTTTATCTTCAAAGACATCTTTTAGCTTTAAATAATTTTCGAAACGTTGTTTATACATCTTAAATTTTTCCTTGCTTGAATCAAAAGCTTCGAATGGTGGAACATGACTTATTTTGATAACACTTTCGTTTTGGTTTGCAACGGAATCAACATCCTTCTTACTCATTAATTTTTCGATAAGCATCTGTTGATTATCATTAATCGCTTGTAGAATAGTTTGAAATTGTTTTGCATCCATCTTGATAATTATTGAAATTGCACAGTACCTTTATAGTTGATATGATCGATGATGTCAGTTGAAACCTTTGTTTACTTGATAATTGCTTGAATCGTCATTCGAACTTTTACATCGTCGCCAAAACTTGTTGTATCTTTAGGTGGTTTGAGTCCGAGTGAAAAGGCATCTTTAGTAATCACAACATTTAATTATAATCCTTAAAAATATATCTACATTTTACGACAGACAAATATTGATATGTTCCGATAAGAAGTAAACAGAAGGATCCGGTTGAGTTCTAGTTTCAGTTCTGGGGCCTTAGCACGAGCTCGTTGATATGCGAAACCGACTTCGTCCAAACCGATCGAGATCGGCGATATCGTCGAGATCTGAAATCGATCGAAATCAGCAGTCACAGAAGTTCGTAGCACGAACGGTCGGTTTCGACCGGTCGGTTTGGAAAAGTTAGGGAAAGCAACATCGAGATGGGAATTGCGCTGGCCAATCACAGAATAGCTTACATTGGCGATACTCGTTTTTCATTGGTTCATGGTTTGTTGATCTCGATTTGTTTTTGTTTTGCTCTTGGCGCCTATAGTTCCGTTTTTGTATGAAGAAGGAAATATCAATTTTACTTCTAATTAAATTTCGAAATAGTTTATTTTTAAAGTAGTTGCCCGATATCAGTATCAAACTAATTCATTTTAACAAACGAAACTATTTTTTGAAAATAAATTAATAACTATGATCATACAAAATGTCCATTTATTGGTCTATTTGTAAGAAACATGCACACTAATGTTATTATTTAAGTCGTTAAGTTTCAATTCTGTCTTCAAGGGTATTTAAAATTATTAATACTTGAGGGGTTTTTTTTACATATTTTTATCTATAGTTCTATAAAGGTGGGTCAGTCCCTTATGTATGGCTAAAAAGTGTTAATTCTAAAAAGGACTTTGCCTTAACACTTTAAAAACTTTATAATAAATATTTACAGTTTGGAGCAAGAATAGTTATTCAAAATACTTTGTTCCTCATATGTTTTTACATCTTAAGAGATACCATTTAGATTTACTTTTGTCCAAGACAAGTGTATATGAAATATTGTAATTTAATAAGGTTTATTCTCTAACCTAGGGGTGGTCAACCTTTCTGGTAAAAGTTTCACTATTTGGGGGAAAATAGTTAATGGTGCCACTTCTAATTTTGCAAATATACAAAAACTAAATCCATTTTTGAAGTAGTAGTAGTAGATTTAAAAAGTGATTGTAGTAAAAAAAAACCAATAGCTTAAATTAAATAATTTTGTTTTATTCATAAAAAGGTTTATTAAGAATTAAATTAAGCATAAAAACTTAAAAATAATTAATAAAATAATAATGAACAAAGTTGCACATTTAAAATAATTTTACTGCCAGTACCAAATGATTAATATGGCTTTTAAAGTCTGTCACACACACACAATTTCAATTACTCAGTTTTTTACATAGTCATGTAAATTAAGGTAACTTATCAAAGATGTTAAAAATAGATGCTTTAATGTCAATTTTAGGTGTCGGTTAACCTTGAACTATCTTTTGATTTATTACTTCACAATAAAAAACACCTATTAATTGACATCTGTTGATTCAAACCTTTAATATCTGATAGCAAAATAGTTTAAACTAGGTTAGTTGTAGATAAATATTTTCAAAATTCATTATTTTTTATATTTCATTATTATTATTCCCAATTGAGCTAACTCTAACTCTAACTCTAACTCTGAACTAACTAGCTTCAACAATGAGCTAACTCCAACAGCTTTACGTAGGAGTTAGCTCGTTGCTGCAAGTGCCTCAATTTGTCAATGTGAAGCTTTTGGTGACAGTTTGTTGAAAATACCTCAATTAAAGGTGATAGTTCAAAATATTCTTAAAATTCAAATTAAAGCTTTCACTAAATAAAATGTACTGTAATAAAGAATAAATAACAAGAAATGCATATAAAAACTGAAACTAGAAGTTTATTCAAGTACAAATAAAAAATAAATATTAATGTGCATCATTTTCAACATCTTTCAATTCCAAATTAATCTGAAATAGGAAACAAATTATTAGATGAAATAACTGCTATACAATTAAAATACAAGATATTTCAGTACAAATATGAAACATAGCATATTGTTTGTATGTTCTTGCTTGGCGGTTAGTGTAACACTGAACAAGCCAGCCCATTCTTTTCCTAGGGTTGGGGAGTGCTTTTCTCTGGTAAGCTGAGAACACTTACCTAAGATTGTATTAAAACAGAAATCCCAATATTGAGATTTTAAAATTGACATTAGGTTCAATTTATTATTATAGTTTTGGGTGTCTTCTGGGTTTCATTATACAATAGGGTGCCACTTGTTTTTTTGTTTGTTATACTGGATAGTGGATTATAATGGCCAACAATAGTGGCACCGTGTTGTATAATAGCACTGTCTCCTCCAACGGAATGTTGATGGCGACAGCTCAAAGATTGGAACTCTTTGGTTGAATTTAAGTTGACTTTTATACCAGGAAAAATTTAAACATTTGAAGATCCTTAACTTTTGTTCCGAAACTAAATGTAATTTTGAAGTAAGATTAATTTAGTTCCGGATCAAAATAAAAATTACCAAGTTGTGTTTATTATAGTTCCGGATTAAATCTTAATGTTGAAATTTATTTAATTTCTCTCCGGAACAAAATTAAAATGTCACGGAGCTTTGTTTCGTAAGAGACAAAATATGTAAAAGACACTTATTTCAATGAATGGTAGTTTAGGTTCATTTACCAGCCCTGATTTAAATAGGAGGCAATCAGTGGATCTGGACACTGCTTACTAGATACTTATACAGGCTAGCCGAGTACGGAAATCATTGCAAATCCAGATGGCAATACTGGACCAACTGGCAAAGCATATCCACAGTGTTGAAGGCGGTGGGTGATATAGGTAGGTCTTGTAGCGCTCCAAGCGGGAAAAGTTGTCAAATGGTTTTCATTGTTTAAAACTCGGCTAGCCTGTATAAGTATCTAGTAAGCCGTGATCTGGAGGTCCCACACAGAAATTAAAAATCTATAACTACAAACTTACAAAACTTTAGTACTTACAAAAAAGAAATGTTTTCTTTTTAGTGGTGTTCAAAGTGATTGAAGTTAATAGTAAATTAATAGCAACACATATTTCCCAAGATTTAAACATTTGTCAGCAAAAATATTTTGACACATAGATAATTGAGTAGAACCAAGTAGTTAAAACAATAACAGGTACTCACTGCTTGTACATTGAATGATTATTCTTTTGATTCAAATAACTCGTACAGTTGTAAAAACAATCATCAATTATTCATGTCAATTCCTCTTTCAACATTCCTTTCATCCTAAAAACAAAAACTCATTGTAGATCATGTTCTAATAAATTATGAATGTCTATGTTTCAAATAGAAGCAATGGGCCCAACCCTTGTTTAGTACATAGGATCAAACTAGTAAAATTCTTCTTTACATTAATCAGGGGTAATTGTGGCCAAGGGTGAAAACCCAAAAAAGCCTCCTAAATATTACCCAAAAATATTTTACCAATTCAAAAAAGAACGTCAAATGTAGACAAATACATAATCAAAAGCGAGAAGCCAAACACTGCAAATATCGGTTAATATACGTAGGTAATTATTTTGATATTTTAAACACCTTCACATTTGTTTAGAAATGTGTGCGCACAAGTAGGAACTTCTTATCTCACAGGCACATCAAAGCAAACTTTAGGTGCATTTATACTCTTTTTTTTTAATTCCATTAACTGTCCCCTAAATAGTGCCAATCTTTTTTTAGCATGAAAGATTCAATTATCCCAAAATTTTATGCTTGTCATTGATGTAACTATATATATATAGTACAAACAAAATACACTGCATGAAAAATATGGTGGTACTTAAGCATTAGCTGGGCACAAATCTTGCCGGGAGATTCAATGTAGGTCCTCCACAGCGAAAAGGGCTCACTAGTCACCAAGAACTGGAGACCAGCCGTAACTGCTCAGGTTCAATTCCCTCCCTTTAGAGCTCTAGTTGCTGGTCGCCATTGCTGTGTAGAACCTACATAAAATCTTTTCAATCTTGTCAATTAGTCATAAAAATAGTGCTTGCGCCAGGCTAATCTTACAGTTTGAATATGGTAGGTATATTGGTGAAAGTAGTTAAGTATTTAGCTATATGCACCTATAAATGGAATTAATTATTTTAATTGATAACTATTCTTAAAGTATCAAACATAAAATAATGTTTTTAATATTAAGAAAAAAAATACTACTTTTTTCCTGGAAATGTTGTATATAGTACCTCAGGAACGTTAAACTCGCCCATTTTAACAATCTCATCAGCTCACACACACGTAGACCCATATTGGTGTTTGCTTCCTGATGCAATCAACAGCAAAGGACAGAAAACCTACAAAAATGAAAAAAGTCTATGGAAACCAGTTTTGAACTTGTCAATAATAAAAAAGTAAACAATAGTTCAATTAACTGAATAATAGTTCAATCTGGAAAAAATTTGATGCAGGTCTCAGTTGCCAATTTAGCGACTGCTATATAGTAGGGGAGCCCAGAGTGTTTTTGGGTAGTAACTCGAGCGCGTCAGATAATTATAGGGGGGATACCTTGCATGCTTTTGAGTAATATAAGCTCTCTATGTTGGTGGGTAAGTTTAGAACAGCCCGTCAGATTTGTAAAAAAAATTAGTTACATGGACATACTCGAGCGCGTCAGATAAAGATAAGGTAGGTTAGTTACCAGCTAAAAAGTGTACATTTTCTAAAATCTGCCGATTTGAGCGGTGGGCAAGGAAGTGGGAGGGTTACAAAGTTGCAAAGTAAAGCCAAGACCGGTAAGACGCTATCGCTCTTTTTGAGAAAAATGTACGAAACAAAATGTTTATGGACTAGTAGCCAGAAAACTAGTCTCAACTAGTTGTTAACTGTCTCTGTAGCCAATCTGACGCGCTCGAGTATGTCCTGTCCATGTAACTAGTTTTCTTTCAAATTTTGACGGGCTGTTCTAAACAAACCCACCAACATGGAGAGCTTATATTTGGTGGAGTTACTCAAAAGCATGCAAGGTATCCCCCCTATGATTATCTGACGCGCTCGAGTAAATCCACATTTAGCATCATGGGCTCCCCTACTAATACTGACTGCATTGGTCTTTCTTTGCTAGGCAGTTGGAAACGGGGAAATCCAAGTTCAAGTAGGAGTGTGGGAAATCAGGGTAGCTATCTTGGCTATGTAAGCATTCCATTGGCATAGTTGGATAAAACAAAAAACTCTCTGCGCACAAAAATTCCTTCAAATATTTTCTGCAAACTAATTAAGTGCCCATTGTTGGAATTTTGACTTAAAAACATAATGACAGTCCCATTGTTTACCTAAATACTGTAATAATGCTTCATAAACAACAGTATGAAAAAAAAATTTATTTACCAAAAAATTTTAATTATTTGAAAAGATTTCTGCAAAATTCTAAAACTAGCTGCGCTCGGCATGCGCATGTGCTTCTATATTATCCAAGTATGTCCATTGGTGATAAGATATTAAGCCCCGACTCCTATAACTTCTTTGAAGGACAGGGGATGCAGGTGGGATAGTTCTTGGCGGGAAGTTACCAGTTTGGTTCTCAACCCTAGGGAGTGAATGGCCTGACTCATTTGGGGTTACACAAACTACCTAGCAAGATAAGACAAACTATAGCAACAGCTATTCATTGGTCTCCAGTTCTTTAGAACTATTGCCCTTTTCACTGTGGGAAAACCTACATCAAATCTGTTCCTATTATCTTTATGGCAATATTTACAAATAAATTATACTTTAATTTGTGTATTATTAACCTAAAACACAACTTGGAATCCTTAGAATAAAGTATGGGTGCATTAAGTTATTTGTGTGAACAAAATTAACCCAGCGCAGTAGTATAGCGGCATCTCACCGTTAGATATTTAGTGTTTTTACACATACAGATTAAGCAAATAAAAAAATTAGTTCACCGGAAAGGAGATTGCTGTTGTACTAATCACAATTATACATAGAAATTATCAAAACTGTGTTTTTATATTTGACAGAAGGTTGTAAATGTAAAATGAACAGTTTGTGTATTAGCTGACAGTATAATCTATAGTTTGGCTGAATTCAAAGTTAAGAAAATGTCCCATAAATATAACTAATGTACCCATTTCCTGTCTTGCACATAAGCATTTGTCAATCATAAACACTCAACAATCATTCACCAAAACACAACAATAAACACTAAATCATCATGCTAACACAAGAGGTTTGGGTCCACAATAAAATTATACTTGACGCTACACTATCACTAGTACAGGCTCTTTCTTAATAATACTGTTAAATTTAAAAATACTTATCAAGAAATATATGCATTCATAGCACAAAAATATGTCCGGAGTCTCAGACTCACGCGATCACTATAGGGTTAAGATATACACATGAAAATATAGTTTTAGAAGTATTAGAACTCTAAAAACAATTCAAAACATACATTATACAATCTAATAACAAAAGAAATCAAGAATAACTTACTTTAGTTCAACTTCAAAGCCATCGGTCGAATCAAAACAACCATATCGACTGGTCGGAATGAGCATTTCAGTCATTTCACGCGGGCAGAGGCCGGTGAGATTCTCGGTTGCCATTCCAACTGTAATTTCGACCGTAATTCCGACTTGCAACCAATTTCAACTAGCTCGTGCTACGGACTTCTTGCCACAGTCTGAATTTGACGTCATCGGTCACGTGATAGGGGCAATTCCAACGTCGGTTTCGCATATCAACGAGCTCGTGCTAAGGCCCCTGGTTCAATGTTATGTTGCCAGATTACGTTAACAAAGTATTATTAGATTAAACATGAATTAATATTACAACCCTAAAGTAGAACACTTATTAAAAATACAATAAGCTTATAGAATACATTTTTGGTTTTAAACCTATGAATTCCCTAGCCACTTCCCCCGCAAGCTCGTCTTTCATCTTGCCAAGGACTTTTTTGTTATCAGTACTATAGAGTATATGGTCATCAGGATAATCAGAAGTATCAAATTTATCTAAATCATCCTTCAGAACCATTTTTTAGAAGTTATTTCATAGCAGAGAGAGTCGGTGTCGGTAAAAAGAAGTTTTGCATTAGAATTAAATTTAGTTTTTATGTAATCATAGTGAAAGTTATACATTAATATTTTGGATATGTCTAGAATAGAGAATCCTACATAAATAGGGCGATTAAGGAGAAGTTAGGTCTTTCTTCGTTCTACCGATACTCTGTTCCACCTCAAGTTGATACTGAAGGGAAAGGCAGAGAGCGTAACAATCCGCACTAAGAAATAGTCCTTTACTCCTTTCGGAATTTCGCATTAAAAATCGGCAAATGAATGCGCAAAAAAGTATGCTAGGTGAAATAAATTGTGGTTTTAGCTAAAACATCTACTTAATCACATGAAAAAATGTTTCTAAACGAAGCGAATGAATACTATAATCCATGCTTTCGAGAGAGCGACATGATGCGATTCCCGCTTATTGGCTCCGACCCACGGAACCGGTTTCCCAGTGGCATTCCTGACTATCCTTTCTCCCGCCAAATCTCATTGTACGCATTGTTCGCTTTGTTATATCTCCTGCCATCCGCTCGCTCCTGCTATTTCATTGTATTTATTCGTCTTTTTCTAGACCTTTCCTTTCATATTTCTGTACTATTTGATCAATATTTCTTTTACTATTAAAATTGATTATTTTTCTTGGTTATATTCTTGCACTTTATTTAATTTCATTTTAATAGTATTTTTGGTTTCATTTTAAACGTTTTTCTTGTGCAATTTCTATCCTTTTCTTCTATTTAATTTTATTTTACAAGTATTCTCTTGTGATATTTTTAATAATTTTTCTTGTGTCATTTTTTATCGTTTTTTCTTATTTTTACTTTATTTTTATTTCGTCTTACTTGTATTTTCTTGTGCAATTTCTATCGTTTTCTATTATTTCGTTGTTTTATTTTGCAAGTATTCTCTTGGGATATTTTTTATAATTTTTCTTGTACCATTTTTTATCTTCTTGTACTTTTTAGGTTTTAATTTATTTTTATTTTCTTGTTTTTATTAATTTTTTTTTATTATAAATTGCTATTTTTATCGTTTTTACTTGTGCCAGTTATTATTCTGTCTTGTATTTTCTGGTGCTATTTTAATCTGTTTTCCTTGAGCTAACTAATTTGCTTTTTTGTTATTTATTTTAATTTTACTTGAGGAATTCGTTTTTCTCCTGTTCTATTTCTTTGGTTTTTCCTTTTCTCCTTGGATTTTTAACATGGCGGAGAACGGATTATCACCAAAAACGCTGTTTACACTATCACAGCGTGGGAAGTCAATAAAAAGTGCTGCCCGGAAAAACATTTTGAATGTTTACTCTCGCCTTCGAGAAGAGAACCCTGATGACACAGTGAGCAAAATTGCGGAAAAAACTGCTCAGCTGACTGGAGTCTCCAAGTCAACTGTTTTCCGGATGAAAAAGGAAAAGAAGGTATGCAGCCCTTGTGATCCTCCTACTCCTGGCAAAAAAAGACCTGGTGCCGTAGGCAAGCGGATGAGGCTTTCCAAATATGATGACTTTACACTGTCTTGCATTCGGAGGAAGATCCACAACTTCTTCCGAAGAAACGAAATCCCGACACTGAAATAAGTGCTGTCGGAGGTTAACGACGACCCTGAAATTTTCGACAAAAACATTTCCCGGACGACACTCTACAGAATTTTGAAGGATATTGGTTTTTCTTTCAAGAAGCGGACGAGGCAGGCAGTCCTTCTGGAAAGACACGACATAATTTTGTGGAGGCGAAAGTACCTCAGAAGAATCCGAGAACTAAAAGAGAAAGGTGCTTCTTTGTACTATTTGGACGAGACATGGGTAAACGAAGGCCACACCCAAACCAGGGTGTGGCATGATACCACAATCAAAACCAGCTACGAGGCCTCATCATCCAACCTGACTGTCGGCTTGACGGCACCAAAAGGCAAAGGCAGAAGATTGATAGTCACCCACATAGGAAACCACGAGGGATTTGTAAAAGATGCCGCAGATATCTTCGTGGGAAAAAAGACAGGTGATTATCATGAGGAAATGGATGGAAACCATTTCGAGAAATGGTTTGAGGCGACAATGGACAAATTAAAGCCAAAAAGTGTTGTAGTGATGGACAATGCCCCTTATCATTCAGTTAAGAAAGAGAAGATCCCGTCTACTTCCTGGAAGAAAAAAGACATTCAAGACTGGCTCTCAGAAAAGAAAGTCGACTGGAGCATTGACATGCTCAAATTAGAACTTTTACAAAAAGTGGGGGAAGTCAAACATATGTTCGAAGCATATAGAGTTGAAGAAATTGCCCGAAAGTATGGACATGAAATTTTAAGACTTCCCCCTTATCACTGTGAACTAAATCCGATTGAAATGATCTGGAGCCAAGTCAAAGGGGAAGTAGCAAGGGAAAACAGAACATTTAAACTGAATGATGTGAAGGGCTTGCTTAATAAAGCAATCGAGAATGTCTCAGCGGAGAATTGGAAAAACTGTATTGATCATGTAACTAAGAGAGAAGATGAACTGTGGCAGTTAGATGGGCTTGTTGATCAAGTGTGGGAAAAGAATAACCTGATTATATCATTTACGTTTGGTTCGTTAGTGTTTTATGGCGCACGATCCACTTTAGGATATTATGCGCCAATTATATCATTTACTGGGGAAACGGAAAGTGATTCGTCTGAAAGTGAAGAAAGTGAATGAGGGGACATCCATAAATTATGTGAGGTATTTATTCCAAAATCTGGACTCCCCCCTCGATGAGATTTTACTGAACCCCCCCCCTCCCTTCATGTGAGTTTTACCTACAAATTTTTAAAAATGATTTTCCTTTCTCATACTTAAAAAAAAGAAAATCGTATAATTTCTAACTTAAAATGTTGACGTGAGATTTTAATTGACCCCCCCTCCCCCTTGGTAAGATTTTTCCAAACCCCTACCCCCTTTTTGACCTCACGTAATTTATGGATGTATCCTGATGAATGATGTATATGAAACCAAAAGATAATTTTTATTTATATTATACAACATTTGAATTTTTCCATTTTTTTTGTTTGTTCTCTGTGCTTATTGTGTAATTTTGCTTGCTAATTTTTCACAAACAAGTTTTAAAAATAATTTTAAATGGTAAATTTTCTTGAAATCTTAATACATAGTTTTACTTCTATGTTTTCAAATTATTTTATGGTTGGTAAACTTACTATCCTAATATATTGCAAGCAAAATTTTTTTAAACCAAATTTTTAAGATCTCTTAAAAAATTTCTTTTGCCATCTGTTCTTCAACTTTATGTATCTACTGATTCTTTGTTCTAATACTTCCCCAAAAAATTAATGTTAATAATAGTTGATTATTTATTTTGTTATTTTGCTAGCTAATTTAATTTAATAAGCTTGCTGAATAAAGCAATTGAAAATGTTTTGCCGAACAATTGGAGGAACTGTATTCAACACGTAACGAAGAGAGAGGAAGAACTATGGGAGATAGATGGACTTGTTGATCAAGTTTGGGAGAAACAGGACCTTATTTATATCATTAACTGGGGATAGTGAAAGTGAACTGACTGATGAATGAGGTTTATCAAACAAAAATATTAATTTGATTTATTTTTACAACATTTGAAAACTTCCAATTTTTTTGTTAGTTTTTTAGGTTTATTGTGTATTTTTGCTTGCTAAATAATTTTATATTCTTTAATCTTATGGATCAAAAATGTGTTGTGTATTTTGCATTTCATTGAAATTTTGTAAGCTAAGCTGTAATAAAAACATGGTATTAAGATTTGCAGTGTTTATAAAATTCTTTTTTGCATGCATTTTTCAACTTAATACATTTATAGTTTATTTTATACTTCCCAAAGTTAATATTTTACAGTTAACTGATTATTTATTTTGCTGGTTAAATTTTCATAAAGTTTTATAAGATTTTCTGATGTGCTTTTCAAAATTATTTTCACAATTTTTAGAAATATATTTTTCTCTCTTGTTGTGTTTATCATTTACAATCTGTTAAATGATAAAATAATATTATAGCACATTAATGAGTGATAGGGAGGAAATAGGAATTGAAGTGAATTTTAAATGTTTTTTGCTAAAAATATAAAGTTATCTTTTCATAACATAAAGTTTAATTAAAATAAATGTTTAATTGGCTGAGTGTCTGAAAAATATTACATATTATAACTCCACTTAGAAACAATTATTTCATTCTCCACTCTTTATAAATAATGTTTATTTTTATATATATGTAATTTAGAAATAAGCTTGTGTTTGCTCTTCAATCCCATTTTAACAGGCAATCATCCCCAAAGGTAAGTGAAGACAAAACTGATTGGAAAAAATTAAAGTTGCTTAAGTAACGGAATAAAAATTAAGCTTTAATGTGAATGAAGGAAAAGTTTGCCAATTTTTGTTATTAAGGCAAGAAATGTATTTAAATTGTTGCATCATTTATTTTTGATTAAAGTTTATACTTATTAAGCAGTATATTATACCTATATTTACTGATCAAGGTTTAATAAGAAGTTAAAATTTTCGCTAACAAAATGGGCAAACTGAATATTTCAAGCAATGAAAGTTATTTTTTTGTTTAAAAAATCAAGGCCAAATCAATTATCTCAACTTGAATGTTATACTGCACGTGAGGTTTGGATATCATTTTATAAATTATTAAGTTTTTAAATAAATCCACTATTTTATGCTTCATTACAAATAAAGACCGCAAATATTACCGATATTTAAGGTCTAATTATAAATATTTTTTACATTATTAAATACTATAATATATAAGAATATTAAGGGATAAAAAGATGTAAAATAATTTAGACACGAAAACATTTTTCGAATCACATCGGACATCGCCAAATCAGCGAATTCCGTTACTTACGGCGCCCCCTTTGTTTATTGTAACCTCGACGGGTGTAATTCGGTCCTCGCAGCCTTTCCTTCAGTATCAACTTGAGGTGGAACAGACATAGTTTCTTCGCTCGCTTTTCTTCTGTGACTAGATCAATAACACATCTGTTCCTCAAATTCTCCATAGTTTTTCCAAATACAGCATTATTTAAGAGTTTAAAAAGGTCCTTCTCAAAAGGTGATTTCGCTAGTTTACGCTGTTCTGTATTAAAATCAATGTATTTCTTCAGCCATGGAGATTGAAAAAACTTTAGTACCCTATGCACCTTTTCAATTTTCATGCCTTTCGCGATATATTGTTTTAAATTTCGATAATGTAGAACATAGTTCTTTTTATCATTTAGGTTTGGAATTAATTTACTTTTAGAAGATGTGTTTAATTGCAGAGATTCTGCTAAATTTCGGGTGTATTCTGAAAGCATGTCAGGGGTTACAATGAATTTTTCTGGGGCCAGAGGATAGTCATTATGAGTATCATGTAAATAGGAGGGGTATGACAAATCAACTTCCAAAATATAACCCTCGTCAGAATCATCTGGTATGTTGAGAACTTCAGTTGAGGGATCCACCCATTGAAAACCATGAGTGGGTAAACTCTGGGACATGGCCCACCCATATAAGTTATTGGCATCCAAGTACATGATATACTTGGATGGAAGGGCGGAGTTATAACCATCTAAATAAGGATTATTCGCTTTACCATATCTATTTGAAATCATTGCAATACCACCTCTAATACCCTTTTCAATAAAAAGATGCATGTCAATATCAGTGAGTAGCTCCAACCTGACATTTGACATGCGTAAACAAGCCTGCCATGCCAAACCTGGTGCGGTAAATACATGACAGGGATCAATTTTGTAGAATTTGAGGGATATCCTCCTAAAATTTTCAAAAACGTCTGCCAAGAGAAGTACATCACTGCAAACATACAAATCATGGTATTCACCCAGATTCAAAATTTGGAATGAATTCCAGACATTTTCAACATGTTTATAGTCGTCGTCGGAAATTTCTTCCTCCGTCAGTGAGCTAAAAAATTTGTTTTTCTCTGGCAGTTTAGTTTCAGAAAATCTTTGAATAGAATCCATGTATTCGTAAGGGTAAGACCCTTTTCGAAGCATGAGATTGCTCTTTTCTCCAAAATAAGAATGGGTAAGGGTGGCTTTATCAGGGTCGAGGTTCGAAATTAATTTGTCAAGGGATGCATTTAGAAATTGTAGGGAATCGATAAATCTAAGGGGGCCAACAGAGAATGATATAAACTGCTCATTGTTGTTTGGAATGCACTGTATTTTCCTATCCTTGAATTTTCCTAGAGCTTGAATGATTATATGACTATCGTAGCCCCTCAAATTATGAATGATAACAGGAATGTGGGAGGCAATTTTGAAATTAATATTACAATTATTGTGGGCAGCGCCTCTATAAAAACCTGTTAAGTGGTCATGGTCCCTGACTTTCTTATTGTTAAGCGGTTTTTCACAAATGTGACAGAGTGTAGCCGCTTTAAAACTTTCCTCGTCTAGTTTGGTAAATATCATCGGGGTGTTGGTTTTCAATATTTTCTGTATCTCATCTGCTTCGTTAAGAAGACTTGATAAGAAATTTTCAGCAGCCTTCTCACCGCGATAAATAACAGGGTCTTTCGTTAATTTACCGTCAGAATCAACAATTGCGTAGGCATACCCACAAGGGACATGATTTGATATGGGGACTGTGTAAGATTTTGAGGGGGATTCGGTGAACAAGTGACATGCTTCTCTAAAATACACTCGAAATCAGCATAAATGGTGTAGGGAACAGGGAGTTGCATTTTGAAATTGTGGAATTCAAGCCATTTTTCTTGCTCTGAGGGCATTTTAATTTTTTGGGGGCCATGGTCTCTACAGTTTTCGGCATGTAAATTGAGGGTGCGCAGACTGCTAAAGCGGTGGAGGCAGTAATTACAATAAAAGGCTTTATCTTTGTGTTTAGTTAAATCGCGCAATAAGGCACTCTTATTTTTAATGAGGCAATAATGGCGATCTTCATCATTAGATATTAATAATAAATCTACATGAACTTTAGAAGTAAATGTAGTTATTTGTAAGGGATAAACACCATCGCTTTCATTATAACCAAAAACATTAATTGAAATATTATTTTTTCGTTCAAATTTCTCCACCTGAGAAAGTGGAGTGGGAAAATCTATACCCGATACGTATAATTCGTCTTCAAATTCTAGATAGTTACTCATCCTATTAACATGTGTCTTCGCCGGATGTAATGCTGCTAATACACTCCATAAAAAGCATTTGTTGTCCTTGTTTTTTATGTTTATAACTGCATGCTTCAATTGTAGATCTCTTGGCAGCGGAATGTATGAGGAGGCGGCTAGCGGTGTATAAACACCAAACTTGACTTCTAAATGCTGAATCTCATCTATCATCCAGCCGGATCCTCTTCCTTCATATTCATTGAATGACGAGACAATCTATAAGAAAAATAATAATTAATAACTTGGAAAGATTGTTTAAAAATGTAAAGGTTTAACTTAAATCTACTAATGGAAGAAAATTTTTAAAATAATTACTACTGCATTTAAAAGTTTTATGAATGAATTTATTTGAAACATTAATTTATAACGTTAAAAAATAATAAATGATAAAATTATACAAGATTTATGTAACAAAACATCATATAAATATTTTCAACTTACTTTATCAAAACACGCAAAAAACAGTTCTGCTCCTACAACCAGAAATCCGGTTCCCCCAACCCGACTGTTCAGTTGCTATAGGACTGAAGGAACTCTCCGTTTGCTGTGACCAAACCGGTTCGATTGGGAGAGGTCGGGTTAGGAGAATCGGACTGATCGGTTGTACCATTCTAACCTAAGTTCCTCAAGTTTGATTGAGGGAACCCGACTGTCGGGTTGGCGCAAGCGGTGTTAGTACGTTTGTCGTAAACGGAATAATAAGTTTGTCACAATCGGAATAAGGATTTCCTTTATACAGGATAGTATTTTTAAATTTGAATTATTATTCTAGAAATAACATTTGATACTTACTTAACCATGACACAACTAAACTTACTCAAAAATGTCAAAGAAATTTTCCGGTTTCTTTCATGTTTACATGTTTTGTTTACTATTTTTAGCCTTTCATGATTATTAGCACTGTAAAAAACTCAAAAACTCAAGTAACTTCGCAATTTCGAAGATAGTAATAGTTTAAAAATAGCCTTTTAAAGGAAATCTACTAAATAAAACATCTGCTTAATCATTCCTTCAAAGAAAGGTAATGATGTTGGTTTGGTGAATCATAAAAACAAAACTTTCAACCTATTATGAAAACGCTTGTAGGTACTTACTTACCTTGCATATTCTTTCGTATCATTATACATCTTTAATCCTGAAGAATGTTTTGATAGTAATATTTACAACTTTTAAATCTGGGAAAATCAGTTCAATTCTGTTATCTGTGCAATCAAAGATTATTCAAATATTTTGGGATGCCATGTATCACCTAATTGCTATCATTGATATAACTATATTTCAATTGTTTGGTAGTTTCAATATTATTTCTGAATTTAAGCATCTGAAATAGCTTGGGGGGCTTAAATGTAGAAGTGGGTTCCAATCGCCAAGCATCCATAGTGATTTTTTTGGCAAGAAATGAGTGGCGTCTTAAAAGCACCAACCCGAACCCACTTCCAGATTTTTACCACTTGGGGAAATATAACAGGACAGATAATGGAATTGAACTTGGATGTATTACCTCAGAATCAACCTTCATGTTTAATTACAAACAAATCAACCAAACAGGTTTTTTGATACAAAGTTATTTTATTTTTTTTAAAAGTTTCTGGAAAAATTAACTGGATAATCATACAGTAACCTTTGCATCTAAATATAACTAGGCTATGTCTTTACCTATATTAAAGTGGTTTCTAAAATTACCAATTCAAATATTATTTTATACGTACAAAATAACAATTTCCTACTACATACACACAACTTTCATAATCAATTTATATAATCAGCACAATTACAGCAAATTAAACAGTGGCAGCAAAAACCAACCAATCCCTGCCATCAGTAGTAAAGTAACACAGACAAATTCAGAGTTATGCAAGAGAATTGATTATATAGATTTGGAAATAACCTCAAAATGTTTTCCCAATCCTCCAAATTTTACGGGAGGGGTTCATACTGAATTTTACAATAAAAATCATGAATTAAAGGAATTTATAAGGATCATTATGAAAATTTAAACAATAAAGGTTAAAAATAAATTAAACAAAGTCAAGGCACAGCTTCAATAAGAGTCCTCCAGCCGCTATATTTACCCACAGCTCAAATGATGACAACACTTAAGCATGATTCTGTCGGAGATGTGGGCAAACATGGTGACTGGAGAACTCTTATCGAAGCTGCGCCAAAGTCAATTTTTGAATTCTTTGAGGAAGGATGGCACCTTCTGAAAAAAACTCACGCTTTAAAAAAATTTCACTTAAAAAGTGCCACATATTTTTGCATAAGGGGGTAAACTCTAAACGTAACACATAGGATAACTTAAAACAAATATCTACTGCTTTATGTAGGCAGGGTGGCTAGTTATTATCAACTTCAAAATTCACTGACCAATAGATTAATTTTCCCTGACTAATGATGTTCTTTAGTACACTCCAAAACTACCTCCAAATGTTTGTTAAAAATATAAAGGTAACATAGCCAGGTGAAATCTTATATTCACAACAGAAATTATCAAAATATTCCTATATTTTAAAATTGTAAATTTATGTACCATTTTTATTTATTTTTAAAGACATTAAACACAATTATTGAAATTTTTAAAAGACCAAAAGCTTAGTTTCAGACCTGCTCCACAATTAGCTAAAATGAAAAAGAAATACACATCAGGAATTAAATATATGTTATTATACACAATTGCAGGAATATTTCAATATATTTTTTCTTCGAATAAATTATTCAGTACTTCGCATAAGCAATTAATAGAAAATGCAAAAAAAGAGAATTCAATAAAATTTGACTTGATTGATTATTTGACAGGTGTAAAGTTTTCTGTCAATGTTTGCATCTGGCAACTGAGGCACTTCACTTCACGCACTTCAATAGGATCGGTGATTCCATTGCTTTCTAAGCTCCTTCACCGAGAGTTAGTTTTCACTGAGAGTTAGTGTGGGGGGGCATCCTCCTCTCACGAACCTGAGAGCCGATGGGAGGTCAGGTGGCAGTTCCTTGTGGTGAGGGGATGTCAGCGGTGGCGCCTTTAGCCCTATCCCGCTGCAGGCGAGAGCGATCATCTCGTCCAAAATAGGCTTTCAGCTGTGAGATGGGCAGAAAGGTCTCCAGAAGACTCGCTGCCTTGGAACCCGGCATGACCACCTGCAGCAGGTACTGGATAACATCAGGCGGAATCCTTGAACAGACCTTTAAAAATACAAAACATCTCATTAATAACTAATTAATCCAATGTAGATAATTTTGCAATTAATTATATGCTAAAAAACACCTGGATCAGCTGGGATAAAAGTCCTGAACCATGGACGCCCATATGTTTGAATTCAGGAGGGGCCCAAGAAAAATTTATGTAAGTTAACCAGTCAAGGACGCTTTAGTTTTCTTTTTTTAATGGGAGGTTGGTTCATAATTATTTCTCAGGGGCCCCTCACGTTACTTAAGGCAAAAGGTTAAGTAGGTATGTAGGGCCAAAAGGGTGGGTGCCCGTGCTATACACTAACACTACAATTAATTGTGATATACCGCCAATGGAGGACTCTTATTCCAGCAGTGCGAAGAAACTCCTTTTTAAAAATGTTGATCGCTACAAATAAAGTTGAAAAATATAACAGAAAATTGTTATTGCTAAGTAAAAAAAATAGACAAATAAAAAAGTGGAAATGTCCACAAATGTCAAATAATTTGTAATTTGCACGATTCACGTCCGACACCAAAACTTTACTTTTGATACCGCTCCAAAACTTATTCAGGTAATTATTACACAATTGAATTAATAAAAAGTAAGTAATAAATTATTCATATTTCATCTTCGCTCTTCAAGATTTAAGTGTTGAAAATAATAAAAAAACAACCCAATGAGCTGAATTTAAGGTTTTAGCAATGCAAATGAAACTGCGCTTCCCCTTTCATTTATAAATGAAAGTGGAAGTGATGATTTATTGATGTATTTAAATACTAGGATTTTACCAGCAAATATTTTACTATTAAGTCAACCAAATATCAAAAATTTTAGGGTTAACCAATTTTAGAAAGAAGTTTAACCTAAGGGAATAACGCAATAGAAGAAATTCCATTTACCATGACAAAAGCAAACAGAAATTGTATTTAATGTGCTAAGCCTTAGATTATAGTCTGTGTAAATAAAATCGGCGGTTTCACGTCATGCTTTACCATGGCAACGCCAGAAGAAATACATGGAGAAAAAACTCAAGGTCAACCGCCGATTCTATTTACACAGACTATAGTGGGAGACACTGGCGGATCCAGGGGGGGGGCTAGGGGGCTTGAGCCCCCCCCCCAAATGAAAAATTTTACACTATTCAATATGGAATTTTACGGACCAAAATGAGTTAAAACCATGTTATTTTAAGGTCAAATTTTCAAAAATTTTCTGGGGGAGGACCTCCAGACCCCCTTGGTACTTGTAACTCTATTATTAAAACTCAATTTTATATAAAGTTTGTCAAAAGGCATAAATTCTACCATAAAATCTAAGTCCGAAATTCGGATGAGGCGTACCAAAACGAGTTGAAAAAGTTGGGTTTTTTTACTTAAATTTTCAAAATTTTCTAGGGGAGGACCCCCAGACCCCCTTAGTACTTTGTAACTCTATTATTACAACTTTGTTTTACATTAAATTTGTAAAAACACAAAAATTCTACCATGAAATCTATATCCGAAATCGGATGAGGCGTACCAAAACAAAATGAAAAGTGGGGATTTTTGACTTAAATTTCCAAAACATTTCTGGGGGAGGACCCCCAGACCCCCTTTTTAGTGGTTGGAGCAGGATAATTCACTACCTTTTCCATGTTAAGATAATCAAGAAGATACAATTGAATTATAAAAATTTTTAGCCCCCCCCAAAACCAAATCCTGGATCCGCCACTGGTGGGAGATAAATGGTGAATACCTAATAATGGATTTTTCACAATTCACAAAAACAGTGACTGTTATTACAAAGATTCTATAAGGCAGAAACGGCTTGATTACCAAAAAACTAAATTGAAATACATCTATTGGAAATGGAATACTAAATAAATATACAAACTTGTAATGAATACACATAGGGTTGTCTATCATGAGATGAATAATGAGATTTGTATAAATATGCTTTTAAGATAAAATTTACTGTACTGTTAAAGAACACTAATATTATTAAACTAAACAATAAGAATTGAAAATGAACATTACTTACTTCCAAAAGTCCTCAAGAAGGTAAAACTCGCTGTTTAACAACAATGTCGACCCAGAGAATCATTGGTCATCATCATTGGTCATTCATCATTGGTCATTCATCATTGGTCTAGTCTCCTTATACAATAACACCAAAAGGACAGAACACCTACAAAAATATAAAAGGTCAACAGAAACCAATTTGGAACTTATTGATAGTTAAAAAAAGTGAAATAATAGTTCAATTAATTATTATCTGTAACAAATTTGATGTAGGTCCTCCACGGCAACTTTTAACTAGAAAAGTTGGCAATTTAGCGACTGTGCTCTAAAGTTGGTCTTTCTTTGCTAGGCCGTTTGTAACGGGGAAATCTAAGTTCAAGTAGGGGAGCAGGAAATCAGGGTAGCTAGCTTGGCTACTTAAAATAAGCATTCCATTGGAGATAAGATATTATCGTTCTTCTCGAGCCTTCCCAGCCTCAGAGAGTATGTTGGTATGGTGGGGGAGTGCTGTGGTGCCGCACGGTGGATCAGCATTGTATTGTTTTAGCGTCTTTTGTTAACTCGTGGCAACACCACCTTTTCTCGTGTATAAAAGCTCGGCATCATTATTGCCAAGGCACTCCGTTACGCCAGCCTCCAGAGCATTCAAAATCAAACCAAATTTTGAACACCAAAATTTTGATTATTAAATATCACATCTGGGTCACCAGTTATAAAGGAAGGTGATCATAAAGGCTAAACGCTAGTGCGTGTTCAATTGAGTGAAAAGCCAAAAGTTTAAAAACAACAAGTTTATTAGTTAAAAATCCTTTATAAAAAATGAATGCTCTGGAGGCTGGCGTAACGGAGTGCCTTTGCAATAATGATGCCGAGCTTTTATACACGAGGAAAGGTGGTGATGCCACAAGTTAAAAGACGCTAAAACAATACAATGCTGATCCACTGTGCGGCACCACAATATTAAGCCTCGACTCCTAAAACTTCTTCAAGGAGAGGGGAGGGAAGTGGGATAGTTCTTGGCGGGACACAAACTGCCTAAAGACTTCAGCAACTAGAACTATAGCAACAGCCATTCACTGGTCACCAGTTCTTTGGAATTATCGCCATGGAAAACCTACATCAAATATGTTCCCATTACCTCAATTGTAATATTTACAAATAAATTATCCTGTAATTTGTGGATTATTAACCTAAAACACAACTTAGAATCCTTAGAATAAATTATAGGTGCATTAAGTTATTTCTGTGAACCAGATTAACCCGGCGCTGGTGTATAGCAGCATCTCACCGTTAGAAGTAGTGTTTTTACACATGCAGTTTAAGTAAATAAAGAAATAAGTTCACAGGAAAGGAGATTACTGTTGTACTAATCACAATTACACATTCATACAAATCATCAAAACTGTTCAATTAGATGTAAAATGTAAACAGTTCATGTATTAGCTGACAATAATCTTCTACAGTTTCTCTGAATTCAAAACTGAGAAAATGTCCCATAAATCTTACAAATGTAACAATTGCCTGTCTTAATGGAAGTAAAATTTGTTTGAGCACATAAACATTTGTCAATCATAAACCCAAACTCATGCTAACACAAGAGATTTGGGTTCCCAATAAAATTATACTTGACGCTACACTATCACTAGTAAAGGCTGAAAACTATTATAAGGTTTCTTTCTTAATAATAATAAATTTTAACATACTTATTATGAATTATATGCATTCATAACACAAAAATATGTTCGGACGGAGTCTCAGACTCACGCGATCGCTGTATGTAGGGTTAAGATATACACATGAAAATATAGTTTTAGTTAATAAATATAGTTTAGAAGTATTAGAACTGTAAAAACAATTCAAAGCATACAAATAAAAACCGATTGATTATGGCGACTGTAACGCCGTAATTTTAAAGAACACTAAAAATAAGAATTGAAAATGAACATAACTTACTTCCATGCATGTTCCATTCTTGTTCTTGTTGGTCATTTAGAGACATTTGCTGACTCCTATGGAGCTGCTTGGTCTTCTTCTTTCGAAACTTTTTCTCTAGTTATATTGAAGAGGGTGTTCGTTCTCAAAATTATTAAATATTTGCCCCTTTTTGTTAAATGTGTGATTTTAAGCGTGTTTAGCAAGTGGCTCATGCGTTTGTGCTAATCGAACCAGTTGGGTTCCCTGGACCGAACTAAGTGACAGAATGAGTTTGGTTGAACGAAACAGACCGGTGGGGTTTTGGGAAACGATCGGTCTGGTTTTTTCAACTAAACCACTATCAACCGAACTGGGTTCGGTTGGTTGAAGACTACCATTTTTTTGCGTGAAGCTGTTTGAAGATTGGGGGAAGAGCCCAAGAGTACTGTTTCACATTTACTCCGGAAGTGAGCAATGCAAGTCTCGTCCGTGTCTGCAGATACTCTTCGACTGAGTTGCACAGCTAAAACTAGGTAATATTTTATGCCTTTTTCAGCTGTAGCAGCCTCTTCGATACGATCTTTAAGCTCGGCCTCTTTCGAACGCAAGAAACCGAGAACATCATCCTTATTATTATCGTCAGGCAAGAACTGAACGGTACTGAACGTGTTTAAACAGAGCCGTGGCTGGTTTGTAGAACGCGTATAGGGGTTAGGACGAGTCTTTTTAGCTGGTGGGGTTGTTGAGTTTAAAGCTTTTCGCTTTTTAGGCATCAAGTGAGCTTTTTCATGTAGTGGAGTCGCTTGTGTCAAAAACCAATGGTGTAAAAAAAACTTTTGGCAGAAGCTTAGTGAGTGGTATCATTCGATTTGTAATGATGTCTACATTAACGTGGTACCGGGTGTTTTTTCCGATTTCCGTGCAGGGGGTTTCTATGACGTCATGAATACAAGATGGCCGCCGCAGGAAAAAAGCTGTAAATGGCGATCTAGCAATGTTATCGGAACTATTTTTGGGCAAAAAGCACAGAAATATATATTTTTATCGAATAGCTACAAAAATAAGCATCTAAATCGGTTAAAAATTGTGTTTATGACGTCATAACCAAAATATAGCTATTTTCACCAAAAATACAGTATTTTGTCATGTAATACTTTAAATAGATGCTATTTTCAACGTGAATGTAATGAAAATATGTTCATAATAAAAAAAACAACAATGAAAATTTCATTGATGGTCACAAAAGGCGGATATGACGCCAGAAATCCAAAATGGCTGTCACATAGAATAAAATTTTTTATTTTTTATTCAAAAACTTCTTAATTGGGAATTATTACACTTATATGAATGTAATAAAGGTATTATGAGGATAAAATTTAACAAAACATTTTAAAATTCCTGAAAATAGCATCGAAATATCAGGTGTGAAAGACAGAATTACAGTATTTTGTCATATAATACCTTAAATAGATGCTATTTTCAACGTGAATGTAAAGAAAATATGTTCATAATTAAAATGCCAGCAATGGAAATTTCATTCTTTGTCACACAAGGCGGATATGGGGTCAGAAATCCAAGATGGATGGCATGTGAAATGAATTTCTTTAGTTTTTTACTCCAAAATTTTTTAATTGGGAATTATTTTATCCTTAAAATGACTTTATTACAACATTAATAAAAGTATAATAATTCCCAAATAAAAAATTTTGGAGTAAAAAACTAAAGAAATTCATTTCACATGCCAGCCATCTTGGATTTCTGACGCCATATCCGCCTTGTGTGACAAAGAATGAAATTTCCATTGCTGGCATTTTAATTATGAACATATTTTCTTTACATTCACGTTGAAAATAGCATCTATTTAAGGTATTACATGACAAAATACTGTAGTTCTGTCTTTCACACCTAATATTTCGATGCTATTTTCAGGAATTTTAAAATGTTTTGTTAAATTTTATCCTCAAAATACCTTTATTACATTCATATAAGTGTAATAATTCCCAATTAAAAAATTTTTGAATAAAAAAATAAAAATTTTTATTCTATGTGACAGCCATTTTGGATTTCTGACGTCATATCCGCCTTTTGTGACCATCAATGAAATTTTCATTGTTGTTTTTTTTATTATGAACATATTTTCATTACATTCACGTTGAAAATAGCATCTATTTAAAGTATTACATGACAAAATACTGTATTTTTGGTGAAAATAGCCATTTTTTGGTTATGACGTCATTAACGCAATTTTTAACCGATTTAGATGCTTATTTTTGTAGCTATTCGATAAAAATATATATTTCTGTGCTTTTTGCCCAAAAATAGTTCCGATAACATTGCTAGATCGCCATTTACAGCTTTGTTTCCTGCGGCGGCCATCTTGCATTCATGACGTCATAGAAACCCCCTGCACGGAATTCGGAAAAAACACCCGGTACCACGTTAATGTAGACGTCATTACGAATCGAATGATACCACTCACTAAGCTTCTGGAAAATTTTTTCGAAACATGACATAAGCGACCCCACTAATGCCTCGCATCTAAACGATCAAACAGTTTTTGGCAAACCGAACACTCAAAACTTTTCTCACCGTGAACTGATCGCTTGTGCCGGTTAAGATTATCAAGCCGAGTGAACTCCTTAAGACATGTATCACACGTGAGACTCATAGTGAAAATATCACGTTGATAAGAGAGCGTGCTATGAAGAAGAATTTCCTGCAGCGAATGATGTTATCGGCTAAAGTTCTAGCTTATATAGTTGCATTGCTGCCAGATGCATAAGTTATTTTTCTTCAGTTAAAGTTACAGTTAGTTATTAATATTAACGTTATATACAGATTAGCTCACAATGTTTGTCCTGGTGATAGTAATTGCATTCATAATTTTAAAAAAAGTTACTTCCGTTAAAGTTACAGTTAATATAAAATTAAGGTTATATACAGATTAGCTCATAGTATTTGATCTCGTAATAGCAATTGTAATTCTTGTTATCAAGGAAGGTAATAGCTCTAATCTTATCACTGAGAAGCAATAAAGGAATGTAGAAAATGTCTTATCAAATCATTGGACTCAACTCGTTTCTAAAAATAAAAGGGGAATGCCAAATAGCATTATTTTAAACTAATCTTAGTTTCTTTCACATGAAAACAAAATGGGGGTTATATAGATGTATGAGATACTTATAAAGTTTTCGAATCATGCTTTGCAGCGTGATTTTTCATATTTTCAGAACATTGAACTCAAATTCTAATGGATTGTGTTTTGAGAAAAACTTCTATTCCAAGTATTATTTTCTCAGCTGATGCAGTTTCCGTTACAATAATTTCTGTATTGTTACAATCCCTAATAGTTAGAAACCGCAGGTTTGGCTATTTGGTAAAACTACATATTTAAATATTACAATTAGAGTTAAAATGCATTAAAAAAATGTTAAAGTATGTAAACACGTTAAGTGATGAAAACCTCAAAATTTAAGAGTAGAACTAAAGTAATTTTTTAAAATTATTTCCTCTTTAAGTCGAAATTAAATTTACTTATTTATAGTATATCTTATAAGAAAGATCAACTCTGGGAAAAAAAAGCACTAAAAATGTTAAATACCTCGAAAAATATTAAGAAAGTGAGTAAAAGAAGCGGAGTAAGCATCTAAAATATGTATGGGGTTAAGAGGTTTCAAATTATACTTTCAAGCATAATTTTTTAGAACTTCGAATTCAATTTCTAAAGAATTGTGTTTGAAAAAACCCTAACCTTCTTCGTCCAAAATTTTTTTTTCCACACCTTCCATTGCAATAATTTATATTTTGTTATAACCCCTATAGTTAGAAATCATGCATTGTTTGACTATTTTGTAAACTCCAAATTAAATCTAACTAGTGAAACTGTTAAAAAAATATTAAATAATTATGTTCACATGTCAAGTCATAAATTCATGAATATTGAAAAGTAAAACGGAAATTATTTTTTCACATTATTACCTTTCAAGGTCGTAATTAAATTTATGCAGTGTATCTTATGAAAACACTAAAACATTATTAAAAAAAACATTAAAAAGCTGTTTAAAATGTTATATAAGTATGCAAATATGTTAAGTGATAAATGCATGAATATGTTAAAGTAAAACGGAAATTGTTTTCTAATTATAACCTTCTAAAGTTAGAATTAAATTTACAGTGTACCTTATAAAAATTCTAAAAAAAAACATCCATAAAAAAACAATAAAAAATTAAATATCTTCAAAAAAAATTATAAAAATTAATAAAAAAGAAAAACAAACATTTAACATGCCTAAACAAAACCGAGATTCGTTATCGCGCAACGCTTCGTTATCACTTTCACGCTGACCTCACTCCCTCCACACCTCCACATGGTCCAGAAACCCCAATTTCCCCCTACTGCCCCTAAAAGCATTAGCCTCCTTGCGTTTTTTTGTTTGTATACAAATTAATGAGCTTTAGCCCTATGAAACATTAGCCCCCTCCATGCTCTTTAATAGCCTTTACAAAGCTTTTAGCCCTCTTGCGTTTTTAAATATACTATTTGGTTTACTATTTAATGAGCTTTAACCCTTATGAATCCTTCCATGATCTTTAGCTCCTACAAGGCTTTTAGCCCTGAGTTTGTGTAGATTCAATTCACAATTTAAAGGGGCCAATGAGTTTTAGCCCCCATAAAGAATTAGCCTCCTTGCGATGTTTTATAGTATTTAGTTCGCAATTTAATGAGCTTTAGCCTAAAAGCGTTAGCCCCCTCCAAGATCTTTAGCTTTCAGCACTTTAATATAAATGCCATTCAGAACTTGTAGATTCCAATGAGCTTTCTAAGCCTTACAAAGCATAACCTCCAAAATACTTAGCCCCTTACATTTTTATATACTCCTGTTCATAAAAAATGCAACACCAAGAAGGAATTGTCCGATCTTCATGAAATTTTCAGGGTATGTTCATTATGGTTTTATATTTAAATTGATGCAAATTCAGAGTTATAGCGCATGCGTGAGACGAGCAGCGCCTTTTCAATCACTAATTTAGTTGTATATATGGGGGGCTGTAACGGGTGGTTAAGAAGTTGTAAGAAGGTTGTCTGCCGCTGATTATTTTGTCATTAGAAGTCATTATACCCCTTATACCTTAACGGATGCCATATGAGCATTTAACAGTGTTTGATCGAGGATCAATGATTGGCTTTCTTGAAGGGTGTTTTCACACTGTGTTACTGCTGCTCAGATGAAGGCCAATAGGACAATAGTGATATGGGTGTGAAAGCAGAGGTCCCAAGATGGTCAGGCGAGTTGAAAATCAGGGGCTGAACGCCTCATTGTCATGTCAGCACGGGACCAAAGAGACTTCATTCGCATGACAGTGCCGGATCACTCAGCGACTTTTCGACATCTTTCAAACTGTCAAAACACTGCTACAGGCTACAGGTCTATCATTGTCTGCTCCAACAGTTAATTGGTGGTTGCTCCACCGAATTCCGCGAATTATCGTTCTTTTTTGAAGAGCTCCATTGATGGAATTCCATCAGTGCATAAAGCTACCATGGGGTCATCAAAAATTTTTTTTCGCGCGATTAATTGCAACAAATGGCTCTTTTAAACGAATCCAATTTCAATTTTCATCAACATGACACCCACATCGGCTTTTGGCGCTATATTGTAAAACGCCATCTTTGGAGAGTTTTATCTTGCGTCATACCGCACGAACGCCCAACGTTATGAGATGGAGCACTATTGAGTATCATGGGCAACCTTATGAGATAAGAAATGAAGGTGATCTTAACAGCCACAAATGCTTTAAAAAATTTTTGTAGCCAAAAATTATACCCTACCTTTGAAGCATTCCTGAAGCTGTATTTGATCAGGACAAACCTTGGACGCATGTTTTTTGGAATGTTGCGAACTTCCATTTTATCCATCAAAAGCAGTTTCTGTTTCAGCAAATTTCTTCACCCAATATTTCACCTATGGAACTTGACTGAAATTTCGTTGATTAGTCCTCATGCTCGAAATTCTTGTTCTGTTGCCAACTTTGGTAAACTTTGGGTTTCAGAAGAATCTTTGATGAAAATTTCCTCCTCAGGCAAAAAAGCAATCTGTTTGATTTAATCATTTAATGACGTGTCGGATAGAGGCTCTCATTGTAGCGCGTATGGAATACATAAAACACTGATTTTCGATATTTAATTTTGTTCCTTTGTTCTGAAAATTTAATCGTTTATTTGCACCTACAAAGGTCACCAGCTGTGTAAATTTCATCAAAATCTAACAAGTCCTTCATGGTGTTGCATTTTTTTATGAACAGGAGTATAGATTTGTTTCACAACTTAAAGGTTATGAGCTTTAGCCCCTCTGTAAGATCTTTAACTCCCTGGTTTTTATAAGATTCACTTTTAAAAGTGTGTAATGCGCTAAGTCTCTTACAAAACATTTACTCTGTGAAAATAGAGACGGGGTTAGGGGGTTCAAACCACCCCCATGAAATTCTTATATCTTACAGTTTTTTTCCTTTGAAAACGAGTACAAGAAATCATCTTTTTCGTGTGACATTCAAAGGGTCCCAAATAACCAAAAATGAGTCAAAACACAACTTTTTAGGGTCAAATTTTCAAAAAATTTCTTGGGGGAGGTTCCCCCAAACCCCTTTTATGCCTCGGGATGGATGTATTATTCGCTAAACATTGAAATTAAGTGCACGAAAATTCACATTTGATCTATATTCTTGGAAAAAAAAATATTTGACTCAATTCATCGTAGAAAAACCCCTCCCGGTTGACACACCCTTATTAATATTTTGATATATTTAATGATTAACTAATATAATTGCTAATTAATTAGTTATATTTAACAATACCAGTCATTTACAATCAACACTTCCCTCAATATTTAAGACATTAACGAATATTGTAAAAAGCACGGCTTGTTACTTCATTATCATCCTCAATCAGATTAAGTTAGCCCCCCCCCTTGCTCATGTTCTAGATCCGCCACTGATTGCTTTTACACTTTTTGTGGTTCATTAGTTCCACAAACACTAGAACAGTTACTTTTTTCAAAAAAAAGTCTTCTCTCATTAATATATTGTGAAAGTAAATAGTAATAGAAATCTAGTGTACAATATAAAATTATTGGCAAGTAGGCAAGTGTGTGTTTCTGGCGCCACCTGTCGTACATACTTACAAGTAATTATACACTGACAATAACTTTCGTATTACATTAATGTCTGAAGATTGTTTTTTGATAATTTAGTAACTGTTTTGGTGTTTGTGGAACTATTTAAATTCCCCGTTTGCGATTTTCCGTACCTTTCTCGTTTCTTCTACGTGTTTTGTCATTCTAAATATGGCACCAAATTCACAGTAAATTAAGGATAAAATCTGCTCATTCTAAATTTTTTTTTGTTGAATTTGGCCTATTTAAAATATTAATTAATTTTTATTGTGATTTAAACAGTTTGTGTGACATTTCCCGAGATGAGAAAAGATAAAAAAAGCTTAATTTTCCAAGGCTTCTTATAATAGATAATTGTAAAAAAAATTCTTACAGCATAAGGCATTAAGGTACCCCATCTTTCTCTACTATCAAATAGATCACTATCACGACTTATAACCTGCAATTGCATTAAACAATTTAAAATTTTCAACCTGAATTAAAATAAAAAAAAGAAGTTATAAAACCAAGATGAAAATATTATATTATATCATAGCTGAATATATATTATTAATATTATTAAGCTATTTTAATAAAAATAAACTCTGAAAGCTAAATAAATTTAACCGTCTCCCGAAATATTTGGAGCGTCCCCTCAAAATATGGTGTTTTTGGTTCAAATAATGTTAAAAATATGAAATAGAAGGTGCGAGTAGCCCCAAAATATTTTGCAATTAATAACTCTACTCTACTTTATCCATTCTGGAGCAAAATATAAAAAAAAAACAATGGAAATGACAACCACGCCGAAGTAAATCCAACGTCGCTCACTGCAGTCACCCGTTGAAAACTGCCCTTCAATGACTGAGCATGGTGAGCCACGGCTCCTGCTTGAACTGCGCAGGTCACGATGCGCCGTAACTAGCGCTGTCGCATTCAGGTACACAGCTTGCAGAGTTTCGCCGTGAGTCGCGCTGCCTCACGCACCCTGCCTGCGCCTCAACTAGTGGCCGGCCTAAATTTGGTCATTTTTTTTCACCCCCTTACTGCGCACACTGCGCATGCGTTCTAGTACTAAAATGTAAAATGATATTCGGCGGGGAATTACGCATTCTCGGCGCCATTTTTAGATTTTTCATTTCTCATTCTCGGCAAATTTCTATGTTTTTTGACATTTATGTAACGTTATAGAGGCTGTAAATAACCGGATTTTAATTTTAAACACTACCAGTTAGGTTTTTGATAGTAACAGGATGTGGAAAAATTACACACAGCAGACAAGGAGCATCAGCATCCATGGCATTTTATGGTGAAACTCACTCGAATCGAAAGCACATGGTTGAAGCAAGTGAGGTGAGTGTTTTTTATAACTGTTTCATTTATTACTTGATGAAATATTGTGTATAATGGTGCTATGGTGGTATAATGGTGCATCATGGTGCTAATTTATGGGCTGAATTTAAGAATATATTTAGTTGTTTTGATTTGGGTGCTGTAAATAGAAAGGTATAATGGTGATTCTTTTCAATAACGATCATTTTATTTGATGAATACATGTTACCAGGACTCCCTATTTTATAGTAATTATGTACTGCTGAAACATTTAAATCCAGGGTATGAATAGGACAAATTTCACATTTATTACTGATATTGCAAAAAGTTTACACATCTCAATTCTCTATGACAAGTTTTTAAAAAAAACAAAAATTTAACTTTTGTTTACATTTTAAATACATGTATTCAATCAATTAGTCATATAACTGCAAATAAGTTTTTTATGAATGCATAATATGTCTATTCATCCCCATCACAAGGAAAAATGAAGAAATTTGTGAAATAACATAATAAATGCATACATAATAATGTGCAAGTGCCACGAGTTTGAATCAACACTAAAGAAATCACGTATAATATTTTGTGTTCAATTCCCTTAACTGTCCCGTTAAATATCGTCAAGTTTTTTTTTTATTACAATTAAGTATTCAAATATCACCAAATTCTCATGGTTGTCATTGAAATAACTATATTTTAATTGGTTATTTTGAAATCTTTGGCCATGTTTCTGATATTAGGTGTCTAAAACTACTTGCCGACATTTAACGGGACAATTAACAAATTGAGGCACTGGATGTTGCTACGAAAGTAGCAACTCTACTCTAATCTTGGTAATTTTTTAAAAAAATTACAAGTTGTATTAAAGCGTTATGACAAAAGTAGCAGCCAGGATTCGAACCGGGGACCATTGGGTTACTAGCTGCACACTACCACAGGGCTATCGGTGCTGATGCCAGGATTGATCAATAACATATAAATAATTTTAATGTTTTAAAACACATAATAACAAGATCCTATTACTGCGCATGCTTCAACTGCCGCAACATAAACCACCTCGACAAATTTAACCACATTTAGTAGCATTTTCTAATTTTAGTTTTTTTCCCCAAAGGTCATGTCGAGAGAATTATATAATGATTCAGCCATCGTCTATGTGCAGAGTTGGTGAAAGGACCAGAAAAGCCTATGTATGAATAATTTCAAGTGAAAGTTCTGAAAGCACTATCAGGGTGCCAAGTGTTTGAACTGCTGCTGCCAAAGGTAAGAATTTATTTTCATGATGCTCTATGCTTATGAGATAGTCTAGTACTAGTATATTTTGAAAAATTTTCACTAGTCTCAGCAAGACATTTTTACATTTGAGGCCGTTAAAATATTATGCAAGCACCTGGGAGGGGGTTTGCTATTTGTGTATTTTTCCTGACAAGGGGGAGTATGAGTAATCCTTGCGTTTGGTGTTACAAACATTGCATTTTCGAAAATCTCTTGTTTCTTGCATAAATAATTTCAAAATTTGTAAGCATTTTCCACAAGGAAAGTTTAGCGATAAGTATGTTAAGTGTTCGTGGAGAACAATGAATGACTTAGAAAAGTTTATAAATCTCATGAATATATGAGAATTATTTTGAAATACAATAAAAATTGAAATATTTTTCTTTTCTTAAATGGATCATTTACCAAGTTGCCAGGGAAGGGGGGCATTCATTTTTTATTTTGTTTAATTTATCTTTAGATTTTTCTTAAATATAAAGGTACTTCTTTTGATGTGATTTATGTATATGTATATTTGTATATATTTGTTCTTTTCCTGTATTTGCTACATTTCTCTAATTTTTGTGTTATAATTAATCAAATACTATCTATTTATATATTTTCTACACCACATAGAAGGGCACCAGCACATGCTCCTTTGTGGTCAATAAGAAGCTATATTTAATTAATAAATATTATTATAATGTGCAAATGCCACAAGTTTGAATCAACACTAAAGAAAATAATATATTTTGTGTTCAATTCCCTTAATTGTCCTGTTAAATATCGCCAAGTGTTTTTTTTTTGACAATTAGTATTCAAATATCACCAAATTCCTATGGTTGTCATAAAATAACTATATATATTTATCAGTTAGGGTCACTTGGGGTAAGAGGGTCCCTGGGGTAAGTGGGTCACCCCCTCAAATTAAACTGGGTCATTCCATTTCAAGTGGTCCAAAAAAAGTAAAATTGGTTGCTCGACCATTTTTAAAAAATCTGAAATTTTTTGTACATCAACCCTAACCTAAAAGAAGATTAAAACAACCATTAGTTTTAATTTAACCTATTTTGCTTGTCCGCAGCAGCCATGCAAATTTCGACGTTTTAGCGGTTTTTGCTAATTTAAGCGTTTACGGGATTGGAAATATCTCCCCTTTAAAATCTCCAAATCAAATGAGGTTTGAAGCAAAATTGTTTAGAATAAAACGTTCTAAAAGACTACAGCAAGTATGTTTTTCTAAAATAAACCCTCAGGGGTGAAATTTTAGTTTAAAGTTGAATTTTTTTTAAAAATATCTGCCCACTTTAAGAAGATTTTTTTATAAGAAGGAAACCTGTCAAGGCACCAATATTTGTTTTATTAATAGTCCAAATACATTTTAAGTCATATGCAAAGTTTTGGATCTGAGCCTCAATTTGTCTTTATTTAAAAAAATCTCAAAGTCGAAGATTTGTCAAAATTTGCAATTTTGAGAGTTAAATATCTCTGGTGGGGGACCAGTTAAAAATTTTAAAATGTTTCATTCTAGAGTACTATATATTAGTGTTAAGCTCAAAAAGTTCATAGGAGGAAATTTGACTACAAGCCGAGGTATGATTTTTACAAGGTGTCCCCAAATGTCGCAAAATTTGGAAGTTAAGGATTTCTACAAAATTTGTCTGTTTTCAAGAGAATTTTTTTATAGGAAGGAAACCATGCAACACAACACATATTTTCATACAAATAGTCCAAATGTAATTCAAGTTACACGCAAAATTTGAAACCTGAAACTTGGTTTTTCTTTGCTTAAAAAAATCCCAAAATCAACGATTTGTCAAGAATTTCACTTTTTTAGAGTGATATCTCTCTGAAGGAGCAGGAGATAAAAATTTGAAACTTTGTCATCTTAGAGTATATTATGGTAGTGTTATGCCCTAAAAGTTTCAAGGTGGAGGATTATTTGGCTACAAACATAGAAATGGCAAGGATGATATTAAACTTTTTTTTTGTTGAAGTGATTTTTTTTTACTTTACAATTATTTTGTAAATTTTATTAATGTTTCATTACTTTTTAATTTTAATTATACAAAATACAGCAATATAGAAAAGCTTAGCAATGAACTTTATGAATAAAAATATTTATCTCTATTTTTACCAAACATATGTTAAAGTTGGGCTTGATAAAAGTAATTATATTAACTACTTAACCTTAGCATTCAGCCATTGACAATCTTTACAACCTGAGAGACGGAGAGGGGAAGAAGAAAATCGCGATGAGAATTGTTTTATTGCATACTGCAAACCTGCACCAAGATCGGAAGAACATTTTGATTCACCAAAGTGTTTTGTTGTTGTACCCATGTTTTTTTATTAGTCGCAAGTTCATGTTAAAAAATGGATTGTGATGTGGGTCAACTCATCAGAGAAAATTGTCACAAGTTTGTTTAGGGGACATCCATAAATTACATGAGGTCAAAAAGGGGGGAGGGGTTTTGAAAAATCTCACCAAGGGGGGAGGGGGGTATCTCACGTCAACTTTTTAAGTTAGAAATTATTCGATTTTCTTTGTTTTTTAAGTATGAGAAAGGAAAATAATTTTTAAAAAGTTGTAGGTAAATCTCACGTGGGGGGAGGGGGGGGGGGTCCAGCAAAATCTCACCAAGGGGGGAGGGGGGGGATCCAGATTTTGGAAAAAACACCTCACGTAATTTATGGATGTCCCCTTATGGCCCAGTAACTCTTGAGGTTAATCGGTTTAGTGAACTAAGTGAAGATCATCAAAATTTGATTGTTCTAAGGATCAATAAATCGGTCAAAAATACATGCAAATATCATGAGAAAAAGTATTTGTTAAAATATCATAATCTCTTTGGCAATACTTGTTCGGATCCACTAAAAATTCATAAAAAAGTTATTACCAAAGGACTTAATGAAATTAAAATAGAGCATTTAAAAAAGAGAAAAGATACCCGGATAAAGATTACCTCCATCTTGAAACTTTTAGGGCATAACACTACCATAATATACTCTAAGATGACAAAGTTTCGAATTTTTATCTCCTGTTCCTTCAGAGAGATATCACTCTAAAAAAGTGAAATTCTTGACAAATCGTTGATTTTGGGATTTTTTTAAGCAAAGAAAAACCAAGTTTCAGGTTTCAAATTTTGCGTGTAACTTGAATTACATTTGGACTATTTGTATAAAAATATGTGTTGTGTTGAATGGTTTCCTTCCTATAAAAAAGTTCTCTTGAAAACAGACAAATTTTGTAGAAATCCTTAACTTCCAAATTTTGCGACATTTGGGGGCACCTTGTAAAAATCATACCTCGGCTTGTAGTCAAATCTCCTCCTAGAAACTTTTTGAGCTTAACACTTATATATAGTACTAGGACTGGGCGATATTGAAATTTTGATATCGCGATATATCGTCGATCAAATATCGATATTTCACGATATATCGATATTTCGTCAAAATATCGATATATCGTGAAATATCGATACATCGTCTATTTCGGTATATCGTCGATATATCGTCAATTTCGATATATCGTCTATTTCGGTATATCGTCGATATATCGTCAATTTCGATATATCGTCTATTTCGGTACATCGTCAATTCCGATATATCGTCTATTTCGGTATATCGTCGAAATATCGTCAATTTCGATATATCGTCAATTTCGATATATCGTGGAAATATCGTCAATGCTGTGGGGGCTCCATGTTCCTCCATGGGGGGCTCAAACCAAACGCCTTGGGACGTGCAACATTTTGGTCTTGAGAACTGGTCAAGATCTCTTGACCAGTGGTCAATCCATTTTTTCTCGCTATATGTAACCTTTCTGACCATCTGTTTCAGTCACGTGGTTGTTTTGGGGTTCCCTGATCTTTGGAAACCCCATTTGACCACTGGTCAAGATAGCTAAAATTCATTACAAAATAAATGTTGGAGTTGCTAACTGATATTTTGTAGTCTCTATTGTTATGACATGTGTCTTTGGTTACGACTGATGTTTTTCTGAACTTTAATTTTTTTGAATTTTTGAGAATTTTTGGCTGACCCCTTTTTGAGAATATCCGAAAGTAAATCCGCGCTTTAGAAGATTAGGCGGGAAAGACCTATGAAATTCAGGGGAGTTCCATGGTCTCAACAAACTATTGTCATGTCTCACTTTTATGATGGATGGCTAATAAAATATAGTGCACATACTTAAAAAATTATAGGGATTTTATATTCTTAGGATCCTTAACTTCAAGTAAACATAAATTATTTAGAAATTCTAATTAATATTTCAAGGATTAAAAAAGATTGCAAAAATGAGAATTTCGTTAAACGAGCTGCCAGGATAGGAAGTACGAAAATTTCTGAGGGGGCATTATTATTACGTATTTAATAATAAAAATACTTAATCTAAAACAAAATTTATGCTGTAAATATTTGTATTTTAATGGTTAATCAGTGTTTTGCATAATTAATGAGGCGATTGATTTGGATTTGAAAAGTATATGTATCTTTCCAACTGTTTTGATGATCGAAACGCCAGGCAATGTAGTATTTGCTGTTGGATGATTTGATTAAAATTATTTATCCTACTTGAAAAATTATACTGTACTTATGTTCTTACAGCCTTTATTTTCAAATATGTCTAAAAAATGTTAGGACTTGCATAACAAATTTCGACGATTAATTAAGATTGCTAAAACGTAAATTCAGTTCAGAAGCTCTTCATTTCGAAAAAGGGGAATCCCCGCCGTCGCCATTGCTGAACTTCTTCGTGTATGCCAGCAGGGGAGTTCCTTTTTCGAAATTGAATTTACGTTTCAGCAATCCTAATTCATCTTCGAAATTTCTCATGAAAGTCGAAACTTTTTTACGGAAAATTGAATATAAAGGCCCTTTTATATGAACCCGTTTTCGCGGATGACGGGCCGCGTTTGCTTGATCCGCCATCAGAAAAATCCCTTTGGTTGGCAAAAAGTGGTGGCGCTGCGGTCGCTTTGAACAACCAAACGCGGGCCGTGAAAACGGGAGCAAAAAAAGTTTTGCTTTCCGTCATCGGCAGCCGCGAAGATAGAACATCAACAACAACAATAAACTACAAACATGGCGTAAGTTCAATTTTCGTTTCTCTTGGTTTAAAGTGTATTTCAATTGAAAATGATTGTAAAGTGATTTCTTATTTAAAACAAACAAAGTACTTGTTCTCGCGATTGATTTCAATCGTAATACTGGCGTTGTTTTCTGTATGTAATTTGCATTACAAGCAGTGCTGAAATTGGAGAAAAATATTTGGGGGGACTCACCCTCACCTTTTTACAGAGTAGATGATTGATGGAGGGTAAAATATGACTAATTTTTAGTAGTACCTACTTGAATTGATAATCAAATTATAGATTACATTTAATTGCATAGTTAGGGGAAAGTGGGGGCTAATGGGAAATTTTTTAAATGCTAGAATAAAAGCATAAATGCAGTTATTATAATTTTTATAACCTTAAAACTATGTAACATTTAAGTATTCATTACAAATATTGATGGAAAGAAAAAAAACATTATTCATCTTTATGTTAGTAGTGGCGGAACCAGGATATGTTTTTGGGGTATAAAAATGTGGGTTTTTTTTAAAATTTTTTTTCGAAATTAGACTCTAAAAACAGGGTTTTTACTCATTTTTTGCACAGCAAATCGTGAGTAATAGAGATTAAAATACTTGAAGGGGGTCTTGGGGGTCCTCCCCAGAACGTTTTTGGAAATTTGACCCTAAAAATCTGAATACGAATATATTTGCGAATCGGAATACGGGGAGACTGCTGGCACGCTGATAGGCGAATCCGAACACTCATTCAAATGGGAATTTAGGTCAGAAAAAATAAATTTTCTTTCGTATTTAAATCTACCCTTAAATTTATAATTTTTTTTCGTGGAAACAAGTATTTTAGGGAACGGGGACGGTAAAAATACTTCGGGGGACGGTCCAATTATTTCGGGGGACGGCGTCCCCCTCCAATTTCAGCACTGATTACAAGTCAATGTACAGCTTAATGTTCATGCTAAAAAAGAAATTGCATCATTTTATGAAACAGATTCTGTTTCCTGTAGAAGAGACACTGCTATAAAATAACAGATAATAAAGCTTGATATCGCGTGTGATCACATTTATCTTGTTTTGTATTATATTGTTGGAAACAGCTTTAGAAATAGTCCTCCAGTCACCACATCTGTAATGTGTAACCACATCTCCCACAGCAACACGATTGAGTGTTGTCTATCTCTAACCAGGGCCTGATTTACCATTAGGCCCGGGCCTAGGGGCCCCCTAATTTTAAAAAGTTAACAAAAAATTATAGTAGAAATAACTTTTTATACTTCCTTGAATGTTTTTTCATTACATTTTTTAACTCGAAAATAAAAATCCAAAACTTTTTAGCAATGTAAAAAACGTAAAAGATAACCGAGAACGTGTCTGACCCTGACGATAGTGAATTTTCATACTAATCAAACAATAATTTTAATGCATCTACATTTATATAGCACCAAATATGGCAACGGGGGGCCCCTTCCTGCATGTTGGGCCTAGTGTTCTAAATATTCTAAATCGGGCCCTGTCTCTAACAATAATAGCAATTACTACTATTTTAGGATCTAGTAATAATACTTAAAATTGGACCTAAATGGTTGTTATAATTGAGGCTGTGGGTAAAAAAGGCGGCTGAAGTCTCTAAAGCTGTACCGAAAAATAATTATTTATTTATTTGATTTGAAATTGAATTTACTCGGTGTATATAGCAGTTTAAGATGATGGCTAAAATATTTCGGGGACTGTCTAAAAAATATTTTGTGACGATGCCTCCCTATGTCCCCTCAGAATCAGAACTGGTTGTATGGACAATGTTTTTAATTATATTAGGTATGAGATTGATCTAATGGTTGATATCCCGATTCAGGCAGTTGTTGAAACTTTTTGTCCAGGCGGTATGATGGTTTATAACAGTTTGTTACTCCTGTTAGAGACAGTGATTTCAATCCAGGATATACCTGACCAAGCTTGGCGCTAAAAAGAAATATGTTGCCTTTTAGTCGCTTTTACCCAATACTCTCGCATATTTTAGAAGGGGCGTTGCTCTACCACTTAACTAGAATAATTACCGTTACATGTTTTACATTCTTAGGAATCGCTTCTTGCCCATCCAGAATATGCATGTTTAAAGTATAGAAAAAAGCATTTTTACCTTACTTAAAAAATCCTATTATAGCCCCTGTAGATCTCTAGAAGTTGTTGCTTAAATGACTAAGTTATTTAAAGTTTAACATTTACTTTTAGGTGCTATTAGCGAAATACAAATATTTATTCATAATAATTAAAATTGAACCTGCTAGGTATGTAAAGACATTGTTATTTAATTGTATTGTATTTCGCTATTGAATGTCTGTTATTAATATTCTTCTTAGTTTGTGATTCAATTAATATGATTTCTGTACAATTGTTTAGCATTTCAATTATTTTTCTCTTCCACAGAAGTTTAGAATATTATCTTATGTAGTCTGAAACTGAAGAAGATATTTATCCTGAATGAGATGACTGGCTAAGTGCAGTAAATTTCTATTCTTATAGCAATGCATCCAAGCTTTTTTCACCTTTTTAATTGCAAATCTTAAATTTTATTTATATGGGGATATTATTTGCCACTCACAGTGGCAGGTCATTCGAAGTATGTGAACCCCTAGCAATACATGAAAAAGAAATAAAAACATTTTCAACTTTATCCGGGATAAGATTCCGCTCCATACCTTTCGAAAACGAAAGGTCAATATTTGTTACCAAAGTTTTCTGTACATTACAGTTTTTTTTGCTCGGTATTATTTTGTGAGACTGTTTCTTACAGCACAACTTATAGTGCGTGTGCTTGCTTTGCACAATACTTTAGAATTAGATGCTAATTTATGTTTACCAAAGTCAAGCAAAAACAACAAATTTCCCGGTATGGTTGTGGTAACACATTATTTACTGGTGGTGTAGCCAGTGGGTGTTGGGGTTGTAGTACTCATTCCCAAAACTAAAAATTTATTATGAATTATACTAGATTATGTTTCTTGTCAGTGACGGGTCACGGGTTGATGTAAGAAGACTCCACACTTTCTAGCTACCTAATTGACAAGTCAGAGATGACTCTCGCTTGCTCTGTCTTTTTCACCTATTAGATAGCCAGAAAATCTGTCGTCACCTCACATCAACCTGTGACCTGTTGTAACATAGTGCAGTTGAAATAAGTAAAATTCTCCCCATACATAAAAATTGCCAATATCGCCATCTGATTTTTTTAGTAACAACACTGGTACTGTTGCTTAATTCCTTTTATATTTCTGTTTATTCTATTCAACAGGTTCTTACTAACGGTGTCGAGTCAAGATATTGGAAAAAAGAATTTCGAGAATGATTTCTACATTTCTTCCCAATTTTTTTTAAAAGATAAAAAGCTTTTTATGCATGTAAGTATAGCAGTATGTAGAGAATGAGTATAGGGTTCAACAACCCTTTGAAATTTTTATAACTATTTATTCACAGGTTCTTTTACTTTGAAAATGTTAGGGCGTATCCTCCTGGAAACTCAGAAAAATTTTTGATCATAGAAAACCACTAAACTACTCCTATCCCCCTCCATTAAATTTTTTACTTTGCTTCGCCACTGCTTCTATGTGTGTCACCAGGCCTGACGAGAGAGGGGGGCGAGGGGGTATGATACCCCGGGGCCCGGTACCCAAAGCTTTTCATATTGAGTACTAAGACAGATATCATTTTGAATATTTTAGAAATTAATTTGTTCACATAAAGGTCCAAAAATGAGTAAATTCCCAGTTTTCTAGGGGCATATTTTCAAAAATTTTCTGGGGGAAAACCCCGAGACCCCCTTTATTACTTGTTACTCATCATATTATCAAGAAAACGATATTTTTAAGTTGAGTGTAATTCAGATCTTGCCTAGAAATATTCTAAAAATTACATTAAGCGTATGAATGCATGGGTGGAGGTACATCAGAAAATTTCACCCCCTACTTCGAAATGAGAATATGTCATTGGGGGCCCGCTTCTCAACCTTTTACCCGGGGCCCGACTTGGCTCTCGGTGGCCCTGTGTGTCACCAAATGACTGGTGGCTTTTGGGTAGTTCAAGTGGGGGTTCACTTTTTCAAAAATGCAATCGAGTAAAAATTAATTATTTATATTAATGGTTATAAAACTAAATTTCTCGGGTATCCAATGGAAAGTACCATTTCAAACTTCTCTTGGGAAACTTTATGAGGGTGGTGTGAAACCTCTCGGGGTTTGGGTATAACTTCAAAAGGGTGGTGTGTAATACCTCGGGATTTTTATAAAGCATTTTACCGCAAGTCCTGAGGTGGTACACCCCCCTATGAGGTATTACATGCAGTTCCCCAGGTGGTACAAACCACTCTCAGTTGCAAGCCATCCTGAAGGTCGTACACCCTCTTCCCCGAACTACTACATAACACCCTTGAGATGTTTCACACCATTCCCAAGTAGGTGGTACGCAGAATTTTTGAGGTTACACTTGCCAACCTCACGGTAGTACTCGGTATTTGATGTCCAAGGTGCTACACACCACCTCTGAAATGGTATGCACCATATCTGAGGGTTACATTACAAACTGTCCAAATTTTTAAATAATTCAGTTGGGATAGTTTTTTATTTTTTAGGTTTTATTGTAATTTGTAATGAGTTATTGATATTACTTTCAATTTTATCACTGTCGGTATATCTTGTGTTACAAAAAGTGCATGTAATTGAAATTAGTTTATAATGAACAAAGTATGATAAAGTTTTAGTTTATTAATTATCTAACAATCAATTAAGATTATAAAATAACAAGAACTTCCGCGCTGAAAATTGCATACTAATTTCATTTTCCAGGATTGATAGTCATGTCGATTGGAATTTTTCTCCTAATGTTTCCCTTTGTGTTTCCACTGAGGATTCCTTCCGAAGAAGAGAACGAAACATTTGGAGAAAATTTCAAATCGACACGACCATTAATTCCAGAAAATGGAGTTAATATGCAATTAAGATATTGTTAAACTCTTAATCTCTGATCTCTAGAACTGAACTGTATGAAGCATAGTGAGTTTGATTACTAATGTACTTAATGTATTCAATATTTTTTGTGTTTTTCCTCTAATTGAATTTACATGTAATTTAAAGTGTGTATTTAATATTTTCCCTTAGGTTTTTGAGTAAAGACCAGTTTTATCATTGGAATTTAAATAATTGAAGATGGAACCCTTTTAAAATTTATTGTTTAATATATATTTTTGTGTTTGCATTACATTTAGTAATTTGTTTATTACATTCTGCCTTCAAATTGGTATACCTAATTAATAGACTATAAAACAATGAAAAACTGTAATTTTGTTTAGTTTATGTAATATACAGCCTCTAAATTATTTTTGGTAACAATTAAAGGATTATTTTTTATATAAGGACTTGTGTCGAATGATTTTTTTATTTCAAGTTTTCTTTAACTTTTTCTGAACAAATAAAATATTGTTTTCTTAGTAAAAATTTTTTAGTTTGTTTCATTTGAAATACAGTGCAACTTTGATAGATCAAGGAAAGGATCTTCATTTAAAAGTTGAGGATAGTTCAAAGATTTCTCTTTTTTTTAACTAACTTTTCGATCCCAAATACAAAATTGATTCATTACTATTTCTTAACACATGCTTTTAAATGCCTTCATTTTTCTATTAATTTTTACTTTTTAATTCATTGGAACAATTTTGATGGCTCCTTCAGCTTTGAATTATCCTTGTTGTACTGCAGCACTGATGACTGTGAATATGGCTGTAAAATATTTTTGGGTATTAAAAAATTAGTAGCTGTCACTAATTTTAAATAATAAAAATTAGAAATTTTTTAAAATTTTGATTTACTTGTAAATGCATATATGCTTAAATTAATATTTATCTCTATTGACAGTAAAAAATTATTCTTTTTAAATTTTGGAAAATAAATATTTTTGCTGCTTCAAATGTATGGGAAGCTCTAACATTCAACACTACTACAGAATGGAAAGTATGGATTTTTTTTATTTTGTCCTAACAATTGATAGTGCTTTAAATTAAAATAAAACATTCCAGGTTACTCTCTTGAACATGAAAATCATCTTTAACTTTAAAAATAAAAATACTCCAGGTTACTCTCTTGAACATGAAAATCATCTTTAACTTTAAAAATAAAAATACACTAGAATAATATTTTCTACAAAACAGGGGGGGGGTTAATTTATGTGTAGCTTTTTCTGTATTTTCTAGGATTTCTTGTACAGAAATTTACAATAGTTTTCGAGCTAATATTTTAGTCCTAAGAAAAAATTGATTGATGAATTACCCTTGAAAAATGCTTTTTAAAAATATATGGTAAAAAGATTCCTGTCAGTAAACTAATCTTTGATAAATTCTTGTGTTGAAGATAATTTGTCTTTAATAATATCTAGTGAGTAAAATGTAAAGCTGAATATTGTAATGATCATACAATAAACTAGTTAAATTTTCAGCATACCGCTGAACCTGCTTATAACAAATTAAGGCATAATGAGAACCTTGTTTCTTGACTTGATAAAAATAACTCATTGGTACTATGTTAAAATGCACCGACCTAAACCCAAATATAAAGAAAGCAGAGTTTAATTGCACAATTCCCATAATTTGTTCTAAAAATTTATTTTACTAACCACCCTTTACAATTGTACTCCACTAGGCAAAATAATTTTTTTAATAATAGAGGGAAGTAGTACATGTATAAGTATTTAAATTTCAGCAGGGTTTGATGTTGTTAACTTTAATAATTAAATCTTCATCAAAAACAATACTCGTTCATTCGATAAGCAAATTTGACTCCCAGGCATCACTTCCTGTGGGGCAAGATATTTTTTATGACCAAAATAAAATTTTCATATTGACATTGAGTTGAAGAAAACATATGTAAAGCAAGTTAATTTCTTTTATATTACAAGATTAGTCTTCCAGGCTATAGGGCCATGGTCTTGGCGTTAATGAACTACTCGTAGTACAAACTCAAGCTGGGTAAGCCTTGATTGGTCTTTTATTATTGTTCGTTCTCCTTTGATTTACCATTAGGCCTACGAGACCTGGCCTTCCTAAATCTTAAAAGTATCTTAAAATTAATAATTAAATCTGTATCCAAAACAATACTCATAATCACAAAAAAGCAAATTCTTTCACATACATCTGCGGGTATTTTGTGAGAATACGTAAATATTTCTAGTACTACTGACCAATTTTTATTTTCTGAGGTTTATGTTATGAGCAAAATAGTTTTCAATTAATTGAGGAAGAAAACATGTAAAATCAATCTAATTTTTTTTATTATAGTTTCATGTCTATGTGGTACTATCAGGTTATAAAATTAATAACATACAAATACTTGAATCTATTCAAAACAACCCTAAATCTCAAAAGTATCTTAACACATAAAACAAAACTTACTTCTTATTTATTGAAGAAATTGAAATTGGAAAATAAAAGCCTAAAATAAATGGTTTTACAACAGTACATAAGTACCAATTATTGCGTGTTGTGAAATTTGTTTTTATAAAAAAACATCAAGGGGACTCCTTGCAACGCAGTGTGCCTACTATGTGGAAAATTTTCTAAATCAGGTCTTGATATTAGGATGAAATTAATAATTAAATCTATCCAAAACAATAGTCATAATCATAAAAAAAGCAAATTCTTTCACTTACATCACACTTGCGAGAATGTGACATTATTGCAGGGTGTTTTGTGAGAATACGTAAATATGCCTAGTACTACTGACCAATTTTTATTTTCTGAGATTTATGTTATGAGCAACATAATTTTCAATTAATCGAGGAAGAAAACATGTAAAATCAATTTAATTTCTTTTATTATTGTCTCATGTCTATGTGGTATAACTATCAGGTTCTGAAATTAATAACATACAACAAATACTTCAATCTATTTAAAACTTAACACTGCCTAACATCCCAGCACATAAAAAATGTGTGGAGTAAATAATTATAGTATATAGGCTTTTCTATCGAACTTGGAAGTACAAGAAGATATAGTTTTTAGGGAAAGTGTTTAAAGTAAGTTTTGATATATAAACTTGAAGTAGGGTATTTAAATGGTACTTTAGTTTGCTTTAAAAGTAAATTATCCTTTAAATTTTACTTCTATGACTATAAAACTAAAAGCAAAAACATACAATACTACGGAAAACATATAGATTCTCAGTACTATTTTTTTCAAATTCTACAAAACCTTTTATTTAATATTGACAGGACGTGTTCAACTTGTTTTTCATTGATTATTTTTAGTAAAAATCAACAGATGAAGCTTTTTTCGTAAAATTAAGCTTAGTTTACTTTTGTAAACAAAACACCATTGCATACGATACGAATACGATGTTCTCTTCGGTGTTTCGGAGATTGGTGAATTTCAATCACGTGACCCCCTCCGTTTTTGACGGCCCGAGAAAAAGTGCGAGCTGCCTGCACTTTTTCGCGGCCCGCGATGTCGGGCGTATCACGCCTAGCCATTGGTCCGCGCGCTCACGTGACCACCTGGTTTGGTTGATCCGTTTTCTGCCTCAAAAATAGGGATTTTTCTTGTCGCCAACCATCGTGCCAAGACGGATCGCGGCCCGTCATCCGGCAAAAAAGGCTCCATGTAGAACCAGCTTAAGGGTCGTAACAACATAAGTACAGTATAATTTTTCAAGTAGGATTAAAAATTTTAAGCAAATCATTTTTTTATAAAGAACAGCAAATACAACGCCATAACTAAAGATCTGCGTTTAAATCCTCTTAAGTTGTTGAGAAGCGAATCCTAATCAATCGGCTAATTAATTATGTAAAACCCAGATTAAACATTAAAGCATAAAACTATACTGCATACATTTTATACAAGATCAAGTATTTTTTTGTTACTAAAAATATTTAATTAGTAAAAATGCCTTCTCATAAACCTAATAGCTTGTTTACTGAAATTCTCATTTTCGCAATCTTTTTTAATCGTCGAAATTTTTAATAGAATTTCTGAATATTCTAGGTTTACTTGAAGCTAAGGACCGTAAGTATATAAAATCCGAATTATTTTTTAATTATGTGCTCTATAAACTTTGCAGTTAGTGTTGGGCGTGAAATTGGCTTTCAGAGAACAAAGACGAGTTATCGAAAACATCCCGATGTTTCCAATCATCGTGAGAACCACGATATATCGAAATTATCGATATTCACGATATATCGATATATGACCACTGGTCAAGACCAAAATGATGCACGTCCAAGGCGTTTGGTTTGAGCCCCCACTTGACCTACTTCAATTCCAAAGCATAGAAGTAGTAAAAACTTGATCCGATTGACCAATGGTCAACCGGAACAAAAGAGACATGTTATAAGAATAGGGAATTCAAAATATCAATTAGCAACTCCAACATTTATTTAATAATGAATTTTAACCATATAGAGCAATCTTGACCAGTGGTCAAGCAACACGAAACCTAATTAGAAAGCCCATATTTATAATTAGAGACCAAAGTGAGTCGGGCAAACGTTCCGTTATGGAGAACATCACGATATATCGAAGTCGACGATGTATCGAGAAATATCGCCATTCACGATAAATCGAAGGCGACGGTAAATCGGGACATATCGATAAAGACGATATATCGTGAAGTATCGAAATAGACGATATATCGTGAAATGACGATATATCGAAAAAATACCGAAATGACGATATATCGAAAAAATATCGGTTTGACGATATATCGAAAAAATACCGAAATGACGATATATCGAAAAAATATCGGTTTGACGATATATCGAAAAAATACCGAAATGACGATATATCGAAAAAATATCGATATGCCGATATATCGAAAAATTATCGATTTCAATATCGATATATCGATATTGGATTGATATCGATATTTTTCGATACATCGATATATCGCCCAGTCCTATATTTTTTTTTTTTTTTTTTATTTCCAATGGCAGAGCACAACACACACACACACTATGACCGGGGTCATCGCTCCAGACATGCCGAAATCAGTACTTACTTCTCGTTACCCAGTGGGCACCTGTGGACCGAAGCCACGGAGGTGAAGTACTGTTGCCCACGCCACACACACATTCGCAGGCACAACCCCTTTTTACAGGGGGGCCACATTCATTCATCACACACACAAGGACAGAAACTAAAATCCATGCCAAACGGGGATTCGAACCCCAGACGTACGGCTTCGCAGTCAGATGCTCTAACCACTAGGCCAGTACGTCGGCGCCCAGTCCTATATAGTACTCTAGAATGAAACATTTTAAAATTTTTAACTGGTCCCCCACCAGAGATATTTAACCCTCAAAATTGCAAATTTTGACAAATCTTCGAATGTGAGATTTTTTTAAATAAAGAAAAATTGAGGCTCAGATCCAAAACTTTGCATATGACTTAAAATGTATTTGGACTATTAATAAAAAAAATATTGGTGCCTTGACAGGTTTCCTTCTTATAAAAAATCTTCTTAAAGTCGGCAGATATTTTAAAAAAAATTTCAACTTTAAACTAAAATTGCACCCCTAAGGGTTTATTTTAGAAAAACATACTTGCTGTAGTCTTTTAGACCGTTTTATTCTAAACAATTTTGCTTCAAACCTCATTTGATTTGGAGATTTTAAAGGGGAGATATTTCCAATCCCGTAAACGCTAAATTAGCAAAAACCGCTAAAACGTCGAAATTTGCATGGCTGCTGCGGACAAGCAAAATAGGTTAAATTAAAAATAATGGTAGTTTTGATCTTCTTTTAGGTTAGGGTTGATGTACAAAAAATTTCAGATTTTTTAAAAATGGTCGAGCAACCAGTGCTGGGCCACTTGAAATGGAATGACCCTCCTATGTAAAGGACATTTCACACTTATTCACAATGATCATGTTACATTTTGTCACACTGATGGGTTTTGCATATATTAGAGTTTTGTGTCATTTCTTTTTAAGATTATAGAACTATTGTAAAAAAATTTCCATAATTTTTTTTTTGGAGAGTTCAAGATGCATTTTTCCAAGAAGTGTTTCCAGGAAAGTTTTCACTATATTTTAATGTTTTTTCAACTGTTGTGCCAGGTTTGACTTAAAATACATACTGCAATTTGAGTTTTCACAAAATCTCTTATTTAAAAATTTTTAAGAGGGGGGTCCCACTTACCCCGTAATTTAAGCATAGTAGGGGTAAGTGGGTCCCCTCATTATGGGGTAAGTGGGACACCCTAGACTCACCATTTTAATGTTTATTGAAACATTTATAAGTAATTTATTGAAATTTTATATTAATTTTGCGTTTTAATATAAGGCTGTGGTAAGTAATGAAAACTATTAAGTTGGTTTTTTTTTATTCACGTTGCCGAGAAATTAATTAAAACACACAGTGGGGTGGGGGAATAGTTTCGAGGGTTTCTTTATAAGTCTCCCTAACCATTCGAACCTAAAGAAAACGTTCTCACTTACCCCATTCATTCCCACTTACCCCAACCAACCCTATTAATTTAAATGTGAGTAGATATCTCGTACATGGATTAAGTTACAATAAAATATTTTGTACCTAAAACTTCTATACTTTATCAAGTAAGACCCAATTACTCCCATTTAAGTTTTGCTTGCTTTCAATCAAAATATAGAGGGGGTGACCCACTTACCCCTTCCTATGGGGTAAGTGGGACACCCGTCTCATTTTTTACAAAAAGACCAGTTAAGAAAAATGTAGAACATTATTTTAGAACCTAATTATAAATTTTTGTTTATTAATAGTGTCTTAAATAAAATATGTCATTAAGTTCAAATTGAACCTCTTCAAAAAAATTTTATGAAGCTTCAAAAATGTACTGTTCCAAAAAGGGGTCCCACTTACCCCAAGTGACCCTATTTTGAAATATTTGGATTTACCGGGACAATTAACAAATTGAGGCAGGGCCGTATCCAAGGGGGGGGGTTAGGGGTTCAAACCCCCCCCCCGAAATTTTGACATCAATTTTTATACTGATACTTTTCTTGAAAATTATGTCTCACAAGGAGCGATATGCTCTTCGGGTATAACCCAAAGGGTCTCAAAATGAGTCAAAACCCTACTTTAAAGGGTAAAATTTCCAAAATTTTTCTGGGGGAGGACCCCCAAACCCCCTCGAAATTTTGAAATCTTATAAGTATACGGTTTTCCTTCAAACTTGTGTGATTTACAAGGAGTGGTCCTCTTTAATGTAACCTAAAGTGTCCCAAAATGAGTTAAAATGCCACTTTTAGGGGAAAAATTCAAAAATTTTTCTAGAGTAGGAACCTAAAAACCCCCTTAACATTTCGCCATTTATTACAATATACCTTCTTTTTACCTTGAAAATTCGGCCGCTTACAATGAGTGGTGCTCTATGGGTGTAATCTAAAGGGTCTCAGAAATGAGCTAAAACACTCTTTTGAGGGGCAAATTTAAAAAAAATTTCTGGGGGAGGACCCCCAGACCCCCCTTTTACTTCGAATTCATGTTGTTTATACAATTTTGAAATTTAGTGCATCAAAATTTCAATCCAGTGTTGTCATCTAAAACTTAACATAAAAGTACCCGTAAGGAAGTACCTCAGAAAATATTTGAGTCAAAACACCCCCCCCCCGAAACAAAAGTCTGGTTACGGCCCTGAATTGAGGCACTGGTAATTGATATAAAAGTAACAACTCAACTACTGAAATGTCATCTCGCTAAATATTTTGAAAAATTATAAGTTAAATAAAAGCATAATGACAAAAGTAGCAGCCAGGATTCGAACCGGGGACCATTGGGTGACTAGCCGCTGTACCACTGGGCTATCGGTGCTGATGCCAGGATTGATCAATAACATAATTTTAATGTTTTGAAACACGTAAAATAGCAAGATCCTATTACTGTGCATACTTCAACTGTCGTAAAATTAACCACTTCGACAAATTTAACCATATTTAGTAGCATTCTCTAATTTGAGTTTTTCCCCAAAGGCCATGTCGAGAGGATTATATAATGATTCAACCATCGTCTATGTGCAGAGTTGGTGAAAGGACCAGAAAAGCCTATGTATGAATAATTTTAAGTGATAGTTCTGAAAGCACTGTCAGAGTGCCAAGTGTTTGAACTGCTGCTGCCAGAGGTAAGAATTATTTATTTTCATGTTGCTCTAAGCTTATGAGGTAGTCTACTACTGGTATATTTTGAAAAATTTTCCCTAGTCTCAGCAAAACATTTTTACATTTGAGTCCATTCAAATATTATGCAAGCACCTGCGGGAGGGGGTTTGAGCGATCCTTGCGTAAGGTGTTACAAACATTGCATTTTCGAAAATCTCTTGTTTCTTGCATAAATAAAAATTTTAAACATTTTTCACAAGGAAAGTTTTAGTGATAAGTATGTTAAGTGTTCATGGAGAACAATGAATTTCAGAATCTAAGCATTACTGAAAAATTTGTACAAAAAAAGAACAAAGGGGGGTGGACAGTTTTCTTACCTAATTATGCGAGGGGGGTTTGTGGGGTTTTTTTTTGCTAACCAGGGGGAAGGGGGCAAAAGTGACCAAAAACTTGCTTATGTAATATTTGAACAGCCCCTTACTTTAGGATTAGTCGGGTGCAAGCTCAGAGTTTTATGATAAGTGTGCTATAGGTGTCGTACGCAGAGGGCAATTAAAATATATACATGTGTGTCACTTTAATATGCTTATTATGCAAAATTAGATTTGAAGTATGAAATCAGTTTTCTAAACTTTGGGCTCCCCACATCAGGGAAGGACCAATACAAATTTTAAGAATTCTCTTAAGAAATTATGCAATTTATCAGTACTAAAAAAATTAAATAATTTTTTAGGATGATGTTGAAATCCTTCTTTTTAGTTTCCAGAAGAGGTAATTTATCCGCTAATACACATTCATGTAATTTATTATTGGCAACAAAATAGTTGGTGACCAAACCCCACATTAATGAAGCTTAGGTCCTATATATATAGGCATGGGAAAATTAACAAATGAGGTGGGTGGTGTTCAAAAGTTTGAGAACCCCTGTATTAGGATGTTTTCCCTCTCTGGGTTTGACTCACAAGTTGTGAAATAAAAAAGTAGTTTTTTTTGGCTTTTTCTGTTAAAAGTTAGTTTTGTTCCTGATCTTTTTATATTGATTTCAGGTTTAATGCTTAAAGAACTACCGAGGAAGATGAATATTTTTTTTTTATTAAAATCTTCTGATAATACATATTATTGAAGATGAAAAAATATTTTCTGAGCAGAGTATTTTGTTTTGTAAATCTATTCCTTATGTTTTTTTTATTATAGTTTGCAAATATTATTTTTATAAACGAATTTTCAATAGAAAATAAATTGCAAGTATGTTTCTTTATTATTACTTCATTTGTGAAATCATTATCTTAAATGTTATATTCATGCTTTTTTTAATTTATGTATTTATACTAACTAAATGAAAACTATGCTTATCTTGTAATTACTACTGTTGACTTCCAATCAACAGGTGGTTTGAGTTAAATGGACCGGACCAACCTTGTTAGGTGCTTGCCTGTAGTTGGTCGACTTAATTCTTATTTGTATACGTCTGTATTACTTTCCCTTATTGTATTTTCATCAGTTTATTGATTAATATTTTAATTGAAGCCATAACATATTGCAGTTTTTCATTATTTGAGTTAAGTTTAAAATACCTTTTCCAAGTAGTAAAATCTGAATCAATATTGTTTGGAAATGTATATGGTTTAATTAAAATTTTAACAAAGCATGGTTTGGAAATGCATGCAATCTCTATGAAATACTTATTTAAAAAAATATGATTAATTCCTTAACTTTCATGTGCTATTAAAACTGGTTTCATTCAAATCTATTAACAATGGTTGCTTTAAATTTCCCTGCACTGTCCAAAATTGTATTGTTTTTTTTTTAATTTTTAAGCTATATTTATTCAAAGTTATATATTTTTATGTAAGAGTTATTAAGCTTAAGTGAGTATTGTGTGTTGCAAAAATGCCATTGAGTCAGATAGTATAATAAACAATATAATCTGAGAAAAAAAATTATAAATTTCTCTCCTATGTTAAATTTTATTGTGGAATATAATGTTGGCAAAATTCCTCAAGGAAGTCAAAGCACTCCAATTTATCTACTACAAAAATTACTGATATTTTTTTAAAAGGTACAATTTTTTATTTGTATTGACCCAGAAATCTCTAAAATTTGTTGTACGGGGCCACCCATAAATGATGCCACACTTAAAAGGGAGGGAGGGGGTTGATCAATCTGAGAAAAGGGGGAGAGGGGTTTCAAGAATTGCGACATCACACATTGAAAATCAAATATAAAACTAAATAACATTTTTTTCTAAAAAAAGTAGTTTATATCCTAAGATTCTTAGCAACAAAATAAGAGTTCACTTTGAACTTATCAGGTAGGGTGCACTTAAATTTCAATGAAAACATTGTGTCCCAAATTCTTACCAACCTTATTCTAAACTTATTATTGGTAGCAGATTGTGAGATGTGACAAAGGGGGGAGGGGTCAAAAATGTTGAAAAATAGTATGACATCATTCATGGATGGCCTCTATGTGGCTGGTTTTTCTTATTCAACTTCTGTAATATTGTAACTGGGAACCTCACTTGTGTCATTATGTATATTTTTAATTTGTATGTATTTAATTTATGTATATTTTTCTTACATTTTGTATACATCCCTTCAACTGGCTCTTGGGATAACAGAAAAACTATTTTTTGTAGTTTGTGAAAATCTCTGTTCAATAAACTATTTTTGTGTTACTACTTGCATTTAATGTGTTGAAATAAATATTAAGTACGAAAATTTTTCCTATTATCTTCCAATTTTTTCACCCAAGAAAAATTACATTTTCCCTTTTTTGGGATAATTAATATTTTTGAATAGGTATTTAGATGTGTTATAGGTGGTATATTATTTATTTTAATTTTTTTTTATTAAAATTATTTTCATAATAGAATTACTTAATTTATGATATTAATATAGTATGTATGTAGAGATAAATATAAATTGGAAATCCAAACAATTATTATTATCATTGTTAAAAGCTATTTTTAAATTAAATAGCATATGCTTTTTAGGATGTTAAATTAATTTTAATTTAAACATAAAAAAAATATCTGATTTTGAAAGTGTGGCAACTATAAATAATATTCAAAAATAGATATTTATAAAGGCTATCAATTATCATCATAGCTGATGATAAAAATCTTGGAAGATATTAAAACATTAACAAGGTTCAAATTATCTACTTGACAAGAATTGGAGAAAATTATAACGCTAAATTAAAATTTTCATATATTTAATAAAAATCTAGATTTAATTTATATAGAATAGTAAAAGAAATAAGGAACTTAATGTGAAGTTACATCGGGGTCACAACGCGACTTGACAGAATGAGACCACGCTGCGATGTCACATCATGGTCACAATGTGAATGAGACCACGCTGCGATGTCACATCATGGTCACAATGTGAATGAAACCACGCTGTGGTGTCACATCATGGTCACAATGTGATACCGGCACATCGTGACGACGATGCGCCGTTACATGGACGTGACTTACACACAAAGAGGTCACGTTGTGACTTCACAGGGAAGTCACAAGTGGTCACAGATTTTTGGTCACAAACCGCGGACATTAAGCTGTCACTGCGACTTACTGGTGACTTCACGGTCATTAGGGTGGAGCGAAAAACACGAAAGTTGGAATTTCGATTTTGGTTACCTCCAAAAAGTTGCCGTTTAGTGTCCAAAATACACCTGTAAAATTTTATGAATTTTGAAAAACTCCTTCAGGGCTCTACCAGGGCTTTTATGTTTTCAAAAATTGTTTTTTTACAATAAATTTCATATTTTGCATTGTTTATTGGCAAATTTTTCTGGTATTTTTGTATTTTTAATATAAAATGTAACTTTCCAGGCCCGACAATACATTTTTAAGACAAAAAAGTTAATGAAAAGGCGCAAATAAATGTATAATACATGTTTTCTACTTTTTTAATATACTGCGTAATGGGGGGAGCTAAAAACCTTTTTTACGAAATCGGTCTACAACTAAAGCTCAAAGTTTGTAGTTGGGGGTCCTTATAACCCATAAAAAATTTAAACTTGGTCGGATGATATCTTTAGGTTGTGCTTTTGAGTCAAAGTTTGAAAATTTCATGAAAAATGTAAAAAATTTGAAAATTTTCCAGATAATTTCTAAATGATCCCGAAGTTTTTTTATGGTGAATAATTACATATATTGCTTGTATGTTGCTTAATATTAGCAAATTAGTATCTTTGAATCACGTAAAAATGGTTTAATAGTTCTTCAAAATTCGTTAATCGACTATGTTAAATATGTTAGTAGCTTATTACATTGTGGTCGTTAGGAACAATGTTTAAGGAAAAAATCCGGCTGACTTATGTTAAATGACCTCCTGAATCCGAATATGACCTTTGTTTCCCTCGCCAATCTTAATTTTTGAGGAGACGAGCCCCAATTTACATTTCTCACTAAATTACCTTTCTCGGTAATTTTATGGGTGTGAATTCAGTTTTTATAAGAATAAAAGATTACCTTACCCTTAAAAATTCGTGTGAAGGGTCCAAAAAGGTTATATAAACTGAAAAATAAATATTTTCTGCTAAGTGATGAATTCAAGAGGGGATTTTTCCATAATAATTGTAAAAAATCACTAAAATTGATCATGAGAGGTTTCGCGTTAAATATTTACATATTTTCCGAGTCATATTTTTCGTATATCACAATTCAAACAATTTCTCATCCTCCTTTTAACATCCCCAAATAAAAGAAATGGGAAAAGAACCATCGAAGTAGCATTTTGGGAAATATGTACGAAAAAATACAGACAAAAAAACTTTTACTGATTTTTTTTCAGTTAATATGGAAAAATTCCCTTTAAATTTATCACCTAGCAAAAAATTATTATTTTTCAGTATATGTAACCTTTTTGACCCTTCACCCTCCACCGGTCAGCCGGTTTTATTCCTTAAACATTGTTCCTAACGACCACAATGTAATAAGCTACTAACATATTTAACATAGTCCATTAACGAATTTTGAAGAACTATTAAACCTTTTTTACGTGCGTCAAAGATACTAATTTGCTAATATTAAGCAACATACAAGCAATATATGTAATTATTCACCATAAAAAAACTTCAGGATCATTTAGAAATTTTCGGGAAAATTTTCAAATTTTTTACATTTTTCATGAAATTTTCAAACTTAGACTCAAAAGCACAACCTTAAGATATCATCCGACCAAATTTAAATTTTTTATGGGTTATAAGGACCCCCAACTACAAACTTTGAGCTTTAGTCGTAGACCGATTTCGTAAAAAAGGTTTTTTGCTCCCCCCATTACGCAGTATATTAAAAAAGAAAAAAACATGTATTATACATTTATTTGTGCCTTTTCATTAACTTTTTTGGGTTAAAATCGGGCCTGGAATCGTGGAATGTATCGTCGGGCCTGGAAAGTTACATTTTATATTAAAAATACAAAAATACCAGAAAAATTTGTCAATAAACAATGCAAAATGTGAAATTTATAGTAAAAAACCTATTTTTGAAAACATAAAAGCCCTGGTAGAGCCCTGAAGGAGTTTTTCAAAATTCCTAAAATTTTACAGGTGTATTTTGGACACTAAAAGGCAACTTTTTGGAGGTAACTAAAATCGAAATTCCAACTTTCGTGTTTTTCGCTCCACGGTCATGCCCGCGACTCCCAAGTGACAGTCACAAAAAAGTCACAAACTGGTCACGGTGCTATTAGGATGCATTTTAAATGTAGGAAAGATATTTCTTAAGTAAAATGTGTCTTAGTAAATATTTATAGTTGAAGTAAATGTTCCAGTGTTGGAAATATGGATGGTTAGCAGCCATCAAACTCAGTATAGAGGGCGGTAGTGAAAATGAGTCTATAAGCACTTCCGGGTTACACTTTGGCATCTTTTCAGAGCGCCAGCAACCGCCAATGTGCGCCAGTGTTTATTATTTATATGTGTAAAAACTTATTTCTTGGATATATACTAAGATATTTACAAGATATTTTACATCGGTCAGCTTATATTTCAAGTTAAAAATCAAGATATCAACTAAATAACCAAAAAAACTTGTGAAACGAACCTACAGAAACAAAACGTAAATACCGCCAAATCGAGCGATAATCGTAAAATCTAGCAACCTATTCGTATTAAGGCTACAGTGGACACTAAACATTTTTTTTTTTAATTTTTAAAAGAATTTCTCAAAATTTTTTCTGTTAATATGAATGCTCAAGCTAAGCTCAGAAAAATTTTTTTTTGAAAAAAAAGTAATTATTTTTTTAATTAATTAAATTTTTTTGAAAAAATTCATAGAATTTCAAAATGCTCCAGTCGTTCCAATTTTTTAAATATCTTTGATTTTTTTCTTGATTTCTCATATTTAGACACTCATTAATAAATATTGGACAGCAATGAAACATTATAAATGATACTTTAGAAACAATGAGCAAAAAATGTACCCATACTAGGAATTTTCAGAGAAAAATGACATTTTTTACAAAAAAAGATAAATATTTCAATTTACAGAACTATTATCATATTGGTGTCATCCAATTTACTTTTATACTTTTAAAACGAGAAAATACAGAGAATTTTTAAGCTGTACGAGGAAAATAGAAACGACTGGAGCATTTCGAAAATCATGTTCGAAGCAATTTTTTGATTTTGAGAAAAACAGCTTTTTATATTTAAAAAGATAATAAATAATTTTTAGCACAAAATTGAATCACAAGATTATACATTTAATATAAAAGAACTCTAGAATAACATATATATTGCCTAGGTTTTTTTCATAGAGGACAGTTATTTAATTTGTAAGTATTAATGTTTATGAAAATTATCTACGTGTGAAGGTAAAAACCTTGTATAAACATCAAGACTTTTTTTTAAAAATTGTAATTATGGTATTTGTGTAAAATATAACCAATATATGCTAGTTAATTGTTAGAAGAAAGTTTCAAAGATGTGGGTAAAAATAAAAAGCACTAGAAGAACCGACGAAATGTTGATAATATCGTTAAAAATTTCCTTTAGAATAAACAAGAAAACTGTACTAATAATGCATCAGTATGACAAAATATACTTAATTTAACTTATATTTATTAAAAAATAAATATTTATCAGTATTCAAATGTTTTAACAAAATGAACACAAGGAAAACACACGTATATTGTAATTTTTAAGATAACACACACCTTCGTGAAATTCAACAAATTGGCTTTCATTACAATTTTTTATTTGGAGGCTTGGAGTTTTTAAATTGACTTATGGGATTCCTCAGAACCATATTCCTGCACACAAATAGATGATAAATGAGTAATCTTTGATTATAATCCAAAGATTAAATAAACTTGTAAATTATTCTTGATCGTTCACTCATTGTCAAAGTGAGTCCTGATAAGACCTCACAATGAATTTATGTAAAAGTAATGTATTAACTTCAACATTCATGATGCTGCAGTGCAGTCCAATAAAATGACACATTATTTTTATAATGTAAAATTTATAGTCCATAGTTCTGTGGCACTTCAAATATACCCACAGGCAGGTGAAAGGGATTACAGATAACAAAGACTTCTAGGGTTGAATAAATTGTTCATAATTTTGAGTGAAGGTAGAAAATTTGGCTAATTGTTATTCAAGGAAATAATAAACTTGTTTTGATTTCTTAGAAACTCACAAAAAACTTTCTTCCAAGACTTTTCATAATCAATTGCCACTATCGTTTAGTTTCTGCTCACACTCCAAACACAAAGACATGCACATGAAAAATCAAAACAAAACTATCCAAATCTAAACAAAGATGGAAAAGAGTAGAAGTGAAAGTTTATAACATTCACTAAAGAAAAACTACTAAAAAAATCAAGTCTGAGGCCAAGTTGATAGCATAAACACTAAAACAGCTCTCGTATTCTGAGGCTCGCAAACGTAAACAAATGGGTGTGGCATCATAAAAATGTCTATATTGAACGAACCAATAAAGATATCAAAATAATTCTTTCACCAGACGATTCCTAAGGATTTGTTTGTTTTAAAAAGGTAATAATAAAAAAATCCAAATTTTCGTCGATTTTTCAGATTTTCAGTGTCCACTGTAGCCTTAAAGTTAATTTAATAATACTTTTTGTGATTTAGTTGATGAATAAAGAGCTGAACAAAATTACTTAGTTCATCATTTTCCTGTGGATGGTACTATTCGTGAAACCTTTAAAACTGTACTTTATTTAAAAATCATTTGTGGAAATGAGCCTGTTTACACCTTTTCTACATAACATAACATAAGCGGAAGGATACACCGGAAGTGGCACTAGAGTTAAAAATGTCGGACTGTTTGTTGTTGTTTACATCGGTTAACCGTCCATAAGCTTGATTTGCCTGTTTTAAAATAGTAAAATGTAATTTTTCTTGTCTTTGGCACTCGCCTCCTTATAAAAAGTTGGCACTCGGGGTACCTAAAGGTTGGACCACACGATACTACGTCCACACATGAAAAGTTATACTAGGTTAACTTAAGAGAGCTTAAGCTAGCTTAACTTAAACTAGCTTATTTTTACCCGTTCACACTACAATTATCCTAAACCCAGGTGGCGCTACGAGTAAGAAAATGGCTGCCGTCCAAGAGTTCGTCTCTAAGCATCTACCACTCAAACATTTTTTACTTTGCACTTATACTTGCAGAATACCTATTTTTCTTCTTGGGTTGTCCAATTTCTTTATCCCTTTCGAAATTATATTTAATTTACAAGCGGCTGTGCTGATGTAATATCAAATAAAAAAATGTTTGCAGTATTTTTTGTTTTTTTCTCTTAGTAGATGGCGCTACAATAACTTAAACTCTTAACTAGCTTAAAGAACAGCTTATTTTCTCTGAGCTAGTTTAAAATTAAGACTGTTCGTTCAAAGAAATTTACTTTTTCGGATAGACCAATTCTTCTTCCTTTTTATCAACCATTTTGTTTGTATCCTCTTAACTTTCCTTGGCCTGGGAAATGGTTTTACGGCGGTCGGATGATGTTCGTTGACACATGCGTGAACGAAGTTCCATAGCGGTCGCTAGAGAGCGACACTGTCAAACCTACTTAAGCTAGTTCGGGAAACTAGCTTAAGGGGTCATAGGACTCTTAAACTTTCAAAAATTCGATTTTTTAAAAATAATATTTTTGGGTAATTTAGATTATTCTGCTTAATTTGACACCTTCGGTTTCTTGATATTCCTATTAGTTCCTGAGTTATGGGCTTTCAAAGTTGAGTCACTCTGCGAAAACACGAGAAGAGGGCGTGACGCGGACGCGAAAGTGAAACACATGGTGGCTGACACTCCCCTCCAGTGTTTGTTTATATCTCATCTGTGTCTAAGTTTTGGATTTATGCTACTTGGTTTACCTCATGTTTTATTTAATGGTTTTTCTTAGAATCAGGAGATAAATAACTAAACTTTCGAATTTTCTCCGCACGTGTTTCTTTGTTTCTTTCTTCACGGATTGTTTATGTTTACAAAACGATCGACCGTGCAAGTTTCAATAGTGTGATTTTGCTTTTGATAATTTTATCGGTAACAAAAGAAAAGCAATTAGACAAGGTACCGAAAGAAGATTTTAGGGCAATAAGTACTTTGGTTATTATAAAAATTATGGATGGTTGCAAGGGATTTGTCCCTGGAGAATCGCATGAGTCAACGCTGTTGATGCTTTCAACTATGTTACTTTCGACAGCACTAAAAACTTTATGGGTCTCGTTTGATGGATATTTCAACTTAAATTAAATTTTTTAATGAAACACCATTAGTAAGATTTGCTATAGTTTCTTAATTTTGACTGAAAAGTCAAAAAGTGGACAGTCTTCAAATTTCAGTGACAGTGTTCTGGATACAGTAAAAAGTGTCCCTGTTATTTGAGGTAAAATAAAATTTGTTTTCTTATATTTTTCTAAATCTTACTTTTAAAATGAATTAGGACACATGCAATATAAATTTAAGTAGTATTTATTCTTAAAACTTGTAATATAAACCTATATTTGTTGTTATTCTGTTAAAATTTGTCAACGAGTACATACACACTTCAGAACTACGACTGGCTTTTTATTGCCTTTTTGACCAATATCAAACTATATTTTGATTAATATAGTTTTTAAATAGTTGTTAAGTAATACATTTCTTATAAAAAAATTTTTAATACCCCCCATATATTGTTAAAAAAGTGAAAAATTCAAATTTTTACGTCAAAAGTAATTTTTCTCGACATGTGTGTTTAAAGTTTTTTTAGTAAATTATAAATATAATAATTATTTTATATGAATTTTGACTTGTACATATCTTTTAAATATTGTTTTATTGATGCTTAACCTAAATTTAAAGTAATTGTATGGCTGATTTTCTATATTTTAAGTTTCAAAAATATAGTAACCATTGCGACATACTTTGTTTATAATAGTATTAGGGCCTAAAAACTGAATTAAAATATTTGTATTCTTATATAACTTATGTATATTTGTAAGATTATGAATAAATTCGTATTTAAAAGCTTTTCAGATAATATTTTGTTGTAGATGATGAAATATTCAAATTTTTAACTTTAAAGTCATTTTTCTCAGAATGTGTTTTTTTGGTGTTGCGCGCATGATAACTCATCAAATAATATGTATATAAACATGAAACTTTCAGATTTTGTTTATTTCACTATTATCTTTTATTTCCACCAGCATTTTCATTAGTTTTAATTAATTTTGTATTTTTTAATAATGATATAAGTTTGAAAATTTTGCATATTTTTGTATAGCTAAAACTATGATGTTTTAAAAATATAAAATATGCTCAAATATAGTTAAATGCTGCTAGAATAATATAGTATAATCATCTACTTTAATTATATGTAAAAATAATTCACTAATATTGTATAGTTTGGAATCAATCATGCGCGCAAGCTAATGATGTCTGAAAAACTGCCAACAAACATGCTTTTTTCGACAGTCTATATATAATTATTTTTTAAGTGTATTTAGTTTTAAAAAATTCCTCATATTTATAAGGATTGGTTCTTTCTAAATGTGAAAGCAGAATATCATTTTAATATTTAGTTCAAGAGTAATTAAATTTCAAAATTTTGTAAAGTTGTTTTCACTGCATTGCATGGTAAGAGTCCTATGACCCCTTAAAGTTAATCCAGTTTCTTTTCGCTAAACTAGATTAAATCTAAGACAGTTTGTTCACACATGCTCGACATAAGCTAGATTATCACTTAATCTAGTTTAACTTTTCATGTGTGAACGGGGTATTAGGTGATGCTAGGTGGGGAAAAAACAAATTGGAAAAAGTATTTATATTTCAGTGGAATAATAGTGAAAGTTGAGCATCTATGTTTAAATACATAATATTATTTGAAGGGTTGAATTCCTTTCTTAAGTTTTCTTTTTTTTCTTTCAAATGTAAAAAAATATGTTATTGATTTTACGTCTTTAGCTTTTGTTTTACTTGTAAAAGTTTCAGTTTTTAAAGTATTTTTTCTACTTTATTTTATTTCCATTGTTAATTCATCTACATTTAATTTATGAATGGGAAAAGTCAGAGAATTTAAAAAATTTCTGACATCCTATTTTTTTTTTTCAAACTCTCGCTATGAACCCTGTACAATTGTACTAATTAAACTTGTCTCTCAATTTAATCACATTAATGCAATCTGTACTGTAATTAATTTTAAAAACTAAACCTGTAAAATATATTCCAGGCAGAGTTGGGACTCCACATTTCATGGCGCCAGAGGTCGTGCAAAGGCAATCATATGGGAAACCAGCCGATATATGGAGTTGCGGCGTTTTGTTATATACGTTACTCAGTGGAACACTGCCATTCATGGGGACCAAAGAACGTCTTTTCCAGAACATTTGCAGTGGGCGACTCAATGTATGCGCCAAGTGGGAAGGCTGCTTCCCTAAATGGCTAGTTCCTGTCTTTCACTTTGCTCTTTCATCTCTCTCTCTCTCATATCTATCAGCTTTCCGTCGTTCAAGGTTGGCTTTTTTGCACTTGAGTTACATTAAGTTTTTGTTTGCGCTTGCTCTTCTCTCTTAATCTGTTTGGTTTGTGACCTTTCATTGTATTAGTTTTTCTTTTTGTTTTAAGTTTTGCTAGTGATTGTTATTTCCATTTCTTGTGTATTCAAAATAAGCTGGTATGCAAGTAATAGCAGTGCCATGGCTAGCTTATGTGGCATTTGGTGTGGTGTCAACTCAAAATTTGTAAAAATGGCACATTAAAATATTTTAAGTTAATTTGATGAACTATTAAAAAGGTAGTTAATATTTGATTCTTTTATAAATTTACTGTAGAGTTTCTTGTTTCAAAGTTTTATAAATGTTTATTAGGGGGTCCTTATTTGTATGGTAATTTTTTTTTTTGGAATTCCGTTGGTGACGCCCCCTAGTTTTGTGTCACTATAGAAAATAATAATGCATTCAAAATTTAAGCTCATTCGGATAATAATAACACGTGCCGCAAAAGCCTTGAAGTTATAAAAAAATACTGATTTTTTTACAAAAAAAACCAAAGATTAAAACCTCCCATCTTCATGATTTTTTATGAGAATCTAAAATAGTTTTTTATAATGTTCCAGATTCCGTTCTTCTATCACCCCTCTTTCGGTAGTAAAATTTTTTAAAGTAAAAATAACTCTTGTAAAGTTGTTTTTCCAGCATTTTAAAACAGCTAATAACTCTAGAACTATACAACTTAAAAACCTGAAATTAGTGCCATTTTATTTGTAATTTTGTTATCTTTGATTTGATGTGCATCATCACTGCCTTTCTTAAAAAAAATTTGTTTTAAATTAAAAAAAAATGGGAAACAAATTAAATAAAAAAAATTCTGTAATTTTTTTTAAGTAAATTTAAAGTTTTTTAACTCTCAAAATAAACATTTCTGTCAAATTTCAAGTTGAAAATAAAATTTTATCATGTTGAAAAAAATAAAATTTTTCGAAATTTTGGCAAGTCCCTTAACATTCCCTGTAATTTAACAAAAAAAGCGATTCACTCATGGGGAATTCAAAAACTCCCTTGAGGGTGTTCATACGATTTGTACCATGCAAAAAAATTCACTTAAATTTCAGAAAATACAAGTATTAGCCGATTCGGTACAAAATCTTACGAGAGAATTCATTTGTAACTTAAGTATAAGTTTGAATATTGAGTCAACTTATTATTTACCATCATTATTTACCACACTGGTTCTCAACCTTTCTCACGATTGTACCCCCAAAGGAAAAATATATTTCCCTGCGTACCCCTCGCATGCAGTTGCAGCTAGAAGTTGAAATATCACCTTCGTTTAAATCATAGGTTCCCAACCTTTTTGGGACCACCGACTCCTTTTCAAGAAGAAAAATTTCCTCTTCCCATTTACAAATTATTGCTCCTAATTAGCTTACATTTCACAGAAATTTAATTTATAACCAAATGAAATAAAATTTTGTAAAGCTTATATGGACAATATTCAAAGAAAAGTTTTATATGCACCTTAAATTTAATTTGAAACAGTTACGATTATAATTCAACTCTACTTTTTTATATAAAATTTAATTGAAAAATAATTCTGAACCCAATTTCGAATATATACGGAAACCTCTTGTGTGATACCCAGGGCGTATACCCCGTTTGCAACCTGCATAGTATATTTGATATCTCCACCTGAAAATTTCCTGCTTTTATCTTAAAAATTACACAAATGAATGATATATTAAACCATAGTTAAAAGGGGGGTCTGGGGATCCTCCTCCAGGAAGTTTTTGAATTACAGCTTATTAAAAAGTAGTTTTAAGCTACTTTTACGGGATTTTTGAATGTTTTTTATGCATGACATTAAGCAATAATTTAAAAGTAGTCAACGCCCCCAATTTTCTATCAACTCATCACCTACAATTCTTCAACGCCCCCTTGGGGGTGGTACCGCCCACTTAGTGAACCAATAGTTTAAATATAAAGGGTTAGCATAAAGTCCTGACCTGTTTTTAAAAATCAATAACAAAAAAAACAAAAAGAGATAAAAATCCGCCGTCTTCACCAACCTACTTGAAATGTTTGGGAGTTTTTGTACACAAAGTTTTGAAAAATCGTAGTTCTCGAGTCAATACATAGATGGAAGCACTGTTTTTAGGGAAAAGTTCATTCAAAGTCCCTATTTCGTTCATCGTGGGGAAATCAAATTTAGGGATAGAATCGATCTTGGAATCGAATGATAATAAAGTACTTTGAAATCGAACCTTAATTTCCAGTAAATGGGGAGGGTTTTCATTGAATTTTGGGGATTGCAAATCTTGCCTTATGAATTATTCTAATTTAGAGAAAAACTTTTTAAATAATTTCTTATAATTTGAGTTAAATATTTTATAAATTCCTTGATGTTTCCTTTAATAATACAAACGACTTTTATTCGATAACTCCAAACTGTTATTTACAATTTATTGCGTTGGGCATTATTTATCGTTATTTATAATACTCAAAAGACTTGATAGTGATCAACCTTGTTAGGATGACACGGCGGGTTTCGATCGCTCCATATAAATAATTAGATTGTTTCAATGAATTTAATACTTTTGGGCGGTATCGTTCATTATGGGAAGGGATTAATTTATAGGTTTAGAGACATGTTTAATCAGTGATTTGAAAGGGGTTGTAATTTCGCTGTGTCCCGCTCTCAGCGACGTTTTCTCGATCGCTTCCCCCCCACAGAATTCAACCTAACCACAGATTGTTTTCATGATTACATCAGAACTTATGGGATCCCGGATGGTTTACTGAAAGGAAAGTATTGGGTCGTGTCGATCATGATGAAGGATGATCGACACAACCCCGGCTTACTTGACGAAGTAAGGGTGGCTCCCGAGGGTAGTTTCAAAACACCACTTAGGGTGACGTCTAGGACCATGGGTTTCTATGCAATTCTGAATCCTTATAATGCACCCTACCTCCCCTAGAAGTTTGTCCCTTGATATCTGCAGAAGACATCAACCTGTCGTATACTGTGCCATCTGACCAGTGGTTAACCAGACAAAGGAGGTTTTCACCTTTCATTCAGATGGTCCTCTTTTTGGGGAGGAGGGCTATTGATTAGTAGATTTAAGGCGGCTTTATATGCATCCGGCAAATGCGGCAAAATCGCATGCGATTGCGAATTTCTTTCCTATTTTTTGCACTGTCGGGAAGGACCAATAGGAAGCCTTGAAATCTGCCGCGCCGAGAGAAAGCTGCCTGAATCGCCGCATTCGCATCGCGAAATGAAAATGTAAACAAAAGAAATGCGACGGGCCCGACGGGCCACAATCAAAAGTAAGTAAATTTGTATATAATTTGTTAAAATTCACATTATCTTTGTCTTTTTACTTCTATTTTTACTAGTTTTGATTTAAAGGATTTGATAAGATATGTTTGATGCTTGTTTCTGAGTTATTGATTACTTACAGTCATAAACTTTCTATGGCAAACAAGTTTCATATTACTTTTTAGGTTAAGTTTTTTGTCTTTAGTAGATTTAAGGAACTTCTTTTTGAAACTCAACCCCACATAGCCAAAGTGGACGAAAGATTGTCTACTTTTCATCCACATTTGATCCCAACGGGGATGATCCCATGGTGTACCAAAAGTGGACGGCCCAGGGACGTCTGCTTTGGGATGAGCGGGGATCATCCCAAGGTGTACCAAAAGTAGACGGCCCAGGGACGTGTGTTGTGGGATGAAAGAGGGATGAACCTGAACCACGCTAAGGTCACGTGATCAAATCAGTCTGGCGAAAGGAAACGCGTGTAGATTCTGTCTTTTTTAAGAGCTTAAAAAATTTAACTTACTTTATTATAAACTTCTTAAATTATTTCAATCTGAAACAGGTAAGTGTATTTCTCGATTACATTTCCTAATAACAAGTAATCTTTAGATTAAGTTGCAATTTTCCAACTTGTAATAATACTGCATGTGCGTTAGTCTTAAGTATGGTATCAATGGTTTAGATTGTTAAATATTAGTCAAATAACTGTGTAGAAGCGATACGTTTTTCTTTTCTTTTTTTTTTTAATGTGTCTCTGTTTCATCTTTTTTCGCTTACGCCTTCTAATTTTTATATTTTACCTTTAAAAAGTTACCTGTTCTCTGGAAAAACTTTTAAATCTCATTTTACACACAAGATGGCTGCCCCAAATTTACATTTTTTTCACTAAAAAGTACATTTATTCTTTTATTCTTATTTTGTAAAATGTATTTTTATGCATGATAAAGTGGGTTTTTTTATTTACTATTCATCCTTGAGCCATTCAGAAAGGAAATGTTGTATGCTAACTCTAGCAAAAATATTTATGATTTATTTTTAAATGTAAATAAACTGTTTTTCAAAAAAAGAAAAAAAAAAGATTTTTAGTTATTGAATATGTTTGATACATTTTTAAATTTTTTCTACCCATTGTTTTTCTGTGGGAGCCCTTATAGTTTTGTCGTGTGCATTTTTTATTCTGTTTAAATTATAGAAATGTGCATTTCATAAAATGTTATTTTTTTCATACACCATGAAGTGCTTTTTATTTTCTATTCATCCTTAGCAAAATATTTATGATTTATTTTTAAATACAAATAAATTGCTTTAAAAAAAAAATTTTTTTTTAGTTATTGAATATATTATTCTATTAAGTTTGTATCTATTGATTCTTTATTTCATAGAAGTAAATATATTTTTAAAATGTTAATAAAAGCGTTTAAAAAAGGATTTAACGTTTGATACATTTTTAAAATTTTGTCTACCTATTGTTTTTCTGTGAGAGCAACCTTGTAGTTTTGTTGTGTGCATTTTATCTATATGTTGTTAATATTTGATTCAATAAAGATATTTATTTTTCACTCAATCTGTTTACTTTTGTGATTCCAATCACACTTGACTGATGATACCTTATTTTTTATTTGTAGCATAAGTTTCTTTCTATGTGGAAGAAAGTTATGACCAGAATTTTTATTTTGAAAATTTGAAGAGTTTATAAACTAAGCTTATATAGTTTAAATTTTTACTTACTATTTAAGTCATTTAAATGTTGGAATGTGTTTAATAAAGATGAATTGATTTTGATTGTAATATATATTCTGTAAAAATACATTAATATTTATCAGTTTAAAATACTTCATAAAGTATTTCAGTTAACTATTAAACTTCCATTTTACTTATTAAAGTTTTTACACATAGAGAAATAATACTTTATAATTTCTATGATGCAAAATATTTTTAATTAATTTGATATTATCTAATCTCAACAAATACTAGTTGTTTTTATCATGAACTGGAATTTTGCATAATTATAATTGGGTTGATGAATGTTCAATGAAAAAATTAAAAATCAAAATTAAAGAGAAATTATATAAACAAGGTGTTCAATTTTAATGTATCTGATAGCTTAATGTTGAACTTTGTTTTAGATATGCACACTTCGAATCGCAAAAATTATATTTAAATAGAAAAAATAATAAAAGCACTTGAACTTAATTCATTACTTCATTTTTGTGATTAGAAGTGTGCATTTAAAACAAAGTTCAACATTAAACTATCAGATCATGTTAAGAGCGGACATCTTGTACAAAATAAAATAGTAAATATTAAAAGTAGCCCATCCAAACGGACGAAATTCGACGTAATCAGATGTAAACGGGATGATCCCAAGTTCGTCCCCGGTACGGCCATTTCCCATCAAAGTAGACGTCCGCGCAACGCTGCGGCAACGTGATACAGTGTAACATTTGGATGAATAGGCAACGTGCGCGGGACGTAAATTGAGACCTAGCGGACGTCCTATGGATGAGCCGATTGACGGCCCATGGATGTAAGCAGGACGAACTTGTGCTGTCTGGGAACTGCTTAATGCTTGTCTTCAAATTCTCACACACAAATATAAACACGTCTAGTTGAGTTACAGTTTTACATATTTTTGTGCTATTCTAATGTTAAGTAAACTTTCATTGCAGATAAATGGAATTTGCATCATTCTGAAAGTTATCAGTGAAAGAAAATTCATTAGATGTGCTGTATATGAGATGTTGACAGATGTTGCAGTAGTTGATATGAAAGTAAGTAGTTCTTATGTTTATTTTCATTCCTATACACATATAGGTATTATACAACCTCAATTCCTATTTCATGCTTGTCATAAATTTCAGACTTTCGGGGGGATATATCTCTAACCCCCCTTGGTTTCTATGGTGAACACAAAGTTTTGCATTATACTTTATATTTGTTGATTAAACATTTTTGTGTCTAGTAAGATTTGAAAAACTTCTTTTCTGACTCAATTGGTTGGTTTTATTTAATTCCTTGTAGTGTTTGAGTGTAATGTTCGTCTTCAAATTCCAGAATACAAATATAAACACATAGTTGAGTTAAAACTAAAAATTGTTATACATGTTTTGTTGCTACTATGATATTACACATTGATAGTCGCATTGTTCACTGAAACTGTACGATGATGATTCTTCAACTTAACTGTAAGAAGAATTTATATTCTTCAAAACTTCAGGGACCTTGTTAATCAAAAGTTCGTTATTTAAAAAAAATTCTGCAAGACTCCTAAGTTGTGCAACTATATTATCCAAGTCTGCACATGTCTCGCCAATCATACTTCATGACTTCATTCTCACTTACAAATATACACACCTAGTTGAGTTAAAGTTTTACATGTTTTTGTGCTATTCTAATGTTAAGTAAACTTTTTTGCAGATAGCATGGAGCTGCATCATGCTTAAAGTAAATAATTATCAAGCTATGCAGCGATGTCTGTGAAAGTGACCCATTCAATTGATTCCTGCCCTATTAGTTGAAAGATGTCTTGTCTGCACTTGGCTTTATAAAAGTGAGTAAATTTATGGTATTTTTTCACTCCTATACACACATGTATTATACAACTTGAATCAGTATTTTTCAATTAGCCCGGCACATGTCCAGACTTGGATATTAAACAATAAACATTCGACAGTCACATTGTTCACCAAAACTGTATGATGATTCTTTAACTTAACAGAAAAAAGAATTTATAAATCAAAACCTAAGGAAGCTTGTTAATAAAAAGTCCGTTGTTTAAAAAATATCTTCAAAACTCCCCGTATTATCCAAGTCTGCACATGTCTCGCCAATCAGACATCATCAACAACATTTTACAAATTACAAAATTTAATATTGTTTTAAGCAACACTGTTGAGATGTTTCAATTATTTCATTTTGTCCGTTTTATTTTTTCGGTGATTTATCTTATATCCCCTTCGATAATTTCATTTTTTTCTAGCCATTGGTCTTGAATTTCTCAAACTTAAAATAACCGAGAGTAGTGTTTTGTCCCACATTTTGAAAGTTTTTTGAATATTGCTCGATAGAAATGTTAGTTATTGAGATATCTATTATACCTATTATACCTAACTTAATGAGTCTTGATCTGTGTTGATAAGGGGACATCCATAAATTACGTGAGGTGTTTTTTCCAAATATTGGACCCCTTCCTCCCCTTTGCTGAGATTTTGCCGGACTCCTCTTCCCCACAAATTCATACATGATATTTTTTCAACTTTTTAATGAATAAATGTCTTTGAGATATGTTCTAGCCACGTTTTTAGCATGAAGCCTAGCATATACGCTGCAAAAGTTTTGATAAAAATCAATGTTGAATTAATAAAAATTAATTTCTTATATATATTTTGGTTATCATGACTGACTGGCTAATGTTTTGCTGTTGTAACTAATTTGTCCAGTTTTCCTGAACATGTGCTAACAGATCAAAGAAAAAAATGTATATTTTTTAAACTAAAAGTTGATGGGAGATTTTAATTTACTTCCCCCTCCCCCTTGAGATTTTGCTGGACCTCCCCTTTTTGACTTTGTGTAATTTATGGATGTCCCTTAATCAATGCATTAAATCTTAACAGCTAATTTCTGCCATATTCACAGCCATCAGTGGCAGTGTTAAATAGCATCTAAAGAAAGAAAAATTAGCTTTTCGCTGTCTCTGATTAGTGGAATCCTTCGTTGACCAAGGATTTAACACCGACGGCTATGAATATGGCTGTTGGAGATGTTTCGAACACATGGTTGTTGTCAGTTGTACCTCTTGTAATTTTTTAAATTGAACACCAACCAGTTTGAGCTAAACAATTTTGTGTCACTGTGCTAGTCAGGGGTGGATCCAAGAGGGGCACTCTGGACAGTGCCCCCCTTGGACCCAAAAAATGTACTCAAAACGAGTTAAAACCCTACTTTTACAGGTAAAATTTAAAAAAATAATCTGGGGGAGTACCCCCATACCCCCAGCGATACCAAAAGGGGATCTTGAGTAATATACTACGTATTTGAAAATCCCCAACATTTTGACTTTTTTCTCAAAAGGTAAAGGTGATGGTCTGGAAAAGTGCCCCCCCCCCCTTGGAGTAGTGCGGGATCAGCGCCTGGAGCTAATATATTTGAACAGGCTGGTTTCTCGAAAACTGATGAGCTTCAAATGTGCACTTCATGCATTCCTTGCAATTTTTATTGTGTTGATGCAATTTTTTTAGGGTTTCTTGATATTTTTAATTTTTATTTTTTTAGGTTCTATTGCTTAAAGGACATATTCAATCTTATCAGATGGCATTTCATGATCATGCTGTGTATTGCTTGTGGAATTTGCTTCATCTTGCACATTTATTAAAAATAAATTGTGTTAATAAACTCAATTTTATAATTTTCAAATTTAAAAATGTGGAAATTAAAGGTTAATAAGAAAATGTATACTAGTTTATTCAATTAAACTTCTATGTTTACAAAAATATTTATAAATTCGTAGATTTGATGCTAGTGAAGTATGTTTTGGTGTATTTTTTATGTCATTTGTATGGTTTAAATTTCATATAATACCCATATTAGTTTCCTATGCTCTTTTGTAATATTAATTGAACAATTTATATGAATATGAAAGTTAACATTTCAATGTAATTTGATTGTATGTAATAAAAATTCTTGATTGAACTTCAGTTTTGGAAATTGTTTCCTTCTATTAACATATGCATGCATATATTTAAACAGAGAAATAATGTAATAGTAATTCAAATGCTGTAATCATTATTATTTTACCACCCTTTGAAGGCTGCACAACATTTATTCTGAATAGGTTTAATATTTTGTATAATTTTTTAAAAAGCAGATATGTGCTGGCTGAAAATTAAATTAAAAAATCCTATTATTTTTTGCATATATATGTTTAATCCTTTATGGTATTTTTGTACTAAATTGCTACAAAGGGTTCTTATTAAATTGGAAAAAACATTTGTGTTATAAATAGCTGAAACAGTATTTTTTGAAAACATTAGCAAGGTAAGTATCTGAATCAAAAACCTTTCCTTAATTAATTGTGTAAATATCTTCCTGTATTTTTTTCATAATTAATGTTATTATCTCTGGTCTTTATATTTTAATAAAAAATGTCCTTGAAGGGAATAAACTAGCAATTAAATTAAAGAGTAAAATTAAATACTGTTCATATTATTAATTTAAAATACTTAAAGTGGAGAGCTTGGGGCTTCAACTCCCATAGCCTCCCCAAGTTAAAACAAAATAACCCTCTGGAAGAAATCATTCTAGAGTTCAGAAATTTCTACAAAAGGATGTAATGAAAAAAAAAAAGATTGGAAGATTGTGTGGTTAGTTTTATAACCAAAGCTTTAAAATTCATAGACAAATTTGGAATTTGAGTAATTACAGTATTTGTAATGAAAAAGTAGAAACTGTTTAAAGGCAAAATAACATAAATTACTATTCTCGTCCCAGAATATGATTATATACCCAATGTAGAAAAATTTTATTAAAAATAATTAAGTTATTAATTTAGGAGAGAAATGTATGCTAAAAATTTATTTATTTCAAATTTACAGAGAAATTTTTTTTTAGTTTTCCATAGGACTATCTGATCTGAAAAAAAAATACTTTATTTCCCTCAATAGCTGAAAAATTTTAAGAATCAAAAATTCAAATGATTTTAGTAAAAAAATTAAATTTCCATCTTATTTGGTTTTGAAAACTTAATTAAATTACGTGATGCGCTCGACAACTTGAGAGCATCAAAATTTGTGAACAACCACCTCTTTCATAGAACATTCATATTTTAATTCGTTACACATCGAATTAATTTATTCGTCAAATACAGAAACCAAAACTAGAGTAGCGGGAATCGCACCGCACGAACCTACGACACGATCGCACTTGCCGCACGGAGCCAACGCGTACAGACACGCGTCAAAACGTTCACAAAAGTTGGCGACTCGCAGGAAAAAATCTTCCGTCGCAGTCGCAATCGCCGCACTTGCCGGATGGCGTAATTCTAATTCCCACATGGGCAAGGAACAAGTGCTTATACGCGAGCGGAGGAACGGGGGAAAAAAGAAGAACCGCTTGCTTTTTCGATTTTCGCCACCTTCTTTCGGACTGTTAAGTTAAGCATCGCAATCACAGAGAAATATCCTAACAGAGGGTCCACGAGGCTGTTTTCAAACTGGTTACTGATGTGAGGGCGCCACACTAGCTTCTGGAACGTATGCCAGCAGCTTAAAACTCTCACCAAATTAGAACTCTGCGCAAGCGCAAAAAGATGTTTTCGATCTCTCATAGGCAGCCAGCGAACGATCCAGACTGGATCCAGAAGCTGGTGAGTTTAGTGCGATCCCAGCGCCAAAATTCTCCCAACCTGTAACAAATATCATGCTTTTTCGATTTCCATTATGGCCTATGGCCGTGGACTCTCTGTTCTAGTACTCTGTGATCGCAATGAAATGCTCAAATGCTATGTACGGTAAAGATTTTATGTATGTCATTGTTGGCCTCCAACGGATAGCGAATAATTTGTTAACTGCAGATGGATTAAGTTTCTTCACGATCGTTCGCACACAGCCAGAATGGAAGGAAACATTCGCATTAACTTCTATCTAATAAAGGTGGTGTTAAAATAATTATCAAAGTAGTTTTCAATCGATACAACCTTTTCATTGGATCTATTGGATTTATTAATAATTTGTATCGTGATTATTCTTTAATAAGCTCTGATCAATAATTACTTCAGAAATAATTAAAATTAACAGGCTCTTAATGATCACTGAAGGAATTTAATAATACAGTTTATAACATTCCACGCGATAATTTGAACAGTATAAAAACATGAACCTCAAAAATTCAAAGCAAATACCTATTTATTTCTTTTCAAACACAATATGAAAATACCACAAACTTCTAATGAAAATACCACAAATTCTAATGAAAACACCACAAAATTCTAATGAAAATACCACAAAATTCTAATGAAAATATCCCAAAATTCTAATGAAAATACCTCAAAATTAAAAAAAATTAATAATAAAAAATTAACACTTTAAATTGTTCGAGTTTCTAATGGTTCTTTGCATTTGGTAAATTGTTGTGTACAGCTAATGCCAAATTTCGTGAGTAATTATTTTTATAACTGCGTTAGTATTTTGTCTGAATTCAAATTTATCCGCAATAATTTCATCATGCGAGTAAAAATGACTACGACAGAGATTGCAGACGAAATCAACGAAAGAATTACTTTCCTTTTCAGAAAGAATGTGGAAATGGAGGAGTTGGGGTGAAAAATGAACAAAAAAAAGCCCGCGCGCTGAGGAGAAACGCGATCAGATTGGAAGATTGCCAATGGTTGTTCCTTGTCCATGTGGGAATTAGAATTACGCTGCCGGCCGCATATAAACATAAAGCCGCCTTTAGACTGCATTTCTTAAAACTCATATGATAGAATTGGGATCATTTTGTATCATTGATTTTATTTACACATATTCTCCGGCTTGTTATCAATTTGAAAGATCGCATTGGAGTCACAATTGTGGGCGATTTGGTTTACCTATAATTAATTAATCCCTTCCCATAATGAACTATACCGCCCAAAAGTATAAAATTCATTGAAACAATCTAATTATTTATATGGAGCGATCGAAACCCGCCGGAAATGTCGCCGTGCAACTTTTTTTCGTATTTTCGTACGAATAACCACTACGTTATAATAATGCCCAACGCAATAAATTGTAAATAACAGTTTGGAGTTATCGAATAAAAGTCGCTTGTATTATTAAAGGAAACATAAAGGAATTTATAAAATATTTAACTCAAATTACAAGAAATTATTTAAAAAGTTTTTCTCTAAATTAGAATCATTCATAAGGCAAGATTTGCAATCCCCAAAATTCAATGAAAACCCTCCCCGTTTACTGGAAACTAAGGTTCGATTTCAAAGTACTTTATTATCATTCGATTCTAAGATCGATTCTATCCCTAAATTTGATTTCCCCACGATGAACGAAATAGGGACTTTGAATGAACTTTTCCCTAAAAACAGTGCTTCCATCTATGTATTGACTCGAGAACTACGATTTTTCAAAACTTTGTTTACAAAATCTCCCAACATTTCAAGTAGGTTGGTGAAGACGGCGGATTTTTATCTCTTTTTGTTTTTTTGTTATTGATTTTTAAAAACAGGTCAGGACTTTATGCTCACCCTGTATTACGTAAATGTACAGTTGGGGAAATAAAAAACGACTCAGTTGAGATTTCTGACGAACCACTTGGGTTAGGAAGACAAATAAGGTGTCATTTTTCATGTCATGAAGTATTCTTTAAATGGAAAAAATTTCGAGTCCTTAGGGGGTCGTCTTCATATTAAACGGTACACTAACTTTATTTTTTCCTATGGGGACCCCCAATTATTATGCGTTTTTCTGAAAGAGCATTCCCATAAACCCCCAAATACCAAGTTTCATCCATGAAAGTATCCAAATAAAAGCATAATATATTTTTAAAATGTCAACCATTCAATGTGAAATTTGTCAAAATGTTTTCGGCGTAAAAATATGAAACTTTGAATTTAGATCAAATTTGTGTCCCCAAACAAAATAATTATGCTTTTATAGCGATATTTAATGGTTAATAGATAGATAATTAACATCTAATTTTGACCCAAAAATTAAATTTTAAAATCTTTTAATATTTTTATGGTAATCGATTCTGGTAGTAATTTTATGAGGAAAACCAAAATTTCAGTCGATTTTATTTAATAGTTTTGGAAAAAACCGAATTAAACTAAATTCCCACTCTTTAAGGGACCGTATACCGCTGCCAAATGTATACTGGCGAATGGTTTTTTTTGGAAACAGTCGCCTTATTTTAATCACCATAACTTAAATTAAAACTTAAATTTGATATAAAATTTCAATAAATTACTTATAAACTTTTCAATAAACATTAAAGTGGTGAGTAAAAGTCTTACTATCCCACCGTTTTTAAGAAATAGTGTTTACTGAAAATTAACCCTTCTCACTCTGGAGACGACCCCCAAAACGTAAAAGCTTTATTTACCGCACGATTTGAATGAAACTTGGTATTTGGGGGTTTATGAAGATGCTCTTTCAGAAAATCGCATAATAATTGGGGGTCCCTATAGGAAAAACAAAAGTTGGTGTTTCGTTTAACATGAAGACGACCCCCTAAGGACTCGAAATTTTTTTTCATTTAAAGAATACTTCATGACATGAAAAATGACACCTTGTTTGTCTTCCTAACCCAAGTGGTTCGTCAGAAATCTCAACTGAGTCGTTTTTTATTTCCCCAACTGTACATCAAATACTAATCGAAAAAGCACTTACTTACCTTTAACCAAAGTTGTTCAATCTTATTCATTCGTTGTATTTTTAAATCTATTCTTGTTTTAATTTACGAGAAATACAATAAAAAATAAATACAAAAAGAATTGTCAAGAGGATAACAGGAGGAAGAAGCTTTTTAAAGATAAAAAAAAATATTTGATTGGGCAAGATTTGGTTTTGACAGGTGTCCAAATGTCTGGGAATTTATGATAGTAGTACAAAGAAAACACTACAAAAAAAACTTGAAAACTCATTGAAAGTTAAAAAATAAATAATTTGTGGCGTACCCCTTAAAAGCTCTCGGCGTACCCCCGGTTAAGAACCACTGATTTACCATCATTATTATCAACCAAAATTTTTATTTTTTTTCCTACATGATCAAATTTTAACTTCAAATTTGGCAGAAATGTTTTTTTTTGGGATTTGAAAAACTTAAATTTACTTTTTTCTGAATTTTTTTTTATTTAACTTTTTCCCCATTTTTTTAATTTTGAAAAAAAAAATAAGAAAGGCAGTTATGTTGCACATCAAATCAAAGATAATAAAATTACAAACAAAATGGCACTAATTGAGGTGTTTGCTGTGTTAACTGTCACCTTTAGTATTTTAATATTTTAACATATACTCCTACTTTAACTTCTTATGACGTAATATCTTTTGTATAAATACTGCTGTGTTTGTAATAAATGATTAGAGCACGGAAGATCATGGCTGAACGACAAGGTTATAGCATGATGTCTCCCCAGGAAATGCAGGATTATGTTCAAGAAAGAGTGATGTTGCAGTTTGACGCTTTGCCGGATCAGACCAAGAATTTGATTTTGCTTCACATCTCGCGGCTACAAGAAAATGGTTTTCTCCCTGTGGCTGAGCATGGATCCCAAGCTGTCCCTTCTCCGCCACTCAGTCGCAAGTCTCCCGTGCCCACTCAGCCGACCCCTGTCTTCACATCCAATCGTTTAAGCGCTCTCCCTTCTGAAGAGGATGAGTACCCTGTGTCGTCAGAAATGACTTCACTGAAGAAAATTTCTGATGATTTGACTGCCGCCTCTCGGACCCCTTCGCCAGACAGAAGGGTCCCCTCGCCGATGCCTGATGACACCCAAGACACCATCATGGAAGTCTCTCTCGATGCGGCCCAAGCTCCCATCGGTCGAGTCATGAAAAGGAAACCGAGACCCTCCGCCATGCTTTGTTTCCGTTGTTGTGGGTTTGGACATGTCGCCAAGGACTGTCCGAGCTCGCTTCAGCGGTGCATGCGTTGTGGGGGCGACCACCGTCTCAGTTCCTGCCCGCTCCCTAGGAGCAGCACGGTCAAGTGCATCAATTGCGGTTTGGTTGGTCATCTTGCAGCGTGGAAAACCTGCGAGTTGCATCCCAAACACAAATCCAAGCGCAAAGCTAAGCCAATACCTGAAGCTAGCAAAAGTGAGCAGAAATGCACCAACGTCCAATCGGAATCCATCCCAACCAAGTCCCGTCCTCCCAGACGCAAATCTTCCATCTCCGATGATAAGCCCTGCCCACTAGGGTGGGCCGAAAAAAAACTTTTTTTCTTATTTCAAAACGCTATACCGCGGAAAACTTGCCTCTTGGGTAGATAAGTAAAATGCAACAAAAATTTTTAAAATCGGTTAAAAATTGCTCTAGCGCATCAGCCCTAAAGTTTGAAAAAATACGCAATTTTCATTATTTTTCGAGTAAATGGAATAAAATAAAATAACTTCTGCAAGAAGTAGATACAGGTATATATTAGTAGAAAAATGACCAGAAAAGTAATTGAAATAAAAAAATTGAATAAATTTTAGAATTTATTGGTAGTTTATTACACCTGAAAACTTACGTTTTTACTAGAAATTCACATATTTCGATGAAATAAAAAACTTTTTCCTGATTGAGCAAAATTTTGTTTTTAATAATATTCTGCCTTGCTCGCTATCGCTTACAATCCCCCTCAACGGTTCTGCCGTTTTTACAGGTCGCTTCGCAATCAGAGCTCGCTTGTTGCTCATCAAAATAGCATCAAGATCTCTCGCTAATCCGCACAAATAACACCCTTATAAAACCTAACATAGAACTTTCTCTAGCTTATCAAAAATTTGATTCAAATATTTTCCCCATAATTACATTTTAATTATTCTCTTGAATTGGCACTAACTAGTATTTAGAAAAAATAATTAAATACATCCCATGGAAAACAAGGAGAGCCGCAATCTAATTCAAGTGTATTTTGATGACTGGAAGGATCATTTTTTGTTTTTAATAATATTCTGCCTTGCTCGCTATCGCTTACAATCCCCCTCAACGGTTCTGCCGTTTTTACAGGTCGCTTCGCAATCAGAGCTCGCTTGTTGCTCATCAAAATAGCATCAAGATCTCTCGCTAATCCGCACAAATAACACCCTTATAAAACCTAACATAGTACTTTCTCTAGCTTATCAAAAATTCCCAAATTTCTATTGAAGCAAAACAATTTTTGAGATAGTACAAAACTATGATTTTGAGTAAGATATTATCCTTTTATTCAATTATTTTGGTTGTATGAGATAAGACTTAGGGTCCAACTCTTTTCTTTCAATACTTTGAATTTGAAGTGTATTTCAAGCCTAATTCAAGATGACTTTCACTTATGTCACCATTTTTAAGCATTTGAGTGGCATGGGAATCTGTCAAAGATCTAGTCTGTCGCTGTTGGACTATATTTATTGGACTTATTGGACTATAAATCATGCATCATGGTTGGTGATTGGTGAATCTTCCCTACATGAAATGTAGTATGAAGCAAAGAGTATTCCATTTAAATATTTTGATTTGGGCTCGCTTGAAACTTATCTTTAAATTGGGACCCCTTATTGACTCCTTTCATAAGTTAAATGGACTATAAATATAATAATTCTTCCTCTTTTATGAACAATATTTTACTAACTCAAAAGCGAGATTTCCGAAAGGACAAAGCATGTATTTATTCCACTTTCATTAAATTTTCTGGTATGAATGTTGATATTTTTTTTTACTTTAAACTTTAAACACATTATCTGAATCCATTTGAGGAGTATTTGCTTTTTAAGTAAACGCATGCAGCAATATATGGAGGGTTCAGAATAGAAGTGAACCAAGTCCACTTTAGCTACTTTTGAGCTACAGAGGTTTAACGTTCAAGCTACATAGGAAAATTAATGTTAACAGTTTGTAAAATTAAAATTTTTTGCGGATATTATCAGAACTAGGACTTGGTTCTTTATTGCACTGAAATTTTACATAGTAAACTCCCGTTAGTACGCCGTTCAAGGGGATTTGTGAAAACGTCGTAATAAGCGGTACGACGCTATATGCGGAATTCCATAAAACACCGTTTTGGCGATATACCTAATACCCGTAATACCTAATCTTACCTAGACACGTTTTTAAGCGGGATTTTATCACTAAAATAGAAACGAAAAGAACAATGTCTAAAAACAGAGCAAACATTCTTACCTTTACAACTTTTATTGGTATACTATTTAAATATAACACTTGGAAATCATGACAAAACAAATAAAATGGTGTCTCTTATTTCATTTTGTGAGACTAAAAAGTTATGCCCCCCAAAAAACTCTATTTTTTTCCCTGAATCTATCCAACCAACCGGCAGTTCCACTAAAGTCTGTTACATTCAAACTTTTAGCAATTTCTCGTTGTTCTACTCGCGTTTTCAACGGTTTCTGTAGCTCATATATTATTTCAAAGGAACTCGCAATAACCGGGATTTTTCTTCGGGGGACCGGAGAAAAGCATCAAAATATGCGGGAAGTCGTTATAAGCGGGGGCGCTATAAGCGGATAGTTTTTAATGATAAAAGGCCTAATGGTACCAGGGACCGGAGAAAAACGTCGTAATATGCGGGACGTCGCACTAAGCGGGGGCGTACTAACGAGAGTTTACTGTAGTTGGTGCATGTTATAGCGTTGCTAACTCAAAAATGACAAAAAGTGGACTTGGTCCACTTTAATTCTGAGCCCTCCATATGATTCTGAGATAAAAATAAGGTTTTATTAAATCTATTTCGTATTTATTGATTAATATGATACCACTTAAGTTATGTGAAAGTGAACTGACCATGGTTCACAAACGGGTAGTAAAGCTTTTAAGAAAGCTCTCTAATTTTATAACTTATGCCCAATCAGGCAGATATTACTTAAATGATTTTCCGTTGATATATAAAGAATCACACTCAATTCTGTTTAAATTTATCATCAGAAGTTATTTCCGATTTACCAACCCTTATAAGTAACGATGTCATTGTGTGTTCAAAGGTATCATATCCTTGGAATAAAAACCCAGCTTTTTACATATAATAAATAAAGCTACTATTTGCGCATTTAATCACAAGCAAGGTTTATAGAATATAAGGTTGGCTCTTCACATAGACATGGAAAAAGCTCGTGACGTCTCGTTTCCGCTGCCAGTGACGTCATATGTAACGCCTCCTAACTGTTTGAACAACCAATCACTTTCAGTTTGAGTGGAATAAAGGAAAGATACTGGTGGCATGGAAACTTTACGCTCCGCCTTAACAAGCCTGATTGGCCAGTGTAAGCTTTGGCTCGTCACTTCCGCTGCCAGTGACGTCACTGGTATCAGTGTCAGATGGGCCCCCTCTGAATCACAAGGCTATGATCCTTCCAGTCATCAAAATACACTTGAATTAGATTGCGGCTCTCCTTGTTTTCCATGGGATGTATTTAATTATTTTTTCTAAATACTAGTTAGTGCCAATTCAAGAGAATAATTAAAATGTAATTATGGGGAAAATATTTGAATCAAATTTTTGATAAGCTAGAGAAAGTTCTATGTTAGGTTTTATAAGGGTGTTATTTGTGCGGATTAGCGAGAGATCTTGATGCTATTTTGATGAACAACAAGCGAGCTCTGATCCCGAAGCGATCTGTAAAAACGGCAGAACTGTTGAGGGGGATTGTAAGCGATAGCGAGCAAGGCAGAATATTATTAAAAACAAAATTTTGCTCAATCAGGAAAAAGTTTTTTATTTCATCGAAATATGTGAATTTCTAGTAAAAACGTAAGTTTTCAGGTGTAATAAACTACCAATAAATTCTAAAATTTATTCAATTTTTTTATTTCAATTACTTTTCTGGTTATTGTTCTACTAATGTATGCCTGTATCTACTTCTTACAGAAGTTATTTTATTTTATTCCATTTACTCGAAAAATAATGAAAATTGCGTATTTTTTCAAACTTTAGGGCTGATGCGCTAGGGCAATTTTTAACCGATTATAAAAATTTTTGTTGCATTTTACTTATCTACCCAAGAGGCAAGTTTTCCGCGGTATAGCGTTTTGAAATAAGAAAAAAGGTTTTTTTCGGCCCACCCTACTGCCCACCCCTCTCCCGGTCGACCAAGCGACTCTGGGAGGAGTGGAAGGATATGCAGAACTTCTTCGCGGCCGTGAGGGACCACTTTAAGCATATTGGTGGTTTTTCTCGCTTGCTGCGGGATTTCCTTGCCTGCCCCAACAAGGGGACCAAGACCTCCTTCATTTTCTCCCTCTTCATGCTTGATTAAAAACTCCAGCTGCTTACGCAAGTTTTTCCTGGTCTCATGACCAATTTTCATTCCTGTTTTCTTTATTCATGTTTTTTCCCATTCACGTTTTTTCTACTTCAAGTCGGAGCAGAAGCGCCTCCGGCGCTGGCACTCCATAATTATATGATGATGATGAATAAATGATTAGATGTCAAAACTTGCGTGATCTGTTAGCGTCACTTTACTGTCCCTCCTGCCAGCCATTTCATTAAGTTTACATTCAGAAGTGGGATTGTGCCCCAACGACCTCACCGATTCAAAGTGAATTCAACGTAAAAGAATTCAACGTGGATTTTGAATTAGGAAAACACGTAAGCAAAAGTTGATCTATAGCAAGAATGGCGTGGCTTGGCAGAGGAAGAAAGGCCGATCTACTGAATCTATGCAAAGAGATAGGTGTGGAAGCTAACGAGGACATTATCATATTTAAAATCAAGAATTTGATTGTGAAGAGTGAAGGCTTCGAAGAAGATTTCGCGAAAGAAATTTTTGAAGGAATCATTGCTGAACGCTTGAAAAGAGAAGAAGCTGAGGCTGAACAAAAGAAATCGGAATTGGAACATCGCAAAAGGCTACAAGTTATGGATATTGAACATCGCAAAAGGCTACAGGTTATGGAGATTAAACATCACGAAAGGTTAAAGATCATGGAGATTGAAGCTTGTGATGAAGTTCTGGAAAAGAAGAAACTGGATCTTGAAGCTGTCAAAAAGCAGACGAAACTGGATCTTGAAGCTGAGGAAGAGAAGTTCGGATGTGAAGTTCGTAAATTGGAAATTGAAGAAAAAGAAAAGCAGCGTGCTTTTGAGCTAGAAAAGCTTAAAATTGAAGTGCAAGGTAAGCGTGATCCCAATTCTTAAACTGATACTATTTCTGAAGTTACAATTAAGAGTTCTATTGATCTAAGATGTGATGTACAAAGTTTTGATTTGAAAGAAAGCGTTGCTAAAAAGTTAAATTTGGGATGTACTCCAATTAGAAAAGATCTTTATTCGTTTGGTAGTCTAAGTAATACAGTGACGCAAATTGTTGGAGAAAGTGTAGTTGATATCAAAATTGATGATGTGTTAGCTAAGGAGGACCCTGGATCAAAAGTAAAGAAAAAAGATCCTGAATCCAAATCTGGTGAAGAGGACCCTGGATCGAAGGTAAAGAAGAAAGATCCTGAATCTAAATCTGGAGAAGAGGATCCTGGATCGAAGGTAAAGAAAAACAAACATGAACCCAAATCTGGTGAAGAGGATCCTGGATCGAAGGTAAAGAAAAACGAAGATGAATCCAAATCTGGTGAAGAAGATCCTGGATCGAAGGTAAAGAAAAACGAAGATGAATCCAAATCTGAAGAAGAGAACCCTGGATCAAAGTTTAAGAAAGTTCCCGAATCAAAATCTGGTGAAGAGGTCTCTGGATTAAAAGTAAAGAAAAACGAGCATGAATCCAAATCTGGCGATGAGGACCCTGGATCAAAAGTAAAGAAGAAAGATCCTGAATCCAAATCTGGTGAAGAGGACCCTGGACCGAAAGTAAAGAAAAACGAACATGAATCCAAATCTGGTGAAGAGGACCCTGGATCAAAGGTAAAGAAGAAAGATCCTGAATCCAAACCTGGAGAAGAGGATCCTGGATCAAAGGTAGAAATGAAAGATCCTGAATCCAAATCTGGTGAAGAGGACCCTGGATCAAAAGTAAAGAAGAAAGATCCTGAATCTAAATCTGGAGAAAAGGACCCTGGATCGAAGGTAAAGATGAAAGAAACTGAATCCAAATCTGGAGAAGAGGACCCTGGATCAACCGTAGAGAAAGACGAGCCTGAATCCAAACCTGGAACTGGGGAGTCTGGATCAGAGAGCGAATCTCCCAAAGCATCTAGCGATTCTTCTAGTAAGGAATCGGGGACGAATCGGAAAAGCACGAAATCGAAGACGCCCTCCAAATTGGATTCTCCTTCCGGCGGCTCTTCAGATACCGAAGAACATCTTTCGGAAACTACAGGTTCCGGTAGATTTTCGGAGAAGGGAAAGGAAATCCGATACAGAAAAGTTAAGATGAAGGACCGTACCACGACCGCCCACGTAAGCCAGCTGAAGCCCTGGAGAGCTGACGATGATGACGACCACGAAGACAGTAACGACGATGAGGAGGATGATAGTGATATGGTGGACTAAAAAGACTCACGAATTAATGACTTTTCTTTATTGTGCTTAAGAGAGTTAAGGTTTAAAGGTATTTAAGTTAATGATAAATAAGTCATTGGAAATGTTGTTCTTTTAAGTACTCAAAGAGTAATGTTACCAAGTTAAAAGCAAAGAATTAATCATTGTATTTATCTTCTATAATTTAGTCAATTGAAAGGTCAGTATGGCCGAGTGTTAACTGTCACCTTTAGTATTTTAATATTTTAACATATACTCCTACTTTAACTTCTTATGACGTAATATCTTTTGTATAAATACTGCTGTGTTTGTAATAAATGATTAGATGCCGAAACTTGCGTGATCTATTAGCGTCACTTTACTGTCCCTCCTGCCAGCCATTTCATTAAGTTTACAGCTGCAAGAAGGGATTAACTCTAAAATCCGAATTCATGGCAAGATAGTCGCCAAAGTGGAGCGTAGTTGCCAATGTGGTGCTGTTTCACGCTCTATAGAATTATATATCTGAGTCAAAGAATTTCAGCCATGTTTAACCGCGGCCAGATGCTGATCGTGGTACAATTTCCTACCACAATTAATCGGGAGAACAAAGAAAATTTGATTTCTTAAAGCTAGATTCTATATCTAACAAACTTATTTAAGATGATCTTAAGGTAATAATCTTCAGTATTTTAGGATCGGATAAAGATCGGACAAAAACTCAAAATGGAAATTTTTTTTTATACATACAAATAAATTTCATTTCTTACAGCTAAATTCTAAATCTTACAAACTTGGTTATAATCTTCACTATATTTTCGGATCGGACAAGATCAGATGAAGATCGGACGAAAACTCAAAATAGATAATTTTTTATACAAATAAATTTCATTTCTTAAAGCTAGATTCTATATTTTAACAAACTTACTTAAGACTTAAGATGATCTTAAAGTTATAATCTGAAATATTTTCAGATCGGGCATAAGATCATACGAAAACTCAAAATGGAATTTTGTTTTATGCAGGAGTATAACAAATAAAAAAAAACAATAAAGGTAAAATGATTCTAATCCTAGAACGTAAAAAATGGCGATCACATTCACCAACCCAGTAGTGGTTATGCATAGCCCTAAAACGACACCACCTTGGCTACTACCACTGGCTGCCGCCAAGGTGGCGACTTCTGACATGAATTCGGATTTTTGAGAAATCCCTTCTTGCTGCAAACACCTCAATTTCAGGTTTTTAAGTTGTTAGTTCTAAAGTCTGTCTGTCCTAGCAAGGCACGAGTGGCAAACCTAAAACCAGTACCCACAGCAGAAAAAGCAGTGGCGAGTGCAGGGTATCGGGTATCTAATAGAAGTGAGATAACCATCTTTATGGCTTTTTCGCCACTGTTTTTTCTGCTGTGGGTACTGATTTTAGGTTTGCCACTCGTGCCTCTCTAGGACAGACAGACTTTAGTTATTAGCTGTTTTAAAATGCAGAAAAAACAACTTTACAAGAGTTATTCTTATTTTAAAAAATTTTTACTACCGAAAGAGGGGTGATAGAAGAATGGAATCTGGAACATTATAACTATAACTATATTAGATTTTCATAAAAAAAATGAAGAAGAATATGGGAGGGTTTAATCTTCGTTTGTTTTTTTTTTGTAAAAAAATTCAGTATTTTTTTGAAACTTTAAGGCTTTTGCAGCACGGGTTAAAATTTTTTGATTGAGCTATAATTTTGCAAAAATCATTTATTTGTATGATGAAACAATTTGGGGGGGCGTCGCATAAAGATTTCCAAACTTTAAAAATAAGGACCACCCTAATGTTTATCAAAAGAGTTCATCAGACAAATAAAATAAAATCCCAACAGATATGCTACCTAGATAATACGAGTAAGCCACAGGCATTTTAAACATATTTATGGTGAATGTTGATTCAGGTATGTACTTGCTCTTAGGGAGCCACACATGTTTAAGTTGCAGTTTATTTCCCTAAATTTACAATAAATAAAAAAGTTTTCTAGAAGAGTGTCAGTAATCACTAGGGCAAGGATTTATATGTAATTATATATTTGTTCAGGGATCTGATATTAAAGTGTGCTTTTGAATTCTATACATTTTAAAAGATTTGGAATCTATTAACACTAGAACGACGGGATGGGCTTTTTTGGCCCATCGCGCTGTGTTTGCGGCTTAATCATTTCAACACTAATCAACAGAATGGCTTGAAATTTTCTGACTTTTCCTTATTTGGTTCTATTAAAGTTCATACCAAACCGTTTTCATTTTAGTCCCATAGGAGCAAAGATAGCGAACCGTATACCTAGAAAGACAGAGCGGGCTTTTTTGGACCGTACCACCTCTACTGTGTTTTAGTACAAGTTTCGTCCCTCTGGTATTTCCATGAAACTTTTTTATAGAAAGGGGGGATCTTCTTTGTTTGTTATCTCTTACAAGTGTTATCTCTTAAAAGTTCCATTCAATTCGATTCTATTTAGAACGCCCTTTCTCAGTCGGGGTAGTGGTCGAGGGGAGGACGTTTCAAAGGATGAATTTAATGGTGCCCACTATAGAGATAAAGGTTCTCACCATTGAATTTTGGCCTACAAGGTGACCAATAGGGTTTGTTTCTCATAAAAGAAATACATTTTACAACTTGAACTGTAACAGCTGTTTTCTTTGTATGGGGAAACTGCTAACCTTCATTTCCTGTTGAGACATTGAAAATGATGTGTTGTGAAGTGTACCCAGCCATACTTGGGAAAAGAAAGGAACATAACAACTGACAGCTATTTTACAATAGTAAAACTGTGTGAAAAACTAGAATCCCAAGCAAAACTAGCCTGGTTGGAACCCTTAGAAGAGACCGTAGGAGAAGTTCCGCCAACTGCAAAATTAGGAAAACAAAATCTCTATTCAACAATTGTTTATTTAAAAAAATAAAGACAACCTTAACTGCACAACACCGTAGTTATCGACAACTGGGAGGAAAAGAAAAAGCCGGATACTATAGCTTACTACAACGAAACTAAGTATGGAGTTGACATCATTGTGGATCACATGATACGACCGTATAGCACCAAATCCGGCTCTAGCCGCTGGCCAGTTGGCCTATGAATGTTTTCTATAACATATTAGATATCTCTGCTGTAAATGCATGGATCTTATACAAGGTAGTAGTCGGGAAAAAGAAATTAAGTCGTAGAAATTTCATCTTGAGATTATGTGAAGAGCTCCGTGCCCCTTACGTGTCTGCCAAAGAAACAACCATTTCTACCATAAAAAGGAAAAAAAGCATAAACAGAGAAGACAGCAGTGACAAAAAGGGTTTTATGTAGAATTATAGTATCCTGTAAAGGAAACCATACATTAAAGAAATGTTTCGACTGTAAGAAATCGGTTTGTGAAAAATGCGCATTTAGAGAAGTGCTTTGTATCCATTGCTCTAAATGTGTTAAACAAGAATAAACAGAACAGTTTTAAAAACTTTGCTTTATTTATTGAATGGGTTTTATTAATTATTCCTATCAGTGTCACTTATCTAGATCATCAACTCATTTATCAGATCTATGGATAAAAATGTAGTCAAAGCACTTTTCATGGCCATAATTACAATTTATTTTAATAATTAAAATTCTAAAATCCTATAGAAATCTGAAGATTGAGTCTCTATCTCATACTCTAATAGTTATTTATATGATATTATTATATTTTAGATGTATAATTAGCTCCGTATGCAAAAAATTATGGAGCCGGCCAAAAAGGCCCACTCAGTCTTTCTAGGTATACAGCATAGTGACATCTTTCTAGCCATCTTCATAGCTTTTATGCCATCTTTCAATCTAATAAGGTGGTGTTAAAAATAATTATCAAAGTAATATGCAATTGATACAACCTTTTCATTGGATCGATTGGATTTATTAATATTAACAGGCTCTTAATGATCACTGAAGGAATTACATAATACAGTTCATAACATTCCACGCGGTAATTTGAACAGGATAAAAACATGAACCTCCAAATTCAAAGCAAATATTTATTTGTTTTCAAACACAATATGAAAATACCACAAAATTAAAAAAAATAGTAATAATAAAAAAAAAATTAACACTTTAAATTTTGATTGAGTTTCTAATGGTTCTTGGCATTTGGTAAATTGTCGTGTATAGCTAATGCCAAATTTCTTTTCCTCTTTTTTTGGTGCAGAAATTTCATTCATTGGTTTCCCTGCAGCAAATCAAATCAAGGGGGGTGTTTGAGGGAGTACCTAGGTCGTTGGACCTTCAAACTCCAGTATAACTAGCCTCACTGGGTGAGGCCATGAGCTGAACTCTTACAGAACGTGTGACTTGAAAGTCACAGTCAGCTGAGGAGTGGCTAGCTTGATGCTAGCCCCCTCTTGATTTCCCCAAGTAACCTTGGTACTCATTTTATCGACCCCGGAGGGATGAAGGGCTGAGTCTGCCTTGCCCGTGGACCGGGATTTGAACCCCGGGCTTGTGGTGTGGGAGCGCAAAGCGCTTCCTCTACGCCAGTGTTTCTCAACCGGGGGTACGCGTACCACTAGGGGTACGCCAAGAGGTTTTAAGGGGTACGCCATGTATTCCAAAATCCCGTAAAAGTAGCTTAAAATCACTTTTTAATAAGCTGAAATTCAAAAATTTTCCTGGGGGAGAACCCCCAGACCCCTCTTTTACCTATAGTTTGACATATCAATAATTTATGTAATTTTTAATATGAATAGCAGGAAATTTTCAGGTGGAGGTTACAAATATACTCTGGAGGTAGCAAACGGGGCATACGCCCTGGGTATCACACAAGAGGTTTTAGTGTATTCAAAATTAGGTAAAGAATTATGTTTGAATCAAATTTTGTAAAAGGTAGAGTTGAATTATTATCCTAACTGTTTCAAATTAAATTTTAAGGTGCATAGAAAACTTAACTTTTGAATATTGTCCATAATACCTTTACAAAATTGTATTTCACTTGGTTATAAATTGAATTCTTTTTATAACAGAACGTTTGTATAAAATTCTATGAAATGTAAGCAGATTAGGGGCAAAAATTTGTAAGGGGGCGGTGGAAATTTTTCTTCTTGAAAAGGGGGCGGTGGTCCCAAAAAGTTTGGGAACCTATGATTTAAACGAAGGTGATGTTTCAACTACCACCTGCAACTGCATGCGAGGGGTACGCAGGGAAATATATTTTTCCTTTGGGGGTACAATCGTGAAAAAGGTTGAGAACCACTGCTCTACGCCACCGGGCTTAACTGCAGCAAATCTTTTGGAACCCTTTCTGGATCCAGCCTTTCTCCTAGCAATCGCTCATGGCTGCACATTGATTTATTTTGCCAAATTATACTCTAGATCTTAAGGACAAACTGAACAAAAATTCAGCAGCAGCTTCAGGGCTATGGATTTTTTCAAGTTTAGAGTGGTTTTAGAACGAAATTCCACTGAGAAATTATCATTTCCTAAAGCTTCGTGAGTTGTTATTTTAATAACTACGTCAATATTTTGTCTGAATTCAAATTTATGTGTCATAATTTCATCATGCGAGGGAAAATGACCACGACAGAGATAGCAGACGAAATCAACGAAAGAATTACTTTTCTTTTTTAGAAAGAATGTGAGAATGGCAGAGTTAGGGTGAAAAATGAACAAAAAAAGAAAAGAGGAGAAACGCGATTAGATTGGACGGTTGCCAATGGCTGCCCTTATCCATGTGGGAATTAGAATTACGCTTCCCGGTCAACAGGTGGAGGGTAAATTTTAATGAGCTGTTAAACAAAAAAGCGGGTGTTATAATCTCTCACATGGCAAATAGCGAAAATCACCCTTCCCTACTCTGTGCTTGAATATTTGAAGAGCCCCTTTAAAAAAATTACTTAACATTTTCTTTCTGTTATTACATATTTGGCATTTTTAATACATATTTTGCTAAAATAAACACATTATCTGAACATATTTTGGATTTTTAATTACATATAAATCCTAGCCCACAGAGTACTAGAACAGAGAGTCCACGGCCATAGGCCATAATGGAAATCGAAAAAGCATGACATTTGTTACAGGTTGGGAGAATTTTGGCGCTGGGATCGCACTAAACTCACTAGCGTCTGGATCCAGTCTGGATCGTTCGCTGGCAGCGTATGAGAGATCGAAAACATCTTTTTGCGCTTGCGCAGAGTTCTAATTTGGCGAGAGTTTTAAGCTGCCGGCATACGTTCCAGAAGCTAGTGTGGCGCCCTCACATCAGTAACCCATTTGAAAACAGCCTCGTGGATCCTCTGTTAGGATATTTCTCTGTGTTCTAGCCCCAGTAATCACTATGGAAGTGAACAAACTTTTCAAGGGTTTACACAATTTTGGGAATAAAGCGAAGGGATTCAATAAATTAACACAACTAGTTGTGTTAACACAACTAGTGTTAGTAAAATTTTTCTTGTATTATGTTCTTGTTTAATATTTCTTGTTTATGATACAAGAAAAATTTTCCGAATGCTAGATTTCCATTACTTTCGTAATATATTAATGTCTGAGGACTGTTTTTGGTAATTACCAAAATACCTAATAATACTAATTACCAAAACCAGTCCTCAGACATTAATATATTACGAAATTAATGGAAATCTAGTGTTAGTAAAATTTTTCTTGTATCAGCGTATAATTAGTTGTAAATCTTTCCGATAGAAGGCAGCACTGCAGCAGCCAGCGGACGATCGAGCTGGCCGAGTGATCTCGGGTAGTCGTCCATCGTTCTCGTATCATTATCGTATCGGTTCATCATCGTGTTAAAAGTTTCTGAATACGGCCCTAAAGTGGGCGTCTCGACGAAACCAAGCTACCAACGAAGATTCAGCCTGTTATTAATCAATAAAAATTTTGAACGGTGGCCTGTGGACTAATATGCATTCGTGGATGAATTTTTTTTTTTTTTTTGAAATTTTTAAATAACATTTTAGAAGTGAAACATGGTTGTCCCCGGAAATAGCTTTATTCTCCTAACATGAACGTTTTAGTTCATTATAAGGCATATAAAAATGACAGAATAACGCAATTCTTCTTGTTCTTAATTAATTACAATCAGAATAAGTGAATATTCACTTTTAGTGCAACTATAAAGTGTTTTAATTAGAAACTTTTGAGTTTGAACTGTTCATAACAGAGCGTATGCTTTTAAAAAGTCATTCTCCTGGCATCTATATCTCCTAAACGAAACAGAGTAAAAAATTGAAATTTGGATATGTTAGAGGTATCGTGATTTTATGGTGAATGTGAAGTTTGTAGCCCAAAATATGAGAAATAAAAAAAAATGGTGAAAGAATTACTATGAAAACGTCATTCTCCTGGCATCCATATCTCCTAAACAAAACGGAGTGTATTATTGAAATTTGAATATGTTGGAGGTATCGGTATTTTATGGTGAATGTGAAATTTTCAGGCTTAAATATGAAAAAAAAAAAAGAAATGGTGAAGTACTGAAAAACATCATTTTACTGGCACGTCATTCTCTTGGCAACCATATCTCCTAAACAAAACGGAGTGTATTATTGAAATTTGGATATTTTAGAGATATCGCGATTCTATCGTGAATGTGAAATTAGAATTTTTTTTTCCAAAATAAACAAAACCTATTTTTTTTACTTTTGTAGATATTCAAATTTCCATACGTAGTACAAGTAACAATATTCAGGGTGTTTCAAAAGTCCGTTTCACGCCTTTTATTTGGAACCAACGTATCCTAGGGCCCTGGAAGTAAGGTCTATCCCTAGGTAAGTGACCCTGGAGAATCCATTGAGAGGACTTACAGCACCCCTAGCGGCGAAATAAAAAAAGTTAAAAAATTTATTTAAGGAACTAAAGGAGATAGAACAAACACCTCAGTGTGAGTATTGTTGCCTAGGGATCGACCGATGGCATTTTTTTGGCCGATGAGCCGATGCCGATTGTTTGAAAAATTCCATCAGCAGGCCGATGGTCCTTAAATGGCCGATGGCAAAACTTGCATTTAACAATTTGAAACTTTTACTTTTCGTCAGAAAATGTAAAATCTGTCTTAGAACCAGAAATGAAAATTTTTTTGCTTCTGAAATTGAATAGTTTTTTTTTTACTTTGAATCTGAATTATTTTTTTTTTACTTCTATATGTGAATGTCCCAATAAATTAAAAATTAATGGTGAACTAAATCCCAAAAGTTTTTTAAACAATAGCCGCGTTCACAACAGACAACCTGTTCAACCGGAGAAAGAGCTAAAGAAGTAGGAGAAAAGGGATCTCCGAAAACTAACCGTGAGGAAATAGAATAACCCGATCACAAGTGCACTCGTCTAACTCGTCCTACCGGTAGAACGAATCACGTGACAAGCGAGCGAGCTCGTAGAAATACATTACGGGAAGCGAGCGGGAGCCTCCTCTACAGGCGTTTAGTCCAATTAAAACATTTCCTACTGCTATGGCCCAGGTGAGAATTTTCAACGGATGGTCCGGTGAGGTTTTCCCCAGGGGCGGTTCCAGGGGGGTCCTGGGGGCCATGCCCCCCCCCGAGAAACCCTAACAAATAGCTTAAAAAACACTTTCTTATCGCTAAAATTCAAAAAATTTTCTGGGGGAGAACCCCCATAGCCCCTTTTAATATTTTGACATGTGACATCTGTTTTAGAGTGTTTTTCCCTTGAAAATTCTTCCACTTAAAAGAAGCTGTTCTCTTTTGGGAAGTTTTAAAATAGGTGAATACTATAGTTTAAAAGGGCGCATTTGCAAAAATTTCCTGGGAGAGGACCCCCAGCCTTTTTCAAAATTAAGCATCTATTTATAATTTCATCCTTGAAAATTCTGTGGTTTACATGCTTTCAAAATGAGCTGAAACTTTATTTTTAGAGGCAAATTTTCAAAAGTTTTCTTGGGGGTTACCCCCCAGACCCCCTATTAATTTCTCATGGTTACTTATTTACTGTTTTCTCCTTGAACTTGTTTCTCTCCTCTCCTTTTAGGACTACAAGAAGTTGCCCTCTTTAGGTGTTATCCAATGGGTACCAAATGTACAAAAATGAGTAAAAAAACTTCTATTTGAAGCCAAATTTCACAAAATTTTCTGGGGGAGGACCCCCAGACCCCCCCTTTTGCATTAGAGCTAGCATTATCTAATGAAACTTTTTTAACTTTAACAAAGTTTCGCATTTTACTTATGTTATACTCGGAAAATTGGGAGCCAAACACCTCGCAAAACATAAGTATTGTTATGCCCCTACAAAAAGGTTTCGACCCACTCCCCACTTTCTAAAACGATGGCACTGAGGCACTGAAAATTTCGAATGTAATACCCTCCGATTCTGACATGCCCCCCCCCCCGAAAAGCTGGTCTGGATCCGCCCTTGGTTTTCCCTAGCATAGGGAGAGCGGTGGAAGAAGAACCGGTTTTCTCTGCCTTTCCCCGGTTAGAATGGTTGTGAACGCAGCTAATGTGAATCCAGAGTAAAATTTGGGGGTCTGGGTGGTTCCCCCCAGAAAAATTTTGAAAATTTGGGCTCAAATTAGAGTTTCAGATCATTTTTAGACCCTTTACAACCAAAAAGTAACTGCTCATTGTAGGCGGCAGAATTTTCAAGGAGAAACAATATAGTATAATAATCTGAAATTTCGAGGGGGTTTTGGGTTCCTACTTCAGAAAAATTTTGGAATTTTGTCCCTAAAAGTGGTGTTTTAACTCATTCTTAGACCCCTTAGGTACATCAAAGAAGACCTCTCCTGCTAAGTCACAAAAATTTCATGGAAACCGTATATTATGGATTTTAAAATTTTGAGGGTAGGTTTGGGGTCCTCCCCCAGAAAAAGTTTTGAAATTTTTACCCTTAAAAGTAGGGTTTTGACTCATTTTGAGACCCTTTGGGTTATACCCTATTCGCAGTGCACCTAAAGGGCCCTTTATAGAATTGAGCACTTTCCCGGATAGGGTCCTTTCGTACAAACGGTGTTCGCACTGGTAAGGGGCAAATGACCGAGATTTGATTCGCTTTTACACTTTTTATCTTCCGTTAAAGAGTTCCAAAAATTCTAGAACAGCTACTCATTATTAAAAAACAATTTCATTCTTTAAAATATTAAGAAAGTAATAGACATCTAGTCAGGGCCGTAACCAGACTTTTGTTTCGGGGGGGGGGGGGTTTGACTCAAATATTTTCTGAGGTACCTCCATACGGGGTACTTTTATATGTTAAGTTTTAGATGACAACACTGGATTGAAATTTTGATGCACTAAATTTCAAAATTGTATAAACAATATGAATTCGAAGTAAATGGGGGGTCTGGGGGTACTCCCCCAGAAAATTTTTGGACATTTGTCCCTCAAAAGAGTGTTTTAGCTCATTTCTAAGACCCTTTAGATTACACCCATATAGCATAAATCTCATTGTAAACGCCCGAATTTTCAAGATAAAAAGAAGGTATATTGTAATAAATGGCGAAATGTTAAGGGGGTTTTTAGGTTCCTACTCCAGAATTTTTTTTTGTATTTTCCCCCTAAAAGTGGCATTTTAACTCATTTTGAGACACTTTAGGTTACATTAAAGAGGACCACTCCTTGTAAATCCCACAAGTTTGAAGGAAAAACCATACTTAATAGATTTCAAAATTTCGAGGGGGTTTGGGGGTCTTCCCCCAGAAAAATTTTGGAAATTTTACCCTTAAAAGTAGGGTTTTTACTCATTTTGAGACCCTTTGGGTTATACCCGAAGAGGATATCGCTCCTTGTGAGACATAATTTTCAAGAAAAATAGCAGTATAAAAATTGATATCAAAATTTCGGGGGGGGGGGGGTTTGAACCCCTAAACCCCGCCCCCTTGGATACGGCCCTGCATCTAGTGCCAGAAACATTTTGTGTAATGAAGTGTATAATTATTTATTGGTGTGTGTGACAGATGGCAGCACAAGCACACACTTCCAAATAATTATACATACTAGCCGCGTTCACAACAACCATTCTAACCGGGGAAAGGCAGAGAAAACCGGTTCTTCTTCCACCGCTCTCCCTATGCTAGGCAAAACCTCACCGGACCATCCGTTGAAAATTCTCCCCTGAGTAGGAAATGTTTTAATTGGACTAATCGCCTGTAGAGGGCGCTCTCGCTCGCTTCCCGTAATGTATTTCTACAAGCTCGCTCGCTTGTCACGTGATTCTTTCTACCGGTAGGATGAGTTAGACGAGTGCACTTGTGATCGGGTTTTTCTATTTCCTCATGGTTAGTTTTCGGAGATCCCTTTTCCCCTACTTCTTTAGCTCTTTCTCCGGTTGAACAGGTTGTCTGTTGTGAACGCGGCTTATACCTTCGATTTCTCACAATAAAATAATGACAGATGACTTTTTTGATAATAAGTAGCTGTTCTAGTGTTTGTGGACCGCAAAAATGTAAAAGCAATCAGCATAGATTCGAATCTCGCCGCCATCTTTGTTGCGTTAAGGGTCCTTTGCAGTGGATGGGACGCTTCTGGCTCCGATAAAGGGTGATTCGAAGCCGGTGCGAATAGGGTATGGTACCCTATTCGCACTGCACCTAAAGGGCCCTTTATAGCATTGAGCACTTTATCGGATAGGGCCCTTTCGTGCAAACGGCGTTCGCACTGGTAAGGGGCAAATGACCGAGATTTGATTTGCTTTTACACTTTTTATCGTCCGTTAAATAGTTCCAAAAATTCTAGAACAGCTACTCATTGTTAAAAAACACTTTCATTCTTTAAAATATCATGAAAGAAATAGACATCTAGTGCCAGAAAATTTTTGTAAAATCAAGTGTATAATTATTTATTGGTGCATGTGACAGATGGCAGCACAAGCACACACTTCTAAATAATTATACATTACACTTTCTATTTCTAATACTTTCACAAAAAAATAATGACAGAAGACTTTTTTGATAAAAAGTAGCTGTTCTAGTGTTTGTTGAACTATTTAAAGGACCGCAAAAATGCAAAAGCAATCAGCATAGATTCGAATCTCGCCGCCATCTTTGTTGCGTTAAGGGCCCTTTGGAGTGGATGGGGTGATTTTCGACCATCCTTTATACCCTATTCGCACTGCACGGATAAGGGGCCCTTTATTTTCCGCTCCGCCCTCTATCGGCGTCGAACCACCCTTTAGCGGAGCCAGAAGCGTCCCATCCTAAAGGGTGGTCCAAAATCGCCCCATCCACTCCAAAAGGCCCTTAACGCAACAAAGATGGCGGCGAGATTCGAATCTATGCTGATTGCTTTTACATTTTTGAGGTCCTTTAAATAGTTCCACAAACACTAGAACAGCTACTTATTATCAAAAAAGTATTCTGTCATTATTTTTTTGTGAAAGAATTAGAAATAGAAAGTGTAATGTATAATTATTTGGAAGTGTGTGCTTGTGCTGCCATCTGTCACAATCACTAATAAATAATTATACACTTGATTTTACAAAATGTTTCTGGCACTAGATGTCTATTTCTTTCATGATATTTTAAAGAATGAAAGTGTTTTTTATTAATGTGTAGCTGTTCTAGAATTTTCGGAACTATTTAACGGACGATAAAAAGTGTAAAAGCGAATCGAATCTCGGTCATTTGCCCCTTACCAGTGCGAACGCCGTTTGCACGAAAGGGCCCTATCCGGGAAAGTGCTCAATGCTATAAAGGGCCCTTTAGGTGCAGTGCGAATAGGGTATTAGGATGGGACGCTTCTGGCTCCTCTAAAGGGTGGTTCGACGCCGATAGAGGGCGGAGCGGAAAATAAAGGGCCCCTTATCCGTGCAGTGCGAATAGGGTATGGGCGGAGCTAAAAATAAAGGGCCCCTTATTCGGGCAGTGCGAACGGGGTATTACACGCAGAGAGGATCGTCCATTGTTTTCAAAGAAAAAATCAGTATGAAAACTTATGTCAAAACTTCGGGTGGGGGGGGGGTTGAATCCCTCTATCCCCTCTTGACTTGCTTCATTGGGAAGGCTTGCCTATGACATCGCGGGAAAAATCTAAAAAGCTTTATAAAAAACGCCCGATAATCTCATAATATGGACTAAAATTGGGAAATTCAATAGGGTAGTTACCTTCAAAATTCAAAGACTGGGAAAATATTAGATTCTGGCCAAAATTGTCCGTTTTACAACATACAGGTCCAATTTCCATATCTAAATTTGGAGCAGAATCGCGCTTATATTTTTCGGTTTTTTACAAAAAACATCGGCATTTAGATGTTTTTTTCGGCCGATGGAAATTTTAAAAAATTTAAAATTTTTAAATTTGTTAAAAATTTAATTTTTTTAAATGAAATTTTGTCTCTTTTTAATTTAATTATTTTTTAGATGATTTGTCACTGAGTATTATTAAAATATTTTCTGTTATATTTGATTGAATGATTTTACCTTGTGGTTAACCCCCTAGCATAGACTACACCAGCTTAAGGTAACATCTAATTTATTATTTCTAACAACAAACATAACAAGGGTGTTAACAACACTTAAAAAGACATACACAAGAACCTAACATAACTGAACAGAATACCGCGGCATCACACATGTGAAATAAATAAAGTGAGTAACATGTCACACGCAGGTGAGCTTATTTATAGCCATAGAGTCACAGTCACAATAGTCACAGAGCGACCACGCAGCTATAAGCTCGGGGTGACGCTAGCGCCGCCACAGCACTCCCCCCTCGGAAAAGGAAGGCGCAAGGCAGACATTAGATCCTGAAGCGGACCAGTCTTCCTTTTTTAGTAATGTAAGTTCTGGCTGAAGGTAGTGGCGACTTTTTCTCTGGCACAATCTTAGGGGCGGCTGGAACTACAGACATAGGCGGAGCAGCCACAACTGGCACGTCTGCCGGTGAAGACCCTTCCACCGGAAGGAAAGCAGGCTTGAGCCTATCAATTGAAATCCAACGCTCATTACCCCTAAGCTGCAAAAGAAAAATCTTTGACCTACGCTTCAGTACCTTATATGGCCCCTCATAAGGAGGCTGCAAGGACTTTCGGACCAAATCAACTCTCACAAATACATGTGAACAAGTACTGAGGCCTTTAGGCACGTAAACTGTCTTACGACCATGCCACGAGATTTGCATAGGCCTGACATCCTTGAAAGCCTTCTGCAACTGCAAGATCAAATCTGGTTGCGAGAGATTAACCTCGGGCTCAATAAAAAATTGCCCAGGCAACCTTAGGTTTTGACCATACACCAAAGAAGCTGAGGAATAGTCCCAGTCAGCACGAATAGCAGTTCTCATACCTAAAAGTATAAGAGGCAAACAGTCAATCCAAGAAGCATTATTGTAACACATTAAAGCAGCCTTAAGTGTTCGATGCTGGCGCTCAATCAACCCATTAGCCTTTGGATTATAGGCAGTTGTTCTAACAATTTCAGTACCTAAGCTATGCATTAGACCCTTGAAAGTTACAGATTCTAATTGCCTACCCTGGTCACCCGTGATTCGAGCAGGGGCACCAAAACGTGCAACCCAATGCAAAAGGAAAGCACGCGAGACAGATTCCGGGTTAATATCTACTAAAGGAATCGCCTCACACCACCTCGTCTAGCGGTCAATAATGGTAAGGCAATACCTAAAGCCGCAAGCTACAGGCAGGGGACCAACCAGATCCCAATTGACATGGCTGAAACGCGAGTTAGGCATCTCAATTGTGCTAAGAGGGTTGGTTTGGTTTGGTTTTTTGGTTACATATATTTTCCGGTATGTGTGCTTGATCTCAAGGATCCGCTTATACACCTTCGTCAAGTAAGACAGACACAACAGAATTTTTACTGGCACAAAGAAGGAAAATACACCCAGGGGCGAGGTGAGAATCGAACTCACAACGGGGCAGTGCGCAGACTGCTGGCGTGAAAGGCAGAGGAGCAAACCGAACAGGCCATCCCGTCCCCCTGCTAAGAGGGGATATGGTGTGCCTGCCTACTTTAGCTTTCTGACAAGCCATACAGGTACGACACCAACTCACAACATCCTTACGCATGGATGGCCACACGTAGCTAGCACATATTTGCTTAAGACTAGTACGTGCACTAAAATGAGCCAAATTGTGCACAGAATCGAAAATTACTCGCCTGTGGGAAACAGGGATGTAAAGACGAGCATTTTTCTGAGAAATATCAAAGTAAAGCTCAACTTCAGGACTACTAACAAGGAGAGGATCCCAACGTGTCATCACCGATTTGGTTCATTTTTGGTGTGGAAGTAGTGCATGACTGGGACATCAATTTGTGAAAGTATTAAGAAGCAACTTTCAGAAATTTTGGAGAAAATCGCAATTAAAAATCTTAACATGTACCTATATATCTGATAAGATTCTGGTCTTGCAAGCGGATCGTGGTGTAGCGGTAAGAGCTGTGATTCCCAACCCAAAGGTCCCGGGTTCGAGTCTCGCTGCATACCATAATTTTTATTTTTATTTTCCACGCAATTAAGAGCAGATATGAAATAAAGTAGTACATATTTATATTTATAATTATCAATTTTGAAACATTTTTTAATTTTTTTTTTTTTCGTTTTTTAAGTCTTTTCATTCCTTGTTTCTCAAAAAAATAGTTATTAAATCCAATTTTTATGATCCTATTGTAAATATTATATGTTTACCTACAAAAATGTTTATTTTAACTATCAAATCAGACACATAACAAATCCTTTTAGCATAACAAAATTGCGTACTTTCTTTCGGATTGTTAGGGATAAATTAAGGTAAAACTTCATTTATAAAATATAAATTATTATTATTTTTTCTTTTTTATTTTTTTGAAAATATTTTTTCATTCCTTGTTTCCCAAAAATATAAATTATTAAATCCAATTTTTTATGATCCTATTGTAAATATTATATATTTACCAAATATTGTTTTTACGCACAAGAAAAAATATTTTAAAATTTATAATTAAATATTATTATAAGTTTATTTCATATCTATGCTCTTAATTGTGTGGAAAATTAAAATAAAAAATATGGTATGCATCGAGACTCGATCCCCGGACCTTTGGGTTGGGAATCACAGCTCTTACCGCTACACCACGATCCGCTTGCAAGACCAGAATCTTATCAGATATATAAGTACATGTTAAGATTTTTAATCGCGATTTTCTCCAAAATTTCTGAAAGTTGCTTCTTAATATTTTCACAAATTGATGTCGTAGTCATGCACTACTTCCACACCAGAAATGAACCAAATCGGTGATGACACGTTGGGATCCTCTCCTTGTAAGTTTAATTAGTTTTAGCTTTAAACTAGTCTCTAACCTTTCATCTAAGAAATCCCTCAACTGAGAGTCTTTCAACTGCTGCTCTGCAATCTTAATGTAATCAATCTTAACAGGCAGAACAATCTCATCAACCCTCGACAAAGCATCCGCTACTAAATTTTGAGAACCCTGCAAATAACGCAGGTCCGTAGTAAACTGCGAAATAAATTCTAAATGGCGTAAACGCCTAGGTGAGCATTTCTCGAATTTCTGAGCAAATGCATGTGTCAAGGGCCGATGATCTGTAATCACATAAAAATTTCTTCCTTCTAACATATACCTGAAATGCACAATCGAAAGGTACACAGCTAATAATTCTTTATCAAAAGCACTATACTTTTTTTGTGCGTTATTCAACTTGGCAGAATAGAATGCCAAAGGCAAATAGCCTCTCGTGGTTACCTTATGCAAAGCACCACCCACAGCTATATCACTAGCGTCTGTAAACAGAACCAGTTTACTGTCAGGCTCTGGATGCGACAATTGGACTATGTTAGTGATACTTAGCTTACACTTATCAAAAGCCTCTATTAACAAATCAGTCCAGACAATTTGTCTATTATCATTTTTTTACTACCAGATAACAAGGCATTAAGAGGAGCATGCATCTCAGCAGCCTTGGGAATAAATCTACGGTAGAAATTTAAACATCCCAGAAACCTTCTAAGCTCTTTAACAGTATTAGGCCGGGGGTAGTTAGCAATCACTTCAACTTTATGAGGTAAAGGTTTAATACCATTAGCATTTACCAGGTGTCCCAGAAAGAAGACCTCATGTTTACCAAATTCACACTTCGAAACATTTACAGTTAAACCATACATTTTAAGTCTCTCAAAAACAAGACGCAAATGTTTAGAGTGTTCTTTTGAGTCCTTACTAGCTATGAGAATGTCATCTATATAAGCAAATACAAAGTCAAAATCAAAGAGGACTTCATTAATGAATCGCTGGAAAGTTTGAGCTGCGTTACATAGGCCGTATGGCAAGTAAACAAACTCAAATAATCCAAACGGTGTGATCACAGCGGTTTTTTCAACATGATCTTCATGTACAGGAATTTGGTTAAACGCTCTTACCAAATCAATTTTGCTGAAAATTTGCGAGCCAAACAAATTATGACCAAAATCCTGCAAGTTAGGCAGGGGATACTTATCCTTTTGAGTACATGAATTTAACCCTCTGTAATCACCCGTGGGGCGCCAATCAGAATTGTTTTTTGGAACCATATGTAACGCACTCGCCCATGGGCTCTTAGAAGGCCGACAAATCCCACTTTTTAGCATGAACTCAAACTCAGCTTTAGCTGCCTTAAGCTTATCAGGGCTTAACCTTCGAATCTTAGAAGCAACGGGCGGACCCACAGTCTCAATGTAATGAACCGTATTATGCTTAACTCTAACATTTTCAAGCTTAGGCTTGGTTATTTCAGGAAACTCAAGAATTAAATCATTGTAAACACTACTAGTAACAATAGTCTTCACACTAGGAACCCTGGTTGGCATAACCACTCCACGATTACCAATGTTGGTATTGGTAGTCGGATCAATCAACTTTCTATTTTTAATGTCCACCAATAAGTTGAAACACTCTAAAAAGTCAACTCCCAATATTGGCTTAGAAACATTTGCGATCACAAATGTAAAGTCAAAATACCGACGCAAACCAAAGTCCAGGGATAGAAATTTTGATCCTGTAAAGAAGTGACTTATCTGTAAATTTAGTAACTTTAACTTTAACGTTTTATCGGATAACTGTAATTTTAACTATTTTGTATTTTATATAAGCTGTTGTATTTGTTTTGATGGAGAGATTCCCTTTTACGCCTACGTCAAATAAAGTTGGATTTATTTTAATGGTCGTGCTTCTTTCCACAACTTTACAGACTAAAAAGACTGGTGGCAGCGGATGATCGAGTACTACCACGCCTGTAGCTTTGTTTGTGAGGATTTTTGGATGCAAGTTTGTGAGGCGATTTCACAGCTGTGATCAAGAGTGGTGAGATTTTTTTGAAAGGTCTGGGTTGTGGAGGTGAAGTAGGATTGTTTTGTGTGGATTAGATGTTGTGAGTTGGAGTTGCATTGGGTCAAGTGGTTGTTATGACTGGAGATTTGGTTGTGTAGGTGATGTGGTATCTGATTACTCGGAATAGAGGTGTATTGTGAATCGGATTGGTGTAGTTTGGGAGTGCATGGTTGTGTAAGGATTAGGTTTGGTAGAGGTTGTGTTTCAGGATTTTGAATTGCGGGTTTGTTGTTTTGATATGGCATATTTGACGGCTAAGGGTTGTAAGAAACAGGATTTGCGTGTTTTGGCTCAGGAATTGGGTGTTGAGATTAAAGAGGATTTTATTATAGCTAAAATAGTAGATGCTATATTGAGGAGTCCTTCATACAGTGAGGAGTTTGCAAAGGGACTGTTGGCTAATATTATTGATGATCGTAAGGAAAATGAAGAACAGCAGAGAAGGGATCGCGAAAAAGAGGAGAGAGAAAAACGCGAGGAGAGGGAATTTGAATTGGAAAAATTAAAATTACAGAGTGGAAAAGTGAGTCCAGAGAGCTTTGGGCCTAAATTAGATCTTAGAAGTTTATTAAATGAATTTGATCCTCAAAGAGATGACATATGCCTGTATCTTAATTTGTTTGAAAAGCAAATGAGTTTTGCTGGAGTATCTCAGGACAGGTGGGTCATGTATTTGATCGGACTTTTGCCTAATGATGTATCTAAATTGATCGCTAAAGAAACTGAAGAGAAATCTCAGGGATATCAACAAGTCAAAGAGATATTACTAAAGAGATTCAAATTGAATGCGGATAAATACCGAAGATTTTTTGAACAGCATAGAAAAGGAAAAGAAAGTACTTGGCGAGATTATTGTTTTGATTTAAAAGCCTACTTTGGGGGTTGGATTTCTGAACTGGGTATTGACAGTTATGACAAGTTGAAGGATTTACTTATCGCCGAACAAATCAAGAAAAGAGCTCCTTATGATTACCGAGATCACTTTATTGATCACTGGGGAGAGTGGACAAAACCACTGGATTTAGCGGATAAGCTTGATGCTTATGAAGAAGCAAAGGTGGAGAGAACAAGATCGGGAGACTTTAGGCCGAGAGAATTTTCTGAGAGGTTTGGAAACAAACATCCCGTTGATGATCACTACAGAGGAAGAGGCGGAGTTAATATGGATCCAAAAGTTCTTTCGCCCAATAGAGGGAAGGAATATGAACAGAGAAGTCAACCAAGGTGCTACGAATGTGGTTCTTATTCCCACTTAAGACCTCAGTGTGATCAATTCAAAAAGAAAATTGAAGTTGTGGGCTCGAATACTGTGGGAACCGGAAACCCTGGAAATGTCATGGAACCTTATATTAGTAAAGGTAGAGTTAACGGCCTCGAGATGCTAATTCTGAGGGATACCGGTGCAAATTTGGATCTGGTCTGTAAGAAGTACATTAAGCCAGAAATGAACACTAGCGAAACAGTGTGGGTCAGAAGTCCCTTTGAGGAAACCCCGATATGCCTACCCGTGGCAGAAGTGGAGTTGGAATGTGATCTGGGCCACATCGCACAACTTTACAATCCGTATGTTCTGATCTTTGAACCATTAGCCGCATACATGATATTTTTTGAAGGCACTCTACAACCCCTAAACGAAGATGGCAAGAGGCTGAGGTCAGAACCTGAATCAACAAGAAATTGTAGCTTAGTCCTTCGATCAGTGATGAAAAGACGGCGATTGAAAATTTCGCCCATATCAGCATTGATCACCGAATCCAATGCCGGGCTTTTTAGTTTAACTCAAAACTACAAGGTTTGACACACTTGTGGGCGTTTTCAGCAAATTTCTTATGATACCAGCACAATTTTGTGCAATCAGCATCTACTTCACCCCTTTCAGTAGTTTGTGACTCCTCCTTTGCCCTTTTGCCAAAACGTTTTCGCGAAACACTTCTCGCTCTGCTCAGCTGACGAACCTGAGTTTTTAAGGCTACAATTTCGTCTCTTAAAGACTGGATGTCCGATTTTAACGAAACGTCCTGAACGTTTACAGCACTACAACTAGGTGCAGTATTCGTAACCTCAAAAATACGATCAGCCAAACCGGCCAAATCCTCCAAATTGTCCTTACTGACACTAAGTATAGTTTGGACGGAAGGAGGCAAAAGTGACAGCCACATTGATTTAAGAGCTTTATCAGTAAAATTTGTACCAGCCAAATCTCTCATTCTTCTAAGCAGAGCAGAGGGTTTTTAGAGTCAACTAACGTTAAATTCTGCATAAGAGTCTTTATCCGCCTACTCTCAGAAACAGAAAATTCCTCGATTAAACGGTTTTTAACCAAAGTGTAAGGTTCCACTAGGTCTGGTTTACCGACTAAATCAGCTATAGTTAGCATTACTTGCTCATCTAAAGCAGAAATCAGGCAGCAAAATTTTGTTTTCTCAGTAGTTATATTAGACAGTACAAAATTAGCCTCGATCTGGGAGAAATACAATTTTGGGTTGGAAGTCCAGAAACTTGGTAATCGCAATGCGATCTTACCAACCTCACTGCCAGCAGCAGAAACCTCACTACCAGCGGCAGAAACCTCACTGCCCGCAGCAGAAACCTTACTGCCCGCAGCAGGACTCTCAATACTAACGTCTGGATCAACCATTATATACACTGATTACACTAGGTATCACAAACAAAGGCACTAAGTAACTAAGACTAAAGTAACTAAGATTACCTATTGCAGAGAGCAGCAGTTGACAGGAAGGTAAAACTTACCAAACAGACTTACTCATCACGAAAACGTCCCAAAGGCTCGAATCACGGACTCACAGTTACAAACACCAAAGTCTTCAGCGAGACTATGGCGAAACTGTTGAAAATACAAGCCATGGCATCTATACAAAGCATTCTAAACTGTCCGGGTCACCATTTTGTGGTTAACCCCCTAGCATAGACTACACCAGCTTAAGGTAACATCTAATTTATTATTTCTAACAACAAACATAACAAGGGTGTTAACAGCACTTAAAAAGACATACACAATAGGGTATGCCGTTCGCATATTTACAAAGGCTTAAGACTGTGGAACCTTTGGCGCGAGTCGAGGAGCACCGAGCGCCTCGCTTGGCACTTGGGCAATATTCGGCGCATGCGTAACCGAGTGCAGACTGCTGCCGGCGTGTGCCAGCTTGAACGAGCAACTGCAAAATCTGAGTAAAAGCAATATTGAAAAAATGAACTTGTTTTATTAAAATATTCTTATCTTAAAATGCACAAGAAAAAAAGAAAAAAGGGTCTAAATAGGTACTGATTTTTTACGAGAGTGTTCGGGAAAATTTAACATGGCAAGTATAGGAGAGTATTTGTAGAGCCATCTAGTGGCTACCTTTGACAACTTTCTAACTGAAAGACCGCCTTAAATTCCATTTTACTAATACTTTAAAGTTTAAACCAGAGTTGCTTGTTTTAAAACTGCAACTACCACAATTTTAAAAAATTAATTCATTAAATGCAAAAATGCTTTTTAAGAGTTTTACTACCACATCATGATTATTGATGCTTAAAAGGGGGAATCAACAGGGCTGGAATCTATAATTATGATTATTATATCAAGAATTAAAATTCTATACTTTTTTACAAGGTCAACGATTTTTAATTTTTCCAAAGCTATTTATATATACTCTTACCCATTTTTTAAAATCTACATTATGTGTAACTATCAATAGTTAGATTAATTAACCAATCAATAATTTTAAGGTAAGTCAATTATATATAAGTCACATATAATACTTTAACTCAAGTTATTTTAACTAAATCAATACCTTAAAGCTTTTTTACGTTTACCCAGAAATTATAGGCATGGTTTTCATAGTAGTAATGGCATCAAATAAAATCATTATCATGTGGGGTTTTTTTTCAAAATAAATTAATATTTTAATTGAAATGTAAATTAGTCTTAATGGCATGATAAAAATTTTAATAATGAATGAAACAGTGTGCTTTAATGGTAATGCATATTCAAATCCAACCTCCCACACAAACATACGGGTTATAGCACAGGGAGGAACAGCAGGAGGAAACCAGTTTGAACTCTCCCTCCTCGGGTGGCGCTCCTCGACTCCCGCCAAAGGTTCCACAGTCTTGAGCCTTTGTAAATATGCGTCCCGCATGCGATATTCCGGAACCGCACGGATTCGTCCCCGCTAGGTGACAGCACGGTCGCGCAGAATGACGCTTTCGCGCTGAACCAATTAAATTGCGCGGTTATCGGGTTGCAAAGATCGGACGACTTGGCGCCAACGATATCTCGTCTCGCCGTGTATTGTTATTGTTCAGTATTGTTCAAAAGCAGTGGAAGAAATAAATATATTATTCAAAAACTTAAATATTTCAAAGGATTTTCTTAAAATCCTAAGTACTGTAATCTATTCGTTTAATATATCATAGTTGGATAATATATAATCTCTATTATCCAACTCTACTTGTACATAGATGTTTGTGTGTGCAGATGGATGGATGTAGGCAAAGGTTTACCCCACTTTATCCTAGAAATTTGTTGCTGGTTGCATAAGTGATTGATTCTTATTAGTAATTAAAATTCTAAATACACATTTTTATAAAAAAAATACCTCTTATGGTTGAAGAAATCGATACCTTTTCTAAATGTGAGTTACTTGTATTATAATTTTGGTTTACTTGCCCCTTTTACTTAATGCAAAAAGGGAGATATCAATTCGTCTCTTATAAATTTAAATCTTCAGAGTGGCTTTTTGGAATGTTCTATTGAATTGATTTAGGTGGCATCACTTTCAATGATTTCAAAATATTTCCAAGTCGGTCCAATATTTATCAAAATGCCCCTAGCAACTAAGTAGAGAAAATAGCAATTTAAATTTTATTTTAAATCCTTTGTTTAATTTATTCAAATTTTCATAACCAGTCATTTTACACATTATACACGTTAGAAACAAAATTTTTATTAATTAGCAGCCACCAAAAACAGTGAAATGTCTCATCTAAAGCAAACAATGTGGGGTAATGGTTAAGAGTGCACAAGTGTTGATATTTCACCCAAAATCAATCCCTGGATTAATTTGAGTTTTTAAATTCCATGTTTCCAAAATATAAAGTTTTAATATTAAATAGTGTTTTAAATTACCACAAATGATTTTAATTTGAGAATTTGATTTTTCTATCATTTCTAATTTTTTTTTGTAAATTTAGACAAGGATTTATATTAAAATTTTAGGAAGTTAATTTATTATTAGGAAGTTAATTTATTTTAATGGAGAAGTTATTAAATCTAAATGTATATAATTCATTACTAAAAGTGTGCAATGTTATTTAAACGTAATGATAAAAACATTATTAGAAATTATAAAATATTATCTTTAAAGGAAAAGTAATGTAAAATTAACTAGGGCGAGAATGATCTTGAATTAATAAATTAAATTAATGTCTAGGTTTCAAACTTCTTTGGACCACTGCCCTCTTTTAGGCAAGAATATTTTTTGGATTTTAAGCTATTTTTCTAAAAGTTAACTTAAGTTAAGTTCATATTATTTATTTAATCTTAATATAGATTTTTAAGTTTAAAGTTTGGAAAGAGAGAGAGAACGAAAATTGGATTGTTAAAGTCTACTTAATTTAATAGAAACCAAACCTTTTTTTTTTCTTCATAAAAACCTAATGCTTTAAAAAATTACTATTTTTTGGTTTAACAAATGTACGTGTACCCATCATACGATAAACTTAATTACAACACTATTTATCTCATATATTGGCGACTGAAAACAATCGGAAATATTTATTATTTATGTGTTTGGAAAAATTAAAAAAAAAAACAAAAAACGGTTCGCCAAAAGCGCGACGGCGAAGCGATAAGTCGCCAAGATGCTGGACCGCCCATTACGTAATTCCTAGCCTCTCCTTCCAGCGCAGGTGATGCCACCTAGCGGCGACCAATCCGTGCGGTAACGGAAAAACGCGTCCCGCGTATATATTGAAAAAAGTGTTTTTCGAGCTACACTATCGCAAGAGGTATCAAAAGTTGCGTGATTTTACACAGATTATGAAAATAGTAAAAAAAATAGAATTGCGGGTCATCTTGAGGGCTCTACCGCGACTTGAAGTTTTGTAAATTTTTCGTTTCTACACATCTATTACCTTATGCCTAAAATAATATAAAATTCAAGTTTAAAGGGAATTTTATTACAGAGATAAATGAAACATGACTGAAAAACATAATAAATAAAATAGATCTTATATTTAATGACAAAACTAAATTCATTCTGAGGTCAAAAATTTGGCATTTCTGTTCGAGATTGTAACTTTGTTCTAATAAAGCCATCTCTAGAATTAACGTCAGTTACTCTTTGTGAGGCCTCTGTTACCAGTTTAACACATCTTTCCAGTGATTGTGTGTGGCAAGGAAAGTCAACAATATCCAAGCTCTTACCTTTTGCCATGATTTGAAGGTCCTCATTAGAAATATGTCGAAGAACAGGCGGAGCTGTAACACTGTTCAACAAATTGTACCTTCAAAATTTTTTCCTTGATGAAAATAGTCATTTCTTATAGATTTTAGGTCACTAAACACGAAAATCACCATCAAAATTCTCAATTGGCTTGGGATTTTCGGGGAACGGCCCCCTCCCCCTTTTTACGCTTTTTGATGATTTAATGACTTTGAATTCGATTTTCAGTGTCAAAAAACATTACTCAAGTCTTTAAATTACTCCCAAAGAGATAAGGAAGGATGAAATTCCTTAAATATGAAATTTTGTAACAAATAGATAGGTTTAAGGGGCAAACTAAGGGGCCCCCTAAAAATGCAAAAAAATAGCTAAAAATTATAGAGGTTTTGATACGATATTTTTTGCTCTTAATTTTTACGCATTTCACTTTTGAAGGGTAGCTGTAACTGGCTGGTAACTGGCTGGCCGGTTTTATGGGGGGTATTCGATGTTTCAAGGGCGGATAGCTATGCGCAAGAGCGAACAGCTTGAACCATCGAATACCCCCATAAAACCGGCAAGTTACTAACGAATCGAAGAATTTCCACTTAGCAAAGACTTATAATGTTTGAAAAGTGTCAATAGACGACATTAGTCAAAACGTCACTTGCTTGTTTGGAAACGTAGATTCCATCCGTGATTGGTTCCGTACGGATTGGTACGGATTTACCTCCAATCACGGAACCAATCACGGATAGAATCAACGTTTCCAAACAAGCAAGTGACGTCACACTAATGTCGTCTATTTCAGGTCGGTCTTGACGTGTAAAATACATTTAATGACGTATAGTTGGTAGCTGTCGATCGTCAAGTTGTTTGTATGGTCCCTATATAGCGCGAGTAGTGTCACTACGCCTTGAACTCATTTTTTTTTTTTAAATCACACCTGTACTTTTAAAGCTTAAAAATTACTTTTGCTTCGAAGAAAACACTCGTAAGTAAAGTACTCAAAACAAGTTGAAACTTGAGGGAGGTTGAAAGATTAGGAGCCTAAATTACGAATAGAGCGAATGATCTCCATAAAAATTTAACGATGGGTAACGATTTTTAAAACTTTAACGATGGGTAGATAGTTTAATTTTGTTTTTAAAAATATTTTGGTAATCTACGATCAATTACGCAAATTTTGAGAGGTCTTGCATTAGCGGAAGCCGAAAAAAATTTTTTCGGGACACCCTAATACACAAGAACCTAACATAACTGAACAGAATACCGCGGCATCACACATGTGAAATAAATAAAGTGAGTAACATGTCACACGCAGGTGAGCTTATTTATAGCCATAGAGTCACAGTCACAATAGTCACAGAGCGACCACGCAGCTATAAGCTCGGGGTGACGCTAGCGCCCCCACAACCTATATTTTTAATGTTCATTTTAATAAATTAATTAATTAACTTATGATTTAATCATCAATTGTGTTTTTTTTCATGTTATATAGCTATATAACTACAATATCCATGGAAAAATGACCTTGGCAAACGCTTCAAACGTTTTTAACAAGAATTTTAAAAAAAGGTCGATTTTTGTATAAAAATTATTTTTTTAAAAAAAGGTTTAATTTTAGTATATCATTATTTAAGTCATTTCTAAGGGATAACCGTTTGAATTACTTCTTTTGCATTTATTTTGTTGTTTTGAGCGCTGTTTTATTTTTTTTTTCAACTATCCAATTTTTTCAAATAATTTTTAAAAATTAAAATTTTAATTTTTTTAAATTTTAATTAAAATATTCGTATTCAGCACTGTTGGAGATCGCCTCGCCCCGCCCCCTAATTCTAGTGCTCCATAGCCAGCGACCGGCGCCTCATAATTTCGTCTGCGGGACTGTTACGCATAAGTAGCAGGACCGCAGTCGGAGGAGAAAACGGACCGAAGCTCACGTTCCGCCAGTACGAGTTCGAGATCGACAACGAGAACGACGACGCCGGCTCGCTTGACCACGGACTTACGATATCGCTCCGAACGAGGAGAAAGCCCGGCAAACACGCTTCCCAACTATCCTGAAGAATATGTTCTGCTTATTTTATTCTGTATATAACATTATTCTTTATTTCACCACAAGAGCTCAATAAACGCTTGAGTCGTTTTACCAAAATTTTAACTGGCATCCAAATCATTTCAACGAATCAACACGTCCACGCAAACATTCTGGTGCCGAAACCCGGGATTTGGGTGAGTTGAATTTTGAATCATATTGAATCTATTATTTGAAGATATTGTATTCAAGTGTTTATGATTTAGTCTCTAAGAATGACTGAGAAAGTAGAAATCGAGTGTTTGATTGCTAAGCAGTATAGTATACAGAAAAAAATGTGTAATTTTGTTCGTAATTACAAAAAGGATTCAAAGGATAGAAAACTCTAAGTTACTTTGAGAAACGATTAAAGTTATTTAGTGAATATTGGGAAGAGTTTAAGGTTAATAACGATAAACTTGAAATCTTGCCAGTTGATGAAAGTGAATCCTATTTAAAGGATGATCTGTATGGTACTATCGAAGATTTCTTCATTGACAGTTATGCCGAAATGGAAGATGCTATGAAACAAAGTTTTCCTCCTTCCAGAACTGTTAATTCTGATCCGAAAGACAGCACGCAAGCTTTAGTCAAAGACTCTTCTTGCGAAGTTAAGTTACCACCCATTGAAATGCCGATATTTAATGGTCATTACGAAAACTGGTGCTCTTTTCGCGATTTGTTTACTTCAATGATTCATCAAAATGAATCTTTGAACGATGTACAAAGGTTATATTACCTAAAAACTCAAGTTTCTGGTGAAGCCGAAAGATTGATCAAACATTTCGATGTTGTGGGTACAAATTACACCACAGCTTGGGATATTTTAAGAGATCGGTTTGAAAATACTAGAGAGTTAGTAAACGTACAGTTAAAGAGACTATTCGCACAACCTAAAGTTTCCACTGATAATGCTTTAGGGGTTAAAGGTCTTTTAGATACAACACAAGAATGCATTTCTGCACTGTTAAACTTAAAAGTCAAAACTGAGAATTGGGATCCTATTTTGATTTACCTAGTATCGCAAAGATTACCACAAGAAACCCTTCAATTGTGGGAACAACACATTTCGTATGAAAAGGAATTCCCGTCCTTTGAAGTACTCAAAACCTTCTTAACGAGTAGATTCAGAGCTTTAGAGGCACTAAAAGATCAATCGCGATCGGTAACTAAGTTTACATCCTCTAAATCTAATTGCCACGTCACAAAGTTAAGTTGTAAGTTCTGCTCTGGTGATCATTTGGTAAATAAATGTCCAGATTTAACCGAAAAATCCCAATCAGAAAGATTAAGTTTAGTCAAAAGCAAGAATGTATGCTTCAATTGCTTTTCTTCATTTCATACAGTTAGGCAATGCCCAAGCAAATACTGTCGTACCGCGAGGAGAAGAGCTATTGACGTCACACGATGATGCCGCGGTTGTTATAGAAACGGATTATCCCACTGAATTTTGGGGGTGATGGTAATTCACTTGGCGCTAAAATAAATGTTCCGAGCCAAATCTGAGTGGCTATCTTTCAGCTGTGTACTTCTTTCGATTCTAGAGTAACGGATTTTGGAATTTCCTCTCGCATTACATCTGATTTGATTAAATATTTCTAATCTCACCTTTTTCAACTGATCTGGTTTATTTTAACTGATCTGATCTTTTTCAACTGATCTTAAATATTTCACCGAATCTGACCTTTTTAATTTGATTTTATGTTAAGTGATTTACATCAATTTATCTGATTTTATTTTGGATATTTATAGTTACTTATAGTTATAGTAATATTCTTTCTTTTTAAACTCTTAAGTTGCTTATCATTTATCTTATCAAGTAGTTACCTTTAATTTTATTTGATCTGATCTACATCAACTAGTCTGATCTATTTCATATCTGATATGATCTGATGTGATTTTATAATTTTTTTTATTTATTTGCGCCTTAAATTTTTGCACCTTGTCCATTGATCTTTTTTTTTAAACTTTCAAGTTTTTTATTATTTATCTTATTATGTAGTTATAATTAATAAAATGACAACATTTAAAATTTAAAAGACTTTGAATTCTCAAGCACGTGCTATAGTTCACAATGTCACGGAATTTTTTGAAGAAGAAAAAGCACGCATTCTCTAAAAGTGCCTATTGCAAATGCCATCAAGAGAGAAGCCCAAGCAACAGGAGTTTCAGAGTCGTCAGTTAAGAGGACTTACAAAATATAGAAAGCGATTATTGGAAAAAAGATGGGTTCATCGAAGATATTGTAGACGAATTAGTGATTAATTTGTCGGACAGCGATTGAGAATCTTTGTCAAACTCTGACAGTGACTGCAGTTCTAGTGACAATGAATTGCATTAAATTGTATTTAAATGTTATAAAATATTTTTAAAAAAATTATAAATATTTCTGTATTTTGTGTCTTTACAAGTTTCTAACGCCTCATTTAAATTTCAAGTACGGTGATTAAATTATAAAATTATTAATTTAAGTGGTATGAGCTATTTTATATAAAACTAAATATAACTTATTCACTCAAAATAGCAATATAAACGCATACTAAACTCACAAAAATGTATCATGCTTAAAAGTATTTTCGATTTTTATTAACGAGGAATTTCAAAGATAATATATATTTTAATGTAGTTTAATAAAATATGATTATCTTATTTTCATTCGCGAAACGCGTTTTCTCACTCGCCAAATGTACGATTAAAAACCCAAATATTGCCGTTCAATTCTTACCAGCTTCCCTCTTCTTTTGGACTCGTCTACTCACGGCAACCCTGTTCAAAGCTCTTCTCCTCGCGGTACGACAGTACTCGTGCAATATTTGCAGAAAAAGACACCATACCCTGTTGCATGAAGCTTTTTCGAGGAATTGGTCTTCTAGCTCCAATCAGAAGTTTGAATCTCCGAATGAAAACAGCCCAAAAGATCCTAATGCCCATTCTCAAATCCCGATGGTGACTCATCACGAAGTTGAAGTTTCACATGCCACTCGTAATAACGTAGTCCAAACTATGGTTTTGTTAAGTACTGCCGTAGTTAAAGTTTCGGATTCACGGGGAAATGAGCTAGTAGTAAGAGCACTTTTGGATCAAGGTTCCCAGTGCACATTTGTCTCTGAATATTTAGCCCAACGCTTAAAGTTGAAGCGAGAACGAATAACAGCTAAAGTTTCCGGAATCGGGAATAATCAAATTTCATGTTTTAGAACATCTTCATTTTCGATTAGTTCCATGAACTCTGAAATTGTAGTTCCCAAGGTTCAAGCTTTGGTGTTGAAGCATCTGACAGGATATTCCCCCAAGTTGAATTTCAAAGATCACCCATGGGATCACATAAAGCAATTAAAATTGGCAGATCCAAAATACGGGGATCCTGGTAAAATCGATATAATAATTGGAGCCGACTTATACCCTTTAATTATACTGGATGGTTTTTTAAAGGGACCCCATAATACTCCTATGGCCCAAAATACGAAATTTGGATGGATTTTAACGGGTCCAGTAAACCTTAATTCAGATCCTGAAATCAAATCGAAGGAAATCACCATGATGCGCACTTTCGCTGATATTCATGAACAATTAAACTCCTTCTGGGAAATCGAAGAAGTTCCCCCCACGAGGTGTACCACCGTCGAGGATGACCTTTCTGAAAAAATCTTTCGAGATACTTGTTCGAAGATTGGTGATCGATACCAAGTAGATTTACCCTTCAGAGAAGATTCCCCAGCTTTAGGTGAATCGCTTCCTATTGCTACATCTCAGTTTCTTAGTCTGGAGAGAAGATTGAACTCGAATCCCACGTTAAAAGAACAATATTCGAATTGTTTACAGGAATATTTAACTTTAAATCACATGCAGAAGTTAAATCCTGACGAAATCCGTCCCAAAGAAAACGAAGGTGGATTTAATTTTTATTACCTACCACATCACCCAGTCTTCAAAGAAGAAAGTTCTACGACTAAGCTTAGAATCGTATTCAATGCGTCCCAAAAAACCGACAATGGTGTGTCATTAAATGATAGGTTGCTTAAAGGCCCGAACATTCAAGAAAACCTTTCAGCTATTTTGCAGAGGTGGCGTATGCATAAAGTAGCATATGTCGCTGATATCGAAAAAATGTACAAGCAAATTCTCATTAACGAAGATCACACAGATTATCAAAGAATAATTTGGCGAGAATCACAGAATGACCCTATCAAACATTTTAAATTGCTGACCGTAGCTTTCGGCATGGAAAGCTCAGCATTTCTCGCTATACGCACGTTAAAACAGTTAGCTTCTGACGAGAAACGAAGATTTCCTATAGGAGCTAAGGCGATCGAAAACGAGTTCTACGTGGATAACTTAATGTCAGGTGCTGAAACAATCGAGAAAGCACTTGAAAAACAAGATCAAGTGATCAAAATACTAGAATCGGGTGGATTCACTCTACGAAAGTGGGTTAGCAACGAAGCCAAAATCCTGAAAAGTATCCGTGAGGATAATCGGGAAAAAGGCATCACAAAGACGATCGATTTTGACCCTAAGTTTAAAACCCTAGGACTTTATTGGCATCCTGAAACCGATACATTGAGTTATAACGTAAACTTCAAACTCACAACTGAAAGTCCAACCAAACGAACAATTCTATCTGATATTAGTAAATTATACGATCCTCTTGGATGGATTTCCCCGTTCGTGGTCTTAGGTAAGATACTGATGCAAGAATTGTGGTTTTCAGGAAAAAATTGGGATGACCAAGTTCCAACAGACATTCAAGAAAAATGGGTAAAATTAGCTATGAATATTATCGATCTCGAAACGCTAAAAATACCCCGATGGATAGGATTTGACGTAAATCAAGTGTCAAGTCTTGAGTTACACGCCTTCTGCGATGCTTCCCAGAAAGCATACGCATCTGTGGTGTACCTAAGAAGTCAAAGTACTGAAGGATGCCATACTGAGCTATTGACATCAAAAAAGAAGATCGCTCCACTTAAACCTGTTTCACTGCCTAGATTGTAACTCTGTGGTGCATTGTTAGCAGTCAAACTAATCCTTTTGACTCTTTCAGAAACAAGTTTAAATATTTCGAAGGTTTTTGTCTGGACTGACTCCAGAGTGGTCCTGGCATGGCTCAAAGGTCAACCTTACCGATGGAAGACGTTTGTGGCTAATCGTGTTGGTGAAATACATCAGAAGTTACCGAATGCCGACTGGAGGTATGTACCATCTATTTCTAATCCTGCGGATATTCCTACCCGAGGAATCGAAGCAAGAAAGTTAATTGACTGTACCCTCTGGTGGAAAGGTCCTTCTTGGGTAATTCTCCCTGCACAAAATTGGCCCAAAATTGAAATTAAAGGGATTGAACTAGAAGCAGCTGAAGCGCTTGCTAATGATCGAATAACTTGGCACTGTATTCCTCCTGCCACCCCCCATTTTGGTGGTCTCTGGGAGGCAGGAGTGAAGTCTACCAAGTTCCATCTAAAACGCATCCTTTCAGATGTAAAATTAACCTACGAAGAAATGTCTACTATCCTTAGTCAAATCGAAGCAACTCTAAATTCAAGACCTCTTTGCCCACTATCAGACGATCCGAATGATCTTACCGCCCTAACCCCCGGACATTTTTTAGTTGGCGGAGTGCTCACTTTACCTCCAGAACCGTGCCTTCTTGACCTAAAAGAGAACCGTTTAAACCGATGGCAGAGGTTTACAACACCTTCACCAGCACTTCTGGAAACGTTGGTATCAAGAGCATTTAAGTAACCTGCAAGCAAGACCTAAGTGGGCCAATGTAAAGCCGAATATCTCCGTAGATTTAGTTTTAGTCCTGGATAAGAATTTGCCCCCAGCCAAATGGCTTTTGGCCAGGGTGATAGAAACTCATAAAGGATCGGATGGACTTGTCGTGTAGTTACCATTAAGACAGTGCACTTAAACGTCCGATTACAAAATTGTGTAAATTGCCCTTTTGCTAATTCTTGTTTTTTCCAGATTTTCGAAGTTTATTATTTTGATAAAACCTCAAGTTTAGGTTTTATGGCGGGGATTATGTTGGAGATCGCCTCGCCCCGCCCCCTAATTCTAGTGCTCCATAGCCAGCGACCGGCGCCTCATAATTTCGTCTGCGGGACTGTTACGCATAAGTAGCAGGACCGCAGTCGGAGGAGAAAACGGACCGAAGCTCGCGTTCCGCCAGTACGAGTTCGAGATCGACAACGAGAACGACGACGCCGGCTCGCTTGACCACGGACTTACGATATCGCTCCGAACGAGGAGAAAGCCCGGCAAACACGCTTCCCAACTATCCTGAAGAATATGTCCTGCTTATTTTATTCTGTTTATAACATTATTCTTTATTTCACCACAAGAGCTCAATAAACGCTTGAGTCGTTTTACCAAAATTTTAACTGGCATCCAAATCATTTCAACGAATCAACACGTCCACGCAAACAAGCACTGAAAAATAGCCTATAAACATGTATCATAAGTCTCAATTACAATTAATTGATTTTTTGAAATTTTTTTTCGGCCATTTTTTAAAAATTAAAAAAAAATTTAACTTCCCGTGGACCGATTTTGTCCGATTTTTAGTATGTTATTATTGAGGTCATTCCCAAGTGAAAACAGTTGAAAAACTAAATGTTGCAATTTTTTCCCGGTTAAGTCACAGATTGCCTGGACTATAACGCAGGGGCGGAATAAAGGGGGGACGAAGGGGGCGACCGCCCCCCCGAGAGAAATCACCTAAAAGTACTTTCAGGGCACTTTTTGGCATGCTAAAATTCAAAAATATCCCGGGGGAGGACCCCAGGACCCCCCTCTTCTTTCTTTGCCTACAGAGTAGTTAAAGTCGTTTTCTATAATGATAAGATAGTCGTTCTTATTAAAGAGCATATCCGAGGGGAGGTCGCCTGGTCCGGACCCCCCATTGGGCCTGACCTAAAACTTTTTACACCCTATTTTAGGTTTTATAATTATGATAAACCTAAACAGTGGACTTCTATACCCCTCAAAAGTGTCAGAAAAACACTTTTTTGCTTGTTAAACTTTAAAAAATTTCGGGGGAATCCCCACAGTACCATGCCATGGGCCAGAGGCGTAAATAAAGGGGGGGTTAACGGGGCCCGGCCTTCCCTTCGAAAGTCACACTAAGTGGATAAAAACGAGTTAAAATGCTGTTTTGAAGGGTCAAATTTCCAAAAAAAATTCCGGGGGAGGATCCCCAGACCCCCTTTTTACTTGGATTTCTATACTGCCCACAAATTTTTTACGTCCAAATTCTTTAAAATTAAAGTACCCATTTCTCCACTATTTTATGCTTGACAGTAGTTAGAACAGCTTAACAGTACAAGTTTTAAAGATATTTTTAAAACAAATTATATCCCAGGATGGACCCTCTGTCTAACCGCCCCCTCCCACAAAAGTGCATTAATCCGCCCACCGGTCACTGAGCCTGCGTGGAACAGCGTAACTATGTATACGCTTCTACAGGGGGAGAAAGCACTATTTCTCAAGCGCCAGTTCAAAATGAACAGAGTATAGCATGTGAAAATAGCCGGTTTTTAGAACCCAAACAAGGAAAAGTTTGCAAATTTGCAAGTTTTTCAGAGTTTTTATGTAGTTTTGTATCTTTTTATAGTTAGATGAAGTAAAATTTCAATCAAAAAATTTAAAAAACTCGCAAATTTGCGAACTTTTCCTTTTTTTGGTTCTAAAAACCGGCTATTTTCACATGCTAATATCTCCGTGAATATTCACAATATTTTCATAAATTTTTTTTCAGTGAGTTAAAGTCTGTCTGTCCTCGCTTGGCACATGTGACAAACCTAAAATCAGGTCCCACAGCAGGAAAAGCAGTGGCGAGTGCAGGGTATCGGGTATCTAATAGAAGTGAGATAACCATCTTTATGGCTTTTTCGCCACTGTTTTTTCTGCTGTGGGTACTGATTTTAGGTTTGCCACTCGTGCCAAGCGAGGACAGACAGACTTTACTTATAACAGTGGGAACAATACTCTCAACTCTCATTGAGGTGTTTGCTCTATCTCCTTTAGTTTCTTAAGTAAATTTTATTAACGTTTTTATTTCGCGTGTAAGTTTAACGTGTAAGTTCTCTCAATGGATTCTCCAGGGGCCTAACCGCGATCCCATCGCCTGTAGACGAAACCAGTCTAGGCGGATCGTGACGTCACATTACGATAGTTCGGCAAATGGTCGAACCGCGAAGCATTCGTCTACTTATCGAAACCTCGCCTACGGCAAATTTTCCCTCGCCTACGAAGCGACTGCTTCGGAGCACTCGTAAAGGTCTTTTCGCAATTATCGTATACGCTATGTATTGTTTTTTTTTGCTATTATTTCCTTATATTATGACTTTTCTTTTAGTTTTTAACCTTATCATTCTTTGAGGTATGCTTAAAAATCTTCGATTGTACTTTTTAAAGTACAGGGTGAACATAAAGTCCTGCCCTGTTTTTAAAAATCAATAACAAAAAAACAAAAAGAGATAAAAATCCGCCGTCTTCACCAACCTACTTCAAATGTTTGGGAGTTTTTGTACACAAAGTTTTGAAAAATCGTAGTTTTCGAGTCAATACATAGATGGAAGCACTGTTTTTAGGGAAAAGTTCATTCAAAGTCCCTATTTCGTTCAACGTGGGGAAATCAAATTTAGGGATAGAATCTATCTTAGAATCGAATGATAATAAAGTACTTTGAGATCGAACCTTAGTTTCCAGTACACGGGGAGGGTTTTCATTGAATTTTGGGGATTGCAAATCTTGCCTTATGAATGATTCTAATTTAGAGAAAAACTTTTTAAATAATTTCTTGTAATTTGAGTTAAATATTTTATAAATTCCTTTATGTTTCCTTTAATAATACAAGCGACTTTTATTCGATAACTCCAAACTGTTATTTACAATTTATTGCGTTGGGCATTATTATAACGTAGTGGTTATTCGTACGAAAATACGAAAAAAGTTGCATGGCGACATTTTCGGCGGGTTTCGATCTCTCCATATAAATAATTAGATTGTTTCAATGAATTTTATACTTTTGGGCGGTATAGTTCATTATGGGAAGGGATTAATTATAGGTTTAGGGACATGTTTAATCAGTGATTTGAAAGGGGTTATATTCACCTATCATTTAATTCAGTTTCACTACTTTTTATGTAATTTTTGTGGCATTGGCTAGGTCAGTTTCAGTACTTTTATTTGTGCAATAGAGTTTATCATTAGAATAGTGATTTAGAAGAAAACGAAAAATGACTACAAATCAAGAAAAAGCTCAATGTGTGCTTTGGTTCCATGAAACCAAATCTCCCACAATTGTTCAGCGAAATTTTCGAGCTCTTTATAATAAACACGACGCTCCTGGTGTGAAATCAATCAAGAGATGGTATGAACATTTTAATGAAACAGGTAGTGTTGAAGATCGCCCCAGAAGTGGTAGGCCTTCTGTTAGTGATGCAACAGTTGATCGTGTACGTCAATCTTTTTTACAGAGTCCTACCAAATCAACCCGAACAGCATCACGAGAGCTTCAAGTGCCTCAAGCAACTGTTGTCAAAATTCTTCATAGAAGGCTTAGGTTCCATCCCTATAAAGTGCAAATCGTTCAGGCCTTGCAACCAAATGATTGCCCGCGACGCAAAGAATTTGCAGTGGAGATTCTGAACAGAATTGATGCCGACGATGACTACTTGCAGCGTATATGCTTTACCGACGAATCCACGTTCCATGTAAGTGGTGTTGTAAATAGGCATAATGCTCGGATATGGGGGTCAGAGAATCCACACGTTGCTATGGAGTTCCAACGAGACAGTCCTAAAGTCAATGTTTGGTGCGGCCTTATGCATAATAAGGTCATTGGACCGTTTTTCTTTTCGGAAAAATGCGTTACGGCCAACATTTACTTACAAGGAGAGGATCCCAACGTGTCATCACCGATTTGGTTCATTTTTGGTGTGGAAGTAGTGCATGACTAGGACATCAATTTGTGAAAATATTAAGAAGCAACTTTCAGAAATTTTGGAGAAAATCGCGATTAAAAATCTTAACATGCACTTATATATCTGATAAGATTCTCGTCTTTCAAGCGAATCGTGGTGTAGCGGTAAGGTCTGTGATTCCCAACCCAAAGATCCCGGGATCGAGTTTTGCTGTATACCATATTTTTTATTTTAATTTTTCACACAATTAAGAGCACAGATATGAAATAAACTTATAATAATATTTATTTATAAATTTTAAATTATTTTTTCTTGTGCGTAAAAAAAATTTTGGTAAATATATAATATTTACAATAGGATCATAAAAAATTGGATTTAATAATTTATATTTTTGGGAAACAAGGAATGAAAAGATATTTTCAAAAAAAAGAAAAGAAAAAAATAATAATAATTTATATTTTTATATATGAAGTTTTACCTTAATTTATCTCTAACTATCCGAAAGAAAGTACGCAATTTTGTTATGCTAAAAGGATTTGTTATGTGTCTGATTTGATAGTTAAAATAAACATTTTTATTGGTAAACATATAATATTTACAATAGAATCATAAAAATTGGATTTAATAACTATTTTTTTTGGGAAACAAGGAATGAAAAGACTTCTAAAACAAAAAAAAATATTTAAAAAATGTTTCAAAATTGATAATTATAAATAAAAATATGTACTACTTTATTTCATATCTGTGCTCTTAATTGCGTGGAAAACAAAAATAAAAATTATGGTATGCAGCGAGACTCGATCCCAGGACCTTTGGGTTGGGAATCACAGCTCTTACCGCTACACCACGATCTGCTTGCAAGATGAGAATCTTATCAGATATATAAGTACAAGTTAAAATTTTTAATCGCGATTTTCTCAAAAATTTCTGAAAGTTGCTTCTTAATACTTTCACAAATTGATGTCCTAGTCATGCACTACTTCCACACCAAAAATGAACCAAATCGGTGATGACACGTTGGGATCCTCTCCTTGTTAGACCTGCTGCAACTCTTCATTGCACCTCAGTTGGAAGAATTTCAACCATCCATTATTTACCAACAAGATGGAGCACCCCCTCACTGGGGTTCTTCAGTGCAGGAGTTTTTAGATGAAACATTTCCGGATCGGTGGATTGGAAGAGATGGACCAACACACTGGCCTCCACGTTCTCCTGATATTACCCCTCTTGATTTTTCTTTTGGGGTTATATCAAGGACATAGTTTTTGCCACACCAATCAGAGATATCGATGAACTGAAAACTAGAATTACAGATGCTGTAAACACTGTTACAGAGGACATGCCTAGGCAACACTTGGCGGGAACTGGAATACCGGTTGGACGTTCTCCGAGCTACCAAGGGTGCTCATATTGATATTTATTAAAGTGAATGATGGTCTTTATGTAAAATAAATGTTTATGATTTGACCAAGACTTTTGCTACACTTGTATTATTTAGATTTTTGTTAGATTTATTGGTAAAAACTCCGATTTATTTGTCTTATAACTTTAAAGCAAGAGAGAAAATTATTTTTAAGTATACTTGAAAATTAAAGAAAACGATGTCTTAGCGTATGAACCACGGCCTGCCTGGACGATCTCTAAGAGTCCGAACACAGTCACTGAAAATCGTCGCTTGAAGTCGTTAAAATCCTTATCAAAGGAAGAGGGGACTGAGGCTCAACTCCTTGCTTTCACCCCCCCCTGTTGAGAAGGGTCTTAACGACTTCTAGCGACTATTTTCAGTGACTGTGTATGAATCCTAAGAGTGAAATGAAATGCTACGTTTTCGTGCGAAGCGGGACCAAACGCTTCAATTGCATCGCACAAAAACGTAACATGTCATTCCTCCATAACACGTCAATCCAACACTATAGTGAATTGACATTATTTGGACGAGGTGGGCGTGATCTAGTCAGTTGCGAAGGAAGGTTTTAAACCGAGAAACGCTAGGAAAACACATGATTAAAATTTCGACCATTTCTAGAAATTAAGATTTAATGATATCTATAAATTTTAAAAAAACTAATCTTACTATCAAATCAATTTAGCTAGATTGCGATCAGCTAGATTAGCTAGAAAATAGCGAGAGCGAGCAAAAATAACCTAGTAAAAGGCACCCTACGATATGATCTGTCACAGAGATGACTAGATCTCCCATGTATACATTAATTTACCACAAACTGGTCACGCTATGACTTCACAGCGATGTCATAAGTTATCACTGAAAATTTATCACAAATCCCGGACATTTGACTCCACACCTGTGACTCCAATGCGATCTTTCAAATTGATAACAAGCCTGAGAATATGTGTAATTAAAATCAATGATACAAAATGATCACAATTCTATCATGAGTTTTAAGAAATGCAGTCTAAATCTACTAATCAATAGCCCTCCTCCCCAAAAAGAGGACCATCCGAATGAAAGGTGAAAACCTCCTTTGTCTGGTTAACCACTGGTCAGATGGCACAGTATACGACAGGTTGATGTCTTCTGCAGACTTTTACAGGGTGTGTCATTATCAAGGGACAAACTTCTAGGGGAGGTAGGGTGCATTATAAGGATTCAGAATTGCATAGAAACCCATGGTCCTAGACGTCACCCTAAGTGGTGTTTTGAAACTACCCTCGGGAGCCACCCTTACTTCGTCAAGTAAGCCGGGGTTGTGTCGATCATCCTTCATCATGATCGACACGACCCAATACTTTCCTTTCAGTAAACCATCCGGGATCCCATAAGTTCTGATGTAATCATGAAAACAATCGGTAGATAGGTTGAATTCTGTGGGGGGAAGCGATCGAGAAAACGTCGCTGAGAGCGGGACACAGCGAAATTACAACCCCTTTCAAATCACTGATTAAACATGTCTCTAAACCTATAAATTAATCCCTTCCCATAATGAACGATACCGCCCAAAAGTATTAAATTCATTGAAACAATCTAATTATTTATATGGAGCGATCGAAACCCGCCGTGTCATCCTAACACACTGAGCTATAAACAAACTGGAGTGACAACCTCTGATGATATAACATGCGACCGAACGTGCCGGCGCGGATGGTCACAATTGCCCGGTTCGCTTGAGCGAACCGGGCAAAACAAACGAATTTCTCCATTGACTAACATTGTGTGAGTTGAACTATTTCTAGAAAACCCCCTTTTTTAAAAATATTTTGAGCAACATTTAGAATGGTCCGATCATGCTGTGCATACAATTGTGCCAACAGATGGGGAAAACTAAAAGAAGATGGAAATCTTTTCCGCGTAGACACAAACTTCGATAAGGTGTGATGCGGTTTCGGCACGCTCAGTTGTCACTCCAGTTTGTTTATAGCTCAGTGTCCTAACAAGGTTGATCACTATCAAGTCTTTTGAGTATTATAAATAACGATAAATAATGCCCAACGCAATAAATTGTAAATAACAGTTTGGAGTTATCGAATAAAAGTCGTTTGTATTATTAAAGGAAACATCAAGGAATTTATAAAATATTTAACTCAAATTACAAGAAATTATTTAAAAAGTTTTTCTCTAAATTAGAATAATTCATAAGGCAAGATTTGCAATCCCCAAAATTCAATGAAAACCCTCCCCATTTACTGGAAATTAAGGTTCGATTTCAAAGTACTTTATTATCATTCGATTCTAAGATCGATTCAATCCCTAAATTTGATTTCCCCACGCTGAACGAAATAGGGACTTTGAATGAACTTTTCCCTAAAAACAGTGCTTCCATCTATGTATTGACTCGAGAACTACGATTTTTCAAAACTTTGTGTAAAAAAACTCCCAAACATTTCAAGTAGGTTCGTGAAGACGGCGGATTTTTATCTCTGTTTTTTTTTTGTTATTGATTTTTGATTGATTTTTAAAAACAGGTCAGGACTTTATGTTCACCCTGTATTTTATTTAAGAACTCTTTCTCTATGTCTGCGCACGGTTTACTTTGGGAAGAGTAGTGATGCGGTGTAGTGTTTTGTTTGCATTTTCTAAATCCGAAGACAATTTTTCATTATGGCTGGGACTTTAGGGATGCATTCAGAAACTTTAACACGATTAAGAAACAATAACAAATTGAAAAGTATAGCCCTTCCATTTATAAATTGATTTATTCAATAGTGTGATAGTAGAGCCATCTATGGAAAAACGTCACAAGTAATTCCACACTGATCCTACAAATTTGTATAAACACAAATGTCCATTACTTTCGTACTAGATTAATGTCTGAGGACTTGCTTTGGAAATTAATAGCTGTTTTATATTTTTTGGAACTATTTAACGGACCACCAAAAGTGTAAAAGAAATCCGAATACGGTTCGAAACTTAATACAAGATGGCGGACGATATTGCAGCTCATGCGGATGAATACAATACGACATTAAGCGAGGGGCATCAGTAAATCCTTTTCTACAACCGGTTCGCGGTCGGGCCAAAAGCGCGTTTTGGGAAGGTCTCGACAGGCCCGTGCTGGCCAGGGGGGACAGGGGGACGTGTCCCCCTGCGCCCTTTGCTCAGGCGCCCTTTTGAAGAGACAATTTTTTACATATTTTGTTAATACTCGTGCTTCTCAGTGTTTTCTCTGGGTTCCTTACTTTTATGAAACTATAACTTAGTAATTTTACAGTTCAGTTTTTGAGTTTTACTTCATCAGGTCTAAAGCATGAGGGTGTCAAGAAGTTTTTTAACGCCCTCTCTCCCCCATTTTACCTTAACATCAAATTTCGTTATGAATTTTTAGGGCGCCTTTACTTAAAGATTAATCATGCATTAACAAGGCAAGGTGGTTAATTTTCAAGGCACCGAAGCCCTTAGTTTAACACGTTGAAATTGCTAGGGCATGGTATTTTTACTACGGCGCCTTTATTCAAACTGTCTAATGGGCGCCCTTAATCAAAACAGCAGTACCTTTGAAAGTGTTAAGTCAAGGTAGTGTTTTTTTTCACTAGGGGAACCCTAAGCGAAAAAGTAATACTACATACCATACATTGATAGTGGAAAACTAGGCGGTGTTTTCAGGGCGCCCTTTTTTATGCAAGTTAGCGCGAAATTTTAAAAGCTCCGCTTTAATTTTACTGCGGTGATTTTTCATGCCGCTCTGGCTCTTTGTTTAATATTTCGAATTTGCGAGGGCGGGGCGGTGTTTATGTTCATTTAGAACTGGCGCCTGAGAAGAAATGTATTATAAGCAGTTATTATTGTAATTATCATCGAAAGCATTTTCTTCTGCAATGACAAGGCAGCCAAAACAGAAGTAGTTAAAATACTGTAAAAAAATCGGTCACTAAGTTGTGGGATGACCGTTATGAAGCATTATTGATCCTGTTTCAGGCGTCAACTCTAAATGAACAGACTATAGACGTCTTTCTTCATGCACGTACCAGAAAATGCAAAGGCACAGCACTGATTTTTTCTTGGACCTGTAATGAAACACATTAAAATTGCAAGGGCGGGGCGTTAATTTTTTTTAGGGCATTCTTATTTACAGAGGCGCAGCCACGGGGGGGGCAGCTGTGCTTTTTTAGATCGCTTTTTTAGACCAGCTTTTTTAGATCGTGTATTCTTTTGTAGAAAATTATAAAAACTTGGAATTCCCTTCAAGCCCTAGTAGCACAAACCGTTGGCACAACGTTGGCCCACCGTTTTCTCCCACGGTTGGACAACGGTGGTTTTTGGCACACTTTCCAACCGTTACCCAACCAACCAAACCCCAACGATGGGCCAACCGAGTTGCTAACTGTTGGGCCAACGAAGTTTTTCTGATGAACCAACGATGGCCCAACCAAATTTTGCTTTCTAAACCCTTGATGCCCCAACCATGTCACATGCTACAGACATCCTGACAATCATGATTGATAACTCTTAGCCACCAACTCAAAGTCACCCTGAAATCTTCTGTGCTCCATGTATATTCTCAGATATTATAGTATTAAGTGTTAGAGAGAACTGATTGGTTTGCCAAAAAGATAGATCCAGAAGATTTTTTTTTGGTAAACCAACCAGAGCCCTTGCCAACATTATATCATAATATTTAAAAAAAATACATGGAGCATAGAATATTTCAGGGTGAAATTGAGTTGTTGGCAAAGAGTTATCAATCGTGATGTCAGAATATCTATGGCACATCACAATTTAAAACTTTTCTGGCCAGAAAACAATTTTATTACTTTAAAATTCAAACATAATTAAAGCATGTATAATGTTAAAATGTAGGTATTTAAGAGTCACTTATAAACATAATCATATCAAGAGTTTAGAAAGTTTTAATTATGTCTAGCTAAATTGTAAAAGCATCGTTATTTATTCATAATAACATGACATATATGTTATAGATATAAAATACACAAATTGTATCAAACAAATTTTATTCATTAGCAAATAAACATTACAACAAATTATATTAAACCTTTTCACATATTTAAACATGTACTTGAGATTTGATTTTCAAATCTTAATAAAAATATGGCAGATACATTATAATAAGGAGTTCATGAATATTATATTGAGTATTTTCTCAATTGACAGTAAAATTTTGTGCCCATGTGATCAAAGTTGTAATAAAAAGTTTAAATATTTACATATATTTAAAAAGGGTGGTCCCCAATTCGTGGTACAAACTGGGTAGAATAGGTAGAGTATATCAAGACGAACAAGAATTAGTATAGGTTAGGGGGTCGCAATACCTTGGAAAAGTTTCTGAACACGCTCAATTAACATTAAAATTCTTTAATTAGAATAAAGTGTGACACCCCACTCTTAAGCTAAAGGTATACAACAAATCTTATGTTAACAACATCATTTAAACTTTAAAAATACATTGATTTTTAGTACTTATACACCTTTTGAGCACTAGGGTTATGACAGTACTGTTTTTAAAAAATTTTTTAGGCAAAGCCGTTATCAAATCAAAATTACAATATCCAAAAATTACAAATTCTGGCTATTATGTTTTTACTCCAAAGACTCCTTCTTTCATTTCAATCTTGATCTTGGCAGAATCTGAATCAATTTGTAATCACACCATAGATTTCATTGTCAATGGCATTACTTGAATTTTATTTCTCTGAATGATTCCTAAAATAATTTCACACAATTTTAAAACTGTGATACATGTACCAAATAAAATTGTCTTTTACTTTTCAATTATAAAATAAAAAAGTTATTTTACCAAATGCCCAGAAAATGTAACATAATATATAACATAATTAACAATTTTAATTGCTTTAATATCTTAAGAACACTTACGTAAATTTTGCATATGAATTTATTTTAGTTATTTTGATTACTTGATGTTTTTATTTGATATGGGTCTTGAAAATAGTTTAACAGATTGTTTTAAATTAGCCAAACCTTTCAATAAATAGTATGATAGTTGCAGCATAAAAATTTTGGTTCTTAGGTATTATCCTGTCAACTGTGTCGCTGAATCCAAAAACGTGACCGTTGCTGAACGGTCAAAGGGATAATACGTAAATAATAAAATTTTTAAATCACTATAAATGTTATTATTATCGACTAATTCCATAGCAATGTTAAATGCTAAAAAAATACAAGCTAGGCCTAATTAATTACGTTAATATTTATTCCGCTGTGGATTAGAAAATGGTATTGGACAACTTCTTAGGTTTGAGTTTTGAAATAACACCATTAATTATTAATTCTTATTGAATATGTATTTGGTTCATTGACAACTGAATGTGCACTGAAAGGTATTTTGAATGTTAGATGAGATCAAAATAAAACTCAGTGATTTGATTTAGACTTATTAATGTATTCTTTTAAATTACTATCAAAACTAACTTTTACTTTAGAAAATTAAATGTTATTCCGGTACTTTAGGATTAGCTGGGTGCAAATCTTTCCAATGGGACTTAAGATGTTGGTACTTACGTTTTAACGCCACTGCTGCTATTTTGAAAGTGTTTTGATTTTAAATTAAGAGTTTTATTTTACACATAAAGTGTTATTTAGATAAATAGTTATTTTACAGATAAAATTTTAAATAAAGTGTTTTATTTAAAATCAAAACACTTTCAAAATAGCTGCGGTGGTGTTAATAGGTAAGTTCTGTGATGTTTTAGTTTTACAAATTACACATAATTACAAATGACAGCTAGTTGAGATATGTTAACATATTTTTATTTTGATATTTGATTATTATTGGTGATTTGGTTTAAAACTTGGAGCTTGCGCTCAGCTAATCCTAACAGTGGCGTAACTAGAGTTGACTCATGGGGGTGTTATTCTGACCAGTCAACTCCTCCAACATATTACTCCCTTTTAAAAAATGTCTCATAACAGTATAATATAATTTTTTTTTTGCAAAACTTCCAAAGGGAAAACTTCATCTAAGAGGCTTAACTTTCAAGGGAAAAACACAGTATAACAGACGTAAATATTTTTGAGGGGGGTTTGGGGGATCTCCCCCAGAAATTTTTCAAGAATTCGTCTCTCAATGTAGTGTTTAAATTCATTTTGAGGCCCTTTGGATTACGTCCTAAAAGAACAGTTCCTTGTGAACCGCCTTCCATCGAAAAGGAAATAAAAAGGAAAGTTTTTCATGTTTTAGAAACCGTTGATGTAATGGGGGGGGTTACAACCCCAATAACCCCCCCCTTGTTACGCCTATGAATCCTAAAGTACCTACCGTTATTCGTTATTCTAAATACAAACTAAGAATATAATCATGAAAGTATAAAAATACTTTACCCGTTGATCAGGTTATTGGGAAGTTTTTTGGCAACTTCAGCCCTGAAACGAATCCTTGGAAAGTAAAATTCATTTTGAAGTCATTAGATTCTATGATGCTGAAGCTGAATTTTTTTTATAGGATCTTCTTTTCTTTTTAAGAGGATAAGCTACTTCTTGCCCAAATGTGACGTTAAATTGCATCTCAGCTTCATTAAACTTCCTTAGAGTTGTTACAATAGCATCTGAAAATATGGTTTGATATTTTAAAACTGCACAGATGCTAGTAAATAAAAATATAAATTATAAAAGTCACTAAATCAAATTAAAAGTGAAATATTTTTTGAAAATTTGTGAAGTAAAACCTTACTGCTTCTAAGCTTTGTATCTCATTTTTAAAGATTTCAAGAGTTTCTACACTACTCATGGATTTGCCAGGTTTGATTGTAAATGGTTTGGTAAATACTCCCCTACAAAATCAATTATTGAAATTTAAAAAAAAATCAAAATATTTCAGTTCAATTCCATTAATTGTCCCGTTAAATATTGCCAAGCTGTTTTAGACTCAAAATAATAGAAATATTGCAAATTAATGTGTTAAATCATACAGTTATATCAATGGAAATCATAAAAATTTAGTGATATTTGAATAGTTGATGTTTAAAAAAGCTTTGCGATATTTAATGGGGCAGTTAATTGTGAACCAATATCTCAACAAGAAATGTTGCTTTTTAATTTGTATACTACTTACTATTATGCATAATTAGTAAAACGTCACCAATAGTCTGATTAGCGTGGCACAGCTAATCCACGAGTATCGTTTCTACTATACTTTTTTTTATGGTTCTTGCGTAATATCCTGCTGACCATTCAGCGACCATCAGATTCAGCGGCAGTCTATGAGATTAGTTAATGCTCTTCGGATTGAGTGGCACACTCGACAGGATAATACGCTAGTACCTTTTTTATATATACTCCTGTTACCTACTATAACCACTTTCAATCATACGAGTGTCAATATTTTGGATACAATGGTAACTGGGGAATCCCTAATAAGCGGGGTTCACTGGGAGAGGTTTGCCAAAAAAATAAACAAATACAAAAAAAAAAACAAATGATGTCAAGCTCATCATATTTAACTATTTATCGCTCTTAGATTTAGCGACAATCTGTGAACCCCGCTTATTAGGTAATCCCCCTACCAGGGGATTACCTAATATGGGAAAAGGTTTATGAGTAAACTAAGTACTTACAATCCTCTTCTTAATTTAATTAATTAATTAAGTACTTCAAATCAAATTTTGAAGAATAACTTTTGTTTAAAAAATCCTACAAGTTATAATACTTATGTAGAATTGTCAAATAAATCCAAATGTTATGATTATGCAGCTTTAGAAAGAGTCCTCCAACCACCATGTGTAACCAGATCCCATAGAAACATGCTTAAGTGTTGTCATCATCACTGAGCTATACATAAGCCTGGAGTGCAAAATTCCTATTCTTTTAACATTATGAAAATTGTTATTATATAGCTCTCATTATACAGTTATCATATAGATCAGTGTTGGCTATCATTTGAGCTATGGGTAAACATGGCAGCTGGAGGACTATTTTTAAAGCTGTTCCAAATAGGCTAAACCTAAACATTTGATTAAAAATACTATAAATGTGAGTAAACTTACCAGATACTATACGAGTGAAATCGCAATCTTCTTGACGAGTGATCACTTGGCAATGGTTTCTGATATCTCAACAAAAATTAATAACTTCTCTTTTCATTTAAAAAATATGGATAAATTGGGATAATTACATAATACAATGATCGGCAAACTACAACACGTTTTTATTGATGGAAATTGAAAGGAGCAAAAAAGACATTTGCTTGCTGGCTGTGAGCCGCTTCGTCTTCTCATGAATTTGTTTTTATGGAAAATTGTGACGCGTTAAAATTGGTTAAAATTTTTGTCTCTAGAGTATTTATGACTTTAATTAATAATTAATGATGTGTCTTGAAAAAATTAATCTTTATCTCCTAATTAATCGTTATTTTTCATTAAATCCTCGGATTCTGAATCTGATTCTTTTTGAAAACAAATGAATGGCAAAAAACGCAAAAAACATTTTCATTTTTCATTCTTTTTGCCAATTGCAATAAACTTGAGGTTGTTAGCTAATAATTAAAGCAGAAATAAAAAGGTTTGTTATTTATACCAACGGTAAGACAACGTTGGGCCATTGTGGTTATGCCAACCGTTGTCCACCTCATGAGCTGATGTTGGGGTTTTGTTGGGGAATTGTTGGCAAAACTACCAACCGTTTGCCAACAGTGCCCACCATTTCCCAACGTTGGGCCAACGATCTGTGCTACTAGGGAGAGTTCTCAAAGTTCATATCAGAATGTTCATTATTCAGTGGCCCAACCGGGGGGAGGGACCAAGTTCGGAACAAAAATAGTACCTCATTTCCACTATTTTCAGAAGGAGAACATCTGTGCAAACATTATATTGTTGATTCACTGATAACGGTTCTGGAGGGAAGCATACAGGTGTGGAGAGGGTTGTTGAATGGGCGTGGACAGTAGAGATAAGGGAAAGAGGGCAATAAACGGGCTGCTGAGCAGTTGGGGGGGTCTAAAGCATTTGTTAACCCATTAAGCGCCAAAGCTCCCATTTTGGGAACATTGTTAAAAGATTTTTTTCACCAAAAAGAAATAAAGATACATATTTATAATTTTTGTCCATTAATACAGGGTGTTCCAAAAAAAGCCCCTAACTTTAAAAATCTATAATAAATAAACGAAAAGAGATAAAAATACGCGGTTGGCTGCATTCTACTTGGAATACTCACAAATTTTTGTATACAAAATTTTGAAAAAGCGTAGTTCTCGAACTTTCAGATAGATGGCAGCACTACTTTTTGGAATTTTTAGGGAAAGAGAATCGTCTTGTCCCTATGCTTAATTTTTTAGGGAAATCAAATATTATGAATAGAATCGATTCCAGAATCGAATAAGTAATCGAACCTTGGATCCCGTATACTATATCAGGATCGGCTTTAAAGAAATTTAAGCGATTGAACTTCTAATCTAAATAGAAAATTGGAATAGAGAAAGCTGATCTCGATTTAGTCAAATTTGATTCGATCGAAATACGTATTAGTTTTTTAAAATGATATCTCAGTTTCTTGAAATGGTGGAAATTTAAATCGTGTGTTTATAAGTTTATACAGGGTGGGGTCCTAAATTCGTGGTACAAATAGACGACATTAGTCATTACGTCACTTGCTTGTTTGGAAACGTTGATTTCATCCGTGATTGGTTCCGTACGGATTTACTTCCAATCACGGAACCAATCACGGATAGAATCAACGTTTCCAAACAAGCAAGTGACGTCACACTAATGTCGTCTATTGGGTAGGGTAAGTAGAGCACTGAGCTATAAACAAACTGGAGTGACAACTGAGCGTGCCGAAACCGCATCACACCTTATCGAAGTTTGTGTCTACGCGGAAAAGATTTCCATCTTCTTTTAGTTTTCCCCATCTGTTGGCACAATTGTATGCACAGCATGATCGGACCATTCTAAATGTTGCTCAAAATATTTTTAAAAAAGGGGGTTTTCTAGAAATAGTTCAACTCACACAATGTTAGTCAATGGAGAAATTCGTTTGTTTTGCCCGGTTCGCTCAAGCGAACCGGGCAATTGTGACCATCCGCGCCGGCACGTTCGGTCGCATGTTATATCATCAGAGGTTGTCACTCCCACAGAGAAATATCCTAACAGAGGGTCCACGAGGCTATTTTCAAATGCGTTACTGATGTGAGGGCGCCACACTAGAGTCTGCAACGTAAGCCGGCCACTTAAATCTCTCGCCAAATTAGAACTCAGCGCATGCTCAGAAAGGTGTTTTTGATCTCCCATAGGCAGCCGGCGAACAATTCAGACTGGATCCAGACGCTAGTGAGTTTAGTGCGATCCCAGCGCCACAATTCTCCCAACCTGTAACAAGATGTCATGATTTTCGATTTCCATTATGGCCTATGGCCGTGGACTCTCTGTTCTAGTACTCTGTGGTCACTCCAGTTTGTTTATAGCTCAGTGAAGTAGAGTACATCAAGATGAACAAAAATTGGTACAGAAAGGGGTAATCTGTTATCTGATTACTGATTACAATTTGTAATCTCATAATAAATCTTGATTACTTTTTATGATTAATAATGGTAAGGCACACAGAATGTACTTGTTGGTTCGCATCTTGCTTTAAATGGTCCGAAACTTACCGGAAGTGGTCCGAAACTTACCGGAAGTGGTCCAAAACTTACCGGAAGTGGTCCTAAACTTACCGGAAGTGAACCATAACTTACCGGAAATGGGTCGAAACTTACCGGAAGTGGTCCGAAACTTACCGCACTTGATTCGCTATCAACCGGAAGTGGTTTGAAATTTACAGGAAGTGGTCAGAAAGTTACCGGAAGTGAACCATAACTTACCGGAAGTGAGTTGCGAACCACTTCCGGTAAGTGGTAGACCACTTCCGGTAAGTTATGGTTCACTTCCGGTAAATTTAGGACCACTTCCGGTAAGTTGTGGACCACTTCCTGTAAATTTCAAACCACTTCCGGTTGATAGCGAACCAATTCCGGGAGGTTTAGGGTCACTTCCGGGTAGCTAAGAACCACTTCCGATGAGTTGCGGACCACTGTAATTAAGTTGTGTCAATCTGATTTCAAAAGTAATCCGATTGACAATAATGTAATCAATCTGATAATCTAATAATCTGATGGGGTCTCAGGAGTCTTAACTGTTAGTCGTGTGTGCAAAATAGTGTCTTTTTTCGAACCACCACAGATTAAAAACTAAACACATCAGCCTCATGAAAACTTTACCCCTTAATATTTGAACACATTTTTATAAGCACACAAAATTATAAATTCAACAAATAAATATTTCTTAATTTATAAGAAGTCGAAAAAAACATATTTTTGATAATCCCGTGAATTAACATTTTACGGAGCGCAAGATTTCTCAAAAACTACTTATCCTTTTCATCCAAAACTTTACACACATGCTCATTAATAGTTACTGTAATAGACATACATCTTTTTACCTTCAAAAGTTCAGTAAATTTTACTTCAGAAGGAATTTAAATCTTAATTTTATGAAATTCTCAATTTTTTTTCAAAAATCAGTACTAAAAATATTTATTGGTTATATTATTTTATAAAACTTTATGTATGTCTTGAAAAGCATACATTTATCTATTAAAAAACACAAATTTTGTCAACCTGGGTCAATTATTTTTTCCAAAATCTTGCTCTCCGTAAAATGTTGATTCACGGGATTATCAAAAATAAGGTTTTTTCGACTTCTTATAAATTAAGAAATATTTTTTTGTTGAATTTATAATTTTGTGTGCTTATGAAAATGTGTTTAAATATTAAGGGGTAAAATTTTCATGAGGCTGATGTATTTAGTTTTTAATCTGTGGTGGTTCGAAAAAAGACACTATTTTGCATACACGACTAACAGTTAAGAGTCCTGAGACCCCTTATGGAAATGAACCCTAAATCTCGAATACATTAAAAAATTTATCTATTCCAATGTTCCCCCCCTATTGACAAATTTAATCACTTAAACTTGTTTAATGCCGATCCTGATATAGTATACGGGATCCAGGGTTCACTTACTCATTCGATTCAGGAATCGATTCTATTCATAATATTTGATTTCCCTACAAAGTTAAGCATAGGAACAAGATGATTCTTTTTCCCTATAAAATCCAAAAAGTAGTGCTGCCATCTATCTGAAAGTTCGAGAACTACACTTTTTCAAAATTTTGTATACAAAAATTTGTGAGTATTCCAAGTAGGATGCAGCAGACGGCGTATTTTTATCTCTATTCGTTTATTTATTATAGATTTTTAAAGTTAGGGGCTTTTTTTGGAACACCCTGTAACAAGAATATGAATAATTGTTGGTAATTTTTACAAAACGTTTGCAACTTAAATTTTATTTTTAAAAATTCTTCGAAATTTGACAAAATTGGCACTTTTTTCTTCACCACAAAATAAATTCACTAAAAATTATTTATTCAAATGCGGGAATTTTAAACCAGTGAATATAGAAAACAATAGTTTTGTCTTTAAATCAAAACAAACCGGGGGGCAAAAAAATAATTTAGAAGGATTTTACAGCTGTTTATTTATAATGTTCCCAAAATGGTAGCTTTGGCGTGAAGTGATTAGGGCGATTTCTTGCGCGCTTATCGTATTGGGAGGTATGTTACTGAATTGGAACTCTCTGGGTTTATTGCCTTTCTATTGAAATTCTTACCTCTTATCTGTCAAGGGGTACAGCCCCCCTGTTTCCAGCTTTTTGTTGTTCAAGAACAGGTGTGTTTATCAACAAACAAGTGATTTATTGCTTATGAAGAATTTTCATTTGAATGTAAAATATCTGTTCATTTTAGCTGCGCAATGTGTTTTAGACTATAAAAAAATCATCAGATTCGCGTGGATTTTCAGAAGATTAGCGGGTATTTCATGGGTGCCACCAAATATTGTTAAAATAACTTAGAATAAAAATTTTTAATGTAAATAATTTTGATTTATTGAGCTAGAGAATAAATTCGGTGATGTCTAATTTATATTAGAACGAGAAAAACAAGGACATTTCAATAATGGCTATTACATAAAAAATATAAAAGGGTGTCCAAAAGATAATTGTTCGTAAAACGACTAAAATAACCTGAATAAAATTCAGAAACAACATAAAAATATTAAAAATCGGTAAAAATAACCCATTCAAGCAAAATTATTCTATTTTCAAACAAAGAATATAATATGTTTTAGAAAAAAAACTATGAATTTACTAACAATTCAAATAGATAATACTCAAAGTATAGAATGCTATAGTTTATTAATCATATGAAAAAGATTTACGGAACTTTACACTTCATTTAGCTAGCAACTAAAGTTCAACCCGTAACACTGCGGTGGAGAAAACGCCCACTTTTCGTTACTCCCACTTTACGCCAAAGCTCCCATTTTGGGAACATACCATATCTCCGGTCGAAACAGAGATTTTTTGAAAATTTAAACTGTATACGATTAGAGACACATATTGAATCTCAAAACACACAAAAAAATAATTTTTTTCATAGCGGTTCATATTGCGGCGTTTAATGGGTTAATTCCTCTTTTTTATACTCATCCTTTAGTTTTCACTTTATTTACGAGAAAATAATTTTAAAATGAAATTTCAATAACTAAATTTTTTAAAACTACAGCTTTTTATGCTCTGGACCAGTTGCTAAATTGTTTCTAAAAATTCGAAGTTAAATCTATTTTGGTGTCTTTATTAAGCTTTCATAAGATATTTTACATTTAATATTGTAACAGAATATAAAAATCTCATAAAATTAAAAAAGATGTTATATTGTAAAAATAATTTTTTCATGCCAGAAAAATTGTTGTACGTTAACCTAATAAAATATATACTACTGAATTATATATTTTTTGCATTGACGAATTGCGTATAATTTTTATATTATTGCTATTACTACTAATAACAGAGTCATGGACAGGGCCGTGCGGTGCTATGAAGCAGAGAGGCGACCGCCTCAGGCGCCATTTTCAAGGGGCGGCAAAATCCGCCTGAAATTTTTAACCCCAAGCAAGCACCAAAAATATTTCTTCAAAATCTTCATTTGAAAATAACAAATTAATTTTTTACCAAATGTTTTATTTAAATTTTAAACTATGTTAATCATTTCTTTGATTGTTAGCTAATTCAAAAGCAAAATGTAAAACTGCTTCTATAATTTCATATACTGTTGTCAGTGGCGGATCCACGGGGGAAGTGATTGGGGTGATCACCCCCCCCCAACAAAGTGACCTCGCCGAATTTCCGGCAGAAAATCACATCTCCGATAACATAGCGATAAACTTGACTTGTGAATAATCTCTACTGAGAAACCGCTGTCACCATCTGAGCGAGTATTTTTTCCGGTTTCTCGCAGTGCCCCTTTTCGGCAATAGTAGCAACTCGTTAAATGATAACTTCAATGCATCGATCACTTTTCAGAGGGCTCCCTTCCCGAGCCCTGATAAAAGGGTTGACAGAGTGGGGTTCGGTACTCTTTGGTCACCGGAAATTTCAGCCGGTGTTAGAAATCTGTATCGGGGTGAATTGAACCATATCGAGGCTGATTACTGGTATAATTGCACACAAAAACCAGAGCGGGCGGCTTGTTTGTATATTTTCTAATCTCACTGTTTTTCAACATCTATTTAAGGGCCAATCAAAACTTTTTCAGAGCGATTGGCAATCCTATATTGGGAGGGGATAACAGCTATTTGTTGGCAGTGGGATAGTCAAAACTTGTGGGCGGAGCATGTCGTACATATGCCAAGCTGTACTAGTAAATTTGCTGTTTTATTAAAATTTGGCGTTTTACTATCTCAAAAAATGGATTCCGGAAATAGTGAACATGGTCGTGCTCAGAAAGAACAGTGGAACTCAGCTTTCGTTTTTTAAGAAAAAGCCAAGAAATGATTTTTTTGAAGATAAAGCTGAGGTAGTTTTGCCATTTTCTGCAACTTTTCTTTTTTTTAAACTATGTTTCGATGTTTTATAATTTTTTAAACTCAAGTATATCACTGTATCAATTATTAAGAAAAATTGCTATTTTAAATTTTATTCTTGGTTGCTAAATTCGGAATACATATACAAAAGAAAATTGTTTTTATCATTTAGTAATAGATTTAATATTTTGTATGTACATTTATTAAGTTTTTATTATTATTTTGAGAACTTAACAGGGCAGCTTTCAATGTCATTATTACTTATCATTTCAAGGTTCTAATGATTTAATCCGGTTTACTAAATTTTAAATTGTGAAAAAGCTAAAAGAAATAATTATAAACAGCAAAAAGGCATTCGTGGCTTTGCGGTAATTTTACTTTTAGTGACTTTTCTGTTTCTCTAATTTTTCTTTATTTTGGTCTGTCTTGTTATATATTAGTGTATACTTTATGCATTTAAGTAGAAGTTCCATTTTAAAAAGGGAAAATGAATTATTTTAATCATGCATTTAATGGTTTTCAATAAAATCAGTAGAAAGTGGAACTTTCCACCAAATATATTTTATGTGTCTTCCTCTTACGAATTGAATGTAAAAGTGAAAATTGATTGTAATGTCGAATGCGCATGTAGGTAAAATCACCCCCCCCCAAACCAAGTCTCTGGATCCGCCACTGACTGTTGTTCCCCTACCCCAGTTAGTACTACCAAAAGAGCATTCATGTACACGTGAAAATTTGTTATCTGTAGAGTCTGGAATGTTATTTTAAGATATCAGTGGTCTCCAGGTTGCTAACTAGACGCGGAATACACGAAAGAAATTTAGTGATCAATCATTTGATTGTTTGGACATGGGTTGACAGCTAGCCAGGGGCTCATTTCCTATTCTCCGAGGGGGTGGAGACATGCTGATTGTACATCCTTTCATTTGGAAAATCGACCACTCCAACCCCTCATATTTCTAGGTATTTTACCAAAATTTATGAGCGACCTTTTTTGATTGAATGTGTCGACTAGAAGGGAAAATTTTAGAAAGGATCTTCCAACTTTGAAAATTCGTAGGTCCCAAACATAGAGTAGGAATATAGATAGAGGGAGTCAGTTGGGCATTTCTCCTCCGAACGAGCGATGCAGTCATGTGTCACGTGACTTGCATAAGAATACTCCCGTTTTTGGCGACTTATCGCGAGTCGTGGCGTCTTGGCATGCTTATGAATGCCGCGCTGCTTTTTATTTTGCTGCACGTCCTAAAAGGAAAAGGATTGTTTCCAAGTATTTAGGGTTTTTTGAAGTTTGTTGGAGAATATGTTCCGTATTTTATTTAGTAAATAGAAAAGAAAATAACCTTAAAATATTAATAAAAATAAATTATTCTGCTTAAAAATTTTATTAAGAAATTTATAACAATGAGAAAAGTTTATTTTATTCAGTGTATCCAAATGAATTCTTTTTTAAAAATAAAATCAAAAAATTTAACAAAAACAAGGTAAGAGAAAAGGAAAATGCTTTTAATTAATAAATGAACAATATATTACAAAATTAAAGCTAATTAATGGAAGAACAACAACAAGTAAATGTTAAAGAATCTAGATTATTTTAAATTCTAATTTTGTTATCTCCCATGTGATACTGGTAAAAAAAGGAGTATTTTAGTTTTTCATAAATAATTATTAATGCCCTCTCAGCTTCGTTTTTTGGACAAACCCATCCTATCAGTCAATATTAGGGAATTTAGGAGGATATACAATTAGGATTTAGTTTTAATCCCCATGGCTCTTTAGAATGGAATTTTTACTTTAAAGTTAAGTAAACAAATTAAAGCTTTCTCTCTCTTTATAACTTACTCTACAATTTAATTTATAAAACATAATTTAGATCCATATATTAAGTACAATAGGTACAACATAAAAGCTTGTTTTTTATTCTAAGAAAAATTTATGAAAACCAATGAAGAATATAAAGGTGAATTTTTTAAATACTTTATAAACTATAGTAATATTACTGTACACTAAGGTATCAAATCTTCCTAAAATCTTAACAACTGTACTATTCAAATTGTAAATAAACTGACGAGTATCTCCCAAATGACTCAATTACTGCTACTTGACCAGTGATTAACTATCAGCCAAAGAAGGCAACTAAGATTTTGATTTGATTTTTACGGTGCAAGGTTCATTAATTGTTTTAACCTCCTTAATACTGCACCTCAGATTTCAAGATAGAGGGAACCCTCTGACTACTGGTACATTGAAAACAATTTTTAAATTTACAGAAATTTTACATATTTTCTGCAGGAAAATTACTTACTTATACATCCGTGAATCATATAGTTATGCTGTTCCATTACTGCCAGATGAAAATTTTGCGATATTTATTAATTTAAAATTGGAAAAATTATAAATGCTGATTATACAAGATTTGTGCTAAATAAACAGGTGTTTTCTGTTAATTCCTGACATCAAAATCACAAAAGACAACTGAAATAAATAAAAAGTTACTGGTGTCTTGGCTGAAAAGAATTTTCAGTTAATTTAACAGATAATTTTTTACAGTAAACTGCTGCAGTAGAGAATAAGGCAACTTCCAAACTACTTTAAAAAGGTGAATTATTTTTATGCAAAGAAATTTCCAAATTATAAGAAATCAATAGCTTAGTATTTTGATGCAGTGTCAAATTTTATTCCAAGGAAATACACAAACAAAAATTATCCTTTATCAACTCTTTATTAAAAAAAATATCATTCACTATTATAAAAGAAGGATACAATTAAACAATAAATACCTTTTTTGCTTGAAAGAGTAGGCAACTTTTAATCTATAACTTCTATTTAAGATAATATAAAATTGAGAAAGTTTTAATTTTGTTTGCTAATAATGTTTTTCATAGTATAAGTGCAATTATAATAGAAGTTGAAAAAACATGTAATAGAACCAAATAACACATCTCTTTTCCTAGATGAGCTTCTTTTTACTTTCTCTTTGGGCCATGGTCAGGGAAATAAAATTATTGGGACAGCTGTTTTTTTCAGCCAAGTGCCTCCAAATATTTCTCTATCAAAACAAACTGGTTCAAAATGCTTTGAACAGATTTTAGAAGAGTTGGTAACTATAAAGTTTTCTCGTCGCAAGTTTAAGGCCCACAATTTTCTTCTTTCTTCATCCTTTGGAAAGCTTAAAAAATCAAATTGGAAATATTTTAAAATATAAGTTTTAATTCATATTATTTAACACTGCAAATATTCATTAATATTGAAATGATATTCATCAGTACAAACTGTTAAAAAAACTCTTATAACATTTTAGCTTTTGAAAGGGTTAGCTTTGGCAAGTCTTTAATGGTAGCCAAGTTGATGTTATTTCACTTTATTATGTTATTTATAATATATAAAAACCAAAATAATAACATAATTTGTAGGGGAGCCTGGGGTCAATTGTAACACTTTGTATCCCTGGAAAGGTATAGATGCCAAGCTGATTCAAATATAACAGCATGTGCAGGGCTTGTAAACAAATAAGACCCGAGACCGCCAAGACTGTAAGTTGAACTATAGCAGTGTACTTGAGAAAAGAGTGTTTTTCGAGCATCAAAGTAAATTTTTACTTTAGAGTGAAATTCTTTTTTCTGCACTACAGGTCACGAAATAACTTTTTTTTACAAAATCCAAGATGCAATAGGAATACAACTAAAGCAAAAACCTGATAAACATAGTAAAATCTTACGAGAATAATAAAATGCATGCAGATTATATGTAAAATACCCAAAATTGTACTAGAAACATAATAATAGAACCATTATTCCATCCGTCCACAAGTCACGTAACATGGTCTTGTCCACGCCAAGAGTAGCAGGGTTGCATGCACTCATATATCCACTATTGCAACAATATGGTGACTTCTAAAAAATAAAAATACTAGTACTAGTACTACTAAATTCAGGATGCAATAGAAATACAACTAAAGCAAAAGCTTGATAAACAACATAGTAAAATCTTGCGAGGTTAATAAAATGCAAGCAGATTACATGTTAAGTGCCCAAAATTGTACTAAGAACATAATAGAACCATTATTCCATTTGTCCACAAGTCACAAAACTTGGTCTTGTCCATGCCGAGAGTATGTTTCATCATACTTGGATAATATAGAAGCACACGAGCACAGCTAATTTTAGAATTTTGCAGAAAATATTTTCAAATAATTTAAATTTTTGGTAAATAAATTGATTTTTTTTACTGTTGTTTCTTATGAAGCATTATTACAGTATTTAGGTAAACAATGGGACTGTCAATATGTTTTTAAGTCAAAATTCAAAAGACTAGGGCCATTTAATTAGTTTGCAGAAAATATTTGAAGGAATTTTTGTGCGCAGAGTTTTTTGTTTTATCCAACTATGTGTTTCATGCACTCTATTCCAATGTTAGGGGCCATTCATTAATTACGTAAGGATGATTTTGGCAATTTTTGACCCCCCTATCTCCATGTATGTAAGAGTTTTCAAACCCCTCTCCCCCTATTCTTACGTAAGATTCCATTTGGATCAGCTGGAATAAGAGTCCTCCATTTGGCGATCGCGACTATACTGCCAACTGTACACTACAACTAATCGTGCTGCTAACTTGGCGACCGCAACGCGAGTTGCCAAATGGAGGACTCTTATTCCAGCTGTGCCTTCCATTTTGTTTTTCGAAATAATTAAATGTTAGAAAAGGACCAGTTACACTAAAACTCTCAGTTTGATGTAAATCAAAGGTTTTTATTTTTCAACAGATACTAAGTAATATTCTTGCTGTCAACTACATATTACCATTATATTATTATCTGTTGTTTGGAATACCATTTATCAGTAGAGATTTAAAAGTAAAGTTTTAAATATAATCTTAAACATAAATCAGTAAAACAATCTTCAAACCAATAACAATCTTACGTAAGAATGGGTTTGACCCCCCAAGTAAGGGTATGTAGGGATTTTTCAAACCCCCGTCCCCCTCGGGAGGGACCTTTACCTAATTAATAAATGGCCCCTTAAAACCCTATATGGTGACTTCTAGAAAATTAAAAAACAAATAAAAACGAACTAAATCCAGGATTCAATAGAAATACAACTAAAGCAAAAGCTCGATAAACATAGTAAAATCTTGCGATGTTAATAAAATGCAAGCAGATAATATGTAATATACCCAAACTTGTACTAAGATCATAATAGAACCATTATTCCATCCATCCACAAGTCACGTAACTTGGTCTTGTCCACGCCGAGAGTAGGTTTCATGCACACTATTCCACTACTACAACACTATGGTGACTTCTAGAAAATTAAAAAAAAAAACTAAAGTACTAAATCCAGGATACAATAGGAATACAACTAAAAAGCAAAAACCCGATAAACATAATAAAATCTTATGAGGGTAATAAATTGCAAGCAGATTATATGTATAAGTACCCTAAATTGTACTAAGAACAAAATAGAACCATTATTTAGCTGTTGCTCTTTAAATACATACATGAACTACTATGAAGAAAACAAACCCATCAATACGAAGGTAGGCATGATGTACGTTTTCTAAATATTACCTATCCATATCCAAGAGTACAGAAAGACTGGCTATGCTTAAGAAACGAAAAACTGTAGTTAAATTTCATCACTACAAATGAGAAAAACTTAAAATAAAACTTAACTTGTGTCTGTTATGTCGCAAATGTAACAGAAATTTTACGAGAAATTTTTTATCGAACTTTTTTCAGGCAATTTTTTAAAAATTTATTTTCTGACAAATAATCTTTCAGAGAAACAAAAAATGGAACTGGAACTACAATTAAATAGTTTAAGCACTTCATAATTAAATACAAACACGAATCAAATGCAATAGAAACGTATTTGTTTACAATTGCGATTGGCGACAAAAAATCACGCCAAACCTAAACACGTACGGTCAACTCTTTTTAGGTCTTTGTATAGCAAATAACAAAATTATATGCAACTATATTACTTCGAAATAAAGCTTAAAACAAGTTGTAACAATTAAATTTAATTGCTAAAGCAAATACCGAAATACAATTAAGATATAACACTAAATTCAGTGAGTGATTCAAGTAACAAGATTTTAAACTGTTTTTTAATCAGAACAAAATCAATAATATAATTGCACGTACCTGGGAAACGTTGCAATACTATCTTTGGAAGCTTTTTCCTAGGATCTGCAGGTATAACAAAACTGAACAATGATTCAAAATCTTAATTTAATATTACTCAGTTAATCAAACTAATGGTTTCGCCATTGAAATGCTATGAAGAGCAAGGAAAGCGGTTACGGGTAACACAAAATCGGTACACAAGTCACGTGACATGATCTTTGCATCACCAAAAGTAGGGTTGCACGCTCTCTATCCCACTATTACTACTCTATGGTCCCAAACGGAGCGAGTTAAAATTACGAAACAGGTCTCTAAAAATAGCCCGGTTACCATATAATAGCATAAGTAAAAGGAATAATGCGTACAAATTCGTTAACTATTCAAAAAAAGATTTAAATAGTCTATAAACGAAACCGTGCTGCCATCTATCAAATAAAATACGAACATGATTGTCAACCTATTTTTTGGAAAAACTAATTGGCATTTCTTTAATAATTATCGAAACGACTCCATTTTTGGATATAAAATGCATCATTGAACCCTCTTTAAGGGGGAATAGTCGAAAACTCGAAAAAGATTCTTAAAGGGTTCCCAATCACTTCATTCTGCAACGTCTGAAGGCATTGCGGCTTTAACCAATATGGCGTCATTTTCGCCAAATATAGTCTATCATGCATGCCCGAGAACTGAGTAATGGGACTGAGTTCGACTTACCACCCAAATTTGTAGGGTTACATTTTACTACATGAAACATGGTCTTATGGAGGAGTAGAATACGAAAAAGTCCAAAAAACAGGGTAACTCACATGGTAATGAATTACGACGTTTGTGTAGAATACAAGCGTAAGTGAAACTCAGTTGAATATAGGAAGTAGAATACCGATTTTTCACTACTGTCTGAAACTCAGTCTCACAGGGTTTCATTTACCACGCGGTTAACTCAATTGTGTATAATACAAGCAATGGTTTTCAGAATCTGAAAATCTGCCGCACTATGCTCGTACCCTAACACCTCTCCCCAAATCAGATTATTATTTTAGAAGGTAAAATAATGAAACATTAAGACAAAACCACAGAGTATAGATTATAACAGAGGGTCCAAGCGGCGATTTTACTCTTTCGGAGACAATAGTTCCACCGTTATCGCATAGTGGCGCTGATGATCCCAGTTGTCAATCGATATCATATCGATATCAAGTGGGAGGGAACAAGTCGGAACGAGTGATTCTGATTGGATATGGAACTTTTTATGGGAATTTCGCAATCACTGTTATTTTTTCCCAGATCAAGGAACTTTTCCCTAAACTTTCCCTGCCGGTAGTAAAATTTCCCTATAAATAAACATGGATGATTGTAGTGTCTCGGTCTCATCAGTGATTGCTCTAGCAGATATTATTATTTTGCATCATTCTCCAAGTAAGTCTTATTTAACATTGTTTTATTCAATAACTTAAATCCTATGATTAATTATAAAAATGCTTCTTTTCTAAAAATGTCTTTCTTTTGCTTTTAGAACACCGTTTATGTTGAATTGTAAACAACTTCGTCCAGTTTTGATGATTTTCGTTTGGGAAAGGATAAACTGTAAAGGTAATGACTTTATAATAATTTTCAAATCAATGTTTTAAAAAGCAAGATATGTTAAGAATATTTGTTTATCAAATGAAAAAAGCAAAGGATTAAGACATTACTGTAGTAAAAATTTGCCAATTATCAAATGAAAAAAAGTAAACAAAATGGGTGAATTTCCATTACAATGATCCGAAAGTTATTTAGAACTGTAAATGAAATCTTTATTTATTTACTAAATATCGTCTGGTAATACATATATATTTGAAGATCAATTATATGTTATTTAATGTTATAAATGGTTTGCGAGTACTACTTTGTTTCCTGAATTTATTCCTTGAGTTTTTATTAGTATGCAGTTTATTATTTTTATAAAGCAACTTTCCAATAGCTAATAAATTGCAAGTACGTTTCAATGCTATTCTTACCTTTTGATTATTTACTTTATCACTGAGTTTTGATGAGTTACTTTATTTGTGAAAATGTTATTTAATCTTATATTATTCGTGCTTTTTGAGTCATGTTTTTATAATTAATTTGGAACTATACTTTTCTGGTAATAACTGTTGACTTGTAAATCAAGTCTGTATCCCTTTCCCTTATTGTATGTATATTCTTCAGTTTATTGATAAATATATTAAATGAAGCCATGATAAACTTTTTTTGCAGTTTTTAATTATTTGAGTAGGTTTAAATTACCTTTCTCAAGTAGTATAATCTAAGTAATGGTTGAAATTTTGAAATATGTTTTAATTAAAACTATAACAAAGCATGGTTTGGAAATGCAGGCAATCACTTTAAAATACTTATTTTGAAAAAAATCTGATAAAATCATCAATTTTCAGGGGCTTTTGAATCTGCATTGGTTGAATTCAAAGCTATCAAGAAATGATTGCATTATATTACCCTGCACTGACAAAATTGTAACTTTTTCAGTTATTGTTATTTAAAGTTATGTTTTTTATGTAAGAGGTTTTAAGCTTAGGTTGAGTATTGTGTGCTTGTGAAAGCAAAAGCCTTTATATTAGTCAGGTACTAAAATAAACAATAATCTGATAAAACATTTTATAAATATAGAAATTATCTGCTATCTTAAATTCTATTGTGGAATAGGTTGGCAAAATCCCTGAAGGAAGTCAAGGCACTTCTATGTCTAAATCTTTGAAATTTCCTGTTAATTTTTTAAAAGGAAAAATGCTTTATTTGCAATGACTTAGAAATCACTACAAATCATTTTTCTTAGTCAAATTCTGTTATATTGTAACTGGGATTTTTCCCACTTGTGTCATTTTATTTAATTTCAATTTGTCTTATATTTTTGCATACATCCCTTCAACTAATTGGTTCTTAAGATATCAAAAATGCTATACATAAAATTTGTCTAGTTTTTTGTAATATCTGTAAATATATGTTCAATAAACTATTTTTTATTACTACTTGCATTCACTGTGTTGAAATTAATATGAAGTAATTATTTTCTATGTTTCTTCCAATCTTTTCACCTAAGAAAAATTATATTTGGGTATAATTTATGGTGTTGTTTTATTTATGGATAATAGAATTGTTTATATTATAAATCACCCTATAGTATTCATTTTACCTCACCTGAAATCCAGTTCAGTTTTTGAATATACCATAGCATAATCTAATGTGAAATAAGTTTAATAAATTTACTACTTTTGAATAACAACAAACCCTAGCATTTTTTTTGCAAAATGCTAAAAAATGCAAACTTAAATCATAATCACTCAGTTAATCAACTCATTGTTTTAATTTAATGAAAAAAGGTAAACTCGCGATAGAAATAGATAACAAAAACTTCAATTGGTGAAAGTAAAATTACAAAGATAATTCAATTTCTAAGTCTAAGAAATTATTCAGATCAATCCCTTTAAAAGGCGATTTCCAATTCAAAAGCCGAAGTTAGAAATTTCCTCTTTCCCCAGCGCATGCTCAAAAGACACACGTAGCTGTTTGAAAACTGGGAAAACAGAAGAAATCTTTTTCCCTTTCTAGCGATTTGAGTGACAGGTGAGGGATGATAGCTGGCCAGGTGGGCGGGGTTAATAGAGCTAGAGGAGGTTGCAGAGAGAGAGATTGCATGCGAATTGTAGAGAGTCAATAACGTTCGTCCTGCACTGTCGTCCTGTTCTCTGGTTAGTTCCACCGTTATCGCATAGGGGCGCCACTTTCTATGGGAAAAACCATGCTTTAAAAGTTGCCATTAGCGTCTATGGAGATGGACCCTCTGTTCAGCTCTATACTCTGTGGACAAAACTGTAAGAAATATGGAGATTGAAAAAATAATTCAATATGGACTATTCTTGAAGTAGGACAACTACTATTAGATTTTGAACTAAAACTTTTGAGCAGGGGGTCTGCCCAGACTTTTTTTTAAATGTCCTGTTTTTGTGAAATTGTGAAAACCCATGCATTATTTTGTGTATCAAAATCATCATTAACCCGGGAGGACGCGCGCTACTTTTTGTTACACGGGCACGCGCGCAGGGCCTCTCAGGCCCTGCACATCGTTTTCCGTTCTAAATGTTCAGTGAATCCTAAAATTTTATCACGGAAAGTTTAAACATATAATTTAATCGTTCAAAGTGCATAATAACTCATTTTTAAGTTGACTGCTTTTTATTAATATAGGTATATTAGACTATTTTGAAAAGCACCAGCACTCAGGAGGAAATGCCCGAGATTATCTTATCTTCAAAGGGGGGCCGATTTCCGCAGTTGATTTAGTGCTGTTTACCTTAAATTTTCTTTTTTGCAAGAAAAATTATAGATTTTAGTTACTTTTCGAGACCTCTTTGGTTATAACTCGCGCGAATCCTCCCAATTTTCGAAGCATTTCAATAAAAACAACAACCTAACTCGGAAAATAACATACCCACTCTATTTAAACTTTAGGAGGTGATAGGTGGAAACCTTTTGGCAGATACACGGGATTTCAGCATTTTTGATTAAAAATAAGTGTTTTTATGAAGGTTTATTGAAGCGACAGGGCCTCTCAGGCCCTGCGCGCGTCCTCGCGGGTTAAATTGGATCCTTCTGCCTGATTACCGTTTAGGGGATATCGTGATATTAACATGGTAAAATTACCATAGAGAGGGATAAAAAGAATCTGCTTTAGAGTGAAAAATATTGTGAAGATACATTTTTAAGCTAAAATATTTTGTAAAAGACCCTTTTAAAATAATATATTTTGTGAAGGGTCCTTTCCCCTGATAACATATTTTATAAAGGTTTTTTTTATCAGATAAAATATTTTGTAGAGGATTTCTAAACGGACCCAAATTTCTTCTAACTAAGACCTCTGTTAAGAGTTGTATTTTCTTGAATACATATGAATGTTTTTATTGGTTACTAGCTGATATACCCACCGTTGCTCGGGGGGAAAGGCTTACCAAACTGTGTTTTAAAATATTAAGAATTTTTTCCCCGTATTCCTTTCTGAGGAGTCATTTAGATACAATAGAGTCAACTAACTGCCTTCCTGCTAGGATTCTTTTTTGATTCCATACTACTTCCTTAAGATGTAAAAAAAAACTTTAAAAATACCACCTGTTTAGATTTAATGTGTGAAATCCCCATCCCCGTTTTTAAAGAGTAATTGAAAATAGAAAAAAAGTCAGGGGACCTTCTGAACCCCCTTATTTTTTCTCTTTAATGTCCTTTGCTCCCTCCATCCATTTCTGCAATTGGTATAAATGTATAATTGAGGCAAATCTCTCCGCCTTCGCTTCACAATAAAGGGAAAATTGAACACCAATTTCTATAGATAAAACTTATTTCCCCCTCATCCCGCTAAATTTTAAATAAAAAATAATACACATACTTTTTTTAAGATGTTAAACAAAACCTTAAAAAAACGAAAAAACGGTTTAGAATTAAAGTGTTTATAACCATTTTTTCACTGTGAGAATTTTTTTGAAATCAGGGAGAGACCCCCTGAACCCCCCTTTGTTGATTTATCACCAACTCATTCATTGAAAGAAATTTCAAGCATGAAATAAAAGTAAACATAATTTGAAACGAAACCAACTATTGAAAATGCCTTTGGTAAAATATTGTTTGATTTGAACTTTGCTGGAAATACTTAAATTTGATTAAATAGAAAAAAGAATACATTTTTTCAGTGGAACTGTTTTTGGTTATCGTAAAAAAAATATGTTATCTTCAAAAATTATTTCTTTATCAGAGTTTTAAAAAATTCACCTGTTATAAAACATTTTTAAATAAATATTTCCAACAATAGAGGTTTTGCGTCACCTGGAAGTAGGGATTGTCGTTTTAGGGCATTTTGGTCATCCTGGGATTTCGGGATAAAATTCGACATCATCCCGGGATCCTGGGAAATCCCAAAAATTTAATTAATGCCAGAATTTCAAGGAAAAAAAATTTTTGGCTGTAAAATCAAAACTTGCATAAAGTCTAAATTATAAAAAAAAAACATGGGGAGAAATTATTAATTTTAAATGCTACAATTTTTCAGTTCTAGGCTTTAAAATTTCTTAAATGATATTAAAATATTTTTTTGCAATTTTATATTCACTCATTATAATAGTACACACATATATCCCATAAAACCTTATGAAATGACACGAACTTAATATTTTAAATTTGTTTTAAAAATACTCTTTTTAAAAGTGTACTTACCCTAAAAATGCTTTTGAATTCCCTTATATATGTAGTGGGGTCGCTTATGTCATGTTTCGAAAATTTTTTGGCAGAAGCTTAGTGAGTGGTATCACTCGATTCGTAATGACGTCTACATTAACGTGGTACCGGGTGTTTTTTCCGAATTCCGTGCAGGGGGTTTCTATGACGTCATGAATGCAAGATGGCCGCCGCAGGAAAAAAGCTGTAAATGGCGATCTAGCAATGTTATCGGAACTATTTTTGGACAAAAAGCTCAGAAATATATATTTTTATCGAATAGTATATATACAGTATATCGACAGTATATATTCTGCCCATCACACTTGAAGTTAAAGAACTTCTTCTGAAGCATATGGATGCTCACCTCGGACTTGTGCTCATACACGCTGCACAATTTCTCCCACATTGCCTGTGCTGACTCACAGGTGAGGAGATGCGCCATCGGACCATCTTCAATTCTGCTAACTATCACCTCCTGAGCCTTTAAGTTCTTTTTCATAAAAGCCGTCTGTCTGGCAATAAATGCCTCCTCAGTCTCTCCGTTCTTTCTCGGCAAAAATTCTTCAATTGACTCAAACAATCCTTTACTTTCCAAGACTATCTTCGTTTGAAACTTCCAAACATTCCAGTTCTGCTGTCCTTTCAGAACAATCGATGTGCTACTACCTTCCATTACTGCAGTTCAAACGTTCTAGTTCAGTTTTACTTTCAAAATAATTATAAGTTACTACTTTCCCTGCTGCAGGCCTTTTTACATGAGCTCTGGGCCCATAACCTGATGAAATTAATAAAAAACTACGCAGTGTGATAACAGAACTTTTAATAAATCAGAATAAGACAGCAGACACATTCAACATTCAGTTTCGAACTGGAATAACTAATCAATCACAATATAACGCTTATTTTCGATTCCCACATGAAGAACGCAGCAGTGTACCGATCGACCAATAGGATTGCTTGTTTGCTCGTTTTAGCTCCTCCCTTCACTACATCTACAGGGCAAAGCCGCCGCGAGGAAACGAGTCTATTCGAAGTCGAGACTTTTGTTTACATTGTGGATCACACTATTGAGCGCTATAAACAGTAAAAAGTATACTTAAAATAATATATTAATGTTAATATGCAGCTCAGGGATTGTCGCAGTAGAGACTTTAAATAGAAAATGGGAACTAAAACTTTGTTTTCTGCTGAAAGTTATTAACTGTAAGTATTTTATATGATGATATAAATGTAAATATCTTAACTAGCAGGAAGCTTTTAACTGTTTTATGTTTTAACATTAACAGTGAAAGATTATCAATAAATCCAGTGATCTAGATTTGTGTCTGGCTTATTTTAAAGTACCAATAACACTGCAAACTTCATCATTCCCTATATTTATTATGTAGACTGTCCTGTTTAATATTGCTTAGTCATTTTAGATGAAAAATATTCGAATGTTTCTAACTTTTTTGACTTTCATTGATATAATTGTAGATATTTTAATTGATTAGCTTTGAATTGATATCTTTCTAATACTTAAATTTTAAAACAGCTTGGCAATATTTGGCAGGACATACTGAAGTCTAACCCTACATTTTATAAAACTTGAGATGTCTTGATTGTTTTTAATTTTATGAATTATTGGGCTTATGGGTAAAAAACATGACTTGTTAATTTAATAAAGATCCTTCTTAAGATACCCTGGACATTTGTGCTTCATTTATTTTTAATCAATGCCATGTTAGTTTCTTGTTTCTTCTCATGCAAAGATAAGAATTTGAGAGTTAGATATGAATAAACGGGATTCAATTCCATTTACGTCCCTACTAAGTACTGTAATGTTCTTTTGAGCACCAAAAAGTTGAAATATTACTAATTTCAAACTCATAGGTTAAAATGTTTAGTGAAATCAATAAACTATTCTGTTTATCAATAAAAATCAGTATAATTTTTTGATATCTGTATGTATAGCATACAAAAAAGCTTTGCAATATTCAGCGGGAACGTTAAGGGAATTGAACCGAATAAACTGAAAGAGAAAGTAGCCAAGTAATGATTAATTTTAATAATTTTATTGAGGCAAAATGCTTAATAACGCTCATCCCACAACTTCAGTGTGACCAATTTTCAAAAGAACAATCATTTTAAGTGAAAATTAACTTTATAATGTTTGTAGGTACAATATAAATAATGAAGTGCTTATAATATCAGACAACTAATGTAAATCTTGACACATACTTTCCTTTATAAATTAGCATTTTTTAAGAGAAAACTAGACTTCATAAGTATTATATAAATGAGCATTAAATGAAACTTTTTTTCTAAATACACATTGTACTATATAGTAGTCTACGTGCGACTTTTAAAACATAACTATATGTAACACAAAGAAAAATCTGTGATGTTAGCTTTACAATTAAGATTTGTTTAAGTATCAAATCAATATTAAATCCCTTACCAAAATGTTGATAAGAAATAAAACTTGCCAAACAATCAACTAATCAGTCACTTGAACAGGAACATTTCATGAAAGTCAGGAACTTATTTGAATTAGTTTGCTTTAATATATACATTAGGTGTGTTTGAATAAGTAATATCATTGAATAGAAAAATAATTTACTAAAATATGTTTCAGGTACCCATCTCTCCCCAATATTTAAAATATGTTCATGATTTCTTTTAATTTACATCTAATTTGCTTCCTACATGCCTAGCTGAGCATCTCTAAATGCAGAGACAAGCATGTATAGGAAAAAATATTATCTTATTTTTAAATTAGGAAAAATTTTGTGTAATAACTTATTTAAAAAATCGCAAAAAAAAACCCTACTCTGAATTATCTCAATCTACTCAAATGATGAATTCACTTTAAAAATGAATGATAAAAACTTCAGAAGTAATCATATTATACCTTTAGCCACACCATAAATTCTTTATCTTTAAGTCTTACTTTTACCAAATCTTCTTTTTTTCAATGAAATTTGTATCTGAAGAGAACTCCATTTCATTCTCCATCTTTATAATAAAAAATAGGTATTTGAACAAACAAAAAAGCATAAACCAAAAACGTGTTCTTGTTGTGGTCTCTTTTTTTTGAAGGAGGAGGAGCTAAAGCACACTCCTATTGGTCGATCGGTACACTGCTGCGTTCTTCATGTGGGAATCGAAAATAAGCCAATATAACAATAGTATGAGAGTGGAGTTGAGTGGTACTGTAACTTTCTTAAATTGATATGTGGAATAAATAAGTATACAGATTCAACACCCTTACATTATTACATGACAAAATACTGTAGTTCTGTCTTTCACACCTAATATTTCGATGCTATTTTCAGGAATTTTAAATGTTTTCTTAAATTTTATCCTCAAAATACCTTTATTACATTCATATAAGTGTAATAATTCCCAATTAAAAAATTTTTGAATAAAAAAATAAAAAATTTTATTCTATGTGACAGCCATTTTGGATTTCTGACGTCATATCCGCCTTTTGTGAGCATCAATGAAATTTTCATTGTTGGTTTTTTTTATTATGAACATATTTTCATTACATTCACGTTGAAAATGGCATCTATTTAATTTAAAGTATAACATGACAAAATACTGTATTTTTGGTGAAAATAGCCATTTTTTGGTTATGACGTCATAAACGCAATTTTTAACCGATTTAGATGCTTATTTTTGTAGCTATTCGATAAAAATATATATTTCTGAGCTTTTTGACCAAAAATAGTTTCGATAACATTGCTAGATCGCCATTTACAGCTTTTTTCCTGCGGCAGCCATCTTGCATTCATGACGTCATAGAAACCCCCTGCGCGGAAATCGGAAAAAACACCCGGTACCACGTTATTGTAGACGTCATTACGAATCGAATGATACCACTCACTAAGCTTCTGCCAAAAGTTTTTTTACACCATTGGTTTTTGACACAAGCCACTCCACTAATAGTAGATAGCAGAGGAAACCCTATGAATGTTTGTTTTTTAAATGTCGGAGCAAACCACTCGTAGAACCTCCTTCACACTTAATTATCAAAGAACACTTTTTGCATTTTGCTTCAGAGTTCGGTCTTTTTATGAAGTGCTCCATGCAAATGTACTAGCCTTTTCTGCCATAATACAAAATCAGAATATTTCTCAGCCCGATCTTCAAAACGTGTAATCTCTTTAAAAGCTGACGACTTATTGAGATCACGAGTACTGTATTAATTCGGAAATAAGGTTCAAACTATCCTCATAAATAATTATTCATCACATAAATAAAGATTATGAGTTTCTAACATATATGCTAGAATTACGATCGATTCTTTGTGGTTGAAAATGGCCTCGTGCTGGGAGTTATTACGATTTGTATCTCTTATCACTAACATACTACATAATGAAAAAAATTGATGAGTTACTAAGTTTCACCATTTATGTCAACATGCGAGCATTGTATGTACTATTATACAAATCGGCGAGTTCCTTGTTTATTGCTTTTTAGCTGTAAAGTTCTCTGGAGTGGGAGATAATTTAATTCAGCAGTGATTGACTTAAACTTAAACCACCTCATTTCCACTAATTTATAAGTATTTTCCAAGGAAAGGAAATAATTGTTCATGAAATCAGGAACGATTTCCAAGCGTTTGTAGCAGCGTTAAAGAAATTTAAAATTCTACGGGATCCTGGGAAACAATCCCTACCTGGAAGGAGCAATAACCGTAATAAATTCAATATTGAAGGCTAAGCATAAGAATTTAGAAAAGAGGCAAAAAAAGTCTCCTTGGAATGCTTTGATTCTGAAAATTCTTTTTTGCAAACCTTTCTGGTTGTGTGAGAACAACATGCTAAAATTTCACAACAATCACAATAATGTGGGTGCTAGAATCCAAAAACTAAAAACTTGAGTGAATATTCAAACCCCCGTGCACACCCTTCAAAATCGCATATCGAAAAATCCAGAAATTACTTTCTTTGAAATACTCTCAAGAAGATAATACCATCAGGTCGCTTCGTAATATCAATTTCTCGGTATTGTTTTCTTTGAAAATGTAAAACTTTGCTTATGCTCAGCAAAAACGGGTTTTTGGAATGTTCAGACCCCTTAAAATTCGAATATTCAAAATCTGAAAAATGTCTTTCTAGATATTTTTGCTAAGTACCTTCCTGCGAAATAATGAAGATCTGGGGTCATTTGGGACGCTGCTAAGTTTAAAAACGTCGAAAACGCTCCAAACCTTCAAAACGCTTCCGCTATATTTTGGACCACTTCCGGTATGTTGCAGGTCACTTCCGGTAAAATGCGGACCACTTCCGTTAAGTTACGGACCACTTCCGGTAAGTTGCAGGCCACTTCCGGTATGTTGTGGTCCATTTCCTGTTAGTTTCAAACCTCTTCTGGTATGTTTCGGACCACTTCCGGTAGGTTGCGGACCACTTCTGTAAGCTTCGGGCCACTTCCAGTAAAGTTTCGGACCATTTCCGGTACTACGTTTTGGACCCCTTCCTGTAAGTTGCGGACCACCCTTAATACTCATTCACTACAACTGTCTACAACCTATGCACAACAAGTACATCCTATGCACCCTTCCTTACCATTACACAGGTCCGCAAAAAAGGGATTTTTGGAAATATGTATCTCAAAGGCCTTGATATGAACTGGTATGTAAAAATAGTTTTAGTTAAAAATTTTGTTGAAAACCCTCGGATAAAAAAACACCTAAAATTGGGAAGAATAGACCAAATTTGAAAATAATAATGCGTTTTGGGCAAAATCCTGACGTATAGGATTTTTTTTTCATTATTTTTTCCATTATCAGCACACCAAATTAAATAGAAATTTGATGAAATTACGCAAACAGCTTTTTCGTTGCAGACCTGTGTTATCAATCAATAAAAGCAATCAAGATTTGTAATCTGTAGTTAGATTACAGACAACAATAATTGTAATCTTTAATCTCAATATGATTACTTTCTTGATTATAATTGTAATCAGATTACAATTGTAATCGTAATCCTTAATCATTAATGGGGCCTATAGGTGAAGGGATCGTGCATTTTGCCCATCACTGCTCAGCAGTAATCTTGTATTTTATTTATTTTTTCTATTGCTAAGAATTTGGTTTAGATTTCTTGGTAAATACATGAAAACAATATGAAAGGAATTGTAAATATAGTCTTATTTGAAGATTAAATAATTCTTCAAATTATTAACATTCCGTTCTTGTAGTTCTCGTTATAGTTGGACTTAATCAATATGTTTTAAGGGGACTCAGTACCAAAGTTTTTTTTTCCTCTGTATTTAGGATTTTTCTTTCTTTAAGAGTGCTAAATTATCTGTTGCTATCTCATAATACAATATTAAACAGAAAATAGTAATTTTTTTATTTTTTGAAAAATTAAACAAAATATCCAAAATTTTACATAATTTCAAAATGCTACTCCTCCTTTATTTTTTATTTTTTTTTTCATTCTGTTTTCACTAATACGTACTTTATATTATGTGTTTTAATTCTATGTGGGGGATTTAGGATATTCGTAGTAGTTTTTGAGAAAAAAAATTTCGAGTGTTTCTTCTTCAAAAACAAGAAAATCTTAAGTTATTTGCCTTATTATGAAGTGTAAAAAATAATTCGGTCCCAAAATGCAAAATTTCGCAACATACCATTTAATAAAACTACCCTATAGAACATATATATCAAGTTTCAGACCATTTGTTCAAATAGGAAAAATTTATTAAATAAAAAAAAACTTTTTAAAAACCACGTTTTTAAAATGCACTAAAAAGTATAAAATAATTTGCTTCTAACTCCTTGTAAAACGAAAAACGTGGGGCTCATGCATTAGATATTTAATTTAAGAGCTTCTCTCCGTACTCTTTATGCTTCTTATTTTTTTATTTATTGTGGATATATTAGTAAATAGAGTGGCCAATAGAGTACTAGCTGTAAATATTATTGCATGAGCCCCACGTTTTTCGTTTTACAAGGAGTTAGAAGCAAATTATTTTATACTTTTTAGTGCATTTTAAAAACGTGGTTTTTAAAAAGTTTTTTTTTATTTAATAAATTATTTTCTGCTTTTTAGTTCTGTGTTCAAAATTTCAAGTCTCCACCTCATCGGGAAGTTAGTTCAAAATCGATTTCTAAATCAGCCCTCCCCTGGGGGTTCAGGGGAAGCAAATTTAACCGAAACAACGAGATAATATCGCAATGTCATCCAGATCCGAACTGTGTTCAAAATTTTAAGTTTCTTCTCATCGGGAAAATCGATTTCTAAATAAGCCCCCCTGGGGGTTCAGGGGAAGCAAATTTAACCGAAACAACTGCATAATATCGCATTGTCATCCAGATATGAACTGTGTTCCAAATTTCAAGTCTCTACCTCATCGGGAAAATCGATTTCTAAATAAGCCCCCCTGGGGGTTCAGGGGAAGCAAAGGTAACCAAAACAACGAGATAATATCGCATTGTCATCCAGATCTGAACTGTGTTCAAAATTTCAAGTCTCCACCTCATCGGGAAGTTAATTCAAAATCGATTTCTAAATTCCACCCGAAAGCCCCCCTGGGGGTTTAGGGGAAGCAAAGGTAACCGAAACAACGAGATAATATCGCATTGTCATCCAGATCTGAACTGTGTTCAAAATTTCAAGTCTCTACCTCTTCGGGAAGTTAGTTAAAAATCGATTTCTAAATTCCACCCGAACAGACAGACAGACAGATAGACAGACAGACAGACAGACAGACAACAAAGCGACCTAATAAAAACGTGGTAAAATGAAATGAATGAAACCATGTTTTGAGAAAAACCAATTCATAAATTTCAAAACAATGAAATCAATTTTAAACACTAAAATAACGCCTCAATTATTTTTTTATTCTTTCTTATGATGCTGATTTACATTATTAAACACTAAAAAGTACACCTTTAGTTAATATTTTTGAAATTTAAGCGATAAGGAGATAAATATGAGTAACGGAAAAACGTATTTTTTTCTTCAAAAATTCCTTTTCGGAACGTAACGCACAAATAATGTTAGTTATTTAATAACAGATAAATAAATTAATATAAAACATTTAAATAGGTGTCAAAATTTAATTAGTATTTCGAAAAATATGATCTTTTCAGATTGCAACTGATGAAAAAATTTCAAAAGTATAAAACAAGCGCTACATGTTTGTAAACAAGCATAAGTTGTGATTAAAGTCACCACAAACAATTTTGATTCAGTTTATGAAAAAATTATGTGTTATTAAACCATATAAACTGATATAAACTAAAAATTCCGAAACCAAAACTAAAAAATAAGCTAAAAGTTCTTTTGAAAAACCTAATTTTGTAAAACTTAGAATTAACCAATCGGTTTGAAATTATGGATAATTAATTTTAGCAGTATAAACTATATTAATAACCAAAAATCTCAAAATCGATATTTTGGCCAAATTTGGGTACTGAGTCCCAAACTTTTACAATAGCATCAGTGTTATTACTAGGATTTTTTTGGAGGAGTGAAATTACTCCTTGACTATTTTAAAAGGAGTGAAATTGAATTATGAGGAGTGGTTTGGTTTTTTGGTACATATATTTTCCGGTCTGTGTGCTTGATCTCTAGGATCCGCTTATAAACCTTCGTCAAGTAAGACAGACACAACAGAATATTTTTACTGACACAAGAGAGAGAAAATACACCCAGGGCAAAGGCCGGAATCGAACCGACGGCCAATATTGATATACCGCCAGGAGAAGAGCTTTGAACAGGGTTGCCGTGAGTAGACGAGTCCAAAAGAAGAGGGAAGCTAGTATGAATTGAACGGCAATATTTAGGTTTTTAAGCGTACATTTGGCGAATGAAAAAACGCGTTTCGCAAATGAAAATAAAGATATTCATATTTTATTAAACTACATTAAAATATCGATTATCTTTGAAATTTCTTGTTAATAAAAATCGGAAATACCTTTAGGCATGAAACATTTTTGTACGTTTAGCATGCTTTTATATTGCTATTTTGAGTGAATTAGTTACATTTAGTTTTATATAAAATAGCTCATATCACTTAAATTAATAATTTTATAATTTAATAACAATACTTGAAATTTAAATGAGGCATTAGAAACTTGTAAAGAGACAAAATATAGAAATATTTATTCATTTTTTTAAAATATTTTATAACATTTAAATACAATCTAATGCGATTCATTGTCACTAGAACTGCAGTCAGAGTCACTGTCAGTGTTTGACAAAGATTCTGAATCGCTGTCCGACAAATTTATCACTATAGTTCGTTTACAATATCTTCGATCAACCCATCTTTTTTCCAATAATCGCTTTCTATATTTTGTATGTCCTCTTAACTGACGACTCTGAGACTCCTGTTGCTTGGGCTATCCTCTTGATGGCATTTGCAATGGGCACTTTTAGAGAATTGGTGCTTTTTTTTCCTCAAAAAAACTCCGTGACATTGTGAACTATAGCACGTGCTTGAGAATTCCAAGTCTTTTCAATTTTGAATGTTGTCATTTTATTAAATATAACTACATAATAAGATAAATAATAAGCAACTTGAAAGTTTTAAAAAAGATCAATGAACAAGTTGCAAGAATTGCAAAAATGTAAGGCGCAAATGAATACAAAAGTTTCTAAAATCAGATCAGATCAGATATGAAATAGATCAGACTAGTTTATGCAGATCAGATCAAATAAAATTAAAGGTAACTACATGATAGGATAAATATGATAAGTAACTTGAGAGTTTAAAAGAAAGATTAATGAACACGGTAACTTATAAAGCCAAAAAAATATGAAATAACCAAAATCAAATCAGGTAAATTGATGTAAATCACATAACATAATATCAAATTAAATAGATCAGATTCGGTGAAATATTTAAGATCAGTTGAAAAAGATCAGATCAGTTGAAAAAGGTCAGATTAGAAATATTTAATCAAATCAGATGTAATGCGAAAGGAAATCCCAAAATCCGTTACTCTAGAATCCAAAGAAAGATTTGGCTCGAAACATTTATTTTAGCGCCAAGTGAACCAGCGCCAAGTGATCATCACCCCCAAAATTCAGTGGAATAATCCGTTTCTATAACAACCGCAGCATCATCGTATGACGTCAATAGCTCTTCTCCTCGCGGCACTGAGCTATAAACAAACTGGAGTGACAACCTCTGATGATATAACATGCGACCGAACGTGCCGGCGCGGATGGTCACAATTGCCCGGTTCGCTTGAGCGAACCGGGCAAAACAAACGAATTTCTCCATAGACTAACATTGTGTGAGTGGAACTATTTCTAGAAAACCCTCTTTTTTAAAAATATTTTGAGCAACATTTAGAATGGTCGTATCATGCTGTGCATACAACTGTGCCAACAGATGGGGAAAACTAAAAGAAGATGGAAATCTTTTCCGCGTAGACACAAACTTCGATAAGGTGTGATGCGGTTTCGGCACGCTCAGTTGTCACTCCAGTTTGTTTATAGCTCAGTGCCTCGCGGTACGACAGTTCAGTGCACACACTGCTAGCGTAGCGTGGTTGTCTGCACGTAACACAACCAGGGGCCTAACCGCGATCTCATCGCCTATAGTTGCTATCGACAATAGGCGAGCGAGAACACGTTTTTCTCTATGCGAGACCTTCCCAAAACGCGCTTTTGGCCCGACCGCGAACCGGTGGTAGAAAAGGATTTACTGATGCCTCTCGCTTTCGTCTCGAGAAGGGAGATGGCCAATCAAAAGAGAGCATCCTATTCGAAGGTAGTATTCATCCGCATGAGCTGCAATATCGTTCGCCATCTTGTATTAAGTTTCGAACCATATTCGGATTTCTTTTACACTTTTGGTGGTCCGTTAAATAGTTCCAAAAAATATAAAACAGCTGTTAATTTCCAAAGCAAGTCCTCAGACATTAATCTAGCTCGAAAGTAATGGACATTAGTGTTTATACAAATTTGTAGGATCAGTGTAGAATTACTTGTGACGTTTTTCCATAGATGGCTCCACTATCACGTTAATGAATAAATCAATTTATAAATGGAAGGGCTATACTTTTCAATTTGTTTTCGTTTCTTAATCGTGTTAAAGTTTCTGAATGCATCCCTAAAGTCCCAGCCATAATGAAAAATTGTCTTCGGATTTAGAAAATGCAAACAAAACACTACACCGCATCACTACTCTTCCCAAAGTAAACCGTGCGCAGACATAGAGAAAGAGTTCTTAAATAAAATACTTTAAAAAGTACAATCGAAGATTTTTAAGCATAACCTCAAAGAATGATAAGGTTAAAAACTAAAAGAAACGTCATAATATAAGGAAATAATAGCAAAAAAACGATACATAGCGTATACGATAATTGCGAAAAGACCTTTACGATTGCTCCGAAGCAGTCGCTTCGTAAGCGAGGGAAAATTGGCCGTAGGCGAGGTTTCGAATGCTTCGCGGTTCGACTATTTGCCGAACTATCGTAATGTGACGTCACGAGCTCGCCTAGACTGGTTTCGTCTACAGGCGATGGGATCGCGGTTAGGCCCCAGGCCACTTGGCCCCCGATGAGGAGTGAAATACGGAAATAGGATGAGCTACATATACAGAGACACGAAAACCGCAATCAAACTCCCTAAGCATCAGACAATACATAAAAAAATACTATGGCTGTATGAAAACACAATTAAAAAGTGTAATAATTAGGGTGCCGTGGCTTTTGGCAATTGGCTTTGGGCAGAAGTCAGGCGAAAATGTCTCCGCTGAGATCAGTTGGTGTTTTGAGTAGAAAAATATTATTTGTTGATTTTGATGGGGCACGCGGTGCATTTTTAAGCTAAACTTTGTAAAAAATTCAAAGAGTGAAAATACTCCTGGATAATTTTTTAAAGAGTATTTCCGATTTTTAAAGGAGTGAAATACTCAGAGGAGTTAAAAATATCTCTTAATAGCATCATCTTTGTTTAAGATTGTTTCTTTTAAAACTTAAGATTAAAGGTATTTTTTGTAAAGGTTAGGGCTGCCTTCTTCAAAGTCAGCAGATTAAATATTTCTTTGGGAGACATTTCATTTTAGTGCAATTATATTGTTTTAAGATGCTTAATTTTCACGTAAATGTTCATAAGTATTTTTTTCAGCTTGCTGGCAGACACTGGGATACCATTAGTGACTTTGCCAAAGATATGATTCGCAGGATGCTTACTGTTGATCCCTTGTGTAGGATAACGGTGGAAGATGCATTACAACATTGGTGGATTAATGTAAGCCTAAATACTGTACGTATACTGTATATTCACAAAGTCACTCAATACAATATAGCCAAATATGTGTGTATAAAAGAATGGAAACTTTCACGGCCGGTATTAATTAAAATAATGTCTTCCGGGCTGTTGTGCCGTGGTCTAGAATAAAATTCATGGCAAGACGTTTCGATTGCGTCTACTGCGGCAATCATCTTCAGTTGGATGGCTCAGGTGGTGGCTCCCATAGCTGGGGTATACAAAATCCCTTGTTCTTGTGGCTCAGCCTACATAGGAACAACTAAGAGAAGCATTAATACAAGGATTACTGAGCATAAGAGACACTACAAGCAAGGACAAACCACCAGGTCCGCTGTCGCAGCGCAGAGCATGTTTACAATGAGAGCGAACATAACATCCTTTTCAAAGATACAGAAGTTTTGTCAAGAACCGTTCATTACTACACTAGAATGCACAGCAGAGAAGCTATCGAAATATTTAAACAGACCAACAACTTCAATAGAAAAGAAGAAGGGGTAAAACTAAACAAACTCTGGTATCCCATACTCCATAACACCAGGAGATCGGGGAGACCAATAAGCGTGGTGCGGGATTCCCGACATCCTATCAGAGAGGACCAATCAGGGAGCATTGTTTCCTCTGTAATTTCCAGCAGCACTCCGAGAACTGATTCAGTCGTGTGGGAGCCACCACCTGAGCTATCCAACTGAAGATGATTGCCGCAGTAGACACAATCGAAACGTCTTGCCATGAAGACATTATTTTAATTAAATATGTGTGTGTGTTAGGGGCAATGTGATAAATCCGGGTATAATAATGCCCTAGCACCGGGATGGCCAACCCAAATGATCTTCAGGGCCACTTAAAAAACCACAATACTTCCGCCGGCCGCATATAAAAGTTTAGGATATGAGCTACTCAGAATGACAAATAAGCAACTTGAATAAAATAGGTGTAGATAAGGGAGTTTTTTAATCCTTTGCTTAGTATGACAGTTTCCATAATAAAATATTCATTTAAATTTACTTTTAAGAGCAGCCCCAAGAACGACGCCCCATAGTCCAAGAAAAATAAGGTTTGCTTCGGAACTAATTGTAAAAGAAATTTTGATGGTTGATTCTTATAGGAAATTTTCCGTAGAAAACGATGGTGAAAAGTCTACCGAGCTACGACGTGTCCTTTAGCCAGTATGGCTGATTTTTCAAAATGGCGGCCGCTTATTTTACACTTTTTTATTTTTTATGTTTTTACATATTAATACATATTTTTATTGCCTAATATAAATTATTCTCTATTAAATTACCTATAAAATGGTATATTAACCAAGATTGTGTGATATTTAGAACCTAATAAAATAATTTTCAAAATGGCTGCCGCATATTTCAAACTTAGTGGAAAATGGAGATTTTTGAATTCCTACCCCCCTTTAGGATTATTTACCCTTAAATATCGGTAAATTATAACTATTCTGCTTATATTTTACTTAATAACATATAAAACTCCTAATTTTTAAGAAAATACACAAATTTAAAGCAAACACATATTTTTAATCTTGACTATTTATACTGATTAATTACAACATTTTCCAACATTCACTTTGATTTTATGCATGCAAAACATTATTTTCTTTGAACAAATAATAATATTTCTAAATAATATAATGAATTTATATTAATGAAAATTAAATTTGTTCAAATATTAAAACTTAAATTTAATTATTTTAATTTTAATATCGCGAGTTCTTAGTAAAAAGTAACCTTCATTAAGTTTTTAAAAGTTATAATGTCTATTTATATTTTTACGAAATATTTTAATCATCTTCCATATCTACATATCCAGTATTGCAGCAGCTAACACCTCTACAGTCGCTACAAGCACTTGTATATATTGTTTAATAAATATTATAAATATTAATAAGTATTAAAAACATTGGTAAATCGAGCCAAAACAATATGTGAACCCCAGTGCCTTCAACAGGAATTGGACCATCTAAATACCGCGTTGCAAGCTAATGAATATACCACCTTTGGAATCCGGAGAGCCATTCATCACAAGAAATCTGTAACAGTTAATTCTGAGCATCCCAGTCGCGATCGGAATTCGGGTCGAGTTTTCCTCCCGTTTATTCAATCTGTTACTGACCGTATTGGTAAACTCTTAAAACGCCATCTCATAAAACCCATTTTTAAACCTACGAAGCAGTTATATAGCTTCTTACGATCTGTCAAGGATCCACGTGACCCGCTACTGAGCAGGGGTGTTTACAGAGTCCCTTGCTCTTGTGGTTCTGTTTATATTGGTACCACTAAACGATCCATCAAAACTAGAATTTCAGAACACAAGAGACATTGCCGTCTTTTACAACCTGACAAGTCAGCAATCGCTGAGCATGCTTTATCTCAAGACCATATCATTAAGTTTGATAATGCTGAAGTTTTGTCTAGATCGACATATTTTCAAGCCCGACTCGTGAGAGAAGCCATCGAAATACACAAGCATCGGAATAATTTTAATCGGAAAGAGGAGGGGCTAACAATTCCACGTATTTGGTACCCTGCCCTGCGGAAATCGAGAATCAAGCCTCTTTGTGACGTTGACCAATGAGACTCTTCTCCTCTGGATGCATCATGTGACTTCCGTCAGCTTTGGCTTTCTTCATTTTTTACATTCTTTCGTGTTGGATCGTACCTTTGAGGAGGGTGGAAAATCAGACAAGACTAGCTTGGGTTAAAACAGGAATAATTATTTATTACAGTAAGACAGAAATATTTATATACATTATAAGACGCCACCTGGCGGATCTAGAAATCATATCCTCACAAAACAAAGTTCCCCCGTACGGCACTAGATAATCGGGAGGAAATAGCGTTCGATTCCAACACATGCCCCCTTTTCCTCTCGATTACTTCAAAACAAGTACTATTTTACCTAGAAAAAATCCTATCACAAAAACATTGAAATTTATCACATGTTAACGGTTTAGTCAGACAATCAGACAAATTTTCTTTTCCAGAAATAAACTTCAAAGTGAAAAAACCCTTTTTTAAATAGTCTTTAACAAAATGATACCTAGTATCAATGTATTTGGTTTTCTTATTTTCAACAGGGTTTTTAGAAAAATAAATAGCACTCTGGCAATCACAAAATACATTTGGCTTCATAACCTCCTTTCCAAAAACTTCACTTGCAATTCTGAACAACCATACAATTTCCTTAATCAATTCAGATAATGCAATATACTCTGACTCCATGGAGGATAGGGCTACTGACTGCTGTTTTGACGATAACCAGGAAATAGGAACTCCTCCCATCATTACAATAAAACCATTTACTGATTTCCTGTCATCTCGATCTGCAGCCCAACTAGCATCGCTAAATGCTGAAAAATTACCATCTGTAGCATAAGATAGGTTTATACAATAATGCTTAGTACTTATGACATAATTATAAACCTGACAGAGCATCTTCCAATGAATCGCGGAAGGTTCGTTGCTGAATTTTGACAACAGAGTTACTGCGAACATAATATCAGGTCTTGTCCTCGATGCCAAAAACAATAAACTTCCAATTAAAGACCTGTATGGAACATCTTTTAAAACTGAATTTTTGTCAGCAACTTTTTCAATAACCATACCGGGATTCAGTGGAAGTTTTACTCTAACATGAAGGATGTCTCTAAATACATCATACATCTTTTCGATGTAACCCTTTTGATGCATCAAAAAATTTTCATCTTTAAATCCAAACTCAACTCCTAAAAATTTTGAAATTTGTCCTAAATCTTTAATTTCAAATTTTGATTTTAGCATTTTTATGACATCGTTCATGCTGTTTTCATCCATGGCAAAAATAGCCAAATCGTCAACATACACCAGCATAATTACTTTAGAGTCCAAGTAATATACACAATTACAATTTTTCAACTTTTCAAAACCTAACTTTAATAACATTTCATTTAACGTAGAAAACCATTCTCTCCCGGCTTGGTGTAAACCATATAACGCTTTCTTTAGCTTTAAGACATAGTCCTTACCAAATTCTACAAAACCTTCAGGTTGCTCAATATAAGTTTCCTCGTTAAGATTACTATATAAGTAAGCACATTTCACATCAATGTGACGATTTACCCATCTTTTAAGTATGACCAATTGAATCATAAAAAACCTTACAAGGGTAAAGTTCACTACTGGCGAAAATACTTCATAATAATCAATCCCTTCAGATTGTCTGAACCCTTTAGCTACAAAACGAGCTTTATAAGACTTTATTTTTCCAAGCAAATCCCTTTTTAGGTTAAAAACCCATCTACTTCCCAACACCTTGTGATTTGTTGGTCTTGGTACCACTTCGTACACATCCCTAGATTTTAAAGTAGTCACCTCATCTTTCATTGCATTTAACCAACATGATCTCTCTGGAACACTTTGAGATTCATAGAAAGATCGAGGAACTTTGACCTCAACACAATGAGCCTCAGCTTCAGACTGATCACTAGAGTCTTCCTCACCTGTTAATTCCTCCTCAATCTCTATTTCTTTTCCAGAAAAATCATAATCACCTGGATTAAAACTTAATCCCTCTTTATCACAATATTTATTTACATCATTTAAACTTCTAAGTCTAACGTTACTTTTTGGGTAGTAGAAAACTTCCTTTCTCCCTATATATTTACCCTTTTTTCTAGTTGTAACTTTTCTCACCCATTTAGAAATATCAGGAATTTCTTTAGTTTCAACCTCGGGTTCTGATTCCTCTTCAGAATCGGAGCTCACTTTAGACCCACTTGATTCTAAATCAAACAACGATTTGTTTTGATCACCCTTATCTGAAAAATTCAAACCCAATTTTGATTCATCAAATTTCACATGATTAGTTTCCAATACTTCCCGAGTACCTGGTTTCCAAACTCTATAACCCTTAGTTTTAATAGCATAACCTACTAATATTCCTTTATTAGCCTTCCCATCTAACTTGTCTCTCTTTGGTTTTGGAACATGCATATAAGCTAAACTACCAATAGGTTTTAGATGTCTAACAGAAAACCTTTTTCCTGACCAAACATTTAAAGGGATCTTTCCTTTTAGACTTTTATGAGGAAAGCGATTCTTTAAATAGTTCTGGGTATTTACTACCTCTGCCCACAATGTTTTAGGCAATTTCCCTTGATATAAAGAAGCTCTTGCCCCCTCAACAATAGTTCTATTTAACCTTTCGGCTACACCATTCATTTCTGGTGAATAAGGATTAGTCCTTTCTACCTTAATACCACAATCCCTCAAATGTTCTTCAAAATACTTTGCACAAAACTCCAACCCATTATCCGTTCTAATCCTCTTAATTTTCTTACCCGTTTGCCTTTCCATTTCAACTTGATACTCTTTAAAGTAATCAAAAGCCTCGTTTTTATTTTTCATAAAATAAACTTGAGAATACCTAGAATAATCATCTATTATACTTAAGAAGTATTTAGCACCTCCCATAGATCTGACTGGAGCGGGTCCCCACACATCCAAATGAAGCAATTCTAAAATCTCTTTAGAAGAAATTTTGCTTATCTTCTTAAAAGAAGCTCTGTTAGATTTAGACATATTACATACATCACAAAACTTAGTATCACCAGTTAAGTTTTCAATACCAAATACTTGATCAGATTTAGACATTTTCAAAACCTCTCTAGGATTTTGGTGTCCTAGTTTTACATGCCAATACATAATGTCATTTTTGTTAACAATATACCCTTCTGGCGATTTACCACTTTTAATAACATCTGCATTCAAAGAATATAAATTATTTTCCAAAAATGACTCTAGGAAATAATAACCATCAGATCTTTTAATGACCAGTTTACCATTTTTGATATGTATACTGAAATTTGCCTTATCAATTAATCTACCAGATATTAAATTTCTAGACATTTTAGGAGCATACATAACGTTTTTCAATACCAAAAAACGTTTACCTGATCTTTGATGAACATTCAACTTAATATCACCGTGTCCGAGAATTGGAGTCGATCCCTGGGCAATTTTAGCAGAACTCGTTTCTTTACTTTCAACGTAATTACTAAACATGCTTAAATCATTGCAGAAATGTTCTGTAGCAGCTGTATCTATCACGAAGTTCACTATGTCCTTGTCTACAACCATGGCTGTTGAGGCAATGAAGACATTTGAGCGTCCTCCTTGGGAGGTAGAGGGACCACGAGAGGGACCTTTGGTAGACCGTCCTGCATAGTTCTTTTTTCCCTTTTTACAGTCTTTGATGAAATGTCCTGGGAGACCACAATTGAAGCAAGTTCTCTTATCTTTTTCGACGTTTCCGTCACTCTTACGAAGTCTGGTTTCGGATTCAGATGCCAGTGCCGTCCTAGTTGACTCAGCTACGTCAGTTCGGTGTTGCAAGCGATCAAACTCAGCAATCAGAGCTTTTCTCACGTTAGTAGAAGTGAAATCCTCATCCTCCAATTGGTATAGTTGGATCACGACGTTGTCATAGTTTGACGGGAGCTGATATAGCATTTGATAAGCTATCTCATCATCAGGCACGACTTTACCAGCCATCTCCAAATCTTTAGCGGCTCTTAACAATCTGCCCATGAACATAGACATCGTTTCAGTGTCCTTCAGCCCAATATTCATAAACTCTGTTCTCAAAGCAGCGATTCTTGCTCTCGTTGTTGGCTCGAAAGTACAGCAGACACTGTCCCAGGCTTCCTTTGAAGTAGTGCAATCCATAACTAGATTCTTTAGATCCTCCTCTATCGACAGGCAAATAGTCGAAAATGCTTTTCCATCCCGGCTCTGCCATGCTTTGACAGCCTTGTTGTCAGTTCTTTCAGGTAGGGGTTCTGTTCCGTCCACATATCCAAATAACCCCTGATGCATAAGGAGCATCTTCAGGTTGAATTTCCATGATCGGAAATTATCACGATTCAGCTTCTCAATCCGGAACAAACTACTTTCCTCACCGGAACTCATCCTGTCGACAATCCAATCGGTACTTAAATCATAATTCCACCATACAACCACGAACTTCCATACAACCACGCTCTGCTACCATTCTGTTGGATCGTACCTTTGAGGAGGGTGGAAAATCAGACAAGACTAGCTTGGGTTAAAACAGGAATAATTATTTATTACAGTAAGACAGAAATATTTATATACATTATAAGACGCCACCTGGCGGATCTAGAAATCATATCCTCACAAAACAAAGTTCCCCCGTACGGCACTAGATAATCGGGAGGAAATAGCGTTCGATTCCAACATTTCGGCATCGCAGTCTTGCTGATGATGTCTGCCGTAGATGCAGACGAAACGTCCGCTTTTATTAACAGACCACGGTCCTTAAACCCGGAAGACTTTTTATTAAACTCTGATTCCGACCGTGTAAGCCTACACTATTTTACTTGTATATATTGTTTCTTGTTTTCTGCATAATATTACAGGGTGCGGTAGCACATTGGCTAATTTTTTAATTTTTATTTTTTATTGACAAATTTCTAAAGATGTTCTGGAGCAGGTGCGCTTTCCATCTTTATAGGTCTTATAAACCTCCTTCCCGTAATTCCAAATTACATGGATCCATGGAAATACCTATCTATTGCTTTACTTGATTATAAACTCTTTTAAACAGTGAAAGTTATTAGAATCTATTGTTGGAGGCTATCTTATAATTATATTAAAATAATTTGGTTTTTCTTTCGGCCGGCCGCCAGGCCGCACCCCCGTTCCGATTTGGACAAACTCGGTCTTGATCGAAAGCTCTCCACCCCTAGATGAGCCAATAATATATCACGTTCCTCCAAAACATTCCATTTTTAAATTATCCGTTTTTTTCGTTTTGCCCCCATGTTAACTCTATGAGGAGGTTCCGTTCGGCCGGCCGCCAGCCCGAACCCCTGAACCGATTTTGACAAACTCGGTCTTCATCGAAAGATTTCCAACCCTAGATGAGCCCATTATTTGTCACGTTCCTTCAAAGCATTCCATTTTTAAATTATAAACTTTTTTAAATTTGCCTCACTCTTTTCAGTTAATATTTTTACCAACACAGGCAAAACGTCTTTTAAAGAGCGTGAAGAAAATCTACATTGAAATTATCAAACTTCAATTTTTTGACGTTTTACTAGATTTATCGCAACAGGATACCTACTAGGCATATGGATTTATAAAAAAAGTTACTGGTACAGGTTTAATTAAAGTATTACTTCTTTCTCTTCAGATGACGCAGAAGAATAAATTAGTTGTGGTTAGAAAAACCTATAATTTGATTGAAAATATTGAACAGTTTAGCGCTGACGATGCAGCTTAAAAAAAGTAATAAATTTTAAAAAATTTAACTGCGCTGCAAGCGTGTGGTAGTAACGAGCGAAGCTCGCATCAGCGCCAAAGGCGCGTAATCTAGCTGGTAAGACGCGGCTTTGCCGGGTCGCGTATATCCGTACCCTCAAGCACCCAACGCACTGGCGCGGTTTGAAGAGTGCCATACCGTTTGGCGATAAACCTTGCTTCGACGCTTGCGCTATGACACGAATGCCTTCGTATCATCGAGTACGCGAACGAACTGTGTACTACAGAATGTAAACAAATGTATTCGCAAAGAAAACTTACCAAAATAGTTTAACTCGTACCTTATACTATTCATTACATACATTCATTTTTTTTATCAACGCTTCTGTTTTGCTAGAGTGATAAGCATATCATCCAAATAATTTTCTCGTTTAAGTCATAGTGAATAAAATTTGTGTTTTTTATGGAACTATGATATTCAGAAGTATATATGTTTAGTTTTGCTTCATTTTAATTACTATTAAGTAAGTAGTGAATATATGATGGGCAATTGAAGTATTTGTTGAGTTAATTTTGAATACAAAAGTTTACATGGTACCATGCATATACCAATAACGAGCCAATAATAATTTGTTAAATATCGCTGTCAAGAGTAGTATCTAATGGTACTCAAGGTTTCATTTAAATTTTCTACCAACTAATGCATAGAGCTTAAAATGATGGTAAGGGAGATTTCAGTCCAGTGTTACATTATGATCACTCCCAGAAAAAAGTAGAATTTGTTTTATTATCAAATGATTAATCTAAGGGCTCAAATTAAGACAGTATCTTTTCAATACTGTAATTAATGGTAATATGAAAGTTAGGAACACGATTAGAATTATAAAAATTGAGGTTGAGATGTTGAGAGATTCTAGTTTATTTGGCTTTTTATTTTTTTCAGTGGTATGGTTTTATTGAATAATACTGTTTGACATGTATTATCTCCCTTAAAGTAATAACTTCACTTTTATTTTTAAATGCCCAGAGGCCTTCTTTTTTTATCAAAATTGTTGCCTTTTATGTCTAATTCTGATTTAGTAGATTTGGTCATATGGGCTTACTTTACACAACACAAACCTCAATCAAAATATTAGTATCTTGCATATTTTTTACTTAATGTTAAGTATGAATTTTTACAGAATATGAAGTTATTTCTTTTTAAAACTGTAGTAATGCTAGGATGTTGCTCAGGATGCTTGAAATTGCGGTTTTAAAATTTTCTGCAACGTCTTTATCTTTTAAAAATAGTCGCAAAACTGCGTTTTCCTTGGTGGATTTAGCTTCATCAACCAACAACGAAGGATAAATGGAAATAAGTTGATCGGAAATTCGTTTTACATCCATCTGCAGCATCCACAATCATCTATGGAGTAATGGCATGCATAGAGACAAAGCGATAGTTAGTGGAAATAGGAAGCGAGCATAACATGAGATGCGAGTACTTCTCTATGGACGCGAGAGCAGTTCAGTTTCGGTTTCAAGTTTCACTCACGTACAAATTACTAGTCATTGCGCATGTGCATTCATTCCTGAATGATTGCTTTTTCTTCATACACCTCACCTCATAAACAAATAGGTTTGCCGTAGTTAAAAGAGGGGTTTACTAGATTTCGTTTACGCCGGTCTCTGAAGCGCACAACTTTTCAAACTGCGCCAAGGCGTTGGGTGCTTGAGGGTATGGGCCAAAAAGGATATTGGAAAGGATATTGATATTGAGGATATTGAGGGGCCAAAAAGGATATTGGAACAAACATTCTTTCCAAGTTTCTCTTGAATTTCCTTTATGTTGTGACTGAATTCTTTGGAGTTTTTTTTTCGGTTCAGGTATTAAAAATAAGTCACAGGACTTAGGGTTCATATGATGGATTAGTAACACCAGAAGATCAGTATCCTCACCAATAACAGCCCTGTCGGTTGATTCAGTGCAGATGCGAGGTCTTCAGTTACCATTATGACATCTGCATTGTCTTCTGCTTGTTGGGCAATACATCCAGATTCAACTAACTTTTTTGATAGATGATCTATGAAGCCTTGTTTATTATCACTGTTTGAAAGAAAAATGTCCTTCTTTATGGAGATATCCATTGTATATTGTAACAAAATTTACTTTTGGACCGTTTGCAGTCTTTTCTATGTGCCTTCTACTTGGTTGATTTTGGATTTTTATAACCATCAAACACAATAGTTGCTTTGCCATATTTTTTAGTTACATAATTTACGTAGAGAAGAGTAGAGTAGTTTCGTTGAAAGTTCACTGATTTGTCCATGGTAAATGGTGAATCAACCGTCCTCTATCTGTTATATAATAGGTTTTTAGGTGTTGATTTGTTACAATCTACTAGCTGTCGTATATATTTAGCACTCCACTCTTCCCACTCTCTCCAGCTTCTGTAAGCCAGTATTTAGCAAGCTGCGATTTTCTCGATTTCCTCATCTGACCAACTTTTTTTAACCAGCTATTTATTAATGACTTGGCGATAATAAAATTAAAATATTTAAGTTTTAGTAATTGAATAAATTTAATTTTCATTAACCTAAAATTCATTATATTATTTAGAAATATTATAATATTATTACTTGTTCAAAGAAAATAATGTTTTGTATACATAAAATCAAAGTGAATGTTGGAAAATGTTGTAATAATCAGAATAAATAGTCAAAATTAAAAATATGTGTTTGCTTTAAATTTGTGTATTTTCTTCAGAATTAGAAGTTTTATATGTTATTAATTAATATATTAGCAGAATAATCATAATTTACCGATATTTAAGGGTAAATAATCCTAAAGGGGGGATGGAATTCAAAAATATCCATTTTCCGCTAAGTTTGAAATATGCGGGAGCCATTTTGAAAATTATTTTATTAGGTTCTAAATATCGCACAATCTTGGTTAATATACCATTTTATAGGTAGTTTAATGAAGAATAATTTATATTATGCAAAAAATATATGTATCTATACGTAAAAACATAAAAAATAAAAATGAGTAAAATAAGCGGCCGCCATTTTGGAAAATCCGCCATATTGGCTAAAGGACACGTCGTAGCTCGGTAGACTTTTCACCATCGTTTTCTACGGAAAATTTCCTATAAGAATCAACCATCAAACTTCCTTTTACAATTAGTTCCGAAGGAAGCCCTTTTTTTGAGCTTACTTTCTTGGACTACCATGCAATATAGTTTTTTTTTAAATATTTTTAGGTAGGATTCGCACCTGGAACTTAATACTATGTGCAAAAAGTTGTGAGAAACAGAATTATGATTACGAAAGGGGGGTCCTCCCCCAGAATATTTTTGAAATTCAACTCTTAAAAAACAGATATTTAACTCGTTTTGGTACACTTATCCGAATTTCGGGGGGGGGAGCACGGACCCCCTCTATATACGCCCCTCACTCTACTGTCACTTTGAGAAGCTCACAAAGTCACATACAAAAATATTAAGTGAAAAAGAATATGAACTCATATACTACTACATTTTTTTGTGTCAATTACTACATTATTTATTCATACAAGTATAGATTGATTATAGTGATATTAATAAAAATATTGATTATGTATCAGTGAGATTTGTTTTTCAACTCTTTCAATAAGCTTTTGGATGTCAATATTGAAGCTTGTATTTGCACATCATAATTTATTCCGTAGGTTTTCTTCGGTTAAATTTGTGCGAGATTTATTTTTGTAAACTTCAGCCGCGTTCACAACAGTCAACCTGTTCAACCGGAGAAAGAGCTAAAGAAGTAGGGGAGAAGGGATCTCCGAAAACCAGCCGTGAGGAAATTGAATAGCCCGTTCACAAGCGCACTCGTCTTACCGGTCTTAGGCCGGCCGCTAGTTGAAGCGCGGGAAGGGTGCGCGAGGCAGAGAGACTCACGATCACGTGATCATTTGATTATCACTTCACCCTGCCTCACGGAGATATGTTCGCTAGTTGGGTCGCAGGCATTCTGTAGCGCATGCGCCGTGCGCTTTCCGACAATTCGCTATGCCGCCATATTGTTCCGCGATTCGAATCTATGCGGATTGCTTTTACACTTTTTGTGGTTCATTAGTTCCACAAACACTAGAACAATTACTTATTATCAAAAATAGTCTTCTCTCAATATATTGTGATTTGTGAAAGTAAAGTAATAGAAATCTAGTGTACAATATATAATTATTTGCAAGTGTATGTTTCTGGCGCCACCTGTCGTACATACTTACAAGTAATTATACACTGACAATAACTTTCGTATTACATTAATGTCTGAATATTGTTTTTTGATAATTTAGTAACTGTTTTGGTGTTTGTGGAACTATTTAAATTCCCCGTTTGCGATTTTCCGTACCTTTCTCGTTTCTTCTATGTGTTTTGTCATTCTAAATATGGCCCCAAATTCACAGTAAATTAAGGATAAAATCTGCTCATTCTAATTTTTTTTGTTGAATTTGGCCTGTTTAAAATATTAATTATTTTTTATTGTGATTTAAACAGTTTGTGTGACATTTCCCGAGATGAGAAATGATAAAAAAAGCTTAATTTTCTAAGGCTTATTATAATAGATAATTGTAAAAAACAATTCTTACAGCATAGGGCATTAAGTCCCCGTCATTAAATTCCCCGTTTGCGATTTTCCGTACCTTTCTCGTTTCTTCTATGTGTTTTGTCATTCTAAATATGGCCCCAAATTCACAGTAAATTAAGGATAAAATCTGCTCATTCTAATTTTTTTTTGTTAAATTTGGCCTATTTAAAATATTAATTATTTTTTATTGTGCTTTAAACAGTTTGTGTGACATTTCCCGAGATGAGAGATGATAAAAAAAGCTTAATTTTCTAAGGCTTATTATAATAGATAATTGTAAAAAACAATTCTTACAGCATAGGGCATTAAGGTATCCCATCTTTCTCTACTATCAAATAGATCACTATCATGACTTACAACCTGCAATTCCATTAAATAACTTAAAATTTTCAACCTGAATTAAGATAAAAAAGAAGTTATAAAACCAAGATGAAAATATTATATTATATTATAGCTGAATATACAGGGTGTCCCACGAAAAGTGGCCCAACCCCTTTAACTTTTGAACCCCTACAGATATAGTCATGAAAGTTGGGTCTAGGTATAGTAAAGTGACCATGCCCTATCCGATGCGACAACTTTCAACGCCCTCTAGCGGAAACTTTAGGAGTTATAATTTTTATTTTAAAAACTATGTGAGGTACGTGAAAAAAGTCAGTGACTAAGTTGTAGAGCAGCATCGATTCATTTTAAATCGACACCTCTACCACAAAAATGACTACAATAAAACTCATTAAACGCCCTTTTATTTAATTGTGATTTGGAACACTCAACCTCACGAAACGCTTAACCGCTTGCTTGTTTATTTATGGTTTCGAACACTTAACCGCACGAAACGCTTTTGCATGGTAACTTGGTGCTTGAAACGCACTATCTTTTTGGATATAATAATTAAGAGGCTATTGAATTGAAATGAGGCTATTGAAGATGCTCGATATTCAATCTAGAGTCCAAATGTGCGTCGCAGACTGGAAGGACATAGAGCATCTGCGGTAAATGTAATCAGTTCATTTTCATGAGGAGTTTCGTGAGGTTTAGTGTTCGAGACCACAAATAAACAAGCAAGCGGTTTAAGCTTTTCGTGAGGTTGAGTGTTCCATATCACAATTAAATGAAAGGGCGTTTAATGAGTTTTATTGTAGTCATTTTTGTGGTAGAGGTGTCGATTCATAATGAATCGATGCTGCTCTACAACTTAGTCACTGACTTTTTTCACGTACCTCACATAGTTTTTAAAATAAAAATTATAACTCCTAAAGTTTTGGCTAGAGGGCGTTGAAAGTTGTCGCATCGGATAGGGCATGGCCACTTTACTATACCTAGACCCAACTTTCATGACTATATCTGTAGGGGTTCAAAAGTTAAAGGGGTTGGGCCACTTTTCGTGGGACACCCTGTATATTATTAATATTATTAAGCCATTTTAATAAAAATAAACTCTGAAAGCTAAATAAATTTAACCGGCCCCCGAAATATTTGGAGCGTCCCCTCAAAATATGGTGTTTTAGGTTCAAATAATGTTAAAAATATGAAAAAGAAGATGCGAGTAGCCCCAAAATATTTTGCAATTAATAACTCTACTTTATCCATTCTGGAGCAAAATATCAAAAAAAAAAACAATGGAAATGACAACCACGCCGAAGTAAATCCCACGCCGCTCACTGCAGTCACCCGTTGAAAACTGCCCTTCAATGACTGAGTATGGTGAGCCACGGCTCCTGCTTGAACTGCGCAGGTCACAATGCGCCGTAACTAGCGCTGTCGCATTCAGATACACAGCTTGCAGAGTTTCGCCGTGAGTCGCTCTGCCTCACGCACCCTGCCTGCGCCTCAACTAGCGGCCGGCCTTACCAGTAGAAAGAATAACGTGACAAGCAAGCGAGCTCGTAGAAACGCATTACGGGCAGCGAGCGAGAGCGCCCTCTATCTAGAGGAGGTTAATCCAATTAAAACATTTCCTACTGCTATTGCCCAGGAGAGAATTTCCAACTGATAGTCAGGCGATTTCTTCCCTGCGTAGGGAGAGCGGGGGAAGAAGAACCGGTTTTCTCTGCCTTTCCTCCGGAAGAATGGCTGTTGTGAACACGGCTTTCATTTTAAAAAGAAAAGCTTCGCACGTGTACGTAGATCCAAAAGCACTCACGACCTTTTGAAAAAGGTTCCTGGAAAATTGAACCTTTTTTGTCTTTTAGCACCCTGGCCCCCGAAAACTTGCCCTCCCTTATTGCGGTCAAGAAAGGAAAGCCCCCTCCCCCGCCCTGTGGAATCGAATGACTCGGACACCCTCTGGCGCTTACCCTTTTTTAATCGCTATAATAATCGCAAAGCAAAAAGTTGTGAGATTTTTTTTTGTAACAAAGCATTGTTCTTAAAAGAAAATTATTGCGCGAAGTAAAGTTTTTTTAACTTACAAAAATTTCCCCTTACAAAATGGCCATCCCTGTCCTAGCATTTTGGGCCGGGCATTATTGTCTGGATTTATCACTAAAATGTAAGATGTTATATACAGGGTGTCCCACGAAAAGTGGCCCAACCCCTATAACTTTTGAAACCCTACAGATACAGTCATGAAAGTGGGGTCTAGGTATAGTAAAGTGACCATGCCCTATCCGATGAGACAACTTTCAACGCCCTCTAGCGGAAACTTTAGGAGTTATAATTTTTATTTTAAAAACTATGTGAGGTATGTGGAAAAAGTCAATGACTAAGTTGTAGAGCAGCATCGATTCATTATAAATCGACACCTCCACCACAAAAATGCCTACAATAAAACTCATTAAACGCCCATTTATTTAATTGTGATTTGGAACACTCAACCTCACGAAACGCTTAAAACGATTGCTTGTTTGGAATAAAAATCCTCCGTGCAAGATTATAATAAAAAATTAAAAAAGGCAGCGGTTTTGTATATGCACGTTTAATAAAATGTTAAAATTGTACAATTGTTTCGGGGATACTTAAGATCCCCTTCGTCAGCTGGAAACCAACATTCTGATCAAACACAAATATATAGTCAAACAATTGGGTTAAAGATACAGTTATAACCTACAGGGAAACAAAAACCCAAATAATAAATACAAAAATCAAGATTTCCAAACATCAGAAAGGGGGGGCACACTTGAAAAATGATTTACTAACATACTAGAGTTCTTATGGATAACAAATGCTTCAAAAAAATCCAAGTCAATAGGTTTATTGCAATTTAATATGATAGATGCAGAATTAAAATCAAAAATGTGGTTCGAATCCCACGAGTGTTTCGCCATTGATGACTTTTCGAGTTCTTGTTTTTTAATGTAATTTTGATGCTCCTTCAGTCTAAATTTTAACGCCCGTCTAGTCTGTCCAATATATGAAAGACCACACTGGCACTGGATTTAAATCCAGTGGATCTGGATTTAAATCCAAGAACTCGAAAAGTCATCAATGGCGAAACACTCGTGGGATTGCGTAGCTTAGCTTCCTTAAAATGTTCGGATGCTTACATAAAACTAAAACGCTAATAATAATAATAAATAAGACTCAAATCAACAAAGGCATTGGGTAGTGCAAGATTTCGTTTTGGGATTGTAGCCGGTTACCCCGGGCGAAAGCAAGCGAGAAGAAGATGCGATGGTTACTTGGTGCGTTTTGTCATACTTTGATATTCGTTTATTGGCTAATTCATGTGTGACGCAAACATACCGATCCAGAAAAGTATTCGATAAGCTGAATCGATTCGAAGATTAGTCTTTATAAGAGCACTTTTGTGCTCTTATAGAGACTAATTTTTGGGTCTTTATAAGAGAGGATTTTTATAAGAGCAGGTCGTTATAAGAGCTTCCACTGTATATTGAAAAAACAGTTCGGTCCTTAATTTTTGCACACCAGTGTATTTAAATGTTTTGTAAATCCATATAAACAAAATAGGAAACAGTTTTAGATATTCTTAAAACCTTAAAAATAATCTACACTGTTGGCACTACTTTTCGTTTAATTCTTTGACAGAGTTTTTATATTAAAACTTTCAAACTTCCGTCGGGAGATTAATCTATTAATCATTGGCAATCAGATCCAAAGGTTGTGGGATCGAGTCCAGCAAAACAATTTTTTCTTAAATTCTTTGAGAGCATTGAAATTTTTTTGTGTGCCGTAGAAAATTATTCTTAGAATTTTACAAATATTTTTAGAGAAATAAGGGGACAAAAAAATATCTTTTTTTATTTACGGTTATCGTGTATTTTCCTTAGAATTAAACTATCTCAAATAAAATATTCGCATCAAAATATTTCATCAAATATAGAATGAATTCCAATTTAAAATAAATTTATGGAAAATATTTTCCATTTTAATTAAAGTTATAATGATAATATAGATCATTATATCAGCTAAAAAATAAAATAAAAGTAATATGATTAATTTGTTTTTAAAAAATCTTTTGATTTGATAATATAAATTAAGAGGTCTCAATTTATCAAACGATACTGCTATCAGGAGTAAGATAATTTGAAGGGTAATTTTAACCGACCATTATTTCCAGCAGGTTATTGTCTGTTTTAATTTTAATTTGAAATCGAATTTTTTTAAAAATAAAAATATAATTCTACTTGCGGGCTTTAGTGCCGTGTTGATTACTATATCTGGTTTCTTCCTTGAAAATACTGCATCATAGAAGGAGCAATTCTTTTCGGATGTTATCCAAAAGTGCCCCAAATAAGTTAAAACTACTATTAGAAGATAATTTTCAAAAAATTTCTTGGGAAGGACCCCCATTTTTAGTTGAAGCTCCAGTACTGTACTTAAAATTTCTACATTAAGTTTACAAAGATACAAGATTAATTAGAGAGTGTTGAAAAACACTGCACTCATTCTATAAAATATAAAACATGCGAAGCGCTCCAATTATTTTGAACCGAACCGAACCCCCCTCGAAACTGAGGCCTAGTTATGGACTTGACTAGCTAACTTGCAAAAAAAAAATTAGGCCCCCTTGAATTGAAACATATAGGCAGGCACCCATATCTGATGGCACTATTGAAAATACTCGAACTAAAGAGAAAAAATTTCTAAGGTCTTTTTTTTATTGTTAAGGGGTTATCAAAATTTATGATAAAATCTACTTCAGAATCTATGAATAATTGAAAAAAAATTGGATTTTAACCCCTAATTCTAACTGATCGAGCTTCAAACTGATATTCATGATTGATTTCACTTTCATTTTCATGCAGAACATGCGGCCATCTAGCCCAGAGCCCTGCATGCGCTCGATTTAGCGCGCCAAGCGCGTCTCTTTAAAATCAGATCGTCATACAAACTTTCAGCGCGCCGAGGCAACACGCTCTCCTTAAGATCGTGCCGATTTGAAGCTAATCGCCGATTTGAAAAAAACGCGCCGCGCTATGAAAAACGCGCCGCGTAACCAAAAACGCGACGCTCTCCACATAACCCGCCGATTTGAAGCTTGCGCGCTACACTTAAGTAGGAATCGCATGATATCATTGCATTACACCTTCATGAAACGAGAAAATATCGTGAATGAAATGAAAAATCATTTTGATAAAATTATCACTGATTTATAGATAAGTATACATTTCCAGATTCATCAGATTGAGAAGTTTCTTGATCTTGAATAAATCTTAGAATAAGAATTAATTAAAAAATTTATAAAAAAGTGCATCCCTTAAATTAAATTTAAATCCTTTTAAGTTGTAATGATCTTTGTAAATAGTTTTTTCTCCTCTTCTGTAGCTGTCAGTTTGGTTTATAAGGATAAATGAACTTTGAATTAAGATTTATATAACCAGTTGTATCAACTCAGCCAAGCTGTGTTGTTTCGTAAATAGTATTCCTTTCTAACATTAAAGTTGTATTTTCTAACTTTTTTTTTATCATTTCTACACATTGAAAAATTTCATAACTTTTAACTTAAATATGATTGGACTTGTGCTTAGAATGAAAGTGATCAAGTCTATACCAAATTCTGATGTAAATAAATGAGGGTTATCTATATACTATCGTGAGGGATAATTTTCGCCGTGGATAAACTTTTACCAAAACTTAGATAAAACGGGGATACAATTTACATGTGAACAATGATATTCTCAGATATTGATACTTAATTGCAGGAACGTGGTTTGGTTTCAACTTATAGCATGGACGTATATAAGGGGTGGGTTAGGGGGTCCAGACACCCCCCTTAGCCTAGACCTAATGTCAGCCAAACAGAAAGGTTCCTGTCCCAAATATTAAAAGAATGAGTGAAAATACAACTTTTTCGGGTCCAATTTCACAAAAATTTCTGGGGGAGGACCCCCCAGATCCCCCTGTTTTGCTTGAGGGCATGTATTAACCACAAGAATTCACATTTGCCCTACATTTTACTCAGAATGGGAAACTATTAGAAACATTTGGGGGGCCAGAACCCCTTCGAAACAGTCTAGTAACGGCTCCCTTGGTCCTGAGGTCTTATGGCGGCTTTACACCACGCGGTTTGCGGGACGCGATTTGCGGCGAAAACGGGAACTGCAGAAACTCAGCGACCGCTCGAGAGAGGGCGCTAGAATCGATTTACGACACTAGCGGCTACCGCTAATGCCGCCGCGGAAGTTTTGGTTCCCGCGCGGCAGCCGCTAGTGTCGTAAATCGATTCTAGCGCCGTCTTTCGAGCGGTCGCTGAGTTTCTGCGGTTCCCGTTTTCGCCTCAAATCGCAAATCGCGTCCCGCAAACCGCGTGTTGTAAACGCAGGTTCTGCCCCCCCCCTAGTCAAAAGTTGACCCTATGCCTATAATATTCCATTTTGTCCCTCCTCATGATAAAGGTTAACCTAAGCCTTTATAACCCCTTGCTACGCTCAGAGGGAAATTCAAGGTATACAACCTCTCTTTCGAAACCTCAATTTTTCTCCATAGAAAACGACCGACCAAAGCAAAGCTACTCCTTAATTTAATAAGGTATATATGGGGGTTCGGGGGTCCTCCCCCAAAAATGTTTAAATTTAAGTATGCTAAAATGTCTTCTAAAGCTACTTTTTAGGGAGGTTTCAGGGAGCTTCGCGGGCCGCATGCGTCCCGCCAGTTGGAAAACCCTGTTTTAGTTAAACTTTCAGTGTCCACTGTGACCCAAAGTTTCTTGAACACCCCCTTATAAAATCTATAGCTACGTCCGTGACTTATAGAGAAAAATACTATTTACAAAACGTTCGGCAAAACCCCTATAGGTTATTATATAATTTGGTTGAAGACAAGTGGTTAATATATGATACCATAATCGTCTATTAATCCAGATCCTTAATTGAGCATGATCTCCTGTTTGATTATCTCAGAATTTTTCCATAGAGAAACTATTTTTACCTGTTAAAACATTCTAAACAGTACTAGCTTACATATCCTTTAAAAATGTTAAATATATGCGTATGATTAAGTTTGAAAAAATTTATATTAGTGTTTACTTTGACTAAGAAATTAGAGTGGAACCCTTCATCAATCCTTTGACCACTTCAATCCCAAATTAACATAAAATATTAGATACACTGGTGTAAAATCATTTCGAGTTAAATATCTGACTATTGAGAGCTAACATTTACTGCACGTTGACGATTCAAGAAAAAGTCGCCGCGCTTTTCACAGCGCGCCGAATTTTTCTCAGCGCGGCGCTTTTTTCCAAGCGCGCCGCTTTTTCACCAGCGCGTGCGATTCTGAAGTAAATCGCCGCGTAAACAGAAGCCTGCCGATTTTTTCACGACTTGATCAAAATCGTACGCGCAAAATCTTAAGGACGCGCTTTATTTTTAAATGGCGAGTTAGACGCGCTATAGCGAGCGCGTGCAGGGCTCTGATCTAGCCTTATTTTATCCTTGGTTCTGTCTTACTAAACATTTATGAATTAAAACTTCATTGAGCCATTGTTTGAAAAATTGTCGGATCTTAATCTTTTGCTAGAAAAATATGAGATATTTATATTTATTTAAAGGGAAGAGAGCGTTGTACTCCCAAACGTCACCTTTCGCAAAGTATAGAAGAACTTAAAAGATTTAATGCCAGAAGAAAACTAAAGGTTTGTGCTTTGTTCAAAATTTATTTGTAGATGATAGAAGTGAATAAATGTGATTTCTTTTCTTTTCTTTCCATTCTACCATGAGGTTGCAAGAAGTGCATTTCATCACCTTAATATCACACACTACTATCTCCGTTCGGCAAACTTCGGGAATCCCGATCCTTGGTGATCGGATCGTTGGAGAAGCTCATTTGATTAGTTTTGATCTTTCCAGCTCAATGATGTCAGCGCTTAGGAACCAATTAAATGAGCTTCTCCAACAATCCGATCGCCTTAGATCGGGATTCCCGAAGTTTGCCGAAAGGAGACATTAGTGTTTGATATTAAGGTGACGATTTGTAAAGGTTAAATAAAAATGGAGTGCAATTTTTTATCATTAGAACTTTATATAGAGGGTGTTTCAGATAAATGTTTCAGAATTTCTAGAGGAGGTAGAGTACATCAAGACAAACAAGAATTGGTACAGGTTCGGGGGTCGCAAATGGGGTTCAAAGGGTGAAAATCACAGGAGAAAATTAGCAAAAAAACCTCGTATATCTAGACAGAAAGATATACAATGGTTCGATTTCGGTACAAATCTTTTGCTGTGAAAAGCTAACTTACTGCGAAAGGCGCAAGTTTAGATCTGCTGATGCGCCAATTTTTAGCGATAAAAGCAACCCTAAAACAATGTTAAAAGTGCCGTTAAAAACGCCAAATGTGCCGTTAAAAACCCAAATCTCGCCAACCATCAGCAGTTGTGAACTTGCGCCCTGAATTTAGGGTTAAAGTTACAATTGAATCGTCAGTTTGAAAAAGGGAATAGGTTCAAAAAATGACAAATTGACTTTTTGTACTAACAACAGTCTCCAAGCTTTGCTCTTCACATGAGTGGATAGAGGGGGAAAATAACTACCCCCTATCCCCTATAGGGAGATATAGCCCCTTCAACTTGCGAAATCGATGTCCATTCATTGTATTTTTTCAGTTAATTTGGAATCAAAGTTAATTTGTCTTTGTTTTTATTCTTTGTGCTGCATACTAAGCCAAAATAAAATTTAAATGGGCTTTCAATGGCATTTATCAATGAATATTTATCACTTTGCCCGAAATACGTGGGCATTATTAATAATGCCCGGATTTATCACATTGCCCTTAAAATATCTACCAACAACGCATGCCTGTTGCATTTATTGCTATGTTTTTGAATAGAATAAACAATTTCATATGATTTTTACATAAACCATTTATTTCGTTTTATGTGTAAAATGACGAAATCGAACCATTGTATTCTCTTTCTACACAGATATGCGAGGGTTTTTTGCTAATTTTCCACCGTGATTTTGAACCCTTAAACCCCACTTCCGACCCCCTAACCTATACCAATTCTTGTTCATCGTGATATACACTACCTCCCCTAGAAGTTCTGAAACATTTATCTGAAACACCCTGTACATGTTACGGGCAAAGTGATAAACCGGGCATTATTAATAATGCCCGAAGTGATGCGGGCAATGTGATAAATTCAATGAGTATTTATCACAGGGGTTTCCAACTTCCAAGTACTCGAGGGCCGCAATCGAAATAACAAGTCAGGTGGTGGGCCGCAAAGTAATCTGGCTCCTTTTTATCCATGATATATTTTTCGGGGGTAGAGTCTTTAATATGGAATTTTTCCAGAAAGAGAGGGACGAAGGTTATTTACACATTGTGAAGGTAATACTGTATTTTCAAAAATTTCAAAGGATATGTAAGTTTTTACCCCTAAACATATTTTAATACTGAATATTAATTAAAGATGGGTATCCAGGGTATCTGTTAGGGAATAGGGGGGGGGGTTCCTAACGTACCCTGAATAGAATGAGGATGAATATACTATATACAAGAGAAAGTGTGACCAGATGCGAAGAAGTGGGAACAAACGAAATGGTACTTACATGCCGCACTCTCTACTGCCCTGGGGCCCTACTACACGCTTCGACGAATCATTCCACGCGACGGAATTCACATGGTCACGTGATCTTTTTCACGGAATTGCTAAAAACGCTACTTCCCGGTGCAGCGGAATTATTCCCCGTCGGAATGAGGAGCTCTTTTTCGACGAATCTTTCCACCACCTAAAGACCGCGGGGAATCGATTCCGCCTCCGCCATATTGGATACAATTTTGGCCCATGCTGCCGTCCGAGAGAACGAGGATCCATCAAAATAACATTTAAACAGTTTTAATCTGCCAGAAAATGAATCGAAAGGTGTTATCGTGCCATTAAACCACTTGCTCTAGCTCTAGGTTAGCCCTTACTTCACTGAGCTCCTTACTTAGAAACCCGATCAACCACTGGAACTGCCTTTTCAGTCCAAACAAAGGTAAGCCTCTTTTTTAAGTTCTTTTACTCTGTTAAAAGTTAATTTTATTGAAATTAGGAAAGGAAATTGTTTTAAAATTATATTATATGTAGTATCATTATCGATATTTAATCCCTACATCGATTACATCAGCCTTTAGTAAATGTAAACAAACATTACGGATACAACTTCTTGTAAAAATAATAGAAAGATTACTATAAAATTATTTTATTGAAATTAGTGGTAAATGAAGTGAATCCGGGCCGCAGTCTATTTTGGCGATTTTTTTGGCGCCAAGTATGACGCCAAAACACGGGTTTGAGAATACGACCATCCGACCAAAATGGCGGCCGTTGATCGGATTTTCAACTGCGAACTAAGCAAGAAAATATCGCTAAAAAGAGCGATCTTACCTTCTAAAGTTTTTGCCTTTTAGGGGCTGTTGACGTCGGCTGATCATCATCGGATGGATCGGAATCAACAATGTCCGATGCTCCGGCGGTTGAGGTCGAAGGACCACCGGACGCAGGAGTAGGATCCACTTCCTGGGGCGGATACAATTTACCGCACATCTCAAAGAATGAAAGCATTTTGTCTGCTGGTGAGACGGAGCTCTTCATCCAAACGTACTCAGCAAGATAAGAATCAAATTGATGCTTTACCTTGTTGGTACCTCGGAAGCCCATTTTCACTGCACTCCAAGTGCCTTCAATTGAATTAGTGTGCGCCCCAGTAACCGGGTCCTTAAAAGTATACTTGTGATTAACTGAGAGATGCACAAAGCCCTTGTGAGAGAGACATTTGTACGACCCCCAGCAATCAAAAATTACAGTAGTCCCCGGAAGAATGCGATCGGTTATGATTTTGAGCAAGGTTTCCGCACTGCGGTTTTCCACAGGGGCAAAAAAACAACGGCCTGTTCCCCGTTCATATCCGCCAAAGACCCATTGCCCCTCCACCCTTTTTCCTCTCTTAAATTTTCATTTCCCAAACTTGCTTTCATCAATTTCCACAGTCCCAGGCCCCCCAATTTGTGGCATACCAGAAATAAAAATCTCCAGACAAACTTCTCTGCAGAAGCTTGCCCAGTGTGTAACGGTCGAGCGAGCAACCTCACACTGGTATGCAATGAACCTCAGTGAAGATTTCGACACCCAACAACAACAGATTAAAAGAATTTTGGTGATTGGGAGATTGCTCCCAGAAAACCACGTCCCCAGCCGAATGGATCGTTTAACAGTTGATCTCGTACAGCAACACCTCCAATAAAGCTTGTCGGTGGAATCTGTACGGGGGGCGAGCTGCATAGGCTTAGTACACACAGGACAAATGTACTTGCTCCCAACTAACCCGTAATCCTGACAGAATTTTATCACCGAAACGGGATCTGTGGTGTCCTCCATCATACGATGATATGTCCTCATGAGACTTATATCACAAAAAGAGGAAATCGCCCGAGACGCCCTTGCTGCCATAACACTTGACTACAGTCGAAGAATCACCAGAAGACAAAATCAAACAATCGTAGAGAAATGCAATAAATTGGTACCTGAAACCCCAGCAATGGACCGTTAGGGTAAACTCCTTTGTCCGCGTAACACAAAAAATCGCGACGAAAAAATCACGACCTTTTCATTGAGAATCCAGAGTGGTAAAGAAATGGCAAAGCGCAAAAAGCATTAAAAACAGTTAAACCTAATTAAAAACAAGCTACACTGTAAGAAAAAACGGAAAAAATAACAGTAAAAAGGACTGTGAACCTTTTCATTGAGAATCCAGAGTGGTAAAGAAATGGCAAAGCGCAAAAAGCATTAAAAACAGTTAAACCTAATTAAAAACAAGGTACACTGTAAGAAAAAACGGAAAAAATAACAGTAAAAAGGACTGTGAATATTTTACAGCATCCACTGTGTTTTGGAATCACCGCGGTTTATACTGTAAAATAAGCGCCATCTGTCGACTAGGTCTGATAACTTCCAATTCGATCGCCAAAACGCAGCACAGCGCATGCGCGTCGTCTTCTAGACGGGGAATCCCCGGAATCCCCTGCTCAGAAAACATGGCTGCTATGGCTTCGTTCGTTGTTGGTAAGTTGTATTTCTTTTCTGTAATGCTTAGTTAATTGAAGTTTCTAAAATAATGCTCCTGTAATGTATCATCACTATTGTTTTACATTACTGTTGAATTAATATATTATTTGTTATGTGCATTTATGTATTTCTCGTGTGTTTACCGAATGCTTTTGTTTGGGCCTGGTCAATAGTCAAGTGCCAAGGAAGGAATCGTGCAAAACCTTTATTCCCTACTCTTAATTTTGATCTTACTAATATGAGTTATATTTGAAAATTCATTGAATTGTGTCACAGCATCTTCGGAAAACCTTGAATCTCGTATTTGGGGAATATACAGTTCAGGACAGATTTTCACAAACAAAAACAAATCGCATGAAATTAGAGAAGTTATCCCCTAGCTCAGTTCCAGTCACACTAGTAAATGTTGTAATGCGATATTTTCCCTCGGGTGGACTCAAGTGGATTTTATTTTGTAAATTTTGAAAAGTAAAACAAAAAGTAAAAGGGTTATTCTTAGTAGATATTTACTAATATTTCTAGAAAGGCAGCAACTCCCCAATTTAGCGTCTATTTGGGTCATGCGTTCTTAGTATTTACAATGATATGTTAGGGATTCTTAACATCTTAACCTGTCGTTAGTATCGTTCATTAGCATGAATATTTACACAAATATCTCTTGCTGTAGATTCCCTAAATTTGAGCTATAAGTTTTATTGATGATGCCAGCAATGTTGTATTTAGGGTGAACCGACCAGTAGTTGACCACCTACCAGTAGTTGACCATTTGAGCATAATTTGGCAAAAAACAAGAAGTGTTGTGTGTTTATTTCGAATCTGTTGCGTTGAAAACATAGCTAACATTTTATTAAAAGCTCATGTACAGTCTTAAGTTTCAATATTGTTCTTAAAAGACGCAATTAATAGCAGAAAACAAAGTTATCAACAAAGCTTCAAAAAAGCGCTCTCACTACTAGCTGTAATGGTATGGAGTATTTAGTTCAATCTCAAATCATCCAGCTAGTTTTTATTCCAATAGTTTATTGATTGATGTCTTTAGGTCCTATGTATTTAGTTTAATTAAATAAAACTATCATTATTTGATATTAACCCTTTAATTTGATATTTGAGGGGTGGTCAACCACTGGCTGTCTAAAATAGAAAAAGTGCCAGTATGTGACCAAAGTGGTCAACTACTGGATTTTATTTGGTTTTAAGATTTCTTTTTAAACCAAGAGGGATCTTAAAGATTTTTACCTGCAGTACAATTTTTGCTTAGATTTACTGTAAAAAAAGTTACATTTCCAGTAATTAACCAGTATTGTTAATAGGGACTCTTTATTCAGTATAACTCTTTCATTGGTTCTTCACATTCCCAACACCTGCGCTGTGCAAATATGTCACTCCTCTCACTAAGCCCTAAAATACGTACCTTCAGGTAGTTAAAATAGTGTAGGCTTACACGGTCGGAATCAGAGTTTAATAAAAAAGTCTTCCGGGTTTAAGGACCGTGGTCTGTTAATAAAAGCGGACGTTTCGTCTGCATCTACGGCAGACATCATCAGCAAGACTGCGATGCCGAAAGAATGTAAAAAAATGAAGAAAGCCAAAGCTGACGGAAGTCACATGATGCATCCAGAGGAGAAGAGTCTCATTGGTCAACGTCACAAAGAGGCTTGATTCTCGATTTCCGCAGGGCAGGGTGCCAAATCCGTGGAATTGTTAGCCCCTCCTCTTTCCGATTAAAATTATTCCGATGCTTGTGTATTTCGATTGCTTCTCTCACGAGTCGAGCTTGAAAATATGTCGATCTAGACAACACTTCAGTATTATCAAACTTAATGATATGGTCTTGAGATAAAGCATGCTCAGCGATTGCTGACTTGTCAGGTTGTAAAAGACGGCAATGTCTTGTGTTCTGAAATTCTAGTTTTGATGGATCGTTTAGTGGTACCAATATAAACAGAACCGCAAGAGCAAGGGACTCTGTAAACACCCCTGCTCAGTAGCGGGTCACGTGGATCCTTGACAGATCGTAAGAAGCTATATAACTGCTTCGTAGGTTTAAAAATGGGTTTTATGAGATGGCGTTTTAAGAGTTTACCAATACGGTCAGTAACAGATTGAATAAACGGGAGGAAAACTCGACCCGAATTCCGATTGCGACTGGGATGCTCAGAATTAACTGTTACAGATTTCTTGTGATGAATGGCCTTCCGGATTTCAAGGGTGGTAAAGTCTGTCTGTCCTCGCTTGGCACAAGTGGCAAACCTAAAATCCGTACCCACAGCAGAAAAAACAGTGGCGAAAAAGCCATAAAGATGGTTATCTCACTTCTATTAGATACCCGATACCCTGCACTCGCCACTGCTTTTCCTGCCGTGGGTAGTGATTTTAGGTTTGCCACACGTGCCAAGCGAGGACAGACAGACTATATATCCATTAGCTTGCAACGCGGTATTTAGATGGTCCAATTCCTGTTGAAGGCACTGGGGTTCACATATTGTTTTGGCTCGATTTACCAATGTTTTTAATACTGATCGCTTTTGAGAAGGATGGTGGTTAGAGTTGTTATTGAGATACCGATCTGTGTGGGTAGGTTTCCTATAGACAGAGTGACCAAGCGATCCATTTTCTTTTCTTGTAACCAGGACATCTAGAAATGGTAATTGGGATTTGTCCTCAACTTCATGAGTGAACTGGATCTTAGGGTGGAAACTATTGAGATGCTTAAGGAAATCAGGGAGGGTGTTTCTGCCATGGCTCCAGATAACAAAGGTGTCGTCTACATAACGATACCAACAAGTTGGCTTTAAAGGGGCAGAATCTAGCACAGACTTTTCAAAATACTCCATATAAAAATTTGCTATGACTGGACTAAGCGGGCTCCCCATCGCTACACCGTCAACCTGCTCATAAAAATGGGAATTCCATTGGAAGTACGTAGTGGTAAGTACATGTTTAAATAAAGCCGTAATATCATCAGGAAAAATACACTGCAACAAGGACAGGGTGTCCTCAACCGGAACCCGAGTAAACAACGAAACCACATCAAAACTGACTAGGAGATCACTAGGTGAGACAGTTATAGGTTTTAAAGTACTGATGAAATGTGAAGAATCCTTAATGTAACTATCACTATTGCCAACATAGGGTTGAAGAAGGCCTGTCAGATATTTGGCAAGAAAGTACGTGGGTGAATCAATGGCACTAACAATAGGTCGTAAGGGAACGTCCGGTTTGTGTATCTTTGGGAGGCCATAGAGTCTTGGCGGAAAAGCTTCCGAAACTAGTAGGCGTTTTTGAGCAGCTGGATCTAATGATGAGGATTTAATAAGCTTGATAGTGGATCGTAAAATACTGTTAGTAGGGTCCCGTCTGAGGATTTTATAGGTCTGGGGATCCAGAAGATCATTGATCTTTCTTTGATAATCACACATATTTAGAAGAACGTTGGCATTGCCTTTATCAGCCGCAAGGACAATGATATCACTGTTACTATTGAGGGAGCGGATGGCCAATCTTTCTTCTCTACTTATGTTTACTTTCGGATTTTTGGCATGCTGCAGGATTCTGGAACAATCTCTCCGTATTTCCTCAACAACATCGGTTGGCAATCCCTGAATACTGGCTTCCACATTGGCAATAATGTCCTCCGTAGGAACAACAGAGGGAGTTACAGTGAAGTTCAACCCTTTTGAAAGAATATTAAATTCTGGAGTTGTCAATTGATGATCAGATAAGTTGACAACAATTCTGTTAGGATCTAAAATAGGGAGGGTTTTCATCCTTTTGAACTGTTTATCAAATTTATGCTTCTGACGGATAGTAGTAATATTGGTAGTAAACACACTGGAAGAATGGGTAAAACGATCAATCAGGCTCCACACGTCCTTTGGGAGAAGGTAACTGAGCTTCAGATGTATATGAAGAAGAGAGGAATTGATCATTGAAAGATCTTTGCGAGTTTGGTGGATTCGTTCCCTTAGAAGAGCCCTCTCCAATCTGTCATATATTCGGTGGGAAGACACAGTATGGAAAAGCCGTTTGTGCTTCAAGAAGCGAGGAATAACACAGGTGTCACGGCATCGTAGGAGGAGCATAACAGCCTGGCAAACTTCTTGCGTAAGATCTCAAATCGGCGAGTCATTCGATACATCTCCTTCCCGTAGAGGTGATCAATAATTCTTTCAATCATTCTTTCAATCAATCATTCTTTCGGCATCGCAGTCTTGCTGATGATGTCTGCCGTAGATGCAGACGAAACGTGCGTTTTTATTAACAGACCACGGTCCTTAAACCCGGAAGACTTTTTATTAAACTCTGATTCCGACCGTGTAAGCCTACACTATTTTATTGATCACCTCTATGGGAAGGAGATGTATCGAATGACTCGCCGATTTGAGATCTTACGCAAGAGGTTTGCCAGGCTGTTATGCTCTCTCACATTCCTCCTACGATGCCGTGACACCTGTGTTATTCCTCGCTTCTTGAAGCACAAACGGCTTTTCCATACTGTGTCTTCCCACCGAATATATGACAGATTGGAGAGGGCTCTTCTAAGGGAACGAATCCACCAAACTCGCAAAGATCTTTCAATGATCAATTCCTCTCTTCTTCATTTACATCTGAAGCTCAGTAACCTTCTCCCAAAGGACGTGTGGAGCCTGATTGATCGTATTACCCATTCTTCCAGTGTGTTTACTACCAATATTACTACTATCCGTCAGAAGCATAAATTTGATAAACAGTTCAAAAGGGTGAAAACCCTCCCTATTTTAGATCCTAACAGAATTGTTGTCAACTTATCTGATCATCAATTGACAACTCCAGAATTTAATATTCTTTCAAAAGGGTTGAACTTCGCTGTAACTCCCTCTGTTGTTCCTACGGAGGACATTATTGCCAATGTGGAAGCCAGTATTCAGGGATTGCCAACCGATGTTGTTGAGGAAATACGGAGAGATTGTTCCAGAATCCTGCAGCATGCCAAAAATCCGAAAGTAAACATAAGTAGAGAAGAAAGATTGGCCATCCGCTCCCTCAATAGTAACAGTGATATCATTGTCCTTGCGGCTGATAAAGGCAATGCCAACGTTCTTCTAAATATGTGTGATTATCAAAGAAAGATCAATGATCTTCTGGATCCCCAGACCTATAAAATCCTCAGACGGGACCCTACTAACAGTATTTTACGATCCACTAACAAGCTTATTAAATCCTCATCATTAGATCCAGCTGCTCAAAAACGCCTACTAGTTTCGGAAGCTTTTCCGCCAAGACTCTATGGCCTCCCAAAGATACACAAACCGGACGTTCCCTTACGACCTATTGTTAGTGCCATTGATTCACCCACGTACTTTCTTGCCAAATATCTGACAGGCCTTCTTCAACCCTATGTTGGCAATAGTGATAGTTACATTAAGGATTCTTCACATTTCATCAGTACTTTAAAACCTATAACTGTCTCACCTAGTGATCTCCTAGTCAGTTTTGATGTGGTTTCGTTGTTTACTCGGGTTCCGGTTGAGGACACCCTGTCCTTGTTGCAGCGTATTTTTCCTGATGATATTACGGCTTTATTTAAACATGTACTCACCACTACGTACTTCCAATGGAATTCCCATTTTTATGAGCAGGTTGACGGTGTAGCGATGGGGAGCCCGCTTAGTCCAGTCATAGCAAATTTTTATATGGAGTATTTTGAAAAGTCTGTGCTAGATTCTGCCCCTTTAAAGCCAACCTGTTGGTATCGTTATGTAGACGACACCTTTGTTATCTGGAGCCATGGCAGAAACACCCTCCCTGATTTCCTTAAGCATCTCAATAGTTTCCACCCTAAGATCCAGTTCACTCATGAAGTTGAGGACAAATCCCAATTACCATTTCTAGATGTCCTGGTTACAAGAAAAGAAAATGGATCGCTTGGTCACTCTGTCTATAGGAAACCTACCCACACAGATCGGTATCTCAATAACAACTCTAACCACCATCCTTCTCAAAAGCGATCAGTATTAAAAACATTGGTAAATCGAGCCAAAACAATATGTGAACCCCAGTGCCTTCAACAGGAATTGGACCATCTAAATACCGCGTTGCAAGCTAATGGATATACCACCCTTGAAATCCGGAAGGCCATTCATCACAAGAAATCTGTAACAGTTAATTCTGAGCATCCCAGTCGCGATCGGACATCGGTTCGAGTTTTCCTCCCGTTTATTCAATCTGTTACTGACCGTATTGGTAAACTCTTAAAACGCCATCTCATAAAACCCATTTTTAAACCTACGAAGCAGTTATATAGCTTCTTACGATCTGTCAAGGATCCACGTGACCCGCTACTGAGCAGGGGTGTTTACAGAGTCCCTTGCTCTTGCGGTTCTGTTTATATTGGTACCACTAAACGATCCATCAAAACTAGAATTTCAGAACACAAGAGAAATTGCCGTCTTTTACAACCTGACAAGTCAGCAATCGCTGAGCATGCTTTATCTCAAGACCATATCATTAAGTTTTATAATACTGAAGTGTTGTCTAGATCGACATATTTTCAAGCCCGACTCGTGAGAGAAGCAATCGAAATACACAAGCATGGGAATAATTTTAATCGGAAAGAGGAGGGGCTAACAATTCCACGGATTTGGCACCCTGCCCTGCGGAAATCGAGAATCAAGCCTCTTTGTGACGTTGACCAATGAGACTCTTCTCCTCTGGATGCATCATGTGACTTCCGTCAGCTTTGGCTTTCTTCATTTTTTACATTCTTTCGGCATCGCAGTCTTCCTGATGATGTCTGCCGTAGATGCAGACGAAACGTCCGCTTTTATTAACAGACCACGGTCCTTAAACCCGGAAGACTTTTTATTAAACTTCAGGTAGTTGGTTGGTTGGTTGTCAGACATGTACGCAATTTTAGTTTTTTAGATAGCCTTCTGTAGTAAACGCTGGAATCGAACGATCGTGCTGGTCATAGTCAGTCTGGTTTTCAAAGGTTAAGAGATTCGAAATAAATGTACAGTCGGAGTAAAAAAAAACCGTTGAACGATCGGCTGGGGTTAGAAGGATACTTTAAACGCCAATCTTCATCATTTAACGTCTATTTGAAAAGTGAATAAGGGAGCGTATACATATTGAACTAAGCATCAACTTTTATTTTCCTATGAGCTACATCCCCGATCGTTTTTTATTATGACAGCGCACACCCCAAAAATCCCTAGAAACCAAGTTTTGTAGCCCTAGGCCCACAAACAAAGCGAGGGGAAGGATTTGAAATTTCAATAAATTCGCAGAATCGCTCTTCTGATAGGAAAATATTGGCGAGAACCATTCTAATATCTAATTTAAGGAAACATATATGGCTGATTATCCATGATTTGGCGCTTTTTTTTTCAAATAAAAATGCCTCAAAATAGTAGTATAGTGGTGAGAGTAACGTCTTCGTAATCGAAAGTTCGAGGGTTCTATCCTCAATGCTGATCATTCTTAATGTCACTAAGATTGATGTTTAAATTCATTTATGGATGATCTAATCTTTGTGGAGGAGTATTCTTACATAATTTTTTTTTATTCAAAGCACTATTTTATAGCAGCTGTTAACGTTTCACCCTAAATCTTAGAATAATTATTTATAAAATTTACTTGGAACTCTGGCTCTTCCACTATGATCTTACAAAAAAAAATAATCAGCTCTGATAAGTAGGTAATTTTTTTAGGATATTTTGAACCTCACACTAGCAAAAATATTTTATTTAAAGAAATTTTTTAGTCAGAGAAATTTCTTAAGCATTTTGTTACCAAACTTATTCAAGCAAATACAAGTTATAAACATAATTCTTAGTGGTATTTCAGAAAATAATTATATTTTAACTACTTTTATAAAGTTATTTTAAATGACATATTTTTGTGTGTGTACAATGTGCATAGCTTTTTACTTTTCATCAGCAACTTGTGGATTAATAAGCGCAGCGTGATAAAATTTAATGATCATAAATTAAATAATTACAAATTATGTTATTGAAATAAAAATAGAAGCTTTTCTTTTAAGTCAATAAAAAAAATAAGTTTAAAATTAAGATATTTTGGTTGTAATGAAGATTTATGAAATTTACTTTTATTGTTACGCTTGATAGTTATAATCAGAATAATTAATAATTCTTCTTAGTCTATGAATAATACCCGATTTATGACTTTGCCCGTAACAGCTATCGGCCGTATTCAGAAACTTTAAACACGATTATGAACCGATGCGAGACCAAGAACGATCTATCTAAATGATCAATTTCAAACGAGTACTCCAGCTCACTCGTCTCCTCAAAAACGAGTAATTTAGAGGACTCTGATTGGTTGAAAAGAAATTCGCGTCATCGTTGGGAGGTTTGTTTATTTCCATTCCCAACGATGTCGCGAATTTCTTTTCAAACAATCAGAGTCCTCTAAATTACTCGTTTTTGAGGAGACGAGTGAGCTGGAGTACTCGTTTGAAAGTGATCGTTTCGAGATTATTTCGATAGACCGTTTTCGGTCTTGTATCACCGTTATCGTATCGGTTCATAAACGTGTTAAGAGTTTATGATTACGGCCCATACCTTTTACCCACCCCACAGCAATTGTTCAACACTCGAAGAGGGTTTCTGAGATGAACCGCATTCTTCTTCATGTGTTTTTGATGAAGGTAAGCTGGCGGGGAACAAGTACTGAACGGTACCTGATTAAAACACCTAAATAAAAAAACATAAAAATAAAAGTGGTGGTCATTTTAAACTAAAAAAAAAAACCTGAGAAAGTGTAAATACTTTCCAAAGATGATTATTTTTACCACCAGTAATAATTTATAAATTTCTTATAAATAATTACAGATCTGACTGAAACAGTTATCGCATCCAGGTTAGCCTGGTTTAGAGGCGTGTCATAGCCAATGAGGTCATACCGCTAATTCGCCGTTTTCTCGCCAACTCGCCGCTGTTGTGGCAAAAAACCGCGTTTTAGCGAACGCGCCGCTTTTTTTCCAAGTCGGATGTTGAGCGCCGAGTTGAACGCTGATGCGGAAAGCCGCTTCCGCTCAAAAGCTCTCCAAATCGTAATCCGCGTCAAAAGTACGAATAGCCGATCTAGAGGCGAGTGCGTGCAGGGCTCTACAACTCACATTGAGTATCTGAAGTTTGATATTGGTGGCTAAACATTTTAATCTAGCTAATATAAAAACATCCTAAAAATTATTAAATTTTTCTTAAAATTTAGTAAGTGTATTAAATATTAATAAACAACAAAAAAATTTATAAGCCTTGCTCATTTATCTTAAGTGATGATTAATAGTTAAAGTAATATATTGTTATAGTTCTTGCGTATTATCTTGTTGACTGCAATGGGGTTTGATAATGTTTATGAATTCAGAAGCACAGTTGACAGGATAATATGCAAGAACATTTGTTTACTTATTGTGATATGGATCTGCAGAAGCTTAAAATTTTTTTCAAAAATAGAGTATACATAGAGAGATATACATATATAGAGAGTAAAAATAGAGTAGAAGCAGAACCTAAATATTGACAAATATTCAATATTTTCTAACTACAGTCAACTCCGCTTAATGTCGTCACTTTTGTCCAAGAGTAGAACAATAACAATATCCAATTGATAATAAGCGTTTGGTTTAAAATCTCTATTATGTAGTCCTAATTGAAGTATTTAAAATGATTACCTATATGTATTTTGCAACTTTTACATGCTTAAACAAACATATGAGTGTAAAACATATAACACTAATAAATTAATGCATAATTTGTAAGTTCATATACTATTTAAATTGGCCTACCAACAAAAAAAAAGGTTTTGAGGAGATTTCACCAAATTTTGATAACATTAGGCGAAATGTTGATAAAATAAAGTTTTTTTTTGTGACGCATTTTACATTAAATGAAATGGGAGTAAAAGGGACCGGTCAATTTTGATAACATTTATTAACTGATCACAATAAGCGGAGTTGACTGTAGTTGGATTTAAACTAAACTTGTTAAAATTTAATTATATATAGCATAGCACAAAAAGAATTTTAAAATTGTTTTGAAAAATTTACTGAATCAATTATTACTAGAATCGGTTACTTATGTTTGTTTAAGTAATAACTTTGCAAAACCTAAACAAATTGTAAAAAATTGCTTTCCAAAATACTGGTTTTTAAAAATTTATTTAGCTGTATGGGATTTAATTACCAAATTTTAAAATAATTTTGTTACGTCCTGATAGTTAATTTTTTCGGCACTGTTCTTATAAATTTAATTCCTCAGAAATAGTAACAATCCAACTAGGGGTTACTGTGCCATACTGCAACTATTCGCACCAGTTGGGTCACCACAGTTCCTTCAGTTCTATATGGGCCAAATGTTTCAGTTGTAACAGATTCCTTGTTGTGCACAATGTTCGAGTATATAAATATACAGGGTAATTCAAAACTCAGGGGCAAAAATGCTAGAGGTTTTAGAATACCCAAAGACAATTCCAATCCTGAGGTGCTTGGAGTCCAAAAGCAATGGTTACCATTGGCAAACGGTTGGAGGTAGAAATGAAATTCCAGTACCAATTATTATGTTTCAACTTTCTAATCAAAACTTGAAGATTTTGTTTCTTTAGGGTTTTTTTGTCCTTAGAGTGCATCTTCAAAATCCAACAGTAGAGAAATTACTATTGTCGCATTTTGAAAACTACCTCTTTTAAGAACAAAAACTTTACAGTTTTCAAATTTTATTAGTAAAGTTGAAACATGATAATTGGTACTGGAGTTTCATTTCTACCTCCAACCGTTTGCAAAAAATTCCGTAAAAAAAAACAGTAATCTGTAAAATTTACGGATTGCTGTAAAAATTGCGGCACACTGTAAAATAACGGAATCGCTGTTAAATTACGGCACGCTGTAAAATAACGGCGCGCTGTAAAATTACGGAACGCTGTAAAATTACGGAACGCTGTAAAATTACGGAACGCTGTAAAATAACGGCGCGCTGTAAAGTTCGAAGAATACAGCACTGCAGTTAAATTACAGTCAAAAGTGCTGGCACCCATATTGCCAGCACTTTTGGCTGTAAATTTACTGTGGTTTTTTTACAGTGTAGGTCCAATCATTTTCAAAAAGTAGAGGAGCGATTGTATTACGAACGCTATGGGGTAGGCGGTTTTAAAAAACCACTTAATTTTGAGAAATAAGTGTCATTAGTATTACGAAGGCTGTGGAGGAGGCGGGGTTGAAAAAGGAGAAACTGAAACTGAGTGTTAGGGTTGCAATGAAGAAACCGGTGGGGTCCGAGATCCTCTACGAGCAGCTGGAAAAAAGGTACACCAGAATTGAACCGTTATCGCCACATCCGTCCGCAAAATTTGGCGATAAAAATCTGCGGCCCGGATTCGCTTCATTAACCAAATTGGTTAAGTAAATAGCTTTAAAATTATATTATGTGGCTGTATCATAATCGCTATTTAATTCCCTATATCGATTACATCAGCCTTTAGTAAACATTACCAAACTCAAACATTACGAACAAATACAACTTTTATTTTGACTTATTTTAAAAGTAATATTAGCCACGATTTCAGTCTCAATACTTATGATAACTTTCACATGTGTTCAACTTGTCGATTTGTTCATTTTGATAAGCTATGTTTATGCTTGTTTCTGAGTTATTGATTACTTAGTCATAAACTTTCTATGGCGAACAAGTTTCATATTACTTTTTAGGTTAAGTTTTTTGTCTGTTGTAGATTTGAGGAACTTCTTTTTAGATTAGTGGTATTCAAACTGCTTAATGTTCGTCTTCGGATTCTAGAATACAAATATAAACACATAGTTGAGTTAATACTAAGAATTGTTATACATGTTTTGTTGCTATTATGATATTAAGTAAACTTTTTTTGCAGATGTGAAATACCTGCCCTCTGGCTCTGTCGATAGATGTCTACTTGGCTTTTTCAAAGTGAGTAGTTTTATGGTCTTTTTCACTCCCATACACACATGTATTATACAACTTAAATCAGTATTTTTCAATCAGCCTGGCACATGCTCAGACTTGGATAATGCATTGTAATGTAATTGTAATGTTGTGTAATTTTCTTCAAGTGTCACAATCATTTAAATTTTGACTTAAAATTAGACAGTCACATTGTTCACCAAAACTGTACGATGATTCTTTATTCTAACAGTAAAAAGAATTTACATTTGAAAAAAACTTCTACGTGACTCCCAAGTTGCTTAACTATATTATCCAAGTCTGCACATGTCTCGCCAATCCGACTTCATCAACAACATTTTACAAGTTAAAAAATTGTTTAAAGCAACACTGTTGAGATGTTTTGATTTTTTAATTTGTCGTTTTATTTTTTGTGATTTATCAAAATACTTGGCTCTTTTGCGCCTGGCTTAAATTTAATGCATGTATTGTTAAGTCACGGCTTACTAGATACTTATACAGGCTAGCCGAGTTTTGAACAATGAAAACCATTTGACAACTTTTCCCGCTTAGAGCGCTACAAGACCTACCTATATCACCCACCGCTTTCAACACTGTGGATATGCTTTGCCAGTTTGTCCGCTAATGCCATCTGGATTTGCAATGATTTCCGTACTCGGCTAGCCTGTATAAGTATCTAGTAAGCCGTGGTTAAGTCAAATACTTGGTCCATGTACATGGCTTGTTACTGAAATAACTTTGATAGTTAGAGACATCTTTTCTTGAAATACACAACATCTCTCCCCTGGAAATTCTTATATCCCCTTCGATAATTTATTTTTTTTCTAGCCATTGGATCTTAAATTTCTCAAACTTAAAATAACCGAAAGTAGTGTTTTGTCGGCATTTTTTGCTTTTATCCCATGTTTTAAAAATTTTTTGATTATTGCATGATAGAAATGTTAGTTATTGAGATATCCATTATATACTTAACTTAATGAGTCTTGATCTGTGTTGATAAGGGGACATCCATAAATTATGTGAGGTGTTTTTTCTAAATTTTTGACCCCTTCCTCCTCTTTGGTGAGATTTTGCCGTACTTTTCCCCCACAAATTCTTAATGATATTTTCTTCAACGATTTATTGAATAAATTTCTTTGACATGTTCTAGCCACGTTTGTTTGTCTTGTTAGCATGAAGCCTAGCATATACATTGTACACTGCAAAAGTTTTGATACTAATCCATGTTGAAATCAAAACTATTTTCTTATGTATGTTTTAATTATCAAGACTGATTGACTAATGATTTGCTGTTCTAACTAATTTGTGCAGTTTTCCTGAACATGAGCTAAAAAATTAAAGAAAAAATGTATATTTTCTAAACTAAAAGTTGATGGCGAGATTTTAATTGACTTCCCCCTCCCCTGGTGAGGTTTTGCTGAACCTCCCCTTTTTGCCCTCATGTAATTTATTGATGTCAATTAATCAACATATTAAATCTGGACAACTACTTACTGCCATATTCACTGTCTCTGATTGGTGGAATCCTTCATTGACCAAGGATTTAACACCGATGCTTATGGCTATGAATATGGCTGATAGATGTTTCGAACACAGGGTTGTTGTCAGTTGTACTTCTTGTAATATTTTAAATTGAACATCAGTCTGAGCTAAACAATTTTTTTGTCTCTGTGCCAGTACATTTCAACAGTCTGGTTTCTCGAAAACCAATGTGCATTTCACTTTATGCATTCCTTGTTAAGCTCAGACTGGTTTCAAAAATTATTTTGTTAAAAAATTTTTAGGGTAACTTAATATTTATAATTTTATATTTTTAGGTTCTATTGCTTAAAAAAGGATGCATTCATCTTATCAGATGGAATTTCATGGTCATGCTGTGTATTTTTGTAGTTTGCTTCATCTTCCACATTGAAATAAATGTAAATTGTGTTAATATATACTTAATTTTAACATTTTCATATTTAAGTAAATTAAAAATGTGGAAATTTAAGGTTAATAAGAGTGTATACTAGTTTATTCAATTAAACTTCTGTATTCATAGAAACATTAATAAGTTCTTTTTGAACATTTCAATGTAATTTGATTGTATGTAATAAAAAAAAATTCTTGATTGAACTTCTGTTTTGAAAATTTTTTCCTTCTATTATTCTACATGCTGTAATTATTGTTATTTTTCCACTCTTTGAAAGCTGCACAACATTTTTTCTGAATAGGTTTAATATTTTGTAGAATTTTATAAAAAGCAGATAAAGGAGAAAATTGAATTCAAAAATTCTATTTTTTGCACATATATGTTTAATCATTTATGGTATTTGTACTCAATTGCTACAATGGGTTCTTATTGAATTGGGGGGAAGAAGCATTTGTTATAAATAGCTGAAACAGTATTTTTTGTAAACATTAAGGTAAGTATCTTAATCAAAAACCTTTTCCTAATTAATTGTGTAAATATCTTCCCATATTTTTTTCATAATTAATGTTAATATCTCAGGTATATATTCCAATAAAAATGTGCTTGAACTTGCAATTAAATTAAATACTGTGTTCATAATACTGAGCAGAAATGTCTTAATTTAAAGTACTTTCTCTTAAGGGGTGGGCTTGGGGCTAACACTCATAGCCTCCCCAAGTTAAAAAAAAAAAGGATTAATAAGGGTAAATAAATGAAACAAATTTTCTGAACTTTTTAGCTCCCAGCCATTCACAATTTCTACAAAAGGATGTAATGAAAAAAATTAGAAAGATTTTGAGGGACCTAGATTTCATAATCAAAGCCTTAGAATTCATAGACAAATTTGGAATTCGAGTAATACAGTATTTGTAATGAAAAAGTAGAAACTGTTTAAAGGCAAATAAATTACTATTCTCATACCTACCAGAATATGATTATGTACCCAATTTTTTAAGAATAATAAAGTTTTTAATTTTGGAGAGAAATATAAGCTAAAAATTTATTTATTTCAAATTTACTGAGATATTTTCTTAGTTTCCAATAGGACTATCTGATCAACAGAAACTGCATTGAAAAAAAATATTTATTTTTCTCAATAGCTCAAAAATTTTAAGCATCAAAAATATTCCTGCTTAATATTTACATTATTTTAGTAAAAAAAATTCTATCTTATTTAGTTTTGAAAACTTAATTAAATTACACGATGCTCTCAACAACTTGAGAGCATTAAAATTTGTGAACAACCACCACTTTCATAAAACATCTCAGAGGCCCGCTAAAGTCTTAGCGCGCTTTTTAAAAAAGTGAATTTTCAAAACTAGAAACATGAAAAAGCCCGCGGTGAAGAGAAAACCAGGCACGTGGAGGCAGAAATCGCTGCGATTGGTTAAGAGATTCCCCAAAAACTACTTCGCATAGCCTCCAACCCAAAATGCCTTAATCCCATTCCGCTACAAAATTCTGACGAACGGGAAGTAAGACCAACGTGTTTTGACGGAATTCGATTCCGCAAATTTCAAGATTCCGACGGGGGAATGATTCGTCGTCGGAAAGATTCGTCGAAGCGCGTAGTAGTGCCCCTGGTTACCTAGAATGAAGAGAATTCCACAGGGAAAACACGGTTGGTTGAAGTAACAAAAGAACTTTATTTCCCTTGGTGAGGGAGCCGAAATAAGAATGGATTTGGATAAGATTTAACAGATTTATTGATGATTGCTTCGAGTTGCCTTTGTGGCCACGTGGTTTGAATCGAATCGAATGTTTTTGATAAGAGTTTCCTCGCTTCACTTCCCCTCGTTCGTGGAAGAAGTCGAAGTCCTTGTTCCGGGTTAGTCAGTCACAGAGCACTTCAACGTCATCAATCTCCATCTCCAAAACCCAATCATTAAATTTTTATCCATAGAAAACGCCCGACTAAAGCTACTCCATAATGTAAGAGGTAGATAGGGGTTCGGGGGTCCTCTCCCCAAAATTTTTTGAATTTTAGTATGATTAAAAGTGTAGTAAAGCACTAGACGTTAAATCTCGCTCCGAACAATTTGTTAAAGCCGCTTATTTTCAATTCCAGCTTGAAGAACGCAACAGTGTACCGATCGACCAATAGAATTGCTGGTTTGCTCGTTTTAGCTCCTCCCTTCCTACATCTACAGCGCAAAGGTGCCGCATGGAAACGAAAGTCCATACACGTGCATAAGATCCATAAGAAGTAGAGACTTTTGTTTACATTGTGGATCACACTATTGAGCGCTATAAACATTAAAAAGTATACTCAAAATAATATATTAATGTTAATATGCAGCTCAGGGATTGTCGCAGTAAAGACTACGGGTGTTAATTACATCTTAGTTGAATAAATTACTGATGCGAGAATTCTCTCTAAAGGTTTAACTGCAGTACATATAGACGATATGTAAAGTTGTAAACAATAACCTGCCTGTGTTTTTTTGTGATTAAAATGTTTAAATAGAAAATGGGAACTAAAACTTTGTTTTCTGCCGAAAGTTATTAACTGTAAGTATTTTATATGATGATATAAATGTAAATATCTTAACTAGCAGGAAGCTTTTAATTGTTTTATGTTTTAACATTAACAGTGAAAGATTATCAATAAATCCAGTGATCTAGATTTGTGTCTGGCTTATTTTAAAGTACCAATAACACTGCAAACTTCATCATTCCCTATATTCATTATGTAGACTATCCTGTTTAATATTGCCTAGTCATTATAGATGAAAAATATTCGAATGTTTCTACCTTTTTTGACTTTCATTGATATAATTGTAGATATTTTAATTGATTAGCTTGTAATTGAGATCTTTCTAATACTTAAATTTTAAAACAGCTTGGCAATATTTGGCAGAACATACTGAAGTCTAACCCTACATTTTATAAAACTTGAGATGTCATGATTGTTTTTAATTTTATGAATTATTATTGAGCTTATGGGTAAAAAACATTACTTGTTAATTTAATAAAGATCCTTCTTAAGTTACCCTGATGATTTGTGCTTCATCTATTTTTAATCAATGCCATGTTAGTTTCTTAGTTATATATTCATGCAAAGATAAGAATTTGAGAGTTAGATATTAATAAACGGGATTCAGATCCATTTACGTCCCTACTAAATACTGGAATGTTCTTTTGAGCACCAAAAAATTATTTATTAATTAAAATTTATTATTTGAAATATTACTAATTTCAAACTCATAGGATAAAATGTTTAGTGAAATCAATAAACTATTCTGTTTATCAATAAAAATCAGTATAATTTTTTAATATCTGAATGTATAGCATACAAAAAAGCTTTGCAATATTCAGCGGGAACGTTAAGGGAATTGAACCGAATAAACTGAAAGAGAAAGTAGCCAAGTAATGATTAATTTTAATAATTTTATTGGGGCAAAATGCTTAATAACGCTCATCCCACAACTTCAGTGTGACCAATTTTCAAAAGAACAATCATTTTAAGTGAAAATTAACTTTATAATTTTTGTACAATATAAATAATAAAGTGCTCATAATATCAGACAACTAATGTAAATCTTGACACATACTTTCTTTTATAAATTAGCATTTTTTAAGAGAAAACTAGACTTCATAAGTATTATATAAATGAGCATTAAATGAAATTTTTTTTTTCTAAATACACATTGTACTATACAGGGTGTCCCAAAACGACCGCATAAACTATGCATAGCTAGATTCCTCGTTGGGAGTACATAAAAAATGACCAAAGAAGTGCCCCTCTACGATCCATAGTTTTCGAGTTATAGAAAAAACAAAGTATGGCTGCTACCCCTCTTGGCGGCCATAGAACCGGACCCCCCACGTCCGATCCAGCGGCCGGGGTATTCCATATTGAGCCAACCACTTACATTAGCACAGAAATGCGCCGGAGCCCCATCATGCTGAAACCAAAGTCCCTGTACTGCCGCTAAAGGTATGTCATCGAAGAACTCGGTTAAGACCCATTGAGAAACACCAAGTATGACTGTCCCGAGAGCCGTTCAGGCAACAGATATGGTCCAAGCAGTCGATCCCCGAGTATGCCGGCCCATACGTTAAGAGATCAACGTTCCTGATGTTTCTGCTGCCGGATTGCATGCGGATTGACCTGGGACCACAGGGGTAACAGCCATACTTTGTTTTTCCTATAACTCGAAAACTATATGGATCGTAGAGGGGCACTTCTTTGGGCAGTTTTTATGTACTCCCAACGAGGAATCTAGCTATGCATAGTTTATGCGGTCGTTTTGGGACACCCTGTATAGTAGTCTGCGTGCAACTTTTAAAACATAAGTATATGTAACACAAGGAAAAATTTGTGATGTTAGCTTTACAATTAAGATTTGTTTAAGTATCAAATCAATATTAAATCCCTTACCAAAATGTTGATGAGAAATAAAACTTGCCACACAATCAACTAATCAGTCACTTAAACAGGAACATGTTTCAGGTACCCATCTCTTCCCTATATTTAAAATATGTTCATGATTTCTTTTAATTTACATCTAATTTGCTTCCTACATGCCTAGCTGAGCATCTCTAAATGCAGAGACAAGTATGTATAGGAAAAAATATTATCTTATTTTAAAAATTCTTTTAATTTAGGAAAAATTTTGTGCAATAACTTATTTAACTCTTTCCATACGGGGGCTCTGAAAACCACTTCTCGAGCATCATACGGGAACGGCATTTTAACGGTTGAGAAAGCAGTCGCCGGAGACCTGAACCACCGCCCGACACCGATCCCCCTTTTGAGCGGGAGCTCCCCTTCGGATTTATGGCGCCCCTAATGACTTTTTTATCTGGACTCCTCCGGCTTGGGTGGGCAGCGGTCGGTGTGGGCTTCTGGTGTTTATGTTTTGCTCGGCCGCATGGTTTTGTCAAGTTTCGTTCACGTTCACACTTTTACTTTGCAAATTGATAATTATAATCAGTGGCGGATCTAGAACATGAGCAAGGGGGGGCTAACTTAATCTGATTGAGGATGATTATGAAGTAACAAGCCGTGCTTTTTACAATATTCATTAATGTCTTAAATATTGAGGGCAGTGCTGATTGTAAATGACTAGCATTATTAAATATAACTAATTAATTAGTAATTAAATTAGTTAATCATTAAATATATCAAAATAATAAGGGTGTGTTAACCAGGAGGGTTTTTTTACGATGATTTGAGTCAAATATTTTTTTCCAAGAATATAGATCAAATGTGAATTTTCGTGCACTTAATTTCAATGTTTAGTGAATAATACATCCATCCCGAGGCATAAGGGGGGTTTGGGGGAACCTCCCCCAAGAAAATTTTTGAAAATTTGAGAAGTTGTGTTTTGACTCATTTTTGGTCATTTGGGACTCTTTGAGTGTCACACGAAAAAGATGATTTCTTGTACTCGTTTTCAAAGGAAAAAACTGTTAGATATAAGAATTTCATGGGGGGGGTTTGAACCCCCTAACCCCGTCTCTATTTTAACAGAGTAAATGTTTTGTAAGAGACTTAGTGCATTAGACCCTTTTAAAAAGTGAATCTTATAAAAACCAGGGAGTTAAACCAGAGGGGCTAAAGCTCATAACCTTTAAGATGTGAAACAAATCAATAAAAATGTAAGGGGCTAAGTATTTTGGAGGTTATGCTTTGTTAGGCTTAGAAAGCTCATTGGAATCTACAAGTTCTGAATCGCATTTATATTAAAGTGCTGAAAGCTAAAGATCTTGGAGGGGGCTAACGCTTTTAGGCTAAAGCTCATTAAATTGCGAACTAAATACTTTAAAACATCGCAAGGAGGCTAATTCTTTATGGGGGCTAAAACTCATTGGCCCCTTTAAATTGTGAATTGAATCTACACAAACTCAGGGCTAAAAGCCTTGTAGGAGCTAAAGATCATGGAAGGATAAAGCTCATTAAATAGTGAACCAAATATATATTTAAAAACGCAAGAGGGCTACAAGCTTTGTATCTTTAAATCTCAAATTTATTATCTTACTGAATTAAACTATTTAGTAGTCACGGTAGAAAAATATATCCCGAGACCAGGAGCATCACAGTGTTACAACTGTCAGGGTTTTGATCACTCCTCGGTTAATTGTAGAATGCATACCAAATGTGTTTATTGTGCCCAAAACCATAGAGTGCCTGACTGCCCCAATACAGGAAAACCACCAGTTTGTGTAAACTGTGGACAAAATCATACTGCTAACTATAGAGGATGTGAAAAATTCCCCAAACCTAAATCTTATCAACCAAGGAACTATAATAAATTTGATTTTAAACCTGTACAACAAAATATCCTCTTTTCAGATGCTCTGAAGGGCAGTCGTGGCCATGGTAGCACTGGAGCAGGACCTGAACCACCCACACCTTCAGACGGTGTTAATAGCCATGAATTTAAAGATATACAAAATTTATTAAGATTCGTTAGCCTATTAAAGTCAATTATTTTAATTAATAATTTAGATCAGATGTTAACAAAAGCAGAAAACGCAGGTAATCCAATGGACAAATTATTTATACCTTTCTTTTAAGATTGGCGACGTTTCCCAAATTGCTTTTCTCAATAGGAAAAATTTAAAGCAGTACGTACTGCTATTTGAGATATATGTGATTGTTTTTTATTTTTAATATTTGATTTTTGTGAAAAACAGTATTTTGAATAATTTTGAGCCCCGCCGGATGATTACATCAAAAGAGGGCTACTCCTTGTAAGTCAGAGAATATTCAAGAAAATCAGTTTATAATGAATTTAAAAAATTCGAGGGGGGTCTGAGGGTTCTCCCCCAGAAAATTTTTGGAATTTTTACTCCTAAAAGTACTGTTTTGTCACATTTTGAGACCCTTTGGGTTACACCCGGAGGAAAAAACAGCATAAATATTTGTCTAAATTTTAGGGGGGTTAAACCCCTAAAACCCCCATTGGATATGGCCCTACTCTAATGACTAAGGACGGCCCTTAGTCAAGTAACTACCTGTTTAAATAACAGCACCCTAAAATATTAACGTCCCGCGCTTTCAATTTGAACGTATTTTACTAAAGGCCCAACAAAAAATCAGTGCTGTGCCCGCTATGCCCTTGCATTTTTGGGTTTGTGCTTGAAGAGGGGCGTCTAAAAGACACGGGCCTTCGCAAATTCGAAGTATTAAACAAAGAGCAAAATCGCCATGAAAAATCACCGCAGTAAAATTAAAGCGGAACTTTTAAAATTTCGCGGTAGCTTAAAAGGGCGCCCTGAAAACACCTCCTAGTTTTCCACTATCAAGGTATATTATTAGTATTTTTTTTTCGCTTAGGGTTCCCCTAATGCAAAAAACACTACCTTGACTTAACACTCTCAAAGGTATTGCTGTTTTGATTAAAGGCGCCCACCTCTCGCAACACTCAAAGGATTGTCAGTTTCAGAATAGGAGGGCGCCAAAATTTCCAGGCTGGAGGGCGCACCCACAGAGAAATATCGGGTCCACGAGGCTATTTTCAATGCGTTACTGATGTGAGGGCGCCACACTAGAGTCTGGAACTTATGCCGGCCGCTTAAATCTCTTGCCAAATTAGAACTCAGCGCGTGTGCAAAAAGGTGTTTTCGATCTCCCATAGGCAGCCGGCGAATGATTCAGACTGAATCCAGACGCTAGTGAGTTTAGTGCGATCCCAGCGCCACAATTCTCCCAACCTGTAACAAGATGTCATGATTTTCGATTTCCATTATGGCCTACACTGTAAGAAAAAACGGAAAAAATAACCGTAAAAAGGACTGTGAATATTTTACAGCATCCACTGTGTTTTGGAATCACCGCGGTTTATACTGTAAAATAAGCGCCATCTGTCGACTAGGACTGATAACTTCCAATTCGATCGCCAAAACGCAGCACAGCGCATGTGCGTCGTCTTCTACACGGGGAATCCCCGAAAACATGGCTGCTATGGCTTCGTTCGTTGTTGGTAAGTTGTATTTCTTTTCTGTAATGCTTAGTTAATTGAAGTTCCTAAAATAATGCTCCTGTAATGTATCATCACTATTGTTTTACATTACTGTTGAATTAATATATTATTTGTTATGTGCATTTATGTATTTCGCGTGTGTTTACCGAATGCTTTTGTTTGGGCCTGGTCAAGTCAAGTGCCAAGGAAGGAATCGTGCAAAACCTTTATTCCCTACTCTTAATTTTGATCTTACTAATGTGAGTTATATTTGAAAATTCATTGAATTGTGTCACAGCATCTTCAGAAAACCTTGAATCACGTATTTGGGGAATATACAGTTCAGGACAGATTTTCACAAACAAAAACAAATCGCATGAAATTAGAGAAGTTATCCCCTAGCTCAGTTCCAGTCACACTAGTAAATTTGTAATGCGATATTTTCCCTCGGGTGGACTCAACACTGTTAAAAATGGGTTCTCAGAATTGAGACAAAATTACTCATTTTCAAGCACCTCATGTACTCATAATAGCTCCGAAGCAAAACTACTTAGATTTGAAAAACTCGTGTCCTTATATTTGAAACACATCACCTTCTTGAAAATGAAACGGCATGTTCTCATTTTCGAGCCCGCGCCTGCTCATTTTTGAGATCCCCTGGTGCTCAAAATTGAATCGGCGCGTGCTCATTTTTGAGACTTTCTGCTCAAAATCGAGTCCGCGCGTACTCATTTTTGAGACTGCTTCTGCTCAAAATCTACTAATTATGTACTCATTTATAAAACCTTCTTTTTCTCAAAATCTACTCTTTTTTTGATACCCTCTTCATCTTAGAAGACTGCATTCATTTTTGAGAAATCTAATTTTCAGGTTTTTCACTTATCCGTGAACTCAAAACCTATCAAACAAAAGCTTGTTTTGAAAAAAAAAAGTGACATTTGTTTCTAACCTGAAATATGCTAAAAATAGATCACAAATAAAAATACACATAAGAGATAACTTTCATTTCACTCATTCTTTAAATTGTGAAGACACTACCCATAACTAGAAGTTTAGTCTAATGCAAAATATTCATCTAAGGTTGATTTTGTTGTATTCACTATATTTCAATCTCTTACTCAACACTCAATCATTTAATGTATTCTATAATTTATTATGATAGTGAATTTTTAAATGAGGAAGCTGTACCTAAAATTCAGAAACTTATGATATATACTAAGAAAGTAACTCAATATTTCACATTACTAAAGAAACATTTTATTCAACACTTTGAACAATTTACATTATTTTAGCAAGTGATTGAAAGAACAAGAAAATACTTCCCTATTTTTAGAAGCTTCCATCACAGCTTATAGTACAATAAACAACACTTAAATTTACAGATGATATTTTCACTCAGATTCTTGGCTAATAAAATATCTTCACATCAGTGTTACAAAAAACTATAAAAATAAGCCAATATTTTTAGTGCTCACAACTAAAAAATTCCAATTTTTACATGTGTATTTCAAATATATAAGCATAACTTCATCTAAAGAAATGAAAGTTCATTTTAGCTCCAAATGAATGTATAGTGTATAGTGTGGGGAAATGTAAACACCTTTAGGATCAAATTTGAACACATTAAAATTTTCTTTCAAGTTAAAAAACAATAGTAGTACAGGTGCAGTTTATACAATTATCCTGTGTTAACACCAAAGTTTGTATAAAACATCATTGAGGAACTAAAATAGTTATCTAACTACAAGTTTCATACAGAAAAACTATAGTCAAATGATGGCCACACAGATTATGCACAAAATGTTTGCTCAGCGCTAATGAATAGGGGCTGATTCCTTAAAATTCATCCAATTCCTGTCATATATGGCCAAATTTTGTTTACCTCTAGTCACATAAACTCCACATATTTAGTATGAACTGTGCTACTAGGTTTACCCGTATAATCAAAAACTGAAAATATGTACTTAAAAATAGGAAGATATTATGTAGTTTTATTACATAAATTCTGAAAAAAAAAAAATTAATTCATTCAGCATTAAGTTCACTAAATTTCAACTAGAATTTTTTAGATATGTTACTTCTTAGTACAAATTGGGGGTAAACCGTGATTATAAATAAAAAAAACTTGAGAGAAATACTTAAACAAAGACTCAAATGTAAATCCTTATCATTCACCACGATTAAAATGTTTCATACTTTAAATTATGTCTTATACAAAAACGAAAAATTATTTAAAATAAACTTTGCTCCAGATCCCATGTCCAAAGTATGCAGAGAAACTGATACCAATGAAAGCATGCTAATAAAATGCAAGTATAACAAGACAAGCTATGTTAATAAACCAATTAAAGATAACAAACCTAAATTATTCAGAAATTTTAAAGTGAACAAGTTAAAAAAAAAGAATAAAACTACAAGCTATATCCAGCTCTACAAAATCAATTCAAGAATTTTTCTAAAAAAAGAAAAATCCTCAAAAAGACAAAGCGACTGAATATCAGAGTCCGCAAAGATATCTCTATTTATAATTTATATCTCTCTATATATATTTATATAAATTGTGCCTAAACTTTCACAGGTACAACAAGGTTTGTGTTTTAAAGTAACATATTTGGATCATCAAATCTGTATGTCTCCCTCATATGAAAAGTATCATAGCTGTACAAATTTTTAATATCTTTAAAATCAACTGTATATTTATTATACAGGGTGTCCCACGAAAAGTGGCCCAACCCCTTTAACTTTTGAACCCCTACAGATATAGTCATGAAAGTTGGGTCTAGGTATAGTAAAGTGACCATGATGAGACAACTTTCAACGCCCTCTAGCGGAAACTTTAGGAGTTATAATTTTTATTTTAAAAACTATGTGAGGTACGTGAAAAAAGTCAGTGACTAAGTTGTAGAGCAGCATCGATTCATTATAAATCGACACCTCTACCACAAAAATGACTACAATAAAACTCTTTAAACGCCCTTTCATTTAATTGTGATTTGGAACACTCAACCTCACGAAAAGCTTAAACCGCTTGCTTGTTTATTTGTGGTCTCGAACACTTAACCTCACGAAACTCCTCATGAAAATGAACTGATTACATTTACCGCAGATGCTCCATGTCCTTCCAGTCTGCGACGCACGTTTGGACTCTAGATTGAATATCGAGCCTCTTCAATAGCCTCATTTCAATTCAATAGCCTCTTAATTATTATATCCAAAAAAGATAGTGCGTTTCAAGCACCAAGTTAGTACATGCAAAAGCGTTTCGTGTGGTTAAGTGTTCGAGACCACAAATATACAAGCAAGCGGTTAAGCGTTTCGTGAGGTTGAGTGTTCCAAATCACAATTAAATAAAAGGGCGTTTAATGAGTTTTATTGTAGTCATTTTTGTGGTAGAGGTGTCGATTTATAATGAATCGATGCTGCTCTACAACTTAGTCACTGACTTTTTTCACGTACCTCACATAGTTTTTAAAATAAAAATTATAACTCCTAAAGTCTCCGCTAGAGGGCGTTGAAGGTTGTCTCATCGGATAGGGCATGGTCACTTTACTCTACCTTGACCCCACTTTCATGACTATATCTGTAGGGGTTCAAAAGTTAAAGGGGTTGGGCCACTTTTCGTGGGACACCCTGTATAACTGAAAATGTTCATCAAATTCACTTGATTCAAACACGTTATAATATGATGTATGCATTTTCATCATATAAGAACATTTTTACAATTTTACCAAAGAAAAATTATTCATTTTCACAATGTACATTGTACACGCACAATTTCATTTTTTGTATACAGTGCCATTATAGCACAGACTGTCACATATCAATAGTTCCACATCATCTGTTATTCCTTCTAGAGCAATGAATGAAAATTATTTATATGTCGTTCATAATTATACAATTTCTTAAATGTTTGTTTGCAATATTTATCAAAACATGTGAAATGTTTGGGATTAAGATGTCATGCTTTGATATGCCTGAATAATTCCTTTGCTTAATTAAAAAATTTATCACAAAATATACAAAACATCTCTAAAGGCAACAGTTTTAGAGGCTTCCTATTGTCGTGGTGATGTAAATTCACCCTATAAGTAAATTTTAACCAACTATAGAGGGTTTATACTAAATTTTACAATAAAAATAATGAATTAAAGGAATTTTTAAGGAGCATTCTGAAAATTTAAACAATAAAGGTTAAAAATAAATTAAACAAAGAGTCAAGGCACAGCTTCGAGAAGAGTCCTCCAGCTGCCATGTTTACCCACAGCTAAAATAATGATAACACTTAAGCATGATTCTGTTGGAGCTGTGGGTGAACATGGTGACTGGAGGACTCTTATCGAAGCTGTGCCAAAGTCAATTTTTTAATTCTTTGAAACAGGATGGCAACTTCTGAAGGAAACTCAATTTAAAAAAATCTTTTCAAAAAATTTCATGTAAAAAGTGCCACATATTTTTGCATAAGGGGGGATCTAATGATCTCTCGCTGGTTTGACTCCTCTCCCAGGGGCTCTTGGAAAGACTAGCGCAAGGAGCTCCAGCACAAACAGGTCATCTCGTTCAAAACGGGCTTTCAGCTGTGAGATGGGCCTTCTCGTAGTGGCATGACCCCCTGCAGCAGCATAGGCGCAAACTCAACCATATCCCTGCTCCTCGAAAGGACCTTTAAAAATAAAAAATATCTCATTAATAACTAATTAAACAATGTAGATAATTTTATAATTAATTCTAACTCTAATTATAAGCTAAAAAACACCTGGATCAGCTGGGATAAGAGACCTCCAGGAAGTCTCTCTAGGAAGGACTAGCGCAAGGAGCTCCAGCACAAGCAGGTCGTCTCGTTCATAATGGGCTTTCAGCTGTGAAATGGGCCTTCTCGTAGTGGCATGACCACCTGCAGCAGCATTTAATACTCAGGCGCACACTCAAACAAATCCCTGCTCCTCGAAAGGACCTTTAAAAATACAAAATATCTCATTAATAACTAATTAAACAATGTAGATAATTTTATAATTAATTCTAACTTTAATTATATGCTAAAAAAACACCTGGATCAGCTGGGATAAGAGTCCTCCATTTGGCAATCAAACTTTATCCCAGCTGTGCCAAACTCTTATTTAAAAATTTTGATCGCTAGAAATAAAGTTGAAAAATATAACAGAAAATTGTTATTGTTGGCTGTGGCTAGGCCACCGTCGGATCTGTTTTTTTTTTAAGTTCATTTTAAGCAAAATAATCAAGAGCGGAAGCCAGGATTTGAACCCGGGACCTTTGGAATACTAGCCACGTATCCTACCACCGAGCTATCGGTACTGATGCCAAGATTGTTCAATAATTAATGTTTACAATACGTAATAGGCCGTCAATATATAAATAAACAAAGCAATCCGACGGTTGTCTAGACACTTCCGTTATTGTTAAGAGTAAAAAAATAAACAAATAAAAAAAGTGTGGAAATGTCCACGCTTTTCCACCAATGTCAAATAATTTGTAATTTGCATGATTCACATTAGACACCAAAACTTGACGTTTGATACTACACACACATTATTACAAATATTACACATTTGAATTAATAAAAAGGGATAAATTATTCATATTTCATCTGTGTTCTTCAATATTAAAGTGTTGAAAATAATAAAAAACCCACTGAGGTGAATTTAAGGTTATTAGCAATGCAAATGAAACTGCACTTCCCCTTTTATTTATCTATTTAAATACATACTAGGATTTTACCAACAAATATTTTACTATTGAGTCAACCAAATATCAAAAATTTTAGGATTAACCAATTTTAGAACGAAGTTTAGCCACCTAAGGTAATAACGCAATAGAAGAAATTCCATTTACCGTGACAAAAGCAAACAGAAATTGTATTTTAATGCTAAGCCTTTAGATTAGTGGGAGATAAATGGCGAACACGTGAGATTTTCCACAATTAACCAAAACAGTGGTTATTACGACGATTCCATAATGCAGAAACAGCTTGATTACTCAAAAACTAAATTGAAATACATCTATAGAGTATGTACTAAATAAATATACAAACTTGTAAAGCAACACGGTTGTCATGAGATCATGCACGAGATGAATGGGTGTATTTATAAAGATGCTATTAAGATAAAATTTACTGTACATTTAAAGAACACTATTATTGAACGGCTAAGAAATAAGAATTGAAAATAAACATTACTTACTTTTCGTCGATTTTTCGCTAGCTTTGCTCAAACGGAGTCCTCCGATGCCCATACGAATGGCGCCGGCGCCGAGGCCGATGAACCAAAACTTTGTATTCTTACGCGGTAGAATAAGTTTATTTCACAACGGTATATAGTTCGTTCGTTTTGATGGAAGTACTAATTTCTTTTTTTTTGCATCGTAAAAAACTTACACTAATTATGTTAATAAAGATGTTGTACAAATGTTAAATGAATTGCACTCAAAATTATTAAATATTCGCCCCTTTTTGTTAAATGTGTGATTTTAAGCATGTTAACGTTCTCAAAACTGAGAACATCGGTTACTCATTTTTAAGTCAAAGCTACTTGAAAAATATAAGTAGATAAAAGTGCTCATTTTTAAGCACATGAATTTTAACAGTGAAGTGGATTTTATTTTGTAAATTTTGAAAAGTAAAACAAAAAGTAAAAGGGTTATTCTTAGTAGATATTTACTAATATTTCTAGAAAGGCAGCAACTCCCCAATTTAGCGGCTATTTGGGTCATGCGTTCTTAGTATTTACAATGTTATGTTAGGGATTCATCTTAACCTGTCATTAGTATTGTTCATTAGCATGAATATTTACACAAATACCTCTTGCTGTAGATTCCCTAAATTTGAGCTATAAGTTTTATTGATGATGCCAGCAATGTTGTATTTATTTAATTTTTATTTCAGTTTATTCTAGTTCTGCTTCCTCTGACCTTAAAAAATTAGGAAAGAAAGCTAACTTAGAGTAGATTTTGAGTAATAGAAAGGAATGTTTTTGGATTTATTACTATAATTATGTAACTTCTTTTGATAAATTTTATCGTGCTGTGCCTCACATTTAGGTTGTATGTATTGGATGTATAACAAAATATTAACCAGAATTTTCTTTTCATTGTAGCTGACTAGAGTGTCGCAGTTCCTGAATGGTCAGCTGCTGACTGCACGTCAGTGGATCGTCTCCTTCATGGTGGCGACTTTCTCCAGGTGGGCTCATCTGTACACCGGGCATGTCCTCCGGAGCCTGTGGTCACTACTGCACCGCTTCCTGACGCTGACTTCTTCCTCTCCTTGATCCGGATACAGCTGACAGCTTGGTATCCTTGCTTCACCAGGTCAGCCAATATATCTTCAACTGGAGTGGCTCGGGATTGCACCACCCTGCATCATGTGCTTGGCCGTTACAGTACCAGTGGATCGTCTCCTTCATGGTGGCGACTTTCTCCAGGCGGGCTCGTCTGTACAGCGGGCATGTCCTCCAAGAATTGAGGTGCCCTTCGGGTCCGCAGGTGTCATCATCTGACTGGTCTGGCAGTCCTGGAGCCCGTAGTCACCACTGCACTGGCTCCCAGTAGTCCCTTGACTACCCACTTGAAAGTCTTTTTATGCTGGACTTCTCAGGAGTGGCCGGGGAACAAGGCAGCCCCTCATCACAGTCGGCCTCTTTTATCGACATCAGCATTTTGGATTCTCTGCTTCGGTGACTGTAACTGCTCATAGGACCTGTTGGTTACTGGGACTTGCAGGACTACTACGGCCTGTGAGGCAGGTGTCTGGTCCAATTTGAGGACGGGAGCAAGCTTGGCTGTCTCTGCATGACACTTCCCAGCTTGCTAGGCTTCAGCATCTGGTACAACTCCGTTAGAGTTCACACTAAACATCGCCAATATCTTAATTACTAAATATATCCATATATTAAAAAAAAATTCTGACATTTATTAATAAACTGAATAGTTATTGATATAATTAAACATTTTAATTCAGGAATTTGATGAAATTATTAATGAATATTTGTACTTTTTGTTGTCTAAAAGACCTGGGCGATACTTAGCGGGAACTCTAACGGAATTGAACCCAACATCTTTCCGGTGCCCTTCTTGCAGCGCCTTCAGAACCCTCTTGACGAATTCTCGCTTCTCATCCTCTTCAGTCGACAGTGATAAGTAGCATCAGGATGCTGAATGCTCAAGAGCTTCTCTTTCTAGAGATAGGGACATGCTCTTCCGACCCCTCCATGGGAGCTGGGGTATCAGATCGGGTGTAGTTAAGTTTTTTACTTTATTATTATAAAGCTTTTAATCCATAAAATTTAATATACATTTACATGTGATAACTTTCTTTCTGGTGTTACAATATTATAAAATGTTGAAAATTCTGCTTTGATAATTTTAAAATAAAATCAGTTATGTGAAAAAAAATATTTGTTTTCTGGGCTAAATAAACATTTGCATTCATTTGTCTTTTGAAAGGTTCTGTTTGGTTCAGTTCTCTGCCCTGTTAAATATTGCTCAGCATTTTTGGCACCAAATATTCAAATATCTCCAAATTTTTATTGTTGACATTAATGTGATGGTACATTTTTATCAGTTCATTAGCTGTTTTTAGCAATATTTCTAATCTTGGATGTCCAAAACAGCTTGGCAATAATTAACAAGACAAATAAATAATGGAATGAACCTTTTGTATCAATTAAACTAATTCTAAAAATCATACAACTCACATTGAGTATCTGAAGTTTGATATTGGTGACTAAACATTTTAATCTAGCTAATATAAAAACATCCTAAAAATTATTAAATTTTTCTTAAAATTTAGTAAGTGTATTAAATATTAATAAACAACAAAAAAATTTATAAGCCTTGCTCATTTATCTTAAGTGATGATTAATAGTTAAAGTAATATATTGTTATAACTGATGTTGTAACTGAATTGTGTATTTTAGTTAGTTACGTTTTATGTATTGGCAACAAGTAGGAGCCACTCGATTCCCTATATAAAGTCAATCCGGCGGTGTCGCCAGGGAAAGAGTTCCTTATGCCTGTGAATAAACGTGCTGTCAATCTTATCAGTCTCTTGTGTACTTTCGGGATTGGAAAGCTAGTAATTAGAACATTGGCGACGGATTTGAAACGAATCTACGTGTAAAAGATGGCAGCAACGTTTGGATCAATTGATGCTTTTGATCGACATTTGGAATCGTGGAGCCAATACACAGAGCGCCTCGAGCAATTCTTCGTAGCTAACGGAATAGACGGAGATGACAGAAAAAGAGCCATTTTTCTATCGGTGATTGGTCCTTCCACTTATGCGTTACTGAGAGACCTTATTTCGCCGCTGATACCTACTGCAAGAACCATGAGGCAGTTGATCACCACACTGGATGGTCACTTTGAACCTCCCCCATCGGAGATTGTGGAACGGTTCAAATTCAACTCAAGGAATAGAAAAGCCGGTGAATCAGTAACAGATTTCCTCGCTGAACTTAGACGACTTGCAAAGCATTGCAATTTTGGAGCTACGCTGGATGTCATGCTGCGCGATCGTTTCGTCTGCGGCATCCACGATGAGTTGATTCAGCGGAAGCTTTTAGCAGAACCGATCCTGACCCTGCCTAGGGCCACAGAAATTGCCAACGCGATGGAAACCGCAGCGAGAGATGTCAGTAATCTCCGGTTGCCTGCAGAACTCGAAGTTAATAAAATAAAGTCGAAGATGGGAACAGATGCCAGAAACAGACGGCCTACTTTTAGGGATGCTGGTAAGCCTGAAAAGTGCTACCGATGTGGAGGATTGCTTAGTTCTGACGATTGCAAGTTCAAGAAGGCAATTTGTCACTACTGCAGAAAAGTAGGGCATATCGTAAAAGTCTGCCGGGCGAAGAAGAACCAGAAATCCCGTGTGCATAGTTTACAAACCGAAGAAACAGAAGGTGAAGTGCCAGTTGCAAACACTTTGTACAACGTCACTCAAGTTGGAAGCACCTCACCCCCTGTTAAAGCAGAGTGTCTAATTGAGGGTAAGCCCTACATTTTTGAAATTGATTCTGGTGCTCCTTTTTCTTTGATGCCTTTAAGTGTGTATAAAGCTGCAAAAGACTTACCTGTTTTGGAACCTACAAGTATAAAATTAAAGTCTTTTACGGGGCACCCGATTAAAGTTATGGGCAAGGCCCAAGTGGATGTCTCCTATAATTCAAAAACATGTTCCCTACCACTTATTATTGTGGAGCAAGGAGGCGTAAACCTGGCTGGTCGCAATTGGATTCAGCCATTGAAGCTGATGTCGATCTTCGAGGAAACTAGCGACAGTTGCAGCATAAACAGCGTACTAACACCTAAAAGAACTCTCGAGACCCTGATCAGCAGATTTGGAGATTTGTTCTCTCCAGAACTGGGTTTAGTTAAGGATGTCAAGGTACACCTTGAGAAGAAAATCTCATCAACTCCGAAATTTTTCAAAGCTCGCTCAATTCCTTATGCGCTTAAGGAGAAGGTTGATCATGAGATTGAACGTCTAGTAAAAGAGGGAATACTAGAACCAGTGAAGACAGCAGATTCGGCAGCTCCAATCGTTCCTGTGCTCAAGCACAATGGAAGCATTAGAATCTGCGGGGATTTCAAACTAACAACCAACAAAGCGACTGAATTGGAGCGATACCCTCTTCCAAACATCGAAGATATGTTTGCGCAGTTATGTGGTGGAAAGGTGTTTTCCAAGTTGGACCTGAAAGACGCATACTGCCAGCTACAACTAGATGAAGCGTCACGAGATCTGGTTGTGATCAATACGCACAAAGGTCTATTCCGTTATACAAGATTGCCTTTTGGAGTGGCCTCTGCTCCAGCCATATTTCAACGAGAAATCGACAAGATCCTGCAGGGCCTGAAGGCGACCTGTTACTTGGATGATGTTCTGGTTTACGGAGGAGATGAAGATGATCATTGGAAAAACCTGATGGCTGTCCTATCGAAGTTACAAGAAGCCGGTATGAAACTGCATCCAGACAAGTGCCAATTTTTTAAAACTTCCAGAACAGAATTGATGAACACGGACTTCATCCAGTGGAATCAAAAGTAGATGCTGTTGTAAATGCTCCGGATCCGAAAAACGTTGATGAGTTACGATCTTTCATCGGATTGATCACCTATTACGCAAAGTTCTTACCTAATATGGCGACTCTTTTAGCTCCCTTGTATGAACTCCTAAAGAACCGGACACCTTGGAAATGGGAAGCCCCACAGCACGAAGCATTTTTGAAGGTAAAGAACACTTTAAAGAACTCATCATTGTTGGTGCATTTCGATAACGAAAAAGAGGTGGTGCTAGCTTGTGACGCCAGTCCCTACGGACTGGGAGCTGTTTTATCACACAAAACAGAACTTGGGGAGAGGCCTATAGCTTTTGCTTCTCGCTCATTATCTGCCGCTGAGAAAAACTACAGCCACATTGAGAGGGAAGCGCTTGCTCTGGTGTTTGGTGTGGTAAGGTTTCGAAAATACCTTTTAGGCCGCACATTCACCTTGCTGACGGATCATCGCCCCTTAGTTAACCTATTATCGGAAGATAAGCCTGTTCCATCTGTGGCTGCAGCAAGAATTCAGCGTTGGGCTCTTACCCTTGCAGCGTATTCTTGCAGAATTAAGTTTCGTCAGGGAAAACTGCATTCTAATGCTGATGCTTGCAGTCGCCTGCCTCTGAAGACCAAATATGCGGATCCACCAGTTCCAGCAGAATCAGTGCTGCTCTTGCAACAGTTTGATGATAGTCCGATAACAAGGCATATGATTGCTTCTGAAATCGAAAGATGTCCTGAATTACGAAGATTACAATCGTACATTTTAAATGGCTTTCCGAAACAAGTACCCCAGGATTTATACCCCTTCTTAAAGGTGAAGGACGAACTCTCCACAGAGGAAGGTGTCATTTTAAGAGGTACACGTATTTTCATTCCCCCTAAATTTCGTCAGTTTGTGATGGATGAACTACACTCAGCCCACCAAGGAATTTCAGCTATAAAATCGCTAGCTCGATCATATGTGTGGTGGCCTGGTATAGATGCGGATCTTGAAGGAAGAGTGAGAGGATGCACTACTTGTCAGCAAAATGCCTCTGCTCCTCCAACAAAGCATGTTTCTTGGCCAATTCCAGAAAAGCCTTGGGACAGGATCCATATAGACCATGATGGTCCGGTAGAAGGTAATCTACTGCTAATAGTCGTTGATGCCAAGACGAAATGGGTAGAGGTGGCTACAGTACCCAATACCTCATCTAAAGCTACAATAGCAGTCCTGAGATCGCTATTTGCTCGATTTGGCTTACCAAGAAGCCTGGTAAGCGACAATGGATCTGGGTTCAGTAGTGCCGAGTTTAAAAGTTTTCTGGTTTGTAATGGCATTACTCACGTTAAGATAGCGCCCTACCATCCCCGATCCAACGGACTGGCTGAACGCACTGTGCGTACTGTAAAAGCTGCCTTAAAGCGAGTTGATGGAGGAAATGTCAATGCAAGAATATCTCGTTTTCTCTTACACTACCGCATCACTCCAACGGTAACTGGAATTTCTCCTGCTCAAGCCATGTTTGGGCGCCATATCAGAACACGGCTCGACCTGATTAAAGACAGAACTATTAAAAGTCCAGGTGAGAAGAGTGGTTATCCCACTACCAACAAGTTCAAAGCTGGAACACCAGTGTGGGTGCGTTCTTATTCGAATGGTCCCCCTTGGGTGCAAGGAAAGGTCGTGCGCCCCATCGGCACTGTGATGTGCGAGGTCTCAACCACTGAGGGTAGCTGTGTCCGCCATCACAATCAATTACGGCCAAGAGCACCAAGTATACCTCCGTACAGAACTTCTACAAGTCTTCCTGATCCAGTTCCAAATAGGGATATGGACGGTGATGTCCCTCCCTTACCTGAACCATCCAGAGAAGCTGTTCCAGAGGATGCTCCTGTATTAGTTCCCCGACCGGAAGACCCTCAACCATTGCAGTCTCCGGGTCAATCAGTTCAATCCCGGGTCATTCCATTTCAAGTGGTCCAAAAAAAGTAAAATTGGTTGCTCGACCATTTTTAAAAAATCTGAAATTTTTTGTACATCAACCCTAACCTAAAAGAAGATCAAAACAACCATTATTTTTAATTTAACCTATTTTGCTTGTCCGCAGCAGCCATGCAAATTTCGACGTTTTAGCGGTTTTTGCTAATTTAAGCGTTTACGGGATTGGAAATATCTCCCCTTTAAAATCTCCAAATCAAATGGGGTTTGAAGCAAAATTGTTTAGAATAAAACGTTCTAAAAGACTAGAGCAAGTATGTTTTTCTAAAATAAACCCTTAGGGGTGAAATTTTATTTTAAAGTTGAAATTTTTTTAAAAATATCTGCCCACTTTAAGAAGATTTTTTTATAAGAAGGAAACCTGTCAAGGCACCAATATTTTTTTTATTAATAGTCCAAATACATTTTAGATCATTTGCAAAGTTTTGGATCTGAGCCTCAATTTGTCTTTATTTAAAAAAATCTCAAAGTCGAAGATTTGTCAAAATTTGCAATTTTGAGGGTTAAATATCTCTGGTGGGGGACCAGTTAAAAATTTTAAAATGGTTCATTCTAGAGTACTATATATTAGTGTTAAGCTCAAGAAGTTCATAGGAGGAGATTTGACTACAAGCCGAGGTACTGTCGTACCGCGAGGAGAAGAGCTATTGACGTCATACGATGATGCTGCGGTTGGTATAGAAACGGATTATTCCACTAAATTTTTGGGGGGGGGGTGGTAATTCACTTGGCGCTAAAATAAATGTTCCGAGCCAAATCTGAGTGGGTATCTTTCAGCTGTGTACTTCTTTCGATTTTAGAGTAACGAATTTTGGAATTTCCTTTCACATTACATCTGATTTGATTAAATATTTCTAATCTGACCTTTTTCAACTGATCTGATCTATTTTAACTGATCTGATCTATTTTAACTGATCTGATCTTTTTCAACTGATCTTAAATGTTTCACCGAATCTGATCTATTTTAATTGGATATAATGTTATGCGATTTACATCAATTTATCTGATTTTATTTTGGATATTTTATAATTTTTACCATGTTCATTAATCCTTCTTTTCAAACTCTCAAGTCGCTTATCATTTATCCTATCAAGTAGTTACCTTTAATTTTATTGGATCTGATCATACCTTCTTTTAACCCCTCAGGGGCACACCTTGTCGAGGTGTGACGGGTGTCACAATCCCGAGGTACCCCAGTGTCCTTGTGCCTAATTAAATGGCCAATCTTCCACCTGCACGGGAACCTCCTTTAGGTGACCAAGTGCATCTTTCCACCGGGAACGCGCGCACCCGGGCAGCCTAAGCGATCTTTCTTCTTTTTCTTTCCTTATTCCTTCCCCTCTTCCTCTCCCTTTTATTCCTTCCCCCTTTCCTTTCCGTCATAGAGCTGGTTTTTGAGTTTTTTCAATTCTACCAAGGAACCTTGATTTTTAGACCCAATTACCACTAGTTTGGTCTAGTATTATGTTTGTTTATGATTAAGTTTTGTTATATTTTCACTCTCTCTCTCCATTTTGAATAGTGGCTTTACAACACTTTATATTTTCTTTTGAAATAGTTAAGTGATATACTGGTTTTCATTTCTACTTAGCACCCAAACACAATATCTACCCATGTTATTTTTCAGTTTTTACTCCCCTGGAGTGTTTAACGAGCTCTGGATGGGCGATGCATGGAGTAGGCAGCAGAGACCAGGAAACCATAAATGCTTCGGCATCGTTTTTGTTGTCCCGGACTTCCTGGTTAGTCAACGAACCGACGTTCTGTTGTGTCACCTCTTGCTCCTTAGCAATGTGGCGACTTTGTGTGTTTCCTTGCTTGCTGGGCAGTTTGTGGGAGCTGCCCAGTCGGTCCTATCGTTTGTCCTCCCTGGCGGACACCATGCCGTAGCGCCTGCAGCAGCAGTGCAGTCCCGCCTGGCAGGCAGACTGTCAGGTACGCACTGTGGGAGCTGTGGGACCAGTAGTGGGAGTGGGAGGTTGTCATTTGGTAGGTTCTTCACCCCTCCCTCTGCCCACCATAAGCACCAAAAAAGAACCTAGGCGCCACTCTCCCTCATGGGGTCTTTTGTGAATCATGGTGGTAAGTCCACCCCTTTTAATTTTTCTACTTCAACAACTTCTTTTCCAAAATTTCTAATATTGCATTCAGATGATGTCAAATTGTCAACTATTTCTCCATTTCTTGTATCGAAAGCCATATCAGGTATTGCAGGTAATGTCGACTCTGTCAAAAAAATGCCATCTGGTGATCTTCTTGTTACTACTGCTACAGAGTACCAATCTAAAAATCTTTTGAAAGCACAAAAACTCTCACACATCCCTATTACAGTTGCAGCTCACCCGACACTCAACTCCTGTAAAGGAGTAATTTATTGCCCTGACATTATGGACCTATCAGAAACAGAAATACGTGAAGGTTTAAAAGAATATAAAGTTGAGAAAGTCAAACAAATAATTAATAAAAAAGGCGAAAACGAGAAAAAAAACCCACTATTCATACTTACCTTTGCAACATCAAAACTACCCACAAGAATAAAAGCTGGTTACCTTAATATTAATGTTAGACCTTACATTCCAAACCCACTTCGCTGCTTCCATTGCCAGCGATTTGGGCATAGCAACGCAACATGTCGCGGCACCTCTACTTGTGATAAATGCGGAAGTAAGGAGCACGTAAAGGAAGCATGTGATGCTATTAAAGAACATTGTGTCTACTGTGAAGGAGACCATTCAGCATCCTCAAAGGACTGCCCCCAGTGGAAACTGGAGAAGGAGATTGTGAGACTGAAGGTAGTCAATAACATTAGTTACGCTGACGCCAGAAAACAAGCTCAGACAATCATTCCTCCTCGTCCCAAAGATTCCTATGCATCTGTCGTAAAAGTAACTACAAACTCAATAGAGGTCCAAACTGATATATCCATGTTCCTTCCTATAATTCCTACCAAAGCTCCTCCATCCACGACATTAAACATAAATAAAACCCCATCTGCACTAACCCCACAATTAAACTTAAACCTTCCTCCTCCATCCACATCAAATATTAAGCAAAAACGTAATTCGTCCACCGTTGAATTAACCTCAGACCATAAACCGCCCAAACAACCTCACACTTTGGAAAATCCTAATGCAATACCTGATCAACAAGACGAAAGTGTAATGGAAGTAGAAACAAGTGTCACTAACAAGCAACCAAAAGAAAAACCTCTACTGCCTAAAGACAGAGGAAGAAATTCTTCACAAACACGAAAAGAAATAAAACCGCCATAGGGAAAATCATACAATGGAACTGCCGTGGCTTCCGTAGTAATTTTGAGGACATAAAGACGTTGGTGAATTATCATTCGCCAGTGTGTATAGGACTGCAGGAGACTTTCTTGAAACCTTCAGACACTGCTTCCTTGCGGGGTTTTTCTACCATCCGCAAAGACTGCGTTACAGGGGATCGAGTGCGTGGCGGTGTGGCACTTCTTGTCTCACACTCAACGCCCTTTACGCCTGTTCCTCTACGCACGTCGCTGCAGGCTGTAGCTGCCCGTGTGTCTCATCTCTCATCAATAACCATCTGCAGTCTCTATCTCCCACCCAGTGAAACCATAAGTTTTAATGATTTGGAACATCTCGTGAATCAGCTGCCGACACCCTTCATCCTTCTTGGTGACTTCAATGCACACCACATGCAGTGGGGTTGCAGAGATAATAACTCTAGAGGTGAGATAGTTTGTAGATTACTCTCCGAACTTGATCTTACCCTACTAAATGACGGTTCACAAACCTATATACATGCACCAACACAGACATTCACAGCCATAGATCTCTCATTTTGCTCACCCGTTCTGTCCTTAAACTTGACTTGGAATGCTCTTGCTGACCCTATGGGAAGCGATCACTTTCCGGTGGTGATATCTTGCATCACCCCCAGTGCGTGTGCGGCATCCCGCATACCACGCTGGAAGTTCTCTACCGCTAACTGGGCAGCTTTCCAAGTTCAGGCACTCATCACAGACGACATGGCACTCTCTGGGACAATCGACGAATCGGTGGCTAACATTACATCCTGCATCATATCAGCAGCTGAAACCTGTGTTCCAAAAACGTCCTCAAGATTCCCGCGGTTCCCCAAGCCATGGTGGAACCATGCGTGCTCAGAGGCAAAAAAGGCTCAAAATAAAGCCTGGAGTAGGTTCAGGCGTTATCCAACGCAAGATAATATGGTTGCTTTTAATCGGGCAAGGGCCTATGCGAGAAAAGTCAGAAGGCAGAGTCAGAGAGAATCGTGGCAGGAATATGTAAGTAACATCACTGCATCCACGCCCACTAAAAAAGTATGGGACAAAATTAAACGGATCAATGGTAAATATGGATCAGATCCAGTATCCATGTTAACAGTAGACGGATCAAGTATCAGTGAGATACCTGCTATCGCTAATGCACTCGCCGAATCGTTCTCTAGAGTATCTAGCAGTGAGAATTACTCCCCATCGTTTCAGGCCTTGAAGAGTAGGGCAGAGCGGTTGAGATTGAATTTTAACTCTTCCAATGAAGAAAATTACAATTCGCCGCTTACACTGCCCGAACTTCAGTCAGCATTACAACGAACGCGGGATACTGCGGCAGGACCGGATGGCCTTCACTATGCCATGTTTCGCCACCTCTCTTATGAATCCTTGCTCTCTATCCTCTTATTGTTCAACAGGATCTGGAACTCTCACGAATTTCCATCCCAGTGGTCGCATGCCTACGTCCTACCAATCCCTAAGCCGGGAAAGGACCATACGTCACCAAATAACTACAGACCCATCGCCCTGACAAGCTGCTTCTGTAAAATTCTCGAACGCATGGTCAGTGCCCGATTAATGTATTATTTAGAATCAAACAGCCTGCTTAGCCCGTTTCAGAGCGGTTTTAGAAGATCACGCTCCACTATCGATAATCTTGTAAGATTCGAAACTAGTGTTCGTGAAGCATTCATACGCAAGCAGCACCTTGTTGCTGTTTTCTTTGACATTCAAAAAGCGTATGATATGGCCTGGAGGTTTGGTATTCTCCAGGACCTGCATGCAATGAATTTACGAGGAAACATGCCACTTTTTATTAAAAGCTTTTTAATGAATCGCACCTTTCAAGTTCGCCTTCGCTCTCATTATTCATCAACATTCATTCAAGAGCAGGGGGTTCCCCAGGGTTGTGTGTTAAGTGTTCTCTTATTTATTATCAAACTCAACGGTATCACTCATCATATAAGACATAACATTCATTATTCATTATATGTGGATGACCTCCAGATATCTTATTCATCTCAATATTTAAACGTCGCAGTGCGACAACTGCAAACAACTATAAATAGACTGAACCAATGGGCTGAAAGAAATGGATTCTCCTTCTCCGCCGAGAAAACTGTGTGCGTTTGCTTTAGCCGTCGACGAGGTCTGTTCCCAGACCCAGAACTCCGGCTGGGCTCAAATCCCATTCAAGTGGTGGAGCAAGTAAGATTTCTCGGTGTGATTTTCGATCGAAAACTACGCTTTCACACCCACATTAACGACCTTCGAGATAGATGTATGAAAGCTCTTAACATACTAAAGGTCTTGTCAAACACCCGTTGGGGTGCTGATAGGACCTCGATGTTGAGAATTTACAGAGCTCTAGTTCGTTCAAAGCTTGACTATGCTTCAGCTGTCTATGGTTCCGCTTGCATTTCACTACTCCGGAGGCTTGATCCAGTACACCACCAGGCTCTTCGGTTGTGCCTGGGTGCATTTCGCACATCACCAGTGCTTTCTCTGTATGCCGAAGCCTGTGAACCTTCGCTGGATTTACGGCGGAAATTCATCACCCTGTCATATTTCATTAAAATAAGATCTCTAAGACACAACCCTGCTTTTACTTTTATGTTTGATTTTAGTCTGAATCATCTCATTATTCACCGTTCAATTAGAGTTTACATACCACCATTTAATTTTAGAGTAAGAAATCTTTTGCACGAGATGAATGTAACACTTGGTAAGATTGCGCAATCCACCACTGCGCAGATACCACCCTGGGAGTTTACCCAGCCCGAAGTGGACCTCTCTTTGTCATCTTATCAAAAATCATCAACACCTGATAAAATTTATCTCAGCCTGTTTCATGCTCATCGGGATTCATTCTCAGACTTCGTCCCCGTTTTTACAGATGGGTCGAAATCAGGTACTCATGTCGGGGCTGCTGTGAAGTGTCTGGACACTTCGGTCAGTGATGCCATAAGTTTAAAAGCATCCTCATACACAGCAGAAGCACATGCTATTAGAATAGCAATAGAACATATTCATCTGTCACGACGTTACAAGTCTTTTATTTATTCTGATTCGCTTTCTGTCTTGCAGAGTCTTTTATCTTATCACCCATCAAATCATCCCATTATCATTGATATTTTAGTAGAGACAGCTCACCTTAGAAGCTGTGGGTTTGACATCCGCTTTTGCTGGGTCCCTGGCCACGTCGGAATCGCAGATAACGAAGAAGTAGATTTGCTAGCACGCTCAGCAACTGGTGCACCCAATAGGTTTCCGGTACCATACACAGACTTAAAAGCGTTTTTCCGACGGGAGCTTCGTTCCATGTGGCAATCCAGCTGGGATGCTCAGCTAGGGAACAAGCTCCATTCGATAATGCCAATAATAGGTCCTCCCCGTCCTTCCTTGATGAGTCGACGGGAGGACGTGATGATTAGCCGGCTTCGAATTGGCCACACCCGTTTCACCCACCGCCACCTTTTACTTGGGGAGCCGGCTCCCCTATGCTCATCGTGTAATGTCATGAACACAATTCATCATATCATCTGTGAATGTCCTTATTTTAATGTCCACAGACAGAAAGTTTTTAAACAAACAAATTTTAGCCTGACTGACATTTTAAGTAATCACTCGAATTTTAAACTAGTCATCAATTTTATCAACTGCATCAAATTTATTCATGAGATTTGATTTTACATATATATATACTTTTTAATCACTCCACTTTTTTAATAACCATATTAATTACAATTTTATAATTCTTTTATATACTACGCATAGACTGCGTTCGACAATGGCTTATTAAGCTGAAATTTTAATGTTCTTTGTCTTGTTTGGCGCTATATATCCTTAAGTGGACCTGGTGCCATTAAACCCTAAACCAAACCAAACCAAACCAAAACCTTCTTTTAAAGTAGACGTTAATTCATGAAAATTAGCGTTTAAATTATCTTTCATCTTTCTAACCCCATCCGATCGTTCACAATCGTTTCTGTAACTTTTTTTTTATTCGGCCGACTGTACAAAATATATGAAGCGATTATTGGAAAAAGATGGGTTGATCGAAGATATTGTAGACGAATTAGTGATTAATTTGTCGATTCGAATCTTTGTCAAACCCTGACAGTGACTGCAGTTCTAGTGACAATGAATTGCATTAGATTGTATTTAAATGTTATAAAATATTTTTAAAAAATTAATAAATATTTCTATATTTTGTCTCTTTACAAGTTTCTAAAGCTTCATTTAAATTTCGAGTATGGTGATTAAATTATAAAATTATTAATTTAAGTGATATGAGCTATTTTATATAAAACTAAATATAACTAATTCACTCAAAATAGCAATATTAAAGCATACTAAACGTACAGAAATGTTTCATGCCTAAAGGTATTTTCGATTACGAGAAATTTCAAAGATAATCTATATTTCAATGCAGTTTAATAAAATATGATTATCTTATTTTCATTCGCGAAACGCGTTTTCTCATTCGCCAAATGTACGCTTAAAAAGCCAAATACTGCCGTTCAATTCATACCAGCTTCCCTCTTCTTTTAAACTCGTCTACTCACGGCAACCCTGTTCAAAGCTCTTCTCCTCGCGGTACGACAGTATGATTTTTACAAGGTGCCCCCAAATGTCGCAAATTTTGGAAGTTAAGGATTTCTATAAAATTTGTCTGTTTTCAAGAGAACTTTTTTATAGGAAAGAAACCATTCAACACAACACATATTTTTATACAAATAGTCCAAATGTAATTCAAGTTACACGCAAAATTTGAAACCTGAAATTTGGTTTTTCTTTGCTTAAAAAAATCCCAAAATCAACGATTTGTCAAGAATTTCACTTTTTTAGAGTGATATCTCTCTGAAGGAGCAGGAGATAAAAATTTGAAACTTTGTCATCTTAGAGTATATTATGGTAGTGTTATGCCCTAAAAGTTTCAAGATGGAGGATTATTTGGCTACAAACATAGAAATGGCAAGGATGATATCAAACTTTTTTTTTGTTGAAGTGATTTTTTTTTACTTTACAATTATTTTGTAAATTTTATTAATGTTTCATTACTTTTTAATTTTAATTATACAAAATACAGCAATATAGAAAAGCTTAGCAATGAACTTTATGAATTAAAATATTTATCTCTATTTTTTACCAAACATATGTTAAAGTTGGGCTTGATATAAGTAATTATTATTAACTACTTAACCTTAGCATTCAGCCATTGACAATCTTTACAACCTGAGAGACGGAGAGGGAAGAAGAAAACCGCGATGAGAATTGTTTTATTGCATACTGCAAACCTGCACCAAGATCGGAAGAACATTTTGATTCACCAAGGTGTTTTGTTGTTGTACCCATGTTTTTTTTATTAGTCGCAAGTTCATGTTAAAAAATGGATTGTGATGTGGGTCAACTTATCAGAGAAAATTGTCACAAATCTGTTTAGGGGACATCCATAAATTACATGAAGTCAAAAAGGGGGGTAGGGGTTTGGAAAAATCTCACCAAGGGGGGAGGGGGGTATCTCACGTCAACTTTTTAAGTTAGAAATTATTCGATTTTCTTTGTTTTTTAAGTATGAGAAAGGAAAATAATTTTTAAAAAGTTGTAGGTAAATCTCACGCGGGGGGGAGGGGGGGGGTCCAGCAAAAGCAAAATCTCACCAAGGGAGGAGGGGGGGATTCAGATTTTGGAAAAAACACCTCACGTAATTTATGGATGTCCCCTTATGGCCCAGTAACTCTTGAGGTTAATCGGTTAAGTGAACTAAGGGAAGATCATCAAAATTTGATTGTTCTAAGGATCAATAAATCTGTCAAAAATACATGCAAATATCATGAGAGAAAGTATTTGTTAAAATATCATAATCTCTTTGGCAATACTTGTTCGGATCCACTAAAAATTCATAAAAAAAGTTATTACCAAAGGACTTAATGAAATTAAAATAGAGCATTTAAAAAGAGAAAAGATACCCGGAAAGATATCCTCCATCTTGAAACTTTTAGGGTATAACACTACCACAATATACTCTAAGATGACAAAGTTTCAAATTTTTATCTCCTGCTTCTTCAGAGAGATATCACTCTAAAAAAGTGAAATTCTTGACAAATCGTTGATTTTGGGATTTTTTTAAGCAAAGAAAAACCAAGTTTCAGGTTTCAAATTTTGCGTGTATCTTGAATTACATTTGGACTATTTGTATAAAAATATGTGTTGTGTTGAATGGTTTCCTTCCTACAAAAAAGTTCTCTTGAAAACAGACAAATTTTGTAGAAATCCTTAACTTCCAAATTTTGCGACATTTGGGGGCACCTTGTAAAAATCATACCTCGGCTTGTAGTCAAATCTCCTCCTATGAACTTCTTGAGCTTAACACTAATATATAGTACTCTAGAATGAACCATTTTAAAATTTTTAACTGGTCCCCCACCAGAGATATTTAACCCTCAAAATTGCAAATTTTGACAAATCTTCGACTTTGAGATTTTTTTAAATAAAGACAAATTGAGGCTCAGATCCAAAACTTTGCATATGATCTAAAATGTATTTGGACTATTAATAAAAAAAATATTGGTGCCTTGACAGGTTTCCTTCTTATAAAAAAATCTTCTTAAAGTGGGCAGATATTTTTAAAAAAATTTCAACTTTAAAATAAAATTTCACCCCTAAAGGTTTATTTTAGAAAAACATACTTGCTCTAGTCTTTTAGAACGTTTTATTCTAAACAATTTTGCTTCAAACCCCATTTGATTTGGAGATTTTAAAGGGGAGATATTTCCAATCCCGTAAACGCTTAAATTAGCAAAAACCGCTAAAACGTCGAAATTTGCATGGCTGCTGCGGACAAGCAAAATAGGTTAAATTAAAAAGAATGGTTGTTTTGATCTTCTTTTAGGTTAGGGTTGATGTACAAAAAATTTCAGATTTTTTAAAAATGGTCGAGCAACCAGTGCTGGACCACTTGAAATGAAATGACCCTCCCCTGGTCAATCGTCCCAGTCTCCTCGTCAACCAGTGAGTGCAACACCTCCAGGGCCTCATCCGCCTCTCCGACGGTCAACTAGAGAACGTCGTCCTCCCGAGCGTCTAGAGATAGAGGTGGTAGATTGTGCTGTAGACTTTCTTGGAACTCTTGAGAGAAAAGACCATCTCTCTGAAGAGTGATGATTTTATGATTTTTGAACTGTTAATGCTAATTGTCTTTTTCTAACTTTTTGAACTGTTAGTGCTAAGTAATAGTGTCTTAATTTTCTTGTTAAAACTACTATTAATTTAATTGCAAGGTATGTAATTTTTCATGTGGCTAATTTTTAAATACTGGGAAAGGGATGTTGTAACTGAATTGTGTATTTTAGTTAGTTACGTTTTATGTATTGGCAACAAGTAGGAGCCACTCGATTCCCTATATTAAGTCAATCCGGCGGTGTCGCCAGGGAAAGAGTTCCTTATGCCTGTGAATAAACGTGCTGTCAATCTTATCAGTCTCTTGTGTACTTTCGGGATTGGAAAGCTAGTAATTAGAACAGGTTCTTGCGTATTATCTTGTTGACTGCAATGGGGTTTGATAATGTTTATGAATTCAGAAGCACAGTCGACAGGATAATATGCAAGAACATTTGTTTACTTATTGTGATATGGATCTGCAGAAGCTTAAAAGTTTTTTCAAAAATAGAGTATACAATATATTATATTGCAATGTAGAAGCAGAACCTAAATATTGATAAATATTCAATATTTTCTAACTACAGTCAACTCCGCTTAATGTGATCACTTTTGTCCAAGAGTAGAACAATAACAATATCCAATTGATAATAAGCGTTTGGTTTAAAATCTCTACTATGTAGTCCTAATTTAAGTATTTAAAATGATTACCTAGTATGTATTTTGCAACTTTTACATGCTTAAACAAACATATGAGTGTAAAACATATAACACTAATAAATTAATGCATAATTTGTAAGTTCATATACTATTTAAATTGGCCTACCAACAAAAAAAAAGGAGGTTTTGAGGAGATTTCACCAAATTTTGATGACATTAGGCGAAATGTTGATAAAATAAAGTTTTTGTGACGCATTTTACATTAAATGAAATAGGAGTAATCGGGACCGGTCAATTTTGATAACATTAACTGATCACAATAAGCGGAGTTGACTGTAGTTGGATTTAAACTAAACTTGTTAAAATTTAATTATATATAGCATAGCACAAAAAGAATTTTAAAATTGTTTTGAAAAATTTACTGAATCAATTATTACTAGAATCGGTTACTTATGTTTGTTTAAATAATAACTCTGCAAAACCTAAACAAATTGGAAAAAATTGCTTTCCAAAATACTGGTTTTTAAAAATTTATTTAGCTGTATGGGATTTAGTTACCAAATTTTAAAATAATTTTGTTACGTCCTGATTGTTAATTTTTTCGACACTGTTAATTCTTATAAATTTAATTCCTCAGAAATAGTAACAATCCAACTAGGGGTTACTGTGCCATACTGCAACTATTCGCACCAGTTGGGTCACCACAGTTCCTTCAGTTCTATATGGCCAAATGTTTCAGTTGTAACAGATTCCTCGTTGTGCACAATGTTCGAGTATATAAATATACAGGGTAATTCAAAACTCAGGGGCAAAAATGCTAGAAGTTTTAGAATACCCAAAGACAATTCCAAAGAGAGAATTCCAATCCTGAGGTGCTTGGAGTCCAAAAGCAATGGTTACCATTGGCAAACGGTTGGAGGTAGAAATGAAATTCCAGTACAGATTATCATGTTTCAACTTTCTAATCAAAACTTGAAGATTTTGTTTCTTTAGGGTTTTTTGTCCTTAGAGTGCATCTTCAAAATCCAACAGTAGAGAAATTACTATTGTCGCATTTTGAAAACTACCTCTTTTAAGAACAAAAACTTTACAGTTTTCAAATTTTATTAGTAAAGTTGAAACATGATAATTGGTACTGGAGTTTCATTTCTACCTCCAACCGTTTGCAAAAAATTCCTTAAAAAAAACAGTAATCTTTAAAATTTACGGATTGCTGTAAAAATTACGGCACGCTGTAAAATAACGGCGCGCTGTAAAATTACGGAACGCTGTAAAATTACGGAACGCTGTAAAGTTCGAAGAATACAGCACTGCAGTTAAATTACAGTCAAAAGTGCTGGCACCCATATTGCCAGCACTTTTGGCTGTAAATTTACTGTGGTTTTTTTTACAGTGTATGGCCGTGGACTCTCTGTTCTAGTACTCTGTGGGCGCACCCACAGAGAAATATCCTAACAGAGGAAACTAACTTAAAAACTTTTTGCTATCCTCAGGTTCAAATAAACCTTGGATATTTAGAAACTCCACTAAAAATTTCGACGATTAAAAAAGATTGCGAAAATGAAAATTTCGTTTAACCAACTTCCAAGATTGAACATAGAGGGATTGAAAGGCACTATTACTATTTAAATACTTGTTGATCATAAAAAAATACTTGATCTTGAGCTAAAGGTATACTCTATAGATTTATATTTTATTGGTTTAGCAGTGTTTTACATAATTAATGAGGCGATGGATTTGGATTTGAAAAGTCTCTTTTCAACTAATTTTGAGAATCCAGCTACGATGGCGATGTTTTATAAAATGGACGATTTTTAATTGTACTTGGAAAAAATTGTAGGGGAAAATGGGTCTAGTGGGGTAAAATAGGTCTACGTGTAGCGTTTAAATTTGTACGAAACTGAGCGAGTATACACATTGTCTTAATCACTAAGTTTATGATTATGATTAATAAAATCTACAGCTCATAATTAAAAAAATTGTATGATTTTATATTCTTATGAACCTTAGGTTCAAGTAATCCTTGAATATTTAGAAACTCAATTAAAAATTTCGACGATTAAAAAAGATTGAGAAAATAAGAATAAAACCGTGCGGGATACGGGAACACGGATTAAAAGGCACAGTAGCGGATTTCTAAATAGGCTAACTAGGCTGAAGCCTACGGCGGCAAATTTTGTTAGGCGGCAAATTTTTGACGGTGGAATTATTTTTCCGCAAAAAAAAGGAGAAGAGAAAGGAAACACAAGCAATGGAAAGACGGAGAACGCTCTTTTCATATAACCAAAATCTCAACCCCCACCCAGAAGTTTTGAGTAGTTTGATTCAGTAATAGGGTGGAGCGAAAAACACGAATTTCGGAAATTGAAAACGCCTATGGTGGGAATAGCTGTGGACAACCATGCCTATTAATAATCCAAAATATGAGCTCAATCAATTAATATCTTCAGATGCCCCTTTCACTTTGAAATTTCGAAATTTTGCCAATTTTTTCATATAAATAACAATAACGCATCCATAAAAAATTAATTCCCCTTATTACGAGGCATGGGAGTTGAAATGGACTTCCCTGAATGTATAAAAAAAGTTTCAGCCTTGATATAAATTTTTGAGTTTAAAATTTGGCCTCTTTTTTAAAGCATCTAACGCGCGCCTCCGACGGACCTCCCAAAGCGTACCTCGTGGAATGCGCGCACTTCCCTTGCAGCTCTTCGCTTGTTTTCATTATGAAAACAACCCAGGGGCTCTACCACCAGCGTGTCGTTATCGTTAATATTGCCGAAATTATCGACAGTCACGTGATGCGCCTCAAACTTAACTACAGGTCCTACCATGAGAGGAGAAACCAAGAGGAGAAAACGACAGAGAGGCGAAAAAGCTCTACGACACCTCTTATCGAGGGCTGTAGCATTATTTTCAAATTAATAGCTATTGTACATTAAAAAGCGCTCTTAGGAATTACTTTTCAACCTATAGATGAAACAATATTTTTATTTTGCGTAGGAACTATGTTTTCTCTGCGTAGTCATCAGATCTTCCATTGCAAATAGCCCAAATCGCCGCCATTATTTGCTTTGTATGAAATAGATGAAAATTCTATTCATAAAAATACACGTCATTGGGTACTTATTTATGATGGAATATTTTTTCTTTCATTTTTAAAATATATTTTTACAAGGTTCAAGTTTATATTAATACAGTAAAAAGAGTCTGGAGGTAGAATAACCACAGAAGTGATTTCATGTGGATTTCATCCTTCGATTTATAGATGGCAGCACGATGGTGTCGGGAATTCTGAAAAATCAAGATCAAATTCTCGATGGCCTACCGTGGCCTACCACGACGATGTAGTTTTTGAATGTCGACAAATGCAAGCTTTTACCGATTGCAACTGAGTTCGAGAGTATAGGTGTCGAGAAGAAATAACGCTTTTGATTGGTGTAAAAAGTTTTCGTCATCTTGTACGTCAGAAATAGGCGGGGAGTTAAGTTACATTGGCGTAATTTGAAATGATCACCAACGCAAGGGAAGGAACTCGTTTTTTCATGAGCAAAATTCTCGCCACTCTAAACAAGGGATGATCGTAATAAGATTAAGACGCTTAAAACGAATACCTTTACGAACATAATGGAGGACAAACTTAAATTCAGGAAATTTTTGTTATCAATTGATTACAATTTTTTAATCGCAAAAAAAATAAGTTTTGGATAAAGAACAAAATTTTTTCCCATCACCACGGTGATTATTTCTGATTAAAATTTTTTAAATCAGATAATCATTTTAAAGCTGCTTTTTGGATGCACGATTGTGTACCGTGGGGAAAAATTCCTAATTGGATTTTAAGGTATTTAACTCACGGTAGTAACCCAGGTTCGTTATTAATATAAAATTGAAGGGGAAAGACCCTCTCGACTGATGGCTACCTTGGTTATACAATCTATTAACATCATTAAATCCTCTTTACATGTACATAAATCAAGGTTCGGGAGTTTAAAATAATCATCTTATCCTTAATTATAACTAATTATTTATTAAAAATAGCTACACATGGCCAAAAAGTACCGATTAACATTACAACACACAAAAAAGGCCCAAAGACACCAAGACAAAATAAGCAATACAAATCATCCGATTAATTATTACAACTAATAGTTAACTAATTACGGTTTGGTGATTGACATAAGAGTTAAAAGGGCACTAGAAGAAGAGAAAGGTAAGAGAACAACTTAGCTTGAATGATGGCGTCCCATCGACAGCGTGTTGAGACAGAATAAAGCAAAATTGTAGTTCCACCTCACCGGCGAAGAAAAAAACTCAAGGAAAAAAAGCCCACGTCCGATCTTGCCTCCCCCTTATATAGGTTCTCACAGGTGTTGTCACGTCCGCTCTCGCTCTCGCCCTCGACCAATTATCAAGCGAGAACACCAGGGGGGGGGGGGAAAGCTACCCCGCGTCCAAGGGAGGAGCAATGACCGTCGACTGAGAGGGTTATAAGCACCACCAGAGAATACGACGAAAGGTGGATAACTTAATAGTATTAGGAGGAACAAAAAGAATCTAAGTTTAGTCAATATTTGTCAATCACCTCTAAGAAAATTTAATTACAGTTATTATTAGTCAACCACCAAACTACTTTAAAACATTCAAACTAAATTTAGTTTTTGCCAATGCACTCTTAACTAAAGGGCAAAAACCACTGAGCGTGACCGGAACCACTCAAAGATAATTATTTCAGTTGAATTCATCTCAATAAAGAACCCACAAAGGAACCGAATCCGACATAAGAATTATTTTCCCAACCACGTGTTGTTCCTAACCCCCGTTCAATTTGGACCCGTCCCCCAAATCGTTACAATCGTGACAAAACATGCGGTCAGCTGTCCGCTCACGACTCGAACGAACACCTGGCTGGTCTATGCGTTCGGTAAAACTCTACATTCCATCACGCTCAGGGTGAAAAAAAAAATCATTTTTACAAAGTAAAAATTATTTTTTTTTTTTTTTTGTCCATTTAAGTGGGAAAAAAAAATAACTTCCGGATTAATATACAATAATTCGCACAGTTCAGTGCGGGTAACTCAGTCACTATAAACTTTCCTCTCACCATAAGTGATGGTGGAGCTTGAAACATAGGAGTCAGATCAAATCTCAGTCCGTACGATCTTCACGCCTATAGAAAGAGGGAGCGGGACTAGTTATGATGTCAAGAAGCATGCGGGAGAGAGGGATTTGGGATAGCCCTCTTATCAGGCACCGGTGATCATGTCGTGTAGTGACTTCACTGTGGTTCTCCCACTGTCAAGAGGTGATGTTGGGATCTGCGAGATCTGTCCTCTGAGATAATGGGCGACTATAGGTGGATTCGCTTGGAGAACCGGTACTTGAGGGGCAAAAACGCCCTTGCATCTCCGCCTTCTTCTGGGGTCGTTGTCAACATCAATGCCCTGGGCGGCATGATCACCTCTGAAGGTCTAGTCAGTAATTGGGGAAGTTCTATATTGTTACTCGTTTGGCAGGTAGTAGGTGCAGCGCTGGCTCGCACGTTGGCAGTCTCCCTGCCATGGGTGGCCTAGTCATCTGTGCAGAATCAAGACAGTAACCAGGAAAGTTCAAAGCGGCCATCCGGTCAGCAGGTAGTAGGTTCAGGATTGGTGCGCACTTTGGCAGTCTCCATGCCATGGGTGGCATAGTCATTTTTGCAGGCTCAAGGCAGCAACTACGAAAGTTCAAAGCGGCCATCCGGTCAGCAGGTAGTAGGTTCAGGGTTGGTGCGCACTTTGGCAGTCTCCATGCCATGGGTGGCATAGTCATTTTGGCAGGCTCAAGGCAGCAACTACGAAAGTTCAAAGCGGCCATCCGGTCAGCAGGTAGTAGGTTCAGGGTTGGTTCACATGTTGGCAGCTATCCGGTCAGCAGTAGTTGACCATGTTCCAGATTTGTTGTCCCCTAAACCACGATCACCTCGACACCACACTTGCCCACTCCCAATTCTCTTTTCAAGCGACTTCTGTCCTTTTTTTTTTTTTTAATGTCCTTCATACGAGAGTTTCTAGATATTTCTACCAAGTTTCAACTTAGTCAATACCTCTACAACTTCACCTCACTATGTATTTTCGTACTAAGGGAACATATATTTCTTCACTGTCTATCTCCTGTGTGGTACTCTTCCATCCACACGCTGTCGGAGGTCATATCTGGGCATAACAATGGGACACAACACCCCCTCTAACATGGGAAGAAGGTTACTCTGTCTATTTGATAGACCGTCGCTATCATCCGTTTGCTCCCACTCATCCTGTGAAAGGAACCCATTATCTGATTCAGGAATTTGACCGGATTCCTCTCCCAACCCACCTGTATTATCCCTAAGCTCCCCCAACCTTGGTACTACTAATGCGAGGTTTTCTATATGAGCCAGTTTAGAGAATTCAGGGTTAGACGGATCTCTCAGCTTAAACACAACCGGGGATATCTGCTCATCTACAACAAAAGGACCCTCATTAAACTTGTGTAACTTTTTTGTTAAACCTGGTTTCATGTGAGGATTATAGTAATACACCTCGTCATTCACCTTTATTATCTTCACGTTACTACTTTTTTCCCTCCGTTCCTCGTTTTTCGCAGCTGCATCTTCTAAATTTTGCTTTACTAGCCTATAGGCTTCCCGGAAGTTTTTTAACATTTGGTTGGCAAAATCCAACTCATCTGCATACGAAAATGGTTCTTTTATTTCTAAAAACTGTCTGGGAGTCAGTAACTCTCTTCCAAATACCAGATATGAAGGGGGGAAATTAGTTGCCTCGTGGCACTGATTCCTATAGGCTAAAAGTGCAAATGGGAGTTTTTCATCCCAATCCCTATGGTTTGCGTTGACTAGATGGGATAAAAAATTCATTATGGTTTTGTGGCTCCTTTCTATTAATCCGTTACTTGAAGGTCTATAGGCCAAAACTTCAATTTTTTTTATATTAAATGCCGCGTATATTTTTTTCATCCCTTCACTTAGCAAGTTTTGCCCCCTGTCTGAAACCAAGGTTTTCGGAGTGCCAAATCTACAAATAAATTGTAACAGGGCTTCAGCTACATTCGGGCTATCTGCCTTGGGTATGGGGTAAGCCTCCACCCACCTAGTGAAGGTACAGATGAACGTAACTATATACCGGTTCCCTCTTTCCGAAATGGGCAATGGGCCTACAATATCAAAAGCAACTTTGTCAAACGGTCCACTCGATATAGGTACCCTCTGAAAGGGAGCTTTGGTACTGGGAAGGTGAGCTCTTCTGGCTAAGCATTTCGTACAAGATTTTACCCAATTAGTCACGAGTTTACCCATTTTTGGCCAGAAAAATTTTTCTTTGATATTTACTAAGGTTTTGTTTATTCCGGGGTGACAAGCTGCCTTAGAGTCATGAAATAACTCTAAAACTAATTTTACCAATGTGTTAGGTACTACTATTTTACTCCTCCTTCCCACTGAATTACTTTCCTCTTTTGCTTTACATTTTAAGATACCATCCTCAAAAAAAAACTTTAAGTTATTATACTTGGTCTGGGTATTATCACTCAGGTTTTGCTTCACTTCCGTACAAAATGGGTCATCCTTTTGCTCACTGACTAACTGGTCCTTAGAAATTTCTTCCACAATAATAGAGACTTCCTTTTGTGGCTCAACACAGAAAAGTTTGGCGTTCACAGTTTCACAGCCAATTACACTCCTAGAGAGGAAATCCGCTACACTATTCACGTTCCCTGGTACAAACTTTACGGTGTATTGAAACTGGGACAGAGAAAGAGACCAACGCGCCACCCGGCAAAATGAGTCTTTAACCTTAAAGTTAGATATCAACGGACGATGGTCAGTAAATATGGTAAAATGCCTACCTAGTAGGTATTGCCTATAGTAATTACAAAAGTAGACAATAGCTAGGGCCTCTTTCTCCGTCACAGAGTACCGCGTTTCCGCGTCGTTTAGCTTTCTACTTCCGAAGGCGATGGGTTTTGGGAAATTATTATTATCTAATTGGGTTAGTACCCCTCCTATTGAATATTTGCTGGCATCCGTGTAAATTTGGAAGGGTTTAGACATGTCGGGCAGTTGCAAGCAGGGTTCTTTAGTTAAGGCCGACTTCAGGTCCATAAATTCCCTTTCTGCAAATTCGTCCCATTTAAATACTGTCTTATCTTTAGTTAGTCTAGTTAAATTTAAGGACCTCTTCGAAATATCCGGAATAAATTTCCTGTAAAAATTTACGGTTCCCAAAAAACTCCTCACATCTTTTTTATTTCTAGGTGTTCTGCAATTCTCCAAGGCCTCTATGTTACTTTTATCAGGATACAGTTTCCCTTTACTGATAGTATGCCCTAGATACCTTATAGTTTCGGTGAAAAACGAACATTTTTTTGGTTTTAATTTCAATTTATGTATTCTTAACCTGTCAAACACATCTTTTAACTTCTCAAAATGATCCGAAAAGGTTTTAGATATTATTACTATGTCATCAATATACACCCCAACTTCCAAGGGGTCTAATCCCCCCAACACACAATCCATTAGTCTTTGAAAGGAATTAGCAGAGGTTCTCAGGCCAAAAGGGGAACGTGTAAATTGAAACAAGCCTCTATGGGTAGCTATAGCAGTTTTTTCCTTATCGGTGGGTTTTAACATTTGCTGAAAAAATCCTGACGTTAAGTCCAAGGTGGAAAAGATTTTCCCATTCGAGAGATTATCAATAGCTTCCGAAATATTTGGCAATGGGTAGGAATCTGGTATGACCTTGGTGTTAAGGGCTCTAAAGTCAGTGACCAAACGGTAATCCCCTGATGATTTTCTTACTAATAGTACAGGGGCAGCATAAGGAGATTTTGAAGGCTCTAAAATTCCCGCTTCCAACAAGAGGTCTAATTGTTTATTCATTTCCCCCTTCAAGTTGTAGGGGATTCTGTAGGGGCGTTTTTTTACAGGTATATCGTCGGCTAATTTGATATCCTGCCATACTGTCTGACAGCCCGGCAGGTCCAATACAGAAGACGAAAACACGTCTTTGTTTTCGTTTAAAAAACGTAAAACCTCCCCTCTCCTCGTTTCCTCTATGTGACTCAGATCAAAGGAATTTTCCCAGTTTACCTCAGCCTCCTCACACTCCCCATACTCGTTATTAAATGACAACTGATACAGTTCCTCAACATCATTACTTGATATTATAGGCCTACAAGTAGCTACTTGGGTTAATTTATTTAAATGAATGTTTTTATCAGTGGGGTTAAGTATCAACACAGGAACTTTATCTTTCGGCTCGCATACTGATCGAGCTACATAGTAATTCACCGAATTATTCTTAGGTTCAGTTATTATGAGGTTATGAGTGGTTTTGTTCTTTAGTTTAGCATATAGTATTAATTTAGAAAAAGGGGGAATTACTGCTTTCCTGTCTAGATAGGCATACATTTTATCCATATCACAATTAATCTCTTTGATTCTTGTTTCCCCTTGGTCCTTATCAAAGTCGAACCGACTCCCTTCAACAGTTATGTAACCCTCCTGAAAGTTTAGTACACAGTTATTATTTGATAGGAATTCTTGCCCTAAAATTAAGTCAAAATTATTTGAAATAGGGGAATCAGTTACAACAAACTCTACTATTTTTTCTACTTCTCCTATTTTTATGCTTAATTCTACTTTCTTGTTTGCATTTACTACTTTATCCGCTATTGTCTTTATTTGTATATTACAGTTCATTAAACTAGACTTATCAGGGAGATTATTTATGCTTATTAAATTTAGTGAAGATCCCGTGTCAATTAAAGCTTTCAAAGCTTTTTGTTCTATCTCCACCGATACTGTTGGTAAGTTGCTATTAGTCGCGAATATTTGATGTTGCACTACGGGCCTTATATCCTCCGGACGTGCAGCCGAGAGACCCACCTTTAGTTTCCCTGACGGGGTTCCTGACGGGACTTCTGGTTACCCTGCCTGTTTAAGTTTTCCCAGTACTCCCGGGCATAATGCCCTACTCCTCGGCACCGGTAACAGGTTACCTCTCTCCTGTTTTGCCTATATTCCCTGCCTTGCCTAGGTTGCTCCTCAGCCCTATCTTTTTGGAGACCCTCAATTTTTACGGTTAACTCCGATACCTGTGTGGCTAAGCTACTGACTAGAGTCTCTAACTGTCTTATTTGGTTATTTTGGGGTTTCTGTGTCTCTAGATTGAACGCTTGGGTGCTCTCCAAGAAAGGGTTAGAGGAGACTTTACAGACCTTATAGGCCTCCTCCTCCAACTTCGCACATGATTTAATTTCTTCTAGGGATTTGGGATTCTTTGAAATTACACCCCTTAGGAGTTCAGGGTGGAGGTTAGCCAAGAGCATTGAAAACAGCAGATGTTTTCTCTGGTTCTCCGAGGCTTGAGCCGAACCCGCATCTAATTGTAGATTTCGGCTCTTCGCCTCTGCTTGAGCAATATACCTTTCCACTGGAGTGTCTAATTGGTGTTTAAAGGACATAAACTCCAGTAGAGCTACATTCAAAGGAGCGGTTTTGAGGTACTCATTTTTGAGGGCCTTTACCGCCCCATTAAAGTCTGTGCCTGGCGGCAAATCCACCACAAGTCGTCTGGCCTCCCCTCCCAATCGGTCCTTAAGGGCAAAAAGTTTTTCACTCTCTGACCAACTGAATTGGTCAGCCGCATTATTTAACCTGTCTAAAAATTCCTCCAACCCAATACCACTTTCAAATCCCCGGAAGGAGGGCAAAATTCCCAAATGCATTATACTGAAGGTATTAGGGATAAATGTCCCCGTGATAGAGGCAGTATTGGTCTCTTTTTCATTCATTATGAATACAACTAGTATCGATCATACACAAAATAAATTATAACAATATCCTCCAAAATATTAAGCAATTATCAATTGAACCCAAGGGAGTCATCAGTCTTAAAAGGTCACGGCACCATTTTGTACCGTGGGGAAAAATTCCTAATTGGATTTTAAGGTATTTAACTCACGGTAGTAACCCAGGTTCGTTATTAATATAAAATTGAAGGGGAAAGACCCTCTCGACTGATGGCTACCTTGGTTATACAATCTATTAACATCATTAAATCCTCTTTACATGTACATAAATCAAGGTTCGGGAGTTTAAAATAATCATCTTATCCTTAATTATAACTAATTATTTATTAAAAATAGCTACACATGGCCAAAAAGTACCGATTAACATTACAACACACAAAAAAGGCCCAAAGACACCAAGACAAAATAAGCAATACAAATCATCCGATTAATTATTACAACTAATAGTTAACTAATTACGGTTTGGTGATTGACATAAGAGTTAAAAGGGCACTAGAAGAAGAGAAAGGTAAGAGAACAACTTAGCTTGAATGATGGCGTCCCATCGACAGCGTGTTGAGACAGAATAAAGCAAAATTGTAGTTCCACCTCACCGGCGAAGAAAAAAACTCAAGGAAAAAAAGCCCACGTCCGATCTTGCCTCCCCCTTATATAGGTTCTCACAGGTGTTGTCACGTCCGCTCTCGCTCTCGCCCTCGACCAATTATCAAGCGAGAACACCAGGGGGGGGGGGGAAAGCTACCCCGCGTCCAAGGGAGGAGCAATGACCGTCGACTGAGAGGGTTATAAGCACCACCAGAGAATACGACGAAAGGTGGATAACTTAATAGTATTAGGAGGAACAAAAAGAATCTAAGTTTAGTCAATATTTGTCAATCACCTCTAAGAAAATTTAATTACAGTTATTATTAGTCAACCACCAAACTACTTTAAAACATTCAAACTAAATTTAGTTTTTGCCAATGCACTCTTAACTAAAGGGCAAAAACCACTGAGCGTGACCGGAACCACTCAAAGATAATTATTTCAGTTGAATTCATCTCAATAAAGAACCCACAAAGGAACCGAATCAGACATAAGAATTATTTTCCCAACCACGTGTTGTTCCTAACCCCCGTTCAATTTGGACCCGTCCCCCAAATCGTTACAATCGTGACAAAACATGCGGTCAGCTGTCCGCTCACGACTCGAACGAACACCTGGGGGCCTACCACGAGCCTCTCGACAAAAATAACGACACCCTTACTTCTTCCGTGTCGAGAACGCTGAAGAAGCAAGCAAGTTGTCGACACCACACTGTCGCGGAAGTTTATCCATAGGAAATAGCATTAGTGATCGCAAGTGAGGTCGAGAGTATGGGCTCACTTAACAAGAGGGTCTACCATCAGACTGTCGGGAAGTTTTTAACTGTCGTTAAGTGGTATCGAGAAAGTGAAAAACTCAACGACACCTCAAGAGGTGTCTATATCTTGTTAACGACACGAGAACAAGCTCTTTTATACGCTATAAATTATGTGAATTGTTTACCCTGTTATCATTGCACGTTTTTTGAGATACTTAAAGGTATTTTTAAAGTAAAATTGGCTTGCATTACATCTTTTTTTTAAATTATCGACTTAAAAATCGGGCCGGTTTTATGTACTAAAAATTAAAGTCGATTTGTGGGTTTTATTTATTAAGAGAATTGAGGATTACTCATACGTTTTTTTTTTCAGATAATATATAAACAATCGTGCATCCAAAAAGCAGCTTTAAAATGATTATCTGATTTAAAAAATTTTAATCAGAAATGGGATGGGAAAAAATTTTGTTCTTTATCCAAAACTTATTTTTTTGCGATTAAAAAATTGTAATCAATTGATAACAAAAATTTCCTGAATTTAAGTTTGTCCTCCGTTATATGTTCGTAAAGGTATTCGTTTTAAGCGTCTTAATCTTATTACGATCATCCCTTGTTTAGAGTGGCGAGAATTTTGCTCATGAAAAAACGAGTTCCTTCCCTTGCGTTGGTGATCATTTCAAATTACGCCAGTGTAACTTAACTCCCCGCCTATTTCTGACGTACAAGATGACGAAAACTTTTTACACCAATCAAAAGCGTTATTTCTTCTCGACACCTATACTCTCGAACTCAGTTGCAATCGGTAAAAGCTTGCATTTGTCGACATTCAAAAACTACATCGTCGTGGTAGGCCACGGTAGGCCATCGAGAATTTGATCTTGATTTTTCAGAATTCCCGACACCATCGTGCTGCCATCTATAAATCGAAGGATGAAATCCACATGAAATCACTTCTGTGGTTATTCTACCTCCAGACTCTTTTTACTGTATTAATATAAACTTGAACCTTGTAAAAATATATTTTAAAAATGAAAGAAAAAATATTCCATCATAAATAAGTACCCAATGACGTGTATTTTTATGAATAGAATTTTCATCTATTTCATACAAAGCAAATAATGGCGGCGATTTGGGCAATTTGCAATGGAAGATCTGATGACTACGCAGAGAAAACATAGTTCCTACGCAAAATAAAAATATTGTTTCATCTATAGGTTGAAAAGTAATTCCTAAGAGCGCTTTTTAATGTACAATAGCTATTAATTTGAAAATAATGCTACAGCCCTCGATAAGAGGTGTCGTAGAGCTTTTTCGCCTCTCTGTCGTTTTCTCCTCTTGGTTTCTCCTCTCATGGTAGGACCTGTAGTTAAGTTTGAGGCGCATCACGTGACTGTCGATAATTTCGGCAATATTAACGATAACGATACGCTGGTGGTAGAGCCCCTGGCTGGTCTATGCGTTCGGTAAAACTCTACAATTGTTTATATATTATCTGAAAAAAAAACGTATGAATAATCCTCAATTCTCTTAATAAATAAAACCCACAAATCGACTTTAATTCATAGTATATAAAACCGGCCAGATTTTTAAGTCGATAATTTAAAAAAAAAAGATGTAATGCAAGCCAATTTTACTTTAAAAATACCTTTAAGTATCTCAAAAAACGTGCAATGATAACAGTGTAAACAATACACATAATTTATAGCGTTTAAAAGAGCTTGTTCTCGTGTCGTTAACAAGATATAGACACCTCTTGAGGTGTCGTTGAGTTTTTCACTTTCTCGATACCACTTAACGACAGTTAAAAACTTCCCGACAGTCTGATGGTAGACCCTCTTGTTAAGTGAGCCCATACTCTCGACCTCACTTGCGATCACTAATGCTATTTCCTATGGATAACCTTCCGTGACAGTGTGGTGTCGACAACTTGCTTGCTTCTTCAGCGTTCTCGACACGGAAGAAGTAAGGGTGTCGTTATTTTTGTCGAGAGGCTCGTGGTAGGCCCCCAGAACTCACCACGAGAAGGTGGCTGCATATCGAGTTCCCCCCCCCCACCCCCTCCACTAAAAATAAAATTTAACTGTGTTTACCTCTCCAAAAATTTAAGTCACTGGTTTAAAAGTGGTTTATATTGGCTTTTCGTTTCAAACCTTGGCAAAGAAATTCTGGATGCAATTCTCGCTCGTATAAATCCATCCCGTGCCTCTGTTCCACAGACTGCCACCTGATGCTTCAGTAACTATCTTAACACACCTTTCCACAGCTTGGGAATGACATGGAAAGTTAAAAAGATCACTATATCTTGGAACGTCTAGAATTAAAGACTGAATCTCATAATTTGAAAGAGACACTGCCTCAAAGTTTAACTTGGGTGTTCTAAACTCTCTAATATTATTTAGAGCTTCATTTTCTTGCCTCAATTTTAAAATTCGTTTAAGTCCCAATTCTCTTACGTGTTTTCGATCATCCTCCAACATTGCCAAAAGAATATTTTCTGGATGGGCACAGTAAGCATTTCTTTGCAAAGTTAGATCAATTACCTTCTTAAAATCCTCCGGCAAAAATCTCGATTTGGTTACGATATTGTAAAAATGAACACTTCCATACTGACACGATGGTTGACTTTTAATTTTGAACCACATAGAGGCATATACCTTCATAACATATTCTGCTAATACTTTCAAATTATGAGTTGGATGTTCTATTGAAACATATAACCTTAAAATCCTGTTCGCTGTTGTCAGCCATCTAGAGTGATTTAGCTTTCCCGGATCTCTTTGGGATAAGCTTAATGGGATATATTTATTTGCAATCCCTTGGCACATTTCATAGATCATCATTTAGATCCTGTTGGTCAATAACTGGTAAAGTTGTTTCAATTTTCGCAAAGTTTTTTTATTGTTAATTTCTCACAAGATTCCAACAGTTTTCCTATATCTCCCCTGTATCCTGTTGTAACAAATGGCGTAAAGGTAGCTCATTCGTGTGTAATAGACAAATAAACCAATGCACAGGCCGTTCTAAAAAGACCTCAATTTGTCGAATTATTCTATTTTTTACACCTGTGTTTACTACAGTAGCATCACAACCTATAACTTTTAAGTTGGAAAGATTTTTTCAAAATTTTGGAAATTTTTTTCTAAAAATGTTTTGTTTTAATGTTTTGAGAAGAGCCAGTGGCAGGTGTTACATGTCCCAAATATTTTGACCCTGGTTCTGTTACTATAACAATATGTTCTTGTGTTATGGTTTTCCTAGCAATCCTTTCCCCTTCTTTAATCATTTCTAATGTTCTATCTTTTCTTCCATCAAAATATATCCCTTGTTCCCCTGGTATTTCTTCAATTTCCTTTTTAAGATAGCTACGTGTTTTTACTATTTCTCTTCGAATTTTGCTCCTATCAACTATATTTGACATATCTGTGGAAATCATTCCCATATCTTTTAGTGCAGCATTAATCAAAATTGCCGCAGATCTGTCTGAAACACCAGTTCTGATATGAATCTATTACTAGATATTTACCAAAAAAAGGGGTGGGCATCTAAAGAGATCCAGACACCTCTAAGTTGTGAATTACGAGTTGTTTACCCCCTTATAAACAACGAGATGAAAGGGGAGAGCCCGTGTACCACCACCCGCACTTGCGAGGAACACAGGGAGGTCCGTTCAGAAGCGTGGAGGCGCGCGTTAGATGCTTTAAAAAAGAGGCCAAATTTTAAACTCAAAAATTTATTTCAAGGCTGAAACTTTTTTTATACATTCAGGGAAGTTCATTTCATCTCCCATGCCTCGTAATAGGGGGAATTAATTTTTTATGGATGCGTTATTGTTATTTATATGAAAAAATTGGCAAAATTTCGAAATTTCAAAGTGAAAGGGTCATCTGAAGATATTAATTGATTGAGCTCATATTTTGGATTATTAATAGACATGGTTGTCCACACCACAGCTATTCCCACCATAGGCGTTTTCAATTTCCGAAATTTGTGTTTTTCGCTCCACCCTATTCAGTAAAGTAACAAATCTATTATTCAATGCTTTGTTTAGAGTTAGACCACATATGGGCATGGGCAACCTCCAGCGTGCCTCTCCATTTTTTTCGGTCCGCGGAACATTTAAAAAATTGTCATGGAGAAAAGTCGAAAGAAAGACTTCAAAAAGTCTCAAAAGGACTTAAAACACTATTTTGAGGTTCAAATTTCAAAATTTTTTTTGAGGGAGGGAGACCCCAAACCCCCTCCACAATTTAGAAGTCATTTAGTGCTTTTCCTTTGAAAATTCTGCCGCTTTCAAGAAACGGTTTCCTTTGCGTGTTCCCCAAAGTGGTTTCAAATGAGATAAAAAACTAGTTTAAAGGGGAAATTTAAAAAAAAATTCCTGGGGGAGGACCCCCAGCCCCCTCGAAATTTTGACGTCTATTTATAATTTTTTTCCCTTGAAAATTGTGCGGTTTACGTTCTCTTTAAATGTTACCCAAAGGGGCTCAAAATCAACTAAATCACTACTTTTATAGGCCAATTTAAAAAAAAATCTGGAGCTGACCCGCAGACCCCCATTTTTACTTACAGCTAACATTGTAAAATTTTGACATTATGTGCACACTGTAAAAAAATCCCGTAAAATTTAGGGTTTTAAACTGACAGCTTGGTTGTTTGTGGAAAACCGTAAGAATTACGAAGTAAACAGTAATAAAAACAACGGTGTTTTCCCTTGTAAAACAAAAAACATGGATTAAAATGGTAAAACACCGTTGTTTTTACGGATTTACTTCGTAATATTTACGGTTTTCCACAACCAACCCAGCTGCCAGTTTAAAACCGTAAATTTTACGGGAATTTTTTACAGTGTATAGGCGGCAATTTTTGGTTCAGCCTATAGGCGGCACATTTGGAAATCCGCCACTGGAAAGGCATGTAGTTATTTCTGACTGGGCATTATTATTATTTAAATATTTGTTGATAATGGAAAAATACATGATCTTTAGCAAAATGTATGCAGTATAGGTTTATATTTTAATGGTTTAACAGTGTTTTACATAATTAATGAGGCGATGGATTTGGATTTGAAAAGTCTCTTCATAGTGTGGTGGCAAACGGTAAGAAAATGGGCTCCCGTGCGATAATTGTGTTACAATTATGAGGGTTACTTTTTCTGAAAGGTAATGACGTAAGGAATACGAATCCGGTTGTTGCCAACCCCAAATATCGTGCAGAGAGGCGCGGCGGGAGCTCAAAGTGGCGGATCGCGCTTCAGAAAAACAGCAAAATCTCCAATATTTATCGCAATAATTTTTTTTTTCGAAGTTTGGTTATTTCTTTATTAGGTTTCGAAACATAAAAGAGGGTAGCAATTCAACCCAGAACAGCGGGGAATACAGGACAGCGAGTAATCCAAAACAACCACTTTATTGGCATTTAGCGTGAAAATTTTTAAGTTACAATGATGAAAGTTGGTTTTTCTGAAAGATATAAACTTATAGAACACGTATGTCAGTGTTGCCATCACCAAAATTTGCGCGGAGGGGAGGAAATTCAAAATGGCCGACTTCTCGTTTCACTGAAACTACCATATCTCCCTCGTTTAGAGAAACAATTCAAATTTAAAACGCTTAAACACATTTTTATAAAGTTTCTACAATATTTAGAATGTACTAGGATAAAACAGAACGTCGGAACAATAATAATATCAGACAAGGGGTGATTCCAAATACCCTCCATGTTTGTTCTTTTTTTCTAGAATTCTACACGTTCAAAAATTTTAAGAGTTACTTTTAATGAAAGATATAACTGTAAAAAAGACCAATTTACCTGTTGGCATCATCAAAAATATTGCTGGAGAAGGGAATTCAAAATGGCCGACCACCCACCGCATCAAGGAAACAACAATATCTTCATAAGTTATAGATGTACAAAACATTTTTAGAAGCTCAAAATGAATCTTGATGCAAGTTAGAAAATAGTTCAAACATCTTAAGCAACTTTAATTAACAATAATTTAGAAATAATTAAATATAATTTGTCTTCTTATGAATGGTTATTTTTTATTTCCTTTATGGGTTTCAGTCGATTAGATAGGGCTCATCTAAGAATAATATTTTTTTTCAATAAAATAAAACATTTTCACAGAAAATTTCATAAGTTTAATGCAAAGTAATAGTAATAATTTTGGATACAGGATACTTCATGGCATTACATAGACATAGATGATATTCCTTTGGTACCAAAGCACGATGGAAGTGAAAAAGAATAAGAAATTACTCTCCTTATCAAACAATATTTATCTATATGTGGTATTTATACAAGAGCTACTCTTAAAAGAGTCAAAATTAATTATAATATATTTCATTCTCAACAAAAATACACAAAAATATTACTTGCTCAAAATAGTGTTTCATGAATGGTACTTAATTTATTAGATTAGGTAGGGGTAGTACTAAACAAAGATGAATTTTAACATTTGTTGTGAGATTCCTTTGATTCTAGAGATCGTATTTTATTATATTACTGCGATAATCGTATTTCACGAAATATATACAATTTATTTATTAAACTGGAAACCGATTTACATGAACCTTCATTTTAATCTTTGCTAAAATAATTTTTTAACATTTAACAACATCTTTGAAAAGGCTGTCTTGGTTGCATATGATCCAATTGAAAGTGAAAACAAAATGTCAAACTTTGCATCCCTGGCACAGCGCAGAGGGGTGGGCTAATCACTGGTGCTCGTAGATAGCTTCGTTGCTTCGTTATCTTTGAAATCGCGGGTGACGATTGCTCCTCTGTGGGGGGTCGCGGTTTTCGTTTGGTCAACCATAGACCACCCTGACCGACATCCCAGTGTGTGGTCTTGCTGCTCGGTCACTGTATTTTATTAAGAATAGCATAGATCACCATTTTTTCACAATTTGTCTCTTAAAGAAATGCTTGAATTCCCTAAACTTGTTTCTGTGGTGACGTGTAAATTTCTTTAACTAGATAATCGGTATCAACATTATTTGCGTTGGGAAAAAATTCGATTCCCAGCGTGTTATTCTGAAAATGTAAAACATGCAATTAGCCCAGTATTAGCCTTCTATTTGTTTGTTTGTTGTGTTTTGTGAATAGGCTAGTATCATCTATGTAATTCCAAAATTATTACTATTACTTTGCATTAAACTTATGAAATTTTCTGTGAAAATGTTTTATTTTATTGAAAAAAAAATCTTTTTCTTAGATGAGCCTTATCTAATCGACTGAAACCCAAAAAGGAAATAAAAAATAACCATTCATAAGAAGACATATTATATTTAATTATTTCTAAATTAATGTTAATTAAAGTTACTTAAGATGTTTGAACTATTTTCTAACTTGCATCAAGATTCATTTTGAGCTTCTAAAAATGTTTTGTACATCTATAACTTATGAGGATATTGTCGTTTCCTTGATGCGGTGGGTGGTCGGCCATTTTGAATTCCCTTCTCCAGCAATATTTTTGATGATGCCAACAGGTAAATTGGTCTTTTTTACAGTTATATCTTTCATTAAAAGTAACTCTTAAAATTTTTGAACGTGTAGAATTCTAGAAAAAAAGAACAAACATGGAGGGTATTTGGAATGTCTGATATTATTATTCTTGCCCTTGTCTATGTTGCCCTTGTCTGATATTATTATTGTTCCGACGTTCTGTTTTATCCTAGTACATTCTAAATATTGTAGAAACTTTATAAAAAATGTGTTTAAGCGTTTTAAATTTGATTGTTTCTCTAAACGAGGGAGATATGGTAGTTTCAGTGAAACGAGAAGTCGGCCATTTTGAATTTCCTCCCCTCCGCGCAAATTTTGGTGATGGCAACACTGACATACGTGTTCTATAAGTTTATATCTTTCAGAAAAACCAACTTTCATCATTGTAACTTAAAAATTTTCACGCTAAATGCCACAAAAGTGGGTGTTTTGGATTACTCGCTGTCCTGTATTCCCCGCTGTTCTGGGTTGAATCGCTACCCTCTATTATGTTTCGAAACCTAATAAAGAAGTAACCAAACTTCGAAAAAAAAATTTATTGCGATAAATATTGGAGATTTTGCTGTTTTTCTGAAGCGCGATCCGCCACTTTGAGCCCCCGCCGCGCCTCTCTGCACGATATTTTGGGTTGGCAACAACCGGATTCATATTCCTTACGTCATTACCTTTCAGAAAAAGTAACTTTCATAATTGTAACACAATTATCGCACGGATTACCGTTTGCTCCTTGACTATCAACTGATTTTGAGAATTGAAACGCGAGTCGTGCGAGTCTAGTAGCTATTAGTAGCTATGATAGCGTTGTATTAGCTGTTTTATAAAATGGAGGATTTCGTTAAAATTTTTAATTGTATTTGAAAAATTGTATTGGATAAATGTTCTTAAGAATTATTAAGGTGATAAATTTGGATTCTCTTGGAAGTTTTTGAACACATTTCTGCTTCGAGATTTGGAGTGAATTTTATGTGTAATGAAGTGGAATTCGATGTTTTTTATTTTTGGAATCAGGATAGTTTATTATAGGAAATAGGTTTTTATAATAGAAAACAATCGGGAATTAACATATGCTTACGCTTTTGGAAAAATATTATCAAATTTATATTTTTCAATCCTTCAGTTCAAGAAAATCTGTAATAGTTAAGATTTACATTGAAAACTTTTACGATTAAAAAGGATTTGTGATGATGGTCCACGCCACCCCATATTTTTGTGTACTTATTCTATTAATTTCAAAATTCCCGCTGTGAATTTCAGGCCTAAACCCTTCTTCATTCTTTCTCACGGTCACCACACCCACACCATTGGCTTTTTGCATCACGCGCATCTCATAAATTTTATTCAATCGAAATTATACTGTTTCTTCAGCCGTTTGTCAATAATTCGATCAACACTCCCACGCTTTCCTCCTCTCTGTCGCCGGTTAAGACATAACTTTTTCTGTTCCAACGTATCATACTATCGCCAATATTCAAAATAGTTCTGGAGCTAATTCCACCCTCCAGTAACCTCTCCTATTTTTTCTTTAATCAGCCTGTTCCCTAGTTCTGGTTTTTATGGCATTTCTCTGTGACCCACGCGGGTCTGCCGAGGCGTTCTTTGCGGAGTGCTCGTGCGGTGCAGTCCGCGTAAAACCACATACTTATTACGATAGGATTGATTTCATGGTTTTTCTACACATTTTGGAGGTAAGTGAGTTATGCTTGTATTCTACACAATTGAGTTAACCGCGTAGTAATTGAAACCCTGTGAGACTGAGTTTCAGACAGAGTGAAAAATCGATATTCTACTTCCTATATTCAACTGAGTTTCACTTACTCTGGTGGTAACTTGTGCGACCACATGCGATTGGCTACTCAGCCAAGTGACGTAACAAACAAGATCAGATCTGTTCCAAGCGCGGCAGCGAACATTTTAAAAATTGTTCAAAATCAAAATAAAGAATGGCTAGCAACAACGTACAGAAAAGAAAGCAAATCGGAAAATCTTTAAGGATTATGAGCGACATTTTTTGATTGAATGTGTCGACAGATGGAAGAATGTTGAATCTTTCAAATCACCTGGCTGGAAACTAGAAAGGATCTTTAACTTTGAAAATTCGTAGGTCCCGAACGGAGCGAAATAAAATTACGAAACAAGTCTCTAAAAATAGCTTGGTTACCATATAATAGCAAATTAAAAGGAATAATTCGTACAAATTCGTTAACTATTCAAAAAAAGAGATTTAAATAGTCTAAAGACGAAATAGCGAAACTGTGCTGCCATCTATCAAATAAAATACGAACATGATTGTCAACCTACTTTTTGGAAAAACTAATTGGCATTTCTTTAATAATTATAGCAACGACTCCATTTTTGGATATAAAATGAATCATTGAACCCTCTTTAAGGGGGAATAGTCGAAAACTCGAAAAAGATTCTTAAAGAGAACTGAGTAATACACTGAGTTCGACTTACCACCCAAATTTGGAGGGTTACATTTTACTACATGAAACATGGTCTTATGGAGGAGTAGAATACGAAAAAGTCCAAAAAACAGGGTAACTCACATGGTAATGAGTTACGACTTTTGTGTAGAATACAAGCGTTAGTGAGTTATATAAAAGAGTTAACTCATTTTGATGAGTGAGTTGCTTAGATCTGATCCCTAAAAAGAGTTGGATCGCCCATCACTTCGATTCTATTCCTGAATCGATTTCTTAGCCCGATTCTTTAAGGTAAAATCGATTTGGACAGAAAAGGGAAATGTGAGGGCAAATATCGTTTCCAGGTGGAGGATAGAGGGTACAGTAGGGATTTTTTCGACAAGTGGGGGAAGGAAAAAAATTTTCGGCCAAACGTTCGTATAGCCATACCTGTAGGGGTTCAAAAGTTAAAGGGGTTGGGCCACTTCTCGTGGGACACCCTGTATATTAGAATTATGTTGCAAATTTTGTTAAACATTATTCAGTGCCTTGAAATTCAAAATATGCATCTGAGCTTGTAAGTAATTGTTTTGTAGTTCAAAATTATCGCTTTACAATCACTTGTTTATTAAAGCTTCTAAAATTCGCTTGCTTTCATACTTTTGTCTTATAATTTATTACACAACAGAGCTTTTATGTTCAATAAGTATACTGACCATAGATATCTTGCATACCAAATTTCAATCAATTATGAAAACAGCAGTCAGACCAATAAGTTTTCAGCTCAGAAAACAAATTAAATATTACAGTTTCAACTAAGTTATACACTTCTTATAATAAAACTAATATTTGGTTAATAAACTGATTATTTAACCATTAATTAAATTCAATTATTTTATTTTATATGGGCGAAATATTCTAATAATATAATCTAATTATTTAATAAAAAATAACTAAAATGAAATGTTTCTGTGATATATTCCAATATTTTTATATTATTTCTTTATAAAAATAAAATTAAAGTCAACCTTTAATGTGATATTTGCTTGATTTAAAGTTGAGTTATATTTTATGAATTAATTATTATTAAAGAAATCAAAAGAAACTATCTTCAATATCAGTTTTTTAACCAAACATGAATATTTTAAAAATAAGTATATATGGTGGCATGGAAACATTGAATGTCAAAGCGATCGCCAAGACCTACTTCTGAAATCCAACTCCCTGTGCATGTGCAAGTGTGGCTTTAACAAATTGTTCGGAGCGGGATTTAACGTCTAGTTTCTAAAGCTACTTTTTTTTTTGGGGGGGGGGGGTCAGGGAGCTTCGCGGGCCACTCAAAATGACTTGGCGGGCCACGCCCGAAATACGCGGGCATTATTAATAATGCCAGAATTTATCACATTGCCCTTAACATAATACCTAATGGGTGTTTGAATGCATATTAGCACACACCAGCTATGTTTCAATATTTCTTACAATTTCTTTCAACTTGTGTTACACTAAAGAGAGTATTGGAGTCAGTTGTCCATTTCTTTCTTTTACTTTAAAAAATCGTAAAACCTGTATTCTTCGAATAAAAAAGGTTGACATGAGATTTTAATTAAAAAAAAATCCTCTCCCTGGTGATTTTCTTCCAGGTCCCTTTCTTTGACTTCACTTAATGGATGTCCTTAAGTTCCAACACCAGCTTACACTATCTTGTAAATTAAGTTTTCATTAAGTATAATAACCTGAAACTGAATGAATGCTAAAATCTATTTTTATAGAACAATTAGTATGCACTTTGACAAAATAATAAATGTGTAGGGGAGACCGGGGCTAGTTTTCCACAGGGGCAAATTTTCCAACGCCCTTTATTTTTAAATGAGCGATTAGATCACCTCAAGTAGTGAACAGGATGAAAAAGAAAGACTTCACACACATTCTGATGTACTTTCAGAATTTTAGCTCTTGTAGTTTCGTCAGAAAAGCGGTTTTTTCAATATTTTGCTCTTTGCGTAAACTTTTGGATTTTTATTAAAAATGTGATTAAGCCCTTTTAATTTGAACTGACTAATCTGATATTGCATATTCTGGTAGAGGATTTCTTCCTCTACAAAACTATGCTTTTGTTTTTCAATAGCATTACGCCCCCACCCATTGAGGGGCTCCCAAAGTTCAAAAATTGAGTTGGGGCAGGTTTTCATAAAGTAGACGGGGCACTTATTCCAACAATTGTGTGGCTCAAGCACAAACCAATCAAGCAATCCATAACGCAAGCTAACGATTCCATAGGAGCTGTTTGTTCGAATCCCACTAAAATTTTTCCAATTCCTTTCAAAAAAAGGTGGTGTTCTTATTGTTAAAGTGATATTATATATTATACTATAATTAATAAATTTTACTATAAGTGTTTTACGATCTAACCCTTTAAGACCAGTCTTTTAACCGGCACTGTCGTTCGATTCCTACATTTGTTCCAGGCTAATACCTGAAAAGCTACAACTTCAGTTTTGTCTGACTACCAATCAACCAACTAACATGCAAGATCGTATTCTCGGCTTAGAGAGAGAAGAGGCACTAACCAATGAGAAAGTTCGCCATGAAATAAGCAATCCCATATTAGGAATGACATCCTTCCGGTAAACCAATCAGAGTTTTCGCCAGCAATCGGTATAACTGCAGATAGTAGTACTGTAGGAAAACGTGTACCTTACGGTAGGAAAACTTGCCCCACATACGGGGCACATTTTCCAACGTGACATGGTCACCTTTAAGCCTTTTTTGTAAAAAAAAAACTAATAATGATGATGAAAATTGAATGCTACATTTTGTAGAGAACAATACGAGGAATATGATGAAATTTTGATTACCCAAAAATAAGTAAAAATAAAATGTAAGGAAGCAAAATTCATTTAGGTTGGAAAACTAGCCCCGGTCTCCCCTACTATTTAAAGAGATAATTTTGAATTAGTTCTTATGTTATGTTTTGAATTGTTTCACTAGGGTGCGGTTATAGCTGCTGTGTCAAGTCCAAGATGGAATAGCTTCTATTATGACCCATTAAGTGACAGGTCATCCGAATATGGCATAGAAGATGAAATAACTGCGGCAGGTAGTGTTGATTGTTCAGAATTTAATTAGGATGTTATTTACTTTTACAGTATGAACATTTAAAAAAAATGCCGATTCCTAATATAAACACTATAAAGACAGGACTTGGCCAAATACTTAAACAAATTGAGCTTGTTTGGCCCCTCTTAAATTTTTGGAGCAATTATACTTTTCAAAATCCTAGAAATATCCTAAAAATAACATTAAAAGAATAGAGTTAACTCAATCATCATAAATCTATCAAGTTTTGGATAGTCAAAATATCTAATGAAACTGTTCAAAGAAAACTCAATTTCAATAAAAAATAAGATACAGATTTTATAAATTAAAATACTCCTGTTTAATTAACGAATTTGTAGATGTTTTTACGTAACTAGTAGGGGAGATTCGTGCACCTAGGGCCACCCCACTTTTTTAATAATATTTAATTTTAAGTATTCTTTCTCAGCTGGGTGAGTGGCAACACCAATTGTCGTGTTATGACCCATATTTAAATCTCGTAGGAGAAATTGTGGCTAGTTTTTGAGAAAAACAGTTTATAATACTTCAAGATTCTTTTGAAGCGCATCACGTCTGTTTATTTTCCAATGGTAAGTAAAATAATTTACTTTTTATTTTTGTCATAATTTTGTTTTTTAAGTTAGAAACAAAATGAGGTATTGAATAAGTTCGGACTCCACGTAGTTTTTTCAAAATAGGAGATTTTGTATAAAGTTGCATTCATTGTACCTAGGGCCACATATTTTCCTTGTATCTAGGGCCGGCCCTAGGTACAAGAAATGGTTATACACAGGGTGTATCTGAAATCGTGCTACAAACTTTGAGGGTTGAAGAAGAACAGGAATTAATATAGAACAGGGGATCCCTAATCCAAATTTTTACTGAACGGGTTTTGATAGAAAGACAGATTCGAATGTACAGATTTAGGAATAAGAGTTTCAGAGAAGTAGGGGAGGTGGAGGCAAATCCCCGCAGTTTTCAGTTTTTTTTAACATTGTGGTCAAAAGAAGGTAGATAATCCCAAAATTTCAATTGGAGGTCTTAGATTAAGATTTTACCTATAAAACCAATCCAAATTTTAGCTCTTTTTGATGGTATATAAAGAGAAATTTACAATTTAAAAGAAAAACTAATTTGCCCCCACGAAATGGGGCAAAGCCACGCACTTGCGGGAAACATGGTTGGATTGAAATAAACTTAGGGTGGGTCGAAAAAACGCTTTTTTCGAAATCCGCTTATGGGTAGTGCGGATTTTTTTGGCCAAATGGCTTCAACAACACGTGTAAAAAATTTCAGCTCGATAGGACAATTCCTTCTATTGCCGCAAAGCGCCCCAAATGTGAAAAAACGCAAAATTTCGATACGTTTTTAAAATTTTATCGAAAATCAGTTTTTTTGAATTCCGCTTAGCAAAAATGCATATGTTTAGCCAAATGACTTCAATAAAACGTGTAAAAAATTTCAAATCGATACAACAACTCCTTCCGGTATAAACTTGCGCCCCAAAATTGGGAACTGAAAATGAGAGTCATTTTTCCAATTTTTTTAAAAAAAATTCTAAAAAATCAGTTTTTAGAGTTTCCGCTTTCGGGTAACATGGACATAAAGCTAAAAACCTTCAATAAAACGTGTAAAAAATTTCATCTCGATTGAACAAATCCTTCCAATGTAAACAAACCAGCGCCCCAAAAGTAGAATTTTTATTTTCACAACATTACTGTCATTTCCCTGCTGTGGTGTTTACCCCCTCGAAGCGCCGTACTCACTTCGATTAGCCGAAAGACAAAGACAGCAGAAGTATGACCTTTACCATGTCATTCAAATCATTGAGCTAATTGATTGTGGATACAGAATGCCTTACGCCTTGGTTAAAAGATATTCAAAGCGAACAATTTTGAGGCGCTGCGCTGTGGAAGAGAACTTCCTGCCTGGGGAAGACGAAACCAGTCTAGGCGAGCTCGTGACGTCACATTACGATAGTTCGGCAAATGGTCGAACCGCGAAGCATTCGTCTACTTATCGAAACCTCGCCTACGGCAAATTTTCCCTCGCCTACGAAGCGACTGCTTCGGAGGACTCGTAAAGGTCTTTTCGCAATTATCGTATACGCTATGTATTGTTTTTTTACTATTATTTCCTTATATTATGACGTTTCTTTTAGTTTTTAACCTTATCATTCTTTGAGGTATGCTTAAAAATCTTCGATTGTACTTTTTAAAGTATTTTATTTTAGAACTCTTTCTCTATGTCTGCGCACGGTTTACTTTGGGAAGAGTAGTGATGCGGTGTAGTGTTTAGTTTGCATTTTCTAAATCCGAAGACAATTTTTCATTATGGCTGGGACTTTAGGGATGCATTCAGAAACTTTAACACGATTAAGAAACGAAAAGAAATTGAAAAGTATAGCCCTTCCATTTATAAATTGATTTATTCATTTGTGTGATAGTGGAACTATCTATGGAAAAACGTCACAAGTAATTCTACACTGATCCTACAAATTTGTATAAACACTAATGTCCATTACTTTCGTATTAGATTAATATCTGAGGACTTGCTTTGGAAATTAATAGCTGTTTTATATTTTTTGAACTATTTAACGGACCACCAAAAGTGTAAAAGAAATCCGAATACGGTTTGAAACTTAATACAAGATGGCGGACGATATTGCAGCTCATGCGGATGAATACAACACGACACGAAAGCGAGGTGCATCAGTAAATCCTTTTCTACAACCGGTTCGCGGTCGGGCCAAAAGCGCGTTTTGGGAAGGTCTCGCATAGAGAAAAACGTGTTCTCGCCTATTCCATCTCGCCTATTGTCGATAGCAACTATAGGCGATGAGATCGCGGTTAGGCCCCTGGCAAGTCACGCGTACCCCCAAAAATGCTTCGAAGTATTTTTCTTTCGAATGCACCTAATGCATATTCATTTTTGGAGGTCATAGTCCAAGACTCAGGGGCATATGTAAGTACAGATCTTACGAGCACGTTATATAGAGTAATATCTTGGTACTAAACCTAAGGATAATGGACTTAAGAAATCTGCGCAGGCCATAAAAACAGCGGTTGGCAGCAATAATTCTTCTTTGAACCTCTGGTCCTACATCATTTTTAGTGTTAACCTCTGACCCCAAGTAAATAAATCTGTGGGCTTTATCGAATTTAAATAGTCCAATTTCAAGGTAGGGAAGAGTAAAACTTCCCTTAGTACATGCCATAAATTTTGTTTTCTTTTCATTGATTGTTCTAGAGTTATTTAATGTCAAAGTCGAAAATTATTTTTTTCTGCTGCGAGTTCGCCCCCAGCAAAATCTATTAGCAGCAGAAGTATGATTTTTTGCAGACACATACTCTTAGATGTGAAGTTTTGCACCACGTCGCCCTTTTTTCGAATTTCGAATTAGTTTTGGAGTAATTAAGTTTTAAAGTTTCGAAATTTTTGACGGTTTTTCTGTTTTTTTCGTTATAAAAAAGAAAAACTAATCACACTAGAACTATATTTTAAACACACATACTTAATTAATTTTTATAAAATGATTGGCGTTTTGTTTTTCAAAATATTCTAATTAGTTTTGGAATTATTAAAATTCAAGTTAAGATTAAGTTTTAATTTTTTTTTCTCTTTTTGGCCGTTTGAGAAACTTATGTGTTTTATGATGAGTCTGATTTCTTTTATTTTCAAGAATGTTTATTTCTACAAAATGGTTGATGATTATTAGTAGACTTGCTGAATATTTTTTTGACATTTTTATTAAATTATTGATAAGCTAGAAAAGAATATATTTCAGCAACATTTTTTTTCTGTTAATTTGGAGGAATGATCCGAAAATTATTTATGCAAGAGAGAGGTATTTTCGGTATTCCATGAGGCTTTATTAAGCCGAGAAGAGGGTTGTGCTTAAGGTTTCTTTCCCGGGAATTCCCGGGAAATGAAAAAAATTAAGATCAAGGTTTAAAATTTATTTTTTACCCTTCCAACCCTTTCAAAAAATAGTAACATATTCCCCCTCGTGGGGTCTAATAGACCCCATGCGAAAACGTGCCTATGGATATATTAATAGTGTAAGTACTATACCTTAAATGGGAAAGAATTATCATTTTTTACATTAAAAAATATGCTTAGGTATAATTTGTCAAAATTTTGTTTTATTTTTCTCGTTTTTTGTTCCTTTCGTGGCGTTTATTTGGTTTCTTTTGATACAAGTTTTTTTATAACACCTGAAACTTCAAACAAGAATTTAATTACAGAAATGAATCATAACTCAGTTGTTTTACTTAAAATATTCTATAATTACACTTCTTAATTAAAGCATACTAGCTGATCTACCCGGCTTTACACGGGTACACTCTTAAAACTGTACCGTATATATATAAGGTAAAACGCGCATGTGCCTTATATAACACGATTATATATGGCATAACCGGTTTCGCGCTGCGAAATATACGGCACGGACAACCCTATTCGGCAAATATACGGGGTTGAAAGCGACAACATTGTATGCGTGCCGTATATAATTATTTGCCTTATATTTTTGTGCCTTATATAATTATTTGCCTTATATTTTTGTGCCGTATATAACTACGCGTGCTGAATTTTCGCCCTGGGACCCCCGATCATTGTGCCATATATTAGCAGCATCAGCAGAATTCGAATCAGTCTGTGTTCCACTTATTAGAAGTGTGTTAAATATATTTAACTTAAAATATACTGAACACTTATTTGTAAAATCTACTTAAGAAAGGTTGAAACAAATTTCAATAAGATATTTTTACGTTTTCTTGGAAAAGATAAATTTAAAAAATTAATAATTTTATTGGGGGAAATACGTTATCAATTTAAAAAATTAATTTCAAAACGTAGTCCAGTCAATCTGTGACTAAATCCCCTAACAAAGCATGATTTAAATCACTATATTTTTTATAATACAAAAAATCATGTGATTTAAATCAAAAATGTTAAACTACCACAATTTAAAGAAATTAATTAGTAGTTGTAATTTGTATTTTGCAAAATTATTTGCATTTAAACTAAACAAGAATTAAAATCCCATAATTTTTTACCTGGTATCAACTTTTTAAAATGTTAAGATGATTTTTATCAAAAGCTTATTTTTATATTTTTAGTTATGTTTTCCAATCCAATTTTATTTTCTTATGCTACATAAACATCTTTATTTTTTTATTAATTACTTTTTGTTTTGAAGAAATAAACATTATTTTAATGAGTAAAATTAATTTAACTAATCAATAAACTTAAATATTGATTTCAATTTTTACACAAAAATCAGGCATGATTTTTTCAGTAATGCATCAAATATAATCATTGTCTTTTTTTATTTATTTAATAATGTATCAAATATAACTGAAATTATGATTTAAAAAAATAATATTGATTTCGAAATTTGGTAAGTAGTTAGTCGTCGTCGTGTCGTGTCCATGGGAGTATTAAATAATCAAATGTATCCATGGTAAGTAGTTAGTGAAAGAAGGATAAAAATTTTAGTAACTAATAGTACTATAATTATTCATTCCTATTTTCAGAACGGGCATCTCACCGATGAGATAATTAGTGCATAAAATATATTAGAATGTGATGCAAAATTATTACATCACACAGAAACTATAATATCAATATATTTTTTACCAGTTTCAGAAAACACAGAACTGTTAATTCATTTAAATAAAAAAATCTGATTTAAATTAAACAAGTCCGATTTAAGTCAAAAAATTCAATTTTTTACTTTAAAAAAAATCAGTAACCTTGTTTGTGATACTACATGTCTATAGGTTATCCTTCATTGATAAACACGATATTCCATTTAAAATTTTAAAAAAATTGAAATATCAATTTTTAAAAAAAATAATGTATTCAAAACAAAACAAAAACTGCAAAAGACGTAATTCTAATGGATTTCATTCAGAAATGACATAATAACTAACACATACTTTTCAATAAAGAAAAAATCGGACAACCCAAGTAGACAGTGGACGACATTTTTGCGTCACAAAATGCCTTAAAATTTGATTTTTTTTTCGTTGAATACAAATACAAATATTGACGATCAACAACAGTGTCAATGAATGTCAAGTGATTTTCACGTGATTCGGACCCGGACCTTAAATTCCGGAAACTTTCCTGCAAAATTCTGGTTTTCATTTGTCATTTCTGAAACGCTTCTGAATATTTCTGGACGACAAGTTGGCAACATCCTACGCCGACGCTATGTACATGTTGTTGTTTATGATTGGCATTGGTGAAAAGGGCGCGCGATCCGCGATCTCGCCCGCTCTGAATACAAGAAATACTTAGGTAAGTTTATATTTATTTCCTGCTCTTAAATATTCATAACGATTACTTTATTTCGAGAACTATTCTTTTAACTTCCGTTTTGCTCCTTAAAAGATAGTCCAAACAACCCATCCATAGAAAATGGTTCAAGCCAGATTATTCTTTGTGGTTGTCGGGGAAATAAATGTTCCGTGGTTGTAGACGTGATTAGTAGTTGCAAATTTGTACGATTTTTGCCTATAAAAATTAGATTTTAAAGTTAAGTACTGTAGCACTAGAAAGTTTTTATCTTATTTTGAAAACTGAAGGCAATATTTGTTCCTCGAGTTTGTTTTCATGTCTTAACCTTTTTATTTTGTACTGGGACACTTGTCAGGTTTGCTCAACTAATATTAAATTTTCTGACCCAACTGAATTGAATCGGGGGTTTTATATCTTGCTATTACTACCGCATTTCAACTCAACTTATAAATTCCAAATATATTGTATGTCAGAATCATGTATTAAAACACAATTTTTAACAAGGGCATATTCTACCCAAATTTTACTTATAAAATGATGGACTATTCCAGAGGTTCTCAAACTGTGGGTTGCCAGTAAGTTTTTGGTGAGTCGGGGTCGCTACCAGTGCTGAAATTGGAGGGTGACGCCGTCCCCCGAAATGATTGGACCGTTCCCCGAAATATTTTTACAGTCCCCATTCCCTAAAATATTTGTTTCCCCGAAAAAAAAATTATAAATTTAAGGGTAGATTTAAATACGAAAACAAATTTATTTTTCTGACCTAAATTCCCATTCGAATGAGTGATCGGATTCGCCTATCAGTGCGCCAGCAGTCTCCCCGTATTCCGATTCTCAAATTTATTCGGATTCGGATTTTTAGAGTTAAATTTCCAAAAACTTTCTGGGGAGGGAGGACCCCCAGACCCCCTTTATGTATTTTAATCTCTTTTACTCACGATTTGATGTACAAAAAAGGAGTTAAAACCCTGTTTTTAGAGTCTAATTTCCAAAAATTTTCTGGTGGAGAACCCCCAGACCCCCCTTTTCATACTTGGAACTTCATTATTCACAACTTTTTTAACATTAGGTTGAGCAAAATGATTCAATTCGATTCACAAGTTTTTAGCCCCCCAAACCAAATCCTGGATCCGTCACTGCATGGTAACACAAATATGAATAATGTTTTTTTAAAGTTATAAAAATTATAATAACTGCATTTGTGCTTTTATTCTAGCATTTAAAAATGTTCCATTAGCCCCCACTTTCCCCTAACTATGCAATCTAGAATTTGATTATATCAATACGAGTAGGTACCAAAAATTAGTCATATTTTACCCTCTATCAATCATCTACTCTGTAAAAAGGTGAGTCCCCCCAAATATTTTTCTCCAATTTCAGCACTGGTCGCTACAAATTTTGAATTCATCTGAATACATGGTATCTTTTTACAATTTTATGAACATGCTGACTTGAAATTTATCAAATTACTGTAGAGTAAAAATTACAAAAAAATAATAAGAAAAATTATCCTACTCGGTGTCGAATGCAAAGACAAAGTAAAAATACAAAAGAGTTTTATTTAAAACTTTTACTTTTAAAAAAAGATTTGGTAATAAATCAGCGTTTCTAAACGTTGGGCTCCCTACCCGGGGGAGCAAGACAAATATTAAGAATTTTCTTAGGGAGTGATGTTGTAACTTGTAACTGATGCAATTTATCCAGATATTACAAAAAAACAGTTCAAAATCAATTTTTAAGAGTCAAATTCAAAACATTTCTGGGGGAGGACCTCCATACCCCCCATTTTATTGTGGAGCTCATTGTTGCTCCAACAATTAAACATTCAAGTTAAAATTCTTCCTTATTATCTCCTAAAAATGTTATTTAACTTCTGATACATGATATATAATTTATTACTGTAACAAAGTACTACTTGTTGGGGACCAAACCAGCTAGATTTTGTTTATAAAAAGTGGTTGCAATGCTCAAAAGTTTGATAACCCCTTGACTATTCAGTTGCTAACTTAAAATTTTAAGCATTTTTTCGAAAGAAAATTGTCAGTTGAATAACTTTTGAGTTTATGTAAGTTAAGGTATTATTACGTCCTACAACTGGCCGCCTGCCATTTCACTCACTGGCCAAGAGTGTATACTATGTCTAATTCTTGCTTCTAATTTCAAAAAGTTCTTATATTACATTCATAAAGATTCAAATACTACCTAAAAATGTATTAAAACCTGTATTTTTAAAAAATTTGAGATTGCCCCCATGTTTTTTAAATTGCTGTGTCAAAATTAAAACTTTTCATTCATTGGCGGAACTAAAAATCTGTACATAGAGTAGCATTGTGGCTAAACACATCTTTCTTTTTTCTGGCAGCAAGATCATCAGCATCTGCCACAGCAGTTCCAGACCACTAGTCTTTATGGATCCAGTCCCAGTGTCTCGACCCTGCCTCCTGCTCCAGAGAGTAGCTACTCTGCCAGATGCCGAGACCTCTCCTGCCATCCTTGAGTCTGCCCCAACCTCCACTCATTCCCATTGTAAGTTTCTGCTTTTAGAATTACTCATTTGAAACTAGGGTAAAATTTAAAATAAAACATTATCAAGTCTTTTAACAATGCAAATCTCTCACAATCTAATTATTTGAAGAGAAATGTATAAAAAAACTCAAGATTATCACAAAAAATATTGGGCAAGGTAAATGAAGGGCAAAAATTCAACAATAAATAAAATAAACAAACTTTTGTACTTTTTAACCGTAGTGAAATTAAAAACGCAATAAAACCTTTAGTTTTCCCCCAAGCAACACAACCTGCCCAATTGGTATAAAATATTAAATCATAATCATGTAGATGTATTCTTGACAATGGTACTGCACTTATAAGGGTTTTCATTTAATATGTTTTTAAATTTGTTTTGCTAGGTTTGGTTTACTTAATATGTATATATTTTTTAAAAATTATAAAATATAAATCGAGAAACCTATAAAAAAGTAAGCAACACACTCATCTTTGCATCGTAGCATACATTTACCTTATGTTGTAATAAAATTATAATAAATTCTTTATTATTACCCAAAGTTACAGCATTAAAGATATATTGTTTTAATTAATTAAAATATTTTATTCAGTGGCGGATTTCAAAATGTGCCGCCTATAGGCTGAACCAAAAATTGCCGCCTATTCACTGTAAAAAATTCCCGTAAAATTTACGGTTTTAAACTGGCAGCTGGGTTGGTTGGGGAAAACCGTAAAAATTACGAAGTTTTTACCATAGACTTTCGAAACACCCTAATGTTCCGCGGACCGAAACAAATGGAGAGGTGGGCTGGAGGTTGCCCATATGTGGTCTAAAGAAAGCATAGAATAATAGATTTGTTACTTTGCTGAATCAAACTACTCAAAACTTCTGGGTGGGGGTTGTAATTTTGGTTACTTGAAAAGAGCGTTCTTCGTCTTTTCAGTGCTTGTGTTTCCTTTCTCTTCTCCTGTTTTTTGCGTAAAAAAAATTCCACCATCAAAAATTTGCCGCCTGTGAAAATTTGCCGCCGTAGGCTTCAGCCTAGCTAGCCTATTTAGAAATCCGCTACTGATTTTATTGCAATAAAAGTTTCCCATTACTCTAAAATTAATAAAACTTAACACCTAAATTCTTTCTAGCTGCAAAACTCTGCTGTATTAAGCAATAATCCCAATTAAATCCCATTTTTTTTAAACCCGAGTTTTTGAAATCCTGTTTGATACTGTCATAGGACGCACAGAGTAGCTTAATGTCTTAACACACATCTTTTTTTTCTTCAGGAAGCAAGAGCTGCACTTGCTGCCGCAGCAGTTCCATAGATCTCTGAGAGAGCTCCACCGTCAGTCTTCATGGATCCAGTCACAAGTTCTGCCACTAGAAATGTCTGAACCTTGCCTCCTGCTGCAGCGAGCACTGCCTCTGTCAGATGCCGAGACCTCTCATGCCATCCCTGAGTCTGCCCCAACCTCCACTCAATCCCATTGTAAGTTTCTGCTTTTAGAATTACTCATTTGAAACCAGGGTTTTCAACCCGCCCACAAACCAAAAAAACCTGAGTGTTTTTTAATAAAACCCACTTAAAAAAACAATATCAACCAGCCCTTTTTTTGGGTTTTTTAAAAATTGGGTAAAATTTTATTAATACCAGCATGATCAAGTCTTTTAATAATGCAAATATCTCACAATATAATATTTGAAGAGAAATGTTACCACAAAAAATATTGGGCAAGGTAAATGAAGGGAAAATTCAACAATTAAATAAACAAAATTTGTACTTTTTTAACCGTAGTGAAATTAAAAGTGCGATAAAACCTTTACTTTTTCCCAAGAAACACAACCTGCCCAATCGGTATAAAATATTAAATCATAATCATATAGATGTATTCTTGACAGGCACGGATCTTGGGGGGGCACTTTTTCAGACCATCACCTTTACCATTTGAGAAAAATGTCAAAATTTTGGGGATTTTCTAAAAAGTAACACAAGATCCCCTTTTGGCTCCCTGGGGGGTATGGGGGTCCTCCCCCAGAAAAAAATTTGAAATTTGACCTGTAAAAGTAGGGTTTTAACTCATTTTGAGTACTTTTTGAAACTTTTTTTGTACTTATGAGTAATTTTTTAGGTCCAAGGGGGGGCACTTTCCAGAGTGCCACCCCCTTGGATCTGCCACTGATCCTTGACAATGGTACTGTACTTTATAAGGGTTTTCATTTAATGGTTTTAAATTTGTTTTGCCAGGTTTTGTTTACTTAATATGTATACATTTTTTAAAAATTATAAAATACAAACAGAGAAGCCTATAAAAAAACAAAAAGCAACACACTTTGCATTGTAACATGCATTTACCTTATGTCGTAAAAAATTATAATAAATTCTTTGTTATTATCCAAAGTTACAGCATTAAAGATGTTTTTTAATTGATAAAAATATTTTATTGCAATAAAAGTTTCCCTTTACTCTTAAATTAATAAAATTAATTAATAAAATTAATTACACCTAAATTCCTTCCAGCTGCAAAACTCTGCTGTATTAAGCAATAAACCCAATTAAACCCACCTGGGTTTTTTTTCAAACCCTGTTTGATACTGTCATATGATGCACAGAGTAGCATCATATCTAAACACATCTTTTTTCTTCAGGAAGCAAGAGCTGCAGTTGCCGTTGCTGCAGTGTTTAGACTGCCTCCTGCTCCAGCCAGCAGTGCCTCTGCAAGATGCAGACTTCTCCTTCCATTCCTGAGTCTGCCCCCAGCTCTACTCAATCCCATTGTAAGTTTCTGCTTTTAGAATTACCCCTGGTTAAAACCATTATTAATCATGAAAAAATAATTAACAATGCTGCATGGTGGGGAAAAAAGCTTGATTGATTTTTTATGGCGCAAGGGTAGGACAAGTAGCGCCAGACTCAAGGAAAATGGTTGCACAGTTTTAAAAGTTACATAGAACAAAATAATTGTTAAAAATATTATGCTGTTTATGGTGAAAAATCTGTATATTAAGAAAGAGGACTCAATTAATTAAAAGTATTGAATAAATTCAAAATGTATGTCATACTTTAAACAGATTGTAAATTCCTAAAAAAAAATTAAGGTTTGGTTCTTTAAAGCAGTGTTTGAAATTGCGATGGATTGCTATTCTGGACCAGTGGTATTTTTTCACAATTTCTAACGCTGTTTTAAAGAGACTGTCTTGACTGAAATTCCTTTCATAGAAGTATTAGAATTACAAAATAATGATTTTGTTTGTAAGTTGTTAAAATTAAAACTTACTATTTTTTTCTCTTTTTCTTTTAGCAGTCTTACAAGCAAGGAAGTGATAAAAAACAAATATAAATAAGGAGATCATTACTGAAGAACTCTCATTTGTTATATGTGCAGATTGTGTCCTGACATATAGAAATAATTGCTTGATGTAACAAAACAAGACATTTATTGTTTATTTAAGAAATAACTTTCAAGAAAGCATTTTTTATTCATATTATGTATTATGTAAAAATTGATTTTTTTTATAGTAGATTGATTTTTTGTTACAACAATATGTATTAATGTGCAATAAATACTATATTATAAAATTGATTCCTACATAGCAATAATTTAATTAAATTACCTTAAAATTACTAGCTTCCAATAAATGATGCATAAAATCTGGTTAACCTTTTAAACATTAATTTTTTGTATCTTTGTAAATTGAATTGAATTAACTACACTAAGTCACAGCATTCTTTGAGTAAATAGCATATTAAAAATAATTAATGTAATTACAAATTTTTAAATTTTAATCTCTGTAGATGTATGCAGTTTAAATATTTTTTTTTTATCTGCTTAAGAATCAAAATTTTAAGAATTTATTTACATAAATTATAAAACTATGAAATGTATTATTTCCTAGCAAACATTATTTTTCAAATTTCATAAATTTTTGTAAATGAACACTTTGTAATTTTGTGCCTTTTACTGAATATGTTGTAATTTTCACTTCAGTAACAAAAATGTTTGAAAAAAAATTTTTAGTGAGATTGGCCATACAGGCATTTCTTGAATTTAAGAAATCTTTTATGGAGTAAATTACAGCATATTCAAAAGTTTCAGTCAAATGTGCCATAAAAAGTATGTAATGTAAGCATAATATTAATGTATCAAAAGGAAACGTGCAAGCACATCGTATAAGGCACGAGGAACGCTTTATAAACCATATAAGGCACAGAAAATATAAGGCACAATTTTTCCAAAAGTGCCGTATATTCTTTTATATACGGCACTTAGTATAAGGCACAGAAAATATATAAGGCACAATTTTTCCAAAAGTGCCGTATAAACATGCTCAGCGCGCCGTATAAACATAGTCAGCGCGCCGTATAAACATAGTCAGTGCGCCGTATAAACATAGTCAGTGCGCCGTATAAACATAGTCAGTGCGCCGTATAAACATAGTCAGTGCGCCGTATATTATATCCGGCACTTTTGAACCGAAAATGCCGTATAAATATCCGGTTTAGTTTTAAGAGTGTATAATTTCTTTAGTTTATTTTTAAGGTTTATGAAGTTGAATATCTTTCTTTTTTTATATTACTAGCTACCTGTTATCACAGATTAATTTATTTAGTATTAAGAAACATGTGAAATGTGGATTAATAAATATTATAAATGCATTCCCGGAAAAAAATATTAAATTTTCAATTAAAAACTATTCCCAGAAAATGACAAAGTATTTTATCATTATTACAATGCAACAAAGGGTATTTACAAATCAGATTCAATGAGAAGGGTGAGCCTGATGCTGGCTGCCAAAGAGAGTATTATTTGGTTTATAATAAAAAATTATGCTTTTTTGCAGTTGACATAATTTAATTAAATAATTTTTTAATGAAAAAAAAGTTAGAAAATTTTTGTGCTTTAAAAAAGATAAATTGTTGCTTTATAGCTTTTTTAAAATAACATTCCGATGTTTTACTCGTAATTATCACGTTTCCGAAAAAAATGACGAAACAAATGTGGCTATAGTGCTTTGAAAAGTCTGCTGGTGATTTATTAAAAATTTAATTTTTTTGTTTTAACTTTTTAAACAATTTCTACAGGGTGTCCCGTAAATTATGTGTCACACTTCTAGGGGGGATAGTAGACACCTAGACGAGTCAGAATCACATAGGATTTGGGGTCCCAGCCAGACCCAATCCCTGGGAGTTAAAAATAGAGCGACACCCCAAAACAATTATTGAAAAATTCAATTTGTAGAAGAACTACTATTGGTAAAAATATAATTATGGTCTCAAATTTTGTGGTTTAATATGATCTTCAAAATTATCCTGGCAGTTTTCACTTTAAAACTTTTTTTATTACGAAAAAAAGTTAAAAAACAGCAAAAAAATGTGAAAAATATGCCAAAACTTTATTTTGTTTTCCGAAATCCTTTCTTTTGATTTAATAATCTGAAAGAGCAAAATTAATTAACCTTAAGTCCTAAGTTTCACGTAAATAACATCAGTATTAAACGCTTGAGAGCCTGTTAAAGTTAGTTTTAGGGGAGCAAAAACGGCTTCGGAAAACGAACGTTCAGGGAGAATCTACAAGTTACGGATAGATGCTCGCCAAATTTCCCAACATTATTTGCGATACAAATTCCTCGCCAACTTACGCTTCTACAGATAGTCCAAACTTCCTTGGCGATGTGTGGCCTTAGTTTTCGGATCGTCACTAGAAGTCTAAAAGGTAAATGTAGTCAAGCTATCAAATCAGACACTCAAGAAAAAATTGTTACTATACCTAAGAAAATAAGCAATAAGTCTCTGTTTTGTTAAGTTTAAACATTTACCTTCAAAACTTCTGTGACGGTCCGAAATTGAAGGCAAAAATTTAAGTAAATTAATTAATTTACTAATTTTTTTTCAAAATAATTCCCATACCATAAAAATGTGAACCACCATGCTAACTTTGAACACATTTTGTAAATAGTGTTTGTTGCTATTTTCTACTATACCCCTGCACTAGGATGGGATACGTCGTTTTCGTCCCCGGACATTTGGTCCCTGGATATTTCGTCCCCGAAGATTTTATCGATTAGTTCCTCCAGTATTACCAGTAACATCGACATCCTATGGATATGTTTATGCGCATGCTCCGGATCTTAGCGATCTCGGACACAATTCTAGGTATCACTACTGTCAATCAGCACAAATGTTAAGAGTGACCGCAATTAAAAAATCTGCGTAGAAGTGACAATGCCTCGTCAAGAGGAATCTAGAATCGTAATTTTAATTTTTTTAATTGATTTAAAAAGGGTTTTATACTACCTCCTGCACTTGCAATACTTTTTTCTGGGCTGCTTTTCAGTGCTGATTACAGATATTTCATCAAATCTGTGGTTTGAAAGATTTTAAAATTTTAAATTTTTTAAATTGATTTAAAAAGGGTTTAATACTACCCTCCTGTACTTGCAAGTCTTTTTTCTGGGCTCATTTTCAGTGCTGATTACAGATATTTCATCAAAACTGTGGTTTGAAAGATTTTTAATTTTTTTTAATTGATTTAAAAAGGGTTTAATACTACCCTCCTGCACTTGCAAGACTTTTTTCTGGGTTGATTTTCAGTGCTGATTACAGATATTTCATCAAAACTGTGGTTTGAAAGATTTTAAAATTTTAATTTTTTTTAAAATTGATTTAAAAATGCTTTAATTCCACCCTCCTGCACTTGCAAGACGTTTTCTGGGATGTTTTTTAGTGCTGATTAATGTTATTTCATCAAAAATAGGGTGGATGTAGGAGTGTAGAATTAAACCCTTTTTAAATTAATTTTAAAAAATATTAAAATTTTAAAATCTTTAAACCACTGTTTTGATGAAATATCTGTAATCAGCACTGAAAAACAACCCAGAAAAAAGTCTTGCTAGTGCAGGAATGTAGAATTAAACCACTTTTAAAAAAAGTCTTGCTAGTGCAGGAGTGTAGAATTAAACCACTTTTAAATCAATTTTAAAAAATTTAAAATTTTAAAATCCTTCAAACCACTGTATTGATGAAATATCTGTAATCAGCACTGAAAAACAGCCCAGAAAAAGTCTTGCAAGTGCAGGAGTGTAGAATTAAACCCTTTTGAAATAAATTTTAAAAAAATTAAAATTTTAAAATCTTTCAAACCACAGTTTTGATGAAATATCTGTAATCAGCACTAAAAAGCAGCCCAGAAAAAACTGTTGTAAGTGCAGGAGAGTAGTATTAAACCCTTTTTTAATCAATTTAAAAAATTTAAAATTTTAAAATCTTTCAAACCACAGTTTTGATGAAATATCTGTAATCAGCACTGAAAAGCAGCCCAGAAAAAAGTCTTGTAATTGCAGGAGAGTAGTATTAAACCCTTTTTAATCAATTTAAAAAAAATTAAAATTTTAAAATCTTTCAAACCACAGTTTTGATGAAATATCTGTAATCAGCACTTAAAAGAAGCCCAGAAAAAAGTATTGCAAGTGCAGGAGAGTAGTATTAAACCCTTTTTAACCCTTTCAGGGCGACGGCGCCCGAAACTTTTTACTCCGGTTCAAGGCCCTTTTATATGAACCCGTTTTCGCGGATGACGGCCCGCGTTTGCTTGATCCGCCATCAGAAAAATCCCTTTGGTTGGCAAAAAGTGGTGGCGCTGCGGTCGCCTTTGAACAACCAAACGCGGCCCGTGAAAACGGGAGCAAAAAAAGTTTTGCTCTCCGTCATCGGCAGCCGCGAAGATTAGAGAACATCAACAATAAACTACAAACATGGCGTAAGTTCAATTTTCGTTTCTCTTGGTTTAAAGTGTATTTCAATTGAAAATGATTGTAAAGTGATTTCTTATTTAAAACAAACAAAGTACTTGTTCTCGCGATTGATTTCAATCGTAATACTGGCGTTGTTTTCTGTATGTAATTGTAATTTGCATTACAAGCAGTGCTGAAATTGGAGAAAAATATTTGGGGGGACTCACCCTCACCTTTTTACAGAGTAGATGATTGATGGAGGGTAAAATATGACTAATTTTTAGTAGTACCTACTTGAATTGATAATCAAATTATAGATTACATTTAATTGCATAGTTAGGGGAAAGTGGGGGCTAATGGGAAATTTTTTAAATGCTAGAATAAAAGCATAAATGCAGTTATTATAATTTTTATAACCTTAAAACTATGTAACATTTAAGTATTCATTACAAATATTGATGGAAAGAAAAAAAACATTATTCATCTTTATGTTAGTAGTGGCGGATCCAGGATATGTTTTTGGGGTATAAAAATGTGGGGTTTTTTTTAAATTTTTTTTCGAAATTAGACTCTAAAAACAGGGTTTTTACTCATTTTTTGCACAGCAAATCGTGAGTAATAGAGATTAAAATACTTGAAGGGGGTCTTGGGGGTCCTCCCCAGAACGTTTTTGGAAATTTGACCCTAAAAATCCGAATACGAATATATTTGCGAATCGGAATACGGGGAAACTGCTGGCACGCTGATAGGCGAATCCGAACACTCATTCAAATGGGAATTTAGGTCAGAAAAAATAAATTTTCTTTCGTATTTAAATCTACCCTTAAATTTATAATTTTTTTTCGTGGAAACAAATATTTTAGGGAACGGGGACGGTAAAAATACTTCGAGGGACGGTCCAATTATTTCGGGGGACGGCGTCCCCCTCCAATTTCAGCACTGATTACAAGTCAATGTACAGCTTAATGTTCATGCTAAAAAAGAAATTGCATCATTTTATGAAACAGATTCTGTTTCCTGTAGAAGAGACACTGCTATAAAATAACAGATAATAAAGCTTGATATCGCGTGTGATCACATTTATCTTGTTTTGTATTATATCGTTGGAAACAGCTTTAGAAATAGTCCTCCAGTCACCACATCTGTAATGTGTAACCACATCTCCCACAGCAACACGATTGAGTGTTGTCTATCTCTAACCAGGGCCTGATTTACCATTAGGCCCGGGCCTAGGGGCCCCACAATTTGGGGGCCCCCTAATTTTAAAAAGTTAACAAAAAATTATAGTAGAAATAACTTTTTATACTTCCTTGAATGTTTTTTCATTACATTTTTTAACTCGAAAATAAAAATCCAAAACTTTTTAGCAATGTAAAAAACGTAAAAGATAACCGAGAACGTGTCTGACCCTGACGATAGTGAATTTTCATACTAATCAAACAATAATTTTAACGCATCTACATTTATATAGCACCAAATATGGCAACGGGGGGCCCCTTCCTGCATGTTGGGCCTAGTGTTCTAAATTTTCTAAATCGGGCCCTGTCTCTAACAATAATAGCAATTACTACTATTTTAGGATCTAGTAATAATACTTAAAATTGGACCTAAATGGTTGTTATAATTGAGGCTGTGGGTAAAAAAGGCGGCTGAAGTCTCTAAAGCTGTACCGAAAAATAATTATTTATTTATTTGATTTGAAATTGAATTTACTCGGTGTATATAGCAGTTTAAGATGATGGCTAAAATATTTCGGGGACTGTCTAAAAAATATTTTGTGACGACGCCTCCCTATGTCCCCTCAGAATCAGAACTGGTTGTATAGACAATGTTTTTAATTATATTAGGTATGAGATTGATCTAATGGTTGATATCCCGATTCAGGCAGTTGTTGAAACTTTTTGTCCAGGCGGTATGATGGTTTATAACAGTTTGTTACTCCTGTTAGAGACAGTGATTTCATACCAGGATATACCTGACCAAGCTTGGCGCTAAAAAGAAATAGGTTGCCTTTTAGTCGCTTTTACCCAATACTCTCGCATATTTTAGAAGGGGCGTTGCTCTACCACTTAACTAGAATAATTACCGTTACATGTTTTACATTCTTTTAGGAATCGCTTCTTGCCCATCCAGAATATGCATGTTTAAAGTATAGAAAAAAGCATTTTTACCTTACTTAAAAAATCCTATTATAGCCCCTGTAGATCTCTAGAAGTTGTTGCTTAAATGACTAAGTTATTTAAAGTTTAACATTTACTTTTAGGTGCTATTAGCGAAATACAAATATTTATTCATAATAATTAAAATTGAACCTGCTAGGTATGTAAAGACATTGTTATTTAATTGTATTGTATTTCGCTATTGAATGTCTGTTACTAATATTCTTCTTAGTTTGTGATTCAATTAATATGATTTCTGTACAATTGTTTAGCATTTCAATTATTTTTCTCTTCCACAGAAGTTTAGAATATTATCTTATGTAGTCTGAAACTGAAGAAGATATTTATCCTGAATGAGATGACTGGCTAAGTGCAGTAAATTTCTATTCTTATAGCAATGCCTCCAAGCTTTTTTCACCTTTTTAATTGCAAATCTTAAATTTTATTTATATGGGGATATTATTTGCCACTCACAGTGGCAGGTCATTCGAAGTATGTGAACCCCTAGCAATACATGAAAAAGAAATAAAAACATTTTCAACTTTATCCGGGATAAGATTCCGCTCCATACCTTTCGAAAACGAAAGGTCAATATTTGTTACCAAAGTTTTCTGTACATTACAGTTTTTTTTGCTCGGTATTATTTTGTGAGACTGTTTCTTACAGCACAACTTATAGTGCGTGTGCTTGCTTTGCACAATACTTTAGAATTAGATGCTAATTTATGTTTACCAAAGTCAAGCAAAAACACCAAATTTCCCGGTATGGTTGTGGTAACACATTATTTACTGGTGGTGTAGCCAGTGGGTGTTGGGGTTGTAGTACTCATTCCCAAAACTAAAAATTTATTATGAATTATACTAGGTTATGTTTCTTGTCAGTGACGGGTCACGGGTTGATGTAAGAAGACTCCACACTTTCTAGCTACCTAATTGACAAGTCAGAGATGACTCTTGCTTGCTCTGTCTTTTTCACCTATTAGATAGCCAGAAAGTCTGTCGTCACCTCACATCAACCTGTGACCTATTGTAACATAGTGCAGTTGAAATAAGTAAAATTCTCCCCATACATAAAAATTGCCAATATCGCCATCTGATTTTTTTAGTAACAACACTGGTACTGTTGCTTAATTCCTTTTATATTTCTGTTTATTCTATTCAACAGGTTCTTACTAACGGTGTCGAGTCAAGATATTGGAAAAAAGAATTTCGAGAATGATTTCTACATTTCTTCCCAATTTTTTTTAAAAGATAAAAAGCTTTTTATGCATGTAAGTATAGCAGTATGTAGAGAATGAGTATAGGGTTCAACAACCCTTTGAAATTTTTATAACTATTTATTCACAGGTTCTTTTACTTTGAAAATGTTAGGGCGTATCTTCCTGGAAACTCAGAAAAATTTTTGATCATAGAAAACCACTAAACTACTCCTATCCCCCTCCATTAAATTTTTTACTTTGCTTCGCCACTGCTTCTATGTGTGTCACCAGGCCTGACGAGAGAGGGGGGCGAGGGGGTATGATACCCCGGGGCCCGGTACCCAAAGCTTTTCATATTGAGTACTAAGACAGATATCATTTTGAATATTTTAGAAATTAATTTGTTCACATAAAGGTCCAAAAATGAGTAAATTCCCAGTTTTCTAGGGGCATATTTTCAAAAATTTTCTGGGGGAAAACCCCGAGACCCCCTTTATTACTTGTTACTCATCATATTATCAAGAAAACGATATTTTTAAGTTGAGTGTAATTCAGATCTTGCCTAGAAATATTCTAAAAATTACATTAAGCGTATGAATGCATGGGTGGAGGTACATCAGAAAATTTCACCCCCTACTTCGAAATGAGAATATGTCATTGGGGGCCCGCTTCTCAACCTTTTACCCGGGGCCCGACTTGGCTCTCGGTGGCCCTGTGTGTCACCAAATGACTGGTGGCTTTTGGGTAGTTCAAGTGGGGGTTCACTTTTTCAAAAATGCAATCGAGTAAAAATTAATTATTTATATTAATGGTTATAAAACTAAATTTCTCGGGTATCCAATGGAAAGTACCATTTCAAACTTCTCTTGGGAAACTTTATGAGGGTGGTGTGAAACCTCTCGGGGTTTGGGTATAACTTCAAAAGGGTGGTGTGTAATACCTTGGGATTTTTATAAAGCATTTTACCGCAAGTCCTGAGGTGGTACACCCCCCAATGAGGTATTACATGCAGTTCCCCAGGTGGTACAAACCACTCTCAGTTGCAAGCCATCCTGAAGGTCGTACACCCTCTTCCCCGAACTACTACATAACACCCTTGAGATGTTTCACACCATTCCCAAGTAGGTGGTACGCAGAATTTTTGAGGTTACACTTGCCAACCTCACGGTAGTACTCGGTATTTGATGTCCAAGGTGCTACACACCACCTCTGAAATGGTATGCACCATATCTGAGGGTTACATTACAAACTGTCCAAATTTTTAAATAATTCAGTTGGGATAGTTTTTTATTTTTTAGGTTTTATTGTAATTTGTAATGAGTTATTGATATTACTTTCAATTTTATCATTGTCGGTATATCTTGTGTTACAAAAATTGCATGTAATTGAAATTAGTTTATAATGAACAAAGTATGATAAAGTTTTAGTTTATTAATTATCTAACAATCAATTAAGATTATAAAATAACAAGAACTTCCGCGCTGAAAATTGCATACTAATTTCATTTTCCAGGATTGATAGTCATGTCGATTGGAATTTTTCTCCTAATGTTTCCCTTTGTGTTTCCACTGAGGATTCCTTCCGAAGAAGAGGGCGAAACATTTGGAGAAAATTTCAAATCGACACGACCATTAATTCCAGAAAATGGAGTTAATATGTAATTAAGATATTGTTAAACTCTTACAGCCATATTCTCAACCATCAGCGTCGGTGTTAATTCCTTGGTCAAAGAAGGATTCCACCAATCAGATTCCGCGAAAAGCTAATTTTTCTTTCTTTAGCAACTAGTTAACACCGACGCTGATGGCTATGAATATGGCTGTTAATCTCTGATCTCTAGAACTGAACTGTATGAAGCATAGTGAGTTTGATTACTAATGTACTTAATATATTCAATATTTTTTGTGTTTTTCCTCTAATTGAATTTACATGTAATTTAAAGTGTGTATTTAATATTTTTCCTTAGGTTTTTGAGTAAAGACCAGTTTTATCATTGGAATATAAATAATTGAAGATGGAACCCTTTTAAAATTTATTGTTTAATATATATTTTTGTGTTTGCATTACATTTAGTAATTTGTTTATTATATTCTGCCTTCAAATTGGTATACCTAATTAATAGACTATAAAAGAATGAAAAACTGTAATTTTGTTTAGTTTATGTAATATACAGCCTCTAAATTATTTTTGGTAACAATTAAAGGATTATTTTTTATATATGGACTTGTGTCGAATGATTTTTTTATTTCAAGTTTTCTTTAACTTTTTCTGAACAAATAAAATATTGTTTTCTTAGTAAAAATTTTTTAGTTTGTTTCATTTGTGCACACAGTGCAACTTTGATAGATCAAGGAAAGGATCTTCATTTAAAAGTTGAGGATAGTTCAAAGATTTCTCTTTTTTCTTAACTAACTTTTCGATCCCAAATACAAAATTGATTCATTACTATTTCTTAACACATGCTTTTAAATGCCTTCATTTTTCTATTAATTTTTAATTCATTGGAACAATTTTGATGGCTCCTTCAGTTTGAATTATCCTTGTTGTACTGCAGCACTGATGACTGTGAATATGGCTGTAAAATATTTTTGGGTATTAAAAAATTAGTAGCTGTCACTAATTTTAAATAATAAAAATTAGAAATTTTTTAAAATTTTGATTGACTTGTAAATGCATATATGCTTAAATTAATATTTATCTCTATTGACAGTAAAAAATTATTCTTTTTAAATTTTGGAAAATAAATATTTTTGCTGCTTCAAATGTATGGGAAGCTCTAACATTCAATTTTACTACAGAATGAAAAGTATGGATTTTTTTTATTTTGTCCTAACAATTGATAGTGCTTTAAATTAAAATAAAACATTCCAGGTTACTCTCTTGAACATGAAAATCATCTTTAACTTTAAAAATAAAAATACACTAGAATAATATTTTCTACAAAACAAGGGGGAGGTTAATTTATGTGTAGCTTTTTCTGTATTTTCTAGGATTTCTTGTACAGAAATTTACAATAGTTTTCGAGCTAATATTTTAGTCCTAAGAAAAAATTGATTGATGAATTACCCTTGAAAAATGCTTTTTAAAAATATATGGTAAAAAGATTCCTGTCAGTAAACTAATCTTTGATAAATTCTTGTGTTGAAGATAATTTGTCTTTAATAATATCTAATGAGTAAAATGTAAAGCTGAATATTGTAATGATCATACAATAAACTAGTTAAATTTTCAGCATACCGCTGAACCTGCTTATAACATAATAAGGCATAATGAGAACCTTGTTTCTTGACTTGATAAAAATAACTCATTGGTACTATGTTAAAATGCACCGACCTAAACCCAAATATAAAGAAAGCAGAGTTTAATTGCACAATTCCCATAATTTGTTCTAAAAATTTATTTTACTAACCACCCTTTACAATTGTACTCCACTAGGCAAAATAATTTTTTTAATAATAGAGGGAAGTAGTACATGTATAAGTATTTAAATTTCAGCAGGTTTTGATGTTGTTAACTTTAATAATTAAATCTTCATCAAAAACAATACTCGTTCATTCGATAAGCAAATTTGACTCCCAGGCATCACTTCCTGTGGGGCAAGATATTTTTTATGACCAAAATAAAATTTTCATATTGACATTGAGTTGAAGAAAACATATGTAAAGCAAGTTAATTTCTTTTATATTACAAGATTAATCTTCCAGGCTATAGGGCCATGGTCTTGGCGTTAATGAACTACGCGTAGTACAAACTCAAGCTGGGTAAGCCTTGATTGGTCTTTTATTATTGTTCGTTCTCCTTTGATTTACCATTAGGCCTACGAGACCTGGCCTTCCTAAATCTTAAAAGTATCTTAAAATTAATAATTAAATCTGTATCCAAAACAATACTCATAATCACAAAAAAGCAAATTCTTTCACATACATCTGCGGGTATTTTGTGAGAATACATAAATATTTCTAGTACTACTGACCAATTTTTATTTTCTGAGGTTTATGTTATGAGCAAAATAGTTTTCAATTAATTGAGGAAGAAAACATGTAAAATCAATCTAATTTTTTTTATTATAGTTTCATGTCTATGTGGTATAACTATCAGGTTATAAAATTAATAACATACAAATACTTGAATCTATTCAAAACATAACCCTAAATCTCAAAAGTATCTTAACGCATAAAACAAAACTTACTTCTTATTTATTGAAGAAATTGAAATTGGAAAATAAAAGTCTAAAATAAATGGTTTTACAACAGTACATAAGTACCAATTATTGCGTGTTGTGAAATTTGTTTTTATAAAAAAACATCAAGGGGACTCCTTGCAACGCAGTGTGCCTACTATGTGGAAAATTTTCTAAATCAGGTCTTGATATTAGGATGAAATTAATAATTAAATCTGTATCCAAAACAATAGTCATAATCATAAAAAAATCAAATTCTTTCACTTACATCACACTTGCGAGAATGTGACATTATTGCAGGGTATTTTGTGAGAATACGTAAATATGCCTAGTACTACTGACCAATTTTTATTTTCTGAGATTTATGTTATGAGCAACATAATTTTCAATTAATCGAGGAAAAAATATGTAAAATCAATTTAATTTCTTTTATTATTGTCTCATATCTACGTGGTATAACTATCAGGTTCTGAAATTAATAACATACAAATACTTGAATCTATTCAAAACATAACCCTAAATCTCAAAAGTATCTTAACTCATAAAACAAAACTTACTTCATATTTCTTGAAGAAATTGAAATTGGAAAATAAAAGCCTAAAATAAATGGTTTTACAACAGTACATAAGTAGTATACCTACCAATTATTGTGTGTTGTGAAATTTGTTTTTATAAAAAAACATCAAGGGGACTCCTTGCAACGCAGTGTGCCTACTATGTGGAAAATTTTCTAAATCTGGCCCAGATAATCAGGTCTTGATATTAGGGTAAAATTAATAATTAAATCTGTATCCAAAACAAGTCATAATCATAAAAAAGCAAATTCTTTCACATACATCACACTTGCGAGAATGTGACATTATTGCAGGGTATTTTGTGAGAATACGTAAATATGCCTAGTACTACTGACCAATTTTTATTTTCTAAAATTTATGTTATGAGCAACATAATTTTCAATTAATCAAGGAAGAAAACATGTAAAATCAATTTAATTTCTTTTATTATTGTCTCATGTCTATGTGGTATAACTATCAGGTTCTGAAATTAATAACATACAACAAATACTTCAATCTATTTAAAACATAACACTGCCTAACATCCCAGCACATAAAAAATGTGTGGAGTAAATAATTATAGTATATAGGCTTTTCTATCGAACTTGGAAGTACAAGATATAGTTTTTAGGGAAAGTGTTTAAAGTAAGTTTTGATATATAAACTTGAAGTAGGGTATTTAAATGGTACTTTAGTTTGCTTTAAAAGTAAATTATCCTTTAAATTTTACTTCTATGACCATAAAACTAAAAGCAAAAACATACAATACTACGGAAAACATATAGATTCTCAGTACTATTTTTTTCAAATTCTACAAAACCTTTTATATTTTAATGGTGACAGAACGTGTTCAACTTGTTTTTCATTGATTATTTTTAGTAAAAATCAACAGATGAAGCTTTTTTCGTAAAATTAAGCTTAGTTTACTTTTGTAAACAAAACACCATTGCATACGATACGAATACGATGTTCTCTTCGGTGTTTCGGAGATTGGTGAATTTCTATCACGTGACCCCCTCCGTTTTTGACGGCCCGAGAAAAAGTGCGAGCTGCCTGCACTTTTTCTCGGCCCGCGATGTCGGGCGTATCACGCCTAGCCATTGGTCCGCGCGCTCACGTGACCACCTGGTTTGGTTGATCCGTTTTCTGCCTCAAAAATAGGGATTTTTCTTGTCGCCAACCATCGCGCCAAGACGGATCGCGGCCCGTCATCCGGCAAAAAAGGCTCCATGTAGAACCAGCTTCAAGGCCCTTTTATATGAACCCGTTTTCGCGGATGACGGGCCGCGTTTGCTTGATCCGCCATCAGAAAAATCCCTTTGGTTGGCAAAAAGTGGTGACGCTGCGGTCGCCTTTGAACAACCAAACGCGGCCCGTGAAAACGGGAGCAAAAAAAGTTTTGCTCTCCGTCATCGGCAGCCGCGAAGATTAGAGAACATCAACATATCAACAATAAACTACAAACATGGCGTAAGTTCAATTTTCGTTTCTCTTGGTTTAAAGTGTATTTCAATTGAAAATGATTGTAAAGTGATTTCTTATTTAAAACAAACAAAGTACTTGTTCTCGCGATTGATTTCAATCGTAATACTGGCGTTGTTTTCTGTATGTAATTTGCATTACAAGCAGTGCTGAAATTGGAGAAAAATATTTGGGGGGACTCACCCTCACCTTTTTACAGAGTAGATGATTGATGGAGGGTAAAATACGACTAATTTTTAGTAGTACCTACTTGAATTGATAATCAAATTATAGATTACATTTAATTGCATAGTTAGGGGAAAGTGGGGGCTAATGGGAAATTTTTTAAATGCTAGAATAAAAGCATAAATGCAGTTATTATAATTTTTATAACCTTAAAACTATGTAACATTTAAGTATTCATTACAAATATTGATGGAAAGAAAAAAAACATTATTCATCTTTATGTTAGTAGTGGCGGATCCAGGATATGTGTTTGGGGTATAAAAATGTGGGGTTTTTTTTTAATTTTTTTTCGAAATTAGACTCTAAAAACAGGGTTTTTACTCATTTTTTGCACAGCAAATCGTGAGTAATAGAGATTAAAATACTTGAAGGGGGTCTTGGGGGTCCTCCCCAGAACGTTTTTGGAAATTTGACCCTAAAAATCCGAATACGAATATATTTGCGAATCGGAATACGGGGAAACTGCTGGCACTCTGATAGGCGAATCCAAACACTCATTCAAATGGGAATTTAGGTCAGAAAAAATAAATTTTCTTTCGTATTTAAATCTACCCTTAAATTTATAATTTTTTTTCGTGGAAACAAATATTTTAGGGAACGGGGACGGTAAAAATACTTCGGGGGACGGTCCAATTATTTCGGGGGACGGCGTCCCCCTCCAATTTCAGCACTGATTACAAGTCAATGTACAGCTTAATGTTCATGCTAAAAAAGAAATTGCATCATTTTATGAAACAGATTCTGTTTCCTGTAGAAGAGACACTGCTATAAAATAACAGATAATAAAGCTTGATATCGCGTGTGATCACATTTATCTTGTTTTGTATTATATCGTTGGAAACAGCTTTAGAAATAGTCCTCCAGTCACCACATCTGTAATGTGTAACCACATCTCCCACAGCAACACGATTGAGTGTTGTCTATCTCTAACCAGGGCCTGATTTACCATTAGACCCGGGCCTAGGGGCCCCACAATTTGGGGGCCCCCTAATTTTAAAAAGTTAACAAAAAATTATAGTAGAAATAACTTTTTATACTTCCTTGAATGTTTTTTCATTACATTTTTTAACTCGAAAATAAAAATCTAAAACTTTTTAGCAATGTAAAAAACGTAAAAGATAACCGAGAACGTGTCTGACCCTGACGATAGTGAATTTTCATACTAATCAAACAATAATTTTAACGCATCTACATTTATATAGCACCAAATATGGCAACGGGGGGCCCCTTCCTGCATGTTGGGCCTAGTGTTCTAAATTTTCTAAATCGGGCCCTGTCTCTAACAATAATAGCAATTACTACTATTTTAGGATCTAGTAATAATACTTAAAATTGGACCTAAATGGTTGTTATAATTGAGGCTGTGGGTAAAAAAGGCGGCTGAAGTCTCTAAAGCTGTACCGAAAACTAATTATTTATTTATTTGATTTGAAATTGAATTTACTCGGTGTATATAGCAGTTTAAGATGATGGCTAAAATATTTCGGGGACTGTCTAAAAAATATTTTGTGACGACGCCTCCCTATGTCCCCTCAGAATCAGAACTGGTTGTATAGACAATGTTTTTAATTATATTAGGTATGAGATTGATCTAATGGTTGATATCCCGATTCAGGCAGTTGTTGAAACTTTTTGTCCAGGCGGTATGATGGTTTATAACAGTTTGTTACTCCTGTTAGAGACAGTGATTTCATACCAGGATATACCTGACCAAGCTTGGCGCTAAAAAGAAATAGGTTGCCTTTTAGTCGCTTTTACCCAATACTCTCGCATATTTTAGAAGGGGCGTTGCTCTACCACTTAACTAGAATAATTACCGTTACATGTTTTACATTCTTTTAGGAATCGCTTCTTGCCCATCCAGAATATGCATGTTTAAAGTATAGAAAAAAGCATTTTTACCTTACTTAAAAAATCCTATTATAGCCCCTGTAGATCTCTAGAAGTTGTTGCTTAAATGACTAAGTTATTTAAAGTTTAACATTTACTTTTAGGTGCTATTAGCGAAATACAAATATTTATTCATAATAATTAAAATTGAACCTGCTAGGTATGTAAAGACATTGTTATTTAATTGTATTGTATTTCGCTATTGAATGTCTGTTACTAATATTCTTCTTAGTTTGTGATTCAATTAATATGATTTCTGTACAATTGTTTAGCATTTCAATTATTTTTCTCTTCCACAGAAGTTTAGAATATTATCTTATGTAGTCTGAAACTGAAGAAGATATTTATCCTGAATGAGATGACTGGCTAAGTGCAGTAAATTTCTATTCTTATAGCAATGCATCCAAGCTTTTTTCACCTTTTTAATTGCAAATCTTAAATTTTATTTATATGGGGATATTATTTGCCACTCACAGTGGCAGGTCATTCGAAGTATGTGAACCCCTAGCAATACATGAAAAAGAAATAAAAACATTTTCAACTTTATCCGGGATAAGATTCCGCTCCATACCTTTCGAAAACGAAAGGTCAATATTTGTTACCAAAGTTTTCTGTACATTACAGTTTTTTTTGCTCGGTATTATTTTGTGAGACTGTTTCTTACAGCACAACTTATAGTGCGTGTGCTTGCTTTGCACAATACTTTAGAATTAGATGCTAATTTATGTTTACCAAAGTCAAGCAAAAACACCAAATTTCCCGGTATGGTTGTGGTAACACATTATTTACTGGTGGTGTAGCCAGTGGGTGTTGGGGTTGTAGTACTCATTCCCAAAACTAAAAATTTATTATGAATTATACTAGATTATGTTTCTTGTCAGTGACGGGTCACGGGTTGATGTAAGAAGACTCCACACTTTCTAGCTACCTAATTGACAAGTCAGAGATGACTCTTGCTTGCTCTGTCTTTTTCACCTATTAGATAGCCAGAAAGTCTGTCGTCACCTCACATCAACCTGTTGTAACATAGTGCAGTTGAAATAAGTAAAATTCTCCCCATACATAAAAATTGCCAATATCGCCATCTGATTTTTTTAGTAACAACACTGGTACTGTTGCTTAATTCCTTTTATATTTCTGTTTATTCTATTCAACAGGTTCTTACTAACGGTGTCGAGTCAAGATATTGGAAAAAAGAATTTCGAGAATGATTTCTACATTTCTTCCCAATTTTTTTTAAAAGATAAAAAGCTTTTTATGCATGTAAGTATAGCAGTATGTAGAGAATGAGTATAGGGTTCAACAACCCTTTGAAATTTTTATAACTATTTATTCACAGGTTCTTTTACTTTGAAAATGTTAGGGCGTATCCTCCTGGAAACTCAGAAACATTTTTGATCATAGAAAACCACTAAACTACTCCTATCCCCCTCCATTAAATTTTTTACTTTGCTTCGCCACTGCTTCTATGTGTGTCACCAGGCCTGACGAGAGAGGGGGGCGAGGGGGTATGATACCCCGGGGCCCGGTACCCAAAGCTTTTCATATTGAGTACTAAGACAGATATCATTTTGAATATTTTCGAAATTAATTTGTTCTCATAAAGGTCCAAAAATGAGTAAATTCCCAGTTTTCTAGGGGCATATTTTCAAAAATTTTCTGGGGAAAACCCCGAGACCCCCTTTATTACTTGTTACTCATCATATTATCAAGAAAACGATATTTTTAAGTTGAGTGTAATTCTTATCTTGCCTAGAAATATTCTAAAAATTACATTAAGCGTATGAATGCATGGGTGGAGGTACATCAGAAAATTTCACCCCCTACTTCGAAATGAGAATATGTCATTGGGGGCCCGCTTCTCAACCTTTTACCCGGGGCCCGACTTGGCTCTCGGTGGCCCTGTGTGTCACCAAATGACTGGTGGCTTTTGGGTAGTTCAAGTGGGGGTTCACTTTTTCAAAAATGCAATCGAGTAAAAATTAATTATTTATATTAATGGTTATAAAACTAAATTTCTCGGGTATCCAATGGAAAGTACCATTTCAAACTTCTCTTGGGAAACTTTATGAGGGTGGTGTGAAACCTCTCGGGGTTTGGGTATAACTTCAAAAGGGTGGTGTGTAATACCTTGGGATTTTTATAAAGCATTTTACCGCAAGTCCTGAGGTGGTACACCCCCCAATGAGGTATTACATGCAGTTCCCCAGGTGGTACAAACCACTCTCAGTTGCAAGCCATCCTGAAGGTCGTACACCCTCTTCCCCGAACTACTACATAACACCCTTGAGATGTTTCACACCATTCCCAAGTAGGTGGTACGCAGAATTTTTGAGGTTACACTTGCCAACCTCACGGTAGTACTCGGTATTTGATGTCCAAGGTGCTACACACCACCTCTGAAATGGTATGCACCATATCTGAGGGTTACATTACAAACTGTCCAAATTTTTAAATAATTCAGTTGGGATAGTTTTTTATTTTTTAGGTTTTATAGTAATTTGTAATGAGTTATTGATATTACTTTCAATTTTATCATTGTCGGTATATCTTGTGTTACAAAAATTGCATGTAATTGAAATTAGTTTATAATGAACAAAGTATGATAAAGTTTTAGTTTATTAATTATCTAACAATCAATTAAGATTATAAAATAACAAGAACTTCCGCGCTGAAAATTGCATACTAATTTCATTTTCCAGGATTGATAGTCATGTCGATTGGAATTTTTCTCCTAATGTTTCCCTTTGTGTTTCCACTGAGGATTCCTTCCGAAGAAGAGGGTGAAACATTTGGAGAAAATTTCAAATCGACACGACCATTAATTCCAGAAAATGGAGTTAATATGTAATTAAGATATTGTTAAACTCTTACAGCCATATTCTCAACCATCAGCGTCGGTGTTAATTCCTTGGTCAAAGAAGGATTCCACCAATCAGATTCCGCGAAAAGCTAATTTTTCTTTCTTTAGCAACTAGTTAACACCGACGCTGATGGCTATGAATATGGCTGTTAATCTCTGATCTCTAGAACTGAACTGTATGAAGCATAGTGAGTTTGATTACTAATGTACTTAATATATTCAATATTTTTTGTGTTTTTCCTCTAATTGAATTTACATGTAATTTAAAGTGTGTATTTAATATTTTTCCTTAGGTTTTTGAGTAAAGACCAGTTTTATCATTGGAATATAAATAATTGAAGATGGAACCCTTTTAAAATTTATTGTTTAATATATATTTTTGTGTTTGCATTACATTTAGTAATTTGTTTATTACATTCTGCCTTCAAATTGGTATACCTAATTAATAGACTATAAAAGAATGAAAAACTGTAATTTTGTTTAGTTTATGTAATATACAGCCTCTAAATTATTTTTGGTAACAATTAAAGGATTATTTTTTATATATGGACTTGTGTCGAATGATTTTTTTATTTCAAGTTTTCTTTAACTTTTTCTGAACAAATAAAATATTGTTTTCTTAGTAAAAATTTTTTAGTTTGTTTCATTTGTGCACACAGTGCAACTTTGATAGATCAAGGAAAGGATCTTCATTTAAAAGTTGAGGATAGTTCAAAGATTTCTCTTTTTTCTTAACTAACTTTTCGATCCCAAATACAAAATTGTTTCATTACTATTTCTTAACACATGCTTTTAAATGCCTTCATTTTTCTGTTAATTTTTAATTCATTGGAACAATTTTGATGGCTCCTTCAGTTTGAATTATCCTTGTTGTACTGCAGCACTGATGACTGAATATGGCTGTAAAATATTTTTGGGTATTAAAAAATTAGTAGCTGTCACTAATTTTAAATAATAAAAATTTGAAATTTTTTAAAATTTTGATTTACTTGTAAATGCATATATGCTTAAATTAATATTTATCTCTATTGACAGTAAAAAATTATTCTTTTTAAATTTTGGAAAATAAATATTTTTGCTGCTTCAAATGTATGGGAAGCTCTAACATTCAATTTTACTACAGAATGAAAAGTATGGATTTTTTTTATTTTGTCCTAACAATTGATAGTGCTTTAAATTAAAATAAAACATTCCAGGTTACTCTCTTGAACATGAAAATCATCTTTAACTTTAAAAATAAAAATACTCCGGGTTACTCTCTTGAACATGAAAATCATCTTTAACTTTAAAAATAAAAATACACTAGAATAATATTTTCTACAAAACAAGGGGGGGTTAATTTATGTGTAGCTTTTTCTGTATTTTCTAGGATTTCTTGTACAGAAATTTACAATAGTTTTCGAGCTAATATTTTAGTCCTAAGAAAAAATTGATTGATGAATTACCCTTGAAAAATGCTTTTTAAAAATATATGGTAAAAAGATTCCTGTCAGTAAACTAATCTTTGATAAATTCTTGTGTTGAAGATAATTTGTCTTTAATAAAATCTAATGAGTAAAATGTAAAGCTGAATATTGTAATGATCATACAATAAACTAGTTAAATTTTCAGCATACCGCTGAACCTGCTTATAACAAATTAAGGCATAATGAGAACCTTGTTTCTTGACTTGATAAAAATAACTCATTGGTACTATGTTAAAATGCACCGACCTAAACCCAAATATAAAGAAAGCAGAGTTTAATTGCACAATTCCCATAATTTGTTCTAAAAATTTATTTTACTAACCACCCTTTACAATTGTACTCCACTAGGCAAAATAATTTTTTTAATAATAGAGGGAAGTAGTACATGTATAAGTATTTAAATTTCAGCAGGTTTTGATGTTGTTAACTTTAATAATTAAATCTTCATCAAAAACAATACTCGTTCATTCGATAAGCAAATTTGACTCCCAGGCATCACTTCCTGTGGGGCAAGATATTTTTTATGACCAAAATAAAATTTTCATATTGACATTGAGTTGAAGAAAACATATGTAAAGCAAGTTAATTTCTTTTATATTACAAGATTAATCTTCCAGGCTATAGGGCCATGGTCTTGGCGTTAATGAACTACGCGTAGTACAAACTCAAGCTGGGTAAGCCTTGATTGGTCTTTTATTATTGTTCGTTCTCCTTTGATTTACCATTAGGCCTACGAGACCTGGCCTTCCTAAATCTTAAAAGTATCTTAAAATTAATAATTAAATCTGTATCCAAAACAATACTCATAATCACAAAAAAGCAAATTCTTTCACATACATCTGCGGGTATTTTGTGAGAATACATAAATATTTCTAGTACTACTGACCAATTTTTATTTTCTGAGGTTTATGTTATGAGCAAAATAGTTTTCAATTAATTGAGGAAAAAATATGTAAAATCAATTTAATTTCTTTTATTATTGTCTCATATCTACATGGTATAACTATCAGGTTCTGAAATTAATAACATACAAATACTTGAATCTATTCAAAACATAACCCTAAATCTCAAAAGTATCTTAACTCATAAAACAAAACTTACTTCATATTTCTTGAAGAAATTGAAATTGGAAAATAAAAGCCTAAAATAAATGGTTTTACAACAGTACAGTTGGGGAAATAAAAAACGACTCAGTTGAGATTTCTGACGAACCACTTGGGTTAGGAAGACAAACAAGGTGTCATTTTTCATGTCATGAAGTATTCTTTAAATGAAAAAAAATTTCGAGTCCTTAGGGGGTCGTCTTCATGTTAAACGAAACACCAACTTTTGTTTTTCCTATGGGGACCCCCAATTATTATGCGATTTTCTGAAAGAGCATCCTCATAAACCCCCAAATACCAAGTTTCATTCAAATCGTGCGGTAAATAAAGCTTTTACGTTTTGGGGGTCGTCTCCAGAGTGAGAAGGGTTAATTTTCTGTAAACACTATTTCTTAAAAACGGTGGGATACTAAGACTTTTACTCACCACTTTAATGTTTATTGAAAAGTTTATAAGTAATTTATTGAAATTTTATAACAAATTTAAGTTTTAATTTAAGTTACGGTGATTAAAATAAAGCGACTGTTTCCAAAAAAACCATTCGCCGGTATACATTTGGCAGCGGTATACGGTCCCTTAAACAGTGGGAATTTAGTTTAATTCGGTTTTTTCCAAAACTATTAAATGAAATCGACTGAAATTTTGGTTTTCCACATCAAATTACTACCAGAATCGATTACCATAAAAATATTAAAAGATTTTAAAATTTAATTTTTGGGTCAAAATTAGATGTTAATTATCTATCTATTAACCATTAAATATCGCTATAAAAGCATAATTATTTTGTTTGGGGACACAAATTTGATCTAAATCCAAAGTTTCATATTTTTACGCCGAAAACATTTTGACAAATTTCACATTGAATGGTTGACATTTTAAAAATATATTATGCTTTTATTTGGATACTTTCATGGATGAAACTTGGTATTTGGGGGTTTATGGGGATTCTCTTTCAGAAAAACGTATAATAATTGGGGGTCCCCATAGGAAAAAATAAAGTTAGTGTACCGTTTAATATGAAGACGACCCCCTAAGGACTCGAAATTTTTTTCATTTAAAGAATACTTCATGACATGAAAAATGACACCTTATTTGTCTTCCTAACCCAAGTGGTTCGTCAGAAATCTCAACTGAGTCGTTTTTTATTTCCCCAACTGTACATAAGTAGTATACCTACCAATTATTGTGTGTTGTGAAATTTGTTTTTATAAAAAAACATCAAGGGGACTCCTTGCAACGCAGTGTGCCTACTATGTGGAAAATTTTCTAAATCTGGCCCAGATAATCAGGTCTTGATATTAGGGTAAAATTAATAATTAAATCTGTATCCAAAACAAGTCATAATCATAAAAAAGCAAATTCTTTCACATACATCACACTTGCGAGAATGTGACATTATTGCAGGGTATTTTGTGAGAATACGTAAATATGCCTAGTACTACTGACCAATTTTTATTTTCTAAAATTTATGTTATGAGCAACATAATTTTCAATTAATCGAGGAAGAAAACATGTAAAATCAATTTAATTTCTTTTATTATTGTCTCATGTCTATGTGGTATAACTATCAGGTTCTGAAATTAATAACATACAACAAATACTTCAATCTATTTAAAACATAACACTGCCTAACATCCCAGCACATAAAAAATGTGTGGAGTAAATAATTATAGTATATAGGCTTTTCTATCGAACTTGGAAGTACAAGATATAGTTTTTAGGGAAAGTGTTTAAAGTAAGTCTTGATATATAAACTTGAAGTAGGGTATTTAAATGGTACTTTAGTTTGCTTTAAAAGTAAATTATCCTTTAAATTTTACTTCTATGACCATAAAACTAAAAGCAAAAACATACAATACTACGGAAAACATATAGATTCTCAGTACTATTTTTTTCAAATTCTACAAAACCTTTTATATTTTAATGGTGACAGAACGTGTTCAACTTGTTTTTCATTGATTATTTTTAGTAAAAATCAACAGATGAAGCTTTTTTCGTAAAATTAAGCTTAGTTTACGTTTGTAAACAAAACACCATTGCATACGATACGAATACGATGTTCTCTTCGGTGTTTCGGAGATTGGTGAATTTCTATCACGTGACCCCCTCCGTTTTTGACGGCCCGAGAAAAAGTGCGAGCTGCCTGCACTTTTTCTCGGCCCGCGATGTCGGGCGTATCACGCCTAGCCATTGGTCCGCGCGCTCACGTGACCACCTGGTTTGGTTGATCCGTTTTCTGCCTCAAAAATAGGGATTTTTCTTGTCGCCAACCATCGCGCCAAGACGGATCGCGGCCCGTCATCCGGCAAAAAAGGCTCCATGTAGAACCAGCTTCAGGACGGCACGGGCGGTTTTTCGGGCGCTTGAGGGGGGTGGGTAGTTTGAAGCTGGTTCTACATGGACCAGTTTTCGCGGATGACGGGCCGCGTTTGCTTGATCCGCCATCAGAAAAATCCCTTTGGTTGGCAAAAAGTGGTGGCGCTGCGGTCGCATTGAACAACCAAACGCGGGCCGTGAAAACGGGAGCAAAAAAAGTTTTGCTTTCCGTCATCGGCAGCCGCGAAGATAGAACATCAACAACAACAATAAACTACAAACATGGCGTAAGTTCAATTTTCGTTTCTCTTGGTTTAAAGTGTATTTCAATTGAAAATGATTGTGATTTCTTATTTAAAACAAACAAAGTACTTGTTCTCGCGATTGATTTCAATCGTAATACTGGCGTTGTTTTCTGTTTGTAATTTGCATTACAAGCAGTGCTGAAATTGGAGAAAAATATTTGGGGGGACTCACCCTCACCTTTTTACAGAGTAGATGATTGATGGAGGGTAAAATACGACTAATTTTTAGTAGTACCTACTTGAATTGATAATCAAATTATAGATTACATTTAATTGCATAGTTTAGGGGAAAGTGGGGGCTAATGGGAAATTTTTTAAATGCTAGAATAAAAGCATAAATGCAGTTATTATAATTTTTATAACCTTAAAACTATGTAACATTTAAGTATTCATTACAAATATTGATGGAAAGAAAAAAAAACATTATTCATCTTTATGTTAGTAGTGGCGGATCCAGGATATGTTTTTGGGGTATAAAAATGTGGGTTTTTTTTTAATTTTTTTTTTCGAAATTAGACTAAAAACAGGGTTTTTACTCATTTTTTGCACAGCAAATCGTGAGTAATAGAGATTAAAATACTTGAAGGGGGTCTTGGGGGTCCTCCCCAGAACGTTTTTGGAAATTTGACCCTAAAAATCCGAATACGAATATATTTGCGAATCGGAATACGGGGAGACTGCTGGCACGCTGATAGGCGAATCCGAACACTCATTCAAATGGGAATTTAGGTCAGAAAAAAATAAATTTTCTTTCGTATTTAAATCTACCCTTAAATTTATAATTTTTTTCGTGGAAACAAATATTTTAGGGAACGGGGACGGTAAAAATACTTCGGGGGACGGTCCAATTATTTCGGGGGACGGCGTCCCCCTCCAATTTCAGCACTGATTACAAGTTAATGTTCATGCTAAAAAAGAAATTGCATCATTTTATGAAACAGATTCTGTTTCCTGTAGAAGAGACACTGCTATAAAATAACAGATAATAAAGCTTGATATCGCGTGTGATCACGTTTATCTTGTTTTGTATTATATCGTTGGAAACAGCTTTAGAAATAGTCCTCCAGTCACCACATCTGTAATGTGTAACCACATCTCCCACAGCAACAACGATTGAGTGTTGTCTATCTCTAACCAGGGCCTGATTTACCATTAGGCCCGGGCCTAGGGGCCCCACAATTTGGGGGCCCCCTAATTTTAAAAAGTTAACAAAAAATTATAGTAGAAATAACTTTTTATACTTCCTTGAATGTTTTTTCATTACATTTTTTAACTCGAAAATAAAAATCCAAAACTTTTTAGCAATGTAAAAAACGTAAAAGATAACCGAGAACGTGTCTGACCCTGACGATAGTGAATTTTCATACTAATCAAACAATAATTTTAACGCATCTACATTTATATAGCACCAAATATGGCAACGGGGGGCCCCTTCCTGCATGTTGGGCCTAGTGTTCTAAATTTTCTAAATCGGGCCCTGTCTCTAACAATAATAGCAATTACTACTATTTTAGGATCTAGTAATAATACTTAAAATTGGACCTAAATGGTTGTTATAATTGAGGCTGTGGGTAAAAAAGGCGGCTGAAGTCTCTAAAGCTGTACCGAAAAATAATTATTTATTTATTTGATTTGAAATTGAATCTACTCGGTGTATATAGCAGTTTAAGATGATGGCTAAAACATTTCGGGGACTGTCTAAAAAATATTTTGTGACGACGCCTCCCTATGTCCCCCCAGAATCAGAACTGGTTGTATAGACAATGTTTTTAATTATATTAGGTATGAGATTGATCTAATGGTTGATATCCCGATTCAGGCAGTTGTTGAAACTTTTTGTCCAGGCGGTATGATGGTTTATTAGTGGTTAGAGACAGTGATTTCATACCAGGATATACCTGACCAAGCTTGGCGCTAAAAAGAAATATGTTGCTTTTTAGTCGCTTTTACCCAATACTCTCGCATATTTTAGAAGGGGCGTTGCTCTACCACTTAACTAGAATAATTACCGTTACATGTTTTACATTCTTTTAGGAATCGCTTCTTGCCCATCCAGAATATGCATGTTTAAAGTATAGAAAAAAGCATTTTTACCTTACTTAAAAAATCCTATTATAGCCCCTGTAGATCTCTAGAAGTTGTTGCTTAAATGACTAAGTTATTTAAAGTTTAACATTTACTTTTAGGTGCTATTAGCGAAATACAAATATTTATTCATAATAATTAAAATTGAACCTGCTAGGTATGTAAAGACATTGTTATTTAATTGTATTGTATTTCGCTATTGAATGTCTGTTACTAATATTCTTCTTAGTTTGTGATTCAATTAATATTATTTCTGTACAATTGTTTAGCATTTCAATTATTTTTCTCTTCCACAGAAGTTTAGAATATTATCTTATGTAGTCTGAAACTGAAGAAGATATTTATCCTGAATGAGATGACTGGCTAAGTGCAGTAAATTTCTATTCTTATAGCAATGCATCCAAGCTTTTTTTACCTTTTTAATTGCAAATCTTAAATTTTATTTATATGGGGATATTTTTTGCCACTCACAGTGGCAGGTCATTCGAAGTATGTGAACCCCTAGCAATACATGAAAAAGAAATAAAAACATTTTCAACTTTATCCGGGATAAGATTCCACTCCATACCTTTCGAAAACGAAAGGTCAATATTTGTTACCAAAGTTTTCTGTACATTACAGTTTTTTTTGCTCGGTATTATTTTGTGAGACTGTTTCTTACAGCACAACTTATAGTGCGTGTGCTTGCTTTGCACAATACTTTAGAATTAGATGCTAATTTATGTTTACCAAAGTCAAGCAAAAACACCAAATTTCCCGGTATGGTTGTGGTAACACATTATTTACTGGTGGTGTAGCCAGTGGGTGTTGGGGTTGTAGTACTCATTCCCAAAACTAAAAATTTATTATGAATTATACTAGATTATGTTTCTTGTCAGTGACGGGTCACGGGTTGATGTAAGAAGACTCCACACTTTCTAGCTACCTAATTGACAAGTCAGAGATGACTCTCGCTTGCTCTGTCTTTTTCACCTATTAGATAGCCAGAAAGTCTGTCGTCACCTCACATCAACCTGTGACCTGTTGTAACATAGTGCAGTTGAAATAAGTAAAATTCTCCCCATACATAAAAATTGCCAATATCGCCATCTGGGGCCTAACCGCGATCTCATCGCCTATAGTTGCTATCGACAATAGGCGAGCTCGCCTAGCCGAGAACACGCTTTTCTCTAAGCGAGACCTTCCCAAAACGCGCTTTTGGCCCGACCGCGAACCGGTGGTAGAAAAGGATTTACTGATGCCTCTCGCTTTCGTCTCGAGAAGAGAACTGGCCAATCAAAAGAGAGCATCCTATTCGAAGGTAGTATTCATCCGTATGAGCTGCAATATCGTTCGCCATCTTGTATTAAGTTTCGAACCGTATTCGGATTTCTTTTACACTTTTGGTGGTCCGTTAAATAGTTCCAAAAAATATAAAACAGCTGTTAATTTCCAAAGCAAGTCCTCAGACATTAATCTAGTACGAAAGTAATGGACATTAGTGTTCGTTTATACAAATTTGTAGGATCAGTGTAGAATTACTTGTGACGTTTTTCCATAGATGGCTCCACTATCACGTTAATGAATAAATCAATTTATAAATGGAAGGGCTATACTTTTCAATTTGTTTTCGTTTCTTAATCGTGTTAAAGTTTCTGAATGCATCCCTAAAGTCCCAGCCATAATGAAAAATTGTCTTCGGATTTAGAAAATGCAAACAAAACACTACACCGCATCACTACTCTTCCCAAAGTAAACCGTGCGCAGACAGGGCCGGATTATCCAATAGGCAGAGTAGGCAACTGCCTAGGGGCCCCGCGTCAGCCAGGGGCCCACTGGTCTAAGATTTTTTAAATTTTTCTTTAAGTGAACATGAAGATCAGTATGTGGGCCTCGGTTTAATCAGAAACGGGCCCCTCTAAGTAGGGACCATTCAAGCGAGCCTAATCAGAAAGGGGTTCACCTGTCAGTGTTGATGTATGTGCGGGTCGAAATACCGCGGTCATAAATCTTTCGGACATTTTCACCGGGGGGCCCCCTATTCATCGGGAATGTTTTGTTTATTTTGGGAACTATTTTCCAATTAAGGGGTCGAGTTTCAGATAGGGGTCTGTTCTGTCCTTGGACAGAAAGAGGTTGAAAATGTACCAAAAGAATTGTTGAAAAAAATGTTGAAAATGTAAGACCAATGGACACTTGTTAATAGGCGTACTTCAGAAGAATTCACAAAGTAAAGAGTGTCCTTTGGAAGTATATATTGTATGAACGTGCTGTTGGTCGTACATTCGTATTTGTGTCTTTTTTATACTAATACTCGAGAAGTAAAGGGTAAGTCACAAATTCGACTCATTAAAAGTATGTTTGTTTCATGTGTATATCGTAGAAAAATACAATCGAACTTGGAACGGCAGTGGATCTGTTAAAATCATTGGTGGATTTTTTAACATCCCAGAGAGATTTATTTGACCATTATGAGAAAAAGGCGTAAGAAAAAACAAATTGCAGTTATGAAAATCAGCGTATTAGAAAAAGAAAAAGGCAACACGATGAGGGATCCGCCCGCCGATGACGTGTTTCACACTGGAAAGAATAAGTTAAGAATTGAAACATATTTGCCTGTTCTTGACATGCTTTGCTTTCCAGTTTCCACCGAATTGTCACGACGTTTGGAAGCCTACCGGGAAATTAACTCTCTATTTGGGTTTCTTACTAACTTCTCATCCATGTCCAATGAAGAAATTAAAGAGGCTTGTTCAAAGTTTAGGCAACATTATTCAGAAGATATCGAGCCGGAATTCATTGAGGGAATGTTACATTTTAAATATTTCGTAAAGCAATTAGAGGATGATAACAAAGAAAATAGAAAATTTTTAACCGCTAAAGAGTTAAACCAACTTATTGTAAATAATATGGTGCAATCTACATTCCCAAATGTAATGACTGCCTTGCAGATCTACAGATGTCTGATGATTACGAACGCCTCCGGTGAAAGAAACTTTTCAAAATTAAAACTCATCAAAAACTGTCTTCGTTTATCGATGGCTCAAAATAGATTAAATTCATTGTCTATAATGTCAATAGAATATGATGTATTAGAACGCATTAGTTTTGAAGAGGTTTTGAAAGATTTTGCTTCCAAAAAAGCTAGAAGGGTAAACATTTAAATGTAATAAAATTTACAGAATTTAAACATAGGGGGAAAAGTTACATTTGTTCTTATCCCTAGGAGTTTACTTTTCCTATTTTTTCCATATTATTCTGTTTCCTGGTTTTTATTGTTTTATCAAGCTACGTTTAAAATTACTTGTTTCCTCCTTTTCACAGACAACTGTAAGGTATAAGAAGCTAATTTACTCCTCACTTAAAATTTAATATGCATTTTTGTAAAATAATTCATCAAAATAGCTCATTTTAATTTCAAGTATTGTGAATAAAATAAATCAATTAATCTCACCAAATGAAAACAGAGAAGAATTTTATTTGTAACGTCTCATATTTTTTTAATTGTTATATAAATAAAAATATTTAGTTGTGTGAAACTTTGAACTTGTATTTTTTTTGCTTAACTTTTAACTGACTGGGTATTTATATTTGTTTTCATGACTAAATTTGGCAAAATACCTTGTTTCTTACTACCCCTCATAGAGTAAAGGGTAATAAGTTAATAATTTCTTTTAAGTTTATAAAAAGTCTGCAAAAAATCTGCACAGAAAAATGAAGGAAAACTACAGAATAACCTCAAAAACTGAAGGGAATTGAAACCTTTTGCCTTAAATTTTAGTCTGCAGAATAAATCTACAGTCTGTCTGCAGAATCGGTGTAAATTCTTTAAAGTTTCTGCAAAGAAACTGCGGAACAATGTGCCGAATAACTTTAAAGTATTTTGAGGCAGTTTTCTCATTTTAGGCCTTTTATTGCAGATTTTATGCAGAATTTTCTGGCTGGGGTTGGTGCATTATTTTTAAATAATGATATCTGCATATTTTTTGCACGTTTGCACTTGTTACAAACTTTTCCTTAAGTTATATTCAAACTAAATAATTTAATAAAAAAAATATTTTCATTTGTTTCAATTTTTCTTGATCTGGTTTAACTAGCTTTTATTGCAAAACATTGAAACAAATGAAAATAAACGTCTCTATTTCGTATCTACAACGTAGTGATTATCAGTAAAAGTTCGTTGTGGTGGGAAAAAATATTTCAGGGGAAAAAGGGGCCCCGAGACATGCACTGCCTAGTGTCCCCGACATGGTTAATCCGGCCCTGTGCGCAGACATAGAGAAAGAGTTCTTAAATAAAATACTTTAAAAAGTACAATCGAAGATTTTTAAGCATAACCTCAAAGAATGATAAGGTTAAAAACTAAAAGAAACGTCATAATATAAGGAAATAATAGCAAAAAAACGATACATAGCGTATACGATAATTGCGAAAAGACCTTTACGAGCCCTCCGAAGCAGTCGCTTCGTAGGCGAGGGAAAATTTGCCGTAGGCGAGGTTTCGAATGCTTCGCGGTTCGACCATTTGCCGAACTATCGTAATGTGACGTCACGAGCTCGCCTAGACTGGTTCCATCTCGCTTATTGTCGATAAAAACTATAGGCGATGAGATCGCGGTTAGGCCCCTGATTTTTTTAGTAACAACACTGGTACTGTTGCTTAATTCCTTTTATATTTCTGTTTATTCTATTCAACAGGTTCTTACTAACGGTGTCGAGTCAAGATATTGGAAAAAAGAATTTCGAGAATTATTTCTACATTTCTTCCCAATTTTTTTTAAAAGATAAAAAGCTTTTTATGCATGTAAGTATAGCAGTATGTAGAGAATGAGTATAGGGTTCAACAACCCTTTGAAATTTTTATAACTATTTATTCACAGGTTCTTTTACTTTGAAAATGTTAGGGCGTATCCTCCTGGAAACTCAGAAAAATTTTTGATCATAGAAAACCACTAAACTACTCCTATCCCCCTCCATTAAATTTTTTACTTTGCTTCGCCACTGCTTCTATGTGTGTCACCAGGCCTGACGAGAGAGGGGGGCGAGGGGGTACGATACCCCGGGGCCCGGTACCCAAATCTTTTCATATTGAGTACTAAGACAGATATCATTTTGAATATTTAAGAAATTAATTTGTTCACATAAAGGTCCAAAAATGAGTAAATTCCCAGTTTTCTAGGGGCATATTTTCAAAAATTTTCTGGGGGAAAACCCCGAGACCCCTTTTATTACTTGTTACTCATCATATTATCAAGAAAACGATATTTTTAAGTTGAGTGTAATTCAGATCTTGCCTAGAAATATTCTAAAAATTACATTAAGCGTATGAATGCATGGGTGGAGGTACATCAGAAAATTTCACCCCCTACTTCAAAATGAGAATATGTCATTGGGGGCCCGCTTCTCAACCTTTTACCCGGGGCCCGACTTGGCTCTCGGTGGCCCTGTGTGTCACCAAATGACTGGTGGCTTTTGGGTAGTTCAAGTGGGGGTTCACTTTTTCAAAAATGCAATCGAGTAACAATCTCACAATTAAATTAATTATTTATATTAATGGTTATAAAACTAAATTTCTCGGGTATCCAATGGAAAGTACCATTGCAAACTTCTCTTGGGAAACTTTATGAGGGTGGTGTGAAACCTCTCGGGGTTTGGGTATAACTTCAAAAGGGTGGTGTGTAATACCTTGGGATTTTTATAAAGCATTTTACCGCAAGTCCTGAGGTGGTACACCCCCCTATGAGGTATTACATGCAGTTCCCGAGGTGGTACAAACCACTCTCAGTTGCAAGCCATCCTGAAGGTCGTACACCCTCTTCCCCGAACTACTACATAACACCCTTGAGATGTTTCACACCATTCCCAAGTAGGTGGTACGCAGAATTTTTGAGGTTACACTTGCCAACCTCACGGTAGTACTCGGTATTTGATGTCCAAGGTGCTACACACCACCTCTGAAATGGTATGCACCATATCTGAGGGTTACATTACAAACTGTCCAAATTTTTAAATAATTCAGTTGGGATAGTTTTTTATTTTTTTAGGTTTTATTGTAATTTGTAATGAGTTATTGATATTACTTTCAATTTTATCATTGTCGGTATATCTTGTGTTACAAAAATTGCATGTAATTGAAATTAGTTTATAATGAACAAAGTATGATAAAGTTTTAGTTTATTAATTATCTAACAATCAATTAAGATTATAAAATAACAAGAACTTCCGCGCTGAAAATTGCATACTAATTTCATTTTCCAGGATTGATAGTCATGTCGATTGGAATTTTTCTCCTAATGTTTCCCTTTGTGTTTCCACTGAGGATTCCTTCCGAAGAAGAGGGCGAAACATCTGGAGAAAATTTCAAATCGACACTACCATTAATTCCAGAAAATGGAGTTAATATGCAATTAAGATATTGTTAAACTCTTAATCTCTGATCTCTAGAACTGAACTGTATGAAGCATAGTGAGTTTGATTACTAATGTACTTAATGTATTCAATATTTTTTGTGTTTTTCCTCTAATTGAATTTACATGTAATTTAAAGTGTGTATTTAATATTTTCCCTTAGGTTTTTGAGTAAAGACCAGTTTTATCATTGGAATATAAATAATTAAAGATCAAGATGGAACCCTTTAAAAATTTATTGTTTAATATATATTTTTGTGTTTGCATTACATTTAGTAATTTGTTTATTACATTCTGCCTTCAAATTGGTATACCTAATTAATAGACTATAAAACAATGAAAAACTGTAATTTTGTTTAGTTTATGTAATATACAGCCTCTAAATTATTTTTGGTTACAATTAAAGGATTATTTTTTATATATGGACTTGTGTCGAATGATTTTTTAATTCCAAGTTTTCTTTAACTTTTTCTGAACAAATAAAATATTGTTTTCTTAGTAAAAATTTTTTAGTTTGTTTCATTTGAAATACAGTGCAACTTTGATAGATCAAGGAAAGGATCTTCATTTAAAAGTTGAGGATAGTTCAAAGATTTCTCTTTTTTCTTAACTAACTTTTCGATCCCAAATACAAAATTGATTCATTACTATTTCTTAACACATGCTTTTAAATGCCTTCATTTTTCTATTAATTTTTACTTTTTAATTCATTGGAACAATTTTGATGGCTCCTTCAGCTTTGAATTATCCTTGTTGTACTGCAGCACTGATGACTGTGAATATGGCTGTAAAATATTTTTGGGTATTAAAAAATTAGTAGCTGTCATTAATTTTAAATAATAAAAATTAGAAATTTTTTAAAATTTTGATTTACTTGTAAATGCATATATGCTTAAATTAATATTTATCTCTATTGACAGTAAAAAATTATTCTTTTTAAATTTTGGAAAATAAATATTTTTGCTGCTTCAAATGTATGGGAAGCTCCAACATTCAACTTTACTACAGAATGAAAAGTATAGATTTTTTTTATTTTGTCCTAACAATTGATAGTGCTTTAAATTAAAATAAAACATTCCAGGTTACTCTCTTGAACATGAAAATCATCTTTAACTTAAAAAATAAAAATACACTAGAATAATATTTTCTACAAAACAGGGGGGGGGTTAATTTATGTGTAGCCTTTTCTGTATTTTCTAGGATTTCTTGTACAGAAATTTACAATAGTTTTCGAGCTAATATTTTAGTCCTAAGAAAAAATTGATTGATGAATTACCCTTGAAAAATGCTTTTTAAAAATATATGGTAAAAAGATTCCTGTCAGTAAACTAATCTTTGATAAATTCTTGTGTTGAAGATAATTTGTCTTTAATAATATCTAATGAGTAAAATGTAAAGCTGAATATTGTAATGATCATACAATAAACTAGTTAAATTTTCAGCATACCGCTGAACCTGCTTATAACAAATTAAGGCATAATGAGAACCTTGTTTCTTGACTTGATAAAAATAACTCATTGGTACTATGTTAAAATGCACCGACCTAAACCCAAATATAAAGAAAGCAGAGTTTAATTGCACAATTCCCATAATTTGTTCTAAAAATTTATTTTACTAACCACCCTTTACAATTGTACTCCACTAGGCAAAATAATTTTTTTAATAATAGAGGGAAGTAGTACATGTATAAGTATTTAAATTTTAGCAGGTTTTGATGTTGTTAACTTTAATAATTAAATCTTCATCAAAAGCAATACTCTTTCATTCGATAAGCAAATTTGACTCCCAGGCATCACTTCCTGTGGGGCAAGATATTTTTTATGACCAAAATAAAATTTTCATATTGACATTGAGTTGAAGAAAACATATGTAAAGCAAGTTAATTTCTTTTATATTACAAGATTAGTCTTCCAGGCTATAGGGCCATGGTCTTGGCGTTAATGAACTACGCGTAGTACAAACTCAAGCTGGGTAAGCCTTGATTGGTCTTTTATTATTGTTCGTTCTCCTTTGATTTACCATTAGGCCTACGAGACCTGGCCTTCCTAAATCTTAAAAGTATCTTAAAATTAATAATTAAATCTGTATCCAAAACAATACTCATAATCACAAAAAAGCAAATTCTTTCACATACATCTGCGGGTATTTTGTGAGAATACGTAAATATTTCTAGTACTACTGACCAATTTTTATTTTCTGAGGTTTATGTTATGAGCAAAATAGTTTTCAATTAATTGAGGAAGAAAACATGTAAAATCAATCTAATTTTTTTATTATAGTTTCATGTCTATGTGGTATAACTATCAGGTTATAAAATTAATAACATACAAATACTTGAATCTATTCAAAACATAACCCTAAATCTCAAAAGTATCTTAACGCATAAAACAAAACTTACTTCTTATTTATTGAAGAAATTGAAATTGGAAAATAAAAGCCTAAAATAAATGGTTTTACAACAGTACATAAGTACCAATTATTGCGTGTTGTGAAATTTGTTTTTATAAAAAAACATCAAGGGGACTCCTTGCAACGCAGTGTGCCTACTATGTGGAAAATTTTCTAAATCAGGTCTTGATATTAGGATGAAATTAATAATTAAATCTATCCAAAACAATAGTCATAATCATAAAAAAAGCAAATTCTTTCACTTACATCACACTTGCGAGAATGTGACATTATTGCAGGGTGTTTTGTGAGAATACGTAAATATGCCTAGTACTACTGACCAATTTTTATTTTCTGAGATTTATGTTATGAGCAACATAATTTTCAATTAATCGAGGAAAAAAACATGTAAAATCAATTTAATTTCTTTTATTATTTTCTCATATCTACGTGGTATAACTATCAGGTTCTGAAATTAATAACATACAAATACTTGAATCTATTCAAAACAACCCTAAATCTCAAAAGTATCTTAACTCATAAAACAAAACTTACTTCATATTTCTTGAAGAAATTGAAATTGGAAAATAAAAGCCTAAAATAAATGGTTTTACAACAGTACATAAGTATACCTACCAATTATTGTGTGTTGTGAAATTTGTTTTTATGAAAAAACATCAAGGGGACCCCTTGCAACGCAGTGTGCCTACTATGTGGAAAATTTTCTAAATCAGGCCCAGATAATCAGTTCTTGATATTAGGGTAAAATTAATAATTAAATCTGTATCCAAAACAAGTCATACTCATAAAAAAGCAAATTCTTTCACATACATCACACTTGCGAGAATGTGACATTATTGCAGGGTATTTTGTGAGAATACGTAAATATGCCTTGTCCTCCTGACCAATTTTTATTTTCTGAGATTTATGTTATGAGCAACATAATTTTCAATTAATCGAGGAAGAAAACATGTAAAATCAATTTAATTTCTTTTATTATTGTCTCATGTCTATGTGGTATAACTATCAGGTTCTGAAATTAATAACATACAACAAATACTTCAATCTATTTAAAACATAACACTGCCTAACATCCCAGCACATAAAAAATGTGTGGAGTAAATAATTATAGTATATAGGCTTTTCTATCGAACTTGGAAGTACAAGAAGATATAGTTTTTAGGGAAAGTGTTTAAAGTAAGTTTTGATATATAAACTTGAAGTAGGGTATTTAAATGGTACTTTAGTTTGCTTTAAAAGTAAATTATCCTTTAAATTTTACTTCTATGACTATAAAACTAAAAGCAAAAACATACAATACTACGGAAAACATATAGATTCTCAGTACTATTTTTTTCAAATTCTACAAAACCTTTTATATTTTAATGGTGACAGAACGTGTTCAACTTGTTTTTCATTGATTATTTTTAGTAAAAATCAACAGATGAAGCTTTTTTCGTAAAATTAAGCTTAGTTTACTTTTGTAAACAAAACACCATTGCATACGATACGAATACGATGTTCTCTTCGGTGTTTCGGAGATTGGTGAATTTCAATCACGTGACCCCCTCCGTTTTTGACGGCCCGAGAAAAAGTGCGAGCTGCCTGCACTTTTTCGCGGTCCGCGATGTCGGGCGTATCACGCCTAGCCATTGGTCCGCGTGCTCACGTGACCACCCGGTTTGGTTGATCCGCTTTCTGCCTCAAAAATAGGGATTTTTCTTGTCGCCAACCATCGCGCCAAGACGGATCGCGGCCCGTCATCCGGCAAAAAAGGCTCCATGTAGAAAGGCCTTGAAGTGTCCAGTCAAGAGAGTCTAATCAGGGGTAGGCTCGCCTGTCAAGAGTGATATATATGCGTTGGATTATCGAGATAAGCATTTGTTTTTGTTGAGTCCTCGCAACTTGTGTTTGTTGAATTCGAGTGCTTGCTGTGTGCGATCTCAATGTTATAACTTCAAAAATTAAATTTTATTTTTAATTAAATTTCTTAGGCACTTGTACCCCCCAGAGATTGTAATTTGTTGAATTATACCTTTTAATATCAAAGTTTTAACTATATCCTAAAAAAGCTAGAAATTTCGCTGAATTAATTCTAAACCAATGAAAAGTATAACTTGTGATTGGTTTTCAGCATCGTAATCATGCTATAATTTTTTGCACTAGCAAATTTACATTAATATTATGACCACAATTTACCAACATTTACCACAATATTACAAACTCATGCTATAAACCAATTACTACTAGATAAATGGTTCGAATTTTGAAAAATAAATTTACTATATCGATTCGATATACATAAATTAATTTATACTCCAAAAACATTCTATAAAAATTTAAATTTAAGCAACCTTATTAATATGTTATCAACTAAACGGTGAAAAAACTTATTTGGATTTTATTGAAAAGAAACTAACACAGGGGACTGTGTATTGTTATCGGCCTAACATTACAACTTATATTTTATAGATTTTAATTAAGATTTCTTAATAATTTTGAATTGAATATCCTTTAGGTATTTCATGATTAGAATACTAAGAATGCTAATCTAACACTTTTTTACCTCTTCTTATTAAATTCCAACTATTATATAGTTCGCACTCTAGATACTTTATACTATACTTTTAATTCTAATTCTTTTTTAATAATAAAAAAAAATACTTTTTATTCATCCACTCAAGCTCAAATACATTTTTTTAAACTTGTAGTAAATGGCACTTGATATGTTAATAAAGTTTTTTCAAATATTAACTCACAGATTTAATTTATTAATTTTTGTTTTATATGGGATTAACAGATATTTTCTTGAGGAGATCTAATACATTCATTAAAACGAAATTGAAGCAAAATATATTAATTTATACTTGACGAGTTCCTGATATTTTTTAGCCAATTTTTTTTGTATTTAGCTCCATATTTTTTAAGGATTTGAAAATCAAAAGATACTGTTAAGAATATTTAGTTATTAATTGCAATGGATAAAAAAATTGCATTACAATTTTGTAACTAGTTTTCAGATTTCGGGCTTTTCTGGATATATATCTAAGTTAAAAAAAGCAAAGCCTAAATTGCAGATCCTGAAATTTTCTGCTATGTGTAGTTTCATCACCCAAGACACCGGAAACCCTCCCGCCCCGGTTATAAATCATTCGGACAGCTCTCCCCCTTTTGCACCAGCAATCGACGGTGGCGATAAGTAAACAAACACACCGGAAGAGTACGAGTCCACTCGTGAAAATGAGCTCTGATTTTATCTCAGGCGCGAAAGACCTAGCTGCGCAGATCGAGGGCTGTCGTCCTGAAAGGGTTAAATCAATTAAAAAAATTTAAAATTTTAAATCTTTCAAACTACAGTTTTGATGAAATATCTGTAATCAGCACTGAAAAGCAGCCCAGAAAAAAGTCTAGCAAATGCAGGAGAGTAGTATTAAACCCTTTTTAAAACAGTTTTAAAAAATTTAAAATTTTTAAATCTTTCAAACCATAGTTTTGATGAAATATCTGTAATCAGCACTGAAAATCAGCCCAGAAAAAAGTCTTGCACGTGCAGGAGTGTAGCATAAAACCATTTTTAAATCAATTAAAAAAAAATAAAATTACGATTCTAGATTCCTCTTGACGAGGCATTGTCACTACTACGCATTTTTAACAATTGCGTTCACTCTTAACATTTGTGCTGATTAGAGACAGTAGTGATACCTAGAATCGTATGCGAGATCGCCAAGATCCGGAGCATGCGCATAAACATATTCATAGGATGTCGATGTTACTGGTAACACTGGAGGAACTAATCGATAAATTTTCGGGGACGAAATGTCCGGGGACCAAATATCCGGGGACGAAAATACCCTAAACCCACTAGGATAGGTCAGTCGGCGGATCCTCGATCGCTGGGTTCGTGATTTCAAATTGCGATACAAGGTTGGTTTCTATTGATCGAGAAATGTCAATGAGAATAAGCAAAGTGTATGGGGGCTATCCACTCACCGTCCGATAAGCAATATCTTAGGTTTGTCATAACTTTCAATAACCTGCATTCTTTTATTTTGCAAATTTCTTATATCGGAAGTTGAGGGGAGACCCTGCATACCCACTTGCTTATTATATCATTCCTTAATTAATAGGAACCACCCTTGTATCGCAACCCGATATCACGAACCTAGCGATTGAGGATCCACCGACTGACGTATCCTAGAGCGGGGGTATAATGATGGAAAATAACCACAAAAACTATGTACAAAAGATATTTTAAGAACCATGTTTGTAAATAATAGATTCTTCTGGGTTTTTTTACCTAAGTTATCAAATGTACAGTTTTTCTCATTAAACGCAATAAGTAGTAATGCTGAGAGAAAAGGAGTATTTTTCACCATAACCACTGGTTCGGGAAAGGTTTGGAAACTTAATCTTAATGAAAACTTAAATCTGTCCAGGGAATGCGCAGTTCATTCCGGCAGATAGTGGTATAGACTAATCATGGTCACCACTTTTTCCATTATAGTCGGCTTGACTAGAAGCCTTCCTCCACTCTCTTGCGTTACCTTCCTATGCCGCACAGTGTTTCGTCTCTACTATCAGGCTAGGTGGACAAAAGTCACTTCTAAACTTCGATAAATGAATAATGAAATAAGGTAACCAACATCTGGCAGAGTGAGAATTCAAAGTTATTTAATGTTTTTTCTTCAATGGTTTTGAATTTCAAGATTCGAAAGATGACTAATTGGAAAGCGCGCTCGTTCGAGTACGCTAGCTCTGTTTACATTACAATTTCAACAGCATCAAGCGGGGGTTGTTATTAATTTTAAAAATATTTTGAAAGACGGATCTTATTAATGAGGGTATGTACTAAGTAGTTTGGTAAACTGTTAATCTCTAGGCATTTTTAATCATATTAAAAATCCGTGTTAAACTTGTATGAAAACTAAGAGTTATTTTTCTTTGTTTCACAACTTTAATGGAGAAAAAGTAGTATGTACCCTCATGTACCCAGGCTAAATTTTTCATAATATCATTCTTAAACTATTCCTCTAACTTTTGATACTAGTTATAGACTGCACAATTGAGTACAACTATTTTTAATTAATTTTTTACTTACGAGCGTCACTATATTTCTAAAATTGAGTTTTTTGAAGATTGGCTCAAACTCGAAAAGAACGCCAGGAATACGCGTCTTTTTGCATTTATTTCATCTAAATTTAACTTAAATAATATTACTAAAGACTATGCAAGAGATTTAAAATGAAATAGGCCGAATATTTTCTAAAATCAGTATAAAATGGATTTCTGTGGGGGAGTCAAAGGAACGTTTTTTATCTAAAAATAAAACCTGGTTCACAACACCAGGAAACGTTCCCACAAAAACAGAGACCTCCTATCTATGTTAATTAAAACTTAGGATTCTCTCATTCTCATCAATAGCCTTCGAGAGGTTCCGAAAAAGAAAGCAGTAAGACTCCAGAAGTTTTAAAGCTTCTTATAGCTCCTCCCAATAGAGCGTCGACCTTACTTTGTCTCAACTAAACCTCCAGCAAATTGAAGCATATTCATCTTTTGACGATTCATCTAATTATGAATATTATAGGAAAAATCGTAAATTTCTAAAAGTTTTACTTATTTAATAATGAGTGCTATTCAAAAATTTTTCTTTTAACTACATTACGAAAAAAATCATATAGTATATAATTTTCTTTTATCATTCTATACATGGTTACCTGGATATTTTGATATCTTTAGTCCTATACTTGTAACCCAAAAATTTACTGGGTAAATATGGGGTGTTGAGCAATTTAAATATGAAATTTTGATTTTATTAGTATTGTTATTTACTATATATTTTTAAAGATTTAATTTATAAAAAGTAATTGGTACCTTAACTTTATAAGCACTTAATAAAAATGTTATTTATTGTGTTTTAAGATAATCTACTATCGGAATTTTTTTTTCTTTTCTTCATTTTCCTATTCTTTATTTTAATTTTCATATGCATAACTATAATTTTTAAATTCATGTTTTCTGTGTTTAGTTAATAGGGGTGTTTTTTTTGGTAATCATTGAAGAATATTTTGAATAATTTTTCCCCCAGAATATTGTCTTGTACAAAATAAAATTACATTTTTAATATTAATGTTAATGCTTTTACTCTGTTTTCCCTCATAAAAGTAAACAAAATGAACCTTAAAATTGATGTGGAAATTTAAAATGCTAGTACACTTTTAGATGTATGATGGTTTCATAAAAGAAATTTAATATTAAAGAATTATTGACTGTTTAATCTCTAAAATACTCTTAAAGAAAAACGTACTTAAAGTTTTTTTCGCACATTAGAGTCTATGAGTAAATAACATTAATTTTATTCATAACTTCAGTTGTAATGTGAATTTTGCAATGCGGTTTGTTTTAAAATAAATAGAATTGTACGAAGTTTAATATATGTATTTTCGAAAAATTTTATAATTTTTAAGGTTTTATTGTCTTATTACCCTTTAATACAGGTACTAAGTCAAAAAAGTGCATTAATATCTCATAAAATTATGAAAAACGTCGATTTGTCTTCAAAAACGGCGAAAAATAATTTTGTCCACCTAGCTTGTATTAGACGAAACACTGTGTGCCGTGCTGATGAGTCCTAACAAGGACGAAACCGGTCCATGGCTGGAGGTGACGCTTGAGAGTTGGAGTTTCCAAAAGTAGTAATGCTGTTTGCATGATTGATACATTTGTAAAACCAACACAACTATCGATTGAATAAAAAACTATCGATACTATCAGATAATTTCTAACAATTCCTACCATTGATTTTTAAGATCGATAGTTTCTAAAAATCAATATTAAAATCATGTTTGTTCTTTATGTTCAAAAATTTTTTTAATTAAATTTGTTGAAACAGGTTCTCCAAATAAACAGTCGTTTAAATAGGTGTAAAATAAACAGTAGATTTTATTGAAGACAAGTCACAGAAGCATATTACGAAATCTAAAAACAGCAAAGCTACTCTCATATAAACATTATCCTATCTTATCTTATCCTATCCTATCTTATCAAATAAACATGATCCTATATATCCTAACCTAACTGCCAAAACAATAACATCAATTCCTTTTATAGTTAACTTAAATTACGGGTACAGTTAAATTACAGGTTATACACACATAATATCTCACATATCCTAACCTTTAAACTTATAACCTAATCATAACATCACAGTCGGGAGTCGAACCCGTATCGTAATAATAGACGGAGTTGCAACATCCTCCCCCCTTTTTGAGTGTAAGGAAATCACTCAAAAACATAAACAACGTTATCCAAAAGGCCTAATCTTTCTGGTACTTTCACCAGTCTACTTTATTTTTGACAATTTTGTGAAATACCTTTTCATCTAGTTTAAGAGTTGCAACCCCATCTACCCCTAATCTAAATCCTAAATAAAAATCCTAATCTAACCAACCCCTAATGGCCATAACACTCGCTTCTTGAAGGGCTCTTCTATAATCACAATTTGATGGTTCATTTCAATGTCAGTTTTAGTGTCCGGAATGTTATTGGGTTCACATACAGAACTATTACAATTGTCCACTTCTAGTTCAGTCACAGTTTCAGCAACAGTACCTTTATCCTCTGCTTCATCCACCTCCATAGACTGATTGGAATCTGAATCACCTTGCACTTCGGAAACTTTTATCTCAGATTCCTCGACATGACACTTTTCGACAATTTCACTAGATCCATTCACTTCATTTACAATAGGCTCACTAAGTATTTCCTCCTGAGGAGTTGCATCGCCTTCAACCACTTCACTACTCTCTATGTCTTGAACAACTTCCGTGCTATCCTTCATTTCTACTTGATCCAATTTAAGAACATCTTCCTCACCAGATAACTCAGGAACACCAATATCCCTCATTTCTTCATCAGTTAGCCTAGGATCCTCACTAGACGCTACTACCTCATACCTTCCACTAGGAAGAATTTTTAACTTCTCGTCAAAATTATCTAAAGTTTCCTCGTACGACTTGCTTTTACTCTCTACTTGCGTTGGATCACAAATACCCAACGCCTCTAATTCCCACAACTCCTTTAACTCAACGTTTCCAACGTGCATTGAAATCGTTGTCCAGACATTGCTGTCAATGCAACTAACTTCACTTTGTGATCCAATTATTGTGTTCCCCAGTTTGGTCTCTATAACAGCTAAACCCGACTCTAACTCATGAGTTTTCCCAATTAATATACTTCCTAACATGTCGGCTCCTAACAACAAATCAATCTCTAGATTTTCACTAATGGCATCTGAAAACTCAATCTTTCTCTTCTGCAATTCCTCTAACACATCCAGATTTGTCAATTTTGGGACATACCCGCAGATTCTTTCTTCTGAAAATACTTCAAAACAACAAGAAAAGTCACCTTTCAAATTTCTCACCTCAACAGAAAAAACACCATGTTTCTGAGGTCTGGTCTGGGCACCCCCAAACAGAGAGTGAACTATTGTTTCATACCTATGGGGCTGTAATCTCAACTGTTTAACTATTCTCTCGCTAACATGTGACAACTGCGATCCCGAATCCATCAGAATCCGAGCTTGGGTTTCGCGACCCTGACCTCTTATAATAGCACTAAGCGTTTGAAGATAGACAACTTTCTTTCTATCGGAATGAAAGGAAAGGGAAAGTTCCCGTTTTGGGCTAGAATTCATATTGGAAGGGTAAGAATGGTTTGTCCCATTTTGAAATCTATCTGAGTTCTGATCACACATAACTTCGAAATGCCTCAAAGAGCAAAATTGACATTTTAATTTGCATTTCACATGACATTGCCTACTAACATGGTTTGTTCTTTCTAAACACGTAAAACAAGCTCCCTTTTTCGTCAGCAATCTTAACTTTTCATCCAAAGACATTTTTCTAGCAGCAAAGCACTTATAACTCTTGTGAGGTTTTTCACAAAAGATACAAAGCATTCTCGTGCCTGCGGAATCCATACTCACTAAAGCTGATGCAGTGGCTTCATCTACACGGGTCCCACTAAAGCTAGGACGCTCCTTTCCACGGGCCCCCGATCCCAGTTCCAAACCAGTTCTCGAGAGCACGACCATCTCCTCGCCTTGTACCTCCTGTCGGAGAAACTCCATTAGATTCTCCAAAGAACGTGTTTTTCCCTCAGCTGTAGCAGTGGCGTCTGACTGTTCCCGATCGCTCCCAGATCGAGTGGTGTCGGACACTTTCTGATGGTTCCTAGATCGCTCCCAAGCCATTAGGACCTCTTCCGGCAAACAGCTCTCCACCAGGGGGGCAAGAAAGTCTCCGAACTTCTTTTGTGTTCTCCCGAGACTCTCTAGGGCTCTCAGCTTCCCCTCTAATTCATCATAGAGTCCCGAGAGGTCCGTCTTCACCCGACCGCAGGCAGCATTTCTCATCACCATGGACAATAAGTCCCTCACATAAATCTGTACAAGCAGATCCGTTCGTCCGAATCTTTCTCTGAGTTGTTCCACTGCTTTGGGATAGTTGGAGGCGGTGGCCGGGTAACTAGCAATCAATCTCTCCGCCCTGGACTTCGGTTCCATGGATGCAACCAAATAATGCATTTTGTCTTCATCAGGGATACTCCCATCCTCATGGATCTTTTCGAAATGGCTCCAAAACGATAGGAATTCTTTTGGGTCTCCATTAAATTTCTTCAACTCCAACTTTGGGAGTTTGAACTTTCGCACCGATTCTCGTAGACCATCGGACTCCGATTCCTTTTGTAGAGCGGTTTCTGACAGCTTTCTGTCAACGCAGCTATCGGCCTCCAGAAACTTTTCCCGGTACGCCTCTGCCTCGATGAAGTCTGCCTCATACTCGTTCCCCTCATCTTCTTGCTGCAGCAGCGATCCGGATACATCATCCTGGGCCGATCGAAGTCTCGAGAATTTGTCTCGGAGCTGAATCTGTTGGCTCGCAATAGCCCGCAAGTCCACAACTGGGCTCTGAAGCTCGGCATTTAACTTGTTCAACGTCACTGTGAAGGCAGTTCTTAAAACACGCCTCTGTGCCCTTAGTGCCTTCAAATCCATCACTACTGTCCTGTCGCGGACGCCAGAATTTTGTTGAAACAGGTTCTCCAAATAAACAGTCGTTTAAATAGGTGTAAAATAAACAGTAGATTTTATTGAAGACAAGTCACAGAAGCATATTACGAAATCTAAAAACAGCAAAGCTACTCTCATATAAACATTATCCTATCTTATCTTATCCTATCCTATCTTATCAAATAAACATGATCCTATATATCCTAACCTAACTGCCAAAACAATAACATCAATTCCTTTTATAGTTAACTTAAATTACGGGTACAGTTAAATTACAGGTTATACACACATAATATCTCACATATCCTAACCTTTAAACTTATAACCTAATCATAACATCACAGTCGGGAGTCGAACCCGTATCGTAATAATAGACGGAGTTGCAACAAAATTAATGAATCTCTTGTTTCCTAAAAATAATAAGAATTAAGAATCAACATTTTACGCTTTTGAAATTTTCATCCCGCCAAATTGTTCAATTGGCGGATTTCAGATATTTTCATACTCATCTGCTGTCTCGCCAAATCGGGCGAGGAATGAAAGTTGGCAGACATTTATCCGTAACTCGTAGATTCTCCCTGAACGTTCGTTTTACGTAGCCGATTTTGCACGCCTAAAACTAACTTTACCAGGCTCTCAAGCGTTTAATACTGATGGTATTTACGTGAAACTTAGGACTTAAGGTTTATTAATTATGCTCTTTCAGATTATCAGATCAAAAGAAAGGATTTAGGAAAACCAAATAAAGTTTTGGCATATTTTTCACATTTTTTACTGTTTTTTAACTTTTTTCGTAATAAAAATTTTTTTTAAGTGAAAACTGCCAAGATAATTTTGAAGATCATATTAAACCACAAAATTTGAGACCATAATTACATTTTTACCAATAGTAGTTCTTCTACAAATTGAATGTTTCAATAATTGTTTTGGGGTGTCGCTCCATTTTCCCTCCAACTCCCTGGGATTGGGTCTGGGACCCCCAAGTCCTATGTGATTCTGACTCGTCTAGGTGTCTACTATCCCCCCTAGAAGTGTGACACATCATTCTATGTTGTGTGTTTGTTTAGCAAAAGGGATAAAGTCTGTCTGTCCTCGCTTGGCACGTGTGGCAAACCTAAAATCAGGTCCCACAGCAGGAAAAGCAGTGGCGAGTGCAGGGTATCGGGCATCTAATAGAAGTGAGATAACCATCTTTATGGCTTTTTTAGTGCACTCGCCACTGTTTTTTCTGCTGTGGGTACTGATTTTAGGTTTGGGTCATTCCATTTCAAGTGGTCCAAAAAAAGTAAAATTGGTTGCTCGACCATTTTTAAAAAATCTGAAATTTTTTGTACATCAACCCTAACCTAAAAGAAGATCAAAACAACCATTATTTTTAATTTAACCTATTTTGCTTGTCCGCAGCAGCCATGCAAATTTCGACGTTTTAGCGGTTTTTGCTAATTTAAGCGTTTACGGGATTGGAAATATCTCCCCTTTAAAATCTCCAAATCAAATGGGGTTTGAAGCAAAATTGTTTAGAATAAAACGGTCTAAAAGACTAGAGCAAGTATGTTTTTCTAAAATAAACCCTTAGGGGTGAAATTTTAGTTTAAAGTTGAAATTTTTTTAAAAATATCTGCCCACTTTAAGAAGATTTTTTTATAAGAAGGAAACCTGTCAATGCACCAATATTTTTTTTATTAATAGTCCAAATACATTTTAGGTCATATGCAAAGTTTTGGATCTGAGCCTCAATTTGTCTTTATTTAAAAAAATCTCAAAGTCGAAGATTTGTCAAAATTTGCAATTTTGAGGGTTAAATATCTCTGGTGGGGGACCAGTTAAAAATTTTAAAATGGTTCATTCTAGAGTACTATATATTAGTGTTAAGCTCAAGAAGTTCATAGGAGGAGATTTGACTACAAGCCGAGGTATGATTTTTACAAGGTGCCCCCAAATGTCGCAAAATTTGGAAGTTAAGGATTTCTACAAAATTTGTCTGTTTTCAAGAGAACTTTTTTATAGGAAGGAAACCATTCAACGCAACACATATTTTTATACAAATAGTCCAAATGTAATTCAAGTTACACGCAAAATTTGAAACCTGAAACTTGGTTTTTCTTTGCTTAAAAAAATCCCAAAATCAACGATTTGTCAAGAATTTCACTTTTTTATGAGTGATATCTCTCTGAAGGAGCAGGAGATAAAAATTTGAAACTTTGTCATCTTAGAGTATATTATGGTAGTGTTATGCCCTAAAAGTTTCAAGATGGAGGATTATTTGGCTACAAACATAGAAATGGCAAGGATGATATTAAACTTTTTTTTTGTTGAAGTGATTTTTTTTACTTTACAATTATTTTGTAAATTTTATTAATGTTTCATTACTTTTTAATTTTAATTATACAAAATACAGCAATATAGAAAAGCTTAGCAATGAAATTTATGAATTAAAATATTTATCTCTATTTTTTACCAAACATATGTTAAAGTTGGGCTTGATATAAGTAATTATATTAACTGCTTAACCTTAGCATTCAGCCATTGACAATCTTTACAACCTGAGAGACGGAGAGGGAAGAAGAAAACCGCGATGAGAATTGTTTTATTGCATACTGCAAACAGTGGCGTATATAAGGGGGGGCCGAGGGGGCCCTGCCCCCCCCCCGAAATTCGGACTAGGTGTACCAAAACAAATTAAAACATTGTATTTTAGGGTCCAATTTTAAAAAATTTTCTGGGGGACGACCCCCAAACCCCCCTTTTGTACTTGGAATTTTATTATTAACAACTATATTACATATATAAAAAGTTCATCAAAATCCAAATCCTACCAAAAAATATATGTCCAAAATTCGGACTTAGTGTTCCAAAAACAAGATAAACCCCTTTTTTTAGGGGTAAAGTTCCAAAAATTTTCTGGGGAAGGACTACAGATCCCTTTTTGTACTTGGAACTCTATTTTATTACTTTTTAAATATTAAGTTCATAAAAATGTACATCCAAAATTCGGACTTAGTGTACCAAAACTAGTTAAAAACCTGGTTTTTTTAGTCAAACTTCCAAAAATTTTCTGGGGGAAGGCCCCCAGACCCCCCCTTTGGTACTTGTATTTTTATTACTAACACCTTTTCCTATATTAAGTTTTTAGAACCTAAGTTATAACCTTAAAAAGCTACATTGGACCTATTAAATATGTGGGGAAGGGGCTGGAGAGTAATTTTGGGCCCCTCCCGAAATAAATTCCTATATACGCCACTGACTGCAAACCTGCACCAAGATCGGAAGAACATTTTGATTCACCAAGGTGTTTTGTTGTTGTATTTTTTATTAGTCGCAAGTTCATGTTAAAAAATGGATTGTGATGTGGGTCAACTTATCAGAGAAAATTGTCACAAGTCTGTTTAGGGGACATCCATAAATTACATGAGGTCAAAAAGGGGGGGAGGGGTTTGGAAAAATCTCACCAAGGGGGGAGGGGGGCATCTCACGTTAACTTTTTAAGTTAGAAATTATTCGATTTTCTTTGTTTTTTAAGTATGAGAAAGGAAAATAATTTTTAAAAAGTTGTAGGTAAATCTCACGCGGGGGGGAGGGGGGGGTCCAGCAAAATCTCACCAAGGGGGGAGGGGGGGATTCAGATTTTGGAAAAAACACCTCACGTAATTTATGGATGTCGCCTTATGGCCCAGTAACTCTTGAGTTTAATCGGTTAAGTGAACTAAGGGAAGATCATCAAAATTTGTTCGTTCTAAGGATCAATAAATCTGTCAAAAATACATGCAAATATCATGAGAAAAAGTATTTGTTAAAATATCATAATCTCTTTGGCAATACTTGTTCGGATCCACTAAAAATTCATAAAAAAAGTTATAACCAAAGGACTTAATGAAATTAAAATAGAGCATTTAAAAAGAGAAAAGATACCCGGATAAAGATATTTGAAGATTGCCATTTCTATGTTTGTAGCCAAATAATCCTCCATCTTGAAACTTTAAGGGCATAACACTACCATAATATACTCTAAGATGACAAAGTTTCAAATTTTTATCTCCTGCTCCTTCAGAGAGATATCACTCTAAAAAAGTGAAATTCTTGACAAATCGTTGATTTTGGGATTTTTTTAAGCAAAGAAAAACCAAGTTTCAGGTTTCAAATTTTGCGTGTAACTTGAATTACATTTGGACTATTTGTATAAAAATATGTGTTGTGTTGAATGGTTTCCTTCCTATAAAAAAGTTCTCTTGAAAACAGACAAATTTTGTAGAAATCCTTAACTTCCAAATTTTGCGACATTTGGGGGCACCTTGTAAAAATCATACCTCGGCTTGTAGTCAAATCTCCTCCTATGAACTTCTTGAGCTTAACACTAATATATAGTACTCTAGAATGAACCATTTTAAAATTTTTAACTGGTCCCCCACCAGAGATATTTAACCCTCAAAATTGCAAATTTTGACAAATCTTCGACTTTGAGATTTTTTTAAATAAAGACAAATTGAGGCTCAGATCCAAAATTTTGCATATGACCTAAAATGTATTTGGACTATTAATAAAAAAAATATTGGTGCCTTGACAGGTTTCCTTCTTATAAAAAAATCTTCTTAAAGTGGGCAGATATTTTTAAAAAAATTTCAACTTTAAACTAAAATTTCACCCCTAAGGGTTTATTTTAGAAAAACATACTTGCTCTAGTCTTTTAGACCGTTTTATTCTAAACAATTTTGCTTCAAACCCCATTTGATTTGGAGATTTTAAAGGGGAGATATTTCCAATCCCGTAAACGCTTAAATTAGCAAAAACCGCTAAAACGTCGAAATTTGCATGGCTGCTACGGACAAGCAAAATAGGTTAAATTAAAAATAATGGTTGTTTTGATCTTCTTTTAGGTTAGGGTTGATGTACAAAAAATTTCAGATTTTTTAAAAATGGTCGAGCAACCAGTGCTGGACCACTTGAAATGGAATGACCCGTTTGCCACTCGTGCCAAGCGAGGACAGACAGACTTTAGTTACAACTTATTTTTTCTGAAGTCTCTGTTTTGTTAAGTTTAATAAACATTTACCTTCTAGACCAGCGTTTCCCAACCTGTTTACTCCCATGGAACCCTTTTGACAATGCCCAAGTTCCGCGGAACCCTAGCGTCCATGTAACAATATTTTTCTCACTATTTTTTAAATTATTAAATAAAACGGAAAATAAGTAACAAAGAAATCAGTGGCGTGGCGTATATAGGAATTTATTTCGGGAAAGGGGCCCAAAATTACTCCCCAGTCCCTCCCCCACATATTTAATAGGCCCGATGTATCTTTTTAGGTGATAATTAGGTCCTAAAAACTTAATAAAGGAAAAGTTGTTAGTAATATGGAATAGGAGCCAGTTACTTAATGAATAAGACCACGCTATGAGTTAAAAGGTAAAGTTGTTTAATACAACGTATCAAAAGATACAGGTCAATCGAACTGAACCCAACACGAGTGTTAATAAAACAAGGTAATACGCATCACACGGTGACGCATGCGCCGTCAGGCGCGTGCGGGATTCACAATAGTTAGTCTTCTTCTTCTCTTGGTATTACGTCTTAGAATAGGATTCCCACACGGCCATCCTGGAGGCATGCGCCCCCGCATGAGGACAAACATCTAAAACACATGAGATAACAAAATTAGTGTAAACATCAAAAAATCGTTTCATCAAAAAATTCAAATTCATTAGCTAACAGTTGATCTTAACAATTAGGAACATTCTTTAAAAAAAAATTCTTACAAAATAAATACTTGCAGTTAATATAAAAAACACATCTTAATCAAAGTTTAACATTAATCCAAATTTAACATCTTTAAGCAAAAGGCTTAATAAACTCTGCACAGGTAGTAGTTTTCAATGGACCTTCATTGCCTTCTAACCGTTCCACATCATAAGTATCATTTGGTTTTACCTTAACAATTCTATATGGGCCTAAAAACTTATTGTTACCAAATTTGCAACCTGGGACAACTTGAGTTCTTTTTATCACTACTGTCTCCCGTATCTTGTATTTAGTAGTTTTTTTCCTATGTTTGTGGTACTGACGACGATTTCCGTCTTGGGTTTTAAGGATGTTCTGCTTAGCCTTCTTGCTGGGCTTCTCTTCTTCCTCCTCCGACTCATAATTCCCAGTCTTTTTGGATGTTGCTTTGGATTTCCTTCCACGCTTGTCCTTTTCTTGCACCTCACCATTCTTACTGACCTTCTGTGGGCTTGCCCTTTCTTCAGGTTCATAGTAGTCTTCCTCAGGGTGCTGATATTCTTCTACTTCGGAGCCAGAGTCATCGGTATACCTGGTCGGTTTCTTCTGACGACCACTACGTCTCACAGGGGTTGCAGATGCTTTCTTCGGAGTTCCTTTCCCTTTCTCTATAGTTTCATCTTCAGAACCAGAACCTAAATCCACCTCTTCAGAACTGACTTCATCCTTAGATGCAGAGTCCTCTGTATATTCAGGAACTGATTTCTGTCTGTTTCCTCGTCTGGTGGGTGTTGCAGCTGGTTTCTTAGCTTTGCCTTTAGGAGCAGCCTTCTTTCCTTTCTTCTTAAGGGTCTCTTCTGAGTAAGATTCATCATCATCCTTAACCTTGGTTTCTTCTTTGTCTTCAAATTCAGATTTGGGCTCATCTTCATCTTGATCAGCGGATTTGGAAGCTTTAGCGGACTTTCGACCGCACTCGGCGTCTTTCTTGTCAGAGCTTTCAACGGCTTTTTCCTCCTTCTTTACATCTTTAGACTCTTGATCTTTGGATGGTTCTCCATCTTTGTCAGAACCTTCATCCTTTTCCACTGATTCTTCATCCCCATCAGACTCATTTCCCGTGTCTTCAAGCTTGCGCTGTTTTTTGGGAGATTCAGACGTTGCGTTCTCATCCCGCTTACCTTTCACTTGGCTTTCTACGACATCAATGTTAATAGGAAATTTGGTTCATTGTTTGGACCGAGGTACTGAACTGGAGTCGTCTTGTTCGATTCTTGGGAAGTACAAACCTTTTGTCTTTGTTGTGGGCATTGGTATGTTTTATGGCCAAAAAGATTACACTTAAAACACTTGGGGCCTTTATTTTTGTGAAGACATTCAGAACTTCTGTGATTTTTACCTCCGCAATTATAGCAATTCAAAGGCACGGTTTGACCATGTTCCGGACCATGTTTCCTTCTAGAATGAGAATAAGAATTAGAATTTTCTTCCCACTGCGATTGACTGCACAATCTTTCATAAATTTTCAATTTTTCTCTTAACTCTGAAAGAGTTTTACAACCGTACAATATAATTTTATTGTGGCTGGAATCTGAAATACCGTTAATAATGTAATCGATAACCGAGGCTTCATCAATATCTCCTCTTGAGGCCAGTTCCATTACTGAAAAAAAATACTCCTGGACCTTCTCGTTTTTCTTCAGTTTTCGATTTCTCAAAAGGTTATGCAAATCAACACTTGTCAACCGAGAATCAAATTCTTTTATTAATTTCTCGCGAAGTTCTTCGTAAGATCTAACGCCTCGTAACGACTGGATGTATAATTTTGCTGGGTTTAAAAGACTCTTTTTCAAAAAGATCGTTTTCTGAACATTATTTGAAATATTATACAAAGAGAAAAAATCGTCCAAATCCTCAAAAAATGTTTTAACAGGAAAATTGTCTGAACCACTAAAAGGTCTGATCAAATCAGCAAGATCTCTAAAGTTTAGACCAAAAGGCAATCCATAAGAGGTACTGGGTAAGGGTTCAAGGTGTTTCACTAACATGGGGTTTTCCCGTGAGGTACCAGGTGCATCAAAACTTTTCATTAGATAAGGATATTCTACAGATTGTTTAGGTATAGGGGAAGAGATTGCTTCTTTCGTTTTAACATCATCTTCGTCCTCAGATTCTGAATCCGAATCCGATTCTACTTCTGATTTCAACTTGGAAACATCAAGTAAAGCCTCAAAAATTACATCACAACACTTTGATTGAGAATCAGGGCAATTGATTTCAAGTATGTTACAAATTTGAATCAAATCAGGAAACGAGAAAAGTTTGAGGGCATTTTGTTTGACAGTTGCTAAATCTAAACTATCAGGAAAACCAGAGAACAGTCTAATGTTTTTCCTATTATTACGTTTATCATCAGAATTAAATAAGAACCTATGGAAAATCTTTACCGCTTTAGTTGAAGATTTCTTGATATTCTTAGCTATGAGCGGGATTTCACCCAGAGTTACCATATTGGAGAGGGAGAAAAAAGATGTCTACTCACAAGACTGCAGCGAGTTTACGCCGTATACCCACTCACTAACTTCCGTCGAAGGATTTTTTCCGTTTAATCGTCGCTCGTTTACCGTCCTCGTGAAGATAGGTTGTTTACCGTCTGATCGTTAGGAACGTCTTGTTTACTTCTTCAGGATGAGTCGTTTTTCGTCTTTCGTCTTTATATTCGTCTTCCGTCTTTATATTCGTCTTCCGTCTTTACATTCGTCTTCACGATCACGTTGTTAAGTTTGTCTCGATCTTCACTTCTTCATTGCGGACAACCTTCAATCTTCCGCACTACTTCAATTCTCAATCACATCCACGTCATCCAGATCTTCAATCTAAGGGCATTAATCGGCTAATCTTCAATACTTCAATACTAATCATCTTCGAATCTTCAATACAGAAAGTCGGCATCTAGGGGTTTTCAAGAGGGCTGAATTCAGGAGGTCGAGCTCCCACTTTATGGAGTAGGAGCCAGTTACTTAATGAATAAGACCACGCTATGAGTTAAAAGGTAAAGTTGTTTAATACAACGTATCAGGGCTTAAATTGCACCGGAGCGGAGCTCCGGTACTTCTTGGTTTTCAGTAAATTTTTACATTTTAACCGGAACGCACCGGAGCGCATAAAATCGCGTTCCGAACCCTTTTCGGAAAGACCAAAATGTACCCCTCGATGTTTTTCTATTACCGAAAATTACAAACGCCTCTCACCTCACTACCCCCGGTCAACAACGACGAACGACCTTGTTTTCCTCACCCTCAAAGGGAAGGACACCCCCTTCGGTGACTAATTACGGGATAAGAGATAAGAAGCCCTCCTGTAAAATTTCGCTTGTTAACCAGATCTGTCCAGCAGTCCATTCTTCTGTAAAGATAACAGTTCGGTCACAATAATAGGTTGAAAGGGGATGGGGCAGGTAGGGGGGATTTTAATTTGGTCAGTGAGGCATGCCTTGAAAGATTTACGAGTTTTGGTTGTGTCTGTGTCCACCTGGGTCTGGGTGTGTACTTCCTGTTCTCAAAGGGAGCGTTGCTGTAATAACAAACATTTCATCTTGAAACTGTAGATTCTGTGAGGGTTCTTGACCAGAGAATTCCAGAAATTTTTGTGTGCTTTGGGGGGGGAGGGAGCCTGTCCGAAGGAGTGATTCGTAACGCATCTTCTTGAGCTCTTCATTTCATCAGCTATTGGTTCATATCATAGTGCACGGTGAATCTCCATAACAGCTCTGTTTTGCCTGAAATTTTCCTCGACAGATACGATACGACATTGAATTAAAGTTAAAGAGAATTTACTCTTTCTGGTAAGTTCCAATTTGCTTTACGTATTTTATTGTAATCAATGAATTTTAAGAAACTAATTTGATTTTTCTAAGTGAAATTTTTCTGTTCTGTAATAATTACCTTTTAGAGGTTAATTGTGAGTTGAACTTAAGCTAATATTGGGACCTTTTCCTCCAGAAATACTTTGTTTTTCTTTCGCTTCTTATTTTCTTATATCATTCCCCATTCCCTCTTATTTAAGTGAAAGAAGGTTATAAAAAAGGAGTAAATTATACATGAAAACACTGTTTATCAGATCTATGCTTTAATCATGAATTTTTGAAAATTTTCAGAATGAACTAAATGCTTATTATCGGTACTATTTAAATACGTTTCGACGTTTTAAAAATATTTAGAAAAATGCACTAGACCCTCGATTAACCCGGATTAGATTATCCAGGGTTATCCCTCATCGCAAAAAAGGACTGAAATTCTGGAGTGAGAATATGGGAAGACAATTCATATGTAATTGTCCCAAAAATTGTGTAGCAATTATTTCAATATTTTTTACGAAATTATTTTCAATTTCTTTTTCAAATTTTCATGAAGTTGATTATTCGAATTACATTATTTGCTACTTAAGGAAGGGGTATTTCTGTCCATCTGGGTTACTTGAGAATTTACTGTGCATTTATAAGGTAATACATAAAAGGAATTTTTTTTTAAAAGCGCACTCTCAATCACTTCTTTGGGAAAATAAAATAATAAACGTACGCGCTATACCATATATTCCCTAAATGCCTATATCATGAACTTCGTTATTCCTATAACTTTCACATCTCAAAAAAAGTATTACTCCCTGGATATATTATTTTTCTTAAAGAAATTTCTATTTTTGTGTCGAAGATTTTTGGTTAAAAGCCCAAGTAAATCGAAATATTTTTAAAACAAATACGAATTTTTTCAGATATTTTTTTTGGTCGTTGTATTAAAAATGAAAAAAAAAAAAAGATTAATAGAAATTCATATAAAATTTTTCTTTGGAACTTTAAAAAGGAGTTAAAACACTACTTTTGAGGGTCAAATTTCAAAATTTTCTGGGGGAGAACCCCAAAACTCCCTCCAGACCTTTGATATACTGTTTCTCCCTTGAAAATTCTGCCACTTACAAGAAGCGGTTCCCTTTGGGAACCAAAGAGCATGAAACCCCAAAGAGTTTGAAGAGGAGGTAAAACACTGGTTTAAACCGGAATTTTCAAAAATTTATACTGGAGGATCTCCGACCCCCTTTGAAAATTTGATGTTTATTTATAACTTTTTTTACCTAGAAAATTCAATGCTTTACGAGTAACTGTTATTTTTTGATGTAACCCAAATGGTCTCAAAATGAGCTGAAACATTACTTTAAGAGGCAAATTTCAAAAAATTTTCTGGGGGAGAACCCCCAGACCCCCCTTTAAAATTTTTACATATATATGTTATACAGAGTACCTTCTCTTTGAATGTACCTTAAATGTTGTAAAAAGAGGCTAAATTTCTAAATTTTTCTGGGGGTGAGCCCCAGCCCCACTTAAAACACATCTTTGCCCCGTACGACAAAAAACTGAAATGACGCCCCTGTTAAGCGGAATGTTGAAATAGTAGCGCTCCGGTACTTCTTTGGTTAGAATTTAAGCCCTGCAACGTATCAAAAGATACAGGTCAATCGAACTGAACCCAACACGAGTGTTAATAAAACAAGGTAATACGCATCACACGGTGACGCATGCGCCGTCAGGCGCGTGCGGGATTCACAATAGTTAGTCTTCTTCTCTTGGTATTACGTCTTAGAATAGGATTCCCACAGTAATAAAAATACAATTACCAATGGGGGGTCTGGGGGTCCTCCCCCAGAAAATTTTTGGAAGTTTGACTAAAAAAACAGGTTTTTAACTAGTTTTGGTAATAAGGTAACATAAATCCAAATTTTGGATGTACATTTATATGAACTTAATATTTAAAAAGTTATTCAAATAGAGTTCCAAGTACAAAAGGGGATCTGGGATCTTTCCCCAGAAAATTTTTGGAACTTTACCCCTAAAAACAGGGTTCTATCTTGTTTTTGGTACACATAGTCCAAAATTCAGGCATGTATTTTTTGGTAGGATTTGGATTTTGATGAACTGATATTATAATAAAGTTAATTATAATATAAGTTCCGCGAGAAATTCGAAGGAAAAAATTTTTGTTCTAGATTCTAGGACAACAAAAAAATTTGTTTCGAATTTCTCGCGGAACCCTTGAGGAGGCCTCGCGGAACCCCCGGTTGAGAAACGCTGTTCTAGACTTCTGTGACGGTCTGAAATCGAAGGCAAAAATTTAAGTAAATTAATTAATTTACTAATTTTTTTTCAAAATAATTCCCATCCCATAAAAATGTGAACCACCATGCCAACCTTAAACACTTTTTGTAAATAGTATTTGTCGTTATTTTCCATTATACCCCTGCACTAGGATAGGTCAGTCGGCGGATCCTCGATCGCTGGGTTCGTGATTTCGAATTGCGATACAAGGTTGGTTTCTATTAATCGAGAAATGTCAATGGGAATAAGCAAAGTACCCGTTTTCGCGGGATGACGGGCCGCGATCCGTCTTGGCGCGATGGTTGGCGACGAGAAAAATCCCTATTTCTAGAATCCCTATTTTTGAGGCAGAAAACGGATCAACCAAACCGGGTGGTCACGTGAGCGCGCGGACCAATGGCTAGGCGTGATACGCCCGACATCGCGGACCGCGAAGTAATGCGAGCTGCCTGCACTTTTTCTCGGGACGTCAAAAACGGAGGGAGTCACGTGATTGAAATTCACCAATCTCCGAAACACCGAAGAGAACATCGTATGCAATGGTGTCTTGTTTACAAAAGTAAACTTTTACGAAAAAAGCATCACCTGTTGATTTTTACTAAAAATAATCAATGAAAAACAAGTTGAACACGTTCTGTCACCATTAAAATATAAAAGGTTTTGTATGGTTTGAAAAAAATAGTACTGAGAATCTATTTGTTTTCCGTAGCATTGTATGTTTTTGCTTTTAGTTTTATAGTCATAGAAGTAAAATTTAAAAGATAATTAACTTTTAAAGCAAACTAAAGTACCATTTAAATACCCTACTGCAAGTTTATATATCAAAACTTACTTTAAACACTTTCCCTAAAAACTATATCTTCTTGTACTTCCAAGTTCGATAGAAAAGCCTATATACTATAATTATTTACTCCACACATTTTTTATGTGCTGGGATGTTAGGCAGTGTTATGTTTTTAATAGATTGAAGTATTTGTTGTATGTTATTAATTTCAGAACCTGATAGTTATACCACATAGATATGAGACAATAATAAAAGAAATTAAATTGATTTTACATGTTTTCATCTTCGATTAATTGAAAATTATGTTGCTCATAACATAAATCTCAGAAAATAAAAATTGGTCAGTAGTACTAGGCATATTTACGTATTCTCACAAAATACCCTGCAATAATGTCACATTCTCGCAAGAGTGATGTATGTGAAAGAATTTGCTTTTTCATGATTATGACTTGTTTTGGATACAGATTTAACTATTAATTTTACCCTAATATCAAGACCTGATTATCTGGGCCTGATTTAGAAAATTTTCCACATAGTAGGCACACTGCGTTGCAAGGAGTCCCTTTGATGTTTTTTTTATAAAAACAAATTTCACAACACGCAATAATTGGTACTTATGTACTGTTGTAAAACCATTTATTTTAGGCTTTTATTTTCCAATTTCAATTTCTTCAATAAATATGAAGTAAGTTTTGTTTTATGAGTTAAGATACTTTTGAGATTTAGGGTTATGTTTTGAATAGATTCAAGTATTTGTATGTTATTAATTTCAGAACCTGATAGTTATACCACATAGATATGAGACAATAATAAAAGAAATTAAATTGATTTTACATGTTTTCTTCCTCGATTAATTGAAAATTAAGTTGCTCATAACATAAATCTCAGAAAATAAAAATTGGTCAGTAGTACTAGGCATCTTTACGTATTCTCACAAAATACCCTGCAATAATGTCACTTTCTCGCAAGTGTGATGTATGTGAAAGAATTTGCTTTATTATGATTATGACTTGTTTTGGATACAGATTTAATTATTAATTTTACCCTAATATCAAGACCTGATTATCTGGGCCTGGTTTAGAAAATTTTCCACATAGTAGGCACACTGCGTTGCAAGGAGTCCCCTTGATGTTTCTTTATAAAAACAAATTTCACAACACTATATATGAAACTATAATAAAAAAAAATTAAATTGATTTTACATGTTTTCTTCCTGGATTAATTGAAAACTATTTGCTCATAACATAAACTTCAGAAAATAAAAATTGGTCAGTAGTAGAATTAGGGTTTCTGATTTCCCGGTGATTTTGTCTTCCCGGGAAATTCCGGGAAATCCCGGGAATAACAAGATCATTCCCGGGAATTGATTAAAATTTTAAACTTCTTCATTAAAATTATTTTTAATCATCAAAATTATTTTAAGGTTCTTAGGGTGCATAAATATTTCTTTAAAAAGGGATTCACTTTGAGTAATATTGCTATGTTAATTAGTTTTAGACAAAAAAATATTTTTTCATAGTTCCAGGAAGGATTAGGAAAATTTAGCTAGGAAAGAAACCCTACTAGGAATATTTACGTATTCTCACAAAATACCCGCAGATGTATGTGAAAGAATTTGCTTTTTTTGTGATTATGAGTATTGTTTTGGATACAGATTTAATTATTAATTTTAAGATACTTTTAAGATTTAGGGAGGCCAGGTCTCGTAGGCCTAATGGTAAATCAAAGGAGAACGAACAATAATAAAAGAGCTTGAGTTTGTACAACGCGTAGTTCATTAACGCCGAGACCATGGCCCTATAGCCTGGAAGACTAATCCTGTAATATAAAAGAAATTAAATTACTTTACATATGTTTTCACAGGAGTGATGCCTGGGAGTCAAATTTGCTTATCGAATGATTGAGTATTGTTTTTGATGAAGATTTAATTATTAAAGTTAACAACATCAAAACCTGATGAAATTTAAATATTTATACATGTACTACTTCCCTCTATTATTAAAAAAATTATTTTGCCTAGTGGAGTACAATTGTAAAGGGTGGTTAGTAAAATAAATTTTTAGAACAAATTATGGGAATTGTGCAATTAAACTCTACTTTCTTTATATTTGGGTTTAGGTCGGTGCATTTTAACATAGTACCAATGAGTTATTTTTATCAAGTCAAGAAACAAGGTTCTCACTATGCCTTAATTTAATTTTTTATAAGCAGGTTCAGCGGTATGCTGAAAATTTAACTAGTTTATTGTATGATCATTACAATATTCAGCTTTACATTTTACTCATTAGATATTGTTAAAGACAAATTATCTTCAACACAAGAATTTATCAAACATTAGTTTACTGACAGGAATCTTTTTACCATATATTTTTAAAAAGCATTTTTCAAGGGTGATTCATCAATCAATTTTTTCTTAGGACTAAAATATTAGCTCGAAAACTATTGTAAATTTCTGATTGATCTAATTCTAAAGTATTGTGCAAAGCAAGCACATTCACTATAAGTTGTGCTGTAAGAAACAGTCTTACAAAAGGGTGTGGGTCAAAATCCCGACACTCAGAATCCCGACAGATCAGGTTCCCGACGGTCGAAATCCCGACAGTTCATAATCCCGACAGGGTCAGAATCCCGACAGTTCAAAATCCCGACAGGGTCAAAATCCCGACAGGGTCATAATCCCGACAGGTCGAAATCCCGACAGGTCAAAATCCCGACAGGGTCATAATCCCGACAAGTCGAAATCCCGACAGGGTCAGAATCCCGACAGGTCAGAATCCCGACAGGGTCAAAATCCCGACAGGGTCAGAATCCCGACAGGTCGAAATCCCGACAGGGTCAAAATCCCGACAGGTCATAATCCCGACAAGTCAAAATCCCGACAGGGTCAGAATCCCGACAGGTCGAAATCCCGACAGGGTCAAAATCCCGACAGGTCAAAATCCCGACAGTGTAATGTCACTCTTGAGCCGTGAGAGCATAAATAATTGAATTTTTTTGAAATTTTAAATTTTTTAAAATTGATTAAAAACTGGTTTAATACTACACTCCTGCGCGTGCAAGACTTTTTTCTAGGCAGCTTTTCAGTGCTGACTACAGATGTTTCTTCAATACTGTGGTTTGAAAGATTTTAAAATTTTAAATTTTTTAAAATTGATTAAAAAACGGTTTAATACTACACTCCTGCGCGTGCAAGACAATTTTCTGGTCAGTTTTTCAGAGCTGATTACAGATATTTCATCAAAACTGACGTTTAAAAGATTTTAAAATTTTAATTTTTTTTAAAATTGATTAAAAATTGGTTTAAAATTTTAAAATCTTTCAATCGTCAGTTTTGATGAAATATCTGTAATCAGCGCTGAAAAACTGACCAGAAAATTGTCTTGCACGCACAGGAGTGTGGTATTAAACCATTTTTTAATCAATTTTAAAAAATTTAAAATTTTAAAATCTTTCAAACGTCAGTTTTGATGAAATATCTGAAATCAGCACTGAAAAACAGCCCAGAAAAAAGTCTCGCACCAGTATAGTATTAAACCAGTTTTTAATCAATTTTAAAAAATTTAAAATTTCAAAAAATTCAATAATTCATGCTCTCACGGCTCAAGAGTAACATTACACTGTCGGGATTTTGACCTGTCGGGATTTTGACCCTGTCGGGATTCTGACCCAGTCGGGATTTTGACCTGTCGGGATTCTGACCCTGTCGGGATTTTGACCTGTCGGGATTTTGACCTGTCGGGATTCTGACCCTGTCGGGATTCTGACCCTGTCGGGATTTTGACCTGTCGGGATTTTGACCCTGTCGGGATTCTGACCCAGTCGGGATTTTGATCTGTCGGGATTTTGACCTGTCGGGATTTTGACCCAGTCGGGATTTTGATCTGTCGGGATTCTGACCCTGTCGGGATTTCGTCGTCGGGAACCTGATCTGTCGGGATTCTGACTGTCGGGATTTTGAACGGAACCCCTTACAAAATAATACCGAGCAAAAAAAAAAACTGTAATGTACAGATGGGGAAAAAAACCGACTCAGTTGAGATTTCTGACGAACCACTTGGGTTAGGAAGACAAACAAGGTGTCATTTTTCATGTCGTGAAGTATTCTTTAAATCAGAAAAATTTCGAGTCCTTAGGGGGTCGTCTTCATATTAAACGAAACACTAACTTTTTTTTCCCAATGGGGACCCCCAATTATTATGCGTTTTTCTGAAAGAGCATCCCCATAAACCCCAAATACTAAGTTTCATCCATGTAAGTATCCAAATAGAAGCATAATAAATTTTTGAAAAGTCAACCATTCAATGTAAAATTTGTCAAAATATTTTCGGTGTAAAAATATGAAACTTTGAATTTAGATCAAATTTGTGTCCCCAAACAAAATAATTATGCTTTTATAGCGATATGTAATGGTTAATAGATAGATAATTAACATCTAATTTTGACCCAAAAATTAAATTTTAAAATCTTTTAATATTATTATGGTAATCGATTCTGGTAGTAATTTTATGTGGAAAACCAAAATTTCAGTCGATTTCCTTTTATAGTTTTGGAAAAAACCAAATTAAACTAAATTTCCACTCCTTAAGGGACCGTATACCGCTGCCAAATGTATACCGGCGAATGCTTTTTCTGGAAACAGTCGCCTTATTTTAATCACCATAACTTAAATTAAAACTTAAATTTGATATAAAATTTCAATAAATTACTTATAAACTTTTCAATAAACATTAAAGTGGTGAGTAAAAGTCTTACTATCCCACCGTTTTTAAGAAATAGTGTTTACAGAAAATTAACCCTTCTCACTCTGGAGACGACCCCCAAAACGTAAAAGCTGTATTTACCGCACGATTTGAATGAAACTTGGTATTTGGGGGTTTATGAGGATGCTCTTTCAGAAAATCGCATAATAATTGGGGGTCCCCATAGGAAAAAAAAAGAGTTAGTGTTTCGTTTAATATGAAGACGACCCCCTAAGGACTCGAAATTTTTCTCATTGAACTAATCGGTACTTTAACTGCCACTTAGGCCCCGTTTACATAGGCCACCGAAAATGCCGGGTAAAATGCAGGATTTTGGGATTTGGAGGGGAATCTGAAAATGTGCTTAAAAACCCGTTTACATAGCCACTCTTGAAATCCAGGGATTTGACGTCACTGATCACGTGACTAGTCGAAGTTGTTACGTAAAATCGATCCCATCATGCCTAGAGTTTTGTTTATTTATATTTTGAAAAATATGAAAGACAAAAAGATATGCTGATTTTTTAATCCAAAACTTGAATTGATGATTAATAAAGTATCCCGATTGTTTTAATTCGGGTTGTTTTAATTCGGGTTTTAATTCGGTGAATTGAAGAAAAAATTCCAACAAGCATTTTTTCTATGGTTTTAGGCTGTAATAAGTCTATTTATTATTCTCTTTTCTTTAAGCAGCGGCTGCCTTCTTGAAAAAAACTCCCTTCCGGTTGTCAGATTCTGGTAGACTTTTTTTATGACATTAAATAGACTTTTAACTGACTAAATCTGCTGGGAAAATGCTTGTTTGAATTTTATTTATGATTTAATAAACGTTTAAAAATAGCCAGTATGCGCTGGCATTTCCGAATATAACGTAAGCCGCCATCTTGGAAATTAGCTCTATTCTGGATGCCAGATTTTTAGAAAAGGAATTTATATTAATTACAATGTTAAGAAAAGCTGGACTATAACGTAATTTTTAATTTTAGAAACCCAAAAAATAATTTATAACACTTAAATTAGCGCTTTTTCACGAATTTCTCTTTTCTTTAAGCAGCGGCGGCCATTTTTAAAAAAAACTCCCTTCCGGTTGTCAGATTCCGGTAGACTTTTATTATGATAACAATTAGACTTATTACTGCCTAAAACCATTGAGAAAATGCTTGTTGGAATTTTTTCTTCAATTTAATGAACCTTTCAAATTATCCAGTATACGCCGGCAATTCCGAAAGAATCCTAAGCCGCCATCTTGGAAATAAGCTCTGTTCTTGTAACTAGATTTTGTAAACAGAATTTATATGAATTACTATGATAAGAAAAGTTAACTATAATCTAATATTTGATTTTAGAACCCATAAAAAGCTTTCATAACACTTAAATTAGGGTTTTTTCCCGAATATCTCTTTTCTTTAATCATCGGCGGCCATTTTGAAAAAAAAAAACCCTTCCGGTTGTCAGATTCTGGTAGACTTTTTTAATGACAATAAATACACTTATTACTGTCTTAAACCGTTGAGAAAATGCTTGTTGGATTTTTTCCTAGTTTTAGTGAACTTTTATAGTGACTATACCCAGTGAAATCGGGACTCATAAACTGCGCGGATACGCGCGTATTTCCGCTCGGTTTTTTTCCTTATTTTAATGGGATAGACCAAATTTACAGCATTATCTGAAGTTAATGACTTAATTTACGTCACTTTTCATCTTAATTAATGGAATTTACTCGAGAAAAACAAGCTTACTGCCACTTTTTGAAAACTTAGGCCGCCATCTTGAAAAAAGCACTTTTCTTGTTGCCAGATCCTTATAAATAAAATTTTTATAAATTACTTCGTCAATAAAAGTCAAGTACCACCTAATATATAATTTAACACCAAAAAAAAATTTTTTTTCGCCTTTATTATCGTTTTTGGAGGATTTTAAAGTTTTTTAAAAAATTTAAAAAAAAACAAACTTCCGGTCATCAGATTGTGGTAGACTTTTATTCTGTCAATAAGAACACCTAGTAGAGTCCAAAACCGATGAAAAACCTTTTGTTGGAATTTGTTTGAGGTTCGGCCCTTTTTTGAGCTATTTTCCCCCTACTATCTGCTAAAAATCTCGAAAGCGGGTAGCTAATTTACTGCGCATGGGTGAAACATGTCGATTAGGTGGTTGTAAAATATTTATTAATAACGTTTTCTTTTTTAGTTAAATCTTAAGATAATGTGATAAATATCTCGAAAAAGAAAGTGTTCTACAAAACTGGGGGTAAGAACGGAGAGTCCCCCACTGCCAACATGTCCGAATGACGAGTTAAAAATATTTATTAATAACGATCTGATTTTTTACACCGGCTTGGTAAATATTTGTTTAATTAAATGTCCACATTGTCCTACAAATTAAGGGGTAGGTTTTCCCAGTCCTACACTCGGAAAATGTCAATTCCACGATGATTTTTTATTTATAATTAACTGTAGGACAAAGATAATACATGATAGTTTAGTGTATCCTCTCCCCGAAAATAACAGTGTTCGACAAAAAAAAGGGTATCCACCGCTAATCCGACAAGAATTGATTGAAATACGATTTTTACGATTGAGGTGCTTACAGCAACAAGGAGCAACAATGGATTGTCGAATAAAAAAGGAAAAAATCTATAAAAAACAATATTTTTGCCATTTCCTCTTTGTCGAGTGGGCGCGACTAGTAGTTCAAAGCTCCAGTATTGAACTAAAGTTTAAAACTAGTATTTGTAACAAACTGCGATAATCCGGTCGGCGTATTTTCATAACCTCACCCAATTTAGGCCTTTGCCCAATGCGCATGTGCGTGAACTTGATTTTTACTGTTTTTTTTTGGAAATTTTAATAAAATAATAACTGGGGATAGAACCCACGAACTACCGCATGCTAAGCTAGTGCGCTACCACTGCTCCAGCGGGGCTTACAATAACGTTAAAACTTTTTTGACCTCTTTCCTTCTTTGTGTCCACACGCATGCGCATTGAATCAAGGCCTAAAGGCGATGAGGATTTGTAAATAAGCATCCGGCCGAAGGAGTTCTTAAGAATATGGTAATTTGTATTGTACCAATTTAGATAAATCTGACTCTTAATAGTGGTGAGTAATTGGGTGGAGCGAAAAAAACTTTTTTTCGAAATTCAAAAACATACCTATGGCAAAAGTGGTCTTATGTAATAATATGAAAAACCGCGCAAAAATTTTTGAAATCGGTTAATATCTCAGTTCGCGCATCGAGCTCAAAGTTTATAAAAATGCTTAAAAACGAACATTTTCCGAAATTTTTAAGATAATATTTAAATAAAATTTATAGAAATATTCCCACTTGTAACCTCTTTATGAAAGCTCAAAAAAGTAAAAAAAGAAAATTTAATGTTTATTTTTAAAATATTTGGGTGCGCAATTTTGCTTGAAAAATGCGAAATTTTCGAATAACACTATGCGACAAATAAAAAATGGGTCAAAATGCCACAGAAACTTTGAAAGCAGATTCTTATGTAAAATGACCCCCTAAATCCGAATCCGACCCCTGTTTTTCTTCATCAGCCTCAGATTTTCGGGGAACAGCCCCCCACACTTGTTACGTTCTTCGACGACTTTATAACTTTGAACTCGATTTTCAGGGTCAAAAAGCATTGCTTTTGTCTTCAAATTGCCGCCCAGGAGACAAGAAAGGTTCAAATTAATAAAATATGAAAATTTGTATTAAATGGATAGGTTTAAGGGGTAATTAACCCCCTAAAAACGTAAAAAAATCGCTAAAAATAGTAGGATTTGTTATACCCCATTTATTTCACTTATTTTTGAAGCAATTAATTTTTAAAGGGTCCTAACCATTCCCCAAGGACCCAAATTTAATAATGATATGCAGCAATGATTTTTAGGAAAAGCTGTTGAGGGGTTATCGTCCCCGAAGCACCCGCGGAAGGGTTCGGAAGACTCTCTGAATCGCGCTGGCGCACGCGTGCTCAAGAAATTATATTCATGCTTTGAAAATTTTAAAAATGACATTTTTCTTATATTATAAGTCTTTCCTAAGTAGAAATTCTTTGGTTCGATAGTAACTGGCCGGTTTTCCATGTTTCTTAGCGCGCGTACGCCAGCGCGATTCAGAGAGTCTTCCGAACCCTTCCGCGAGTGCTTCGGGGGTGATAACTCCTCAACCGCTTTTCCTAAAAATCATTGCTGCATATCATTATTAAATTTGGGTCCTTGGGGAACGGTTAAGACCCTTTAAAAATTAATTGCTTCAAAAATAAGTGAAATAAATGGGGTATAACAAATCCTACTATTTTTAGCGATTTTTTTTACGTTTTTAGGGGGTTAATTACCCCTTAAACCTATCCATTTAATACAAATTTTCATATTTTATTAATTTGAACCTTTCTTGTCTCCTGGGAGGCAATTTGAAGACAAAAGCAATGCTTTTTGACCCTGAAAATCGAGTTCAAAGTTATAAAGTCGTCGAAGAACGTAACAAGTGTGGGGGCTGTTCCCCGAAAATCTGAGGCTGATGGAGAAAAACAGGGGTCGGATTCGGATTTAGGGGGTCATTTTACATAAGAATCTGCTTTCAAAGTTTCTGTGGCATTTTGACCCATTTTTTATTTGTCGCATAGTGTTATTCGAAAATTTCGCATTTTTCAAGCAAAATTGCGCACCCAAATATTTTAAAAATAAAAATTAAATTTTCTTTTTTTACTTTTTTGAGCTTTCATAAAGAGGTTACAAGCGAGAATATTTCTATAAATTTTATTTAAATATTATCTTAAAAATTTCGGAAAATGTTCATTTTTAAGCATTTTTATAAACTTTGAGCTCGATGCGCGAACTGAGATATTAACCGATTTCAAAAATTTTTGCGCGGTTTTTCATCTTATTACATAAGACCACTTTTGCCATAGGTATGTTTTTGAATTTCAAAAAAAAGTTTTTTTCGCTCCACCCTAGTGAGTAAGCTCGCCTCAAATATATATTTTTTGAGTAAGACTGTAGTAAAATCGTGTTCGAAACGTTATTTCAAATATCAATTCCAAGACGATATTTTTTAATAATAACAACCTGATTATTTTTTTAAGGAACTAAAGGAAAATTTTGACTTCGCTCGGAACTCTTTATAACAAGAGGAGTGATACCCTATCTTTTCATCCTCACAAAATTGTCGGGGAGTACAACATCTTTATATTTATGATTGCATTCCTTTCTTGCCCTCAAATAATTCTTACATGAGAGTAAAATTGCCTGTGAAAATTTTTTACTCTCCTCTCCTTTTGCGAAATTTTGGATTTTTACTTAATAGTGTACACGAAAAGCAGTCCATAGTAATGGTGGTAAGATCCTATTTGGGCGGATATTTTAAAGTTCTTTAGATTCTTTCCACAACGACTTTTTTTATTTGAATTTTTTATCATTTTATTCGACTCAGTTCAGTTCAATGATTCTGTAAAATTAATTCAGATGTCATTTCGAACAAAATTTATTGCTTATTGATAAATAAATAAATTATTGCATTTAATTCATGTTAACAATGATTAAATGTGAAAAATTTATCGTTCACGGATTGTCGAATATAAAAAGGAAAATCTATAAATAACAATATTTATGACCATTTCCTCTTGCCTCGTGAGCGGGACTAGTAGTACAAAGCTCAATTACCGTTTAAAAATAATATTCGCAACAAACTCCAAACTGCGACAAGCCAGTCGAAGGAGTTTTTAAGAATATGTTAATTTTCATCAATATATAGGGTGGGTTGGGGTAAAGTGGATCTTGGGGTAAAATGGACCAGTTTTAATTAACTCGATATAAATCAAGTTTAAATTGAACTATTTTCACCCATTTTTTTGTATTGAATTATTTAATTTGTTGACAACATTTTCCGATCATCAAAAGTAAAAGTATTGATTTTGAACCGTGTATGGTGATGACTAAAAAACAGAGTCTACCAACTTCGGAATATTTGTATCGTGTAAATAATTGCAGTAGACCTTTGAGGTATTTTTCAACAAAAGAAAGTCTGAAAGACATTTTAATCCAAACAGGTAAGAAAAATATAAAATATTTTCTGTTTTACATCAATATTTCGAACTTGGGGTAAAGTGGATCAGAGTTAGGCTTAGCTGATCCATTCTTTTCTTTTTGGAGGAGTCTTTCTGTATTAAGTTTGATGAATGTTTTTAACTTACAGGGTGTTCCAAAAAAAGCCCCTAACTTTAAAAATCTATAATAAATAAACGAATAGAGATAAAAATACGCCGTCTGCTGCATCCTACTTGAAATACTCACAAATTTTTGCATACAAAATTTTGAAAAAGTGTAGTTCTCGAACTTTCAGATAGATGGCAGCACTACTTTTTGGATTTCTCAGGGGAAAAGAATCGTCTTGTCCCTATACTTAACTTTGTAGGGAAATCAAATATTATGAAGAGAATCGATTCTAGAATCGAATGAGTAATCGAACCTTGGATCCCGTATACTAAATCAGGATCGGCTTTAAACAAATTTAAGTGATTAAATTTGTCAATAGGGGGGGGGAGATTGTAATAGAGAAATTTTTTAGTGTATTCGAGATTTAGGGTTCATTTCCATTAAAACCAGAGATGGGCGCAATCAGATTACATTTGTAACCATCAATCTAATTAGATTTGTAATCTGATTGAAGGTAATCAGATTACATTTGTAATCTGATTACATTTGTAGCCATCAATCTGATTACATTTGTAATATAATAGAAAGTAATCTGATTACATTTGTCAATCAGATTACATTATTGTAAATCGGATTACTTTTGAAATCAGATTGACGCAACTTAATTACAGTGGTCCGCAACTCACCGGAAGTGGTTCTTAGCTAACCGGAAGTGGTTTGAAATTTACAGGAAGTGCACCACAACTTACCGGAAGTGGTCATAAATTTACCGGAAGTGAACCATAACTTACCGGAAGTGGGTCGCTACTCACCGGAAATGGTCCGAAACATCCCATAATTGGTTTGCTATCAACCGGAAGTGGTCAAAACTTACCGGAAGTGAAACATTACTTAACGGAAGTGATCAGTAACTCTACCGGAAGCGGTTCGCAACTCACTTCCGGTAAGTTATGGTTCACTTTCGGTAAGTTAACGACCACTTCCGCTAAGTTTCGGACCACTTCCGGTAAGTTTCGACCCATTTCTGGTAAGTTTTGGACCATTTCCGCTAAGTTTTGGACCATTTCCGGCAAGATGCGAACCAACAAGTACGTATACATTCTATGTGCCTCACCATTATCAATCATAAAAAGTTATCAAGATTTATTATGAGATTACAAATTGTAATCCGTAATCAGATTACAGATTACCCCTTTCGGTACCAATTCTTGTTCATCTTAATGTACTCTACCTACCCTACCCAGTTTGTACCACGAATTTAGGACCACCCTGTATAAACTTAAACACACACGATTCAAATTTTCACCATTTCAAGAAACTGAGATAACATTTTAGAAACTAATATTTCGATCGAATCAAATTTGGCTACATCGAGATCAGCTTTCAGAGCTTCCATGCAAGCTCCACCAATTAGTAAAATAGTGAAACCGAGCAAATAATCGAAAAAATTTCACCCAACTAATTAATGCCCCCCCCCCTTCTCAAATGTACAAAACAATTCTCTATTCCGATTTTCTATTTAGAAGTTCAATCGCTTAAATTTCTTTAAAGCCGATCCTGATATAGTATACTGTCGTACCGTGAGGAGAAGAGCTTTGAACAGGGTTGCCGTGAGTAGACGAGTTTAAAAGAAGAGGGAAGCTGGTATGAATTGAACGGCAATATTTGGCTTTTTAAGCGTACATTTGGCGAATGAGAAAACGCGTTTCGCGAATGAAAATAAGATAATCATATTTTATTAAACTGCATTGAAATATAGATTATCTTTGAAATTTCTCGTAATCGAAAATACCTTTTGGCATGAAACATTTCCGTACGTTTAGTATGCTTTAATATTGCTATTTTGAGTGAATTAGTTATATTTATAGTTTTATATAAAATAGCTCATATCACTTAAATTAATAATTTTATAATTTAATCACCATACTCTAAATTTAAATGAAGCTTTAGAAACTTGTAATGAGACAAAATATAGAAATATTTATTAATTTTTTAAAAATATTTTATAACATTTAAATACAATCTAATGCAATTCATTGTCACTAGAACTGCAGTCACTGTCAGTGTTTAATAAAGATTCGAATCGCTGTCCGACAAATTAATCACTAATTCGTCTACAATATCTTCGATCAACCCATCTTTTTCCAATAATCGCTTCTTATATTTTGTACAGTCGGCCGCAAAAAAAAAAAAAAGTTACAGAGACGATTGTGAACGATCGGATGGGGTTAGAAATATGAAAGATAATTTAAACGCTAATTTTCATGAATTAACGTCTACTTTAAAAGAAGGTATGATTAGATCCAATAAAATTAAAGGTAACTACTTGATAGGATAAATGATAAGCGACTTGAGAGTTTAAAAAGAAGGATTAATGAACATGGTAAAAATTATAAAATATCCAAAATAAAATCAGATAAATTGATGTAAATCACATAACATTATATCAAATTAAAATAGATCAGATTCGGTGAAACATTTAAGATCAGTTAAAAAGATCAGATCAGTTAAAATAGATCAGATCAGTTTAAAAAGGTCAGATTAGAAATATTTAATCAAATCAGATGTAATGCGAAAGGAAATTCCAAAATTCGTTACTCTAGAATCGAAAGAAGTACACAGCTGAAAGATACCCACTCAGATTTGGCTCGGAACATTTATTTTAGCGCCAAGTGAATTACCACCACCCCCAAAATTCAGTGGAATAATCCGTTTCTATACCAACCGCAGCATCATCGTATGACGTCAATAGCTCTTCTCCTCGCGGTACGACAGTACGGAATAGTGATGGGCGATTTTCGGGGAGTTAATTCAGTGAACTAACTCCTAAAATTGAGTGAGTGAGTAAAGAGTGATAAAAAAAGAGGGGTAACTCAGTTGCATTTTTTAAAATACCTTTCCATGCTTTAATTCTCGAAATTTCCTTTAAAAGCTCAAAAAACACTAGATGGCAGCCCTCCGCACACCAGTGATATCAATGCTTCCACTGCCGAACAGTCTTTTTCTTACGTAAGCGTAGCCATAGTAACCACTTCTGGGTGTTGGCAAGCACGCGAATGAAAGAAACCACGTGAGACTGAGCGAGAGCAGGGAGCATTGTAGAAGAGCATCTTGTTCAGTAGTTCACTCACTCGCGAGTTGTAAGGAACTATATAACTCTTTTTGGGATCGAAGAGCGGGGAGTTATGAGCAGAAGAGATGTAACTCACTTTGCGATCGAAGAATTGTCAGAGAGTGGGAGTGGTGAGTTGGTGAGTGGCTGGAGAGTGACAGAGATTGGGGAGTTGTTCACTCGCGAGTTGAAAGGAACTATGTAACTCTTTTGAACTATTTTATATGAAACTGAGCGAGATTTGCATTGTCTTAATTTCTATGTTTAAGATGATGACTTATAAAATCTACAGCACATAATTAAAAACTTTTTATGATTTTATATTCTTGCTATCCTCAGGTTCAAATAAACCTTGGATATTTAGAAACTCCATTAAAAATTTCGACGATTAAAAAAGATTGCGAAAATGAAAATTTCGTTTAACGAACTTCCAGGATCATAGGCGTAACGAGGGGGGGGGTTATTGGGGTTGTAACCCCCCCCCATTACATCGACGGTTTCTAAAACATGAAAAACTGAAAAAATTTTCCTTTACAAGGAAGGCGGTTCACAAGGAACTGTTCTAGGACGTAACCCAAAAGGGCCTCAAAATGAATTTAAACACTACATTGAGAGACGAATTCTTAAAAAATTTCTGGGGGAGAACCCCCAAACCCCCCTCTAAAATTTTTATGCCTGTTGTACTGTGTTTTTCCCTTGAAAGCTAAGTCTCTTAGATGAAGTTTTCCCTTCGGAAGTTTTGCAAAAAAAAAATTATATTATACCTATATTATGAGACATTTTTTAAAAGGGAGTAATATGTTGAAGGGGTTGACTGGTCGGAGTAACACCCCCCATGAGTCAACTCTAGTTACGCCACTGTCCAGGATTGAACATAGAGGGATTGAAAGGCACTATTATTATTTAAATGCTTGTTGATCATAAAAAAATACTTGATCTGGAGCTAAAGGTATAGAGTGTTTTCAGGTGACGTCACGACCAGCTAATTTCTTTTAACTGTTAACCTTTGTAGGGCTTTTAACTGTTGCTAAGGCGGTTGCTAGGTAACGAGGTATATGTTGCTAAGGCGGTTTTTAAGTATAGGGTCACGTGATTGCAAATACTCCAATAGAAGAATTCCACGGCCAGTCATTTTCTGTGACTGTTAACCTCTGTAGGGCAAAAAACTGTAACATTTCTGTTGCTAAGTCCGTTGTTAGGCCCGAGCCATGTGATTGAAAATGCTCTATACTCTATAGATTTATATTTTATTGGTTTAGCAGTGTTTTACATAATTAATGAGGCGATGGATTTTGATTTGAAAAGTCTCTTTTCAACTAATTTTGAGAATCCAGCTACGATGGCGATGTTTTATAAAATGGACGATTTTTAACTGTACTTGGAAAAAATTGTAGGGTAGGGTGGGGGAAAATGGGTCTAGTGGGGTAAAATAGGTCTACGTGTAGCGTTTAAATTTGTACGAAACTGAGCGAGTATACACATTGTCTTAATCACTAAGTTTATGATTATGATTAATAAAATCTAAAGCTCATAATTAAAAAAATTGTATGATTTTATATTCTTATGAACCTTAGGTTCAAGTAATCCTTGAATATTTAGAAACTCAATTAAAAATTTCGACGATTAAAAAAGATTGAGAAAATAAGAATAAAACCGTTTGGGATACGGGAACACGGATTGAAAGGCATGTAGTTATTTCTGACTGGGCATTATTATTATTTAAATATTTGTTGATAATGGAAAAATACATGATCATTAGCAAAATGTATGCAGTATAGGTCTATATTTTAATGGTTTAACAGTGTTTTACATAATTAATGAGGCGATGGATTTGGATTTGAAAAGTCTCTTCAACTGATTTTGAGAATTGAAACGCGAGTCGTGCGAGTCTAGCAGCTATGATGGCGTTGTATTAGCTGTTTTATAAAATGGAGGATTTCGTTAAAATTTTTAATTGTATTTGAAAAATTGTATTGGATAAATGTTCTTAAGAATTAATACGGTGATAAATTTGGGTTCTCTTGGAAGTTTTTGAACATTTCTGCTTCGAGATTTGGAGTGAATTTTATGTGTAATGAAGTGGAATTCGATGTTTTTTATAATAGGAATCAGGATAGTTTATTTTTGGAAATAGGTTTTTATAATAGAAAACAATCGGGAATTAACATATGCTTACGCTTTTGGAAAAATATTATCAAATTTATATTTTTCAATCCTTCAGTTCAAGAAAATCTGTAATAGTTAAGATTTACATTGAAAACTTTTACCATTAAAAAGGATTTGTGATGATGTTTCACGCCACCCCATATTTTTGTGTACTTATTCTATTAATTTCAAAATTCCCGCTGTGAATTTCAGGCCTAAACCCTTCTTCATTCTTTCTCACGGTCACCACACCATTGGCTTTTTGCATCACGCGCATCTCATAAATTTTTCTCAATCGAAATTATACTATTTCTTCGGCCGTTTGTCAATAATTCGATCAACACTCCTACGCTTTCCTCCTCTCTGTCGCCGGTTAAGACATAACTTTTTCTGTTCCAACGTATCATACTATCGCCAATATTCAAAATAGTTCTGGAGCTAATTCCACCTTCCAGTAACCTCTCCTATCTTTTCTTTAATCAGCCTGTTCCCTGTTCTGGTTTTTATGGCATTTCTCGGTGACCCACGCGGGTCTGCCGAGACGTTCTTTGCGGAGTGCTCGTGCGGTGCAGTCCGCGTAAAACCACATACTTATTACGATAGGATTGATTTCATGGTTTTTCTACACATTTTGGAGGTAAGTGAGTTAGTGAGTTATATAAAAGAGTTAACTCATTTTGATGAGTGAGTTGCTAAGATCTGATCCCAAAAAAGAGTTGGATCGCCCATCACTAGTACGGAACGGAATCCAAGGTTCGATTACTCATTCGATTCTGGAATCGATTCTATTCATAATATTTGATTTCCCTTCAAAGTTAAGCATAGGGACAAGACGATTCTTTTTCCCTAAAAAATCCCCAGGTTGGGGTAAAATGGATCATTACTTTTAATGCTAAGTTTGACCAACTTTTAATTGAAAAATGTTAAATTAAATTGGATTAAAATGTTCTACAGGATTGTAATGTCAATATCCAATTGAAAGAAATCATTTAAAAATAATAGTTTTGATGAAATAACACTTAGAATGTGAAAATAGCTAAAAAGTGATCCATTTTACCCCACCAGACCCTACCACATTTTGAGTAGGACAGTAGTAAAATCGTGTTCCACTCGGTATTCCCTAAAGGAAAAAAAATCAAAATCAGGTTGTTTTTAGTGAATAAAAAATCGTCGTGGAATTGACATTTTCTGAGTGTATATAGGACTGGGAAAACCTACCCCTTAATTTGTAGGACAATGTGGCCATTTAATTAAACAAATATTTACCAAGCCGGTGTAAAAAACCCAGATCATTATTAATAAATATTTTTAACTCGTCATTCCGACATGTTGGCAGTGGGGGGACTCTCCGTTCATACCCCCAGTTTTGTAGGACACTTCTTTTTTCGAGATATTTATCACATTATCTTAAGATTTAACTAAAAAAGAAAACGTTATTAATAAATACTTTACAACCACCCAATCGCAAGTTTCAGTTTCACCCATGCGCAGTAACTTAGTTACCCGTTTTCGAGATTTTTAGCAGAGTAAAGTGGACGTCTCGACGAAACCAAGCGACCAATGAAGATTCAGCCTGTTATTAATCAATAAAAATTTTGAACGGGGGCCTGTGGACTATTAGCTTTTACTCCAATAAACATTTTGGCTGGATTTCGTGCTTCTGGTGTATGGCCGATCAATCGTAATATATTTATGGAAGAGGAGTATTTAAGCTCTAGTGTGACAGATAGGCCTGATCAATCTCTCAATTGTCAGAATGATTCCTCTGAAAATCATAAAGATGAATCCATGATGGAACTAGATGTTTCTATTACTTCCGTGGAACCTTCTACATCTAGCTCAAAAACGTGTGTAACCCCTGAGCAACGCCCTTTTCCAAAGCTAAGGTTCATGTACCCAGAAGACGCGGGCGAAAACCAGGGGGATCCAGAATTCTTACCGAAACTCCTGAAAAAAGAGAGTTGGAAGAAAATAATACAACTGAAAAGATTGAAAAGGGAGACTTTTGTCTCACTAAGCTGGAGGGGAAGAAAAAGTATTACTATTATGTAGCAGAGTTGATAAATGTGAACAAGAACGGGATCCGTTCAAAATCCCGACAATCAACTGCCCGACACCGTTTGCCCAACAGGTACGATTGCCCGAAAAGTTACTTGCCCGACAGGTCACTTGCCTGACAGGTACTATTGCCCGACAAGTCACTTGCCCGACAGGTACGATTACCCGACAGGCACGTTTGCCAGACAATTCATTTGTCCTAGATACGAATCCACTACATTGTTGAAATATGAGGGGGCTTAATATTTTAGGTTCGGGTGGTTGTATGAAGCTGCGTCCCAAGATGCCCGGATATGATGACAAAAGTGGGCAATAGCCCACAAATTTCAGGTTCTATCGGTAAAAAGTCCTTGTTGTTCAATAAGTTTTACTTAGCTAATTGTTCTTTGATCTTTCCGCCAATGCTATTCCTATGGGATCAAATTTTAATTGACATGCCACTTTTTTACCAATAGAACCTCAAATTTGGGGGCTATTGCCCCCTTTTGTCATCATATCCGGGCATCCTGGGACGCAGCTTCATACAACCACCCGAACTTAAAATATTAAGCCCCCTCATATTTCAACAATGTAATGGATTCGTATCTAGGACAAATGAATTGTCGGGCAAACGTACCTGTCGGGCAATCGTACTTGTCGGGCAAACGTACCTGTCGGGCAATCGTACCTGTCGGGCAAGTGACTTGTCGGGCAATCGTACCTGTCGGGCAAGTGATCTGTCAGGCAATCGTACCTGTCGGGCAATCGTAGTCGGGCATTTCAGCTGTCGGGCAATTGATTGTCGGGATTTCGAACCAGCCAGACCCAACAAGAACAACTAAGTAGTCAAGTATTTAAAAAAATATGTATAACACTAACAAATTCTTATACGATAAGGATACCTTTGCAATCGATAAAAATAACAGTCTTCAAACTCCCGAAACCCAAATGTGTTGGTGCGACAAAAGGGCAATGCATGGAACTTGTGCTTGATTTCAATTTTTCAAAATATAAAATTGAATAATATTTTTTTTTTATATATTTTGCGATTTTTCATAAGGAGAAATGTAAATAAATCATTTCATTTCAAAATTTAAGTGTGTATCTTTCTTTACTAATATTTTTAGAGTGATGTTAAACTTTTTTATGCAGTGACCCTAGGTACAACGCCTACTGATCCAAGGTACAATGACATATTGTACCTAGGGCCATTTTGAAATTTTTTAAAAAAGCTCTCTGTTTTAATATATATCTTATATCATGAGTTTTTAATGATCAAAATGGTTAGTTAATAATGTGAGGATGTGTGCATATCCCTTTCACAACTTAAAACAAGTTTGGGGCTTTGAAAATAGGTGGCCCTAGGTACACGAATCTCCCCTACTTTAGTACAATTTTGAGAGTAATGAATGCAAAGAGAGCACTTCCCTAGAAGTGCAAAAATAATTTTCATAAAAAATCTCCAAATATTTTTAACATGTATACTTATAAACTTACATTTTATTCTTAGGTGCGATATCGGTAGTTCTAGATAGTTTGGACACCATCCAATGCTTGTCTGACAGTACTATAAAAGACAAGGAATTCCTCTTATCAATTTTAGAAGATAAGAAATTACACACATTGCTCGATGTAAGATTGTAGGGCTCAAAGTTATCCTACATTTCCTTTTTTTTCCTACAATTCTAAAAATATTTAATGAAATAAAAAATTTAAAATGGGAAAAAAATATTAAAACAATTTTTCCCAATTCCTTGTAAACAAAAAAAAAACATGGAGCTCAGTAGATATACGAGGGTTGTTTTTTTTTCAACTTTCTATTTGCTCCTTTAAAAAAGTAGTAGGAATTTCGAAATAATTTTTCTACTAGTAGATAGGTACAGTTGGGGAAATAAAAAACGAATCAGTTGAGATTTCTGGCGAACCACTTGGGTTATGAAGACAAATAAGGTGTCATTTTTCATTATTTAAGGTATTCTTTAGTATGGAAAATATTCGAGTCCTTAAGGGGGTCGTCTTCATATTGAATGAAACCCTAACTTTTTTTCATACGGAGACCATCAAATATTTTGCGCTTTTCAGAAAGAGCACCCCCCATAAAACCAAAAACCAAGTTTTCAATTTCCTGTGTTCACAAACAGACCCCCAAAAAGCGTTTAAAATTTGGGGAGTTGTCTTTTCGGTGCGAAAGGATTCTTTCAGTTGGCGTTGAAATCTGACAATGAATGAATTTCGCAGTTTATCGATACGCGTTTGACGGTTTATCTCTTATTAGGCGTGATCATTATTTTTTGTCGAATGCTAATCCGTAAAAGCGGTAAATTCAGTTGGAATTTCAAAATATTGCATCGAAAGATTCATGTCCCCGGTATGACAATCTTTTGTGATTGGTTACTTAAATTCTTCGTAGTAGTTACTTAAGGGGACTCGGTACCAAAAAAAAATTATATTTTATTTTTGAGGGTTTTTTTTAGTTTTGGGTGGATTCCCAGTCAAAAACATGAAAATACTATGATTTTTTCCCTATTATTTATTTATTTAGACAAAAAACAGACCTTTCGGTCCAATTACATTTGCCAGTACAGAAAAAAAAATCACAAGAACACCCAACAACCATTAAAAGCCAGACAACAAAAGAACACAATAAACAAATGCATATAGAACCTCAAGAAAAAAAAACATTAGAAAATCTAGAAGATTAAGGACATGCAGGTTTGCTTGAAAACTGAAAAAGACATAGAAAAAATATCCAAACGATCCGTATACAAATTATAGAGTGAGCAAAATTTATTTATATAGAAGTTTTTATCTGTGACAGTCCTTATATTAGTTCCAAAAAATTTTAAAGATTTATTTCTTGCAGAATGCCTTGGAACTATTATAAATATATTTTGAGTTAAAGTATTGCTGTCAATATTTTTATTTAATAGTTTATGAAAAAATAACATTAACAAGAATTTACGCCTGGATTGCAGATCTTGAATTTTAAAATTTTCTCTCAAAATCTGGCTTGGCATATAAGTATTACAATATCCATTTTCAGTAAAAAACAAGTGTCTTAAAAAAATATTCTGAATTTTTTCTATCATTTTAATATAAATTTCATAATGAGGATCCCAAACTATACAAGCATATTCTAATTTAGATCTGACTAAGTAATTGAAAATTGAAATTTTGGATGCTGAATTAAGTTCCCTGCATGCCCTTAATATAAAACCTAAATTCTTGAAAGAACATGAAACAATATTTGAAATATGATCAGAAAATGAAAATTTACAGTCATATTTTACACC